>OW386285.2:239623046-242023046 GCA_936432065.2 Rutpela maculata
TAGAAATTCAGTCAATCTGAATTGAGCAGGAAAATACGCGGATATAGAACTTACATCAGGTTTCACAAGTTTAAGCATACATTTTACCCGTTGCTTCCAGTCGTCACCTGCTTTGATATCTACACACAAAAAAAGTATTCTTATTTTGAATGTACCTATTTGTTCAGGAATTTGAATGTATTATTTGCTCAAAAGAAGATATTTTTCTTGGTTTGAACAATATATTTATTTGTGAAAACTAAAGCAAAATCTTGATAAATTTCTTTAATTTGAGATGAGGATAATCAAATCAAAACATTCGCTTTGTAAATATAAACTATTAATAATTTCAACTTAAAAATGCATTACTCTTGGAACAAATATTATATACATTTGAAACAAGAATATCTTTTGAATATATGCAATACATTGAGAATACCATATAACTTAACTTAAATAGGGTATAATCAAGTTGAAACATCCAAATTCTTCATTCAAAACTATAAATAGTTTCAAGTTAAAAATGTATTAGCTTTAGAATAACCATTACATATATTTGAAATAAATAGTAGAATTCTTTGTTCAGGTTCTGTATGTTATAAATATGACTAAACACGCTTTGTTGAATCAGTTATTAAACTCACTTAGAATAAAACACTTCTAATTATTATTATATTCCTTCTCCAAGAGCCAACGTTGGCTCCATTTAAGTAAATAAAAGTTTTTAAAAAGTCATTCATGTGAACCGTGATCTAACATTGGCGCAGTCGCTAGGATCCGTAAACATCATCAGAACAAGAAGCTTAACTGGTAGTGAAGCGTAAGAGAACAAGGAGAACATCTGCAGAAGGTGCCTAACTAGTGCGTGTACATCTACGTGAACAAGGAGACCTTCCTCACTGGTGGTGACGGATCCCAATCCCTTGACGGATGAAGAATCTACTCATGGAGATGAAATTAATGTAAGTCATTTTAAGAATTATCTCGTTATTTTATTTCATTTTGCAATTATTATTTCTCACAATTATTTACGTGTATTATAACGCTAATACACTCGGCAAACGAAGCCAATTCTGTTATCAAACAAATCCTTTATAAGCTACAACGCAACAATTTTATTTATAAGTTATTTATTTTCGTATTTACGAAACAACCGTATATTATACAGTTAATACACAATCTACGTACGCAACGTAACAAATTATTTTAATTTAATTTCCGTATCATACTGCTGATACGCAACCAATTTTAGTTCAAATAATTTCCAAATAAAAAGCAAAATGCCAGACAGAGCTCAACCAGAGACAGCTCAACCAGTAGTGCCGAGAACAGCCGAACAGCCAGAGCAAGTCGAGCACGAGGTAGAGCCTTACAAACTCTTAGAAATTTTCTCGTTAATTCCGTAGTTCGATGGTAACGCCATCAACCTCCAAATTTTCCTAAACTCATGTCAGTGTGCCCAACGCATGGCAATTCATGACCAAAAAATCTTATTAACTGTTCATATCAAAAATAAATTGAAAGGCAAATCTGCCGAACTAATCAATTCTCGCAACCCTGCCACAAGGCCAGAAATAAAAGCACTCTTAGAAACCCATTTTGGAGATTCTCGAGATTTAACGGCCTTAATTCAGGACCTACAGCGCATTCACCAATTGCCAGGTGAATCCGCATTGACTTTCGTATCGCGTTTACAAACGCACAACGCGAAAATGCACGCTGCAGTGCAAAAGCAAAATTTAACTTCGACGCAAAGAACTGCGCAAACAGACCTGATCGAAACTATGGCATTAAATAATTTGTTAACGGGTCTAGAACCAAATCTAGGCAGAATAATACGTGCCAGGAACCCTCCGACTATAATGAACGCAATTATTAGAATTCGGAGAGAACTACAACTTTCATATTTCGAGCAAAAAAAATTCCCAAAAAATAGTCCGGTCAAAAACCTTATTTTGCAACCCAAACGACTGACCTCAAATTTTCAGCACAAATTCTGCTCATTTTGCTAAAGAAACTGACATGTAATAAGCGAATGCCGCATGAGGCAACAGTTTCAAAACTTCCAGAGACCAAGTTTCCAAGGAAACCCAAATTCCCAAAATTTTTCTCATCAAATCTTCGCACAACCGACTAATCAATTTAGTCAGAGGACATTCCCTCAAAATAATCAGCCAAATCAATCACAGCAAAACAGGCCCTCAGCCAAAAGGCCGAACCCTAGTTTTATGCAACAGCGACAATCAGCTATCCAACCTAACCCAAATTTTAATCGCTTTAACCAGCAAAAGGCTCATCATTTGAATTACGAACCTTATAACAATCAATGTAACTATAATCAATATAATGACTACTCACCCGATTATCAAAACGTAAGTGATAGTTATGAAAATTACGATTTAGGCAACGCTCAAAACTTTTCAGAGAATTATACTGCTAATTCTCAAAACGAGCAACACGAGGATTATTCTGCTAATTCTCAGGATTTTCGCTTAGATTCGGAGTACCCCACGGATACTCCAACACAATTACGGAACTAGAAACCCAAATACAAACTATGAACCTAAACGACAGTTTCGACCCAATGCTGAATTTCCCAGAACAGATGTTCATGTTCCCATACCCTATTAACTGTAAATTCAAAGAACCTTTACTATATGAAGGATGCAACTGGTAAATTTAAAATCCTAATTGACACCGGCGCAGGTATATCAATTTTTAAACCTAAAACAGCTGAAAATTACAGACGTAGATCTCCTGAAAATGTAATTATACAGGGTATTACCAATCAAAAAATTTATATCGACGAATCTGTTCTCATCCCCTTTTCAGATGAGTCACACAAAGTTTATATCTATAATCTAGATATAGATTTTGATGGATTATTAGGCGCAGACTTTTTAGAACATTACGAATGCCAAGTAGACTTTAAAAATAAACAAGTAGTCACAAATTTTAAAACCGTACCACTATTTAAAGTCACGAAAGAAACTACAGTAAATTTACATGTACAACCAACTACAAATTCTACCATTAAAAATCAAAATGTAGGCAACATAAAAAATTTAATTTCTATCGAACCTCGCATGCAAAAAATCTGTAAACTAAAATGTAAGCTGCGAATTACCTAGGCTATACTGTTAACCCAGGAAAACGAGAAAGTACGCACACCGAATGCCATTGTCAAAATCGACCACAATGGAGAATTTTTAACTTCAATAATAAACGCAAACGCGATCCCAAAAACCATAAACTTTTCGAACCTTAATCTAGAACCAGTACAAAAATTCAAATCAATTTTTAATTTAAATACTCAAAATTCTGACCAACACTTACAGACAGACAGATCCTTTGAAATCAGGAACGAATTGCGCTTGGACCATCTAAACGAAGAAGAGGCCGAAATAGTAACGCAGCTTTGTTTAGATTTTCAAGACATGTTCTATTTAGAAGGAGACAATTTGACCTTTACCAATGAAATAAAACACCCTATTGACACCGAAAATTCCTGACCGATATTCACGAAATCGTATCGATATCCTCAGGTCCATAACGAAGAAGTTAAGTCCCAAGTATCGAAAATGTTAAGTCAAGGTATTATTCAACCTTCAATCTCACCTTGGTCCTCTCCTGTCTGGGTAGTTCCCAAAAAACTGAACGCTTCTGGTAAACAGAAATGGCGCGTTGTAGTCGACTACCGCAAACTCAACGAGGTTACAGTCTGTGACAAATATCCTCTGCCCAACATTTCGGATCTTTTAGACCAACTTGGCAAATGCCAATATTTCACAACCTTAGACTTGGCTTCTGGTTTTCACCAAATTGCAATTAATCCCGCAGACATTCAAAAAGCTGCTTTCACAGTTGGAAATGGTCATTTTGAATTCGTAAGAATGCCTTTTGGACTTAAGAATGCTCCATCAACATTTCAAAGAGTGATGGATAACATTTTGTTAGGTATTCAAAATGAACGATGGCTCGTCTATATGGACGATATTATTGTCTACTTCCCTACTATTCACGAGCATATTTCTCGATCAACAGAAGTATTCAAAAGATTACAGAAAGACAATCTCAAAATTCAACCAGACAAATGCGAGTTTCTCCATAAGGAAGTCGCTTATTTAGGACATCTAATTACAAAAGACGGCGTAAAACCGAATTCTTCGAAAGTTGACGCTATTCTAAATTTCCCTCAACCAAAAAATCAAAAAGAAATTAAATCATTTCTAGGCTTAGCCGGATATTATAGGCGCTTTATCTCCAATTTCTCCAAGATTACCAAGCCCTCAAGAAAACTACTACAAAAAGACATACCATTTCTCTTCGACAATGATTGTATAAAATCTTTTCAAGATTTGAAACAAACATTAACGACAACTCCGATAATAATCTACCCTAACTTCGATGAACCTTTCGTTCTAACCACTGATGCGAACGCATTTGATGTCGGCTCAGTGCTGAGCCAGGGGCCAATTGGCAAAGATTTACCCATTGCCTATGCTTCTAGAACCTTGTGCAGTGCAGAAACTAAGTACTCAATGATTGAACGCGAGATTTTATTCATAGTATGGAGTGTAAAGCACTTTAGACCCTATCTGTACGGTAGCAAGTTCAAGCTTGTAACCGACCACAGACCACTCACCTGGCTATTCTCTATAAAAGACCCAGGAAGTAGACTTGCCCGTTGGCGACTCAAATTAGAAGAGTACGACTACGAAATAATTTATAAACCTGGAAAATCAATAAGAACGCGGACGCACTTTCCAGAATCAAAATTAATCATTTTTCCGAATGTTCCAAATTCTATTCAAAGATTCTAGCCGCGAAAGATGAAGAATCAGACGACAACGAAAACCCAAATGATAGCAACGAAATCACTAACGAACAAATTTCCCAAGAATTTGAAACTTTCACCAACCTATATAAAGCAACATCTTTAATAGACTATTCAAAAATCAAAGCCACAAACAAACAACTCTTATACCGCGAACACAAAGACATTATAACTTTCTTCCAACAAAACAATTTACAAGACCTCCATCACAAAATTATCGAGGACATATTCGAAGAAAATCCCGAATTTCATAACGATAAAATCAATATTGTATCAAGCAAAACGGTCAGTCATAGGAGCATTTATTTTTGGTACTATTTAAAAATCAAGATGTTCTAGATCTCTCTAAGACATACTTTGTCGAAAATAATTTAGACCTCCCCATACTTGAAATCCTATCATTCATTTTTGCGGAAAAAGACTTAAAAGTAGAAATTTGTCAAGATATCGTCAGAACTGCCGACAAAGATGAAATTCCAATTATATTGGAGCAAAATCATTCTGGAAAAATAACTTACACCGCGGAATAAATGAAACGATTCGAAGAATTAGAGAAAAATACACTTGGCAAGGTCTAACTAAAGACGTTAAAAATTTTATAAAAAACTGCGAAACTTGTCAAAAGACCAAAGTTTGCCGTAAAAATCTTAACAACCCTTTAGTAATCACGGAAACCCCAAGAACGCCATTTGAAAGAATTAATATCGATTTATTTGAATTACCAACTCGAAATTACGCTTCAACTATTCGCGACGAGTTAGCTAAATTCACACAAGCCTATGCAATCCCGTACAAATCTGCAAAATCCGTCGTAAATACCTTGTTGTTATACTTTCAACATTACGGTACCCCGGTAAGAATTCACTGCGATTATGGTGGCGAATTTGACAACCGTTTGCTTAAAGATCTTTGTACTCTCTACGACATAAAACCGACATACTCAAGCGTAGGACATCCCCAATCCAACGGATCCCTAGAAAGATTTCACGCTACTTTAGCCGAAATGATAAGAATCCACAAAACTGAAAACCCAAACGAACATCCTTTCACGATATTACCATATGCGGTAATATGCTACAACAATTCGGTCAATAAGACACATGGTTTTACTCCATATGAATTTATATTTGGGCATACGTCTAACAGACCACCTGAAACCTTATATAACCAGAAAGAACTAATAACTAAATATGTCAGAGATTTGAACAATAGAATATCCCATTATTACGAAATCGCCCGCAGTCGAACACAATCTCAAAAAGAGAAAGCAAAAGTTCGTTTCGACAGAAATGTTCCACAAAAACGACCTGAGTACAAAATAGGTGACTTAGTTTATGTAAAAGAATCACAAATTAAGAACAAACTACAAAACAAATTTAAAGGACCCTTTAAAATAAAAGGAATTTTTCAAAATTTTGCTGCCTTATTAAATCTCGAAACAAAACAAGAAATTAAAGTCAATTTTGATAGAATGAAACCATATACTGAAAATTAAATTTATTTTCAGGTTTCTCCTGCTGTTCGGATCAGCACTCTGTCAATACAAAATTACCCCGATCAATAACACTATTGGTGTATACTACCACCAAGAGACGGACATCGTGGTGACGAATGACAAATGGACTCTGCTAGTCAAACTAACTTTTGACAAAAATCAAAATATTTTAGACAAAATCTTGTACACTCTCAATAATGGTGATCATAAGTCAATTATTTTTACGAGTGAAATTAAAACAGACTTTAACCTTTTAACACAAATATCCAACTCTATAAAAACGAAATTTGACGAAATCCTGTCAGATACAAAAAGATATAAACGAGGAATACTTAACGGTATCGGTACAATATTCAAATCAATAACTGGAAACCTAGATGCTGAAGATGGCCAGTACTATACTAATTGTATAAATAAACTAAATAACGACGAACATCAATTAGAAAACTTAATCAAAAATCAAATTTCAGTTATAACTTCTGTTATTAAAGACTTCAACTCGACTATACAAAAATTACAAATTGACGAGGAAACGTTTAACAAAGATCTCGAAGAAATCGAGCACACAATTCAAACCATGACTCAAGCTATTGAGGCTGCTCGCATAAAACTAAAATTTTTATACATTTCCGAACAATTAATGGCAAGCTATTTGTATATCGATGATAATTTGAACGACATTTTAAATTCAATAACATTTGCCAGATTAGGAATTATTCATTCATCAATCAAAACACCTGATCACTTAGTGACGGCATTACAAGAGATTTCACAGAGTTTGCGAAGAAACAATTTGCCTCTTCCAATTAAACCATCAGCAGTTGCTCAATATCTGGATATTATTGAACTAAAAGCTTTTCAACTAGATCCTAACTTAATATTTGTTTTAACAATACCTCTCATTGAACCTCAAAATTATAACACCTTTCGTCTATACCATATGCATATACTTGATAACAGAACACATTTTATCTATTTCACAAAAGTTTATCGCGAGAGACGATGATTCTTTAATGTACATACCTATACAAAATTTGAAAGAATGCAAACCACTCTATTTTGGAACCAAACTATGTTCGAACCTGTTTGCATATCCTATTGACCAAAATGCCATTTGTGAAGCTAGAATATTAAAACCATTGCCGAAACTCCCAGAAAATTGTCAAACTTCCTTCATCATTAGTCAAGGATATAACGTCCAACAAGTTGAAGACAACACATGGCTAGTAATTAATTCCGAACCACTTCACATTACTATCAACTGCCCGAAGACAGAATCTATAACAGAGCTAATTAACAAAAATTCCATCATAAAACTACAACCAGGATGTTACGCCTATGCAGGCATTACTCGAATACAAGCCAGTGCTAAAGACTTTTCTGAAATTAAGGACAATACATATCCAATCCAAATTCCTATTGAATGCTGCAGTCACATGCCCGACAAAATCGAAATTCCAAAATTAAAACCGCTCAAATTAAACAGCCTCGACGTAGAAGATTTAGATATTGCTAAAAACAAACTAGAGCAATACTCCAAAGACCTGGATGACCTCATAAACGAACCTTTTGTGACCAAACACGTATCTTGGTTCACATATTTCATAATCACTCTCATCATTCTATTGGTTCTACTTTACGTAACTTGTAAATGCAGAAGAAGAAGATGTGGAGCATTGCGAATCCAACCCTCAACGGACAACCCTCCTTCACCTCCTTCAGAGCGAAGCAGAGTTTTTACCAAATTTCCTAGACTGATCCCTCCAAGAAAGCGACCCGGTATTAAACCTCAAGGAGAAGAGGACATCGAGTTAACATAGACTTTCATATGTGTCTATTAATTTAGACCATTGTATTTTATTCTTATTACGTTTACGTAATGTATCACTCACTTATTATTATTATCGTTTACCAATTTTAACTTCTATATTATTTTATTATTTTGCTTTGTATTCATTCAACATTGTTTCAATTTATTTTGCATTATATTCACTTAACGCTTTTTAACAATTTTCAAAAGTTGCTGCATAACATCAACTTTTTTATTAAGGGGGAAGTTGTTATATAATATTACACGCTATCTTATTAAGACTTAGCCATAATAAACCTTCACAGGTATATCGTATTACACGATAACAGCTTCTCTTATTAATTGCCTATCTTCAAGATATCATATTACACCTTTGTTTCTCACAACTTGTGATGACTGCAGAACTGCAATTTTTTTGTTCTATATTTTGCTTACTCAGGTTCTGTATGTTATAAATATGACTAAACATGCTTTGTTGAATCAGTTATTAAACTCACTTAGAATGAAACACTTCTAATTATTATTATATACCTTCTCCAAGAGCCAACGTTGGCTCCATTTAAGTAAATAAAAGTTTTTAAAAAGTCATTCATGTGAACCGTGATCTAACATATATTTATTGAAAAATTTAAGAAAAGTAACTGTTTAACTTGAGAGCAATTCAAATCGAGACATTCATATTCTGCATTGAGAACTATATATATTTTCAAGTTAAAAATTAATTAATCTTAGAGTAAACATTACATAAGTTTTAAATAAATAGAATTCTTTGTTTCATTAAATATATTTATTTAAAAAAATTTTAATGGCATTATTCCATTCCATTTTTGAAGAGTTTGAGTGTGAACTTCGTGGAATAGCATCCGATCAATAGCGACAGTTATGGCGATTTACATTTGAGTTTAAGAAAAATGTACACTCCTATATTAAAAATAACCCTAACAGCACGCTATCCATTGTACTGCTATCCTCAACATACCGGATATCCAGTGGATATCCGCACTACTGCCTTTATCAGTACAATAAACATCCAGTGGATACCCAGTGTAGACACTTTTGTTCCTGATGTGGACATCCAGAACCGTGCCCAATGATGTCCTATCGCAAAATGCGAAATTTCAGTATTTTCAAAATGGAACACACGCCGAAGATGCTTTATTTTAAAAATATCAGTTATTTAAATTTACACATTTTTGTAATTATTATTTTCTCTTTATGGGCAGAGTATACAATTTCGGGAAAAAGTTCTAAAACTTTTGCATAGGCTCTTTTTTTCATCCCTTCGAATATACTTTTTAAAGGGGATAGCAAATCATAATAATAAAACCTGTAAAACCAGAAATAACACATTTACAAAATCAACATAGACAATATGGTTATTTTTGTTTCTTTTACTTTTTCGTGATAACAATTAGTTGATGATTAGGTCGGCCGATTGAAATCGCCCCGAGTTACGCTCTTTTCAGTTTTTCAAGATAAAATGTATATATCTTGGAGAAATAATCTCAGGAAAAATGTACATTGGAAGATTAATTCATACATGTCTTTATACTGAAAATACAAAATATATTTACATTGAAAATATACAAATAGAACTATAAAAAAAATTAGTGAAAATATGCAAAATTCTTGGGTTCTTTGGCTCATCCTAATCATTCTTTTATGCGTTCTTGAATTCTCATTCTGTTTACCTCTTTGTCATATATTTCAGAAGCATCTGCAATTAAATAATAGATAAAAAAAACCAATTATTATATTCTAAAAAATGACATTATATTTACACTCCACGAATTCCATAATTCCATAATTTTAGTTCAAATTAAAGGGAGGAATGACAAAAAAATAGGTAAATATATGGAATTCATAAAAAACTTTTCTTGAAAATAAAAAAATGTATTGTGTCTTTCCATTTACACTGTATATCAATGAAAATTGAAATGTTGATGTTAAAGGCCACTCCAAATTTTTTTTATTATTAATTTGAATTTATTCATATGTAAAATCGTAAATTAAAAAATTATTTTCAGAACTTTTTTCCTTATCTAATATGAAGCAATGATAAAAAATTATTTTTAACTTACCACAGATACAAAATTTTCGTCACACTTTAGTACGTATTGCTCTAGTTTTTCCAAATCTTACACTTTAATGGCATATTAAAAATTGAAAGAATTAAAGTAGCATTTACAATAGCTTCAGGATTTTGCTACTCTTTCATTTTTTCTAAATATGTAATTTAATGTCTTGTAGTCGTTCATCTGCTTCGAAAATGCTCGTATTATACATTCTGTTTCCTTATTATGTCTTCCATAAATGAACTGAAAGTAACACGAAACATTCCTGGTACCATCCTTTAATGAGGGTGGGGGGTTGAGCACCTGCCAGGCGCGTCTCCAGGTGGCGGATAGGAGAACGGCCAAACTCCGCGAGGAGTAGGGTTAACGTGGTCATACTGCTGAGGGTTAGGGCTAATAACCCAGTCCACCCCGGCTAAAACCATGTCGCGGACCAGCTCACACACCGTAAACCGCTTGGAGTGGCGTGCCACTGACCCAGGTCAGGTTATTTTTGTTTCTTTTACTTTTTCGTGATAACAATTAGTTGATGATTAGGTCTCTTCGGGGGGTACGGGGGGTACGGGGGTCTTGGCTTCACCGCCCTGACCACGTGGATGAAGTACCACCATAAAAACTTCCCCAATCCCAAGGTATTGTGCGCGCCGATGGGACGCATGGTCGGGGGGGAGCCCGACCACTAGCGGCAAACCTCGGGACACAGGCGCACCCCGTTGTATAAATGCCTTCCACGTATGTAAGGGGCTCCGTACGTGGCGACCATCTTTTCCCCTTACTCGTGGAGAGGGAGGGGGTTCCTCAGCATGTTCTGTGCAGACCCTCCCATCAGCCCACGAGCGCAGTGCAGGAGGTGAAGGAGCTGAGGGAGGGGGTGTCCGTGACTTCGTCAACACCAAGGACCTTCCAAAGCTCCTGAGCCTCCCGTCTGGATTCCCGAGCCAGAGGAGGAAAGGGAAAAATAGGCCCATTCCAGCTGAAGGTGCAGATAAACCTGCATCATAGTAAGGAGGCCACAGCGGTCCTTACTAAAGTGATGCAGGGGCGCGAAGTGAAGCAACATCGCAAGCGGCGTGGACTTGACTGGGGTGACGGACCATCAAGGAATACCGCGTAGCGAGGCCGTTGCTGACAAGGAGCATAGCCTGGAAGAGCAATCTTCAAAAGGTTGAAGGAATTGGAAAATAGGTCCATTCCAGATAAAACTGCATCACAATGAGGAGGCTACAGCGGTCCTCACTAAAATGATGCAGAGGTGCGAAGTGAAGCAACGTCGGTAGCGGTGTGGACTTGATGGGGTTATGGACCATCAAGGGTCACCGCATGGCGAGACTGTTGCCGAACAGAGCACCGAAGTAAAGTGACGTCGCGCGCGACGAGGACTTGACTGGGGTGGTGTCCAGCGAGGAACGCCGCGTAGCGAAGCCGTTGCTGACAAAGGATATTATACGACTGCAGGATATAATATCAACGGGGAAAGACAATGGACCTGGCAACTACCACTCTGCCCATTCTCTCAGACCTGCTGCCAACGGCACAGGAAAAATGAGTAGAGTGAGTTATAATATCTACGGGCAAACACAACCAGTCCCGAAGACTATCATAACTCGCCCATTTTCAGACCTGTATCACCTTGTCAGTATTAAAATGGACAGTGCAATTGGACAGTATAAACTAAAAACAGGGAGAGCACAATAAGCCCAGGAGGCTGCAGTGCCCTCGGAGTATTCCTTACAGACGAGCCCTGGGAGGAGGGGTTTTAGTCAGTTTGAGGCTGACACTCAGACCCATTCCAAGTAGGGATGGGCAGCCCGTGTGGGTTTCCCCTCCTCGCCAAAAAAAAAAAACCCGAAACATTAGTTTTGTAATATTTTACTATCTACTGAATAACTTGCAACCTCCCAAATTTATCGGCTTCAAACGGTTTTCAAAATTTTTTAAATCACACTAACAAAAAATATCTTTTATGTTATTGACCTTTATATTACTTTAATGACAACTAGTTAGATATGTGATATTAGCAACTCGATCGCATATAAAAAAGAGCCTTGGTAGTAAACACAATTACCCAAAATCAAGAAAAAACTAATGTAAACAATTTTAACAAAAAAAAATGAACCTAAGATAATAATTAAATACAATAATAATAGATACTTAGATACACCATATTATAAAACACATCAAGAACTAGGTATGTTTTATTCCTTGCCCGTAGTTTAAAAACAAACTAACCTAACAAGTATCGTACACAGCAATGGAATTAAGGTGCCAGAAGAACTTTAACTTTGACTTACCTGATTTGAAAATTTTTCGAATAACACAAATAAGATTTGTAGATTGTCACAAGTACCGAGAAACCTTCACGTTACATTATAACAACAAATTATATAATAATTGCAAATGGCTGTGTCCCTGAGTGAGAACTGGACCTGACGGGAGCATGACGAGAGGTTGAAATTTGATTGGTTCTAGAGCATCAATCAAACATACTCTAGTTGCGGTAAAGCAGTACATTTAAAATAAATTAATTTTCTATTACCATAAAAATTTGTTTTTGTTTTGTCTCAATCTTGAACTTTCGTTATTATTGACCAACCTATATTATTATGAAGACTTTTCCAAGTGAATACTAACTGATGTCCATACTATGTTCAGAAGAAGACAAATTTTAACTGGATTTTATATGAACATCCACTGGATAGGCTGTCCACTGGACATCCACGTCTTCAAGTCCAATGGACATCTGTACACACAATGGCTATAAAATGGATATTCAGTGGATACTGTGTGTTATATGGGAAAATTTCTATCAGCAGCTATTCGCGCAGTCATAACTTTGCAAAACTCTTGTCGTCCAGTAAAATCATCACCACTTTCGTGCACTAAATTAGGTCTGTAAGGATGAAATTTCTAATGTTTCAGGATTCGGAGAGTAGTCGTTCTACTGATGTTATTAACGGTGGCCAATTTCCTTGTTCTCAAAGTTGGATCTGTTGTCCTAAAACTATAATCTCAATAGCTTTATTCCTTACCGGAAGCTTACGTTCAGGGCCTCGTTTCTTGTTAGCCAATGATTCAGTTTCTCGGAACTCTTTCACTAACTCCAAAACGTATTTTCTATTTACACCTTTACCCGGTTACCGCACTCATTATTTTGTAAAATAGTATCTTTCATAGAAAAGTTTTCGTTTTGATTTCTACATTTTTCTAACAATCCATGATAACTGTTAGGAAAAAATAATTTCAAAATTTTTATTCAAATAAATAAAGATCGCGTTTGAAACTTGAATTATGAATATTCTGGAAATGACTTGATAGAATGCAAAATTTTCTATTGTGTGTTATCAAAGGAGGAAGATTTTTCAAATGAGGTATCATGTTATTTGGGGGTTAGAGCGCGAGGAGATAAAGCGATTTGTAGTTGTTATATTAAAAAAGACGTTTCTCTCAAAAATAAAGTTGAGGTATCTATTAAAAAAATCAATTTAAACTTGTCGAACACCTATCTGTTTCGTTTTCAATGATCATCCTGTATATTAGCTAACGCTTGATTGCTTGATTACTTCATTGCATTTAATATTACACTCAACGATTCTTAAGGTTCTGCTTTTTTAAGTATATGACTCTGCCTTCTAATGTAACAGAACTAGTTAAACAAAAGTTCCACTGTATTGTTTTGTTAACTGTTACAATGGAAATAACTAAATTTCTAAATTATTCATGTTACTCTAGAGATTCTTCTAGAAGAATTTACTAGATAAAATGGAAGAATGAAAATTATTTACAGCTAAGGAAGCACTGAATATACCAAAAACAGTATGTGGACATCCGTTCCATATTTCCAACAAAGAAAGTAAAAAAAATCCAGTATTTTAATATTATCGTACGTTTTCTAGAGCTTTTACAAATATCCTGTGCTTAGAGGGACGCAGCAAACAATGCCCAGAAATAATTCAGCTTCCACTAGTGATTAATTTTCAACATTTTGTTACATTAAAAAATATTGCTCAAAACCTGCCAAGCTATCTCCACTTCAAAACATTATTAAACAAGTTAAATACTTCCACGTCCAGTGGAAGTATAGTAACGACAAAAAAATTTATAAAAATTTTTATTGTCCAAATAGGCTTAAAATGTCATGAAACGTCGAGATTTTAAGTTTGAACGAAAAAAAAAATTTCTGTCTGTCTGTCTGTCGGTCTGTCGGTCTGTCTGTAACTTTTTTTTTGTGTGTACGTTTACTCTGGAACCGTTTAAGATATTGACTTGAAATTTGGTACACATATGTACTTTAACGAGATCTAGAACTAGATTATATTTTCATCTTGTTCCGTCGAAGGGTTGGGGGGTAAATTGGGGTAAATTTGGGGTAAATGGGTAAATCAAGCAGGTAAGAGTTCATGAAATTGGTATTTAGTATATACAAGAGAAGCTAAGGTCTCAAAAAAATTTTTGGCATTAGCCACCCCCATTACCACCCCCATTACCACCCCCACCTCCTTATTAAAGGGGATGAAAAAAAATTGTGATTTAGTATATGTACAGGAACCAGAAACCTCAAAATATTTTTTTACTTCATCATCCACCCCCCTACCACCACCCCCACACCGATGTGGGGTATCGTTTTATGGGTTTTTGGGGTAGAGGATTTCAAATATTATATTATTAAAGTTCCATAAACAATTATTTTCACATACAAAGTTTTTTCGTTGTGAGTGACTTGGATAGAGAATCTGGATGTGGAAGTAGGGATTCCTTGGGCAGCGGTTTTTAAATTCTGTAAATTTTTCCTGTACATAACAGTAGAAATGGTCGCAAGAAATTATGAAATAAAATTTCACCGTTGCTCCGCCCAGTAATTCAACAATTAACAACAATTCAGCAATTAACTAATTCAAACGTATTTTTAACAGATTCAACGAATTAGTTTGTTCTTATCACATAGTTGTTGAACCAATAAAATGTAAGGAGGAAATACATGCAACAGTGTAGTGTGTTGATGGACCGATTTTCAAAGGTTATATTTCCTATTTATTTGCTATTCAAGAATAAAAAAACTATTATTAGAGATATTACAATTATTATTTTATTTATATTGTTGCCTTAACCCAGGTAGGCTACTATAGAAGTTACATAAAACAATATTTTAAAATACATATTAATAAAGAAGATAATATGTTGAACAGGTATAAAGAATTTAGTCCCTTGAGGTACACCAGAAAAAGGCAAAAAGCCCAAAAGTTCTGCGACTGGACTGGACATTTTCCCCCCGTTTTCGAGGGCGGGGAACACGATGGTGACAATGTTTTCCGAACTACCCTCCTACCTAAACTGGACAAACCTCCCCTTTCTCTGATTTTCCGGTGCTAGGTATTTTTTTATCGGATAATTTTATTAACTAAAGTTCTTCAGAATTCTCCAGAAACCCTAAATCAAAAATTTAATCAAAATTTAATAATATTGAAATTTTATTTAAAATAAGTCCGAAAATATCATTTAAATGAGTCTTTTGTAAAAAATTCATGACAATTTTGTTTGAAATTAAACCCAAGCTGTCAGATAGTTGTCAAGTAATTAGTAGTCTTTTTCATATTTTTCAAATTTATCAATTTTTTAAATTTTTCGACTTTTTTATTTTGATGAAATATTGGATATTGGGTTTTTGGGTTTTTCATTGATACAATTTTTCGATAAAAAAATGCCTAGCACCGAGATATCGGAAAGAGGTGGTTATTTCGGTTTAGGGGTAGTGGTTTGAGAGTAGGTCGGAAAATATTGTCACCATCGCATTCCTCGACCTCGAAAATGGGGTTCCATGTCTTGCGGTCCAGACGCAGAAATTTTAGGGTAAAAGTTTTACCTCAAGGGACTAATTGGGTTGTCGAATGAACTTAAAAATACATTTTCTGAATTCGCTTTTAGACTATTTTTCGAAAAATCTTGGAGCAGTAAGTGGAGAGCAAGGTGAAAGATTACTTCAAAATATTAAAGAAATGGAAAGAAGATACCGTGGAAGGTGGAATATAAATATGATTGCTGACTACTATTGCTGGATGCTTAAGAGTGATGAACCGCAGAACCTTCATAAGAGGAGAAGTACCAAAACAAGCGAAAAAGATATCATAAAAACTTATAATAACTATCAGTTAATTTTAAACATTTAACTTTTTGGATCATATTTAAGTAGATTTTGATTGTAATTCACTTGCCAACACTTTGTATTATTAAAAGTTTAATTAACAAAAATATCATTTTGTGTAATTTTTTAAAATATTAATGTTTTTATTGTGATGAAAGAAAAATGAATGTCATATTTGAAATCAACACTAAAATCAATGCAAAGTCCAGCTGAAATATTTAAAACAATTTTCAATAAGTTTATTTTTGCAGGCCTGTGTAATGCACGTCAAAACATTACGTTGTTCAATAAACAATAAATAACTGTAAAAGGCTTGAACATAAAACACGCACTTGAAATTGACTTTTTTATGGAGCGGAACTTGATAGTTCCAATAAACGCAGTAAAGGAGATAGCCACCCTGCACTTAACTGGTGCTAGGCAGATTCCAAGTACCCACTTTGCACGTGCCCGATATGGCGCTTTCTCAACCAATACTTTACCTAGGATGCGAAGAGAATTCACATATGAAAGCGAAACCGCGGTAAACTGGATATGCATAAGTTTTAATGATGTTATCTTGGGTGGCTCATGCAATACGACCAGGATACGTATGCCATTTTTTTTCTTATTAATATGCGCATATTAACATAAACAGAAAAAGTTATTCGTGAAGGAATCATATATCTATTTCTCTATGTATGCATGTCAATTTATTAAATGTCTTACTAATTGTCAGATACACTTGTACGCCGATGACACTCAAGTTATTATTGAAAAATATAATTTTGAATATTCAGTAGATAACTTTCAAAGAAACCAGGTTTTTCCATATTGTTTTGGTCCAAGTCTGACCATGCTAGTATATCAACAAAAAATCTCCCTTGCGAGACATCTTATCAAATTCTTTCATACAATTAATATTTAACATTTAATAAGAAAAACAAGAAAATCCCCATTCTTTCTATATACTGATGATCTAAGTTTGATCATGATAGGATAGTGTCACGACCCAAGGGCTATCAAGGGGTTTGCTTGGCACGCAGAGGTTTCTTATACCGAAGTATAAGTAAAATAATTATTTAATATAACAACATTTATTCAAAATAAAATATGAAGAAATAAGGCAAGACAAGACAAAAGCTCAAGAAATAATACAAATAAAATGGGTTTTTACCAGTCCATCATGGATGGGAATGAATCTAATGCAGGCTACAAGTCGACTGCCGCCCGTACTGATTTTGCAGTATTTATATTATTAGGAAATACTTATAAAGCAACTTGCATATTGTAATTCGATTCAGGAACATGACCCTGAATTTGGTCCACTTTTGACCGCCGAAGCATTGTTTATTTAACGATTTATTGTTGAAAAATTCCAAAAAATCGACTTTTTTAAAGATAACTCAAAGACCTTTAACGACAGGTTTTTCAATTATATATTATATAATCAACTTTTTGATTGCCAGCTTCAATTATAGCTTGGAAATACATCGCTCAATGCCACTAATTTTGGCTGGCGTAAAACAGACCATGGTTTGCAATTTACACCCTTGAACCGCTTTATCCTGATTTCAATTAAAAAAAAAAACTACTTGCTCGTGTAAAAATAACTGCTTAGAAAAAAAATGTGGATGCATAAAAAATGGTTTGAAGTGCTCTAAGTTGTGTATTGTATGTCAGGGTGAAAAATGCGAAAATAGTTTAATTGAATTGTTCGGTGATTTGAGTGATAATGATTTTGATGATTTGTTTTTTTTATATTCAAATTAATGTCCACTCCTATGTCTAACATGTCTTAATAGCTGTTATCTCCAAGATTAGTACTGATACCTAAAACTATACTTAAAAAAATAAATGATTAAAGATAGAAATAACATGTAGGTTTCATACATATTAATAAGGGAAATTAGTTTTTCTCGTCTCATGTAAAATTGCTAATTTGGAGATAAGAGGTATTGTTTCTTAAGCGTCGGCATGTACTATATAAATGAAGATCTAAAATTATTTGCTGACTCAGCCAAAGTGGTCGCTGTTTAACACAGGTCTACAAAATAAGGTCTTGTTCTAAGTTTCTGATCTAATGTTTCTTTAGTATATTGACGCGTTGAAACTAATTTTGGACACAGAAAATTTTTTTATCGTGTCGGTTTCCCTCTACCACCATATTTTATTCCCCAAAAAACACAAGAAAAAGGTTTTGTGTTAAAGTTCGGATCTAAACTTTCTGAGGAATTTTGATGCGCTAAAACCAAATTTGGACACAAAAATGAGATTTTCCTTCATATATCCACAGTTTATATAAATAGTCAATTATTTTTTTAAATTATTTTGTAAAGTTATGGGTATATAATGATGTCAAAATGTGTCCAAAATTGGCTTCAACGCATCAAAATACTTTAGAAAAGTTTGATGGGAACCTTAGGACAAGACCTTTTTTTGTAAAGTGTTATTAATGCTAGTAAGTTTTTTTTTACTATTTATTTAACGTCGGCCTATTTCCGCTAAAAGGGCAAATGTGACAATTTTTGGACCCAAAATAATTCGGAGCAATATTAAGAACATCGTTAAAATTAAAATTGATGATAATGAATTAGAAGTAGTAGAAGGTAAAAGTCTGGAGGTTATAGTTGACTGTGATTTCAGGTTTGAGAATTGCATTAACGTACTAACTCGAAAAGCATACGCAACCATTAAAGTAAAATATGGTAATAGGTGCTTTCTACCACAGAAGACAAAAATGCGATTATGCAAAATTTAGTACACTCTATAGTAAATTATGCCGATTCTCTTTATGGACCCAAGTTAACATCCTTGTATAAATCGAAAATTCAACAAATTCAAAATTCCTATTTACGACTGATCTATGGCATACGTGATACGTATAGCCAATAAGGGGTCTAGAGGGAAATGCCGAGATCACAATTTTTGACTTGAGTGCTGTGTTTGGACTATTTAGAAGGAAAACATACCAAAAGTTTCCGTACATAGGAGGTGTGGGGGTACAGGGGGCGCGAAGAAAGTCCCGGTTTTTGGTTTTTCGCTCATATCCCGAAAACGGTTAGCCATAATTAAAAAGTGGTTACATGCAACATTAAAGCTGACTAAATTCTACAATAATGTTTCTATTAATTTTTGTCCTATCTGTTATGGTTTAGTAATGGATTGTATATCTTTTAACTGTATTCCAACTTCTTTATAAATTTATTATAAATTGAAAAAAATTGTAATAATCATCGTGGAAAAAAATTTGTTATACAGATTTCCATTTCATAGCAGACTGAACTCAAATATCAAATAAAAAATGTCTTTGTGTGTAAGTGTATATGTATGTGTGTGTGTGTGTGTTTATAATGTTTCTTGTAAACACGATAACTACTTATAAACTTAAAATGTTTAATTACAATTTGGAACATATGTAAAACAACATAGTACAATAATCCCTATTGCAATTGGGCCATATCTGTAAAACATGGTCATAACCACGCACACCCACACACACACACACACACACACGCACACGCACACGCGCGCACACACACCCACACACACACGCACACACACACACCACACACACACACACACGCACAGATACAAAGAGATTTTGTGTTCGATATTTGAGTTCAGCCTGCTATGAAACGGATATCTGTACAAACATTTTTTTTCCACGATGATTATTAATTTTTTTTTCAATTTATAATGGAACTAGTGGAAACATTATACTCTTCGCCGGCGCCAATTTACTGAGCTATTTATATAATTGTTACACATTCTATAGGATACTTTTGACAGTTTTCTTGTAAACAATTTTAGTTTTTAGACATTCCAAATTTTGTGGTACCAACTTTATTGTGAAAAAAAAAAACAAATATGAAAAAAAAACCACCCCGTCAGGGATTCGAATACAAGACCTTTGGATTGCCGGACAAAGCTTTATAGCCATTGGACCATCACGCATCATTGCAATAATTGAATGTATGTAGTATATATCATTCGAGTATTATATTTCAACGAATTAGATATATTATTATGAAATATACCACAGGGTGGTCCGTAAGTAATGGTCCATAGAGCAACAGTGGGTTTCTGATATTAAAATATTACGATTTACCTAAACTTACCTTAGTACAAAAGTTGATATTAACAGAGATACAGGGTGTTAAAGTCAATATTATATTTTTAATTTTCTCATAAAACTTTTGAAGTTTTTCAAGTATTGTTATGAAAATTGGTGAATGGGAGTTTTTGAGATGAAAAATTTAAATCTGCTCCCATTTTTTGTATAGATCCTAGAGGGCGCCACATAAGCATTGTTTAAGGTATAAATGTACTCATAACTTTTTACCCATAAACGTTATTTTGTCTGTTCCGAATATCACTTGCAAACTGATATCTTAGTGGAAGATCGGCAGGCAATAAATTTTGAATGGGCGTAAAATGAAATGGGTGGTATTTTTCTGCATGCAATATTTTTAGAATGGAAGTTTTACTGATTCCTGTAGCTGCACATAATCGTCTTGTACTAACTTGTGGATCATCTGCAATGTGAACTAATATTTCTTCTTCTTGGTCAGGTGTAATAATTTTCGGTCGACCTAAATTGTCACGTTTAGGACGAAATGAACCACTTTCGCCTAAATTTCTGAACAGATTTTGAAATAGTCTACGAACAGGTTGTAATCTGTTTGGAAATTTTCTCAAATACTCACGTTGCGCAGCACGTCCATTGTAATTCAGTTGACAATAAATATTAACCATAATATCTCATATCTGAGTTTAAATAATTATTATGTCTCGGCATGTTCTGATTTTCGTTAATTAACTGATATTAAGAAAAATAGATAAAGAAAGTTGCAAAAAATGAATGTCACGACAATTTTTAAATGTCAAAATTATTGTTGGCATCGGCGCCTACTACTAGCGGAGCGGATCTGGTTTTTAAATGAAACCAACTTATTTTAAATTTTTTTTTTTTTTTTTTTTGGTTACACGCGTTCTCCTTTATCATGTTATCAACTTAGCTCAGCTTAATCACACGAGGTGGCGGAGAAATTCGCATTTAAAATTCGCAAAAACACGTTTTTCCACGATAACTTTGTTATTATTGGCCTGACGAAAAAAAAGTAAAATTAAAAATTGAAGATCTCGCGGAAACGTATAATCTTGTAAAATTTTTTTCAAATCGAACGGTAGCTTTTGGTGAAATTTTTTTTTGAAAATACTCGTTTTTTTGCCCTAACACTAATACACAAACAAGTAATTCCTTAATTTTTTTACGAAAAAAAGAATTTTAAAATGCGTTTTTGAGTACGAAGGAAAGGACTCAGAAGAGAAATTTTTTTACAGGTAAGTTAGATTTTTTTTATCTTTAATTTAAAAAAAATATATCGCAATCCAAGCAATAGGGAGGGAGGGAGGTGGCATAATGCGTTTGCGGGAATAAAGAGTTAAGGAAACGGGATAGGGACTTCGGAGCTTAACATTCGGATATATGAATCTTTTTTCCATCTTAATATTTTATCAGTCTACTCTCCATCAAATATTAAATTTATTATAAATAATTAATTTAACACCGTCACGAGTTTTCGCGGCGCATTTCTCTAGTTTTAGATGTGTATTGGATTTATATATAACAATTATTTTTCCGCTTAACTCGCTCTAACTCAAAAACGGCACAATGGATTACTCTCAGATTTTTATCGTGTTATCACTATATATTTGTTAATAAAATGTGTTAATATGTAGGTTAAATTTTAATAAGTGTAGAAAGCATTATTTTTTTTCTAAGGCTATGTCGAAAATTTGCATTCTCAAATGTAACATGCGGGAAACTTTTTTATCTTTCGAAATAGATACCACGTGTATCGAGAAGTGACGAAGAGAAAAGATGGACGTAACTTTTTTATTTGAAACTTTTTTTTTCTAGAATTAGCAGTTTTCGAGAAAATTGCAAATGAGTGATTGCTGGCCAGGTACTGCAATTAATTGCTATTAGATTTCGACACGTTTGCAGTACCAGATTATGCGCTTCCGCGGGATCTTCAATTTTAATTTTACTTTTATTTTCGTCAGGTCAATAATAAAAGTTATCGTGGAAAAACGTGTTTTTGCGAATTTTAAATTCGAATTCCTCCGCCACCCCGTGTGATTAAGCTGAACTAAGTCGATAACGTGATAAAGGAGAACGCGTGTAACCGAATTGTGAAAAATTTTTTTTGAAAAAAGTTGGTTTCAAAACTCCTCTTTTTCTCGTCAGATCCGCTCCAGTATACGTTAATATTTCTTATAATGATTTATGAGAATGAATGTTAAAATGCGATTTTCTCGAAAACGGTCAATTTCTAATACTAATGATAAGTATATTTTTTTTCACTAAAATGCGATAGGTTTATGATTTTTTAATAAAAAAAAGAGATAACGTTACGGGTAAAAAAGTTAAGAGTACATTTACACCTTAAATCATACTTATGTGGCGCCCTCTAGGATCTACACAAAAATGGAAACAGATTTAAATTTTTCATCTCAAAAAACCCCCATTCACCAATTTTCGCAACAATACTTGATAAACTTCAAAAGTTATATGAGAAAATTAAAAATATAATATTGACTTTAACACCCTGTATCTGTTAATATCAACTTTTATACTAAGGTAAGTTTACGTAAATCGTAATATTTTAATGTCAGAAACCCACTGTTGCTCTATGGACTATTACTTACGGAAAATGTATAAACACAAAAAAATTATAGAGAATAAAATTTCGCAATATTTCTATTTAAGTACAAATGACATAAATTAAGAAAATATATTTTTTAAATTTAAATGATTAATAACTTTTTTATTTATTAATTCGGACTTTTCTTTCTTAAGTGATCGTCCTTATAAGAAACGTGACGGACGGACGGACATTTTGAAAGTTGTTCAGAATTCGTTTACTAACATAATGGTATGAAAACTTTTCTTTACGAGCGATATTTACTGATTTAGAAATGTGCCGATCAAATACAATATTCTCTTCGTTTTTGCGAAGAGTATACAATCCATTACTGAACCGTAACAGATACGACAAAAATTAATACAAACATTATTGTAGAAAATTTAGTCAGCTTTGATTTTGCATGTAGCTACTTTTTGATTATGGCTAACCGTTTTCGAGATATGAGTGAAAAACCGGGACTTTCTTCGCGCCCCCCTGCAACCCCCGTACCTCCTATGTTCGGGGACTTTTGGTATGTTTACCTCCTAAATACCTCAAACACAGGTCAAAAACTATGATCTCGGCATTTCCCTCTAGAAACCATTCATTGACGGGACTAGTAGGCGAGACAGAATTTCTTTTAATTTGAGGGTGGTTATTAAATATGGGTCGTCGTACATTACTACATGAAACATATCTGTGTGATAGAATAGTTATGAATAGGTGTCCGCCATAGTTGTATCAAACATTACGATTTCGAACTGATGTTCATTCCCTCAATTTAACTCCTCCTGTACATCGCACAGAATTTTTTAAACGATATTGTATATTAAATCCAAGTTTTTACTAAAATTATTTTATAAGAACTTCTTCCATTTTTGTTTTTTGAGAAACCACTCAAAATGTTTGAAATACTTGCTCCATACAGAATATATGCTCTTTCGAAAGAAGCATTGAGAAAAGATATTACCTTTTAAAAAAAATATCGATGATCTGATGAAAAATAATATTGAACAATTAAAAACTAAATAAAAAATGTAGCGCCTTTAAAATACAAATCAATATGTCAGACCATTCTGTGCTAACGTTTGGAATTTTCTATTTGATTTATTTCGATCTTTTTAAATTTAGTTCCCATTCACAATGTCTTTGCAGAGGTTTTGAGATCCATGGAAAATTTTAGTTGCTTCCCCTTTGATGTATGGTACGTTTGACAGCATCACGCATTCTGTCGTAGTCGCCTGTTAAGCATACTAAAACTAAAACTCTTCCTCATCAGCTCCTCGGTGACATGAGTTCAACATTTCGAAGGGAATTCTTTCTTTTTATTGTCCTGATTACCGCTTCTCTGGTTTATATGTCCTAAAAACAATACGATGCAGGAGAATATGATGCTGAAAAGTCGTTCAAATCTCCGAAATAAAATTCACAGTATTTTACTACACTAAAATATTTGTCTTTGTTTTAAATCAAACTTTCTATAGACTCTCTTTCAAACTCTACCTTGCAAGTTGATAACATTTTCAATATCATATTGTATATTCATGCATACAAAATGGGCAGATGTTATGTTTCAGAAAGAGCATCAAATTCAAATATAACTTAAATCGTCAAAGTTTAGTTCACAATTTTTCGAGAATAATGATTTTGTTTTCCCTATGAAAGTTATTTTAGAAAACTTGAATATATTACGACAACACTATTTATTGACAGAGATTTGCATTTCCTGCAAAAAATATTATAATACGGTAACTGCATTATACATAAATGACCTTGTAAATAAATTAGTGAAATATTTTGGAAAATATAGTAAATCTATATGCCTAAGATTAATGTATATTGCGTCGAAACTTATATATTATGACATAGGTGGGAGGGCTACAGAGGTGAGGTGAAGGTGTGGACAAAGAAACATTAACGAAAGAAAATATAAATTATTCTGTACTAGGTTATGATTGGTATGACAACAGACCTACAATGCTGTTTGCTTAATTCCTCCACATCCACGTAGTGGAGTGGCACTACAGTAAAAAAACATATATTTTCTTCGTTCTAATAGGTCTGTCTGTAACATTTTTGTGCGCACGATTACTTTGGAACGGTTTACGATATTTTGACTTGATTGGTTGATTTGGTATACCTATGTATTAAAACGCTGCCTAAGGAATCACTACTTCCACATCCGGACTTCCTATCCAAGTCCCTTACAACGAAAATACTATATTTGCACTCCACCATGCGGGAATAATTGTTTACGGAATTTTAATAATGTAATATTTAAAATCGTGCACCCCAAAAACACGTAAAATGATATGCAGCATTGGTAGTGGGTAGTAGGGGTGATGGTGGTTGGGGCGAATGCAGTGAAAAAAATTCTTGATGACTTTGGTTCTTGTACACCACTAAATCACAATATTTTTTCACCCCCTTTAATAATGGGGTGGGGGTGGTAATGCCAAAAATTTTTTTGAGACCTTAGCTCCTCATATATTTACTAAATACCAATTTCATGGACTCTTATTTGCTTGATTTACCTATTTACCCCCATTTACCCAATTTACCGCCCAACGGAATAAGATCAAAATATATTCTAGTTCCATGAAAATTCGAAAAATGAGGGTGATTTATATATATTGTTATAAAAAAATATGAAACCTATATAGGTATACAATTTTTAAAGTTTCAATATAATTTTTAAATTGAAAATGTGGAAAAAATGTAGTACCTACATTATTTATCGTGAAAAAGTTCCTGTAACTTGGAAAATTAGCAAGTTACAAAAAAATTCCAAGAAACAAAAAATGTTTAGAAGGCCTCAATGCATACGTCTGTATCTTTTAAAAATTTTAAATTACATGTTTTTAAAGCCCTACAATGTCAAAAATGGGGGTAGTTTTTCATGTTTTTCCGAAAAAACTGGGTGAAAACGCACTTTACAGAAAAGTTGCAAATAAAAAAAAGTCTTGTATTTCGATGATACGTTCACCTGAATTATTTCAGATTTTTTCCAACTTTTACATTTCCCCTCCATTTTTAGGAATTTTCGAGTGGACATATACATATTTTTCGAGTAAAAATATCTTATTTTGGGCCAAAAACAGTAAATTCATCGTTTTTTTTCATTTTTGACCTAATTCTACAAGTTACGGAACCCGTGATAAAAGGGGTGTTTTCTACCTCCTTCCGATCATTTCCTACTGTAATATTTTTTTCAGCTTTTTTATTAACGTCATTATAAACACATTGCACAAGGTCTCATCAAAATCTATTCATTAGCACTCAAGTTAGAGATTTTGGTCATTTTAGCGCTCCGTTGACTGGACTACCAGATCTCGTTAAAATACATACGTGTTCCAACTAGAGAACTAGATTATGTTTTGATATTATTCCGTTGAACGGAACGAAGCTAGAGTACATAAAATTTAGTGTATGTATGAGAAGCTAAGGTATGAAACAATTTTTTTTTTGCGTCAGCCACCCCCACCCATTATCAAAGGTGGTAAAAGAATAAAATTGTGGTTTAGTGTATCTACAAGAACCAAAGGCCCCATTTTTTTTTTCCACCAGTCACTCTCACTACTACCCCCATCCCACTACCGATGTGACATATCGTTTTATGGGGTTTTGGAGCAGAAGATTTCAAATATTATATAATTAAAACTCTGTGAACAATATTTCCACATAGCAGAGTGTGAATATAGTATCAAAATATCTTTCATTGTAAGAGATTTGGATCGGAAATCTGGATGTGGAAGTGGAGATGCCTTAGGCAGCGGTTTTTACTTTGATATTTGTTTTATTAAAGAAATTTTCATGCGTGATATCGCCGTTCGCAAATTAATCTACATGTACTAGATCTATTAAATATAATATATATTCTTCCAGGCCGATATTAACCTCAAATATAGTTAAAAATTAATCTCCTTCTGGTGAATACCTATTTTCTTTCTTTATTTCTTTCTTTCGAAATATACACTGAGAATCTATTAGTCAGAGGACCAGCGACAGGTATTTCGAGTGCAAATCACTGAAGACCCTGATTTTATTATGAAACTATCCGTGGAAGGACTGTGAGGTGAATGGCAGAAAAAAAATGAGCCGGGGTATGAGGTGACGGTGAAATTTGATCAAAAGTCGAAAATTTAAAACTTGGTTTCACTCGGTAAATGCCCCATACAAAATACCCCATACAAAACAAAGCATGCACGAGCAGGTTGTCTGGGACCCCAGTCAGAATTTTATTGTTGCATACGCTTCACGTTTTGTTACCTGCTTCACCCTCATGTAAAAGAACTTTCATTTTAAATTTAAGACAATTTTGTGTCCGATTGCAGAATTTTCTATTCTATATTCTGGTGTAAAAGGTGTGTACCTTTTAAACATTTGTTTTTTTTAAGTCAGTAAACGCTTTGATTATTTTATTATTGATTTAAACACAAATTAACTAAAAATAGAAATTTTTGTAAAGTTTTATGAGAAACTGGAAGTTTTTTTAACTAACTTCCAAAGCTTTCCAAGGCACAATTTTGATTTGTTTTTGAAATATGCAGAACTGTCTCCAAAACAAAAAAATTCCCAAAACATACCAATTATTTTTATTTTTTTTTTTTTTTGTAAAATAGGTCCGAAATATCAAATTTCTACGATTTTTAGTAGTTCAATTTAAATGTTTCTTTGTTTTCAGAATAGATTAAGACGTCGAAGATGGTCACTAGACAACAGTTATTCGACCTAATAAAATAATCTCCAGCTCATCAAATTTCAGAAAAACACAACAGAGAACTCAACGTTGTAAAATAAAAATAAGTAGAAAAACTAAAATTATATTTCTTATTACATTGCTTTTGTTATTTTTTTTTAATTAATACATCCTAAAAATAATAAATACTAACTGAAATTAGTTAAGAAAGAGGTTAGGAATGAAAAAACAAAAATAAATAATTTTGATCAACTTTCACCGTTAAATAGCCCCATGTGCGCCCACGCTCTCAAAAATATCGCTAAAAATGAAGAAAGAAAACTTAAAAATTTACAAGGGTATCTTTCGTAACTTTGAAAATAATGCGAGTATTTTAAAACATTCTAGTTCCATAACTGATATTAAAATAAAGTTCTCACTTTTGGCAAAATTTCTGTCAACTTAATTAAAATGCCATTTAATAACACAGGTCCACAAAAAAAAGTCTTATCCTAAGGCATCTGAAGTATATTGACGCGCTGAAGTCAATTTTGGACAAAAAAATTTTTTATATCACGTCATTTTTTGTCTACCACCCCTTTATCCCCTAAAAAAAAAAAGGTCTTGCCCTAAGGTTCTCATCTAACTTTTCTAAAGTATTTTGGCGCGCTGAAGCTAATTTTAGACAAAAAAAATGTGTCAGTCTCTCTCTACCACCCCCTTTTATCCCCTAAACAAGGTCAAAAAAGATGTTGTCCAAACGTTCTGACCTAACTTTTCAAAATACTTCAGGTATTTTGATGCGCGCAAAATACTTGAGAAAAGTTAGATGAGAATTTTAGGACAAGACTTTCTTTGTAGACCTGTGTTATTAAATGACATTTTCATTAAGTTGACAAGTTTTGGCAGCTGCCGAAAGTGAAAACTTTATTTTAATTTCAATTATGTGACTAGAAAGTTTTAAAACACTTTCATGAAAATTCGCATTATTTTTAAAATTACAAGAAACACTAAATTTTTAAATTTGACAGCGATTTTGGCAGCGGTCAAGAATAGAAAAAAGAAAATGAAACGTCTACTTTGACAGATCGTTTATGTATTTGTAAAGATTTAAAACTAAAATTGTGCGAATCTTTATATATTTGTGATCTGTAGACTAATTTTATTTGAAAAAAACGATATTTTTTAGTAAAAAGTCAAGTCAAAAAGTAAAAAATTTAGTCAATTTTAGATCAAAATTATAGCTAAAAATCAAAAATCCGGTTCGACAGATTGATAGAGAATTTCGGAACGAACATTAAAAAAAAGTTTCTGATGATTTTAACTTGACGACTTATAGAGTGATTTGGATGGCACAGTAGGTTTTCGTCCCAGTGTGCGTTATCTAGTTAATTGGAACCTTATTACCTTATTACCTAATAATGAAGTCGGTTAAATATACCTTTGAATTCGCTATTTATTCATTTTTACACCGACGTCAATAGAGATTCAATTTTCTTCATCATTGCTAGTGACCTCTTTATTTTCAATTTTCAATTTTCAAGCTCTAACGTCAAGCTCGTTATCAGAGAATCCTGAAATCTTTATAATATATAAAATTTCCTGTAAATCTGCAATAGTGTTTCATTATGGCAACCGTATTGGATTCACAATTTTAAGTTATTAATTTCTTAGATCAGATTCAGCATCAGCTACTTCTAAAATACCTACTGCTACCACCAATTTTAAGGCAATCTCTACGAAATTTGCGCGGCGCCTTCGCCAAATATAGCCAAATTTTCGACTAAAAAAATTTTGTTTCTAATTTTTGCTCTCCCTGCACTAGACGTAAGTTGGTGAAATTAATATGGGACCACCATATTTCCCAGTTTGAGAAAGAAATTCATGAATATCGCTTAAGCGATTCCAGAGTAATGATTGAACAAACGTGTAAAAAATATACATACGGGTCGAATTAAGAACCTCCTCCTTTTGTAAATTTCTTGAAGTCAGTTAATAATATCAAGGTTTCCAGTGGAATGAAATGCACTCAAAATAACTATCACTGGCTCTCCACTGTATCTGTTTTAAGAGGTTTTCCACTTCTCACTTGGTCACGAATGTAGATCATTTAAGCATTCCAAGTTTTATGTGTTCTTGTCTACAAAGTTTTATATGCTGCAAAACTGATGTAAACTTACTACCCGTGCTAATTAACCTAAAAAGAAAGTTGCAGAAAGTAAACTTGATGTTCTTAAAGGAGAAGTAAAAGTAGTTTCGTGAAATTCTTGTAATATTCAAAAAATAATCAATGAAACCAAAAATTCTTTGTAAGAAACATCAACTTTGTGGCGGATTGTTATATGGAGAAATATATGCCATTGCATTGATTTAGGAGACCAACGCACTTCATTCTAACGTCTTGGCAGACATGCTGTGAACCACGCATTCTCCTTGCCCTCCTTTGCTGTAGCATGTCTGACAGCATAACGCCATTGGCCTTAGGCGTACGATTTTAATGGCCTTATTTTAAAGTCCTGGCGTAGTTCAGCTATAGCTAGTCCATCACTCGACCTTTCCATCTGCCGCGGCTGAGACTCAAACCCAGGAGAGGAGAGTGACTAGCCGTGTTATTTCTCACACAATCGCGGTCTATTAGATGATATAGTTCTTGAAGAATTAAGCTACTGGTGCGATGGGCTGTCCAAGGAATTCGTAACAATGCCAGATTGAAAGCATCAATACACCGTCTGTCTGCATATCCAAGATTCCATGTCTCATAGGCATAACGAAAGATAGAGAAAACTAGGTGTAGCGTACTTTCCAACACTTAATTACTTCAATGCATAGTGTATAATATAGGCACGTTTAAGCCGGAAAGACGACCACAATATTCCACCCTAATTAAAGTAGGAAAATCCAGCTACGTGACTCATCCCTTGTACTTGTGTAGTATGTAGCCAGTTCAACCAGTCATACCTCAACTTGTTACAGTCTATTTTCACATTTAGTACTTGCCAGAATTTTATGTACTAATTTTCGTTATTTTCCCAAATTTTATCGTGTATTTGAGCATAGATTTTCCTAAGATATATCTTATGCAACTAGACTTCCTTCGGCTCCCAAAACGAGTATAATTGGTTGCCTAATAGCGCTACTCAAAGTTTTATTTCACGCCATTCCGTCGCTGCTGGCACGGGAAGCCAGCCAAACAAGGTGCGTTCGGTATTCTTTAAGAGAGCGCTTTGCAAAATCGTCTTGGTGAAGCTTCCACAATGCCCGGTATTGTGAATTAAACTTTCTTTTAATGTGTAGACTTATGATAGGATGGCCTCCGGAGTATATTACGATAATATTTGTAGATATAAAGTTAGGAAAATCTATTCTGAGTGTGGGATACGCCGTGAAGTGGAAATTCTGATCGTACCAACGAAAGCTGCGAGAATCTGACATTTGATAGAGGGACATTTTTTTGGTTATTTTCTTTTCCTTTTGTTGGCCAGAAAGTTGAGTTGTGCGAATACACGTTCTAGCAATATTGTAAGTTTTCCTCCATTTATGGGATTACTATTCAGGACGACAAAATTAGTCTTATTTTCATTTTGGGTATTTCACTGTCATTTTTTGGGGAGATACAACTACGGATTTCCGGATTAATTCAATTTTCTGAAGCACGTGGCGTTTTCGAAAGCAAGACTTCGGAGTGCCATTTAAGAGCAAAGGACCTCTTTTAGCCCACATCACAACAGATTGTAATTTAGGATATTTATTTTATTGCAGGGCTGTTTGTTTGTTGGTTAACTTACGAGTATTGGGATCTGTTTGTTAGTTTACGATTTATTTGGATTTGTTAATTTACGAGTTATTTGGATCTGTAGTTTATGGTTTATTTGGATCTGTTACTGTACGTTCTACTTGAACTTTTATGTCACGTTCTACACTTTACGAGGGACTTCCAGCCTGACTCTGGTTTCAACTTCTAGTCCAGATTTTGGTGTCTAGATTTTGGATTATTGCCTGTCATCTTGTGCTTGTATGGTACTGGGGATCTCGTCACGTTACCTTAGACTCCACGTAGATTGTCTACCACCTGCTGCGGCTGTTGTTACCTAGAATTACGCTACCCTGGTAGGACGAGAAAAGGTATTCAGACACTACCAAAGGTAAGCGGAATCATATTCTCTTAACGAGGGATCCGGTACATCAACACAACGTTCACAGGACAGTAAAATAAATTTCAAGTAATATTTGCAATATTTTGCTCGTAATGTAAATTTCAGTAACATTTTAAATTTCAGTAATATTTGCTATATTTTGTGTATCGTTACTTCACTAACTGAATAATTTTGCATTATTTTACAAATAGATTTCAATAATTTTAAGCCATTTATGTTTTACCGTACATTGGGTCACATATAGTTATTTTTTGTCACGCTTCTTGTATATGACCTTTTCGTATATTTACTAGTTTGTAAGATATTTTGTATATACTGGGTTAAGCGTGTGGGCCCCACTTATTAGTACACATTTTGAGATTAATATTGTGATATATTGTACTACGTACCCTGTTAGTTTTATTAAATGTTTGTTTAGAACGACGTTGTCTTTTATATTTGACCACCTGCACCACCCCATTATCGAAACCAACCCCAAGCACCTGACTAGTCGGCCGTGTGAGACCCTTTCCTCACCAGTGTATTGAACATTAAAGTTTTGTTCAGGGCACTGGATGACTACCTTACCCTGCATTCGCTGTTTAGCAGCCTTTAGGGCTCCCTTTTCTAAGTGGGCCTAGGCCCTGTAACAAACTCTCGAAGGCTTTACTTTTGGCACACGAACTTAGCCTAATAATTGTAAACTCTACTTTGTTAAATTTTTGTTAAATAAATACCTTCTTCTGATTGCACGTTCTTATTGGTTGCACACGCAACACTTACTCCAGTCGAATTAGACATAATAAAAAATTTTGCGTACTGCGGACTTTTTTTTGTGGAAGTTGTTTAAGAGGGCATAATAAGCAAGCACAGAACTACACCCTGCTACACCATGTGCGTCCCCTATTTTTAGGGGTTGAAACTTCGATATTTTACTTATGTGCCCATATCTTTTCCCTATTATCCGTAGGGCTCTTTACCAAGTTACACTTTTTGAAGATTCATCCCTCCTCTACATAAAATATATATATTGCACATTTGCCGTAGGACAAACGGTTTTGGCTGTACGAGGCCGGAAAGGTCGCGCTGTCCGAATTTGGGGGTCTTCTGTACAGGACAAACAGCCATTATTTACAATCTACAATACTACACATACTAATGCCCTTAAGGAGAGATGATGATTTGTGAAAAAAACTTTCATCGAATACCGCGCGGTTTTCATAATGCGGGATGTTGAAATTTTGAAAACCCCTTTTAAAAAAAAAAGTGAACCTACTTTTTTTTCGCTCATTTTTCTTTCATGCATGTACGACCCTAATATAAGAAAATTTACGTTGGTTTCATTTTAATACATTCGTTGGTTTAGGAGCTAGACAGCAAAATATGCCAAAAATGGCTATTTTGGCACTGTTGCATTAAAAAAACCAAAACGAATACAATTCTGGTAAGTGTTTTTGTTTATCCTAAAAGTCCAATTCATTGCGCATAGAAAATGTGTTTTTGTATTTAAGTAGGATCAACACTTATTCTGTAATAACGATTTATGTCATGTGTTCTCCAGTCTCCTTTTTCACAATTTTTTTTTGCGGCCTTATGGTTTATAGTAGGGCAGAAAGCGATGTATACCTGAACAGTGCACATATTAGGGTGTCAAAATGGATCTCTTGTTAAAATGCGATAGGACGTACCGTTTTCGAGTAAAACGCACTTGTTTGCAAAAAATTATTTCAGATCACACTTTTCATCGACTGACTAGTAAATACTCACTGACTACGAAAAAATAAAACTATGCGTCGCTTCTTACTTTTTCTGTTAATGAGGGACATTGCTAATGAAAAAATGAAGGAACTCGGACGGAACAGGGGGTTCTCACTCCCCTATTTGAAGGTTCACGCTTGTCTCGAATCATCATTGCAACTTATTTTGTGTCTATAACAAAATCCGCAGTAATTTTACCTTCCTCGAGAAACATCTATTATATGTCCATTTCATCGGAAAATGATTTAAAAAAACAAACTCCTAAGAAAAAAAACACCAAAATGTAGAATTTATTTATCAGATCACAATTTAGAACACAATGAAAACTCAAAGCAAACATAACTAAACAAGTGCGTTTTACTCGAAAACGGTACGTCCTATCGCATTGTAACAAGAGACCCATTTTAACATCCTATTATGTGCCCTGTTCACAATGCTTTCTGCCCTACTATGAACCATAAGGCAGCAAAAAAAAAATGTGAAAAAGGAGACTGGAGAACACATGACATAAATCGTTATTACAGAATAAGTGTTGATCCTACTTAAATACAAAAACACATTTTCTATGTGCAATGAATTGGACTTTTAGGATAAACAAAAACATTTACCAGAATTATACTGGTTTTGGGTTTTTTAATGCAATAATACCAAAATAGCCATTTTTGGCATATTTTGCTGTCTAGCTCCTAAACCAACGATTGTATTAAAATGAAACCAACGTAGATTTTCTTATATTAGGGTCGTACATGCATGAAAGAAAAATGAGCGAAAAAAAGTAGGTTCACTTTTTTAAAAAAAAAAAGGGGTTTTCAAAATTTCAACATCCCGTATCATGAAAACCAAGCGGTATTCGATTGTAGATTGGAAATAAAAGCCGTTTGTCCTGTACAGAAGACCCCCAAATTCGGACAGCGCGACCTTACCGGCCTCGTACAGCCAAAACCGTTTGTCCTAGGGCAAATGCGTAATATATATTTTATGTAGAGGAGGGATGAATCTTCAAAAAGTGTAACTTGGTAAAGAGCTCTACGGGCAATAGGGAAAAAGATATGGACACATAATTAAAATTTCAAAAATAGGGGACGCACATGGTGTAGCAGGGTGTAGTTTTCTGTGCTTGCTTATTATGCCCTCTTAAACAACTTCCATAAAAAAAAGTCCGCAGTACGCAAAATTTTTTATGATGTCTAATTTGACTGGACTAACTAGGCATTAGCATGTCTGATCTTTGCATGTCTTGTGTCTGACATACCAAATTTTAAGTAACTGACAAGTTATCAATCTTGCTATTCATTCTGTTCGTTGAATCTAGTTTTTGCAATTGCCGACATCGTCAACAAGGAGCCCAATGGTACACGATCACGATCAAATCACCTTTGTTTTCTACGTATAGTAATTTCAATAAATTGTGAAGTGACTCCATTAGCCTTCCAGTAGCCTTCATTATATAAATATTAATTATACTTCGCTGGCCCCGTCCTCGAGATCACAGTGTAGTTTATGTTTCTCCGCTCTGCTCGGCGTATTGTTTATAGAAAAATAAACTGATTTAGCTGTAGTCCCATGTCAGGTAGTACTCTATTTTCATTACATTTCATATGTTCAGCGTTCAGACGGTAGTATTTTGTTTATTGGGTAGGTATGCCTGAAACAATGTCGAAACGAAAACTTGAGGAATTTGAAATAAAAATTAAAAGGAAAATAAACAAAATTCAACAAATGATGAACAAATTCACATCAGGCAAGTACAAAAATTAACGTTTTCGTGCTTGTATAGCCATTTCAGAAAAATACAGTGTCGTCCTATTTTATATTGTGGTCAAAGCACTTACACCTACTTTGTTTTTCACATAATGAGTAAAATATTATTGAGAAATAACTATTAAACTATACGTAAGAGGAATATCTTGTAAAATGAAAACAGTAGGTTTGACGACCTATGAACATGATTAATAGGTCTTTTAAAATTTATTATTTTCAATAAAAATTAATGGGCAAGAGTAACATCTTGCAAAATGAAAAGCAGTGGGTTTAACGACTTCTAAACATGATTATAACATGTTAACAGTCATTACAAAATTGTTAAAAGGGGATTGATTGATTAAGCACAACAACAGTCATGGGAGCGCTCTAAAAGCAGTTGAGTACTGTCATTTTCGCTTTTTTCGCAGGCGATAGTGATTTTAGTAGCTCTGGAGGAGATACTAGTTCGGAAGAATCTCGACTGTCAGCACCAAATCCTGCTCGACTGGAGGCATCTCAGCCGCCCCCTCACTCTGCGGTTGAGGACCAATCTCCACAGGGAGCCAACCTCCACATGCCAATCCAGACTCTGCTTATACTCTGGAAGCTACTGTGGGTCTCCACCCATCAAATGGGAACTCAGAAAGGCCGGAGATAGCCGTAGAGCTGGTTACTCGATTGAAATCGTATCTAAAAAATTGATGAATAACTATAATGGGCCCAGAAACTGACAATATTCAAATGATCCTATTCTTAATCCCGAGGTTGAAACTTTATTATCAGCTCCAGGTATCACGAAAGACAAATTCATCTACAAGAAATTATAGGAAAAGGCATTGCAGCTGATGATACAGAATTAACAAAAATATTAACGCAACCCGATATGGTAGATGCCACAGAAACACAAGTTCTGGTAGACTCTAAGAAGTTACTAACAGGCATGTTTCACACAGTATCAGTTCATAGGACATACCAGATTTACAAATATCTGAGTGAATCTGTTAAAAAAATTGCTATTCAACAAGAAGTAGACACTTTTCTCTTTAGCTCCGACTTCGCAGAAAAATGCAAGTTGGCAAAATCCATGGAAACAACGACCAAGGAATTACAAAAACCTGATTCCAGCAAGGAACTTCAAGTATCGTCACGTAATTTAAACTACACGCACCAAATTATCAAGAAGATAATGAAATTCGAAGGAAAGAGGGGAGAGGATCGATATGCGATATTCAGCAGACAGAAGAAGAAGTCCCCGAGAGAGAACAGGAAGAAGACAGACTACAAATACAGGAGTTCTAACCGACGTTAAAGATAAATTTCTACAGCTAGAATAATGTTTTTTGTTCGTAATTGTGAATTAATCACTCAAAACAAAAATGTTTTAGACTGGGTAAAGAGATATAAAATTCCTTTCATTACACGACCCTTGCAGAAAAATTTTAAGGAAAGCATACGAAAGGACATCACGAGATATAAGTATCGAAACACCAAAATCTCTTTTTAAAAACACTAAATGCTAAACAGTAGCGCAATCTTACAACAATTTAGCAGTTCTAAAAGTTATTTGTCTACGAGAATCCAAAAAACAAAATCAGAGATAAGTTGATTTTTTCGAGAAGCGTATGATCCTAAATCTTGTCATTAAAAGTATAGTATGTAACGTAAATGTTCTGATGCATTTTATTACGTGAAATATACGTATACTTATGTCTAATTCTATCGGTCTTTAAATCACTAAGCCGTGGACTTGTAGGCAGTTACGAACGATGATTATCTCGATTAGGACCATGAAGAGACGCTATACTGGCTGTGCGTGTTTCACATTGTTTGCGTACCTCCTGTCGCCTTTCTTAAATACTCTGACCCACTTAAACATTTTTCTCTCTCTTGTATTCAACAATTCTATAAAATTATTTACTTCTTGGTAGATCACACGCAAAAACAAATGTCTTATTTTTTTAAAATTGTAATGGCTATAAAAAGCAAGTTTAATACGATATTGAACAGGTAGCACATGAAACTTTTAATTAATTTTAATTTAGTTTAGTTCACTTATGCACGGGGTGACCCAAAACATAAGATAAAAATAATACCATATGTTTACGTAACTTTTTTCGATACAACACGGGAAACGCGGATGTTCAATATCTTGTTTACTGCTTGGCCTCTTCGATCACTTGTTTTGAAACCTTTAAATTTTTACCTGTGGGGACATCCCAAAAACTTAGTTTATTCATTCCATTAGAGACCAGAGAGGAACTGCTACAACGAATTCATTGCGATGAAATGCGAAACAATACTGACGAATTGTGGAGGTGCAGCAGACTTTAATTCGTCGAACCCGGGACTGTATTAGAGTATGAGAAGCTCTTGATATGATTTTTTTAATTAATATCCAAAAACATTTACCATTCTTTAAGCTTTATGTCACTGGCGTAATAAATTGTTCTCGATAAAAATGCAATGCAATGCAATAATTAAATTAAAAATTGCTTCTTAACGTTCAACCGTTCAGTTTAGAGTACCTTTTTTCTTCTCATGCTTTATGGAATTGAATAACACCTATTTAACGGCAAAAATCTTACAGGCCTTACAATTGGAGGTATAATATTTTGGGGTTGTTAAGCCCGACGTCATTGATCTGTTATTAAAACAGTAAATTTCGTCATCCTAGGATCTCTATTTAGAATAACAGTAACCCAAATTTGAACAATGCGGTAAAAAAGTTATTAATTCAAAATCGCTTTACCCACTCTGTCATCAGGGATGATATTCATCCCTGCAGGAATGCATGCTATCGAAAAAAATTATATGAATGTATGGTGTCATTTTTACCTAAAATATACGCTGCCGAGGGATTGCCAACATGTTCTGGAACACCATGTATGCTTTGAGACTAGAATTACAAGTTGAAACTTTAGTACCATCAGAGTGTAGACAACAACTATGTAAATCTCATATGAGATATGAATGTTAAATGTATCTTAATGAATACAGCAATTGGATTTTCGTGTTACGTCCAATTTAAGTTCTACCCGGGGACTGCATTAAGCGATTTTGTTGCATGAAACTGATTACAAAGAGTTACAATAACTATCTGACCCGTATTCTTACAGTTCATCTCGTGTCTAATATTTATTTATTCAAACGAAAGTTAAAACAAAATCAATATTCATAGGACATCATAATTGAAAACACTGAAAAAAATTTGATATTATAAAAATGAAAACAATTACAAAAAAAAAATGGAAAAAGTTATTTTTTTACTGATCTGTTTTATTTCTACTTGGACGATCGTACTGTCTTACGATATACGATAATGACAATATTGTTGACTTCCTGGGTATAATTTTCTTAAGATAAGAGATCATGTATTAAATTTATAGCCCTGAAGAAAATGACAGAAATTTTAGTCCGATTTCGTTAACATTCTTTTTAATATTATTCTACTATTTCTGTGCCACACATAGTGAAAATGATTGTCTGTCAGAGTACACACTGGGCAATCCTTTGCAGGAGATAAGAATGTCTCAACTATGTAAAAAATAGTCGTTAACTGTAATCATAAACGATGAACTTTTTTGTTTGATTTATGAAACATCAAGAATTGCTCGAAATGTCGGTCTGCCATACACTTGTGGGACAAAATGCGTCTGTAACTTGAACAAGTATTTCAAAGAAACGCAGTAGTTTGACTTAAATCACTAATATTAGAACTTTTTGTATTAATATTTTCTAGTATAAAATATAAGAAACACGTAATCTGCCATTCTGCCAGCGACACAATTTTTTGCACATAGCCGAAAAGTCCTGCTATTAATAAAAATTACCAATTCCGCATCCACCCGGTATCCCTCCCTCTCTTATCCAGTGACCACAATCCCATCCACTTAAAATTGCAAGACACTTACAGAAACGTGAGAGACAGACAAACATACAATTACAAAACAGCAAATTGGAGAAAATTCAGGGAGATTGTCCATAGAAATAGACATATTAACAACAATATTAGGTATATCAGAAGAAGAAATAAATATAGAAATTGAAAAACTAACTGCAACCAATCAAAATGCACGTAATAAAACAACTAAAATTCATATTCAAAGGAGACATCATCCCTGAAAATATTAAAATATTAATTCTATTTATAAATGAAATCAAAAAAAGATGGCAACGCAATAGTCGAGACACTGACAGACTGAGGAACCTGCAAGTAAACATCAAACAGAAATTAAATGAACACGGGGCTGAGGCGCGCCCCACCCGAGTGAATAACACTTTATGGAGTATGACGAAAGAGCTCGTCACTACTCCCACACTAATCAAAAATAATAAACCATTTAGCAAAGACGCTGAAAAAGCAAATTTACTTGCAGGTTACCTCCAAGTGACAAATACCTCTCCCCCCAAACACTACACCAGAACAAGAAAATGTAACAAGACTTGCTCGACAAATTCCTTCCCATTATCCTATTCTTCTAAGAAAACTATCAAAAATATTAACCATCTCTCTCGAAATCAAGCAAATTCTAAAAACTCTCCTAACCCTAAAAGCTCCCGGTCCTGACAATAATCCCAATATTCTTCTCAAAAATCTATCAACAAAATCGTTAGTACAGTTCTCCTACATCCTAAATGCGGTGCTGAAATCACAGTATTTCCCTCCATCATGAAAATTGGGGATAGTGATCCCCATTCTAAAGCCAAACAAACCGCCTCACGATCCAAACAGTTATCGCCCTATTTGTTTATTAAATACTATGGGGAAGGTAGCTAAAAGGGTCGTGTTGGGGCTTTTAAGCAAAAAAATAGCTAAACACCGCCTACTACCGGAGCAACAGTTTGGCTTTAGAGAAGGTCATAGCACATCACTATCGCTAGCAAAAGTGGTGCAGGATGTCATTGGCTCATACAATAAGAAGCAGTTTACTGTAATATTACTCTTAGATATTGAACGCGCCTTCGATACCGTGTGGCATAACGGGTTAGTTTAGAAACTCCAGTACATAATATAGATAATGGTAAGAATCAACAGCACCTTATCCTTATAGACTTTCAAAGCTCTTTGCTCTCCTCTTTCCTTTTTAACCTATACATCTCCGACATTCCTACTCATTCCTCCTCTACGCTGACGACACTACTATTTACTCCCACAGTTTTTACGGGCAAACCGCAACTCAGAAAATAAAATATCATACTTACGACTGACGACTTATTACGAAAAATGGAAAATCAAGATTAACTTTTCCAAATCAGAAATTATCACGTTTCACTTTAAAACAACATTAAAACCTTTTCGAAATTAAAAATAAATAACATGGTAATTTATGAAAAGAAAACTGTCGGTTAACAGACGTAGCAAGCTATCAATAGATAATAAAATATGCCTATACCAGACAATTTTCCGGCCAATGCTGACCTATGCCTGTGCATCATGGAATTTCATCTCATCTTACAGCTCACCCAGAATAAGTTGATACGTCTATTAACAAATTCGCCAAGGTATATCACCATAGAAGATTTGCATACGCTCACGGGTGTGCAAAAGATGCGACAACACATAGACGAGACTGCCCAAAAATTTCTACTATACAAACCTCTTAACTCGAACTTAACTCGTGACCTGACACATATAAGAAAACACGACAGCATTCCACAGCTCTTACTCTTACACGAACGACTACCACTCTACGATCTACTCAGAAATGACTGACGTAACTTCCTTCCCTAAAACCCCACCTCCCATAAACACACAAATCCAACAAAAACAACTCCATATCCACTTCCCATTTCCTGAACCTCCTCGGTAAAATTCCATAACATAAAAATCAGGCACATTGTGCAACAACATATTTTTATGCATTGACTTTTCTTGAGTAGGGTATTTATTGATTTTCCCTATACAGTATCTTATGTGATGAAATGACAAAAGTTCTAATAAAATAAAATGCAAGCAATCTGCATAGAAACTAGCCAACTGTCTTTATTTTATTATGTCTGGAAGCATTTCTGCCCAACACCTGGCCGCCGCGTGACATCGCGCGGTTCTCGAGTTTTGTTACGTAGCTTTTTTCATATATTGTTAACACAAATGAAATAAATGCAATACCTTTGATATGTACAAAAATAGTTAAATAAAATAAAAGATATCTAAATTGGAAATCGTCTTCGATGTAAAATTTTCTGCTGATAGGAGGGCGCATAATAATCGGTGATTTTGTCCTTATTTCGGAAATCGTGAAAAATTGAGAATATACAATTTTCAGTTCATGACGTTATGTAAATATAAAATATTTCAGACATCCTCCTATCTAATAGACTGTCTACTTGTACAGGGTCATCCATTATATATTGACCCCCTTAATTTCTGTTATTATTGGAAATAAAAAAAGTTTCCTATAAAAGTTGTAGGGTTGTATATATATATGAAAAATACTAGGTTCACGGGTTGAACCGCGTCTGAGATTATTGGAGTCTCGACGTTTCGGCTCCCACTTTGGAGCCATTTTCAAGAGAAAAAGAAAGAAGAATCGATAATATAGTGGTATATAGGAAGTCTAGGAAGGGTAAGGAATGGTTCGAGTCCGGGGCCTCAATCTGCCTACTCCCCAGGTCGAACCTTGGTTCGTCTCTAAGATCTCAATCTCAGTTCTTAGAGAGAACTGAGATATATATATATATATATATATATATATATATATATATATATATATATATATATATATATATATATATATATATATATATATATATATATATATATTATATATATATATATATATATATATATATATATATATATATATATACATGCATTTAGTACTCATACACCTCCGAATGTTATATGGTTAGGTGGTGTTTGCCTCCGATTTTACGCGTTCGCCTCCGATTTCGGAGGCGGAGACGTTTTGTGTTGTTTTCATCGCGAATATCTTGATAATTAGTAAATTCATGGCTCATTATTATCAATAATGATCAGCTTTATTGGTGCGCATATAAGATTATGACAAAAAGGAAAGAAATAGAGAGATAGAAGCATTTAACGACACTTTTTTTGGAGGCGGAAAATACCTATAAACATATGTAAACATACACCATAGTCCACTACATTTTTTACCAGGTGGCGCTGCTGTTTTAAACACTTGATGTATATAGGTATTAAATGCTTCCTTACAATAAAGTAGCGATATCGCCTCCTAAACTTGGCAACATAGTAAAGAGGCATACTATTCCTAAATACATCTATAGATATGGTAACTAAAATTATCTTACTAAAAACATAAATAACTTTTATACACAGAAATAATACTTTCTAGAGATCAATGGGTTTTTAAATTTTTTCAATTTGGGAATAAAAAAAACGTTTATTTTGTTCAGAAACAAATATTTTTGTACCCCTTTATAGCTTAGATCAAATTAAAAAAGGTATTTGTTTAAGGTATTTATTTAACAGGACACGAACATTCCTTAACGTAACTAGTTGCCCTTAATCCACTATTTGTCACTGCTGCTGGCCTTATATAGTAAAAGTAAAAAAAAAATTAGAAGACGATTTTTATTGGGGGGGGGGGGCTAAAAAGAAGAAAATAAAAGAATAATAATAACACAGGTCAACATTTAGTTTAAAAAAATACACAGGACTCTACCTAGGTACCCAGGGGTTTTTGGGGTCGCTGATTCCGATGCCGAGGTCGGTTAAGCTCTATCACGTCAGGTTCAAGGACATCTGAAGGTCAAACTAAGAAAAGGTGGTTGAAAAAATCTGAGAAAATTTACACATAGGTTTTTGGGGTCGCTGAGTCCGAATTTGGTGTTCGCTTACCCTTAAAAGGCATCCGGAGGTCATTTCAAGGTTAATTTGAGAAAAACGGAGAGGAAGCTGTTAAAAAATCTGAAAAAATTTACATGTGGGGTTTTTGGGTCGCTGAGTCTGTATCCGATGCCGGTTGACCTCTACCACGTTAGTTTCAAGGTCACTTGAAGGTCAAACTAAGAAGAGGTGATTGAAAAAATCTGAAAAAATTCACGCATAGGTTTTTGGGATCGGTGAGTCCGAATCCGGTGTTCGTTTACCCTTAAAAGGCATCCGGAGATCATTTCAAGGTTAATTTGAGAAAAACAGAGGAGAAGCTGTCAAAAAATCTGAAAAAACTTATATATAGGATTTTTGAGTCGCTGAGTCTGCATTCAATGTCGGTTGACCTCTATCACGTCAGTTTCAAGGTCATTTAAAGGTTAAAGTAAGAAAAAGTGGTTGAAGGAATCTGAAAAAATTCACACAGGTTTTTCGGGTCGCTGAGTCCGAATCCATTGTTCGCTTACCCTTAAAAAGAGAGGCATCCAGAGGTCATTTCAAGGTCATTCTGAGGTCATTTCAAGCCGGCATTCGTCCTCCAGCTTTAGCTGCACATGAAGATTCTTCGGTTATATCAGTGCAAATATATTTAACTCAATGAATCACCTACCTATTTTCCTCTGTGAAATAATGGCCTTTAGGTATAGTTGCAGAAGCAGAGCGAACATGCAAGTAAAGAGTACCACGGGCGTTGGCTTCACTCACTTGGAGCTCAATCAGTGCTGGTTTTGCCTATAAGCTGAGTAAACGCCAGCTTAGGGCCTCGCATTTAGGGGGCCTCAGAACTCAGATTTCATACGCAGATATGCACGTTTATTTTATTAGAAGAGAAAGCTTCAACGAAAAACATACCTAGAGCTTAGGGCCTCCGGTTACCTAAAACCGGCCCTGAGCTCAATCCTGTCAGGGTCAAAGTAATTTAATGGTTTCCTGAGTCAGACAAACTGACAAGGAGGCAGACAGACTGTCGGATAGAAACATTTAGTCATTCAGTCAGACAGAATTACTGACAGGAAGGCAGGATGTCAAATAGATGGACAGGGAGAAAATGCAGGCGGATGATAAATACAGACAAACAAGCAAACAAACAGGTGTGCAGGTATAAGGGCAGACAGATAAACAGACAATAAGTAGGCCGGTGAGCATTCGTATAAATTTTTTCTAATTTTTTTCACCTAGTATTCTTACTTTAACCTTCAAATGACCTTGAACATGAGGTGATAAAGGTCAACCGACGTCGGATTCGGATTCAGAGACCCCCCAAGAGCCTATGTGTGAATTTTTTAAATTTTTTCAAAAACCTTTTCTTAGGTTGACCTTCAAATGACCTTGAACCTGACGTGATAGAGCTTAACCGACCTCGGCAACGGAATCAGCGACCCCAAAACCCCTGGGTACCTAGGTAGAGTCCGGTGTATTTTTTCAAACTGAATGTTGACCAGTGTAATCTTCCACCTTCCAAAGATATTTTAAAAACCTAGATTATTCTGGAGCAAAAATGTAAATATTTCCCTCTAGCAAGAAATAAAAATGTTTTAAAAAGCATTCGAGACCAAAACTCTAGAATATATTTGTTGGTTAATCATAAATTTTGCTATACTAATTAACGATAGTTTGTTGGAGTCATCTCGAATGCTTTTCAAAAATTTTTAAACAATTCAAAAATTTTTCTCTTGCTGGAGGGAAATATTTACATTTTTGCTCCAAAATGATTAAGTTTTGAACAATTTACTTCTTTAAATATATCATCTCTTTGAAATATTTTATATTATTTTCTGCTCTTCTGCATTCCGTTGGTTCCAAGTTTTCTCCTCGTCAAACATGAATTTGGAGAAATACTCTGTAAGAATGTTGACGTAATGCCTCGGATGTTGCTGGCAGTCTTCGTAGAATCCCGGTAGTACTAGATTGGCGGACTAACTTATTGAAGATAATGAATCTTTGATGATTCAAAGATGTAATTTTTTTTTTCGTTGAGCTACGGATGTTGAATATACCGACAACCTCTTCGAGATCTTTTCTTTTATTGACGCATTTCACCGTTTGCACTCTTCCTTTACCAAAGAAAGCTGAAGTGTTATCGCATCCACTGAACGTGTGGCCATACAGCTTTTTAAAACTTCCGAGGACTGCAAGTCACGAGAACTGTAATCTTTATTTTTTATTTATCTCTGAGCCTCTCTTCAGAAACGGATATCTTTATTCAGGTTCAGGTGCGAGAGCGATAATCAATGCGAGAAGATCAATATCTTGTCCGAGGATGACCACTGTATCGTTTCCATGAGATTCGTTTAAGGCGGTTTGAACTATGAGTACGTCAACGTCGTCTACAGCAGTAATTGTTTTGATTCCCTCGTTTTTAAATCTCTCCACCAATTGCGAAATAAACCGTTCCTTTTTGTGAGATTGTTTATCATTTTATTTTGCGTTTCAGTCAGTGGCGTGTTCTCATGAAAAACAATTTCCGGTGAAATGCGTTTCAAAAGACACTGCTGTCTTTCGATGCTCTTCATACTGCAGTCAGCATATCCGTCAAACACTACAGTCACTTTTTGGCCGTAATGTTTACGAATAAAGCTGCTTCGGCCATACTACACGATGAATCAAATTGCCGCCATCAACAATGAACTGGCAATCGGAAAAATCTATTGGCCTCTCTCGTACAGCATTGAAAATAGCATACAGACGATTTCTTAATTTTCCTCATTAACCCTTTCTTATTGAAGAGAAGAAGTGGAATTGAAGCAAGCTCAGAGTTGAAATATGACCCCAAATCTTCTTTTGTGTGAACAGTACAGATTATCCTCTAATATAATTGCGAAGAAGGGGAAAATACATAAACTACTTGCGACAAAACCCTCTATATATGCATCTAATAAAGAAAATTCTGCTCAATAAATTCATTCCTGAGCATTTTTCTCGTTAAAGTAACCGGTTTTAAGATATTCGGAGTCAACCTTGGAATAGGATGGATTTTTACCTTTGCGCCCCAAACTACGTCTCTGTTCGGACGCTGTTAGCGCGAAATAGGTGAGGATAAGCTACAAGGTTAATAGTACATTTTTTATGCAGAATTTAACATGACGATTTTTTTATTTCCTATACTTTTTTCTCTTTCGACGAACGGTTTACAAGATAAAAGTGAAAAACCAGCGTTAAGTCCCCGTAATATGGCCGAAGCAGCTCTATTCATAATCATTACGGACGTTTCACCACTAAATTGTGGGGAATTATTCGGGTATCTATTTCGAACCCTATCTAGATTACGCATCCCAAATATTATCACTTTATAAATTATTTCTTCTAAAATATATAATTTACGTGGACTAATATGTAACAATTGTGTTACAAAATTGAACTGATTCAGTGATGTCTTTTGAAAAGCATTTTAAATAGTAATAATAATTCCCTTAAGAACATATTTTGAATTACATACATTATTCTACAATAGATATTTAGCGTGAACGGTTCATTTTAAAACAGATAATCGCACATTATCGGGTAAAACACCAATGTAATCTGATAGAGTATAACTTACACAATATGAATCATCATAATAACAAACGCACACGATTGCATAGCGCAACTAATTGCGCAAGCGCTAGAGCATTTTACACTATAGAAGTCTGGCAACCTCGAAGGAGGCAAAGTCTACCGTTATATATAACAGTTTTAAATACATTGAGTCAGAGAGGTACTATTTATATAACGAGGTGTAAACATACCAATCGTATGAACAAAAATGTGTATGTAAAAAAAGATAAAAATCCTTTCCCCTCTCCGCGTGCCCTTGGTAAGTGAAATTTGGCGGTTATGTATATGTAAACAGAACTAATCTATCTATATTATTTCTAGTGGAGGTGCGGGCGCCACAAATTTGTAAGGAGGCGGACACGATACAAATGCATATATATATATATATATATATATATATATATATATATATATATATATATACAGTGTGTCCAACTAAGTCGGCACCATATGGGAAACTTTTTTATTATTGGTTTTATGAAAAAAAGTTATTCTTGATAAAAAGTTTTGCATGGCCTAAAACCCAAAATGAAATAATCAGATATCAAATTTTTGCAGTCGTATACGAGGTTTGTCGAAAAATGTAAATTTTGCTCAAGAGTAAAGTACCTTTATTTATTACAATATCGACAATCGTTATTAAGAAAAGTTGATCCTAATTGAAAACTATGATCAGACATCCAATATTATCCATCTACCATGAAAAAATAGATATTATACCCAAAAATTATTAAAGATCAGTTTTTCATGGTAGATGGATAATATTGGATATCTGACCGTAGTTTTCAATTAGGATCAACTTTTCTTAATAATGATCGTCGATATTGTAATAAATAAAGGTACTTTATTCTTGAGAAAAATTAACATTTTTCGACAAACCTCGTATACGACTGCAAAATATTGATATCTGATTATTTCATTTTTCGTTTTAGGCCATGAAAAACTTTTTATCAAGAATAACTTTTTTTCATTAAACCAATAATAAAAAAGTTTCCCATATGGAATAGATATAACAAAAAATTATTAAAGATCATTTTTTTCTTGGTAGATGGATAATACTGGATATCTGACCGTAGTTTTCAATTAGGATCAACTTTTCTTAATAACGATTGTCGATATTGTAATAAATAAAGGTACTTTACTCTTGAGCAAAATTTACATTTTTCGACAAACCTCGTATACGAGTGCAAAAAATTGATATCTGATTATTTCATTTTGGGTTTTAGGCCATGCAAAACTTTTTATCAAGAATAACTTTTTATCATAAAACCAATAATAAAAAAGTTTCCCATATGGTGCCGACTTAGTTGGACACACTGTATATATATATATATATATATATATATATATATATATATATATATATATATATATATATATATATATATATATATATATATATATATATATATATATATATATATATATATATATATATATATATATATATATATATATATATATATATATATATATATATATATATATATATATATATATATATATATATATATATATATATATATATATATATATATATATATATATATATATTTAAATGCAATTAAAAAACAATTGCTTGCATATTTCACGTGATATATGGTTAACCCTGTATGTTTTTACAAATTTTTTTAGATATTTTTTCATGATTTCAAACAAACTTTAGTGCAATTATAATATATTAATTGATTTTACATTTATATCTTAGTTTTACGCGATAAATTTAATTTGATTCAGATCCAATAGAAATTAATCACTGCGGTATGGAGAAACAAGCTTAAATTAATTTAGTCATAATATTAAGATATTGTGGACTAATTGATGCTATCAATGAGTTCACTCTATGGATAGATATGGCGACATGCGTGGGAATAGTAAGAGGATTAGATACAACAACATTTTTCAGTTCACTTTTTACTGCCAATACTAATTAGAAATAAAAAAATAGGAGATAAATTTAATTAAAATTCCTGAAGACAATCTCTTAATTCCTAGCTAAGTTAACTATTAAATAAAATAAATTTTCTGTCAACATACCATTTTTTTTATGTACTAATAATTAATAAATTGGTAGAGTAAAAATGTGATGTATTGACAGAAAATTTGTATGAAGTTGAAATTGCAAATATGTTTGGATCATTGCATTAAACCTAATTGATTTAATCAAACAGGTATATATGAATGGTTTTAATAATTGTCCATTTCATAACATGCTGAATTCAAATATCAATTACAAAAGTGTATGTGTGTGTGTGTGTGTGTGCGTATGTAGGTGTGTATATGTGTGTAGATCGTTTCTTGTAAATACGATAACTTCTGTTAAAACTTGTATTTCAAATTTGAAATATACCTAAGTTAGTATGGTACAATGTTCCCTATTGAAATTGGGCTATGTTCGTCATACCAAGTAGCCGCCAGAGGCGTGTAAAATATCATGTTTTTATGTTTTATCACAATTTTAGGGAAAAATATTACTGATATTTTTTATTAAGCCACACAAAAATAGGAAGATGCAAAAGATATTGTAACTACAATATACAGTGATATGTTAATTTACCTTTAAAATGTTAATAAAGCATATTAATAAGGTTATTACAAAAAGCATGAAAATTGCAGTCGGTTGCAACTGCGAATAAATAAAAAGGGGAACACAAAATAAAAAGTCGTATTTATGGTAGATCCAAATCAATATTCACTGTCTATCATAGGAAACTGTGTCCTACTGCAGGAAATTGAACTTACTGTTCATTTCCCTCGATAAATGATTATAGCTTCCTGTAACGGGCTGGGGCCTGTTGAGTGAAGAGTATGCTTGGTCACTCTGTAGTACATTGTGTACTTAATATTATTAATATATTAATAATTTATAATTTTATTATCGTTTTAAAAAAATTATTTCATTGGTATCATAGCAGCAGTCTAAATGAGATATAAGTATACTTGTTTCCCTTTAACTAGAGGATCAATGAAATTAAACAGACATTCTCTTGACAGAGAATAATCTCCGTGAACTTATTTCTAGTTTTGTTTCTATGTTCTTTGAAGTAACGTCTTATAGTGAATCAAATTAGGCATAAAAATGCGATTGAGGGATTGTCTTACTGCAGCGATTTTAGGTGTAACAAGTGTAACGAAAAGTTTAAATCTCTCAATTGCTTTATATAAAACAATTTGTGTTGCCAAACTAAAGTTTTGTATTATTTCCCTTATTATCTCCGGTTCTAGTAACCGCATTGCAAAAATAAAAATAACAAATTGTTTGCAATAAAATTTCGAATAGAACTGGACCTACAAATAAACTTTCTGGTAAATCGTTAAATTGCAAAAAATAAAAACCTTTAAAAATTTCCCTTTTTGTATAATTTAAGAAATATTATTTAATAATGCATACATTTTTTAAAAAAGTGAGTGTGTTTAGGCGCGATATTTTGCTGCCTTCCTCGAGAGAGCATTTATGAGCACGCATAGGGTTGCCAGGCCTGAAATTCGAAAAACCGGACTTTACTTATTTTGGCCGGACAGTTGGTACAAAGAGCCGAACAGCATTCGTTCGCCATAAAAAATAACTAAAACACAAAATCAGTCTTTTAATATTTTTATTAAACTTGATTAATTTAAAAATAAACATTTGTTACATAGGAACAGAAAAAGTTATCGCAAAACAATAAAATGTATCTATAGAAAAGCGACTAAAAACTGAAAAAATCACGTATGAAACTAATTCATACAAATTTATATAAAATGAAACTTTGGTAAGTTTATCACATAAAAAAACTAAATCATTCACTCTAATCATATAAAATAAAATAATTTTTATTTATAAAAAAAATATCTTTTTAAAACTTAAAAACAGAAATGATGTATTTTAAATGATTTTTAGAGCCTCAGGCAAAAAGCGAAACAAAAGCCGGACAGGCCGGACATATTAATTTTTAGCCGAACGAAACCGTAAAAAGTCAAACATGTCCGGCTGAAGCCGGACTCCTGGCAACCCCAAGCACGCATGATTTTTTGTAAAATGTAGGCAAGAGAACCGAGTTAGAATCGTCGAAAATTCTCCATATTGGTTGAATAGTATATACCAAATAGGCAAGTTATATATACAAATTGACTATATAAAGTGGTAATATTTGCGAACTCTGGAACCTGTTCCTTCCTTCCCTACCCCGAACAGTATTCCAGGAGGTAAAACTGTTGCGATAAGATTAAGGTAAGTCATTTTTATTTGTTTCTCTATTTGCGTGTAACCAGAGGATACAGTCTGCTCTTAGTTTAAACACCACCAATTTTCCGAATATTTAGTCAATGCGTAAACGGACTTTTATTGAACTAATCCTTCCTGTCAAATTTTTGCAGAAAACATTTATTTAATCGGCTGAAAATAAAAAAAAATCGAAATTTTAATCGCTTATTGGTTATCTTTTGTCTATCAACACTTAAAAGGATTTTTTTTTTTGAAATGTAGATTTTTGTGTACATTTTACAATGATATTAGGAAAAAAAACGTTTTCTTCACTGAAACCGTTTTTTTTGGAATTTATTTATAATTTTAGAAATTATAGCAATAATCAAATTTAAATAACTATGTGGATTTTCTATCGATAGTCCATACGAAACTTGCAAAAAAGTGTAAAACCCCAAAAGTGCAGAGATAGCGACCAAATATGACTACCACTCCCGTTTTCGAGGATGGCTAACACGATGGTGATAATCGCGCGGTCCCTACCCCCTCGAACTACCCCCAGACGCAAAAAAACACCTCGATTTTTCGTTGTTAGACATGCGAGGACTTGTTGGATCGGGTTTTCTTTGAGGAAACTTAATATATCCTGTAATATTTCGCAACCAGCATTCTAACGACCCACGGTTGAAACCACCCCCTCCCTCAATGCCGAAACATGCAAAAAACATCCAAACGTGCTGAAAATTGTTTTCCACATATTTTCAAGGAGGGGGAACACGATGCTGATATTATTTAGCCTCCTACCCCCTAACTAAATGCATAAAATCATCTCATTTTTCGTTTTCAGGTATGCGATGACTTGTTGGATAGGTTGTTTTTTGAGGAAACTCAATAAGTCCTGTAAAATTTCGCAACCTGACATTCTAACGACCCCAGGGAATGGACATTAAACTCTTCAATGAGACTTGCTTCCATTTGGGTACATTCATCATCATCGTCAGTCTCATCGTATAATAGTATTGTAGGTATTGGAATACCCCGATCCAACAAGTCCTCACATGCCTGACAACAAAAAATCGAAAAAAATGTGTTGGCCGTCCTCGAAAAAGTGGGGTAGTCATGTTTGGTTGCTACCCCTGCACTTTTGAGGTTATTGCAAGTTTGGCATGGATTACAAATCAAAAACAATAAACGAGTCATGAAAGTAGACGAAAAAACAACAATTTAAAAATGAATAATGCTCTACTACCATTTGGAGTAGAGATACGTTAGTATTTGCGTGTCGGTCGCTAATAAATAAACAAATTGATATTTCTTCTTAAAATATTATTTCGGGCATTAATTTTTGCGAAAAAGAAAAACCAACATAACTTGAACAACTCACACAGCTTTGTAAAACGCTAAAATTTGGCAGGAAGGTTTAGTTCAATAAAAGGCATTGTTTCACCTACTTTCTTTAAAATGTATGCATTATTAAATCATATTTCTTAAATTATACAAAAAGGGCAATTTTTAAATGTTTTTATTTTTTGCAAGTTGCAAGGACCGGAGACAATAATAAAATTAGCAGAAAATTTTAGTTTTGCAACATAAATTATTTAAATTTTATGTGAAGCAATAGACGTATTTAATCCAAAACTTCTTACTGTCATGCCTAAAATAAATTAAAATCATAAAATCGCTGCAGAATACAATTCCATTCGAAATTTATTTTGACTCCACTATTAGTTTTACTTAACTATTCGCTCATAAAACATATGTTAACTTAATTTTTACTTGGGAACAATGAACTATATGAGAGCGAATTTGGAGATAATTTAGTGAGGGCCGTTCTGGTTGAAAACGTCTGTGTGTAATTTTTTTTGCATTAGGGTAGTGGGTGAGTTATCTCATTGGATGATCTTCAAAAACAATGGCAAGATCCTAATCTACAAAAATAAAATGTATTTAAAAATAAGACTAGGGGGGAGATGTACATCAGTACAACGGAAGAACCTAATCTATACAAATCGCGCCACTATAAATGTAAATAAACCGTAAGTAATCTTTTTGTGAAATTAACATTAATTATTTGTTAAATTTGGTATTAGAAGGCATCTTTATTAATTACGTACACACAACACGAAAGGATTAAAAATGTCATAGAAAAATAAGGAAATAAAAATAAATAATAAAAAAGCACTAAAGAAATAATGTTACATAAACCCCAGCAGTAAGTTCGCGATCAGATAATAAAACAACCATGATTGACCATAAAGAAATTTTTACGAAGTCAAATAATCGAATCTAGTAATTTCGGACTGAAAATAGTAATTCGAATGCCAAATTTTTTATGTATAATTAATTTAACAACTTGTAAATATCATTAAATGGGAGCTTTGCTAGTCGAAACGTTAATAAATTCTAAGTTTTGCGAAACATGTTATAGTTGAGTATGGCCGACTGTGAGTATATTTTTGATTAACATTTTGCTCGAACACAGCACACATGACTTATGCGTGATGCCAGTGAGACAAGGCACAAGGTCAATATATTTTTTTATTTTTCAAATAGGTATTCGGGAACACTCGACTGCAACTTTCGTTTGTTTTATAATAGTTTTATTACACATACACATTTTAAAGTAAAATTAATATGTCATCTGATCTACGTAAAGTTCGTTCACACCTGAGGGACACACTGAATATTGTAGTTTAGATATCCTGCACATCTTTGCTTTGTGTGCTTAATCAAAAATTTTAGTGCTAATTTAAATATGTTCCTAATTTGAAAAAAAAATAAGTCTAACAGAAGCTATTTTGTTTACATTGTCCGATAATAATGGGTTTAGATATAATAAATACTGCACTAAAAAGCAAAAAATAATCATCGAACCTGTTCTCTCTGTCTACCCCCAGGGCCGGGCCCAAGGGGGGGGGGGCAGGGGGGAGCCTCCCCCCCAAAGTTCGGGCATTTGGTTCCAAACGCGGTTGGCAAAGTCTAACTAATCATCACATACAAAATATATAATATGAATTTTATACTAACTCCCACAATCGCGAAATTAACACAATAATAAAATTATTAAGCGATTGGCAACCCTGTAAATGTTTTATTTTATCAGTAGCGTGTTTTCCATTGAAGCTAGGGAAGCAATTTTTAATATTAATTTATTATACATAAATTCATTTACTAGAAATTCTAGAACTAGCAATGATTTTTAAATAGAATCTATATATTTCTACTACTGATCTAATATAATATTATCAGGTATACATAATAAAATTAGCAGAAAATTTTAGTTTTGCAACATAAATTATTTAAATTTTATGTGAAGCAATAGACGTATTTAATCCAAAACTTCTTACTGTCATGCCTAAAATAAATTAAAATCATAAAATCGCTGCAGAATACAATTCCATTCGAAATTTATTTTGACTCCACTATTAGTTTTACTTAACTATTCGCTCATAAAACATATGTTAACTTAATTTTTACTTGGGAACAATGAACTATATGAGAGCGAATTTGGAGATAATTTAGTGAGGGCCGTTCTGGTTGAAAACGTCTGTGTGTAATTTTTTTTGCATTAGGGTAGTGGGTGAGTTATCTCATTGGATGATCTTCAAAAACAATGGCAAGATCCTAATCTACAAAAATAAAATGTATTTAAAAATAAGACTAGGGGGGAGATGTACATCAGTACAACGGAAGAACCTAATCTATACAAATCGCGCCACTATAAATGTAAATAAACCGTAAGTAATCTTTTTGTGAAATTAACATTAATTATTTGTTAAATTTGGTATTAGAAGGCATCTTTATTAATTACGTACACACAACACGAAAGGATTAAAAATGTCATAGAAAAATAAGGAAATAAAAATAAATAATAAAAAAGCACTAAAGAAATAATGTTACATAAACCCCAGCAGTAAGTTCGCGATCAGATAATAAAACAACCATGATTGACCATAAAGAAATTTTTACGAAGTCAAATAATCGAATCTAGTAATTTCGGACTGAAAATAGTAATTCGAATGCCAAATTTTTTATGTATAATTAATTTAACAACTTGTAAATATCATTAAATGGGAGCTTTGCTAGTCGAAACGTTAATAAATTCTAAGTTTTGCGAAACATGTTATAGTTGAGTATGGCCGACTGTGAGTATATTTTTGATTAACATTTTGCTCGAACACAGCACACATGACTTATGCGTGATGCCAGTGAGACAAGGCACAAGGTCAATATATTTTTTTATTTTTCAAATAGGTATTCGGGAACACTCGACTGCAACTTTCGTTTGTTTTATAATAGTTTTATTACACATACACATTTTAAAGTAAAATTAATATGTCATCTGATCTACGTAAAGTTCGTTCACACCTGAGGGACACACTGAATATTGTAGTTTAGATATCCTGCACATCTTTGCTTTGTGTGCTTAATCAAAAATTTTAGTGCTAATTTAAATATGTTCCTAATTTGAAAAAAAAATAAGTCTAACAGAAGCTATTTTGTTTACATTGTCCGATAATAATGGGTTTAGATATAATAAATACTGCACTAAAAAGCAAAAAATAATCATCGAACCTGTTCTCTCTGTCTACCCCCAGGGCCGGGCCCAAGGGGGGGGGGGGGCAGGGGGGAGCCTCCCCCCCAAAGTTCGGGCATTTGGTTCCAAACGCGGTTGGCAAAGTCTAACTAATCATCACATACAAAATATATAATATGAATTTTATACTAACTCCCACAATCGCGAAATTAACACAATAATAAAATTATTAAGCGATTGGCAACCCTGTAAATGTTTTATTTTATCAGTAGCGTGTTTTCCATTGAAGCTAGGGAAGCAATTTTTAATATTAATTTATTATACATAAATTCATTTACTAGAAATTCTAGAACTAGCAATGATTTTTAAATAGAATCTATATATTTCTACTACTGATCTAATATAATATTATCAGGTATACATAGGTAGGTACCTATTAGTTTTGTTTGGTAGTGTTTTGATATTGTGATATTAGACAAAACAAAGACTAACTTGGTATTTACGGAACTTTTTCCTGTTTCCACCTATTGTAATGATTTTTTATTGTATTGACGACTAGGTCAATCATTTCGACATGTCCCACACTATGTTACTGTATGGTCTCTTGGACAATCACATTTATTATTATTATGTTTTTTTCTTCTTCTATTTTTAATATAATCAAAGATCTGTTTTTGTTTATCAGTTCCTATATTTTTATTTTATTCAACCAAGGATTTTTTTAATTTCTTTTAAGTAGTAAGTATTAGGTTTAGGTACATGAAGATAAAACAAAGATTGAACAAGGCAAAAAATTATCATAACCGAAAACAAATACATTGAAAACAAAAGAGTTATGACACAAAAGTACAGAGTTTGGGCTCATATGGAAAACCTGAAGAGCATGGAAATTTCAGGGAATTTTAAAAATCCTTAAGAAAATCATGGAAATCTCAGTGAATTACTTCCACATTCAGTGGAAGTATAGTAACGACAAAAAAATAAAAAAAAATTTTTTTGTTCAAATAGGCTTAGAATGTCATGAAACCGAGATTTTAAATTTGAGCGAAGAACAACAAGAACCAGAAACCTCAAAATATTTTTTTACTTCATCCACCACCACCCCCTTATCACCACCCCCACCTCACCACCGATGTGGGGTATTGTTTTATAGGTTTTTGGGGAAGAGGATTTCAAATATTATATTATTAAAGTTGCATAAGCAATTATTTCCACATACAAAATTTTTTCGTTGTGAGTGACTTGGATAGAAAATCTGGATGTGGAAGTAGTGATTCCTTGGGCAGCGGTTTTTTAAATATTTCGCAAAAATCATGAAATTTTGAGTCACAATATGAAAAACAATAAACTACTTACGAGTTCCTACTGTTATTTTAAATTATTTTTAAATTGCAACCTTCATTCGCTTAATGACGATTTTATAAAACAATTTTTTTTATATAAAATCGAAAATTAAAGTAAAAATTATTTGATTATCTAAAATCACTTTTAACATATTGATAATTATTATTATTTGTCATTGAAAAACATGGAAAATTCAGGGAATTTTTTCAGCTATGTGAAGTCTGAACTATGAAATGAAATGGCATATTTTATATTTGTTTTTTCATTATAACTTTTGGATTCGGCGGAAAAAATACATCAAATGATAATCTTAGTTTTTGTTGTAAACGTTTCCTTGTTGGCCTTGTTCCGTCTTGGTTAGAGCACCTTGTACATTGTACATAGTGAATTGGAATTCGATTTAAATTTTTTAGTTTTAGTAGCTTTTCCCATAAAAAGTTTTTATTGAAATTGTGCAATGTAAAGGTACGAGTTGGTTTTTTTTTATCTTCCCCCCCCCCAAATTAGTAGGCTTCGGTACGGCCCTGTCTACCCCGTAAGGGCCTTAGTGTAAGCCGTGCCTGTAATTAAGTACAATATTTGAGTATAAAAGCATGGGGCGTTCTTCGAACCTTTTTTCGAACAGGTTCGATAATTAAAACGCTGAAGACATCATTAGATTAAATGAAAAGCACCCCACGCTTTTATACTCAAATATTATACTTAATTACAAACACAACTCACACTAAGACCCTTACGGGATAAACAAAGAGAACAGGTTTGACGATTATTTTTTGCTTTTTAATGCACTATTTATAAAAGCATGTTTTTGTTTAGTGTTTTAAACCATTAATTTATTTTTTTACTTTTTAATCTTATATTTAAGGACAAAATTTGGGCACTTTCGACATTTATGTAAAGAATACGCCTAAATATTTATAATCTGCAACCTCGAAAATCCCCAGATATCGATTTTCATACAAATCAGACCATAAATTACAAAACTTGTCCGCCATTTTGACGCCACCATCTTTGTTAAATTTGGACCGGATAATTGTAATCTGCAACCTCTATAACCCACAGATACCGATTTTCAGTCGAATCCGACTATAATTGATAAAACCTTTCCGCCATGTTGACGCCGCCATTTTGAATTTTCAAAGAGTATAGCCGGAAAAGTTAGGGAAATGTGCCCCCGCACTTACTGAGTTAAAATGGCTTCCAGGTGATGCAGTTTATAGAGTATATTACACGGTAAAAATTTTAACCCGCTACTACCTCTACGAAGGAGGAAAAAAATAATATGTCTTTAATTATTATATATTTTTTTTCGGTTTCTATGCAACCGATCGATTTGAAATTTGGCACGAGTATTGCTTGCGTGGAGATAACTTACTCCAAAAAATAAGGTCATTTTATGACCATTTTAACCATCGGAAAAAAAAATATAAATTTTTTTAGGGGACAAAAGGGTGGCTACCCTTCGTGGTACAATCACCATTCTATGATATATTATGTCTTGACACTTTGTGATTATCATACTAAATTGTCAGATTTTTTGCTGTGGTGGAACAATATGGAAAAAAATAAAATTAGGCAAAATAAAATATTTACACATGCCTCTTAGTTGTAACAGTTAATACTTATAGCCTTAGTAGGTATTGTTGCATATCTACAACTGACCGCGGGTGCCAGTGCGATGTTGCCAAGTCTACTTTTTCCCCAGACGTACGGAAATTCGGTACAATCTGGCATTATCACTTCTGAAGATTCCAGGGTTCACCCCCAGGGGAGAAGAATTAACTCTCTAGGAGCTTGGGGAAATGTTTAGCAATGAATGATGTTCTTTGTAATTACTGTCGCATTACGACATCTGAAAAACGACATACTGAACCAGATGAAGAAAGTGAGGGAACGATCGAAGAAGACCAGCCTTTTGTGCCTTCGACATCTTCTAGCCCTACAATTAGTGACTCTGATGAAATAATGGAACTACCATTGCAAAGACTCGTTGCTACACATAAATACTGTTGCATATGTGGTGATGGTAAAGCACTGACCGTAATACCCACTACTGTGAGACTACAGTGCTATCGAAACAAACAAATATACATCCCCGAGGCAAAGATTGCTGTAAAATACATTTGATTTTTTTGCCTCATTTTTGGCCTTGGATGGGTTCCATCGGCCAGCTACGCAGATGGATAATTTTTTATCTTAGTAAACTTAAGTGCGCGAAATGTGTCTATATTTGATTAAACATCTCTTTTATGAAGACGTTACTCTTCTGGAAACATATGCCAATTGTAGCTCGATTCCTAGATCGGATTTATGCATTCTATTAAATTCCCTAACCCCAATAACATAACAACTCTAAAAGGCTCTACAGAACACCGCAGTTTATCAGACTATCTTATTAGTTATGGTTATTAATTACAACCTTAATAATATACCATTGATACCATTCTGAAGATGGTCAGCTTCCTAGCAAGTTCGCTGCACGCTGGCACCATATCGAACAATTTAGTAATGTAGGAGGTCATTCTGTTATCATAATTACTACCTGTTTTCAGTTTTAATAGAAAAACAAGGACGGAAGAAGTTCTTGTACTTGAATTTTCCAACAGTGAGTTTAATTCGAAAATGGCATCTACCGTTAAGCCTGTAAACGTTAATAATTGCTTCGCTGATAAACCGCAGTGGTCTGCAGAGCCTTTTAGATTTGTTATTGGGGTTAAGGAATTCAATAGAATGCAAAAATCCGATCTAGGAATCGAGCTACAATTGGGATATGGTTCCAGATGAGTAATATCGTCTTCATAAAAACGATGTATGTATTTTACAGCAGCGACTGCCTCGGGGATATACATTTGTTTGTTTCAATAGCACTGTAGTCTCACATTAGTGGATATTACGGTCAGTTCTTTACAATCACCACATATGCAACAGTATTTATGTGTAGCAACGAGTCTTTGCAATGGTAGTTCCATTATTTCGTCAGAGTCACTAGTCATAGTGCTAGAAGATGTCGAAGGCATAAAAGCTTCTTCGATCGTTCCCTCACTTTCTTCATCTGGTTCAGTACGTCGTTTTTTAGATGTCGTAATGCGACAGTAATTACAATGAACATCATTCGTTGCTAAACTTTTCCCCAAGGTCCTAGAGAGTTAATACTTCGACCATGGGACCTCCACAAGTGGTACTGCCAGATTGTGACGAATTTCCGTACGTCTGGGGAAAAGTAGACTTGGCAACATCGCACTGGCACCCGCGGTCGGTTGTAGATATGCAACAATATCTTGTGAGGCTATAAGTATTAACTGTTAGAACTAAGAGGCATGTGTAAATATTTTATTTTACCCAATTTTATTTTTTTCCATATTGTTCCACCACAGCAAAAAACTTGACAATTTAGTATGATAATCACGAAGTGTCAAGACATAATATATCATAGAATGGTGATTGTACCACGAAGGGTAGCCACCCTTTTGTCCTCTAAAAAAAATGTATATTTTTTTTCCGATGGTTAAAATGGCCATAAAATGACATTTTGGAGTGAGTTATCTCCACGCAAGCAATACTCGTGCCAAATTTCAAATCGATCGGTTGCATAGGAACCGAAAAAAAAATATAATAATTAAAGACATATTATTTCTTTTTTACAATCGTAGGGTTAAAATTTTTACCGTGTAATATACTCTATAAACTGCATCATCTGGAAGTCATTTTAACTAAGTAAGTGCGGGGGCACATTTCCCTAACTTTTCCGGCTATACCCTTTTGATCACATACTTGTTTTCTACTTACCTTTTTTTTTGATACCCATATTAAGGGGATTGTAAAGAAAATGATAATCCGCCATCCTGGGCGCCGGCCACTTTGAATATATTATAATATTGAGTAGGTATACTATATTGTATTGTAATCAGAGCAATACACAATTACCAAATTTCATGATGATACAACAATTAGAAGTGGGTTTAGTTCAGTTCCTTAGATTTTTTACTTACATACATAGTTAGTTACAGGTCGACCTTATAAAAGCATGTTAAAAAGGGGCCTACTGTACAATTTTTTGTGCAACATTTTGCTTCCCAACTTAAAATTGTGCACACACTGACAACTCTTTGCGTAACATTTTAGTTTATTACAATTGGTAGCTAGTGTACATTCAGTGAAAATTGTTATTATAATTTATAATTATTACAATACATTCCATTAATTTGGTGCTTATCTGTGAGGGCAATTGCAAATTAATAAAAAAAGTTAAAATTCAGTTATAAATGATGTATATAATTAAGCATTAATTTATTAGTAGCACATCATCTGCTAGACGTAAAAATAGGTACTCTGTTACATTAGACAGATGGCAAAGTTAATCAAATTAAAGTTGTATAAAATATGATCTTTATAATACTAAATTTGTGCTACTTTTTACAACTATTTTATCAATTTAACTTGGAATTGACATAAAGCGTATATATGTTTCGCTGCAACTGTGCATAACCAAACATTTCTAATTATGATTTACAGTTGCTTATTGTTTAATATGTAAATATGTTTGTATTTATTCAATATCAGATAAATTACTGCCAATAAACGAAAACGTCAGCTTCATTTCAAGCATTAGTATCATACAGGGCATCGCAGAAGTAAGGATTAAAATTCATTACCTTTTTCATCTTTAGTGTAGTGTTTCAATCCAGCGGGCCATCACCGGGTCCGAAGGCAATAGTGAGGCCCTATGATGGTCCCCTGGATGGGCGACTTCTGTGGTCGAGGGCCAGTTTTTCTCCCTTATAGGTTGCGGTGCTGAGACTATACTGAAACTTGAGCTTAGTCACGTTAACCCATTAGTCCCGTTCCTCCCAAAAAGGAGAGTGTACAGTTCATGGGAGTTCTGTTTGTCTCTTCCGGGGCCGTAAGGAGTCCCCCGAAATGTGAAAGATGCCTAGCTATTAAGGGTGGGTATTTACATAATATGCAGTGAGGAGTTTCTTCATGTTGACTATACATGCTCTATTTGGGATTGTTCTTTACACCTATCTTGGTTAGATATTTCCTTACCACGCAATGTGCTGTTAAGATGCTCAAGCACATCTCAGTTGCTTTCTACTCAGCTTTAGTAATCGGTTGGTCCTTGTTTTAGATGGTTCACCAGCAAAGTCGTTGCTGGCATCCCCCCTAACGTTCCTGGAATTCCCGTCCAAAACAAGTTGCGTTTCTGGATTCGTAATTTCTTTACCAATACTCTTTCAGCATTGGATGATATCCTGCAGATTGGCTTTGGTCCTATAAGAGCTTCTTTGCGCCTTCTCTGGCCAACTTATCTGCTTTTTTACTAGAGTGAAATTACTTAGAGAAGATAACATCAAGTCGCACATCGCGTATAAAAGTTGGCATAATATCAGTGCCCCGTGCCATCCATTTTTTATTTAAATATTAATCGCAATGGTAGTAGGCAGTCTTAACGCCCATGCAGCTGTAAAATAGCATCGTTACCTAGGTAACGAGCACGTGGTATCGGTCTCTGCGTATTCTATGACGATGTTATCTTCTCTAAGTAATTTCACTCTACCTACATTGCCCTGGTGTATACGTGTCTACTCCAGTTGTTCACTGTTGTATTCTACCAGTTTCGCTGGCTTTTTATCGTTTTGAAACGTATCTCTACTAAATCTATAGCTTTAACAGCTGCTTGGCTGCCAGTGATGATACGGAATCTCTTGTCTTTGTATGACCTCCGTACCATTTTTCATGCACAGATTTCGTGCACAGATTTCTATAGCTGTGACTTCTGCTTGGAACACAGTTGCGATGCGAACCAAATTCAGGCTGATGTCGGTACGTGGTACCGTAACTTCTGCTACGATGCTTCTTGACATTTTTTATCCATCGGTGTACCACATGGAATCATTTAGATGTCTCCGTAGCTGCTTTATTCCTTCTTTTCCCCTGTGAGGTATATATACCCTGAAAGTTTTTGTTTGTGACGTATGCCGATTCTATCTGACTGCATGTTAAGTAATCGATTCTCCTCTAGTTGTTAAATATCATTGTATGGTATCCTTTTCTTGAAATGGTTCCGTATTAGTTTGTTTTCGGCTTATATGCTGCTAGCATTGCCTCACCAGCAACGACTAAACATAGTGGAGGCAGGCAGAGTGTTATGGTCGCGGTAAGCATAGTTGATATTGTTCCTGTTATCCCTAGACACGGTAGTGTTTGCACATTAGTTTACAATGCACAAAGCAAAAAAAGGAGTGGCGTTGCATCTTTTTTGGCTTTGTGCCAATAAATCAAGGAGATATAAATTAATGTTGGTCCCACAATTATTTGCTACATTCAGTACACTATTTTTGGGTGTAGCCCCCAGTTCTCATCTACCACTCTTCTGTTGGTCCATAAGGTCCGTATAACTTTGGTAGTCACCTTGCGTAGATGGATTTTAAAGTTTAATTTGGTATCTAATATCAATCTCAAATATTTAACATCGTTGCTCATCTGTAGGTCTTTTCCAAGGAGATACAATTTTCCTATTTCCTATTTTTTGTGAGGGTAACCACCGTGGTTTTCCCTAAGTTCACAGATAGACGTTCCTGGGTATATCAAAAAAGGATAAATAGGGAAGAGAACTTAATTTCAACATTTGTTAAACAAAGACAGCTTACACTTTGTGACGTCATTGTAGAGGGTATTTAACAGTATAGCTGGAAACAGTCATCAAGACTATAGCGAGATACTTATTTGGTTTATAAATAGAAGTCGTGTATTACCTATTATGTTCTGTAGGCATCCCCTGGTTACAAACACCTCTCTTGTTATGTAGATTGAATTTTCTTAGTACTGAAGGCGAATCCATGCGTCTTGTTATTGCCTTCTCGACCCCGCATTCAAAGAGTCCAATGAGGTGTTATTGTAGAAGAACACACTACTGGGCGTCAAACTGACGCGACACCAATTTATTTATTATTGCGTTCTGCCCCGTTCCTCCACTCCCAGACGCGTTCGAGATAAGATGCACCTCGATAGACGAGTAATGGACCAAGGCTGCACTACCTTAGATCATTAACAACATTCTCTCAGGACGTGATCCCCATTTTTCACTGTTGATGAGGGCTTTGACGCCTTCTGATTATTTAGATTTTGGCATAAAAAAAAATCCTTATCGAAGATTTCTCTCCGACGGGATTGAGTTTTGACGTGATTTTGATCTGTTTATGTGGTAATAAATGGTCTGACGCCTTTTGGTTTCTGATATTTTTGCATAAAAAAAGTCCCTAACGAAGATTTCTCTACGCTCTATGCTCTAATATTTCTCATAAATTACATACAAAAATCCCTGCCGTAAGGCGACCAGAACACTGAGTATCAGACTTAAGGAATCATGACATTCCAATTACTCAGTTGTTTCCAAACGAAAACTCCAGGGATTGAAGACTAACCACAAGTTTTAAGATCAATAAAGAGCAATTAGTTCAAAGAACATCATTTATTTAATAAATGTTGGGTAATACAGTGATTTACTGCAAAATGACATAAAATGAAAGAACCACGCCTCCCCAACTAAGGCAAATGACTTTTAAACTATACAAGTGAGAGCATACGCTAACAATCGATTTGGTAGAAAAGATTCATGCAACACTCCTAGAATCAAATATAAGCCTTTTTAGAAATTATTGTGACTTTTGGAATGGGAAATTATAGCTGACTGAAAATAACATAAAAATGTTTTACAAAAAAAATTTAGTTTCACTAGAGACTACCTAGATTTTTGTCAAATTCGTCGGTTTCGCCTTTCTGATACTTTCATTGTTAAAATTTGATTGTCATTCTTTAGACCAAGGTATATAATGACTGTACCTCCATGGTCAATGTCTTTGGTGGAGGAATAAAAATTGAAAATATTTTGGATATTTTCAAAGTACTTTTTTGGCGTACTTTTAAAAAAGTACGTGATTCATTTTTCCATGACTACCATATACTTTCACTCTCATATCCTGGACCAAAATATATTTTCCTAAGTAAAAATTCGGTGTTTCTTCGAATTTTTACCCGGTTGTACCTAATGTTTTTCGAACTCATAACGGTCGTTTTGGACTAGTCTGTGGCTCTGAAGTCCCTGAGGCTCTTGAAAATGTCCTTAAATGAAATTTTTGACTAAGTCGAATTTTTATTTTTATTTCGACTTGGGTCGATTCTGGAAAGTTCTGCAACATTATCAAAGGGTTACTTACCATCACTCGGTCAGTACGTGACTGTCCCCCTCCGCCCTAATATTATTTTCTTTCCATGCACAGCACTTAGGTTGCATAGTGTCATGTGAAAGGGTTTTACTTTTAAACAAACACTCTGTAAATAATATTTCTTTCAGAAAAGGAGTTATTAATTTTATCAAATTAATGTTATTTAGATATTGAACGGACATGTTTCTGCATATTCTAATATAATTATATTCTTTACAGATTGTTTTTCTGTTGCGACAAAACTAAATCATGTTTGTAGAATAACAGTAAACCAAATCTAAATATCCTCAGCATGGAAAGATAAATTATTATTCTGTCAGTTCTTCCGACACTCATTATTTTCACAGCTTCCTTCGTGTCCCTTTCACGATGACACGTTGACGATTTCATTATGGGACAGGCTTCACAGGCTCTCGTGTATCTAAGTTTCCATATTCTTCTATTTCAAAAGATTTTCGCAGATGTTTTACGAACTTTGCAGTATATACAATTTTTATAGACAGCGTTTTACGCGACTTTTTAACAACCTTAAATTTAACTAAATTTTAAATAATGCGGCCGTAATACTACTTTGTTATGGTTTCCACAATTAAATAAGTGCCAAAGAAAATAATTTACGAATCATTCAATTTCGAAATTTAAAATATGTAAAATAATGTATTAAATCTAAAATTGTCGTAGTTGGAATGTATGCAAAATATATTTTACTTCCTCATCTTCCAGTGGAAGTATAGTAACGACAAAAAAAAATTTTAAACATTTTTATTGCTCAAATAGGCTTAGAAAGTCATGAAACGCCGAGATTCTAAGTTTGGACGAAAAAAAATTTCTGTCTGTCTGTCTGTAACTTTTTTGTGGGCACGTTTACTCTGGAACCGTTTAAGATATTGGCTTGAAATTTGGTACACATATGTACTTTAAAGAGATCTGAAACTAGATTACATTTTCATCTTGTTCCGTCGAAGGGTTGGGGGGGTAAATTGGGGTAAATTTGTGGTAAATAGGTAAATCAAGCAGATAAGAGTCCATACAATTGGTATTTAGCATATACAAGAGAAGCTAAGGTTTCAAAAAAATTTTTGGCATTAGCCACCCCCATTACCACCCCTACCCCATTATTAAAGGTAATGAAAAAAAATTGTGATTTAGTGTGTGTACAAGGACCAGAAACCTCAAAATATTTTTTTACTTCATCCACCCCCACTACCACCCCCCTATACCACCCCCTATACCACCCCCACCCCACTATTAAAGGGGATGAAAAAAAAGTTGTGATTTAGTGTGTGTACAAGGACCAGAAACCTTCAAATATTTTTTTACTTCATCCACACCCACTACCACCCCGCTCTGACCACCTCCACCCCACTACCGATGTGGGGTATCGTTTTATGGATTTTTGGGGTAGAGGATTTCAAATATCATATTATTAAAGTTCCATAAACAATTATTTCCACAGACAACATTTTTTCGTTGTGAGTGACTTATATAGAAAATCTGGATGTGGAAGTAGTGATTCCTTGGGCAGCGGTTTTTAAAATAGTTTTAGAAATAATTTCACAAAAGCATAAAAGTTGGTACCCTGCAGTCCCAGACAACATATTAACATATTGTCAAATTGAGATTTCAGGCCGATTCAGCATATTTTTTATAAGTAGAATTGTCCATAAATACTATCCAAATTGTGAATGTTTCTTTTTGATTCAGAAATTGAACCATAGAGAAGTGCTGTGTTGAATTAGTTAAAAGCATATTTTGACTACTTAGTTAGAAGCATATTTTGACTACTCAGAATGATATATGATATAAGAATTTAAATTTTTGACATACTTTCAAATCAACATTTTGGATTATCTAATTGATGACGACGTTATATATAATTTGATTAGTTGGTAGGTTAACGTCCAGAAAAAAACTGATACTATTACATAATTAAATCCCAAACACTTTAGCATGAGGGTTGTAATTGCTCAATAGTGGCAAGATAGGTAGAAAAACTCCATAAAAAATTCTTATATAAAAAATCCCACAAAAATTCAATCAGGTTCGTCTAAAAAATAATATGAATCAAAAAAACAGTTGCCCAAGGAATCACTACTCCCACGTCCAGATTTTCTATCCAAGTCACTCACGATGAAAAAACTTTGTATGTGGAAATAATTGTTTACGGAACTTTAATAATATAATATTTGAAATCCGCTACACCAAAAACCCATAAAACGATACCCCACATCGGTGGTGGTGATAGGGGGTGGTAGGGGGTGGTAGTCGGGGTGGATGAAGTAAAAAAATATTTAGAGGTTTCTGGTCCTTGTATACACACTAAATCACAATTTTTTTTCATCCCCTTTAATAACGGGATGGGGGTGGCAATGGAGGTGGCTAATGCCAATTTTTTTTTTAAACCTTAGCTTCTCTTGTATATACTAAATACCAATTTTATGTACTCTTACCTGCCTGATTTACCTATTTACCCCCCAACCCTTCGACGGAACAAGATGAAAATATAATCTAGTTTCAGATCTCGTTAAAGTACATACCAAATTTCAAGTCAATATCTTAAATGGTTCCAGAGTAAACGTGCGCACAAAAAAAGTTACAGACAGACAGACCGACAGACAGTTTCTTTTTCGCTCAAACTTAGAATCTCGACATTCTAAGCCTATTTGAACAATAAAACTTTTTAACAAATTTTTTGTCGTTACTATACTTCCACTGGATGTGAAAGTAATTAGCTTTAAAGTTATGTATGCATTAATTAACACAAACATTATTACCTCACGATATGTTGACCATTAAAGGATTGAAAGGATTGAAAAATTTAAAGCGGTACCGAGCGTTCACGGCAAGGTGTAAAACAAAACAGAACGCGTTTTCACCACGCGGGTGTGCGGTAATAGAAATTTTTAGACCGTTACCTGATTTACACTGCCGAGGAGCTGATAAGTTCTATATAAACCGCTAAGAAGGTAAAATGAACTAGAACTGCGTAGATCATAGATGACGCTTTGCGATTTCAGTCATAACTAAAATTGAGTTTACTAAATTCTGAATAATACTCGTAATATTTGCTATTGTAACGTATATTGATAAATATACCGTTACAAGATGTAAATAAATAAATAAATGCATATTGTCTTTACTTACACGATTCTTTATGTTTGCAGTGTACAAATTAATATAATCTAATTTTCTGTATACAACGGCGAGCTTCGGGATCAGTACGAAAATTAAAATGAAGCATTATCATTTATTTCACCGGCAGAAATATCAATATTCAAATTCTCAGACGAAGGCCCATATAGAATATATATAGAATATATAAATTGTACTTTGAAACATTTTTGGTTAAGTCGACCATTAGCCGATAACAAATGCGCCGCGCATTAGCAGCAAGTCTACCTTTGAAAGCTCCCATTGTAACCTATGTTCTGCCTCCTGTGGTCACAGACACGTCACTAATGTACTACTGAAAGGACATTCCACACTACTGCATTTGTGTTTTATGTTTCGTGAACTTTAAAGCCACTGGTTTTCAGATTGAAGTGTAAAATGTAGGTAGAATTAATGGAAACGAATTTTTGCTTTCATATTACGTACATCCGGATTACCGCATAAGTCTAGAAAAACTATAATGCCAATGTTTAAAACGGATATAAAATATAACTAAAGCTCCGTACTCAAATATTTTATTTAAAAACACAATAAAATATTTTGCATAATTATCGAAAATAAAGTTATAGGTATACAACTATATTAGGCTTCAGGTATTACAACATTAATGAAGATGAAAGGAAAGATATAGAAGTTAAATTCAAATCTGTAATAGCAGTCACACGAACAGCAAAATATAAGAACAAATAATTCTACATCTCAGAACTGAATTACTAAATAAAATAGTGCTAAAGTGGTAGAAGAGACTTCACAACGAACTGAAAAAATATTACCAGATGTGGATAAAATTATAAATAAAAATAAAATAAAATGTAATATATTGACCATTATTATAATGCATAATCACAGTGGCGTATCTAGTTTGTTGTAAACGGTCGAACAGCCACTTTTTCATGTCGCAGGTGACAAATTTCTATATGTTCAAGCTCATCGCGTGTTTCAAGAACATAACTTACGTGTTTAGGGTTTAGAAACTGTAGGCAAATATTCTTGAGAATGTGAATAATTCGATAGTGGAAAGCGGGTTTCGTCCTCCCTCGTAATTCGATAGAATGGATTACTGCAGTTTTCACGTATCAATTAACAAAATAAAAACCGCTGCCCAAGTCGCTACTTCCACATCCAGATTTTTTATCCAAGTCACTCACAACGAAAAAATTTTGTATGTGGAAATAATTGTTTATGGAACTTTAATAATATAATATTTGAAATTCTCTACCTCAAAAACCCATAAAACGATACATCACATCGATAGCGGGGTGGGGGTGGTGATAGGGGGTGGTAGTGGGGGTGGATGAAGTAAAAAAACATTTTGAGGTTTCTGCTTCTTGTGCACACACTAAATCATAATTTTTTCTCATTCCCTTTAATAATGGGGTGGGGGTGGTAATGGGGTGGCTAATGCTAAAATTTTTTTTGAGACCTTAGCTTCTCTTGTATATACTAAATACTAATTTTATGGTCTCTTACCTGCTTGATTTACCCATTATCCCCAAATTTACCCCAATTTACCCCCCAACCCTTCGACGGAACAAGATAAAAAATATAATCTAGTTCTAGATCTCGTTAAAGTACATATGTTTACCAAATTTCAAGTCACTATCTCAGACGGTTCCAGAGTAAACGTGCGCACAGAAAAGTTACAGACCGACAGACAGACAGACATACCGACAGACATAATTTTTTTTCGCTCAAACTTAAAATCTCGACGTTTTGTGACATTCTAAGCCTATTTGAACAATAAAAATTTTTTAAAATTGGATGTAAAAATAACTAGACCCATCTACATTTGACTGAGGGTGTATCTTTGAAAATGTAAGTAAGTGATGTTGTTTTTTACAAACTTCAAAGAAAAGTTAAGACCTTTACGTTAAATCAGCGCCGCGAATTTCTTGAAATGTCTCTGCTGGTAGTAAGTCTAAAAGTGTACCTTTAAAAACAATTCCTAGGACACTTTTTCAGACATACCCACTTTGTCAGATCTTGACGGGGTTAGTCCAGTACATTTAAATATTACAATAGTAGGAATATTTTAATATATATTATATAAGTATGAAATGGTAGATTATACCGGGCGCCACAGGCTAGTGACTCTCTCCACATCCAGTGGAAGTATAGTAACGACAAAAAAAATTTTTAAAAATTTTTATTGTTCAAATAGGCTTAGAATGTCATGAAACGTCGAGATTTCAAGTTTGAGCGAAAAAAATTTTTCTGTCTGTCGGTCTGTAACTTTTTTTGTGCGCACGTTTACTCTGGAACGGTTTGAAATATTGACTTGAAATTTGGTACACATATGTACTTTAACGAGATCTAGAACTAGATTATATTTTCATCTTGTTTCGTCGAAGGGTTGGGGGGTAAATTGGGGTAAATTTGGAGTAAATAGGTAAATCAAGCAGGTAAGAGTTCATAAAATTGATATTTAGTATAGACAAGAGAAGCTAAGGTCTCAAAAAAAATTTTGGTATTAGCCACCCCCATTACCACCCCCACCCCATTATTAAAGGGGATGAAAAAAAAAATGTGATTTAGTGTGTGTACAAGAACCAGAAACCTCAAAATATTTTTTTACTTCATCCACCCCCCATTCCCACCCCCTGTCACCACCCCCACCCCACTACCGATGTGGGGTATCGTTTTATGGGTTTTTGGGATAGAGGATTTCAAATATTATATTATTAAAGTTCCATAAACAATTATTTCCAGATACAAAATTTTTTCGTTGTGTGACTTGGATAGAAAATCCGGATGTGGAAGTAGTGATTCCTTGGGCAGCGGTTGTTTTTAACTTATCTATTTGAAATTTGGGGTGTATAAACTACCTGTAAAAATGGATTTTTTGACATAAAAACGGTATGAGACCATTTCCGGTTTACCCAGAAACTATCACAACTTTCGATTTTTAATTGGAACACCCTGCACATATTTGAATGAGATTGAGATTTGAAATGGATATCAATGAATTCAGAAAAAACATCTACAATTTATTGAACACTAGGAGCCACCACCTTCCCATTTGGAAGAAAAAAGTTTTCAATAAAAAAGTGATTTGTTCAATTTTGGAGGCTTCGTAAATAGTTATTAATGAAATTAAACGAAAAATTATATTTTTCCCTTCGACTTTACCTGGCGTAGAACAAACTTTGGTATTCCAAAGCACTCAAGACGAATGTTTTAAAATGCTTAAAAAACTGAACATCGACTCAAAAATTCGCGAAAATCTCAGGGTATACTCAGAATGTTGTCTTGAATCCAAATATGTAAAAATATACAGGGTGTTCCATTTAAAAATCGAAAGTTGCGGTAGTTTCTGGGTAAACTGGAAATGGTCTCAAACTGTTTTTATGTCAAAAATTGTATTTTTCAGGTAGTTTGTGCACTCCAAATTTCAAATGGATAAGTTAAAAAATAAACGAAATTTAGGGGGAGCCTCTAGCCTGTGGCACCCGGCATAGAATAAATTTGCAATTACTTCATGGTCATATATATAGGAATAAAATCTAACCGAAGCGTTTCACATTATTAAAAGTAACATGAGTGTAAATTGGAATGAAGACTTGAAAGCACATGGATCATTAAACAACGTATTCAAAGTAGGTACATAATAACTTTATTAACACATGATTGTAATCAAGCAAACAGAAAGGTAATAAATAGCAGGTACAATGGGAAAATTTAATAAAGCAAGTTTTTAAAGAACTCCTGACTTTAAAATGATCAAGTATTTAAAGAGTGAGGAACAATATTCTCATAATACAATTAGAGTTCTATACTAATAAATATTATAATTGAGCTGAACGTACTACAATATTCAGAATATTAAAAACAACATTTTAAATCGAGAGCTGCCAGCAAGAGATACACAAAATGTATTTGAATCACCTTCCAAGTCACCTCAATGACCCTCTTAAGTCTATGTGATTTATATTTTTCTGCGTAAGAACCGCCTTATAGTTTATAGTGGAATCCGAACTACTTCTTGGGGAAAATTGCTTTCGCTGTGTGGGGCTCTAACCCACTTCGCTAGATACGGTCAGAGTGCAAGCCCGCTAACCACTGAGCTACTGACTTCCTGATTGCTTAACTAATATTATTTCTCCCTTTTAAAGACCACTTTTCCTCACATATTTCTAATTAAATTTACTTTTTTAAACATGTAAAGAAGGACTGACCGTTACAAACTTATTTCATACGACATAATTCTTATTTGATGCTATCGATAAAAATTCTCAAGAAGGCGTGATTTTCACTGATTTTTTGAAGCCCTTTAGATAGAATCGTTCATGGTATAATATTAAATAAGCTGATTTATTTTGCTTTCTCTCAAGACTTTTTGAAACCTTACTTCTCAAATAGAATCCAACATGTCGTATATCGTGTTTACAATTTTGTCTAAATATCTGCTACTTCTGACGTTCCGTGGGATCCCTGCTAGGACCACTTTTTAAAATTTTATTCATTAATTATATTGTTGATAGCACATTAATAGTGTCATATGCTGACGATTTAAATAATTTTTGTAGAGATGCATGTATCGACGAGTGCTTTATACTTCATCAAACTTTAATTCTTATTAAGGACTAATATATAATACGAAATAACCAGAAATGTAGCGCAGTGTTTTACTTCACCAAATGATACTTGATCTACTTTGATTATTCTATTGATAACACATTCTACAGATGTGAAAATTTTAGATTTGGGAGTTATCTTTGATAAAAAGTTATTCTTTAATAATAACTATACAGTATAGTAATACAAAAACCTACAAAGTTCTAGCATTTATCATCGGAAACAGCCCTAAGGATCGGATTATTGATATGTTGAAACTACTCTATACCACCTTTGTTTGCCTTAATTCAGAATATGCGTCAATCGTATGGTGTCATAATTACGTAACATATATTGATATTTTGGAAGGACCTCCACGTAGATTTTTAAAATAGGCAGTTATAGAACGGATTGGGAATATTTTGCTATATGACTCCCTCTATTATAACTTCTCATTTTCGGCTTCGACTCACTTAAAGAAGATTATTCATAACGATATAAACTACTCCTAAATTTTAGGTATTTTAAATTTTCATGCTTCTACAGATCGTATAAAAAGAGTAGACAGTGGAGGAATGCAAGTTGGGGACCTTAATCGTGGAGAGGAACGTTCTTTAGGATGCGTAAGCGATCTTTAGGCGAGCATGCCGCTATACTCTTTTTAGCCCCAATTGCTGTCTTCTCTCTTTTTACAGACTATAGAGTTGGAGAAATATCTGCCACGAATCTGTACGAACGAATACAATAAAAATATTCTCCTCTGCACAACAGGTGCAACAATTATAACAATTTAAACTACTCTGAGATTGAGATTATGTCAATTAAAAAGCTGAATTTATATTTCATGTATTTATTTCTTCACTACTTTTTTTAATTGGTTATTTTTTCTGATTAAGTGTACCTTTTTTTATTTTTTCTGTTAGGCGCACGGCCTCATTGAAGCTCTTTCGCATCAGCTTCTTGGTTAAATCAGTCCAACGCTTTGGAGGGCATCCCCTTCGCCTCTTGCCAACTGGTTTTCCCTGAACTATCAACCGTTCTATATTCTCCTTTTCTTCGGTTGATGTGCCCAAAAAATGAGAGGATTTGAGAGAATACGGTAATGGAGAGACGGTTTTGGGTACGTATTTATTAGAAAATCGAGGTATTAGTGCGATATGCTGTCCAAGGAATTCGTAACAAACGTCTTCAGACTCACATTTCTAAAGCTTCAATACGCTGTCTGTCTGCTTCCCTAACGGACCATTTCTCAAAGACGTAAAGAAAGATGGAGAAAACTAGGGCGTTAATAAGTCTGATCTCTGTGCTCCTCCTTAGATACTTCTGTCATGCCAAATTTTGGTCAAATGGCGAGTTGCTGATCTGTATTCTTCGCCGAATCTCATATGCGCAGTCGCCAGCATTGTCCACAAGGGCGCCAAGGATACCATCGTGTTTACTACTTCACAGTCACCTATCCTTAATATGTCCGGGTGGTTATCATTTGCTCGGTCTACAATCATTATTTTCATTTTGTTGTAGTTGACACTGAGACCATAATCAGAGCTTGTTGCCTGAAGCGTGTCCAACAGGTGTATGAGTTCATCCTCGCTTGCTGCAACAAATGTGATATCATTTGCAAATATTCGATATCTTCATTCCGCCTATAGCTACTCCACTGTGCCAGTCCTCCAGCACCCTTCGCATTTCGTGTTCACTAGAGATGTTAAAAAGGATTGGTGACAGAACACAGCCTTGTCTGGCGCCTTTGCCGACTTTATATTTATCGGAGTTAGTGTTGTCTACTTTCACCAAAGCAGAGTTTTCTTCATATAGTCTGCGAATAATAAATACCAGACATTTGGGCCACCCCATCTTCAATAATACAGTCCACAACTTGTCCCATTCCATATTGTCAAAAGCCTTACGGTAGTCTACGAAACAAAGGTATACAGGGTGCAATCAGTTTCATGTCATTAAAAAAACTGGTGGTGAGGAACGACTAAACGAACAAAAAAACCTTATATAACATGGGGTCTAAAGCCCATAGTTTTAGAAAAAAAAAAATAAACAAAAATTTCTAAAATTTTTAATAATATTTGAGAACTGCTGGAATATTGAGGTAGGTTTAGATCGTTGCGCGTCTTTGCCTATGATACTCGATATTTTTACAGATAGCTATAAAATGTCGGCGGTCTTTAGCGGTGCGGTAAAGATGAAAGACGTCGACGTTTTCTGAGTGTTTATTAGATCTGAAGAAACCTATACTCTGACTCTCCCCTATAGTGATGGGCGATATCGTGACTTTTCAATCACAACGTAAATCGTTACTGTGATTTTCTTATATCAGTGAATGTAAAACGTGATGTGATCACGACTTTCATAATACGACGTACGGGAGAAATTGTTGATTGTTCCCTATCCCTAAATAAGCACCGACAGACGATGAATGGTGAATTAGCTACTTTGGTAGTCTGTGCTGTCGCAGATTTGCATAATAGCCTAAGAGCTAGTGAACATTTTTCTTTCATTACTCGAACTAGGTTAAAAATTTGCCAAAAAGTTGCCATGGGGGTAATGAGTTGCCATCTCGAACGTTTCGACTTAGAGATGGGCAGAAGGGGGTGTAAGAACACCCCAAAAAGAGATATCGATTTTCTAAAATGTCACAAAATGTCACTTTTGATTCGTTCGTGGCGAGTCGAATTTTCGAATTTCGCTGTGCAATTTACGATCAGGTTTATCTGGAAGATTTTCTCTTTACGTCGCGACATCGTACGTCCGTCCCAATGGTGTTTTTCGAAAAATATGAACGTGTCAAGATGGCATGTTTTTGCAATTTTTTCAGCTCCAAAATGCAAGCTGTTTATTGCTCTTTTTCGCAGATATCTCCGAAACGGTGGGAGTTAGCTCGAAATAAAAAATAAGGTCAAACGAGTATTTTCCACTATGAATCGTTTCGGAGATAACTACTGAAATATCGGCCATGTACGGCAAAAAATCGTAAATTTTGAACTTCTACAGTTGGCAACTTTTTAATCTTGGCTCATACGCCAAAAGACTACTCTAGCTAATCTAAATAGAATTAAATTTGCAAAAACAGTTTTTTTATTTTTTGAATTCCGACAAAAATGAAGGAATTAGAGGGGACGGGATTTGGGACTTTTTTTCTTCATTAAAATTTCTCCCTTTTGTCACCGTAATTAATCGGTAATTAACTGAAATCGATCTCATATAGGATGTTCAATTAATATCATGTACTACTTTGACGCTCCGTTAATCTTGGCCCTTCGAAGCAAAAGTTTCTGAGAAAAATTGTTTTTTTAAGATTTACATACACTATATAGGAAAACGTGTAATTTCCTACTTTTCCTTGAATATCTCGATAATTATCGTTTTTTTCGAAAAATTTGTAGAGAGCTTATGAAAAGAGAATTAATTGAGCTTTCCGACACTTTTTTATTTTTTCTCTTACATAAAAAACAAAAGACTTATGACCGAATATGCGCTCCGGGCTATTGCAGGAAAAGTAGGATATTACACGTTTTCCTATAGAGTGTATGTAATTCTTAAAAAAATAATTTTTCTCAGAAACTTTTGTTTCCGAGATTAACGGAGCATCAAAGTAGTACATGATATTAATTGAACATCGTATAAGAGATCGATTTCAGTTAATTACCGATTAATTACGGTGACAAAATAGAGAAATTTTAATGGAAAAAAAAGTCCCAAGTCCCGTCCCCTCTAATTCCTTCATTTTTGTCGGAATTCAAAAATAAAAAAAAGCTTTTTTTGCAAATTTAATTCTATTTAAATCAGCTAGAGTAGCCTTTTGACGTTGGAGCCAAGATTAAAAAGTTGCCAACTGTAGAAGCTCAAAACTTGCGATTTTTCGCCGTACATGGCCGATATTTCAGTAGTTATCTCCGAAAAGATAAAGAAATCAAAATTCTGATGGTAGCAACAAGATTCATAGTGGAAAATATTCGTTTGACCCAATTTTTTATTTCGAGCTAACTCCCACCCTTTCGAAGATATCTGCAAAAAATAGCAAAAACAGCTTGCATTTTGGAGCCGAAAAAATTGCAAAAACATGCAATCTTGACACGTTCATATTTTTCGAAAAACACCTTTGGGACGGATGTACGATGTCGCGGCGTAAAGAGAAGGTCTTCCAGATAAACCTGATCGTAAATTGCACAGCGAAATTCGAAAATTCGGCTGCCACGAACGAATCAAAAGTGACATTTTGTGACATTTCAGAAAATCGATATCTCTTTTTGGGGTGTTCTTACATCCCCTTCTGCCTATCTTTAAGTCGAAACGTTCGAGATAGCAACTCATTACCCCCATGGCAACTTTTTGTCAAATTTCTAACCTACTTCGAGTAATGATGCGAAATGTTCACTAGCTCTTGGTCTATAATATGTATAATAATATATTTTATGATTTGTTTATCCAAATAACCTGACGTATGGATTGGTAATGAAGCAAAAGCACTACGTTCTGAATGGAACTTGATATTAGGATATTTTTGTAAAGTTGTACCATCATTAACATTTCGGAAGCATCAATAAATTTCTTGTTTATATTTATGTTTATGTTTATTTTACACGAATTTTTGTTAATTTAAAATGGTGAATTTATTTTTTAATGTTATTTTTTTGTTGTTTTATAATATATAAGGATGTTTTTTAAAAATGTTTTCATTTGCTTATTGTCAAATTCCATATTTTTATTCATATTTCATGCCGAATCGTAAATGTTCAATATTTGCAATAAAATTGCTAGTATATTTAATCATATAAAATATTTTTACGCATGGTTTTAGTAGTTAGTTACTTCTGATGTTATAACAAAAATGTTCCGTCACGACCCTGCTTCGAATCGCCACATCGCATCGCCAGTCAATAAAAGACATAAAGATATTTATATAAATATCTAAATAGTGTGAAATGCGTATCTAATAATGCTAAGGCACGAAATCGCTTACTTTATGTATTATTACATACGGCCGCAAACAATAATCGACTCAAAGTAAATATCGTGAAAGATATATTTAACTTTACTTTACTAACAGTCGTTACCTGTGATTTCTTTATATCAGTGATTAAATCACAGTTCGTGATATATCGCCCATCACTACTCCCTTGTGCAATATTTTAGTTACTGTGGGTATTTCGTTATGTACACACATCCAACCGTTCGTTGTTTTTGTTATTTTTGAATTTCGGGTCACTGTATTTATAGTTAAGACTTATTTTATTGACTTACCGTTCAAGTCGCTAAGTTCTTGATTACGTACAGACAAAACTTACTTGTTCGTTCTTTCTGTGTTTCTTTTTGGATTTTGGACCAAGTTTTTCTTTTATTTTTCTTTATTGACGTTAATTCATAGTTTAGTGTTTAGTATGGAATGGAGTGCGTATGCAGGGGCGGACTGGCCCACCGGGATACCGGGACAAATCCCGGTGGCCCGCTCCAATAGTGTGCCGCTGGCGCCGGCTGTTTGGTAAGATGACCGGCTAATAGAGTAATAAGTGGTCTGCGAGTTCTAAGATCCAGCGCCGCCAAACTGTTGTCAGTCCGCCCCTGTGCGTATGTCCTTAGTTCTACGTGCTGAACTGTGTATTGATGCAGATGCAGAGATTTGGAATAATTTATGTAGGTAAGATTTTAACCCAGAACACTCATTTATGTTACAAATGTTAATAAATCACATTTAAATTTTCTAAATTATAAACAATAATCCAATACTTTGTTCCAAATTAAAAAACACACATATAAAGAAATGCTTTGTTTAAACCTCTATAATTGCCTGAGATCGGTTGAGGCGGTCCATCAAAAGCCTTTGCTTTGACACCGCGGACCATCGCGTGTGTCGGTGAGGACTTTGCACTTTTTTATGACAATTTAAAAGTTGTATAATTGGGAACTACAAGTCCATTGACCAAGAAAAGCAGTGGTTCTCAAATGTGTCCTATCTTAATATTCAAATTGTTGACCTAGGTCAGTTTTTTTTTTCAAAACGCCCCTAGAGGGAAAAGTCATAAAAATTTTTTGTTTGTCTAGTCGGTCCCCATTACCAGTTTTATTTAATGACATGAAACTGATTACACCCTGTATAGGCACGTAATATTCTATTGCTTTCTCGATAAGTTGTCGCAAATTCAGTATTTGCTCTCTGGTACCACATCCTTTAACAAAGCCTGCTTGCTCAGCAGGTATTTGCCACGACAGATAATTTTGAAGTCTGGATTAAAGAATATACACCATTGTTTTACTGGCGTGCAATCTGTAGTTATCACAGACATCTGCCGCTCCCTTTTTATGTAGTGGCACGAAGATTGAGGTTTTCCAATCGTCGTGTCAGACTCCTGTTTCCCGTATTCCTTGGCATAGTCTATGAAGGATTCTCACTCTATCTTCACCAACTAACTTAACCGCGTCAGCCGTGATATTATCGACCAAAGCTGCTTTGCCAGTTTTTAATATTTGTATGCCTCCACTTCTAATTTAAGTATTGAAGGTTCGTATTCGTAGTCCTGTTGCCAGTCATTTTATACTTCTGGATGATCTCTCTCAAAAAGTTTTTCGCAATATTGACGCCAAATTCAATGATCTGATCCTTATTAGTTCTTAGAGTTCCGCTGGAGTCCTCAATTTGTATAAATATGTGTGTAATCACTCTTACTGTTCGGAAAAAAAATATTTGCTGTTATTGTGGTCGACATATATATGTATCCAGGTCTTTACAGGTGTCTTGCAAATAGAAATTATTATCTCTTCGACAAAGAGTCAGAATTCTTCGCGTCAGTCTGTTATATTCTTCCTATTCTAAGGCAATGTTGACAACTTGGGCCTTCAAATTGTTCCTAGCTTTTACTTTACTTAAAGTTTCGGCAATTATCCACCTCTGTTTCACATTTCTACGTGTCTCGCTCTGTATTTCCGATACTGGTTGTGTGATGTTCTTTTTTAAAGAATTCCACATTACATTTGGATCTTCGTTATTTAGTGGGTTGATTTCATTTACATATTCCTCTAATTTATTTCGGAAAGCTGGACCATCGGTTATGGGCAAACGTTTTTGTATTTATCTTCGACACGTTTTCAGCTTCAGCGAAAATGTACACATGAGCACCTGGTAATCTGAACTACAGTCAGCACCAAGTAGAGTTTTACAGAACTTTATTGAAGATTTCCACCGGTTTCCTATCATAATATAGTCAATATGGTTCCGATATCTACCCCCAGGTGACAGCCAATTGTAAAGTCGCCGTGGATGTTGTTGGAATGTAGTATTAGTGAATACTACATCGTATAATTATTGTCTAGGCAAAATTGAATCTTTCTCTCCTCTCGTTTCGTTGTCTGATGTCAAAGCAGCTGGCAGGTGGAATCTATTTTGGCGTTGAAATCTCCATTAACAATGGTAACTTTCCTGTTTAGAATAGTGTGGGGTAATGTTTCTAGATCTTCGTAGAACGCTTCCAGCTCCTTCTCTTCAGTAGCAGTTGTAGGTGGATATATTTGAACCAAATTTTCTGCTGTTGGCTTGGCGTTGATCCTTAGGGAGATTATCTGATCACCGATAGATCTGTATCCGAGGATTGATCCAGTTATTTCTTTCAAGATCTAGAATTCGACTCCATTTCGGCTCATGTTATTATTACTGGAAAAGCATATCATGCTTCCCCTCGTGGATCAAGCCATGATACAAATAAGAGAAAATTGGACTTTTAACCACATTTTCACACTCTTAGCAATGTTTTTGGAAGTTATCCACACATTGTAGTTGTTCTATGTTTACTTTCTACAGGATAACCTGTATATTGACTTAAGTATATATCGTAAAATTGGTAAAGGAAATATCAAAACACCAATCAATACCTGAAACATCTACCTACTATAGCACCAAGACTTCCAGAAGTAATACCGTAAGAAAATATAAATTACTGGTGGGAGCTGGAATCTTCGGCATGAAGCTGTCTATTGAGCAATTTCCATAAACATCAAAACACTTGAATACTACACTCAAATGCTATTAAATGACGCGCGTTTCACCAACCATGATGGCATCATTTGGGATGATTAAAACTGAATGATCAGTCGAGCGATATTATTCGAGTGTAGTGTTCAAGTGCTTTAATGTTTGTGGAAACTACTTCAGAGGCAGGAAATAGAAAGACAACTGATAGAAGAACTAGACTGGAAACCAATGGGCTTAAAAATAGAAAGTACGCAAAGAAAAATGTTAAAGTGGGAGTAGTCACCTACGACCCAAACAAATAAAAAATATGACACAACTAATACCCCTCCAAAAATCAACTAATTTCAGATCATAATGAGTACAGGTGAATAAAACTTTGAAGCGTAGGATAGGATGCACAATTCCTGCTCAAATACAACCAGAAAATCCTGGAACAAAAATGGAGAAAAAGGACAAAACTACACACACTCTCGACAGATCTCAAAAATTCATTTGCTACTACGATACTATTAGTCACGAGACCAATAAGCAGCAAAGAAAGCTCGCACTACCTAATAAACGATATAATAAAATTCTGCCTTCTACGGAAGTACTGCAATTCAACAGATCGGGCAGACAACGGAAACTAAACCGAAGAATATAGGAGTTAAACAAGGATGCCCTCTATTCTACTGACTATTAACTATGATCCTATGATCCAAGTATATTTATTTAAGCATGTATTGTAAAATTGATAGCGAATTTTTTTCAAACTACCTTTGTATATAATTATTACGTCATTCTTAATTATTCAAGAAATAGTCGGTGTCAATAAAAAAAGGTGGAAGTAAGGTTATAGTAGAGGTTTTTTTACAGTTATCGGCACTTTAGTAGGTCTAGTTTAAGAATCCGGTTGATGCCATTCTGACACCCTTGGGCACTTTGAGATATTCAAGATGGCGTCTTATCTAAGGTGTATTTTTAAAACAAATTTTATTTACCAAATGTTGGCATGTGATATATCATTTTCTATGTTTTTCAGGTTCCAAAACACAAATCTGAGGTCTAAAGAGACTTAGGGGAAATTCCTTCCGTGTTTCCCTATCAGAATATAAAATAGGTGTCGATTGTGGGTGTTAAACACAAATCGATACAAAAAAAAACATACTTCGGAAATAACATGCAATTACCTATGTTTTACAACAAATAATTATCCCTTAATTTAATAATTTGATATTAAACTTTCTTCCGTAAGGAATTAAAAAGTTAGGACATAAGTTTTTAATTTCCTACGGAAGAAAGTTAGGACATAATTCAGGCTTATGCTTTTTGAGAGTGACCCTCATTCAACATATGGATGCGAGGCACTCTTGAATAGCATGATCTGATTTATCTTTTTTCAGATTACGTCTTAATCTTTTTAAGCTAAGAAAGTTTAGAAATAAACGTTTATATTATTATTTCTTTACTTTTAAAAATCGTTTAATAGTTACGAGACTACAAACTAACCTCTTTTAGCTACAAAGCGGTATGATATCTGAGAGAGATGATCTAGCGACGCAACATGAAGAAGCGGATACCATTATGGTGCAGCAAATTATTCACGAGATTAAAGGAAATACAGACACCGTCGTAAATGTAATACGTATTACGTGATGACACCGATGTTTTTGTGTTACTTCTGTATGTTATTATAATTTACTAAATTTGAAAAACGAGGTTTCTATGATTTCTTGTAAATCACTGCAGGCCACCAGAGATATTAGGGCCACGGTTTTAAAACTCAAACAAGTCTTACCATATTTACTAGCCGCACATTCTTTATCTGATTGTAACACGGTGGCTCAGTACTATGGGATTGGGAAAAAAAGGTCATTAAATGTTTAACAGTTGGTCGAGTTTTAACGCATTTGGGTTGATTAAATAGTAATATTGAAGATGTTTTTTAAGAATGTACAATTTTTGAAGCTTCGTGTTATGAAGTAAACAATACTAGCAAAATGACTGATGTCAGAACTTCTTTATGGGCTAAAAAAGTCAGACAAGACCAACTAAAAGCTCCGCCATTCTCTGCTCTTCCACCAACTACTGAATGTTTTCAAGAAAACGTAAAAAGGACACATTTCTAAAAATTTTTGTGGTTATCTGTAATGGATTTCTCTTGGCCAAATATAGATGTCACTAACTACGGATGGCAGGCTAATGAGGATAAAATGAAATTACATCCGATTGCCTTGCCAAAAAAGATTCAAATGGGGCTATTTGAATCTTTTTTTGGCAAGGCAATCGGATGTAATTTCATTTTATCCTCATTAGCAAAATGCTCATGCAAATCAATAAATCCGTGTAACACAACATGATGCAGCTGCGTGGTCAATGGCTTGTCATGCAGTTCCATATGCAAATGTCTGCAACTAAGCACAGAACAGTCTTGCTAGAATCTTCACACGAGAATTTCTGTAAATATAACTTCTTAGAGAAGATTGCGAAGAAGATTAAATGTTGATTTTGACGTTTCGTCGTTTGCAGTTTTTACAATAAGAATTAAAAAAAAACAAAAAAATAAATAAAATTACAAAAAAAAACAGAAAGTAAGTAAATCATAAAAAAATATAAAATAAAAAAAAGGATGAGCAAGCCTTTTCACCCTAAGGAAATACAGAATATTAAGTTTAATTTTTTTTTAAACCTTACTTGTTTTGAGCTAACAGAACCTTTTAACCAATGTTTTTAAAATATCATTCAACATGCTCATGCATAGGGATATGGTGTTCTCCGTATTCTTAAAGCCTAACTTGATTATACAAAACTAGGTACTAGTTTTTCTTGCTAAAAAATTAATTTATTCTCCGAATCAGCCGCCCTCTTAATAAAGTAGATTAGTAACACTTAAATAATTACGTCCTACATGAGTTTTAATCCCAAATACTAACTCACAAACTTTAAAAACATGTAAACCGACGTGTCACACACCCATATAATGAAATATTTGGAAAAACCTGTTTATTCACCCTAAGCCAGTCGCCATCTTGAATATCTCAAAATGCCCAAGGGTGCCAAAGTGGCATCAATCGGAATCGTAATGTTGACCCTTTGAAGAACCAAAAACAGCCAAAAAACCTTTACTATACCTTACTTCCAGGTTAGGCTAAAAAATCCTTATTTGGCACCCAGACTAAAATACAATACAAGAAATAATGATATTTTATAAATTCCACAACATAAACTAATCTTTATGAGTACTGCCCAAAATATTTAGCTATAAAGGCTTATAATAAACTATCTGTCGAACTAAAGTTTTAATCTTTTTAAAAAACGTGTCAAGAAACTACTTTTCAGAAAAGCCTATTACTCGGTCAGTGAGTTTCTAAATGACAGATTGTGATTCTTATTAAAAATCTTACCCAAACGTATTTTAATTACTTATATAATGTTTTTATATTTACTTGTTAACGTACACTATTTTATGTGTGCATTGTTTATATGAATGGATGTGTAAATATGATAATATAATATAATATTCCTTTTCTCTATTAATTGAAAATTATTTTATTGATATTTTTATCAGATTTACTTAATTTTATTTATTTACTTGTTTATACTTTATACTCAATTTTTGACTTGTCCTATATTATTGTTTAATGATGTAGGATCAGTAAATATTATTATTATTATTTTTTTAAAGCTCAGTCTTATTAATTCTCAAAATTTGTATATTAAATATGCATGTGCTTGGGATATCGTAATTCAAATTTTTTACGAGTATTTTTCGGTGATACCGCTAGAGTAATAAATTTGGGTTTTCATTAGCCGACTACTTGCCAACTGATTCATTCAAGAGAAGTTAATGGAGCCTGTGCCCCATAAATTTTCTAGTTTTTCAAGGTATATGTTAAAACAAGACGCTATATCATTTTTTCAGATGCTCGTTTGTCAAAAACGTGCCTAAATGTATAATATATAAGTACATAAATAAGTGAAATGAAATTTTTTGTCCACTGAACATTTATAGATTATAGTCCACAGTATAGAACACTAAGTTATAGGCTTATACATATAAGTGCATTTATCAGTCCAAAATTAAAAGAGATAAACTAATAAATTAATAAAAATAGCCCATATATTTTTATTATCGACACTATTGATAATAAATATTGAAATAAATGTGAAAGAGTTTAGTTGTTTTATGGCCTTATACGCGCCAAAAACTAATAAATGGGCTATAAAATGAAATTATAATGTGTTTAGTTTTAAAATTGCTATGAAAGTATCAACTCTGATGGTCGAATAATGGAAATAATATATGTTATAGTTGCTCTTATTGCACTGAAGTTATTTTTATACTGCGCATTATATGCAATATATCTACATACTATATGTCGATTTTAAAGTATTTAGCTTTAATAACTCGTAAACTAAAAGTGAAAAAAATACAGGTTGTCTCAAGAATATGGTGCCCGTAAATTTTTCCTAGAAACCCTTCCCTTAAAGCTAGTCTAAATTATGAAGAACGTTTCTTCTCGCAGCTTCAAAATTACTGTGTTGATTGTAATGACATTTGGACTGTACTATTATACAGTAAGTATTTATGATAAGTAAATATGGCGTCTTTTATATCTTGCTAGGAAGTCAGGTGGAATACCCTTAATGCCATTTTCTCCTAAATTTTGATAAGAGATATACTTTTGGAATTTGAGATGGCATTTTAATTTTAATTTTATTAATCAATTTTCTAAAAGAGGTATCCTTGTTTGATACGAAAAAACCATCCGTTTTTCAAAACTCCGGATTTTGCTGGTAAGATATCAGGACTGACATCTTCACTAAGTACGGTAATAAAAAAATGAATTATTGAAGGAGAGGCATCGATAAGCTAACAAAAAAGGCCCCACCAAACACATAAAATCAACATTTTTAAACTTTTATTGTGTTATGCCTCTTTTATTCTACATGATATACAGTGTGTCCCACTTTTCACGGTAACACCTTTGTAGCTCAGTTATTAGTCACCTAATTTTAAACAAGTTTGGATGGGTATCAAAGACCTTTATTATACCTTTTTTGAGTAAAACAAAACTTATTTCAGTCATTGGCGTGCATTTTTATTATGAAAAAAAGGTCGATTTTTCGAGAAATTAAATTAGGCATTTTTTGGTTGAAAAACTTATGCAATATTATTGCATGCTGTAGAACCGCTATATCCAGAATTTAACAACATTTTGATTTTTGGTTTTTGAATTACGGCCCACTTAAATTTACCTATTTTAAACATTAAATAATCAATAAATTGGTAACGAAATATTTTTCGAAAAAAAGTCATTCTTCATTTTCTCTTTAAATTCACTATTTTTACTATCCCATATCATCGAAACTTTTAAATTTCGAAGGCCAAGAATTTTCATTGAAAAATTTTGGGTCATCAGACCTGTAAATTATTCGGGCATTAAGGATTACCGAATTTGAAAGTATCGATGATATGGGGTGGTAGAAAAAATTAAAGAGAAAGTAAAAAATGACTTTTTTTCGAAAAAAATTTCGTTACCAATTTATTGATTATTTAATGTTTAAAATAGAAAAATGCTATTTTTGCGACTTATTAGTTAAACAATTGCATACTCATTGCAAATGAATAGCAGCATTGTCTTTTGTTACATGTAACTGCAATACTTATAATATCAAAAAATTGCGCAGCTACCACTTGCACTCATAGTGTAAGCTAAACTTTTGTTAAGTTGAAGGTATTTGCAAGCAAAACGTTTTCGTTGATGTTTTTATGCACTAGTTGTGTACCTGGGCTGGGGTTTACCTGTAGTTAATTTATACTTATGTTTGCTTATTGTTTGCGGCCTCCACGAATCTAATATCACTAGAGGAGCTAAGGAATATTACCCTGGGTATTTATCAACTGAAGCAGACCAACACTTACACCAAAGAATACTTAACTAATCGGGGACTCTACATAATCGATATTCATCGGGAAAACACTAACGTAATGAGGATTAAAATTCACATTTTCGGTAAATAATATAACTTTTGATTTGAATACCGTATTACACCGGCAATATCTTGGTACTCTCACTGTAAAGTTGGGGGGTATATAAGTTATTCCGAAGAACATAGAATAGTAAGATATTCCACTTACGTGACTGATGCTACAGAAAACGTATGACCGTGGTTGATGACAACGCATAATGATTTATCTGACTAGTTTGCACTATATATTATTAACACCATATCCCTAAAACGACAATATTTGATTATAAACATTCAACAGAAAATAAAATTATACATATTTTTTTAATTAAAAATCTGTAAAGAAGAATTCTGTATTATGAGCTCCAGTACAAATAAATTGAAAAATAGATGTGAATATTTCGTATATTGTAGCCCCATTGTACAGTCAGTATGTATGCATCGTCAGCGATCTTTTTAGACTTGGTGGGTTGGGGGACTCAGTGGTGAGTGTATTGGTAAATTGTCAGCATGTTGCGCAACCGGGATTTTTCGTCATCTTGAAGAAATGGTTAAGAAGCGTTTCTTTCAAATATCTCGGCTGTGTTGAGGCTACATATAAAACAAATATGTCATTTTAAAGGACGTAAAATTCCACCATGTTTTATGTGCTATATATTTTATTCGCAGGACTGACAGATTTTGTTCATTTCGAAAGAAAGTTTGAAATGAGGACGCGGTTCGCGGCTATAACGCCGGTCAAGATCGGCATGTCAGTTTTTTTGTGGCGGGAAAATCTTCAAAAGACAGCCGCCTAGATGTTGTGCGGCAGGGTAGTGTGAGATTTTTACTCCATTAAAACCTCTCCCTCAGCTTAATCCATTGTCCTTGTCGATCATTAGAAGTTAATTCGTTCTCCTCGTCGGATTCGCTATTGATGCAGTCCTGCACATAAATTTTCGGAAATTCTATAAAGTCGCAAATTTTACCACTGCAGTTTTGATATATAACGGAGCATTTCATTCCAGCTTTGCGGCAACCACAAGCTATTCCGCAGTTTTCTTTGCATTTACTATTGATTTTAGAAGTTAGTCGGGTGCAGCTTTTTCTGTGATGGTTTTCGGTTCTAGCCCACAATTTTTCCTGGTAAATCCCAATTCCTCCGGATCGAGAAAGTTTCCAAATCACGTTTGCACTTGAAGGTACGTCCTGAAAGTGTGTTGCCTGGCCGCATCCAATGTCGGTGGAAGTGACGCAAAATTCCCTTTTGATTTTGTAGTTGACCTTACAAAACGCTTGTGGCGTAGCGAATTTAACTTTTCTTGTTCTTCGCTTTCTTTGTGCAAAGCAAGAAAAAATGCTTTTCCTGCGGTAGCGAGAAGTTCGGGGGAAACTCTTTTTCTTTAAAGGTTTTCAGAAATTCCTCCAAATGATCGTTGTTCTTCAAAGTGGTCATGAATTTCGATTTGTCAAATTTAAAAACAGAGGAAGCCTTATTGCACCCGGTAAAAGCGCGTAGAAAGAGGACGTTGGCGCTTATGACATCGTCGTGTCGAAAACTTGATATTGAGTACAGTTTCTCGACAATTTTTCCATTTGTGGGTTTTGTGAAAACCGCGTTCGATTTGTCATGGGCCAGTCCTGTTAGAAACACGAGAAGACAAATATTCTCTCCTACGATTACTAAGGAATCGTAATTTGAAGCATGGCTAATAGCTGTGTTTACTATCTCGGTATAGGCGTCTTCTTGAACCTGTGTGGCTCTTATGTTGTTTTGGTTCAAGTATTTCTACAACGTTGTTTTCTCGCCGTTCGTAGATTTTATACTGTTCGCTTCGAAGAGTTGCTAACACAAGTAAAATATGAAAAAATTACGCAGCATTCCATACCAATTGCAATGTACAGTGACCATACAATTAATGTAAAGCATTTCTTCTTTACTGTATAGCAATACGCTAACATGCCGACTTTGAGGCGCGCTATAGTACAAACTATTGTTCGAAAATAAAAATTAATAAAAAGAAGCTAAGGGTTTTTTCCTGCTCTACAATTTTCTCATAGGAATTACCCATATCGAAAAAATGCGAAAAACCACGAGCCGCCTCCCCATTTCAAACTTTATTATACAATAAACGAATACTGGAGTACCAATCATGTAAAAGAATATATAATATATATCGACACTTCTGTAAATTTAAGGTTTATAATTATTCAATTATTATCCCGCGCGTTTCATGCATTTGGTATTTTATGTTTATTCATTTCTAAGACTCCTTGTTTTTGTACTCGAAAATTTATTCTTCTGCTCCCAAAAACATGAAAACATGAATACAAATACCTATATCTGGAAACACCACGCACTAGCAGTTGTACAATAGTCTACACCAATGTATCCTTAAACTTGAACATAATGGTAGTTGTGGTAACCTTCCACCTAGGCCAGATGACAAAATTTTATGATATCATATTCAGAATATTAATTTAGTGAGAACCTCTTAAGCTGTTAAAACGAGCGAACGTGTTTTCTAAGCACTGCGAGACGTTAACATAATATTGGTTTATATTTAATTGGGTAAATGGACCAAATTTTTCACAGTGTTTTTAATGCATTGCAGTAAATCTTGGTGTAGTAGGTATAGTGACATCATCCACCTACTCAAAAAAACAAAAGATAAAGATATATAGAAGGAAATCAGTAATCAGCAAATAAAAGTGAAAAGTGAAAAATTAAAAGAAAAGAAGGAAATCGAAAGGAGCCGCATTCAGAAGATAAGTTTTAAAAAATTCTTAGTTACCTTATTAACAAACGCAAATTTTGCAACATTGCAGGATAACATTTTTTTATTTATAATATTAATTTTCAATAGAATTAATCCATAACAAATGCGTTAAATAAATAAATTCTGACGTTTAAATTAACTGTTTGTAGGTATGTGACAATCCTAAAGAATCTGTCACTCCTTAACCAAGTCATGAACTTGCAGGTAATAAATGCTTTAACGTAATACTTAGACCGACCTGTTATTCACAGGAGACAAATGAACTCTTCACCATAATTATTGATAAGACTCAACTGAATTGAATCTAAATTAATCATGACCTAATTAGTAAATATATGAGGTACATATTTCTTTTAGGAGAATAATATCTTCACGGAGAACACAAAAACAATGGACCTATTAGAGAACGTACGTCGATGGTGAAGGGTATGGCTCATATAGAGCATACTATATTCGAAATTAGAAATTCAAAATGGAAAGATGTAAAGCAAATAATAAAATACTAAACAATACCTGAACTTACTCTACTGCAGCACGGAAGAATTGCGGGAGAAATACTACTAAATATAGGAATACCTAAAAGGAAAAGAACTAGACTTGGCATTATTGAGTCCAAAAGAGAGAAAAAAAGTAACCAATAACTCTGCTGGACTTCGCCCGTGGTAATGATTTGTGTTATAATATTTACAATATACTCAATAAAGGCAAATTATTATTATTATTTTTTTTTTTTTTTTTAGCTAGCTAAAAACCAGTCACCCATCTCTGTGGCTCCGACCCTCACAGAGGGGAGCTGGTAGTACCGGTAGCCACTCCCCACGCCCGTGGGGTGAGTGACTACTGGGTCCGTGAATCGTGTGCCCTGAGCAGACGTAATGAACCGAGAATGACGGCCTTCTGCATTCTGCCGGCTAAGACCTCTGCCGAGTTTCGGCATGCCGGTATGATCTTAAGTTCCGAAAGCAGTGTGTGTCTCGTTCCACCGAGGGCTCCTATAATCAGTACCACTATCTTAACAGTATGGTCTGGATACAGTCTGCGGAGTTCGAAGAGCAGATCTCGATATTTTGTCCGTTTCTCCTCCTCCTTCAAGACAATGTTGTTCTCCGCGGGAGCCGAGAACTCCACGACGAACATTGTCTTGAGTTGATGGTCGAGGAGTACTACGTCAGGCTTGTTCGCTTGTATTTGCCTGACGGTGGGAAAAGAGTAGTTCCAATAAATTAGACACTTCTCATTTCCCACAACGGACTCAATATCCCCCGTAGCGTAAGGCAGCACTGGTGTTTCGTCTATCCCATACGAGTGCCTTAAATGGTAGTAAAGCACTCGTAATGCTCCGTCGTGCCTTTGGATATAGGCCGAGACTGCATATGTCGGGCAAGCCGACAGCAAGTGCATAAGAGTCTCTGGCGCCCTGCGGCAGGCCCTGCAGCTGACATCAGGGACCTCTATACCCATGACACGACTACGATAGACGAGGGTGTTAAATACACCATCCTGGCAAGCCATTATGAATCCCTCGGTCTCAGACTTCAGCCCGGCTGACTTTAAGAAGGCAAAGGTCAGCCTTTCGGATAAGCCAAGGTTTTCTATATTTTTATAGAAAACTCCATGCATTGGCTTATCCGTGTGAAGCTGCAGAAAGTTGTTGTGTTCTGCAGCTTTAATTTGGGCTTTTCGCCGAGCAGGTTCCAACTCGGTGACAGAGTCGAGATTTACCCGCTCGACGTCGAAGGAGAGACCAAGTTCATCGGCTGCTCTCTGTGCTGCCTTAAACAGAAAGGCTCCTACCCCTGCATTTTCATGGTCTCGGACCATGCAGAGGAGGGGATCCGAACTCCTGATGACCTTACAGGCTCCATCCAGAACCATCCTATTATGGAGACTCTCCAAACTCAAGAGTCTATTATTATTATTATTATTATTATTATTATTATTTTTTTTTTTTTTTCCGCGTGTGCGATGCTGGACAGTTCTCCCGTGTCTCCGACATTCTCACGGGAGAAGCGCCAGCGGATTATCCACAGCCACTCCCCGCGTCCCGCAGGGTTAGTGACTGTAGATGCCAGATTCGTGTGCCCTAAGAAGACGAAGGGACCCCAGGATAACTGCCTTCTGCATTTGGCCTGCCAACCACTCGGCTGACTTTTGGCTGGCTGGTATGGCCTTTAATTCCGAGAGCAGCGTAGGCCTCATTCCACCAAGTACACCGATTATCAGGACGACCATCTTGACCGAGTAGTCTGGGTATAGCACTCGGAGCTCATACCGGAGATCTCGGTATTTAGTCCGTTTTTCGCCCTCCTTCAAGATGATGTTTGTCTCGGCAGGTGCCGAGAACTCGATGACATACATCATCTTGGTTTGGTGGTCTAGGAGGACTATGTCAGGCTTGTTTGCCTGAATTTGCCTGACCGTCGGAAACGAGTAGTTCCAATATATTCGGCACTTCTCGTTCTCGACAACGGACTCGATCTCTCCGGGGACGTAAGGCAGCACTGGTGTTTGGTCTACTTCGTACGAGTGCCGAAGGTGGTAGTACAGCACTCGTAGGGCCGCGTTATGTCTATGGATGTAGGCCGAAGTCGCATATACCGTACATGCAGATAGTAAGTGCATGAGCGACTCCGGCGCCTGACGGCAGGTCCTACAATTAATGTCAGGGACCTCCACACCCATAACGCGACTGCGGTAGACCAAGGTGTTAATAACACCATCTTGGCAGGCCACAATGAATCCTTCGGTCTCCGACTTTAGCGCTGCTGACCGTAAGAAAGCGAAGGTCAGCTTTGTCGATAAACCCAACGTCTCTATGTTGTTATAGAATACGCCGTGCATGGGTTTATCGACGTGCTGCCTGAACAGATTTCTCTGCTCGGCAGCTTTAATTTGGGCTATCAGACGATTTGGCGCAAGCTCAGTTACTGATTCTAGTTCAGCACCTCGCCGGCCTCCTCGCCTGAAGTCTAATACGAGACCGAGATCATCTGCGGCCTTACGTGCTGCCTTGAATAAAAATGCGCCAACTCCTGCAGTTTCATGATCTCTCACAAACCGCAGGAGTGGGTCCGAGCTCCTGAGGACGTTGCATGCCACACTCAGCGCTACTCTGCCATGCGCACACTCCAGACTCAAGAGTCCTCGGCCCCCCCGTTGGCGTGGGAGGTACACTCGAGGAACGGACGACCTAGGATGGATGCTCCTGTGAACATGCATCATCTTGCGGGTATCCCTATCCAATTGGCGCAACTCTTCTAGCGTCCACTTAACTACTCCGAAGGAGTAGAGCAGAATCGGAACGGCAAGCATATTAGTTGCAGACACCTTGTTCTTCCCCGAAAGTTCAGAGGACCAAATCTTTCGGAGCCAGTGTCTGTACTTGCCGCGGAGAGTATCCTTAACTTGTTTCACGTCCTGGATGTGATGTTGTTCCACACCCAGGTACGTGTAGGTCTCTCCGGCATCCAGATGTCGTAGGATGCTTCCGTCTGCGAGCTGCGCATCTTCAAGGAATATCCCGCTTCGTCCTCTCTTGAGGTGGACGACTGCACACTTGTCCAGCCCGAATTCCATGCCAATGGCCCGCGTATACTCTTGGACCACCCTTAGAGAGTTTTGGAGTTCGCACTCTCCGGAGGCATAAAGTTTTAGGTCATCCATATAAAATAGATGGGTGACCTTATGCCTCCGATTGCTGGGTGGACCACATTGGTATCCGCGGGTTTGGCGGAGCCTGACAGATAACGGCAGCAGTGAGATGCAAAATAGGAGAGGACTCAGGGAGTCACCCTGGAAAACTCCTCTCCTAAAAGTTAGTTATTATTATTATTATTATTATTATTATTATTATTATTATTATTATTATTATTATTATTATTATTATTATTATTATTATTATTATTATTATTTAAATATGAACAGCTAAACAAGATGATGCCAAAGACAAACAGGAACGGATGAAGAAATTCTTCGAAAATATGGCGAAAACAGCAGGATCACGATTATACAAAACTTGCAGATCTGAACAAATATAACAGAGACAACAATACGCACATGGGATACATATCATTACAACATTAGATTAAGAAAATGGAGAAAGAGAGAAACCCGAAGAAAGAACGAACAGAAGAAATATAAGTAACGGACCACTAGTCCTTGGACAAGCTAAGAATTTTAATAAGAATGCACATGTAATTTCATGTTCATTCTTACTAAAATATTTGACATCTAACCAATAATGGATTAATAAAATGGAGTCTTGGGTTCGATTCCTTGGAATTTTTTCAGAAAAGGAAGAACTAATATATCTATATTGAGTATGTGTCTCGGTGAGAGGCAACTGTGCTTGCGCAGTCATACGCAGTCATTTGCTCCAATATATCACCTGTTAATATTATAAACATTGTACTTCTGCATATAATATTAAGAATTGAAAATTCACCATATAAGCATGAACGTAGTGAATAAGACTTGGTTCATGTACACATATGCTAGCCAACCATCCTAGGATGGCAAGTAGCCGCGCAGAGGGAGAAGAAATATCGTCACGATTTTTAAGCTTCTTAAGATTAAAAGATTTTTAGTTAGCTAGCTTAAGAAGCTTAAAAATTTTGTCTGTCTCTGTCCAACGGTGACGATATCTCTTCTCTCTCTGCGCGGCTACTTGCTATCCTAGGATGGTTGACTAGTACTGTTTTCTCTTGGCAAGACAATTCTTGTCAGACATCATCAAATATCATACCGTTATTTTTCTTATTTGTCTTATCTAAAATTTATATTTCTAATATCTTTTCAGATTGAATAGAAAATAAATGTCGTGGATGAATTAATTATACACGCATTTAATTTATAATAACCAATATAGCATAGGAGGCATAGGTATATAATTACATGGATTAGAAAATTTAGAAGTGTTAGTTACGGTTTAGTGAGCATATCTGGATTTAATTTAGTTAATTATTCAAATCATTATGCTCTGTGGTTACACTATTTGAATATTTTGGTATAAACATGTTTTTTTATAATATATAAAATGTTGCTGATATTACTTTCCTTTAAAAATTTGTCATAGTCATCGATAAATAATGATTCTAGCAAATGCAGACAAAATTAAAAGTATGTAGAAAGTACTTAAAGTATTCAGGAGAGTGGTGGCAACTAAATCGAGTCAATAACATTGTGGGAACATTTTGTCACCAATACAGACCGTCATTATTTGCTCGTAATTAACCAGGACCTTTACGCTTTTGAGTTTACCTAGAAACTGAAGTAAATCAGATAATAAAACGACATTTATATAAATCGCAGTTTACTATAATATAGGTTTATAAAATTGATGAGAGTGTTTTTCCCACGACAGAACGGAGCGGTTGCATGCATTGTTTAGAGTGTGATGTTTATTTGTTTGTCTTTCTAATAAAACAATTGTATCAATTTTGATTCAGTTTTCTGTGAACTTTAGATAATTTTTTAGGTAATGTTTTCAAATACTGATTATCGTACTGACAGGTCAATGATGCACCATGACGGATTTTTAATTCAATCATAAACATACAAAATTCTCTATAACGAATGAGTATTGTCATGACGACCCGCCCGATGATCATAACTAAGTGCCACCTGAGTTGGCTAGAAAAGGGTAAAAAATAACATCATTTATTAATAATTAACCTTGGGAGTAAATGGGCAATAAGCAATCAAACAAAATAATAAAATACAAAAGATCTTATCATATGCACATCACGGAGGAGAACGGAGACTTCGGTCTCAACACCGCCCAAAGGGTGATGTTGGTCTATTACCAACAAACTACTAGTCTATACTAGGCTCCCGACTGAAATCTTGACTAGACTCCCCCAAAAAACCACTCCTTCGGTGAAAAAAGCCTTATTTTACTGATAACTCGTTAACCGTTGAAAATATAAAAAAAATTGCTCATCATAAAAAGAAAGCTTGGCTAATTTCCTAAAAAAAGTCCTATTGTAATTTTGCTGTATATGCCATGGTTTTCGAGAAAATTGATGCGCGAATTTTCGTTTATTTGAAATTTATTGCGCGCGGCCTATAGAGAAAATTGAATCTCTCGAAAACCATACAAGCTAGGAAGAAAAATCAAAGTGGGTTTTAAAGGGGATATAAAATACTCTCTTGTGTTGCCATTTTTGATGGATATTGATATTTATTAGTATACAAAAATAACAATATAATATAGTTATCTCTTAATTTTTTGCGCCTCTAACTATTCACGGGCCCATAAAAAATAACTGACTTTAATATAAGTTATAAATGCATTATCTTTTAGTTTAAGATAGTACTTCAGTACAGAAAAACTTAGGAATAAAAATATTCAGATTTAGGTCTTTTTTTTAATTTTTAGGAAGCAATAAAAAATTGGCCAAAATTTGGCTAACTTCAACATGCTGGTAAATTTGTAAATGTGAATATTTTTATTCCTAACTATTTCTGCATTGAAATACTACCTTGAACTAAAAAATAATGCATTTATAACTTATATTAAAGTCAGTTATTTTTTATGGGACTGTGAATAGTTAGAGGCGCAAAAAATTAAAAGATAACTATATTATATTTTTATTTTGATATACTAATAAATATAGCAACACAAGAGAGTATTTTATATCCCCTTTAAAACCCATTTTGATTTTTATTCCTAGCTTGTATGGTTTTCGAGCAATTCAATTTTTTGTATAGGCCGTGCGCAAAAAATTTCAAATAAACGAAAATTCGCGCGCATTAAAAATATAAATTTTGGAATTTTTTTCAATATCGATTTCTCGAAAATCATATACGACAAAATTACAATAGGAGTTTTTTTTTTAGGAAATTAGTCAAGCTTTCTTTTTTATGATGAGACATTTTTTTATATCTTCAACGGTTAACGAGTTATCAGTAAAATAAGGCTTATTTCACCGAAGGGGTTTGGGGCACCCTCCCCCAGAACGGATTTTTGTGGTTTTGTGATGTATAACCCCTCCACTAACAGTTACTGAAGGAAAATCTCAGATAACATTTTTTATGACGGAAATTTTTATAATTATTGGACTAATATGACAATATGAAATTTTTCCTTTTTTCTTGGTAGGAATTTTTTCTATGGCCTACAAATCTGATAGGAAGCATGTTACTGAAGTCATTGCAGATATTCTTCTAGCCCTACAGGATTAATAATTATAGATCCCATAATTGTGTGAACTAGGCAGATGAAAGAACCCCACTACCCACTCATTATATTTGGTATACGCACTCAACTGACGTCAAATTCAGCTGATTATGAGAACGACAGTTGACAGAGATGCACAGATTTGCGGCAATTACTTTCGATCTCAATATTTAGTTAATTCGTTGGTAAAAATCGTTGATCAGGCAGACCAGAACAAATATTGGCCTACTTCGTTATACTAGCGATGCGACTATGGGAAGGTAATAAACATTTGATGAAGGACAATTAATTTGACAACTTTGTTCTTTTTTTTAATTTTTTTTAAAATTACCAGATCAACAAATTAATCTTATACATGGTACATTTAAAATAGATAATACATAATATAGTACATATAGAATTGGACTTAGCCTAACATTAATTTTTAATAGTGTTTATGATAATAATCTTCCACGATATATATTTTGTTAGTCCTCACTCAGAATCACTACTGGAAATTAGTACGTCTTGATGTAACCTCTTTTTAAGTCTATTAATTTGAGTTTCTTGTCCTAGTTGTAGGTTCACGGCACTATCACATTTATCAATGTTGTTGAAAAAATTTTTTTGCACTTTTTTTAATAAAGTACTTTAACATTGGAACACCGAGTTCAGGATGAATTTGAAAATTTCGCATATACCATAGTGCGTTGACAGCAATTCTGAGGATTTTGAAACGTTTGCACTTTTTTAAGGTTGGTTTTGCTGGTAGTTCCCCAGATTACATAGGCGTATGTTATTAATGGCCTTAAGATGGACTGGTAGATAAGAATTGAGTGAGCACTTGGTTTTTATTGACGATCTTCTATTTATTATGGGAAACAACATTGATAGTCGAGCGTACGCTTCGTTGAGTTTCTTGTTAACATGGTAACCAGGTCAGCCTTCTGTCTAAGTAAACACCACCACCACACCAATATTTTATTGCACCATCTGTGGAATTTCAAACTACTTCTTGATTATCAATTAGTATGTTGTTTGGGTCTCGTGGTCGTCTTAGAGTAAATATTTTTGTTTCACATTTTAACGGATTGAGTTTAATTTGCCATTTTTTAAAGTATTCCTGAAGCACTAAAATTGCATCTTGTAATAATTGGGCAGCTGCGCCTATATCATCGTGTTGCGTAATGACAGCGGTAACATCTGCGCACATGGCTACTATCGCTGAATGTGGATGTGGTGCGTCATGTAAAAATATATTAAAGAGAACTGGTCCCAAAATTGAGCCCTGGGGTATTTCATTCCTATTATGTGTTTTGAGTCTGATAGACTGGAGTTTATTCTTATACAGAAAGTTCAATTTGTGATGAATGATGCAATAATGTTTTAATAAATATGGGGGTGTGTTAATCGTTATCAGTTTATACAAAAGTCCTTTTAGCCAAACTTTATCAAATGCTTGTGTAACATCTAAAAAAGCTATTGTTGTGTGTTTTTACTTTCAAATCCATTAGCTATTGTTTCATAAATTCGGAGGATCTGGTGTGTTGTGGAGTGATTTGTTCTGAATCCAAATTGACAGTCTGGTATGATACCGTGTGTGTAGCGGCTCGCTAGGCATAGTTAGTAAGAATTACAACATCGCGTGTGCCAGCTGGCTGAAATGAAATAACTGAAAGCTGGGATACTCCGCTAACGGAAGAGTTTACAGCGCTGTGTTGTCATATCTCTGGCTCTACGTGAATGTACATGCCCAATGGACAATTACACGCACGGTATTATTTTCCTGTAAATATTCGTTGGGTCTAGAGTAAAGGATCTTTTCAAATAATTTTGATAGTGTAGTTAATAAGCTAATTGGTCTGTAATTCTCGGGTTTTGACTTATTTTTGCAAGGTTTATTAAATAATATAATTTCTGCATGTTTCCACTTCGTTGGGAAGTATCCTATGGTCATACAATGGTTAAATCTAGAAGAAAGAATGGCCAGTGCTTTTGGTGTCAGATTTTTAAGAACGATGTTAGGTATTAAGTCATGCCCAGGCAAAGGAAGCTGATTAATTTGGTTTTTTATTTCTTCTGGATTGGTGAAGTTGACAACTTTGTTCATTATGGCCTGTTATGTGTCATCTGAAATTTATCGAGTTTAGGCTTAACATAGAGGTCAGTTAGTATGTTTTTGCAAAAGCGTTTCTTCCTAGAAATAACTCTTCTATCTAAGTGTTAGACAATTATCAAAGCCCTATGAATATAATATTATTTAATAAGCGTACATCTGTATAAAATAGAAATCACGTTGCCATATTTCACAAAAAAAAAATATATCAATGACGAAGCGAAGAAGAGATCGAAATTTCAATATGTCAAAATACAGTCATCAGGAGATCCGAGTGCAGTTAGGTTATAGAAATTTTAGTGATGGTACAAAATGTGTGTAATGTCAGGTTACAAGTAGTTTGTAGATGGCACGGACTTATGTACGAACTTACGTCTAGAAAATTGTGAATTTGGAGACAGTTTGCTCGTGGATGACATATGTAAAAGATCTTATAATCCGTCTTACCAACGCCCAAATTGATGTAGAAAAACTGTGAAATGAATCACAAACATGCTAGTTATCTAATTGAAGGATACTTTACATTTGGAAGATATGTTTTCCAATATTGGCATTAGGCATTCTATTACCACAACTGTGTTTCAGAATATTGCTTAATCGATTAATCAACTTTCCGCTGAATGAAGATACCGAAAGTGCAATAGACCGAATAGAATGCATGTAGGCGGCGTCATAGTCGAGTTTGGGTACTGCAACATAACCTCATTTTCTGTGCATCTTTGTCTACTACTTCTTTAAAAATGCCAAGCAATTGTTGTGTGCCTCAATGCACTTTCTATTAGAGAAAAAATAAAAATTTAAAGTTTCACCAGTTTCCAGTATGCAGCAGTTTTAGAAGAAAGTGGATAGTTGCTCTCAAATTACAAAAAAGCCCATCTAGTGTGTTCAAAACATTTCACAGACCGAATGCATGTAGGCGGCGTCAGAGTCGCGTTTGGGTACTGCAACATAACCTCATTTTCTGTGCATTTTTGTTTACTACTTCTTTAAAAATGCCAAGCTTTTCTTTTAGTTCACCTAAACTATCCATTTTCCGTAGGTTTCAAATAAACAAACTTATTTCAACACATCAAAACTACAAAGCACAGAACACAATGAATAGTGTACCCAAAGCCGATCGGTAACCGCCTGGCGGCGAAATATTTTACTAACGCTATGCATTCCTCCTATTGCTATCATGAGCAATATAAATATGTGTTTGTCTAGCGCAAATAATGCCATTAACTTAATGATAATATTAGATCTATTCAAATGCATGAATATTTTCAATGCAAAAAATAAATAAACTGAAATAAAAGCAAACCGTACTTTTATTTGTTCCCTACATATATTTTACTGAAACTGATTTATATAAAAAACGAGATTACTTTATGTATTGATAATATGATTCTCAACGAGGTTGAGAAAAACCTAACAAATCGTAATTGTCAATAATTTACATACCCATGTTCCTATTTACAGAAAAGTCAACAATCTGACTAAAAAACTCCGTAACCTACTAGTAATTTTCTTATATCACATTTATCTGACCCAGCCATTGTGAAAAAGAAATAAAAGAATTGTTCGTATATCAGTTGTTTTTTAAAACCGGAAAACCTGTTGCAATGAGAATTTTGTGCTTAACAGAAAACCATAAAAAAATATGCTATTTTTGTTACTCTAAGTGATGTTTTCATACCTATTACTCTAATAAATGTGTCCCAAAAACGATATATGCAAATTTAAAAGCAACAAAAAATAGAGCGCGTACACTGACATCCGGTATAAATAGAAGATAATTTATATACCTACAGGGTGTCCGGAAATACCGATTACAAACCTCTGGTGCGGATTCTACACACAAAGATATGAAACAAGATATGTCCGCGAATGCTTCCTAAGGTAGCTGGGCCCTAAGCTACCTCGACGGTGGAGCCTTAGAGTAAGTTTTTATTTAATATTTAAGGAACCCTTTGCACTGCAGTGATAGGTTTCGGTACATCATTAAGTATCAATAAGTGCTATCAGTTTGTGGTATTAGCCAAATAGAAATTGCTCCAGGGGAGCAGGGAAGGGATCACCCTCCTTTATAATCCATATGTTTTTGTACTTTTTTTGTTTCTTAAATTTTAGTACCTGAATATAGTTCACGATCGAACTTACACTTTGTTAATTACCATAGGAATAACCGTCGTTTTATAAAAACTGATTTAAAATAGTAGTGCAGTGTCATTTTGCGGTCCGATTTTAATTAATAATCTAATTTCTCCCATTTCTTAAGATTTTTCAGAATTAAAACGTTCCTTTGTGCATTTGAACTGTACCTATAGCCAAATTATGACACTGGAGTTTAAATTAAAGCCAGAATTTAAATTATTGATTGAAATCGAGTCACGAAATCATCCTCCAACAACTATTTATAAATATTAACTTTTTTTCATATTTTTACATGTATAATCCGCACCAAAAGTTTGTAACCGATATTTTCGGACTTCCTGTATACGTTTTGAACATGTGCTTTTATAAATAATCGTGTCTACGCTAAAAATAATCGACTTCTAGTATAAACTGTGGTCATGTTCAGCTGCAAAGTTGTTATATATGTAAAAAAATGGATCTATTGAACAAGTACATGGTCGCTACTTTAATAAATATAAAAAGGATTTTTCAGAATTTAGGGCGGTAAATGCGGTCACATGCGTGAACTTCAACTTCAATAAATCTTTAATGGATTTTCGGGAATTTATAGCGGCGACGGCAACGGCCATATGCGTGAACTATCTACGAAAGTGCTCCTAAGGCGTAAGTCAAAGTGCAGAGCATTGGTTTTTTCGCGTATGTAATCAATGTATTAATGTGTTTTCAATAATATATTTGGTTAAGACTGAACGTAACAAAAGCTCATTGCATATGTAAAATGTAACCACGTGGTCAGGTGCTATATGAAATTTTAAATATTTCTTTGTACTTTACATTAGTACAGCACCTAGAAGTGAAAAATATGTAACATTTAGGAATAATATCATATGTGATGATAATTTTTTTATGGGTAATTATTGCAGGATTACCACCTTCAGTTTCTATATGGTCATGACACTTGCTTGACTCTTACCTCAATTGGTGAAAATTACTTCTAAATTTAGATATTTAATATTTGAATTTAAATATCTCCGAAACAATTAATTCTACATAAATATCAAAAAAAATTCATTCTCAGGTTATAGGTTTTATTCTTAATCACTACTATTTTTTTTGCTAAAACTAATATTTATTTGGAGATATTTGCAAAGAAACAAAAATATTAAATTTTTTTGAAAATCCTTCAAAATGCATTTCTTCTTATAGCAAGTGCACTATACGGACGAAAAAATTTGAGCGTCTAGAATATGCTATATATTAAAGAAAAACTGTATTTCACAATTATATTTTTTTAATTATTGCTTACTTGCGGTAACAAAATGGCGACGTATTTATTAAAAAATATCTGAAGAAGACATTGTTTCTGCCATAACTTCTTTGTTTTTTATGCCATAGAAATAGTCAATCAGGTTATGTGAAAGTGGCACGCGCACTCTGAGGGAATGCGGCGTAGGTTATTAAATAAATCTTTGACCATGAGTACTCACATAATATTTTAATGGAGAAAAAATCGCAGAAAATTTCTCCCAAAAAGTGGATAAAATTGAAACAGGATATGAAAATTCAGTTATAAAAACCAAATTGCGCAATGAATTACAAATAACAAAACAAACTAGGCTGTTTCTAGAATCTTAATAAAAATCGAATTGAACAAATATTAAGGCGCGTCCTCATTATCGTCGGCATTACCGATCGACATGGCCGCCCGGCTTAGTTGCACTGCAGCTTCATGCAAATGATAAAGATGAATAAATTATAGTAATAAATATTCTAAATTTAATTATAGTGTATAAAGATCCGCTTTTTATTATTTATTTACCTTATGTGAAGATATCTGCGACATTATTTCAAGCTTACCTGTAACAAAGAAACACATATTAGCAATCAAATTTAAAAGCATGTTATATGCTAAACAAACTGTATTAATTCATTCAAATGCATAAGTATCTTATCCAACAAGTAACTTTATATCCTTATCTCGGTACGTGATATAATTTGACATATCTTATCTAAAGCGATAACAACTTCCCTTTAAAACAAAGCTTTCTCATGTAAAACGCTGGCATAGCATAATTCCGAGAAATGCATGTGCCTACGTTGATAGCAGTATGTTATAAATATCACCCAGAGACGCATCTGCAGTCAGTATACATTTAATCTTTATACCAAGCATATTAACTATTGTAACATTTATATCTAACCAAATATAATAATATAAAATATTGTGTAAAACCAAAATAAAAGTTTTTAAAAAGCAAATCAAGTTCTAAGTGATATAAAAGTGGCGCAGTCGGTAGGATTGGTAATAACGCCTGGAAGAAGAGCCTAACCAACGAAAACCTCCCAGAAGAACAAGGAACACCCCAAAAAGGGCCTAACTTCAGGAAAGGATCGCCGGAACAAGGAGACCTTTGACGACGGGCGGCGGATTCCAATCCCTAAATCAAGAAAGAACCTACAAATGAGGATTTATTACGTGTAAGTACTTACTGAATCATCCCGTTTAAGTGCAAATTTAATTAAAATAATAATCGCATCATTTTCTTGCGTATTGTCCGTGGAAAAGAACAGTTCTGTTGTCCATTGCTATTATAAGTAAAATAAATTTAAGTTTCAAATTCAAATTAGTTTATGCCAGTAACTACTCGAAATATGGCTCACCAACAACAACAAAACCAACAACAGCACGAGCCACAACCTCAACCTCAACCCCAACCAGACGCTGTTGAACCGTATAAATTGAGCGAAATATTTTCAATTATTCCTGAATATGACGGTAATCGACGATGCCTTGTATCTATATTTATAAATGTTTACTTAATACAAAAAAAAATACGGATACTCTTAAGAGTCTATCTGAACATCATTTGTATAATACTCGTAACAAGAATACTTTAACAATCCCCCTACATAGGACATCGACTTTCAAAGAATCCCTTCAATATAATTCTATTACATTATACAACAAACTGCCAAGTAATATCCAAAATATGGACATCGGCAAATTTAAAATTACTATTAAAAAAATTCTTGTACAAAAAGGATATTACACTATTGAAGAGTTTTTAAATGATATTATGTAAACTACTATATAGTTCAGTCTGTTTTTTTATTACTATTATTAATGGATCATTCTTTTTAACTTTTGACAATTATATTTATTTTTCTTTTATATAATGTGTTCTCTTGTATACGTGTTGTTTTTTTATCTTGTTGTTGTTTGTTTATTCATTGTTAATATTGTACCATTTTTTTTATTTATCTGTTCTTGACTTACCATATATACATAATCTGTATCATTACAAATGGTGAATAAAGATTATTATTATTATTATTATTATTATTAATCAGATAAATTTAAATACATTTTTAAATTCATGTAGAACTGCTTTTGGCATGTCAATTGGCAATCAGGTGGTACTTTTAACTGTTCACATAAAAAACAAATTAAAAGGCCGTGCAACTGAACTAGTGAACTCTAGAAATCCCACTCATTGGGAAGAAATTAAAACTCTTTTAGAGAATCATTTCGGTGATAGTAGAGACCTAACCTCCTCAATACAAGACTTGCAAAGAATGCGACAACTTCCCGGTGAATCTCCGCTCACGTTTATTGCGCGCTTACAAACCCACGAAGAAAAAATGCATGCTTCTGTTCATAAACAGCGGTTAACAGCGGCACAAAAACAAGCCCAAACGCAATTAACGAGGGCATGGTTTTGAACACCCTACTCATGGGACTAGAACCCAAACTTGCGCATGTTGTTAGGGCAAGCGACCCTGAGAATATGCTAAAAGCAATAACGAGAGTTCGAAAGGAACTCCAACTAAATTACTTTGAAACGCAAAAAACCAATCGCAACAATAGTGCAATCACTCCCACGCGTAACCAAAACTTCCCCTTACCTACAAGACATTGTTCATTTTGACGTACGGGACACGTCGCTAATGAATGTCGTCAGAGACAACAAAGTTCTCGACCCCCAAATTTTGGTACTCCCCAAATCTATCCTAGGCCTAATTACTATAATCAAAATCCTGGAAATTCGCAAAATTTCCAACAACAAACACCTAACTACTATAACCAAAATCCTGGAAGCTCACAAAACTTCCAGCAACAAAGACCACCCGTCATTGCACCAAACCCAAATTTCAATAATGCAAGACCACCTGCGATTCAACCTAACCCTAATTATTATAGACCAAATTCAAATAGAAAAACTCTTCATCTCAATCAAAATACTGAACCCGAAAATCTAGAGCAACAAAATCAAAGTTATTACGAAAATATTAACGAGGGATATTATACTGATAATAACCCCTACGCAAGTCCGAACTATTATACAGCTAATACTTCGGAATACGACAACAGCAACGAAGACTATTATACTGCTAATAGTCCCTCCGAAAATTATTACACGGACGAATCCACTTTCGATACAACACCTGTATATAATCGGAATTTTCGATCAGGCCCACATGCCCAGTCGGACCCGCCTTATCACAAAACCGGAAACCCCGAGATGACAGTATTGCAAACCCAATTTGGCAAAATGAACTTGGACAATTTCAACCCAAATCTCAACTTCCCGGAACAACAGTTCCTATAAGCCCCTCATTGTCTGTCAAATCAAAAAATTTGTATTATATCTATGACATTACTAACACGCATAGATTATTAATCGACACAGGTGCTGGACTATCTATATTCAAACCCAAAATTTGTGAAAATTATAGTAAGAGATGTCCGGAAAACATTACGATCCAAGGCATAACTGACCAAAAAATAAATATTAACGAAGCCGTCTTTATCCCGTTTGACAACAACGAACCATTCAAAATTTATGTATGCGATCTTGACATAGAATTCGATGGACTCCTAGGGTCTGATTTCTTAGAACACTACAATTGTATAGTGGATATAAAAAACAAAAAACTTGTAACAAATTTCAAAACAATCCCGATCCACAAAGTCACAGACCAGGGTCTACCAAACATACGAAATTACCCAAATTCAGATAATCGTGATACCACTCGTAATATATCAAATATAATTTCAGTTGAACCACGTATAGAACAAATTACCAAACTTAAATGTCACTTGTCCAATACAGAAGCTATACTGCTAGCTACCGAAGTAGACAAGGTAAGACTACCTAACGCGATAGTTCAGATAGACGATAAAGGTGAATTTATTACCTCTATATTAAACGTAAACCCGGTACCCAAAACCGTTAATTTTTCAAATTTAAAACTAGAACCGATCCAAACTTTCTCACTGAATTATATAGACGAAGAAACCTCCCAAACTTTCGTAGACAGACATTATGAAATAAAAAACCAACTCCGTCTAGACCACCTAAACATGGAAGAAAATGAACTAATAACTCAACTTTGTCTAGAATATGCGGACATTTTTTATCTTGATGGTGACCAACTAACTTTCACCAATGAAATTAAACACGCGATAGATACCAATGACGCGAAACCAGTATTCACGAAATCGTACCGATACCCTCAGATACACAAAGACGAAGTCAAAACGCAGGTATCCAAAATGTTAGAACAAAATATTATTCGTCCCTCTAACTCCCCCTGGTCATCTCCAGTGTGGGTTGTCCCTAAGAAACTTGATGCGTGTGGTTGTAGACTACAGAAAACTCAATGAGTTAACTGTAGGAGACAAATACACTCTACCCAACATCTCAGATCTCCTGGATCAATTAGGCAAGTGCCAGTACTTCACAACATTGGACTTGGCCTCTGGGTTCCACCAGATCGAGATAGACCCGAAAGACATCCCGAAAAGTGCATTTAGCGTAGACAACGGACACTATGAATTCGTTCGTATGCCCTTCGGCCTTAAAAACGCCCCTTCCACCTTAAAAAGGGTTATGGACAACATCCTCATGGGCATTCAGAACGAGAGATGTCTGGTATATATGGATGATATTATCATATATTCCCCGACAGTTCACGAACACATTTCTCGTCTCACAGAAGTGTTCAAACGCCTTCGAAATGCTAACTTAAAAATCCAATCTGATAAATGCGAGTTCCTTCGTAAAGAAGTCGCATACCTGGGTCACCTCATAACTAAAGAAGGAGTAAAACCAAACCCCGATAAGGTACAGTGCATCCAAAACTTTCCGCAACCCACTAACCAGAAGGAAATCAAATCCTTCCTCGGGTTGGCAGGTTATTATCGCAGATTTATAAGTAATTTCGCGAAACTATCCAAGCCCCTCACCAAATTGTTACAAAAGGATGTCCCTTTTGCTTTCGACTCAGAATGTCACAAATCCTTCGAGGAATTGAAACAAGCCCTCACTTCGACCCCAGTACTTATCTACCCAAACTTCGACGAAACGTTTCTACTCACCACTGATGCAAGCGCGTTCGCCATCGGCGCCATGCTCTCACAAGGCCCCATTGGCAAAGACTTACCAATAGCTTTCGCCTCAAGGACCCTCTGTAAAGCCGAAACCAAATACTCAACCATAAAGCGTGAACTTTTAGCTATAGTGTGGGCCGTGAAACACTTCCGTCCGTACATATTTGGTCGAAAGTTCAAACTAATAACTGACCATCGACCTTTAACGTGGCTCTTTTCGATAAAAGACCCCGGTAGCCGCCTAGCACGTTGGCGACTGAAGCTTGAAGAATACGAATACGAAATCGAATATAAACCCGGCCGCATTAATAAAAATGCAGACGCTCTTTCTCTAACTTTCAAGCAGAATCAAAACTAGTAACGTACCCCGTTCAAAGTCCCTCAACTCCAATAGAACCCGATCCTGATAGTCAGGACACGACAAGCGACACGACGGAAATAAACGAACAAGAAGATGTCCTGAACGAATTCGAAACTTTCGTAAAGTTGTATAAAACGAAGTCACTTATCGATTATTCTAAAATCGAATTTTCGAACGGGCAACTCTTAGACAAAACCAACAAAAATATAGTGACCTTTTTCCAACAAAACAATCTCAAAGATTTTCATTATAAAATCCTTGAAGATTTGTTCAAAGAAAACGCAGACTTCCGAGATTTAGAATTAAATAAATTATCGAGTAAGTCGGTGCGACATAGAAATTACCTTATCGTGGCTCTACCATACGACCCCGAAACCATAATCCAAAATCTATTTATCTCCCTATACAAAGGTCGTGAAGAGTTCGACGACTCCAAAACGTATTGTATCGAAAACAATGTCGAACTCCCTATTCTTGAAATTTTGTCATTTCTTTTATCGGAAAAAGACGTGAAACTCAAAATATGTCAAAACGTTACTAGAACACCTAGTGACGACGAAATCCCAATTATTATCGACCAGCATCATACTGGCAAAGCTCATCTCCACCGCGGAATAAATGAGACTATTCGTCGTATTCGAGAGAAATACAATTGGAAAGGATTGACAAAGGACGTCGAAAATTTCATAAAAGCCTGCAAAATCTGCCAAGAAACAAAAATCTGTCGCAAAAATTTAGACAACCCTCTCGTAATTACGGAGACGCCTAAATCCCCTTTTGAACGTATAAACATAGACGTCCTAGAAGTCCCAACGAAAAATTACGCACTTACTATACGCGACGAACTTACAAAATTCACTCAAGCGTATCCTATCAAAGATAAATCAGCAAAATCAATTGCAAACACTCTACTCGTTTACTTCCAGCATTTCGGAACACCCCTTCGAATTCATTGCGATTATGGCCGAGAATTCGATAACGCCATCCTAAAAGATTTATGTCTTCTTTATGACGTCAAAGTAACGCAGTCTAGTGTCGGACACCCCCAATCTAATGGTTCCTCAGAAAGGTTCCACGCTACCTTGTTGGAAATGATCCGAGCACACGTGGCAGAACACCCTGACGAACACCCCTTCAACATATTACCCTACGCGATAATATGCTATAATACCTCTACTAATAAAACTCACGGATTTACACCCTACGAGTTAGTTTTCGGACACACGTGCAGTAGACCACCTGAAACGCTATATAATCAGGAAGAACTAGTCACGAAATACGTCAGAGACTTAAATAATCGCCTCTCTTATTATTATAAAGTCGCGCGCGCCAGAACTGAAACACAGAAACAAAAAGCGAAAGTTCGGTTCGACGCCCACGTTTCAAAGGAAACCCCCGAATATCAGATTGGTCAAAAGGTGTATTTAAAAGAGTCCCAAATCACCGATAAGTTACGTAATAAATATAACGGGCCATTTGAGATTTTGGAACTTCACAAAAACTCAGCCACCATCCTTAATAAAAAAACAAAACAAAAAACTAAAGCTAACTTTGACAGGTTAAAACCATATATTGAAGCCTAAATTGCCTTACAGGTTCCCCTTGCTGATCGGAGCAGCCATGTCCCAGTACCAAGTAACACCCATCAATAACACCGTCGAAGTCTATTACCACGACGAAACGAGGATAATAATTTCCAATAATAAATGGACTCTGCTAGTCCATAAAAATCTATCAAGCCTCGAAGAAGCCTTTACCAACAACAACAAAATTTTAGAATCAATTGTCAATATATTCACCCCCGATACACGCGAAACGAAAGAATTCCTAGTCAAAGTCAAAACACACATAACACTCCTAAACCAAGTATCAAATTCCCTTAAGGTAAAATTTGAAGAAATCTTTGTTAACACCAAACGATTCAAGCGCGGTATATTAAATGGAGCAGGTAGTATATTTAAAGCAATTACCGGCATTCTAGATGCTGAAGATGGACAATTCTTCACAGACAGTATTAACAAATTAAACAAAGATCAACATCAAATGGAAAACCTCCTGAAAAATCAAATATCCGTTACCTCTACCGTCATAAAAACCTTTAACGAAACGGTCCAAAATATGCAAATTAATATAGTAATATTTAACGAGGATATGAAAAAGATTCAAATCGGATTGCATAAAGTAAATGATAGAGTTGCACTGATTCAAGCCGAATTAAAATTTATCGAAACATGTGAAAAATTGACCGAAAGTTACTTGTACCTCCAGAGCAACCTTGATGACATTTTGAACGCGATTACATTCGCTCGCCTGAAAATAATACACTCTTCAATTATTTCACCCGAAAGTTTGATTACTGCACTTCAGGAAATCTCTCAAAACTTAGTAAAAAATAATCTACCCCTACCAGTAAAATATTCAGAAATTCCCCAATACCTAGAAATTATCGAACTAGAAGCCTTTCAATCAAAATCAGATCTTGTTTTCGTTCTAAGAATACCACTAGTAGAACAGCAACTCTATACCCTGTATCATTTGTATCCTATCCCTATACTAGACAACAGAACTGGCCTTCACCATGTCTTGTCATTCTCACAAAAATTCATTGCGCGTAACGATGATTCACTAATGTACATTCCCGTCAAAGATCTGAGTACATGCAAACAACTAGATTCCCATAAGAAACTATGCTCAGACCTCTACGCCTACCCGATCGACAGCAGTGCAGCATGCGAAGCCCAGCTACTGAAAAACTTCAGAAAAATCCCCGAAAACTGTGTAAGTTCCCTCGTCTATGGACAAGGTTAGAACGTTCAGAAACTACAAGGCAATGTGTGGTTAATAATTGTCTCTGAACCCATTCATATCACCATAAACTGTAATAAAATGGACACGAAAATTACCAGTGTTAATAAGAACTCCACATTAAAAATACATCCGGACTGTTACGCGTTTGTCGGTATAACAAAAGTGCAAGCAGAAAGCCGCAATACCATCAACATTACAGACAATTCCCATCCAGTGGTTATACCCTATGACTGTTGTGACATTCCCGAAAAACTCCAGCTACCCAAGTTGGAACCTCTCCAGTTCGATCACCTAAATGTAGAAAATCTAGACATAGCCAACCACAAACTCGAGCAATACTCTAGAGATCTAGACAAACTAATAAACGAGCCGTTTATAACCAAACATTTTTCCTTAAGCATGTATATAGTTATTAGTCTGTCCATCTGTCTCCTAGCCGCCTTCATCGCCTGGAAATGCAGGAAAAGATGCTGTGGTTGTAAGGAATCCAAGGACACCACCCCTAATGAAATGCTGAAAAGAATTGGCACCCTCCTGAGAAGAAGACCTCATCTACCTACAGAAGAGGAAGAAATGACCGATTTTCCCTCAAAAGTCGGTGAATAACACCGACTTTTCAAAAAGAAAGGGAGTTGCTATATGCTAAACAAACTGTATTAATTCATTCAAATGCATAAGTATCTTATCCAACAAGTAACTTTATATCCTTATCTCGGTACGTGATATAATTTGATATACCTTATCTAAAGCGATAACAACTTCCCTTTAAAACAAAGCTTTCTCATGTAAAACGCTGGCATAGCATAATTCCGAGAAATGCATGTGCCTACGTTGATAGCAGTATGTTATAAATATCACCCAGAGACGCATCTGCAGTCAGTATACATTTAATCTTTATACCAAGCATATTAACTATTGTAACATTTATATCTAACCAAATATAATAATATAAAATATTGTGTAAAACCAAAATAAAAGTTTTTAAAAAGCAAATCAAGTTCTAAGTGATATAAAAAGCATGTCGTTAACTTTATAAAGTCGACTCAAAGACTAATATAATATGTGTAAGACGCGACACTCCGAGCAATCCCCAACAGAGAGATTTAAATATAGAATCTCTATTTGGCAACTATATAATGTAGATCCGGGATCGCAGCGCTAAAAGACGTCAAAACCAGAGCTGGCTCTAACTGAAATGAAATCTAGTTATAATTTTCATGTATGTATGACCCAATATATTATACCTTGTAGTTTTTCTTATCGAATTCTTAACATATAAAGTTAAACTCTTACTAAAGTCACTTATAAAATCATAAAAAAGGCCGACAAAGGCGGCCTAACCGGTTCCAAAACGCCGACGTTTAATCTGTGCCGCTGCCAAAGTACTTCCGCGGTAAAGATCAACGTCGCTTGGTCAATTGAAAACAGATAGACTTTAATACGATACAGTTATTGTAACACTTTCTCAAAGACAGCTGGAAACAATTGGTAGATGTACACTGTACAGCTAACACACATACATGAATTTTTAACAATCAATTACAAAAGTGGGTCTATTAGTAATTAGTAAATGCTTTAGAGTCAAAGAACAATGTTAAAAACCTGCTTTTTTGACCCATCCGTGGTAAAGTGGGGAAGCCATCCACCTTCTTTTTACTAGTTTTGGGGTGCTGGAAACGAATCCGTCATCCGTTTTGGCGAAAAATTTCGGGAACACCTTAAAAAACAACCCTTACATTGGAATTGATAGTAGTCTAAATACTAAGTTTCGATAACTAAGTAGAAAAAGAAGTAAAAAAAATTCACCTCTTCAAATTTGAAGCACGGATCCTCTTTGCCATTCCCTCACCACCCCTAAGAAGGTACTATAGAAGCTACTATAACTTCTATACAGGATGATCTACCACGGCATACTGAAAATTTAACAGTAGGTGGTCCCCACCGAATGGAGTAAAAAAAATGAAAAATTAAAAAATATGACCAAAAAATGTTCTTATTTTTTTGGAGAAATGAGCCGCCAATGATTTTAACCAATCTAACGTAACTCGGTACGACCATATCATTTTCCCTCCCCCATTATCATACTTGGGACTGACAGCAAAGCTGGCGGGGTTAGAAGTGACTTCTTGGATCTAATCACATTACAAAAAATAGCCAAAATTAAAATAATTTGTGTAGAACTCAGTACAGCACAGAACTGAAAAGAAATGAAAAGTCAAAGAAAATGTTCGAATGCATTACATTCAATGCACTGTTGTAAGCACAGAATGGCAAGGTATCGATCTACGAATACATTTTAAAATTTAACGATAGGCTTCAATTGGAACTTGGGAAGACAATAACACCTAACCCCATGTCAGTAAACTCTTATGCTACATACTTGCAACGGACCCGATCGTTGAAATTCGTAATAAGATAGAAAGATACACATATCAGTCACGATCGAGTGTTGGCCTTAACTTTTATTTGAAGGACGGATAGGTTCCAGGTGATGCGTAGGTCATTGCGTTCCACACTGACCTAGCCAACAACAGTAGTGTATCTTCGCAACTTGTAATACACTAAATTGCCTCGGATCACTCTAAAATTTTGCAGGGGCTTTCCCACATTGAAGACTAGTATACCATTTTATTTTCCTTACATCATGGTAAATCACGGTGTATAATTATTTACAAAAAAGAGCTTTTTTAGCCCATCAGTGGTAGAGTGTGGAAACCATGTTTTTTTTTACTAATTTTTGAGGTGCTGAATACGAATCTGTCATCAAAATTGGCTAAAAACATCGGAAAGACAGTAGAAAACAATCCTTTGGGTTGTGGCATTGAAACTGATATTAGAACTTGCAACATAGAGTTATTCCTTAGTGCAGGAAATTCTTTCAAAATACTCAGTTTCGTTAGGTAAGTAGAAAAAGAAGCAAAAATTCTAAATTCACCCCCCTCCCTCCCCCTCGTTTCCCTCACCCTTCATCGCACATAAGAACGGTGTAAGTTACAATATCTAATATACGGTTATTTATTTATTAGAAAAAAAAACAAAACTCCTCATTAAATGGCTATTATCAGGTTATAATGTGATTACTTCTGAATACTCTTACACCCATCCCCACCAATTAAGGTGGTGGATTTTATTTTTTTAGAGTTTTTATTGGTTTTAATTGCAAAAGAAATCCCTAATCACCCAGTTTGATGTTTTTTTTATCATAATAAGGTGATTTAGTCAATTCAGATGAATATTTCTCACCCTTGAATATTTATCACACTTTTAATTATTTAAATAATTAAATATTTTTTTTAGTATAAAAATCAAGCAACATTTTTTAAAGGGGATATTGACACCCTACACCCCCTCCCTGAGGGGTAAGAAATATTCAGGAGTGATCCGAATTGGCCAAGTCACCTTAATATGATAAAAAAAAAACATCCAACTGAGTATCAAATTTTTTTTCTAATTAAAACCAATCAATATCCCTGAGGAGGTGAGACCCACCCTTTGGGGTTGAGGAGGCATATGATTGTACTCAGAAGTAATCAGATTATTATATTCTGATAACCGTAGTGAGACATTTTTGTCACTCTGGTTTTTCCACTGACCATTTTTTTCCATAGTTTTTTTTTTCCACAGGTCATTTTATTCCACAATTGTCTTTTCCACTATGTGTTTGTCATTTTCTTCTAGAAGTACCCAATGTAGTTACTGACTTGGTTAGGCATTTGTTTTCTGTCAAATTCAACGAAGTAAAGAGTTTGGTATCTATCCTTTGGTATCTCATTACGTACAAATTTCATTTCAAATTTCATTTCAAATTTCATTTCAAATTTCATTTCAAATTTCATTTCAAATTTCATTTCAAATTTCATTTCATTTCATTGAAAATTAAAAATGGTTGTGTAATTGGTGCAGTCTGTGAAAAATTACATGTTGAACATCGACGGCTTTTTGTATTACAAGCACACGGAAAGAAATGGACGTGTCTTCTGGAAATGTAAATTGTATCCAGAATGTGGGGCGCAGCAGCATCCAGTTCTGATTGGAAAAATGGTTGTAAAATACGGGTTCTATAATTTTTTTTGTATGATTGTTAAAATGTTTTGCATGCTCCCACATTTTTTGACAGGTTTGTAGAATTTAAGGATGTACAATGTATTTTGACGAATATAATAATAATAACAATAATAATATATATAAATAAATATACAGTGTAAATATATTCTTAATTATAAAGTAATTATTCATAAATAAACGTAAAAAATGAGAAAAATAACTTTTAGATTATAAATATGTAATAAATTTAATGCAAATATCCAGGATTGCTTAAGTTAATGCTTGTCTGCAAAGCCGGGATACTCTGTATTGGAATCTAAATAATTTAAATTAATATATTACATTATTCATTTAGACTTAATTAAATAAACAATAGGAGGGGTTAAAAATGAAATTATTAGTGCAGTGTCATTCTATCTGACATAAATACAAAATTCTCTGGTTACTTACCTACAATAGAATACTTATTTGATTTTGTATTAACCAATGCGTAACTGTTTTTTTAAAGCTCTTTAAATATACTCTATTTTTTAATACTTGTGGGAGGGTATTGAAAACTTTTAGTCCAACGTACTTAAAATAACGTTGCCCTAGTGTTTTCTGAGCTTTAGGTAATGTTATATGTTCGTGGTATTTATATCTTGTATGGTAATCATGTAAAATATTGCAAGATAATCAATTATTTTTTGCCAAGTAAATAAGCGCTGCTTTGTAGTACAAATTTCTCATATTTAATATGTTATAATTTTTGTACACTAAATCAGAAAGGTGTCGTATATTTAGTTTGTGCATTATTTTTATAATACGCTTTTGGGCAACTTCCAATGGCTTCAGGGTATTTGCATAGGCACCACCCCATCCAACTATTCCATACATTAACAAGGACTGTACTAACGCATAGTAGATTGAACGTAAGTTCTCTGTATTGACAATCGAGACCATTTGCTTAAACAAGTACATTAAAGATCTTAGCTTTTTTGTTAAAGCTTGAATGTGGTGGTCCCATTTCTGTCTGCCATCTATTATTATACCTAAATATTTAATGTGATCACTACTTTCTATTGTCCACCAGTTGTTTCTGAACGGTAAATGTATTTTTATTTTCTCGTTTGCAGGTAGGCCATTTTTATTATTTGCAAATGGCAAGTACTTAGTTTTATCAAGGTTTATTGTAAGTAAATTGGTGTCAAACCATTTTATAATCTTTTGTAGATCTGATTCTATTGATTGTTCTACGTCTTTCCACGAATTTCCTTCTACATAGAGAACTGTGTCATCTGCAAACGAAATGATACTTCCAGAACAATTTAAGGCAAGCAGTTGATCTAAATAAATAATAAATAAAATTGGCCCTAAGACAGTTCCTTGGGGAATTCCGAAGGTGAGTTCTCTTTGTGTGCTATGATTATATTATTAATTTGAACTATTTGTTGTCTTTTTTCCAGGTAACTTTTTATCAGAGCGTGTGCTGGACCACGAATCCCTAGGGAATGAAGTTTTAATAAGAGCCTTTGATGACTGACCGTATCAAAGGCTTTTGCGAGTTCGATAAAAACTCCTGCACAGGGTTTACCATTGTCCAAACTGTTATAAATTTTACTTACTAACAAAGCGATGGCATCATTCGTAGATTTATTATTCCTAAATCCGAATTGGAGATTAGACAATAAATTATGCTTTATTAAAAAATCTTCTATTCTCTTTTTAAGAGCCTTCTCAAAAATTTTAGCTACATTTGATATTAAGCTGATTGGCCTATAATTCTCCACATTATTTTGATCCCCCTTTTTAAAAATTGGTTTTATTATAGCTATTTTAAAATGAGTGGGGCATGTACCTTTTGTAAATATTAAATTAATGATATGACAAAGTGGCTTTGTTATATTTTTAGATATATCTTTTAGTAATTTCGTGGTTATGTTGTCAAAGCCTGGAGATGCGTTATTGTTTAGAGAATTAATTATTTCTTCGATTTCATTTGCGTAAACAGGTTTTAAAAATATCGAATTTAAATTATTTGGAAGTAAGTCATTGCTTCCAGCCATTATTTTTTATATTACGAGCCATTTTTTCACCGATAGTGGCATAATGGTTATTAAAAATATCAACAATTTTTTTGCCATCTCCTATAAGTAAACCATTTTCGTCCAAAATCTCTTTTATGTTATTAGTAGTCTTTGCTTTATTTTTATTAGTATAATCATTTATTGTTTCCCAAAGTTTTTTGCTGTTATTTTTGTTTTGCTCAATTAAATTTTTATAGTAGTTTTGTTTTAATTCAATTGTTAATTTATTTATTTTATTTCTATAAATTTTATACTGGTTTAGATGTATTTCATTATTCGTTTTTTTATATATTTTGTGCAATTTGTCTCTGACTTTTATTGATTTTAATAAACCTTCGGTTATCCAGGGTTTTTTTTTGTATTTAGTACTAGTGTTTATAATATACGTGCTTTTATTAATGCAGTTTTTTATTATATTTATGAATATTTCCGTAGCATGTTCTACGTCATCACTGTTATATAGTGGTTCAAAATCCGACTCATTTATTAAGGTTTTCAATTTTTTGTAATTTATGTATTTTTTTGTTTGAATTAATGTTTCAGTTTCGTTCGGTTCATCTTCGGTTAATATGTTATATTGTAGTATGGTAGGATAATGCTCAGTGACTTTAGAGTGTAATATTATAGGAATTAATGTTTTATCTTGGATATATTTACTTTTAAAAAATATATGGTCTAAGCAAGTTTTGGAGTTTTTGTCCACCCTGGTATATTTATTAATTAATGATTTTAAACCGTTTTCATACATCATATTTAAATAGTCTTGAGCTTCATCTGCTCCGCTTAAAATATTTATATTAAGGTCCCCTATTATGATTTCGGTGTCACTTGTGATAGTATTTTTTAAATAAATAGACAATGCATTATTAAAAGTAATGGTATCAATTGGATGAGGCTTATAAATTGCCGTAATAGAATTTTTCTTTTTTTTCGTGCTCAATGTCGATTCTTATAATGTTTATAGAAGCAAGAGAGATTATATTTACTTGAAAATTATATATGTTTTTAACGTACACAAGAACACCATCATTCTGATTTATCTCACCGTTATTGTATATCAGGCTGTAATTTTCTATGCTAAATAGATCTAAATTTTGTAATTTCCATGTTTCTGTTAGTACTATGACATCAAAAGTGTTTTCAAATTCGTCTAACAAAACTTCAAGCTCAGAAAAGTTTTTACAGACACTTCTTATATTAGTATGAAAAATTGTAAATCTTTTATTTTTGTTGTCTAAGTTTTTTTTTCGCATCTTTGCAGTTGGTAGCTTCTATTGTAGGTATTTCAAAAATATTGAAATCTTTAATGTAGTTATTCATTTTATTTAAATAATATATTTATATATTATAATTTTAATGATAAGTTAACCAAAATTCAGAAAAATAATTATTAAGTGGCTTAACCTCGTAGTATATAATGCTTACATGTATGTATGATTTTAATTCTTTTTATTACTTCTAAAGTTTTTTGGGCTGTTATATTTGTATGTTTTCCCTCTATTTCTTGTGGCTGTTCTAGCTGTTGCTTCTTCCACCATTGCTTGGTTTTCGTATTTGTCTTGTTCTAAATTTTTCTTCTCTTTTGTCTTCTTTGGCTCTGCTTTTTTTTCTAGTATACTATTTGTCTGTGTTTGATGTTCTTCACTACTGCTCTCGTCCTCACTACTGGAATCTAGATAATTTTGCTCACTGGTGTTTTCGAGTTCGTTCGCCGTGAAAGGTTTATTGTTTATGAACAATTTGTTACCAGTGATTTTTACGTCGTAGTTTTGCGCCTTTGCTATTTTTAAGTGGTGTCTTAAAACTTTTTGTTCTGCTCTGTCTTCCACACATAGGTCATTGGCAATAGAAATTCCGTGTTCTCTTAGCTTTTTTAATTTTTCTCTATCTTGGAACAGTGTGATTTTTTTCAAATACGAGATGAATTCAAGAGTGACTGGTGGATTATTACTCTTTCCTATCTTATATATATTATTGATATCTTGTTCTTTAATGTTTACTTCTAATAGATTGTTAATAAGTTCTAAGGTCTTATTTAATAGTTCAGCTGGTGAGGATTCTTGTAGACCAAAAATTACTACATTGTTTTTTCTCGTTTTCCTCTCCAAGTGAATACACCTTTTTTTCGAGAAATTCAATTTTACTGTGGTTGGTTTGAATTTTGCAAACAACTGATGCAATATTATCTTGAATTTCAGTTTTGATTTCTTCTGTTTGTTTTTTACTTGTTTTTACTAACAGGCTGTAAAGTTTAGCATGATCTGGGGGTAATTCTTCATCAACCATAGTATAGCAGATATTTATACAAACATACGTGCACACTAATAATTTATTGTGACCACTGGAGGTAATTGTCCTCTACCTTTATCCAGGTCTTAACTTGTAATTTACGATTTTAGACTTTAAGTTATCAGTCTTCACACTGAAGTTTACACTTTAAACTCACGTTTTTTCAGTTCACTGTTGTTTATTTAAATATCACCCTTTGCCCACTTGAGTAGTTTTATTAGCTTTTTGGATCTTGGGAGTTTGATAAATTTTCGTTCATTTAAAACCGCTAAATTAGACAATATTACAGGAGCCAAATACACACAACTATGCCAGCCAAATATACCACAGGTCACTCATGTATTTGTTGGGTAAAAATGGCTTTTGAAATTTTTGTGGGAAAAAAGTGGCAGTGGGAAAAAGAAGCAGTGGTAAAAAAGGTCAGTGGGGAAAATGGAGTGACAAAAGACGTCCATTTCTTTCCGTGTGCTTGTAATACAAAAAGCCGTCGATGTTCAACATGTAATTTTTCACAGACTGCACCAATTCCACAACCATTTTTTATTTTCAATGAAATTAAATTAAATTTGAAATGAAATTTGTACGGAATGAGATACCAAATGACAGATACCAAACTGTTTACTTCGTTGAATTTGACAGAAAACAAATGCCTAACCAACTCAATAACTACATTGGGTACTTCTAGAAAAAAAATGACAAACACATAGTGGAAAAGTCAACTGTGGAATAAAATGACCTGTGGAAAAAAAACTATGGGAAAAAATGGTCAGTGGAAAAACCAGAGTGACAAAAATATCTCACTACGAATTCAAGTACCTTTTAAAAAAGTTCACTTTTCCTTCAGCTCAAAGTAATAATATTGATAATTACTTTGAACTGTTCTGGGATCATTTTTCATGGGCTTTTGAAGTATCATTCCCAAAATCAAAGCAAAAAGTAAAACAAAAAATCACAATAGTTATAACAATTGGTGCACTCCTCAATTAAAAACAGAGTCTGATAATTTAAAAAACTAAATAGGCTTCGAAAAACTGATCCAAATCATAGGGAATTAAATGAACAGTATAAAAAGCTAAAAGCACAATATAACCGAAATATAATTATTGCAAAACAAAATTTCTACTCGAACATAATAAATCACTCTAAACGACAATAAAATAAAAACCCTTTGGAATATAGTAAATAATAATAAACTCAATAGAAATAGAAATCCCCCGAATATAAAATAAATCTCAATAACACACTAATTTCCGATGTTACATATATCTCAAATATTTTTGGAGAATATTTTGTCTTTGTAACAAATGACCAATTAAAAAAACACTTTGGTAATAACATTTCGAACTCTTGCATAACATCTTTAAATCATATGAATGACCCATTGCTGTTGGAAACCTTTACAGCGGAAGAAATTAGCCAAATAATATCTAATTTAAAAAATAAAAATCAACAGGTCACGATGAGGTGCCCACAACGTTAATAAAAAAATGCAGCGGTGAACTGTCCGAAATTATAGCCACAATTTTAAACAAATCTATTGAACTTGGAGAAGATCCCAAACGCCTAAAAATTTCAGTTATAAAAAGACGATCCTCTGCTGATTCAAAATAGACCTATTGTCCTTTTAAGTATTATATTAAAAATTATGGAAAAGGCTATCTGCATGAGAATAACCAAAATCCTAGAGACACACAAAATCTTTGCTCATAACTAACACGGATTTAGGGAAGGGCGCTCGACGGAAACCGCCACCCTAAATTTTGTGCAATACATTCATGACAAATGGAAAAAAAAAGAATATGTAGTAGGTTTGATTTATCCCGCGCTTTTGCGCCTCAACTTCAATTTTGTAACAGAGAAATTATCAAAACTTGGTATACAGGGCTCGCTACAGCAATGGATATATTCATTTTTAAATAATCGTAAAATATTAGTCATAATTCATGATAAAACTTCGGCAGAATTTGAGGTCAATTCGGACATCCCCCAGGGGAGTGTCCTTGGGCTCCTAATCTTCCTGATGTTCATTAACGACCTTCCAGACTATATATCAGATGGTGAAGTTTTTATTTTTGCTGATGATACAAACATTATAATTTCAGACCCAAGCATTCCAAAGGTAATTGAAAATCGAATTTCACAAATATTCAAGACCAAAAATAGCAGACTTAAATCTATGCATAATCACCCCATTACAGTAGGTAATCAATGTAAATTTCTTGGAACCATCATAGATGAATATTTAAATTATAATAATTGTATTAACTGCATATGCTCCATAATAAATAAACAGTACTTTGCCATACTAACCCTGAAAAGCTTCCTGAATGAACAAGGACTTCTCACTGCTTATTATTCATTAAAATATCCAACAATTAGCTACAATATAATTGTTTACGGACTAGCTGCCGAGAGTAGCAGATTATCCATTGCTCAAAAGCGAATTATACGGCTAATGTATAATTTAAACAAGCTAAAAACATACTCTTCGCCTGTTCATAGAACTTTTTATATAATTGTTACACATTCTATAGGATACTATTTTCTTGTAAATAATGTTAGTTTTTAGACATCCTAAATTTTGTGATACCATCTTTGTTGTGAAAAAAATTATATGAAAAAAAAAATGAAAAAAATTACTCAACCTGTGCGGGATTCGAACACAGGACCTTTGGATTGCCAATTTGCCAATTTACATTGTTTTTATTTTGTTTAAATGTGGTTTACAGGTCATTTTTTTATCATTTCATTTATGTTCATTTTACAATCAATACAATTAACGATACGTAACAAGTACGCGTCTGAGCGCACGAGTGACGTAACGGCCGGCTGTTCTGACTTTTTGACTCTGTATTTTAAATATGTATTAAGCGGTCTCTGTCAAGTTAAACCGTAAGCTAATGAGATATATCCTTCGATTTCAAGATTGGATTTGGGTATTTATTTTCTATAGAAGTTAGAGTAATATTTTTATTGATACAGGGAAAAAAAAGAAAAAACCCCATTTCTGCTGTCAATAGTTAAAAAAAATAATTATTTACTTCTTGTGAAGCAAATTATTAGATGGATTATAGAATTCAACGAGAGGTCAAGGGGGGGTATAAGGAAAGGTTTTAGGTATGTTGGGTTTTAGGGGATGTGGTTTTTATGTGGATGGTGAATTTTAAGGGTTGGGATTACGTCAGTCAGCCAGATGGGGTAACGTAAATTGGAAGTCTTTCGTAAATGTATTTATATGTGTGTTGTACGTTGTGACTTCGTGTTATGTTTGTCATGTTTTGTGTAAGTTGGAAGTTGGATATTTTGTACATAAAGAATTGTTGGGCAGTTTCGTCAATGTATTCTCTTATCATTTGCACCCCCGTTAGCCTATGCAGTTCCGCAATGGTTATGTACCTAGGTGAATTAGTTAATAGACGCAGCAATTTATTTTGCGTCCTTTGCAGACGTAAGCACTGCGCATCTGAAATTATATTCCAAGATGCGCAGGCATATGTAAGAATAGGTCTGAATATGACCTTATATAAGCAAATTTTGTTATCAATGGATAATTTGCTGCGTCTATTAACCAGCGGATATAATTTGCTAAGTGCTGCATAGGCTTTATTAATAACTTTAGTTGCATGAGGTGCAAATGATAGTCTTGTGTCGAGTGTGAGTCCTAGTAGGTTAACTGTTTTTCGTTCGATGATGTCATGGTTGTCTAGTTTGAGTTTTGTTATACTTTTGGTGTTAGTAAATTTTCTGTGGAAGGTCACAATTTCCGATTTCGAATGGTTGATTGTAACCTTCCATAGTTTGTAGTATTTTAGGAATTTTATGGTATAATACCTTATCTTTTGTGTCGCAGTCTATCCGTAGAAGCTGTTTGCGTACACTGTTGTGACGTCAGCGTAGAGTAGTAGGTTGGTAGTAGGATGGGTTGGTATATCGGAAATAAATAAATTGAAGAGAATGGGGGATAGAACGGAACCTTGAGGTACCCCCCGCTGAAAGTCTATACGACTCTGAATAGGTATTGTTTACCCGGACCATTATTCTCCTGTCCCAAAGGTAATTTTTGATGAGGGAAACCAAATACCCGGGCAGTCCACAAACATATTGCAGCTTGTAGACTAGCCCGTTATGCCACACAGTATCGAAGGCGCGTTCAATATCCAAGAGCAACATAACAGTGCACTGCTTCTTGTTGTATGAGTCTATTACATCCTGCACCACTTTAACTAGGGAAAGCGTCGTACTGTGCCCCTCCCTGAAGCCAAACTGATCCACCGGTATCAAGCGGTGTTTCGCTAATTTTTTGCGTAAAAGTCGCAACATAACTCTCTCAGCTACCTTTCCCATAGTGTTAAGCAAACAAATAGATCGGTAGCTGCGAGGATCATGTGGGGGCTTATTTGGCTTCAGGATGGGGATCACTATCCACAGTTTCCATGATGCAGGGAAATGTTGCAATTTTAACTTCGAATTAAGGAAGTGGGAAAATTGGATTAAGGCTTTATTTGGAAGGTTTTTGAGTCAAAGGTTGGGGATATTATCAGGCCCTGGTGCTTTTAAGTTAGGTAATGTTTTAAGTATTTGTTTAATTTCTGTGGGATTAGTTATTATCTCAGAGAGTTTTCTGGAGGGGATAGGATGGTGGGAGGAGATTTGTCTTGCTAGTCGTGTAATATTTTCTTGTTCGTCATTGTCATTTGGTGGGGTGGTATTTGTTGTTTGTAGGTGACTTGCAAGCAAACTAACTTTTTCTATGTCAGTTATGTAAGAATTATTATCTTTTATTAATGTAGGCATATTAGCAGATTGCTTTTTTAACAGTTTAGGCATACGCCATAACGTATTATCTTTACGAGTGAGGCGTGAAACATTTTCGTTCCACGCCTCGGCTCTCTGACTATTTAGTTTATCTTTTATATTATCACCTCATAATTCTCGTAGAGAGTGATTATTCATAAAACGCGTGATGCATTTAATGAGGAGGTAACTATCTTATGAAATGTAACATGAAGAGGTCATATGTAACGTGACAGGATACGTGCTAAAATCAGTCACAATATTTTGATTCCGTTTTATATTTGACATTCCAAAGTAAAAATTAGTTTTTAATTTTTTTATTTCATCGTGATTTGATCATTTTTTGACATTTCAATATTTTCAGACCAAGATGTCGGTCAAAATTAAAAAATGTAAGCATCTATAAACTTTCTTGTGGAAATAATAAATTGAATAGTGAAAACCTTATATAAAAATATATAAATAAAGAAGAAAGAAAAAATGCTTTGGACAGATGATGGTTAAAAAATAAGTAAAACTATGCATATAGTCATCGGCTTTATATGCCTAGAGCTTTTCACATGCTTTTATTAGGTCGACCTGTAACTAACTATGCATGTATGTATGTATGTAAGTAATAAGGTCTAAGGAACTGAATTTCACCCACTTATAATTGTATCATCATGAAACTTGGCAATTGTGTGTAGCTCTGATGACAATACAAAATAGTATACCCAATACTGTATGTTCAAATTGGCCGCCGTCTTAAGATGGCGGATGATCATTTTCTTTACAACCTTGATATGGGTATCAAAAGAAAGGGCTTGATAAGTAGAAAACAAATATGTGATCAAAATTTAAAAATTCAAAATTACGGCATCAACATAGCGGATAGGTTTTATCAATTATCGTCGGATTCAACTGAAAAAGTATCTGTGGGTTATCGAGGTTGAGATTACAATTATCCTGTCCAAATTTAACAATTGAAAACGGTGGCGTCAAAATGGTGGATAAGTTTTGTAATTTATGTTCTGATTCGTATGAAAATCGATACCTGGGGATTTTCGAGGTCGCAGATTATAAATATTTAGTCGAATTCTTTACATAAATGTCGAAAGTGCCAAAATTCTCTCCTTTAATATAAGGCTAAAAAGTGAAAAAAATAAATTAATAGTTTAAAAAACTGAAAAAACACGCTTTTATGAATACTGTACTAAAAAGCAAAAAATAATCATCGAACCTGCTGTCCCTGTCTACCCCGTAAAGGACCTTAGTATAAGCCATGTTTGTAATTAAGTATAATATTTGAGTATAAAAGCGGGGGGCGCTTTTTATTTAATCTAATGATATCTTCCCTAAAACACACACATCTCCATTGAGTGTCCAATGGACATGCTTGTCCGGATATCTTGTACGTCCAATAACTGTACAGATTAAGTAGTGATGATATCCAGCGGATGTCCATTCGACTGTAATGTGGCCACTTTTTTGGACAGCCATGATGTCCCGTTACAGCTATCCAATGGAAGTCCTGTGTTGGACAATTGTGTTCATTGTGGACGTCCATAGGACATCCATTGATTAAAAAATATTATTTAGGTATTAAGCAGATCACAACTAACAAACTTTTTATTCAATATGAAATTGCCTACTTTCTGTATATTGGTGCCTCAATCTCTGGTCACGCTTAGTTATAGGTAAACACTTTAAAAAACTCGTTATTGGAGAACCAATCAAAACAATTACTCTTCTAGCTAATACTGAAGAAGTATTGAATTACATAATCGGATTCCTAGCGTAATACTTATATCATTTATTTAAATGAACGAATTAAGTATTTTTAATTTTTTTTGCTTTAAAATGCTAGAAATCCTATCATGTAATTCAATACTTTGTCAGTATTAGTTAGACGAGTAGTTGTTTTGATTGGTTCTCCTATAATAAGTGTTTTAAAGTGTTTATTTAACTAGTACATTAGCGTAATCAGATTAATGCACCAATATACAAAAAGTAGGTAATTTCATTTTAAATTAAAAAGTGTGGAAGTTGTGATTTACTTAATACCTAAATAATATTTTCTAATCATATGATGAAAGTGAATAAATAAAAAATAATTCTGAAAGACATCTATTGCTATTAGATATCCGAGTAAATCGACAGCACCTTCTCATGACTCTGGTGTCCTCAGCATTCAAAGTTACATCCTAGATAGTTCCTTTGTGGCTTCTACTAAGGCAAAACTGAACCTAAGTAATATTTCTTACCTGCATATTAACTTGTCCGTATATCAAAATCGGAAATACTCTCATAGTCTAGCAAATATTACAAGTTTTAGCAAGGAATTATATAATCATGACTAATTGTACAATTTAATACAAAATTAATACTTAATCATTTTAGAATACTTCAAAGAAATAATTAAATGTCTAATGAGATAATAATATAAGAGGACGTTTACTAAAACCAAACCAGTAAAACATTTAATGCATATTATTAATATTGTTCAACAATTTAATCAAACTGGTCATCGTTTTTATTGCAAAGTTTCTTGTTTTTAAATACATTCTTTGTTTAGCACGACGCAGATATTTTTTTCACCTTCCTCCACATCTTCTTGTCCGTCTTGAAATTGCGCCTTTTGGCAGTTCCTAAAATATAAATTATAATATAAAGTGTGTTCTTGTTCTGTGTCTCCGATATTCAAATAATTTGCAATGATTAATATACTGCCAGCAAAAATAATGGCACAACTGTCAAATCATTATGAATTCTCAGGAAGAGCTGAACATAATATGTACACATAATTTTATTAGTTTATGAAATATTATGTACTGCTATCTACCCAAAAATACTGTACGTGACATCAGAAAATATATTTATCTTGGTTATCAAGTGATTACTTTTGCTGTCACAGATACGCACCTAATATTATATAAGATGCTTAAATATACCAGTATTTTTGTGCGTACCAAAATTTTATTATTCAACTAATTTTTGTTATACTAGAATAGGGCTGCCATACGTCCCGGTACACCGGGACATGTCCCAGTTTGCAAAGCTGTTTCCCGGTCATCAGATTAAATGTCCCGGTTTAAAAATCAAATTATTTTTCATGAATAATTAGACGAATATGGCTTGCCACGCCGACCCCCCAACATTTCCATATGATTATGGCACTTTAAAAATCATGATGACCTTGAACTTAAAAAAAATCTTCGGAGCGCTAAGGGGAACTACCGCCCCTCTCTACCCCCCCTCCCCCGCAACGCGTGTCCCGTGTACACATATTTTTCAAAATGTCCCGGTTAACATAACGATATTTAAGGCAGCCCTATACTAGAGCAACCAATGCTATTGCGTGAAATGCCTCATTATTCGAGGGAAATAAAATAAACCTTACCATCTATTTCGGTCACCGATTTGTGTAAAAATGTCTTGTTTTACATTTTATTAATTCATTATCTGGCTGAAAAATTTTGTTCGCTTAGGAAACTCTGAAATTTTTTGCATTTTTTCCTCAGTCACTGATGTCACATGAAAAATGTCATTTTTTGTGTCTCAGTTTTCTGATTTTTGACTTCATCATTGTTCAAGTCACTGGTATATTCAGTAATTATTGTTTTCTTTCTCGATTCAGAATATTTATCTAAACAATCAAATAACTCAGTTATTTGTTCACCGCTTTTACAGAGATAATCAAAATTGATTGTCATTGATTATGATTCATTACTTTAGTATTCAGAATGATACAAAATTACATATTATATTATACTCACATCTGAATGGTCCACTTTATTTCTATTATTCTACTATATTATTTATGTATTAATCTAAGAAAATTTATTGCACACCATAAATACAGCTCAAAACAAACCACAAAGATGACATCATTATATTTTGACACACGACAGAGACAGATACAGAGACAGAGACATAGTGACAATCGAGAGCATTGCTGCCAACCACAGAAAAGTTGCGCTGCCAACTCCGAAAAAAAACTAAATTTTATTTCAAATATTGTTAAAAAGCGGACTTTATTTTTAAAAACCTTCCAGCAATAGACGCAAACAAAATATATACAAAAATATAATTATTTTTTTATAATTCACAACTCTCATTAGTAGACGCATGCGTATATACACAATATAATCATCTGAAAATTGTGAGATAACTTAAATTTGTACTAAAATGCTCCAAAATGGACAGCCAATGGATATCAATTTTTAGATATCTAACGGATAAGCATAAAAATGTTTCCAATGGATGTCCTTTAAATGTCCATGTACACCAGGATCTCAAATGTACAAGATCTGGACATCCAATGGACATTAGGGATTGCAATACCGGTTAACCGGTTAACCGGTTAACCGGTTATTAGGACAAAAAACACATGATGATAATTACCGGTTATTTTAATTTTTTACCGGTTATTTCGGTAAATTATAAACTTACGATATGTCACGTATTCAACGTTTCTATTTATGTCAGTGACTAGTATTCACTAAATACAGAGTGACTGTCCCAACACTGAGCACTTTTAACAATAAATAAATAATATTATAAAAAGTAAAACCCAGACACCAAGCTCTAAAAAATACAAGAGAGACATTGGCAATATTGTGCGATAGGAAATTGAATATTTCACTGCCGCAAATATCCGTAGAATACATTTAGAAGTATGTTATTACCAGTTCTTATTAACTTATCGACCCACCAATATCGATTGAGGAAGGACATCTTCAGCTGGTGGTATTCTATGCACAAATATCAAACGACTAACAGATATAGCTTTGAAAAATTAACCCTTTTAACAGGCCGTTTTTAAAAAATATTGTATTTTTAGATTAGGTATTCAGTAAATGCCCTATTTGAATTTATGTTTATAATTTTTGTTATTTAAGTTGATATTTTTGTTATTTACAGAATAATTATTTATTTAAATTTATTTCATTTGTATTTTTTCCTTTTGATAAAAAACCTTTGGTTTGTTCATTATATTAAATATACGTATATAATAGTATATTATTCAACGAACATATTATTCACGAGGGTGAAGTTTAAGACACGAGCCGTAGGCGAATGTCGTAAATCACCAGAGTAGCCATTATATGCGAGTAAAATACTATACATTGTCCACGACTATTAGATATTTTTGTTAAATTGTTTACTGAAGAAATTAATTGAAGAAATTAATTAAGTAATATGTAAAATTATTGTAAATAACGTTGACGTTTAAATTTAACTTGACACATAACGGCCTACTCAATCAAATTTAAAAACGAAATTGTGTGATAAAAGAGGGTTTGTTTCTGAAACGCTAAATAGTTATCTATTCATAAATTTGATAATAACAGTAAAATTGTTCACACAATTGTAGCTATGACAGTTAACAAATAATTATATTTAAGAAACTAGCCATAAATTCTACTAAAAGTTGCGAGATTGCACTCGAATTGAAAAAATACCTGCCCGTGATTTCTTATAAACAACTGACTGTCCTTATTATTCACTACTGAATACTGAAATCATTATTCACTGCAGGGAATAATGGATAGCATTATCCTTGAGGAAACACATACATAATGAGTAAGTACATTATTTAATAGTCGTGGAAAAAATTTTTTTTTGTCAAATTTAGATAATTTTGTACATGGAAAAAGATAATTGCCATTTTCGCCACCCTAATCATTCATTCTAAAAATTACCGGTAAATACCGGTTAACCGGTTATTTCCATTTTTAGATGTCCTTTAAATGTCCATGTACACCAGGATCTCAAATGTACAAGATCTGGACATCCAATGGACATCGGAGTGTTATTAGGGTTCAGCGTTTTAATTATCGAACCTGTTCAAAATAGCGTTCGAAAACCGCCCCACGCTTTTATACACAAATGTTATACGTAATTACAAACACGGCTTACACCAAGGTCTTTACGGGGTAGACAGAGAGAACAAGTTTGATGATTATTTTTTGCTTTTTAGTTCAGTATTTGTAAAAGCATGTTTTTTTAGTTTTTTAAACTAATAATTAAAATCCAAACGCAAATATTTGAAAATATGTAAATGGAGAAGTAAATTAAAGAGTTCTTCATAAGATCAAAATTTAAAAGACAAGTGAAAAGTATATAATGCCGATGGTTCAAGATTTCCACAAGAATATCCAGATTCCTCGGCCTTATTACAAATAACACTTTACGTATTGTACAAGGAAAAATGGACAAGATGACACAAGGCGATGAAGTGTTACTAATATTTCATCATTTCGTCATATCTATATTCTTTGGGAATGTCTCATTCGGTGTTTACAATGTATCTACGCCATGTCTGGAATTTCTCACAGAGATTCGGGAATGCTAACCTGCTGAGACATGCGCAAAAGAAGGGCGATCTTTAAACTGGAATCTTGTCTGCCTCTTTCAGGAAAGGAGCCTTTCTTTTCGAGTGTCGTGTCTTGTTTATATTACATTATTAGTCTTTCGTTTAATACCCATATTACTGTAAAATATATTTTAAGAAGTGATTTTACTTTCTATTTTTTTTTAATTTAAAAAGTTATACGGAATTAACATATGATTCAAATTGATGGAGCCAATTTTGTTGGTATACTTTGAAAATTGCCGTGCTAACTCATAAAAGTGAGCTGGAATTTCAGCAACCTTCGAACCATACCGACAAGTTTGACTTCAGCAAGTTGGAGCGTGAGTAGATTCCTTTAACTGGTATCGTTTTGATAACATCAACAATCATTTTACAACCGTATACTTAGTGTTCTATTTTATGGAACTAAGAAAATAAAAATAAATGTATTTCGCAAGATGGAATCTACACAACCAGAGAACATAGACTCACATCCATTATAATGGTATTAGATAATTTCTTTTTCCGGTCAAAATTCAGTTTCCAAAATTCAGAATCCAGCTTGATTCAATTTCCACGGTATACTTGATGAGGATATATTCTAAAATTTTCAATTATTATTCATCAAAGAACTTATATATTTGGATTAACCCAATAGTGCCCGAGTATTTTTTTTTTTTGGAAAACTTTTGGAAAAAATATTGATTGACCTCCATTTAGGGCTTGTCAGTACCCTCCAAATCACATTTTATTTATTCCTGTGCATTTTCACCAATTTTTTTGACGTATGAAATATCATACCATAGGAATATGCATGTAGAATATTATTAAAAAAATATATTTATTATAATTCAAAATATTCGATAAATTTAAGAGATAGTAGCAGAATATATCAAATAGATGTAATATAAAATGGATGTAATCCTATGTTACATTTGACACAAGAAAATTTTGTACATTTGCCACAATACCCACGTCTTTGTGTAGCAATTTTGTCAATCATGTGATCAGTTTTGTCAAACCTGACCTTTTTCAATATATTCCTACTACATTTTGGTTTGGCGCCAGCTAAATGTTTCGTGGCAGTTAAACAATTCTCCTCAAAAACTGCAGAAGGAACATTTTTGGATAGACAAAACGATAAAGAAGCCACATGTTGACTACGTATCTATTCAAGCAAAAGCGAATCATTGCCCAATACCATTTGCAAGATCTGATTCGTATACGATAGATTCCTCTCATTTTATCGAACATATCCACACCTTCCATTCCTTGGTTATATAGACTTATAAGTGTCGGTTGATCCACATCAACTTGCTTCCTTTGTTGTTTAGACCATCTTTTGCACGTGCCTTTTGTCAAACAAATGTCTTTGTTTTTGATGTTGGTTGGAATATTCACTTGACTATTGTCATGCCATCTGGTGAGTTGAATACTACTATTAGAGTCAATCAGAGCATGAGAAGTCCCTCGTTTTTCTTTTTGCAGCTCTTTTAAAGGAGCTTTCTCTATACGGTCAGAGCGGATGGTACTAATACCTTGAATTTCATTATTTTGCAGAAGTTCAAGTAATGGTAAGGAGTTGAAAAAATTATCCAAATATATGGTCGAATGCGGGGGAATATATCTCATACAAAGTTTCTCGGTGACAGTGGATCCCAAAGTTTTACCCTTGATTTTATCCCCTACTGCCCGAGTGGGGATTGAATTTCAATAAGTACCCCTGGGGTTTGTGAGGCACCAAAATTTAAAGCCATAGCAAATTGGCTTTCCCTTTATAAATTGCTTCATATTGTTACGGCCAAAATAAGGCTTCATAGCCTCATCCAATGAAAGAGAAGTTCTGAAACTAAACTAACATTCATACCACCATCTGCCTACCGTATGATAAATCATACGGAAAGTTTTTTCCGCTGCTGCAATTACAAAAAGAATTGATATGACTATGAAATGGTATAAGTACATCCTATAATATGTAAAAAGAATTACTACATGAATAAAAGTCAAATAAATTACATCCAAATGAAAATTGTGAAACATAACCTTAGCGTGAGTTCATTTTCTGCTGCGTAGAAATTTACTGGTTATAGAACACTCGGTTATAACTTATTTAAGTATAAAAAAATCGAATTTTTGTCCTAAGCTTATTGTCTATATATGGAAATAACACTTTATATGAGTAATCACTGAATTTATCACACTCGATTTGTTTACACTTCATTAAAGACATCCTAACCTCTGTATGGTAAATCATACAATAGGCACTATTGGGTTAATATCAAACCGATTTTCGATTTGAAGTTATCAACGAATTTGTCGTGATAATTAGTATTTAACTACTGCGTGTCTAATAGATGTTGCTATTTGAAAAAAATGACTTAATTACAAATTAGTGATTTCGAAAATTATTGTTGGTTGTAGGTACTAAACCAATTCGAAAAATCTCATGCGTACATTTTTCTCTTATCGTTTTAGTCCATTAGATGGATTTGAGTGCATTAACTGCACTCTAGATGCAAAAATAAAAATGACCCTAAACAATCAAGTACCTAGAATCAGTTTTTTTGCATAACTGTGCAATCATAATTAAAATCGGGAATCCAAAAATTTACAGAGTAAGTTTGAGTCTTATATCTAGAAAAATTATGATTTGTCTAATAATTTCGTTGACACCCGGTATAAATGAATAATGATTACACAAACTAAATAAAATATTTTTTGTAAATGTATAACATCGTGGAACTTCAATTTCATAATTTATGAAGTTGTACGTGTTAGCGTTGACTGTAAAAAAATGAAATATGATGCTATTACTGAAATTTATTACAAGAGCAAGATGGATTTTGATAAAAGGGTACAATTTAAAATTATGATTTTTGGCACAAGAATAGTTGCCAGCGTACTGCAGTAAACTCATACTGCAAGAAATCAGGCGATAATATACCCCTGAAAGAAATTACAGTCATTTATAACATCAACAGTATCAAGTTCTTTATAAAATTTATGTAATTATTTATTAGTATGTTGAACTTTAAAAAATGCGTGTCTAAATCATTGTATGTGGTATAATATATTTTGTCGTATTATGTACAAAATGGATAAACCTTAAATGAAACAGACTCATATTAACAAAGCGCAAAAGACTAAAACGTTTTATTAGAATTGAGCCGTCTCTGAACCAGATTCCACAAACTACCGAACATTTGGACACTATCGACACGCATTTCGTCAGAGATATTTAAATTAGTTTTAATCATATTCAGATGGTGCCAATATAGTTGGCGATGCGCGTGTTACTTAGTACTTCGAGTGTAGTTCAAGGGTTTTGATGCTTATAGAACTTTTTCAGATGCAGTGTCACAACGAAAATTCCAACCTCGTCCAGGACTAGACTTAAGTCACCCTATCAAAAGAAACAAATTTTTTTGCCATAAGTTATCTGTCCTGAATTCATTGATAGAACACATTTAATAACAACAGGTATAGTTGAGGAAATACATATGCAGAACCAAGAAGCGAGGAGAGTAGCGGTAGCTTTTGTTGGTCGCTTTTATCACCTTTAGCCATTTTGTCAGTTATTCGACCATCCGTCTGACTTCGTTGGCTCCTCCACAATAGATTGTAGTAGATTGTTTAAGTAGTCGCTTGGCCCTGAGCTGGCCTTTCTTCACCTCGACCTAAAAGGTCTTTTGTGAATTAACCTACAGCTAGTTGTTGCCCAGGATTCCAAGACTTTTTCCAAAGTTTTTGATTTTTCTGGGAGTTAATTTCCCTATGTCTTCAGGCGTTAATTCCATCTGCTCTAGGTACTTAAGCCTAATGCGGATTACTATCTTGCATTCACAAAGTATATGTTCCGCAGTCTCAGTTGCAGCTTCACAGAATCTGCATTTGTCATCTTCTCCCATGTCCATGTTCTTGAGATGATATCTCAAGGGACAATGGCCAGTTAGAAGGCCTGTGATCAGCCTTAGGTCGAACTTTTCAAGTTCGAGGAGCCTTGTGCCATTCTTTGTTGAATAGGTTATAAACCTTTTCGCTTGTCTTTGGCCTAGAGTATTCCTCCAGTAGGACTTCTTTTGTTCCTTTTACCATTATTTCACCTTTTCCCATTAGAACGGTTCGGGTCCAAAAAATTGGGCTTCCCTTTTCTTGCGTGGCCGTCAGCTAATTCGTCGCCTTCTATTTCCTCATGCGCTGGTAACCTTGTTATTTTTTGCCAGTTGTTTCAGGTATTCGCAGACAATTTTAGAATCGGACGTATAGGACCTGACAGCCTTTAGTGCTGCCTGACTGTCTTTGCCCTTCGAGTGCTTTTATTTAGGCATTCCTGGTCACACTGATCTATAGCATAGATTTCCGCCCCTTCGTCCATCTTGGATCCATCTGTGTATCAGATGTGTGACTCTTTCTCCAACCGCTTTCTCCAACCGTTTCTCCAACTGCTTGCCTGACGGCTTTCAATCAGCACATCAAACGGGCTGTCAAAGTCATGCTTAATTGGCATTGAGTCAGTGGGTTTGGTCATGGATTCAAATTGTATCTCCAAAATCTTATCTCCTGGTGACCAACCAGGCCGCCTGGTCTGAATTTAAATGCCTGGTGCTTCCTTGGAGCACTAAGTGCTGCTTCCTTCCTTACATGCAAATGCAGAGGAAGTAAGTCCAGCATTGGGACAGGAGCGCATTGCTCCTGTAGTCCCTAAACAGGTCAGGCGTTGCAGTTTCTGCAACATTCCTTGTGCTATTTTCTCTTCTGTTCTTGGTCACCATACACATGATGCGTAAGTCACCATGGGTCAGACAACCAAAAGGTAGGACCAATGTACCATTTTTGGCTTCAGGCCCCAAGTCCAAATAGCCATGGTTGCTTTAGTAAGTGTCCTTTCTAAGTACGAATCCCAGGTAAGTTTTTGGTCCAGGATTACTCCTAGATACTTGACATCCTCCACAATATCTTTTGCCGCTATTATATCGATGCATAAGTGAGGATGACCACTGCTAATAATAGGTATATCTCCATTTTACTATATCTGAGCAGTGAAATAATGACAACTACTAGACACTATCGTTTATACTCCCTCACGCACTTAAGCTACGTTTATAGTGGAGAGGAGAGCAAAACAGTATAGCAAACAGTAGAGCAAAATGGGGGAATTAAACTAATACCGCCAACTTAACATACACATAGTGAAGCGGCGAGAAATATGGCATGTTTGCTACCTTGAACGAGCAATGCAGAGAATTCAGTTGGATTTGATTTATCTGCTTTCCTCGAGATAAAAATGAGGTTAAATTCTAGAGGATTGTTGAAAATGGATACGGAAAAATGAATTAATGAAGTATTTGTGGGATTAAAAAGACAAGCAGCATCTTTTTAGAATGTCGTCTCAATGCCTATATAAATGATGAAATTTGTCCAGATATTTTAGTTTTTTATTTATTCCATTCACACTATATCTAACATTTTGCATAATGTACTACGTTTTCAGCGATTGAAGACATACGATTTGGTTTAATTAATTTAATTAATTTAATTTATTTTACGTATTTCTATAACTGATATAACACGTTGTATTAATGTATTTTATCTGTAATGTATATTGTTTATGTCCTCTAGTATCTATATATGATATATTAACGTGTTTATGTAATAATCTTTTTTGAATTTGAATAAATGATTGATTAATTGAGAGCCTTTTTCGAAGACTATTGCCGCTACTAACATCTTTCACTATGTGGATTATCATCTTTCATCAATGCTGTGCTCTTCGCTGCTCATTGCTCTACTATTTGCTCTCCTCGCCAGTATAAACGTAGCCTTAGACGAATTCGTTATCAGTCAATCTTTTCAACAATAATTAGTTTTAACTTATAATTGTAGAATTGGCGAAGAAATGCCAAGACCAAGGCTTAGTAATTACAATGCTCACTCTCGTCCTCTCTTAACCATCGACCAATTGGCAAAATAATAACCTCGACTCGAATCTAAATTCTGTTTAAATACCAGCGATAGTCCATGGGGGTATAGAACATCAATAGAAAGACATGTTCAATGCAACTTATTGGATACCATTTGTTCCGGAGGAGGCTTGGTTATGGTGTTACGAGGAACATCTTTAAATGCACATGCAGGCCTAGTTGTGATAAACAGTCAGGGTTAACAGAGCACAGGGATAGCTTTGTGTTAACGCAAGACCTCATTCGGTGGTGCGTTGGTACACTCACTATCTATTGCAAGAAGCTCAGATTTAAATCCCATAGAATATTTATGGGACGAGTTCGAGCTCCTTTGAATTCCAATTAACTTGCTCAAAGTATTATGGAGATTTGGTAAGAAATTGGACAAAAAATGACCAGGCGCTTTATTATAGGCAAGGGGAGGAAACACGAGGTGGAAGGAAACACGTGGTTTTGAAACTGTACTAGTTATTTTTTTAGTTTGTTAATTTTTCACGTTTTCTGTTTATATTGTATTATACCTTTATTATCTTCTTTTTTTTGAATGCCTTATTTATATTAACGTCCCGGCGGAGTTTTAACTAATGCTATTCCACCACTCAACTAGGACACACACACACAGACAGTAACGCAACAACCACTCCCAATGACATTGCCATCTGCCACAGCTGAGAATCGAACTCAGGAGAGAAGAGCGACTAGCCGTGTCTCTCACACAACCGCGGTCTAGTCCACTGTCACCATTTTGGCAACATGTAAAAAACGCCACTAAACATCCATCCCCAGGCAGGATTCGAACCCGGGACCCTGTGGTCGCAAGCTTAACATCGTAAGCGCTACGCTACTGAGTCAGCACTGAGAAATAAAAATAAAAAAGATATTGGCTGTGCACTTAATCTTAGTGACACCATGTAGAAGTGAACTGTACCGTATTCGAGTAAATATTATTCGCAGTCGACCACACTCGACTGCAGCTTGTACTTGTTTGTTTTCATATGCTCTAAATTTTCACTTCTAATAATATGTTCAGGGTGACATGCGGAAAATAAAATGGTATACTAGTCTTCTATGTGGGAAAGCCCCTGCAAAATTTTAGAGTAATCCGAGGTAATTTAGTATATTTCCTTGCATTAAAACTTGAGAAGATACGCTACTGTTATTATCTGGGTCGGTGCATAATGCAATGAACTACGCACCTGGAACGGATCCATCCTTCAAATAAAAGTTACACGCAATCGCGACTGGTATCTGTCTCTTTCTATCTTATTACGAACTTCAACGATCGGGTCCGTTGCAGGTACGTAGTATCAGAGTTTACTGACATGGGTTAGTGCATTTATTTCGTAGATCGATACCGTTCAATATGCTCTTCTGCGCTTAGCTTGGAACAGTGCAATGAACGTAATGCATTCGAACGTTTTCTTAGACTTTTCATTACTTTTAAGTTTTATGCTGCTGCTTTGAGTTCTACAAAAATTATTCTAATTTTTCCTATTTTTGTAATGTGATAAGATCCAAAAAGTCACATCTAACCTAACCAGCTTTGCTGTTAGCTCTAAATCTGATAACGGGGGAGGGGAAGTGATATGGTTGCACCGCGTTACGTCAGATTGGTTAAAGTCATAGGCGGCGCATTTCTATAAAAAATAAGGTTATTTTTTTGTCATATTTTTTTAATTTTTCATTTTTTAACTCCTTTCGGTAGGGACAACCTACTGATAAATTTTCCGCGTGTTGTGGTAAATCACCCTGTATGTCGGTCTGATGTCTATCGTCAATTAGCGCTATGTCTACAAAACTATTTAAAGGAGAAAAATAATATTTGAAATTTAATTGACACTATAACCGAGGAAGAAGCCTGCGATAATTTTTGTAAACAATATACAGGATGGTCACCAAAAAAAAAAAAAAAAAATTAGCAAAGGACGGTGGAAAATAATATTTAGAATGTACTTGGCACTACTTCCAGGAAGAAAATATGATGTACTTTTAGATAAAAAAATGTACTGCATGGTTATCCACAAAAATAATATTTAATGTGACTCAAATTGCTTCAAAAGATTCTGTAAGTACAACTTATCTTACATAAACATTTTAATAAGTACAGTGTTTTAAATAAATTCTTCAAAAATTCTTTCCGTTTAAAGTTTTTATTATAGATTTTCTTTAAGTCTTTACATTTTTAAATAAACTAAATATTAATACTGCGTTTTCTTAGCCAGATAAAAATATTGTAAAGTAAAATTATTCAATTAAAACTCTAATTAAGTTCTCTAATTAAACTGGTCGGCAGACTAAAGCGCAGGGAAAAGGAAAAAGAATATTTTGCATGTGGTTATAAAGTTTAGGATTATGAATTTTAATTTCATAAAAATTTTAATTGTACTAATAGACAAAATTACCAATGAAAAATATTAAATGATTTATTACGGCATATTTTGCCGTTCTCATTGTCGAAATAGAAATGATTTTATATTTTTGATGCTTTATACTTTGTAAAATATTTCACAATAATATATCACAGAAATTCAACTTTCAAACGTATGGAGTATTTAATTATACTTCGATTCAATAAAGGACCCCGGAACAAAACCCATGAGAATGTTGATTAGGTGGAATTGGCTGAAATTTTGGTATCTTATAGTTCAAGGCATGCTGATTAAAAGATCTTATCACATGTCATATTTCGGCATGCTTCGGTGGGATTGGCTGAAACTTTGCTATTTTGTAGTTAAAGTCATGCTGATCAAAAATTCCCATTGCACTGAGTCTATCCTGGTTTTCGCTCCAGGAGTGCCTGAAGGTCTTAACAACGAGGTATGGGTAATCTATATGTACGTGTTTATGAATGGCTTCCAGCGTGTTTGTGTACTACGTGCATGCGTTTGTGTGTATGTATGTGCCAGTGTATACAGGGTTCTCCGGAAATATCGATGACAAACTTCTGGTGCAGATTCTACATGCAAAAATATGTTCGCAAATACCTTGTGCTACAGCCACGGCCCTTTGAAAATGGCACCCAAAAATTGATTATTATTTTGTATTTCAGAAACCTTTTGATTTTACAGGGCCGCGACTTTATACGCATATTGACCAATAAGCTTATTTTTACATTATTTTTTAAAAATCTTTTTTTTACCGTCAGTGGGTAATATTGAGGGGGGCTGTCGATAATTTGCATTAATTTATTATGTTTTTAATTTTTTTTTCACTTTGGTAAAATAATGTCATTCACTAAATAGAAATACACAGAAAAATATCCTCTTTCATTTTAGTCGTAGGACGGACCGTTTGTGAGAAACATCGTTCTAATGAGTTTGATGCGGAACCGCAATAATAAGGACGATTATTCTGTGATGCACTATGCCACACCAAACATTTACTCTTTTATACTTCTGTCTGTTAGTGGTAATTTTGAAATTACAATTTTCCTGAGCCCAGCATCTACAATTTTGAGAAGAGATCATTAGTCGTAAATGTAGATACGTCCGTGAATAAAATGTTTCGATGAAATGATCTATCTGCTAAAATTTTCTTACTCATAGTGAAAAAAACGTGCATATGACGAGCATCATCTCCAACTTGAAGTTTGTGATTAAATTTAGGTTTGAATGCATAAAATTTGTTGCTGACTAAAATCCTCTGAATATGAGATTTGCTAGTTCTTAAATTTATTGATGTTTTCCTTGACGACCATCTTGGATGTTCTTGTACAGAGTCTAAAGCCACAAGGGTAGCAGCGTCATCTTTATTTAATTATTTTTTTGTTTTTTTTATATTTTCTACGTCCCCATCAAAGGGTTTAGCCGGATAAGCATGACGAGTCGGCCCCCAAATGGCAACCTATATCGAAACTTATGTTTTAATATCGACTTGATGTATGAACGCAATTTATATGTGATTTGTCGCCGTACTCCGCTTTGACCTTGAGATATGGACAAAAATTAGCGCATGCATGACTATCGTGCAGAGAGACATATCTCGAAAACTAATTGAGCTAGAGAGGTAAAACCAACGGGAGGTTTCAGGTAACCTTAAAGAGTATATTTTATATATTTTTTTAATTTTTAGAATAATTACGCACATCATTAAAAAATAAATAAAAAATATAATAATTAATATTTTCGTGTTCTCTGTGACTTACAATCACTGAATTAATATATGCTGTAATACTTTATATGCACTATTACCCATAAAAGTTGCGTTAGAAAAAAGTTGGTGCAACACTGTGAAAAAAAAAATAAAATTCGACGCGCATTACATCATATAAGAATAAAACTTGACATGGGACACACATAAATATTTTATGAATTTGAATTATTGTTAGAAGAGAAATTGAATGAAAATATAAATAATTGTCACGTAATAGTATATTGTGTATTTAGGTGTGAAAGCAATACATTCCCGGACGACGATGCAAATTGTTGGCAACAAGCATCGAAGTCCGGGAATGTGCTTTCACACCGAAGTACACATACTATTTTTTCTGAAATCACAATCAATATTATTATAACCTAAGGAATTTGTATTAATGCATAATATTTTTTCATTAAAATCTAACTGCTTACTAATAAATGCAATTTTAATATGAGTTGGTTTGTCTGCGTGTATTTATTTACTGTCTAAAATACACATAAAAAACCTTACGGGAATGTTACTTTCCCGGCCTAGGCCGGGAAAATAACATTCCCGTACGGTTTTGTTGATCGTTGCTTAGCAACGGATCTTTTCCGGTCTGTTTTCTGATAGTTTCTTAGCAACGGACTAAAATACTGGAATTGTGCATTTTTCGATCTGAAATCGCGCCGAAAATGTAGACATTGCCGATCGATTTCAGAAAAATACCTATTTCATACGGCACACAGTGGCACGAATCGTAATTTTTTCGTTCAAAATTATTTAGAGCACTTCCCAACCGATTGGGATAATTTTTTTTTTAAATACTCGTTATTTAATTTCAAAAAAACGTAAGAGAGTCGATTTTTTAATTATGTTAACCAAAATTATTGAGCTTCTCCAAAATGTCCATTTTTTTATTTAATTCTTAATAAAACTTACAAAAAAAAAATTTTATTCTTATCCAATTTACAAAAATCTTGTTACTCTGGGGGTTTTTGAGGTCGCTGATTATGAATCTAATATCCAAATTGTCATAAACCAACCTGCAAAATGGTGGTATAAAATGCTAAAAAATTATGAAAAATTAAATATTTTTGTTAAAGTTTATGCCGAGTTTTTAATATTTCTCATAAGTACAAGTTCCAGGAAGAAATTCAAGATGATGGCAATAAGGTGATAAAACTAACTTAAAAATAAATTAAATGCATTAAACTAGATAGGCTTTTCCTAAGAATTATAAAAAAAATTAGAAATGATCAAATTTTCTGATATTTTCAAATATATCCAATATGGCTGCCATACATTAATTATCAATCATAAATAAGCAATTCAGTCCCCTATTTATATAAATAATAAATTTAATTTTTAAATTATATTTAATATACTATATGTTTAATATAATATAAAAATAAAAAGGACTTTATTTTTTAAATGTATTTAGGATAATCAACAACTAAAAAAATTATCAACTCAATTGGAGTATTAATATTATTTAAACAACACAGATTAAACAGTTAAACTAAGTTAGGTTTAAAGTTCATGGTGTAAAACTCTTGCCTTAGGTTATGTTAGGTATAGAGTTCTTGATTTAAGGTTCTATTAGACTTAGGTTATGTTAGGTTTATTATTCTTGTTTTAAAGTTCTTGGTGTTAGGTGTTTATTATATTATCAGCAGACAAAAAAAAATAAATATTAATATGACCTACTTAGGGTTATATTCAAAATTAATGGAGGACTGAATCGCATATTTATGACTGATAATTAATGTATGGCAGCCATATTGGATATATTTGAAAAATTCAGAGAATTTGTTCCTTCTTAAATTTTTTAATAATTCTTAGGAATAGCCTTTTTAGTTTAATGCGTTTAATTTAATTTTAAGTTAGTTTTATCATCTCATTGCCGCCATATTTGGATCCACCATCTTGAATTTCTTCCTGGAACTTGTACTTATCAGAAATATTCAAAACTTCTCGGCATAAACTTTAACGAAAATATTTCATTTTTCATAATTTTTTAGCATTTTATTGCCGCCATTGATTCCGCCATCTTGTAGGTTGGTTTATGACAATTTGGATATCAGATTCGTAATCAGCAACACCAGTGACGAGATTTATGTAAATTGGATTAGAAAAAAAAAAAATTGTCTTAAGATTTAAATAAAAAATGGACATTTGGTTAAGCTCAATAATTTTGGTTAGCATAATTCAAAAATCGGTTCTCTTACGTGTTTTTGAAATTAAGTAACGAGTATTTAAAAAAAAATTATTCCAGTCGGTTGCGAAGTGCTCTAGATAATTTTGAACGATAAAATTACAATTCGTGCCACTGTGCGCCGTATGAAATAGATATTTACGTGACATTTATATGTTCATTCAATTTCTCTTTTAACAATAATTCCAATTCATAAAATATTTATATGTGTGTCCCATGTCAAGTTTGTATCCTTATAATATGATGTAGTGCGCGTCGAATTTTATTTTTTTTTCGAAGTGTTGCACCAACTTTTTTCTAACGCAACTTTTATGAGTAATAGTGCACATAAAGTATTACGACATATATTATTTCAGTGATTGTAAGTCATAGAGAACACGGAAATATCAATTATATTATTATATTTTTTTATTTATTTTTTAATGATGTGCGTAATTATTCTAAAAATTCAAAAAAAATATGAAATATACTCTTTAGGGCTACTGAAACCTCCCGTTGGATTTACCTCTCTAGCTCAATTAGTTTTCGAGATATATCTCTTTGAACGATAGTCATGCATGCGCTCATTTTTTTTTCCATATCTCAAGGTCAAAGCGGAGTACGGCGGCAAAACACAAATAATCGCGTTCATACATCAAGTCGATATTAAAACATAAGTTTCGATATAGGTTGCCATTTGGGGGCCGACTCATCATGCTTATCCGGCTAAACCCTTTATAAATTAATTTACGTACTTCTTTACGAGTCACTTTAACATCTAATGCATATTTATAAGAAACATTTCCGATTCGCATTTGACCAAGTAAATTCGTAGTTCCAGGGTTAGCATATAATGAATATTTTTAAAGAAAATACAAAATACGAATGAATATCTATTACACTGACATTGACCTTAATCCATGGCATTACTTGATGCAATCTCATCTGTCTATGAAGAATTTAGAAAAAGATTAGAAAAATGTGTACTACTAGAAAGTCTACATGTGGAAGAGCTTTCAACTTAGCTGAATATAGTGTTAGTTTTTGAAAATTGTTATTTCCTTATTTGCAATAATCTCCGCTTTTAAGCTTTTCTTCATAATTTGAAAAAATTTTGTTAAATTATTTATTAAAAAATGTTAAAGAAAGATAGTTTGCTTAAAGTAAATTTCATATTTTCTAATTTCTAGAATACCCTGTCAATTTGTCTTAAATTTAACAATGGTTTGTCTTCCTAAGACAAGCAAAATTTTTTATAAAAAATGACTTTTTCTCGGCAAATCAAAAATAGGAAAGCTTACAAGAGTGCTGTACCCCATCCGGAGACACACTGTATATCATAGTATTGGAAACCAAGAGGAATACGATAAAACCTTGCATTATGCATGATTTATCTACCATTTCCCTATATTTTTACTTCATTAGTAAAAAGATATTCTTATTACATTTCGGTAAACCGAGCCGTTCTCAAGTAATTTATGTTTAAAAATCAACATTTACAACATTTTATTAAGAAATCCTCTTCCTCAAAAAATGCTGTGAAATCTTTGACATTTTTTGAAACAGTCAACTTTATTATAATCCAGTGACATTTATCTTAATTTATAACAAAATGCAACAATAGAAACCCATTTTCGACATACTTTCAGAAAAAAAGTATGGAGAGCAACTGTACGGAACAATTTGATCTATCAGCCACTGAAATAACGGGAGATCATTTTGGACCACCGTGTATAAGGGGAATGTTGGGGTTAAATAGTAAAGCGACATAATGAGAGAAACATCCCAATTAGAACTTCATATTAGAGTCTCATCAGCGGATTCTCCTTATGCGTGAAATTCGTCAATCTGAGGAACCAGCGCTGTCTTCAAGTAGGGAGCGAAATGATTTAATTGCTTTTTACCTAAAGTACAAGGGAGTGAAGGCTTATAGTTCAAGATACAGACAATGGGTTTGGATTTGCTGGTTTAAGTATTTTAAAATACGCATTGAAAAACAAGGAGTGAATAATGAAAAGCTAATATGCTGCTACGATGTAGCCACCTAAATAAAAAAAATTGTAAACGTTTTTATGCAAAACTTCCCTCCATATTTAGCACCTTTCATTTATTCATTATTGTTTTTGCAGGATGACTATCCTGTATATTTCTTTTAAATAAATGTATATCAGGTTTTCCTCCTGGCAATAGTAACAACTGCATTCCAAATATGATTTTTCTCTGTTGTTGCTGAATTAGTTATTTTTTTATACTGTATACTTTTCACTAAAAGTATCTCAGGTTTCATTCTCGGCAATAGTGTCAGCTGCAGTGTTAATATTATTTTTGTTGTGCACACAACCAAGTATTATTTGATATTAAACTTCTATTCATATAATTAATAAATATATTAATTAACAGAATGACATCTATTGACAAGTAAGTCAAAGCCCACTACATCTCCCTTTCTTATTTTGAAAATGTAGTAAAAGTATTTAAACAAAATATTTAAGATAAGTTGGTTTCTTATGCAGTCTACTAGAACTTCTTCTCACAGCATTCTCTTTCTCATCTTTTTTGATTTCTTTCTTTTCTGCTGGAGAATGGAATGTAGAACATCTCATATACTCGTTCTTTTCTTCATCTTTATTGCTCTCTTCGTTTTCTTCTGGATCTACCTTCGAGTCATCCTTAGTCTTTTGATAAGTATCATTATTTATGTTTTCTGGAATTTCTCTTGGCAGAGGTACTAGGAACTTTCTATTCCGTCTTATTGTTCTTTTATCGGTTTCCACCATATATGATCTTGGCTCTTCTGATCAAGAAACTACAATGCCTTGACTTTGTTTGTCCGTTATGTACACCACATCATCCTTTTTTAATTCATTTAAAGACTTTGTTCTGTATCGTTTATTAAATGAATTAGCAGTTTTTTCTTTTTCTTGCAATATTCTCTTGTGGATTTCTTGGCGATCAGGAAGTTTTGGTTCCAGGTTTTTTATTTGGATCGGCAACACATCTCTAAGGGCCCTTCCCATTAGAAGCTGAGCCGAAATGGCACCACAGGACAGAGGAGTGTTTCTATAAGCTAACAGCCCTAAAAAGGGCTCCTCACACTTCATTAGGATATTCTTTACTAGTTTGACAGCACTTTCATCTTGCCCATTGGACTGTGCATGTAGTGGACTGCTGCTTATCCATTGAAATTTATAATCTTGTGCAAACTTTTTAAAATACAAATTGTTAAATTGTGAACCATTATCTGAATGCACTACCTTAGGTATCCCGAATTGTGAAAACGTTTCTTTAAATTTTTCTATTATCTATTTACTAGTAGTTTTTGACATTCTATGCATTATTGGATATTTACTGTAATAATCTTGAATAACAAGATATTTATTACTTTTATATTCACATAAATCAGCGCCCAAAACAGTCCAAGGAATACATGAAAATTCTGTTTGGTACACATCTTGGTGTTCAGTAGATTGTGCCTTATTTGTTAAATACTTTCTGCAACTTTCAACTATGTCCTGTATATGTTGGTTTATATTTGGCTATCAGACGGAATTCTCTGCTCAAGCTTTGCACCTTTGGAGACCTTGATGACCCAAATGAATGAATATCTTGAAGACATTTCCTACGATATATTTCGGGAATGACTATTATTTCAGCTAAATAGATTAAGTTGTATACGACAGTTAAGGAATTTTTGAATTTATAGTAAGGAAGCAAATATGGGTTGCACTTTGATTTCTCAGAACAACCATCAAAAATATATGATTTTAAAATTTGCAATTTGTCATCATGTTCCTGTACTTGTCTGAATTCTGTTGGCATTTGTGTAGCGATTGAATTAAAATCTTCCAATACTGTGTTAATATATGATATACAGTTATTTTCGTTCAAAATATCCTCGTATTTGTTTTCATCTTTAGAAACAGCTCGTGACAATGCATCTGGAGCCTCGAAGTTTTTGCCTGGTATGTATTCCATTGTATAAGTAAACTTCAATAGTCGCATCCCAAACCTTTGCAACCTTGTGGACAAACTATTTAGATCTTTGGTATCCAAAATTTGGAGGGAGGGGCTTGTGATCCGTTCTTATTATGAACTGTTTACCTATTGATAGATTTTGCAGTCTTTCGCACGTCCATAAGATGGCTAATGACTGTTTTTCTATTTGAGCATACCTCTGCCGAGTTGGACTCAATGCTTTGGAGCAATAGCATACTGGTTTCCATACGCCATCATTTTGTTGCTGTTCTAAAACCCGCCAACACCATATGATGACGAATCGGCTGAAATTCTAGTGTTTAAATTTGGATCATATTTTGCTAGCACTGGGGCACTTGTAATTTGTTTTTTTATGTCTTCAAAAATTTTGATGATCATCCGTCTACATAAAGTGATTTTTCTTTTTTAAGAGTTCCCTCAAAATTCGAGTTCTATCAACACGATCTTTCAAAAATCTTGTAAGGTAAACCTTCTGAGTGCTTGAATGTTTTGTGGTGCTGGATAGTCCATTATACCCTTTACATTTTCAGGTATTGGTCGAATTCCATCTTGTCCAAGTATGTATCCCATGTATTGAATCTCACTTAGGGCAAACTAGCATTTACTGAAATTCAACGTAATTCCTTTTTCTTGTAAACAATTTAATAACTTTTTTAGGGATTTATTATGGTCTGAAATATTTTTACCCGTTATTAGGAAATCGTCTGCTTGCACATGAATGTTAAAATCGTTCAATTCTATTACAATTTCCGACATGGCTTTTTGAAATATTTCCGGTCTACTTGTATTTCCAAATGGACTCCATTTAAATGCATAACGACCAAACGCAGTGATGAAGGCTGTAAATTTTTGTGAAGCCTCACTTAATTCTAGCTGCCAGAAGCCATTTGTGCAATCCAGTTTAGAAAAAACTTCAGCATCTTTCAATTTTGCTATTGTTTCTTCTACTGAAGGTAGAACATAACATTCGTTCAAATTCGTAATTTCTTTGTGCCCCGTATGACGACGACCTTGGGGGCGCACCAAGCAGTAGGCTCACTTATGGGGAAGATAACACCCTCATTTTGCATACGGATTAATTATTTTCTGACATCATCAAGGAGACGAATTGGTACACATCTTGGTGTTACGACCGAAAAAGGTTTGACCTCCTTTAATATTCTAATTTGGTGGGCATAGTTATTTAACTCGCCTAGTCCATCAAAAAGTTTATAATAATCGTCTTTAATTGTATCATTTGAAAATTACACACTGTCGCTTTTGTGTTTGTTCACAGATACAACATGAAATTGTTTATGTGTTTTTTAACTATCAGGTTTTTTCCTGTCCACTTCATGATATTTAGTTGAGATAATGCAGGTCGACCCAATAAATTGTCTTTAGTATCCAAAATATACATTTTTTACAACATGGTTGTTATTTTTTGAATTTATTGGAACACTAACACGACCAATGGTGTCTAGTTTTTTACCTCGGGGACCCATTATTAAGAATAGTCTTCTTTTAAGTCATTGTAATCTTTCAAGGACAAAATTGTTTCATCAGCCCCTGTATCTATCTTAAATCGAACTTTTTATATTTTCAGCTATAACATCCCTAGTACATTGATAATGTACAAGATAATTTTATGACAATCGAAAGCACGTTGCTTGGTAATAGCCCGACGCCGAAGGGAAAATAACACACTGTCGCTTTTGTGTTCGTTCACAGACACAACCATGACTGCATTCACCGAAATTGTTTATGTGTTTTTTAACTATCAGGTTTTTTCCTGTCCACTTCATGATATTTAGTTGAGACAATGCAGATCGACCCAATAAATTGTCTTTAGTATCCGAAATAAACATTTTTAAAACACGGTTGTTATTTTTGGAATTTATTGGAACACTAACACGACCAATCGTGTCTAGTTTTTTACCTCCGGGACCCATGAGGATAGTCTATCAAGAATAGTCTTCTTTTAAGTCATTGTAATCTTTCAAGGATAAAATTGTTTCATCAGACCCTGTATCTATCTTAAATGGAACTTTTTATATTTTCAGCTATAATATCCCTAGAACATTGATAATGTACGAGATAATTTTATGACAATCGAAAGCACGTTGCTTGGTAATAGCCCGACAGCGAAGGCGGAGGGCTATTACCAAGCAACGTGCTTGAGATTGTCATAGAATTATGAGGCATTTGTCAATGTCAGAGGATATTCGGTCAGAAAATTTTTTGAAAAAATAAAATAAAAAAGTCGCAACACAACAAAACATTTTTCTTTGATTAGCGCGTTTATAGATTGAGAATTGGCATTAGCAAAACGTGACATTTTGAAATTTGTTTGGCAGTTATTATAAAGTTGTCAAAGTTAAATAATTTTATTGTCATAGTGACTGAAAATTTCCTTGGATGGTGTTATCAGTGTAATGTTAAAATGATTGAGTGATTTGTGTCACATGACATGAAATAACGAAATTTATTGGTTGTTAGTAGAACTATCAAAAAATTTTCAGCTATAATATCCCAAGGACGTTGATAATACGAAATAATTTTATCACAGTTTCCGAAAGCACTTGCTTGGTAACATGCTGACGCCGTAGACGGAGGGATATTACCTAAAAGCAACGTGCTTAAGGAAGTTGTGATAAAATTATGAGCTATTTATCAACGTTCGAGGGGTATTCGCATAGAAAATTTTTTGCAATTTATTTTATTTATTTGTTCAAAGCTATTTATTAAAAACATAATTATTAAAAGAGCAATTTGTAAAATTAAATGTAGATTATGTATTATGTATTATTTGGTGTGTTTTCCTCTATTATTATATTCATTAAATCGTTATTTGCAGTTCCAAATCGACATTGTCAAAAAATAAATTTTAAATTATTGAACTGTCATTACTGTCAAACTGGATGACATAAGTGAAAAGATCCCTTAGGGATCTTTTCAGTGTAATTTTGTTCTTATTGGCTGTTTGAGCACACGTGATTAGAAATGGGCGAATGTAATAGGATTGCTATTTGAGCTAAAAATTTTCAAATAAATATTCCAAGCTGGGTTTTTCATGTTAACTTCACTAATGTTTATAATTTCACTGAAGTCTACTTCATCCGAAGAAGTATTTTCTGAAACCGCATCCTCACTTTCTTCCTCCACAATTTGATAAATATCTAGTCATGTTTTATAGTATTTGCTAAAGTGCCCCTATATTTTACTCTTTTTGCATTTAATATTGCGAGCCGGACATTCCTTGATTGGGTGCATTTTGTTTCCACATCGAGTACATACCCTGCTAAGATTTTGTTTGCTGTATCCTTCGTCTAATTTATATTTCGATTTATTATTATATCTACGTGTATTGTCTTCTTTCATAACTTTGTCTATTGATTCTTTTGAAGGACTTTGCTGTCTAAGTTCATTATTTTGATTTTTTTATGGCTTCAGCTTGAAGAATTTTCTTTATAGCTTTTTCTGAAGTTAATTTTTCTAGCAACTCAAGTTTTTCTGATAAAATTTTGTCTCTGATATCTACAACCAGTCTATCTCGAATTAACTCATCATTAAGTTGTCAAAATTTACAGAGTTTTGCTAGTGCCATTACATCTGCAATATACTCTTCCGAAAACTCACCATCTTGCTGGTTTCTCAGATTAAACTTGCCACGATTCTATATAACATTCGTTCGCTTGTCAAAGTAATTGGCTAAAGTACTTTCTGCTTCAGTATATTTCTTGGGTCCTCCGAAGTGTGGTAAGTACTCTATCTATTTCTGGGCCCATGTGAAGGAGTAGATTATTACTTTGCAAGCTTTGCGGCAATTCATTTTGCTTAGTTGCTTTTCGGAATCTTTGATAGTGGTTTATCCATGTAAGCCATTCTTCTTTGATAAAAGAAATCTTCTCGGGAGCTGGTAAGGCATTCGAAATTGTTACCATACTGGTTTCTGTATTTGGATTGTGAACTTCTTGCATTTGTGCTATTATTTCACTTAACTCTTGCACTTCTTTACGTAGTTTTTCATCCGCCATTATTATTTTGTGTCTGTTTTATATTTTAATACAGTTTTCTTTCAGTTAATATTTAACCTGACACCATGTAGTGCACTTTAGCAAATACAATCAGGTATTATTTGATATTAAACTTTTATTCATATAACTAATAAATATATTAATAAACAGAATGACATCTATTGACAAGTAAGTCAAAGCCCACTACAAATTTCATCATAATTATTTCTTATAGTAATCATCCTGTATATTTTTTATATTTTTTCCCTGACAGTTATGTTAATTACATACGAAATATTATTATAAAACATAAACACATCACATATAGTAAAGTATAGCATATAGTAAACAACCCCCAAATCCAAAGCCAAAGCTGTCCGAAAGGGGGTTATACACATTTGGAAAAACGCAGACATACATCCATAACCACCGTTGTTGTTAGTACCGGGGCTGGGGCTCGAACCCAGGACGCGATAGACAGTCGGTCAGCAAATTCGCCACTAAATACACCTTAACCGACTGAGCTATCCACCACATCTGTCCATTAATTTTTTTAGGGTGACGACCCTGTATGATTTATATTTCTCCATGAAATAGTTGAAAGATCGATCTTTACTTGGTATAATCTATTACTGAAAATGGAATTAAAATAAATTTACAGGAGGTGAGTTACGTGAGTCTGTTTGATCACTAAGTAAATCATTAGCTTCTAGGCTCTCAGGTAACGTGAGTTCTGGTACTTTACTGGCTGTATGAAGAATACAAACCGATCGTTGAATGAATGAGTGATTATCTAATAATAAATGGTTTCTATTCATATTTTTCAAAAACGACTTTTCTGTTCTTCTATACCTATTTTAAATTTTCTACCTGTTTGCCCAACATATATCTTAGGGCAAGGTCCACAAGTTAGCTTATATACTCCCGACATATCTTCTTTTTGTTTCCATCTCTATTGTTTTTATTATATGAACTTAAGTTATTATTAGTCTTATATGCTTTCTATATTCAGACCCTGCTTTTTTAAAACAACGTAATTTTGTAAGATGACTCTCCAATGTAAGTTAAACACCTAAATATTGAATTACTATCTTTCACCTCTTATAAATTTATTTTAATTCCATTTCCAGTAATACATTATTAATTTAGGTTAGGCTATATAATACATTATTTCTCGGATCATAAACTTTTAGACACTTAATGTCTACTAGTTTGAATTGTAAGTAGTCTTGTACTCACATATGAAGAAGCTAATGCTTAGCGAAACAATTGTCATGTTGACATAATACATCAGTGAGAATTAAAAAAAAAACAAGACAGTTTAGTGATTTATTTTTAAACTACAGTGATTCTTTCCTTGACAGTTGGGTTGACTGCATGAGAAATAGTATCGTCCTCCGTCACATTTTTTAAATTACTTTTGTTCTGGGTGTCCACCTTGTATATTTTTCTTATTTTTTCCGTAACAGTTGTGCTAACTACATATGAAACATTATCGTCCTCCATCCCATTTTTTTATTAATTACGGTACATTTTTCATATATTTCTTCGTTTAGGGTGACTGCATGCGAAATATTATCGTCCTCAGTCATATTTTATATTTACATATTTTTTAAATTATTTTTGTTTTGGGTGACCACTTTGTATATTTTTCATTTATTCTTCCTTTACAGTTGCGCTAACTACATGTGAAACATTATCGTCCTCTATCACATTTTTTTATTAATTATTTTGGGGGGACCATCCTCGTTGAAGTTGTGTTAACTATATGAGAAATATTATCGTCCTGTCACATTTTTTTAATTATTTTTTTGGGTGACCAATCTGTATATTTTTCGTATTTTTCTTCCTCTGCAGTTGTACTAATAACAAATATTCTAGGAGCTAGTATCGAAAAGTGAAGAATTTATCAAACCACTAACCGAAGTGGTTTGATGATAGTATTCGTCCAAAAAGGCAAACTTGTCTCTTGTGAATATGGGCCTTTAGGGCCGGCAATTTGTATTGCGGACCTGTGAAAAATTGAACGTAGTTAATCGTAATCAAACCACTAGGTTCTTAGGTTTGACTGTAGTTGTAGGTGAAAGGATTGCATTGATACAGTAGGCGAGATTTTTCTCATTGAGCGTTGGTGCGCGCACTCAAACTCAGGAACTCAAGCTAAAAACTATCGCCTAAATTTTTACATACTCCAAACATCCTATAAAACATTATATTATCATCGGCGAGAATTTTTATTAAAGTGGACCCCCCAAAACTACCCCTTTGGGGGTGAATCGTAGTAACGTTAACTACATTGCCGTCTATTGCAATTTCGAGCATTTTTTTGAGCAGAAATCTCTAGTGTCATTGTCATTTTATTCTTGATTATTCAACGGTTCTTACCCTCAAAAAACGCTGAAACCACCCCTACAAGGGATGAAAACGAGAATCTTCACTGCAAACTGATTGATTTTAATCAAAATAACATTCGTCCTGTAGATTAGTTTATGATTACATGTTTTCGAAGACATAATGATGCAACGGTTATTCATCTCTTTCTTCTACACAGGGGCTGGGGGTGAGGGGTAAATTCGCCGTTTAAATTTTAAATAAAGGTTAATTTCGGATAAAACCGAATTTTTTTTTCTACAGCGATGGGAACGAATATGTACAAAGAAGGATTTTGACTCTCCCGAAACTACTATTTTCATCCCCATTTTATTGGGGGGAGGGGGGGAGGGGAGAAGGGTGGGAGGGGGAGTACTATCCAAAAATTTTTATACATTCCGATTTTTTTTTCATAAAATCGCTAATATCTCACAAAATATTCGTTTTGAAGTAAAACATCAAATAGGTAAAAGGAAAAATCGAGAAAATTCCTATCGAAATTTTCTAGTCCTATACTCATATTTTCCAACGGTACGCTCAGGAAAACGTATTAACCAATTTTAATATATAAAATTTTTTGGATAGTATTCCCCTTCCCCCCTCCTCTCAATAAAATGGGGATGAAAGGAGTAGTTTCGAGGGTGTCAAAATCCTTCTTTGTACATGTTCTACATCGCTGTAGAAAAAAATTTTCGGTGTTATCCGAAATTAACTTTGATTAAAATTTGAGGGGCGAATTTATCCCTCACCCCTCTCCCCCACCCCCTGAGTAGAAGAAAGGGATGAATAATCGTTGCATCATCATGTCTTCAAAATATGTAATCATAAACTAATTCACAGGACGAATGTTATTTTGATTAAAATCAATCAGTTTGCAGTGAAGATTTCCCCTTGTAGGGGTGGTTTTAGCGTTTTTTGAGGGTAAGTATCATTGAATAATCAAGAATAAAATGACACTAGAGATTTCTGCTCAAAAAAATGCTCGAAATTGCAATAGACGGCACTATAGTTAACGTTACAATGATTCACCCCGAATGGAGTAGTTTTGGAGAGGTTGATTTTAATAAAAATTCTCGCCGATGATAATATAATGTTTTATAGGATGTTTGGAGTATGTAAAAATTTAGGTGATAGTTTTTAGATTGAATTTCTTGTTTGACGGCATTTACAGTGTAAACCTGGATTTTATGCTCATAATTGCCCCAATAACTCTTCCTCCTCTCTTTCAACATTCCCGCCAATTGTGTTTTTTCATTTTTTGGACAATTGAAAACATTTTCCATAAACTTTGTCCGGTTTGATCACAATGCGATTCGGGTTTTTTTTTCTGAGTGCGCGCACCACAACGCTCAATGAGAAAACTCTCGCCGACTCAATTCAATCCTTTTACCTACAACTACAGTCCCTACAACTACAACTACAGTCAAACCGAAGAACCCAGTGCAGTGGTTTGATTACGATGAAGTACGTTCAATTTTTCACAGGCTCGCAATATAAATTGCCAGCCCTTAAGGCCCATATTCACAAGAGACAAGTTTGCTTATTTGAATGAATACTATCATCAAACCACTTCGGTTAGTGGTTTAACAAATTTTTCACTTTTCGATACTAGCTCCTAGAATAAAACATTATGTTATCGTCCTCCATCACATTTATTATTAGTTACTTTGGGGTGACCACTATGTATATTTTTCATATTTTTTTCGCTGATGTTCTGCTAACTACATGCGAAATATTATCGTCTGACTTCACAATCTTTTATTAATTTATTTAAGATGACCACTTTGTATATTTTTCATATTTTTCTTCTTTAACAGTTGCGTTAATTGCATGCGAAATATCATTGTTCTCAGTCACATTTTTTTTCATTATTTTTTTAGGGTGACCGCCATGTATAGTTTTCTCATGTTTTTCTTCTTTACCATATTTTTTAAAATTTCTTTATGGCGACCACATTTTTCTTCCTTGACAGTTATGTAAACTACGTGCCAAATATTACTGTACTTAGTTACATTTTTTTTATTACATTTTTATGGGGTCCACCTGTATATTTTTCGACGTAGGTATATCCCAGTTCATCGTTGGCAGTAGCGTCAACTACCTACCGAATATAATATCTTTCTTCGTCAAGGGGTTTTGTAGATATAGCGCCGACAGACAGATAGACTGATGAAATTAAACGGCTTTATATTCTTTTTAAATCCGGAGAAATCTCAGAGGATTATTTTTTCACGATTATAGTACTTCCCTTCGGTAAGCGAGGGAACTAAAATTGATATTTTTAATTTTTGTTACATAACCTACAGAAATCTTTATTATGAATCAGATACGATTAAAAGTCTGACATTGAGAAACAGGTAAGTTAGTGGTTAAAATATGGCAAAACGTATTTTCTGTTTAGAATTAAATTGAAATAAATGAGTAATAACACCAAATAATATATAAAAAGGAACAGAATTTCTAATAGAGTAAAATCCCAGACCCCCAGACCCACGCCATTTTAACAAAGCTAATATTTTGACAATAAATAGTGTAATATGTAATTAAGAACGTATGCGTACTTGCTAGCTTGAAAGCAGGGCCCTTTTACAGGTGCAAAAGATACATAAAAACCTTACCAACCTACGTTAACCTACGCTGGCTTTTATATATGTTTTACAGAATACGGTTAGAAACCAACATTCATTATTGACAGACACTTTTGCTTTACAATTACCAAATGCTCCGATGTGGGTTGGTTTCAATAGTTTAATAAGTGGCAATAATAATTATTATAATCCGAATCCGAAATAATTTCTTATCTAACTCCCATCAATTCATCACCTACGAATAGTTCTGGAGACCATGAAGCAGTCAGCAAATTTGCCAAGACTTAAAACAACCTTCCATCCAAGTCACTTACGATCTCGCGATTGCGAAAGTTGACTTACAAATCCAAGCTACTGAAAAACCTTTTTATAATCTATTTATACACTTAGGACCTTTCCACATTATGATGGCTTATTTTAAAACTGTAGGCAAAGTAATAAATCTGGTGTTATGGTGCAAAGTAATTTGCGAGCAATGGGCTTATTAAATGGATTTCTTGAAGGAAAACACTTCAACAGGTGTAAGAGACTTCATCCTTTGATGGCAGTGGGATTGGAAATGTTACATTTCAAGTTTTAGAAAGAAAAACATACAGTAATCACTGATCTAATGACAGATGAAGTTACATGAACCCAAACCTGTCCAATATCATAACTTAAAATAAAAAATGAAGAAAATGGATTATTGAATGACTATAGTATTTACAAGCAGTAAACTCTTAAGGGTGCCGGTGCCGTGCTTAAGAAAATGATTTCGTAGTTCGAGAATTTCTCTTACATCCCTGAACCGATTCAAAAAAATTTTTGATAGGCCTTTAGAGACAACATTATAGAATGGTATCAGACTATTGAGAAGTCAAAAATTTTTTTTTTTTGATTTTCACACAAGTAAAAAAACAATTTTCTTTTTTTAGTTTTAAATAGCATAGTACCATTCTATAAAGCTGTCTCTAAAAGGATATCAAAAAAATTTTTCAATCCGTTCAGGAATGCAGGAGAAATTCTCGAATTACGTTCACGAAACCGCCCAACTTAACGGCGAGTTCGGTAAAACACAGCAGTTTTATTTGATCTATATCAATCTTGTACATTGTTATTTAACTTTGTCAAGAAGCGTCCGCACAGAGTATTTTGAATTATTTAAATTTGTATTGCCAAAAGCACTTATTTATTCTTCATATGCAATCAACAAAATTATGCTCGATGGACAGTTAAATACCATGCTAATTTTCCAAACGTCACCAAAACTCATCCTGATATGTTTGAAGAATGGGGGGATGTTAGGCCCTTCGGATTGGTCTGGCTGCTTACAAAAGGTTTTAAAATAGTACTCCCAAGTAACATATATAAAATTTAGGCTTGCTACTATAAGGTTTCCAAATTTTTTTTTCGAGCTTGATAGCGTCTGGCGAAAGTTAGGGCCCACGGAAAGTGTCTGACAATAATGAATGTTGGTTTCTAACAGTGTTCTGTAAAACATATATATAAACCAGCTATCATACTTTCACGTAGGTTAGTGAGGTTTTTATGTACCTTTTGCACCTGTTACCTGTAAAAGAGCCCCGCTTTCAAGCCAGCAAGTACGCATACGTTCTTAACTACATATTACACATTTATTGTCAAAATATTAGCTTTGCTAAAATGACGTAGGTCTGGGGGCTCTGGGATCTTGAACTGTAAACATTAAGACTCAATAACGTATTCGATATAGTCAACTACACACTTATTATTCGTGTAAAATATGTCGGCGCCTTTGGCGGTGCGGTATAGACCAAGGCGCCAACATTTTTTGAGTGCGTAGTAAATCTGGAGAAAACTACCCCAATATAACTGAAAATGAAAATGTTGCCATTGTTTGAACTTCTAGGAAAACAAACTAGATTAAGCTAAACATATTATAGCCAGAAACGCTTCATTTAGAAGTTACAGTTAGTACTAGATAGTATGTTCTTCATTACATTTCACTGATAGTCCATCATACGATAACAGAATCGGGCGCGGATCCAAGGGAGGAGAAATGGGTGCAATTGCCCCCCCCCCCAGCACAAGAAAGGCCTTGGGCCTTCCTTGTGCTGGGCGAAAATCTGAGATGTCCGGTCCGACGGCGCCGCTTTATCGAAGTCACCCGGCATATGTTTTTTTACACCATTCCCAAGTAGCAAAGTAATTTTGTAAAGGTTGTATAAACTACTATAAAATAAATTATTTATTTTGCAACTTGGGTTTTTTATCAGGTACTTTTCAATATTTGTCAATTTGTGCAAGTGCCCCACCCTTAGGGAGCTCCTGGATCCTCCCATGAACAGAATACACCTCCCTACATTTTTTTGATGTCTATTTGTCACCTACTGACAAATAGACAGCAAAAAATGAAATGAGGTACATTTCTGCTTTCAATTTTTATCTTATTTTTTTTGAGAATTTCATGCGATTTCATCCAATATTCCTGACTTATTTTATACGTAATATATATATATATATATATATATATATATATATATATATATATATATATATATATATATAAATATTTTAAGAAAATTGTAGACGACAAGAACTAAATATTATGATTATTAACCTTTCACCAAAAGTGAAGTTATGGAATTCCCGATTGAATATTTCTACAAGTATCAGAGCGTAAAGATGATTAATATTTTAACTTTAATTAGACTGTTTGTAGCAGAGAAGGCCAAAAATTTTATTATTCACTATATTTAATAAGAGCTGGGCTACAGAGTTATAAATGAAACTTTTGATGTAAACGCTTCTCCGAAACAGTTTTGAATTCAGAGACACTTCTCACAGAAATGAGTTTTAAATTTTTATAGTAAATTCTTACACAATTTTTTATATACGTATATGAAGAAATATACTCTCGTTTTAATGAAATGTGAACAACCAGAAATTTTATAGTAATTATAAAATTTTCTTTTCATTTAATAAATAACAATTTATGTATATAATATAATTGAGGAAGAAAATAATGACCGGTGTGTTTAATACCGGATGTATAATATTGTATATGCGAAAAATCCAACTTATTAGTTATTATTAGAATATAATAGTTTGAACGATTAGAAATTAGAAATGCATGTTTTTTCAAATAAAGCAGTTGATACGGATAAGCTTAAATGCATAATGTGGTATTGTACAAGCGTGGTCAAACTGGGATCTCCTACTTGAACAAATTATTCCTTACTCGGGGATTATTTTGCTTTTGGATATTCTAACTATGCTTAGTCGACTGACACCAGCGAGTGTCTTTGAAATCAATAGCTCAATGTAGATAGATATTTAGAGTTTACTGCCGCCATCGCAGCTAAGAGACTTTGGTTTTGAAAGTGGTTCCTCTTCCAACTTTTTTTACAAGCTTTTATTTAACTTGATTTGTATGTTGGTATGTATAGGTCAGATCTTGCAAATCAATTTTGAACCACTTAATGATGTCGAGCTGAGCTAAAATTTTGCATAGACGTGTAGGTCTGGTGGCAATATAATAATATGGTACCAAAAAGTGTGTTTTTATAGTTTTTTGAACTACAGTTTGATAGGATTGTGTATTCACTCAGACGTTGCATTCTAAGAAATGGCGGAGGATCCGGTACTTTTAAGTAAGGAAGGAACTCAACAATAAAACCTTTGCGAGTTAAATGCATAGGTTAAAGACGTAACTAAAAATTTTAAAATAAAATTATATGTAAAAAAAACTTTTTAAAAACAAGCTTTTATTATACAAAAAATGTTATGTTAAAGTAATTGTCTTAAAGGCTTGTCACGTGAATATAAAAAAAATTCTTAAGCACTTACAATCAAACAAAATTAATGCCTGTATGAACTTCTCGCGCACGACAAGTTTTTAAGAAAATTTATTTAATTTTTTTCGTTTTGGTACACCTTAATAATCATAAAAACTTGTTATAAAAAGTTTTGCATAATGCTTAATTGACTTTCAATTGCTTTTCTGAAATTATTTTTGGAAAATACATGTAAATGTCTATAAGTTTTACTTAAGTCTTACCTTTTATCTTTTTTACGTATACCCTGTATATTTATACAGGATATTCCATTATGAAAACTAAAGTAAAGTTCATATCTTCGTAGGCTTTCAATTGTTTTTCTAACATGATTTTTGCAAAATAAATGTAAATGGCTATAAAGGGTCTCGCTGCATAAGTATATGGAATTGGGCCCAGCGGCTTATTGGGTTATTCATTCACATGAATGTTGCTATGACTAGGAATGCGCAATAAAATATATATTTTATGGGGGTTGTTATCCTCAACCTTAAAATTATTTTTTTCAAAACTATTGAAGATAATTAAATGAAATTAATAGGAGACGTTGATATAAGATTGCTTTATATTTTACATTTTTTTACGTTCCTGTTACGTCATTTAGTATGTTAAAAATTAATTTAATTTTTGAGGGTGCTCTTTTTATATCAACCTCTTGAGTGACACCTACCAAAAAAATCTATATTATTTAACACTGACATAATTATCATGTGTAAAAATTACTGCAAGGTCAGATGGGTGGAAGGTGCTAAAAAATATATAAACCTAGATAATGAAGAATAAAATGTTTCGTACAAAAGTTATGCAATTTCTTTCGTAGAATCAGAATACGCGATCAAAAATGGAAAGTGCCATTAAAAATTCAAAAGTTAGCCCCCATCAGTGGTGGGGGGTAGAAAATTGTTCTGCCCAAAAGATGTCCCCCTCTGAACGGAACAGCTTTTGTCTGAAACATTTTTCGCTAGTGCCCCTTCCTAAGGAAATATTACTGTGGATTAATTAAAATGGCCTAACTATATTGTCTAATAAAATTCATATTTCTTAAGCAAAAAAAAAATTGAGAGCCAAGCTAAAAGTAGTAGTATATTTCTTCGATTATTAGCTTCCAAATGAGTAGGAATTAATTGGTCTAGGTCTTCGCACTTAATTTTTTTTTGTGTGTGCTTGTGTTCATTAACTAGATTTATATTTTTAAGCATCTTCCACCAATATGACCTTGAAAGTAATTTTTACAGACGATAATTATGTTAGTGTTAAATAATATAGATTTATTTGCTAGGTGTCACTCAAGGGGGTTGATAGAAAAACAGCACCCTCAAACATTAAATTATTTTTTTATACCTATAACTAAATGACGTAATAGGAATGTAAAAAAAAATGTAAAATATAAAGCTATATCGACGTGTTCTATTAATTTGAATTAATTATCTTCAATAGTTTTGAAAAAAAAATTAAAGTTGGGGGTTGTTACCCCCCTAACTCTGGTAATATAGGGGATAGAGGCTTATTATATATTTTATTGTGCATTTCTAGTCATTCCTTATCCGATGAGATCCTTTTATTTTGTAATTTTTGTACACAATTGCAAAAATAAGGATATTAAAATAAATGGGGTTCTAATGTTCGTGTTATCACCCTGCACATTGGTTATTTGGCTCCGGAGTACAAAGTAGCAAAATATTGTCTACAAAGAAGCATTAGTTCAGTAGACGTATTTCATTTTCCTTAAACTCGAAGCAGCTTTTCTTCATTTGTGTAAAATATTTTTTTTCTAATCCTGGTTTAATTTTTATGCTACTTTTTACAATTTCTATTCACCTAATTAAAAGAAGAAAATTCTTTTTATTATTTTGTAAGCTTTTTTAAGGAGCACTAGGTAAGTAGTTATGCTTCATTTAACTAATGCTCTCAGAATTTTTTCTTATTTATTGGTGTGTAATCTTTCTTATTTATATTCTATAATATTCATCTTGTCATAATATAAAATAATATTTTATTTACCATTGAAAATACAACAAATAGATTTCAACACAAATCAGGCAGTACATGGAATATAAAGATATTTCACTGAAGAAATATTATAAGTAACCCAAGTAATCTACCGTTAATTAATAATAAGTTCTCAGGTAATAATAAAATAAAACGATCTAAAGAAAAAAATACATATATTTCTAACAATTATGTGGTGATTTTATCCAAGTTATAATACATTAATCATAAATGAGACCCGATTTCAGAATTTATAATTTCGTTGATTGACATATTATCTAGGCTTACCTTCATTTTTTTCGTATATTCTATTAATTTAACTTTTTTAAGGACGCAAGTATACAATTATATAAATTGAGTAATAAAAATTAATAGCATCTTTGATCAATTGTTTTTAAAGTTTTTGGCATTTTAATATAATACTGTTGATGTCTAGTTTCATATTTGTGTTCAACTTTCAAAGTTAAAGATTTTTGTTTTGCTAGTTAATCAAAATAAATTGACAAAATAGTTGAAGCAAATCAAACAGTTTTGTGTCGCTCTATAATTCACATTAAATGCATACCTAATTGAGAGTTGTTATTAATATAAATTATCCATTTTTATAGTTTCCAGTTTCTTTAGATAATTATTTGTGATAACACTACATCCTAATACCTACCATATGCTAGGGAACACTGCACTATTAAGCAAACGAATTAGTTAAATATTTTGGAAACAATTTGTTTAGCAGCCTTTTAAGTTCTGGCTTAAAAGGCCTCTGAGCAACACTTGGGAACTTCAGTTAGTTCATTTATACTTATAAAATCTCCCTTAACGAAGGTTTAATTTTTTAATTATTTAATATGTCTTGAACTTACATGTCGTAGCTTAAGTACACAAATAGTAAACATCCTGTAAAAGGAGGAAGGAATATTTATAAATTCTATATAAAAAAATTATTGTCGGTAGTTGTAGGTAGTGATATGTAATTATAATAAAACCATTTATGACATCAAGTAAATGTGCATTCACTTCTTAAAACAAGAAGAAAGTATGAGTTATTCAAAAGCATTCTTGCTATAAATATTATCTTGAACCAGTTCGTGTCGCCTGCAGGAATCACAATAATTAATTACCATTTAGTTATATTAATTCTCAGACGTTTATTTGATTCGGATGAAATTAGATTGCGATACATGGAAAATAACAAAGAAGGATTCGACAAGACCAATTCACACCTGATCTATCAATCATTTTTTTCACACTATCGTGTCAAGTCTCATGCTTTAACACAAATCAAGTATACATGTTTTTTAAGCTGCCTTGACATGCTCTTAGGTATTAGCAATGGAAATATATAAAAAAATAATTATTCTATGAATAAAGGAGATTTTGTTTAAAAACATTCTTATACGTTTTCTAAATTATAATGAGGAAAAAAGGTATATAATTGACATAGATATTACCCTTTTCACGAAAACGAAGAGAATATTGCACTTGACTGACCACTTCTAAAAATATTGCTAGTAAAGAAGAAAAATTTATTTGTCATTGAAAATCTATACAATTCCCCAAATGTCCATCTGCTCATCTATCACCTTTTCGTCTGTGCGCCCATCATGTTTCATTTGAGTTCAATAATTTAACTTGCTTTTTTGCAAGTACCAAGAGCGGCGACCTCTAGCCTTAGTGGGCTATACTCACTGTTTATGAAATAGGATTTGAAGGAAACAACTACTCAGCGGGCAAATACCCCGACCTGCATTGAATTACACCTTCAAATCGTGATCAGTAACCAACTATCAAGTCGCTATACGCCTGTGACATTTGTCCGACGTATAGTAGCATCTGACCATATGAGAGTTTACCTCTCACCGTCACTTCATTTGATTCAGTTTGTATAAGACTAGCAAGTTGACCACTATCATTTGTCTGTTCCATGATCTATGGCATACTGAGGAGAACATAATAAGTTCGAAACTGGTCTATGTCTGGTTAGGAGCAGACAAATGATAGTTGGTTACTGATCACGATTTGAAGGTGTAATTCAATGCAGGTCGGGGTATTTGCCCGCTGAGTAGTTGTTTCCTTCAAATCCTATTTCATAAACAGTGAGTATAGCCCACTAAGGCTAGAGGTCGCCGCGCTTGGTACTTGCAAAAAAGCAAGTCGCTATACGCCTGTGACATTTGTCCGACGTATAGTAGCATCTGACCATATGAGAGTTTACCTCTCACCGTCACTTCATTTGATTCAGTTTGTATAAGACTAGCAAGTTGACCACTATCATTTGTCTGTTCCATGACCTATGGCATACTGAGGAGAACATAATAAGTTCGAAACTGGTCTATGTCTGGTTAGGAGCAGACAAATGATAGTTGGTTACTGATCACGATATATATATATATATATATATATATATATATATATATATATATATATATATATATATGTGTGTGTGTATGTGTGTATGTGTGTGTGTGTATGCTTATGAAGTTTGATCATTTTACTTTCAGAAATTAAGATGTTTATTAAAATATCATACACTTGCCAAAATGGTACTTTTCCGCCTAGATTACGAAAATTCCATACTGTGGCTGTGTGCTATGATTGGAAATCCACCACCGCACCGAGGAGTTAATTGGACATAAAATTTGGTGAACAAGATCTCGATTGGAAACGAATATATTGCCATGGATAATAACAAAAATTTGGCGAAAATTATCTTGATTGTTGAAGTACGTACATACTTCCATGGACATGCGTCCGATTTCTTCTGAAAGCTATTCTGTTGCCTCTTCAAGTACTATTGTCAGTTTATTTAATTTAAAGGAATGTGTGACTAACATTTACAACATTTCAAATGTTTCCACATTCTTTAAATTCCGGGCTGGAATTATTTTTCACACTATTCGGAAAAAAGTCCCGCCCTTATTCTGAAAATGATGATATCCCGCACGCAAAATAAATGCGGAAAATACGTAGGAAAAACCACTTTTCGTTTCTGTTAAGACAGTATTTTCCGATTTATAATTCCTCCATCTGATTCTATTCTTATCGAGGACCTTCAGCTCCCTCCCAGGTCGACTTTGGCTGTTTTTTCACTGAGTTTGTTAATTTTCAATTCTACGTTTCTCAAAGTGTACGCCATGAGGCATATCGGGTGGCAACCAATCTTTTGGTGGTTTTTTAACTTAAAAATTTTCAAAAACTAAGTGAGATACGAACAATTTTTTATTTTTTTCAAAATGGCCGCATCAGATGAAAATTATAAAGTAGGCTATGGAAATTATTAGTAAGGTTGTAGACTTGTCTATACAGAACAAAATAGTTATTTCAATTATTGATTGACTATTTTTAGGTTTTTCTCAAAAATCAGAATTTCATTTTCATTTTCATTTCCGTAGGGGTCCTATGGAAATTTTTTTAATGCTATAATTTCTTAATGATATCCTTCGTAATAATAAAAGTATTTTTAAAAGGTAAGCGCCAACGGATAATTTTAATAAGGTAGCTATCTACATTTAAATCCAAAATTACAGATAGCCATGAAAATGTCAGACATTCGCAACAATTGAATTATTCGTGACATTACCCACTGATTATCCGAAGTAAGTGTATTGAATTTGTTATAAGCAAGTAAATTAATATAAATGGCTGAAAAATATTCAAGAGATGAAAAAATTGACAAGTTGATTACTTATGACTCAACGTAATGCAACTAGAGCATAAACTCAGAATGGACGGAGATATCCAGAAAGAAGACAAACTCCGAGAAGCTATTTCACCCGGTTGGAGCATCAATTTAGAACTGAACCTGATATAGAAATTGAAGAATATTTATTGTGGATGACGAAACGGAAATTAATGAATTAGCTTTAGTATATGTTGACCCACTATTTCGATAAGACAAATTGAATATGAATTACCAGTTTCCAAAGAATCAGCCAGGAAAATTTTAAAGAAACACGCCTATCGTTCTTATAAATATCAACCGCATTATTTTTTTTTATGAAAATGATTCACCAACGAATAATAACCTTTTGTAATTGGTTATAGTTCCTCCAACTAAGAAATGAGAATTTTATCAAAAATATTTTGTTCTCTGATGAATAAGCTTGAGTTATTTAATCGGAACAATGTTCGATATTGAGCAATTAAAAATCCTCATATTACGAGACAGGGGCAGTTTCTGGAGCGGTTTAGCTTCAATGTTTGGTTAGGAGTACTGAGCGACCATGTCATATGTCCAATAATATTTGACAACAATCTAACTAAATTAGGATATCTAGAATTTCTCGAGAATATAATAATTCCACAAATTATTCAAATTCCTAATACCAATATTGACGAGGTTCACTTCCAACAAGACATTGCTATTTTCGTTAGGAATTACCTAAACGAATAGTTTCCAGGTCGTTGTTTTGGTCAGTCAGAGATAGTGAGATAGATTTTCTGGTATAAGACAAGATGGCGGAAGTAGATAAAAGTGCGGTAATAACTGAGCTAAATAAACTCAAAAAAAGCGAGTTAGTTGAAATTATTTTGAACAAAAAAGTGCCCGAGGTGTTACCTAAGAACACTATAATCGAAATTTTTCTCAAAGTGCAACAAGATAGCGGCATTCTTCTAGGCTTTGCTGAAAACGATGCTGGAAGCTGTCAAAATCACGAGTGCAGAAAAGTGCATGTAAGCTACGAATTCACCAAATGCCAACTACAACTAAGTGAAAAACTAATGACACAACTAGAAAAACGAACACAGGACCAAGAATTTATAATAAATTTGTTAAAATGTGAAGACAAAGAAAGAAAGGTTATAAGTAAACATAATGAAACTAGCCACAATCATAAGACAGTAGTCCCAAAACAAACAGTTCAAAACGCACCAAAGGAGAAAGACAAGCCACAAACCCAAGAGCAAGAGGAAAAAGAAGTAAGGGAACAAAATGATAATAAAAACAACGTAAATACATGGAAGACAGTACAAAAGAAAAAGAAATTCAACATTACAGGCATGGCTAAACCAAATGCCCAACAAAGTTTTAGAGCTGCTGATAGAAAGGCATGGTTCTATGTGGGTCACGCAAAACCGGACACCACGGCGGGAGATTTGAAGGAATACCTGGAAAAACTATACCCAAACAAAGAGTTCATAGTGGATGAAATAAAAAAACATGAAAGCAATAAAAGTAAAAATAAGGCATACAAAGTAGGAGCAGAGATGAATCTAAAGAAAGACTTGGAAAACCCCAATAACTGGATTGAAGGACTAGTAATACAGGAATATGATTTTTTTCGTGGAAGAAGAGCCTAAGAATACAAATCAAAACATAAGAATTTTAAATATTAACACGCAGTCAATAAACAATAAAACAGCATTATTAAATACCTGTCTCATGAATAATAACATAGACATAGTAACCATAACTGAGCATTGGTTAAATGATGCACAAATCGAACACCTAAAAATTACGAACTACAGAATGGGAAGTTACTACTGCAGAAAAGAATACAGTCATGGTGGAGCTATGATACTAATAAAAAACAAAATAAAACATGAAGAAATCCGAGAAGTTAAAAATCTTTCTATAGAGAAACATATAGAAATGGTGGGAATAAAAACAAAGCATGGAATTATATTCTCTATATACAGACCGCCCCAAGGAAATCTAGATATTTATATAGAGAAACTAAATGAAGCTCTAACATACGTTAATAATAAACATAAAAATGAGAATATATATATATATATATCGGAGGAGATTTCAACATCAATATCCTAGTAGAATCAAAAGAAAAAGAGGTATTGGAAGATTTATTAACATCGTTTAACCTTCACAGAACTAATAATGAACCATCAAGAATTACAAATGTCTCTGCAACATGTATTGGCAATATATATTCTAACATAAACGAATATAACTACAAAACAAAAATAATTAATCCACATATATCCGATCATCTTGGACAAATGCTTACGGTCAGTGGTGAAAGTGAATGCCGTAAAACAATAAAAGAAATAAAGAGTAGAGAAGTAAATGAAGCAAATATCTACCTGTTTAAAAACAAACTTAGCCTGATAAATTGGTAAATGATTACAAATAAAACTGCAGAACAAGCATTCACTGAATTCCATAACAAGATTATAAAATGTTTCGAAGAGTTGTTTCCTGAAAACACAAAAAAAATTAAGAATAAAGAAAATAACATAAAATGGTACACAAAAGAGCTAAAGAATATAAAAAACACTTTAGATGCCCTAAACACAATAGATAACGTACGAAGAGATAAGGAATCATTAAATGCATATAAAGAATATAAAAAATTCTATATTGCACACTTAAACGAAACTAAAAGAAAGCATAATGAAAACTATATAAACAACGCAAACAACAAAACAAAAGCAATATGGGAAGTAATAAAAGTAGAGACTGGTAAAGAAAAAATCGACAATGAAGAGGAAAGCAAATTAACATCGGAAGAATTAAATCAATTTTTTGGAAACGTGGGAAATACAACGGTGAGTTCGCTCGGTAAACCTGTACAGACCTACAGTAATCTCCTAAATAAAATAAATATAAATAACTCTAAATCAATATATCTAGAAGAAGTAGACGAAACAGAAATCAGGGAAGCAATAAAAGCAATTAAGAAAAAAAAAACTAAAGACATATATGGTCTCTCAACGGATCTTTTGAAAGAAATAGCAGATATTATAGCTGTTATTATCACTGTATTAGTAAACAAATGTATCGATGAAGGAGTATTTCCTAGAGAATTAAAACACGCAAAATTAATCCCAGTACACAAAAAAGGGGACATCAACTTAGCGAATAATTACAGACCTCTGTCAATACTGCCCGTGTTGTCAAAGGTATTCGAAATCATAATAAAAAATAGGTTATTAAAATACTTCGAAAAGTCTGCCTACTTTAACCCTCACCAACATGGATACCGTAAAGACAAATCTACAATCACAGCTTTAAATGAGACAATTCAAAGAATAAAAGAAGCCCTAGATAATCAAGAAGAAGTAGACATAATATGCTGTGACCTCAGTAAAGCATTCGATACTGTTAACCACAAAATACTAATAGATAAACTTTACTATTATGGCATAAGAGGAAACGCACATAAACTCATAAAATCGTTTATTACTAACAGACGACAAACAGTATGTTGGAAGGGAAAATTGTCAGGAACCACTCACTGATATGGAGCATGGAATAGCTCAAGGATCGATATTAGGTCCAATAATGTTTATAATTTACACGAACGATTTAATATCCAACATAAATGCCTATGGAGCATGTCTGTATGCAGACGACACTTCATTTCTAAATAAACCTGTAAACAATGAAGGAATAACATCAGACAAAATTCTAACAGAAGCAAATACTTGGTTTACCAGCAACAAATTATTATTAAATGAAGATAAGACGCAAACAATTACAATTTCGACTAAAAGAAAACAGGAAGAAAATATAAAATTTCTAGGCTTATATGTAGATAATAAATTGAACTGGAATACACATATACAAGAATTAAGTAAAAAACTAAATAAGGCAATATACTCTTTACGGATAATAAAACAAACATCCACATACCTTACAACAAAAACAGCATATTTCGCTAACTTTCATAGTGTAGCGTCATATGGAATCATATTCTGGGGTACAGCAACCGAAGTGAAGCGTATCTTCATATTACAGAAAAAGGCAATATGAGTAATAGGAAATCTCAAATACAGAGAAAGCTGTAAAGAAACTTTCAAAAAACTAGGGATACTTACCATTCCATGTATGTACATATTAAACTGCCTAAAACATGTTCATGCTAATCCACAGAAATATAAAAGAAACGCTGATCACCACGAGCACAACACGAGAAAACGAAATGATGTTCAAATACCCCTACATAGAATTAAAAAAACCCAGCAAGGAGTGGACTATTGGGGGGCAAAGCTGTATAATAAAATACCACTAGAAATAAGAAATAAGAATTTAATAGCATTTGCAAATTTGCAAAAAAGTACAAGCTACTTCAAGGAGCATATTACTCACTACAAGAATTCTTAGAAGATAACTTGTAAGCAAAATTTTGAGCAGTTATGTACTGCATCACTTCTAACCTATGCCATCTTGTTGTATTTATATGATATTTGATACTAATCGACTGTGATAGAAAATTTTTATCATTTTATGACGTATGTGTTTTAATTTAATTTATGTTATTTATTTCATATATTACTATAACTGAGAGAATGTATTGTATTAAGATATACTGCTGTAATGTATATTATTATATCCTGTAGTATGTATAAGTGATATACATATTGACGTATTTATGTAACAATCTTTTACATGAATAAATTATTGATTGATTGATTGATTGATGGCCTGCAAGGTTTCCTGACTTAACCCCAGTGATTTTTTTATTTGGGTGCATTTGAAAAATAGAGTCTACGCGACTCCTCCAACCACAAGGCAAGGCCTGAAAGATAAAGTTAGACACGAAATTGCACAAATAGCACCTGAACAACTACAGAATGTTAGACATGCAAAAATAAGTCGCGCTACTCTGTGTATTAATCAAAACGGTGAACAGGTTGAACAATTTTTATGATGGTTTGTTATAATTTAGCTTTTATATAATTTTGGTATTCTATTTATTCGTGGTTTTTACGTTTTATTAAAAATATTTCTTGTTTAATTTTTGTTTACCTTTAAAAGTACTTTTATTATTACGAAGGACATTATTTCTGATTAATAAAAGAAAATAGCACGGTTCCATTAAAAAAGTTTCCGTACTACCAGTAATTCAAATAACTATTTTGTTCTTTACAGACAAGTCTACAACCTTACTAATAATTTCCATAGCCTACTTAGTAATTTTTTACGTTCATCTGAAGCTGCCACTTTGAAAAGAATAAAAAGTTGTTCGTATCTCACTCATTTTTTAAATTTTTTAAATCGGAAAAAACTGTTGCTCTTAGAATTTTATGCTTTTGCTGGCCGTCCTCTTTCCTACAGAGGATTCCAGATAGCAGTGTGGCTTAAAGTGTCAAAAGTTCTTTCATAATCGACAAATACTAGAGCGGAGAGAGCGGTATTTTTGAGAATGTTCTACGGTTATTCGGTCTATACAACATCTGTGCTGTCGAAATAAGGCTTGCTCCTGTCGGAGAGTAGGTTCTATGTTCTCAGATATTCGAGCATACAAAATTAGAGCAGTTAATTTGTTGTTTTAAATAAATTTTGATATAGGTATCTCTGTTTAAATTTTCATTATTAAAACCTATCCTCAGACTCAGAGTTTGTTCTAAACAGAAAAGAGACTAGGTAAAATTTTTATTATTATGTAATTATAGCCTCCGTCCTCTCATAAAATATTGCAAAAGTGAGTATATTTAATTGAATACTATATAACTTATTTTCTTTTACTGGATATTGAACTCACCCCGCTCGTAAACATAGTTAGCCGTAAGCAGAACTTTCTCGTGTCCCACTGTTATGTTTAGGATTTTTCCTGAACATAAAAGAGGAGCTCGAGACTGTCGAAAAGGTACATTTGGTTCCTTAAAAGCATCAGGCGAGGTGAGAATGTAACAATATTCATTGCATTTCTGCTACTATTGATCAAAATTTTAAAAATTACACATAGGCCAGTCGGAATAGATGGAAAATGGATAATTTTATGAAATGTCATTTACCCACAATTTTATTTTTTTAAAGTATAGTTTGGGATGTCCACAAACATACATACAAACATTCTATTCAACTCTATTCTATTAAGTTATACATGAAGCGCATGTATACTGTACTATGCATAAAATAAATAGTCTGTTTGTGAAAATATCTATTTGTTTATTTATTTTCCCATCATTTTAATACCTCATTACCTGAAAAGTTTTATTATTTTTTTTCCTGTTCTACATGTAAATTATATATAGGACTGTACATATATTTTATCTCAACTGTAAATTGGACATTTAAACATAATTTACATTATATCGATGATATATTTCATATTAATATTTATTATATACAAAAGATAAAAAAGTAGCATTGTTCTCTCGTCTGTAGCTCTTAAACGAAGAATTTTCTGGGAAAATGTCAAGAATAATGAAATGTTTATAATCAATTTTCTCAACTTTTCTATCTCTTGACATATTTTCGAACAATGCTTCATTTACGAGTTATATTGCAAATAAAGCGAAAAATGGCAAGAACTGGATGACTTTTGAATTTTAAAGTGTGGTGCCCCACCCGACACGCGTGCGGATAGTTGGCATATGTTTCTGGACATCCCAAACTATACTTAAAAAAAATTGCGGGTAAACGACATTTCGCACAAAAAAACTATTCCGACTGGTCTAACAATTTCGTTACTAAGATAATAAACATTTTAGAGAAATAGCCAGCTTACCTCCTTTCAAAATATAATTAAACTTGAGTTATCTGTAAATAAAATAATGAGCACCTAGAATTTTAAATGGAGATTCTTAATATTGTTTTATTCAACTTTTTTTATATGAAATAGGTTTATAGTTCTGCTAAATAAATGCAGCAATGCGCAAGGAGGTTTAGAAAAACTATTTCAATTTAATGAAGCTATGAATAGAACTTCCAATCAAATGACTATTCGCTTCGAGTAATTTCCCCTTTTCATTAGGAAAGTTTCGCATGCACTTAACATATTTCTGATGCACTGCATCGAGCGCTGCAATGAAATTTCGCATGATGTTGTAGATAATAGCAAACAATTTTATGACATTGCTTAATCTGAAGTCAGCTGATTATAATCAAACTGAAATTTGGAGAAGACAGTAAATAATAAAGTGTTTTACAATTTTAATGAGATGCGTAATATTGCTGTTGGCGATTCAAATTAATATTTTCGCCGTACTTGGTGACGTTACGTTGGGGAGAAATTTTTAGTGTGTTTTCCTGTTGGCTGATAAGTAAGTAAATAGTTTAAGTAAGTAAATATTGCCATATAATATTATAAATATCAACGCAAAAATAGATAGGCATTTTGTTAAAAATTTATTTAAATTAAAATAATTATTCTCTTAAAATTTATGTTTTTTATTGCATGCTTGAGTTATTAGAATTCTCCTTATATATTTTCTCTTATTAATTTCTTGTACTTACTGTACTCTTCGCAAACACAAAAACGAAGAGTTTGCTGCGATTGAACGGCACATTTTCAAAACCGCAAATATTGCTTGTAGGAAAAAATCATATCATTGCATTACAATCATCGAATTCAGAACAACCTTGTCCCAATGTCCCAATGTCCCAATGTCCCAATGTCCCTCTGTCTGTCTGTCCGTCCGTCCATTACGTTTTTTTTAAGCACTGTAACGGTTTGTTGTCGGGTAGCTGGTTCGGAGATTAATCATGGTCCAGATTAGTTAATAAGACAACCCAATGAAAATATAAACAATTTATTTACTTTTCCAAACAGGTAATGTCTGGCAGTGTTACATAACATACAGGTACAGGTTATATGTCCGTATCTTTCACGGTTCTTAGGACAACATTTTCTATTATCTGAGAGAGAGAGGGAGAGTGTGTGTAACGATTGCGATGCGACGTTTGTTGTTGCTACGGGAGTGGCATCGGGCGTCGGGTGAATATCGTCGACTCAAGAAGGTTCCCAGTTCAACACGCTGTAGGAGGTCTCCAGGTCAGGCTCATTCGCTCTGGTTTTGGCGGCGAAACGGCGCCGGGGAATGACTAACGACTCGAGAGGTCCCAGCTCAACACGCTGTAGGATTCCCGGGGTCAGATTGCATTCGCTCCATCGTGCTTGCATCGGGAGATGTACAAAACTGTAATATGTCCAGCTCAGCACGCTGTAGATATATTGTCAGAGTTGTTCACACTCTGAATTTTGTTGATTTGCGACCGGGCTTTTATACCCGAGAATCCTCGTTTACTGGTGTCGTAGAACTGCGTACAGTTTAGTGTCGTGTGCAAATCCATGCCTCTAGACGGGAGATGGGTAGGTTTGCGGGCCGTGTGCACATTGGTGTCGTGTGTAAATCCGGAATCTTAGTAATGGAGCAGGAATTTAAAGAATGCTTCATTACAGCACGGAAACTTAAGAAAGCAAAATTCAATTATATTGAAATGTTGACGGTAAGTTAGCGTTAGCTGGAGGAAGGACCTTTCGAAAGAAATCGATTATTGGTAAAAATGTTACGGAATATTTTATTTAAAAAAATGGACTGGAAAAGGGTTGCACCTTTTAATATGATAATTATAAGAAGTAGTTTCTACAAGCAAAATACTGTGAATAATATACTCAGATGTTTCACCGCCACAGTCGACATCATCGAGGGATTATGAAATTCAGAATAAAAAATGTAACCTCTTTGTAAATTAAAACATAAGATTAATCGAGAAAACGTTTTTGAGATAAATTTTGTACCTAACACCTCCACAATTCTTTTCTCGATATCTACACTGAAAAGTACTTATATTAACGGTTAATAATGGCCTATATGGGATGGAAAAATTTAGTTTTTTGTCCAAGTAGGTGCAATTTTGACTAGAAATATCCCATCGATATGTATCAAGAAGCAAATACAAGATGATTTTGTCAGCTTTAATTGAGGTTAAATAACCTATATTTCTAAAATATGTATTTATCAAGATATTTGCGAAAAATTAATAATTATGCAAAATCATCCAAATTTTTCCAAAGAAAATGATTTTCAAACATGTGTAGTAAAAAAACTAAACGGCAAAAAAGAAAATTCCTCGATGATTATTTTTTTTTTTTTTTTTGGTGTAATTACATCATTCTGTTATTTTTTTATAATTATTATCAGATTCAAGTGATTGTAGAAGACGCTGTAATTAAAGTGAATGAACGCGGTTGATCCCATTTTAAAGAAAGTTTAATAAGCTTTATTTTGCAACAAAAATTTGTAATATTTTGTTTGTTTAAAGATGATTATTTATAACAGATTCGAATAAAAACACTTTTTTTCATAAAATTTTTTTATTGTTTAGGTAAATTATTTTAGAGAAAAATGGTATATGTCATTCGATTAACTGTTTAAAAAGCTACAAAAAAATTTAAATGAATTAAATGACAGTCTTCAAGTTATCTGTCTTAATAGTACTTTTTGATAAAATTCGTAGTTTTCAAGATATTTGCAGAACACTGTTGTTTATTTTCTTATCTCTAACATTTTTCTAATTTTATTAACAATAATTTGTTTAAACAATTAATAAGACAAAGGCACACTTTTTTAATAGGTAAACATTTTTATAATGTTATTTAGAGCCCATTAAAAAAGGTTTCATCAAAATCGCTCTTGGTTAAATGTTTTCCGGGGTTGTAGCTGTTTTACGTCTAAAGTGACTCCACTGGCATTAAATCCACTCACAGCTAATTAGTTATTTAGAATTATTGATAATTTAATTCGTTGGTTTGTTCTCTCAATATGAATCTTGACAGATGAAACGATTTCATGTGTTCACTTCATAAACAATGGAAATATGTTAATATCAGCGATGACCTAAGCTGGACTGACATGGATAGATATATAGTTTAATAATATCCTTCAAAAGACAACTTTGCCTCACAAAAGTACTTGTAAACAACACGTTCTATTCCCATCATGATGTCACTCTCGCAGTTCCTCAGCTTAACGCCAGGGACCTGACCTGACCATTAGCTGAAATCGTCAATAAGTAAGTAAAATATATAAAAGAGTATAGTGACAATCCAATGTAAGATGAAAGCAATATTCAATGATACTAAAGTCGCCTAATCTTTGTAAACTTAAAACGTTTAAAAAATGTCTATCTGGCTCAAGGGAGTTCAACTAGAATTTTTGTTAAATCTAGTAAACATACTAAGTTAACCAGCTTATACCATTCAATAGGTTTACTGATTTTTAAGACTCAATTATATGATAAAAAACAAATTGGGAGGATGTTTAATTAACAAGATTCCATTACTCCATTCTTAGATCGATTTGAATGATGGTTTGGTTGCTCCTGATGGCGTTAAATACTTAGTCGATAATCAAAATGTTTTTTACATACCTAGGAGCTCTAATTTTAGACTTAAAATGAGCATACTTTTGTTGGATAATTTAGATATTCTCTTTAACGAATTGGTAAAGATGACTGGTCACAATGAACTATATAATAATAGAATGATTTATTTTAAAAGTATTGAGAGTAAAATTACTGAATGTAGGGTACATTCTATAAGATTGACCCAGGGATCAGTTCTTATACCGAATTTGTTCAATAATTATACGGCTGATGTACCTAGGGTTCTCTCTTGGCACTAAAACACCTATTGTTAATGTTATGACCCTTATTGGTCTTCGTCTCACTTGTCTCCAATGAAGATTAAAACATTTTCTCTTACACGCTTCAATGGTTGAAATTTTGCTGCTTACATAAAATTGCTGATATCCTACACTCCAGATGATTTTTATTATATTTTTTTATGGCGTTTAGCTATAGCTACTCCACCACTCAATCAGGACCTGTACATATAGGCAATAACAGAACAACCATGCTTTGCGACAGTGCCATCTGATACAGCTGAGACTCGCACTCAGGAGAGACGAGCGACCAGCGGTCTAGCCTACCGACGCCGTCTCGAAAATACGTAAAAAACAGAACTAAACATCCATACCCTAGTTAGAATTCGAACCCGGGACCTGATCTCCAGCCTAACACGCGAGCCACTAAGCCGGTCTACAAAATCCTTAATAAATACGATTCCCATATGAATGACTTAATTAACGCCTCTGGACAGCTGCAAAATTGATTCTTTGAGATTTCGTTTTGTAGAAAAATCAGCGAGAAATATTTTTATATAGATGTAATACTGCTTACATCACAGAAGTACACTTAGGTAAACACCAAATTTTATAATGAGTATTAGAATTTGCCGATATTTTCGAGTATATTTCATTAAGACCCAAATAGGTCAACATTGACTTTTACACAAATATTCATGGTTTTATGTGATAAACGAAATACAATTTCAACACTAGTAGAAGGTGTAATTGTATTTTACAATTAATTGACTCGGATATAACACAATTCATACATATGTACATTTTGTGATTAAATGGATGAAGATAGAAAATCTATTTTAAACGACTGAAGACAAATTTATGACGATACCCGATCAAATCAAAACTTAGTTACTCCAGAATTCGGAAAGTTTTGTTCAACTGGCCTGAGGATGGTGAAAGAATACGTTTTAAACGTTGGATGATTTATACCTACTTTGTTTTCATGTTGGACAATTTTTTCAATAGAAGGGTCGTCTATTCGAATATAATTTATACTGCCCAAAATTTCAATAGTCTAATAACAATTGCTACAAATACACGCACGTACGTTATTATCAATATTTCTATCATTAAATTAGTATTTGCTATTTCTCAAAAGCATTTTTTTCATTGTATCTCAAGGTAAATGTCTCCTAATTAATAGCCTACAAGTTTAGTAGAACTTTCTAATTTTTGCTACACAAAAATTTCTTTTCTTCGCGAAAAAGAAAATAAATCGAATTAATTTATTGAATCAAAACCTATTATAAAGTATAATATATGAAAAGAAACGTGCATATTATATCGAAGCGTTAACCAGTTTACATACTTGTGACATATATGGCAAGTTTTTAAAACATGAATGATAACTGGTATATAAGTAATTTATGAAAAATATGGGCTAATAAATACAATTTAAGAATCGGAACTTAGCAAATTTAAAAACATTAAAGTGTATAATATTAAAATTAATAATTTTTAAACACCAATTTAGAGTTTTAATTGAAAAAATTTAATAAATTATTATTTGTTGACGTTATATAATTATATAATTACACTTATGTGCTATTTTTTATTATATAAGTCAATATTTGGATCCATAATTAAGTTCAAATACTTAGCACTATAATTATGAGTATTATGGCAGCCCAATGTTTGGCGAATAATAATATATATAACAAATTAATTTTATTGAATCAAGAACTTGAATTAGTTGTCTAGCATTCATTGTTAAGAAGGTATATGTACCATAATTCTTTAAAATAAAATTCATTCATTTATGGTAAGGCATAATAACAAGCACAGAAGAAAGTATTTTATTTTTTATTAATCATATTTTTTCTAATTGAATTTGTTATCAGTGTTTGTATTAAATAGCATTATATTATTCTATGGCTCTTACTGAGCAACAGTTTTCGACCATCTCTAACTCTCTTTCCAAGAGACTTTATATGACAGATTAATGTGACAGTCTTTTATAGGTATTATATCAGTAAGATTATAAAGAATCCGATTGGGAAGGTTATAATCGGGACTTATACGCTGGCAAGTTTGTCATTTTTCTCATTGCAGATGCTTCTGGCACCTTTAGTTTTTCAGTGTCTGATTTTTCTATTTCAGAAACAGAAAGTGTTCATGATCAATCATTGGACAGTGTATTAGTTTATAAATGATAGTTGCTGCCTCGATATCAATCCTATTTATTTTATGAAATGCTTAGACCTCTTTCTTACTGAATTATTAAATTCTTATTTCAGTCTCTGAACTTGTGGCCTGCGGAGAGGTTGTTCTTAAAAGTAAAAGAAATAATTACTCGAAAATTTTATTCTTAACCCATTTACTTCAATTGATTTTATTTAACAAATCAGGTTTGTTAAAAATATACAGAGACCTTCTTTAAAGCTTATGCATTATCGCTTATCTACTTTTTTTTTCCATATCGATAAAAATTGATCGAGGTAGATTGCGACATTCTGCTACTGTTTCCCAAGAAGCGAATGTTGTCGTGCGTCTTTTGCATTTTACTAGGTTAAAAGTAAAAATTAGGTGATATGTAGAATCTGGGATATCAAAAATCACTTATTCAATTACCTTTAATTTATTTTTATTTTAATCGGTGTTGGATGAATAATGCCAACTTGAGATCTAAAATGCGCAAAAAGTCTGGGTGCGATAAAAACGAATATTCGAAATAACGTGCTAAGAACGCTTGCTCAAAAAATTACAGAGCCACACAAAAAAAAAGTGATCTGGCCTGCGGACCAGACCAGTGTATCCTTATGTATTTGGACCCGCTGAAACTGAATCCAAAGACAGAATTATCAGATTGCTTGTTTTTTCACCCCCAACCTCCAAAAAAGTGGTCTGGCCTGCGGACCATACCAGTTATCCTTATGTATTTTTACCCTCTGAAAAACGAGCCAATCTGACAATTCTGACTTCAGATTCTGTTTCAGAGGGTCCAAATACATAAGGATACACTTGTATGGTCCTCCGGACAAACCATTTTTTTTTTGGGGGGGGGGGGTGTTTTTTTTGGGTTTTGGGGATTGGGGGTGAAAATCGAACAAATATGACAATTCTGACCACGGATTCGGTTTCAGCGAGTCCAAATACATAAGAATACACTAGTCTGGTCCGCAGGCCAGACCAAACAAAAAAAAGATGTAAAATACTTGTAAAAAAATGTCTGCGATGAATGATTTTAAAAATCGTGGAAATTGGTTCTACATTCATCCAAGAATGTGTAAAAAAAATTCGGAGTGGCATCAACTTTGATTGAAATATGGTTGTAGCACACCGTACTCAGTTTTCGAATCTATACTATAACTGCAGCAACTAGTGATGCAAAGATTGTTACCTTTACGATTACGATAATCGCTGATTATGAATACGATTACGATTGTCTAGAAAACTTAGTTGAGTTTTATAATATAACAATAAAAAGCCATCGTTTCTATTAAAATCATTTTATAATAATTAATTACTAAAAGCAACCACTTGTTATATAAAATCAGTTTACTATTAATTGATAAATTACTTGATTTACCAGCGTACGGTAGGCATTGCTACCACATCCAGGGTACACCACCGGGTCGGCTACGTCCACGCTGGGTTGTGTTTGGGTCATGCTTGTTATTAGCAGCGATAGCCACATGACGCATTGTACAGGAATGTGGAATGGGCAGTAGGGTAGTTCTTATTTTGCGAAATTGAATTTTTTTTCGGTCTCACCCCTAAAAGTTTTTCCAATTATTTTAAAAATGAAGTATAGTCAAAATTTTAACTCGTGCCTCAAGGCCATTAAAAATCACAGAAATACGCAATTTTCACCGATAGTTTTTTCTTACCATTTTTTCGGCCTCACCCCCTAAAGCGGTTCCAATTATTTAAAAAAATGAAGTATATAAGATTTTAATTCGATCGGCTAACGCTAACTCATGCCACAAGGCCGTTAAAAGTCACTAAAATACGCATTTTTCATCTATTTTCAATAGTATCTCGTAAACTGTTGATTACATCGAAATGTTATACATACATAAATTGGAAGAAAATTTATTTTTATAAAATGTCATTTCTTTGCATTTTTCTCATACATATTTATTTACACTGTTATCTAATTAATATATGCGTATGTACTATATAAATTAATGTAAATAAATATTATTATTATTATTTCATAGTTGAATAGGAATAATGAAGCTTCGGTTGGCATAAACAGACACCAGAACATCCATGTTCTCGTTGAAATGCCAGGATACATGTTTTGTGTCCCATGAATTAATCGAATTAGCTTCCCTTTATTGTAGGGATGTCTTATAGCAACACGGTACCTATCGCGGTTGTCTGCTAGGCGTACGACCTTAACAAACTCTTTTTCATTGGTCGTTTTTTAACAACAACGATTCCCTGCGATATTGTCATCTGTTGCAGCTGAGGCTGAAGCAGCCACGTTGTTTCATTCAATCGAGTTCCATGAACCAGGTTCATGGAAAATCAGATGACAAATGGTGAAAGAAACTTAACCGATTCAGTGGTTCAGTGTTTACGTGTTAGCATTGAGACCATGGATTTCCTGGTTCAAGGGTTTCTGGCTAGAGTATGGATGTTTAGTACCGTTTTTAGCGAGTTAACGAAACTGTAGCAATGGTCTAGACTTGATTGAGTGAAACAACGTGGTTAGTCGCTATTATCTCTACTGAGCTGCAGCAGATGGCAATATCGCAGAGAATCGTTGTTGTTAAAAAACGACCAATGAAAAAGGAGGTCGTACGCCTAACAGAGAACCGCGACAGGTACCATGTTGTTATAAGACATCCCTACAATAAAGGGAAGCTAATTCGATTAATTCATGGGACACAAAATGTAAATCCTGGCATTTCAACGAGAACATGGATGTTCTGGTACCTGTTTATGCCAACCGAAGCTTCATTATTCCTATTCAACTATTAAATGTATGAGAAAAATGCAAAAAATTACATTTTATAAAAATAAATTTTCTTCCAATTATGTATGTATAACATTTCGATGTAATCAACAGTTCACGAGATACTATTGAAAATAGTTGAAAATTGTGTATTTTAGTGACTTTTAATGGCCTTATGGCACGGTTATCCGATCGAGTTAAAATTTTATATACTTCATTTTTTAAATAATTGCAACCACTTTAGGAGGTGAGGCAGAAAAAATTGTAAGAAAAAACTTTCGATGAAAATTGCGTATTTCAGTGACTTTTAATGGCCTTTTGTATACTTCAGGGGGTGAGACCGAAAAAAATTCAATTTCACAAAATAAGGAACAACCTCATGGGCAGTATAGATGTTGCCGCATTGTATCATGATAAGGAGTGTTTATGCTTCTCTTTTTGTGTTTCTGTTTCTACAAATCTTCTTTTTCTTCTGATTCCTTCGTTTCTGATTCTGGTAGAGCATATATTGTTTTATATATACTATATTATAGATTGCGATTTCTTTGTGGTATTCAGTTTTTTCTTCGCTTCTTTTTCCCAGTGTGTATGCTTGATCCTTTCCTAGTTTGTTCATAATCCTCTTGATTGTTGTTCTCCTCGTGTAGCATGGTCTCCCTATTTTTAGTTTGTTGCTGTTCAGTATTAGCGCTTTCTTCAGTAGATGTGTTGGGTCCCTTCTTTGGACATGTTCGCATTACTTTATTACGTACATTGCTATCCTTTTTGTAATTGTCTTCCTTTCTAGTAGTGTTGATGTTTTATGGCGTGGTTTTCATCTTGTTGTTTTCGCGAATAGTTGGATGATGTTCCTTTCGGTTCTTCTCAAACTTCTTCTGTTGGATTTTGTTATTGCCGCGTTTTCAACTCCATGTGTCATCGTTAGCAGTATGATAGTTATGTACAGCCGCTTGGTCAGGCCTCGTGTTGGTTTGTTTTTTTTTCGATTAACGGCATAATTACACTTGTACGTCGTTTTAATTCTCTTCTTTACAGTTTCTCTCCATTTCAATTAGTTCGTTAGATATGTTCATACGTATTTCAATTTGCTCGTTGTTTTTAGCTAGTCGTTTATTTTGTATTCTCCGCTGGTCCGACTCTCTTTTATTGATAGATCTCGCAAAATTATTAGACTTTTCTTCAAGTTCATTTTAATTATTAATGTCATCAAATTAAGAAATTAAGAGGTAAAAGTGTCCCACTTAAAAATCTTGTTGGGTAATATAAAATATAATCAAATACTTATTACAAAAAAGAGTAAATTTAAAGTAGGAATCTTTTATCAAACCCTTATAAAACTGAATTAGAAATTGCAAACTGCAAGTATATAACCATATGAAACAAAAACCAATGTTCTTGAAATTTAAAAAAAGCAATCCGCCTCATGGGCGCAGCCAGGGGGGGAGCCATGGGGCCCGCCCCCCCCCCCCCCCCCCAAGCCGTCTTCCTTGAGCCAAAAAATAAAGAAGCAGTACAAAGCAGTATCTAAATTATCCCTTGAAATAAATATTTTGTAATTAATGCCAATATTATCTAATAGAGGAATCCACATACACATCCGTTTTCAACCATTTTCTAAAAAATTTTCCTCATCCTCTGGGGAGGCCGGTTCTATTGGCTCCCCCCAGATGAATTTTCTGGCTGCGCCACTGATCCGCCTAATAGTAAAAATGTATCATAGGCAAATTTTTATTTAAAAAACATAATAATCATAGGTCTGTTCGCCACAATACAACACAGATTTAGAGGTAAATTACCGAGAATCCATATTCATCCATGTATGTACAGTATGTCCACAGTTAGAGTGGATAAGAAGGTAAACTTTTTATTTTTCATTTTACGCTGAAAATTTGTTCATCATAAAAGTTTTGCTTTTATTAAAAATATGATTACCATGGAGTAAAATAACATGTCATGTACAGGGTGTTCAGAAAATTTAAAAATCTGAAAATTGCGTAACGTTATGTTACGTTCAATTTTAACTGTATGAAAAACTGTCACTAAGAAAAGTTGTTTAGAATTAAAATGTATGTCAGAGTTCCAATTTGTGGATAAATCTACCTAATTCAACTTTTTAAAAAAATGTTCATAAGTATCAAATGGTATGCGGTAAAACATACGGTAAAATAAAAATATTTTCTTCTTATGAAAATTATTAAATAAGACAGCTAATTATACTCGTAATTATATTTAACTACTTTTCTTTTTAACAGCATTGAAAAAATTTATTAGGAAAACTTTTTAGAAGAATGTACTGCAGAATTCCAATTTGATTATAAATCGGCATAATTTTACTATTTCGAAAATTAGAAGAAAAGCTTTATAACTGAGGAGAGTTGGCTTGTGGTTTTGACAGTAATATTTATTTTTCCTCGATTTGTGATTTACTGGACAATATCATTTTCTACTTAATTATTAATAACTATTGTAAAAGAGCTAACTTTACAACAAAAAATGTATCTAATACAGTGTTATGGAATTGGTGAGTCTTGCTATCGGAAAGTAATCGAAAATTTTAAAATCAAATACCCGGGCCAGGCGTGCGTGTTGCACAGTCGACTTGCCACAAATTAGTACAGAAATTCTTAAGAACTGGATCGTTTTTGAAAATACCAAGACATACAGTTAGTAGATGAACATTCCAGACTCATTAAGAAGACGGGCAGAATATTTGGAAGTGGTTAAGAAATCTCAGATTAAAAAAAAATTTAAAACACATATAGTCTAGGTGCCCGTGTATATAAATGCAATTTATACATATCCTCGTATAACTTCTTGTACGTCATAATTGCGCCTAGTCTATCACTTTTTTCCTTTGCGAAAATTTTCGTAAACGCGACGTTCCTCCTCGGCATGAAAAAGACGATTTCCACACGTCGCGTCGGATTGGAAAATCGGCAAATATATTTTGTCCGACAATTCGAAAATTGGATTCTACATATATATTCTATATATTGTTGTAACGTTAAGGGTGTCTACCACCCTAAACATAACATAACATAACTTTAAAACATTTATTGATAACAGCTGATTTTTTCGAGATTGCTTAATAAAAATATGTAGAATCCAATTTTCGAATTGTCGGACAAAATACATTTGCCGATTTTCCAATTCGACGTGTCCATCCTTTTCATGCCGAGGAGGAACGCCGCGTTTACGAAAATTTTCGCAGAGGAAAAAAGTGATAGACTAGGCGCAATTATGCCGTACAAGAAGTTATACGAGGATATGTATAAATTGCATTTATGTACGCGGGCACCTAGACTAATATCCTTATGAACTGATTTTCAACCACACCTTAGAGACAGGCAACGAAGCAAAATGTCTTTATTTTTGTTTGTAGATTGGAAGCGTGAGTAGAAATTTTCTTAAAAAAATTATCTTTACAGATGAATCCACCTTCTCGACTGTTGTGATTGTATCTTCTCTCCATAGTCGATATTGGAGTGATATTAATCCTAATTTTAGAATAGAATGTACAACAATACTATAAAAAAGTAAATGTTTGGTGCGCAGGGTCTTACCATGATATTATAGAGCCATATTCTTTTGAAGATATTTGTAACAGAATAATTATTTGAATATGCTGCAAATTTTTTCAGTGATGAATTAGAAAATTTACCGTTGGCTAACCACAATTCATTTTATTTTCAACAAGATGGTTGTCCGGCTCATTCTGCGGCAAATATTAGAACCTAGTTATGAAGTAATGATGACCGATGGATTGATCGGTACCATGACCTCCGAGGTCCCTCGATTTAACAAATATAGATTTTTATTTGTGGGGTCGATTGAAACAAATTGTATACAGTAGGCCTTCAGATAATAACACTGATCTTATGAAAGATCGCATTAGGGAAGCTGTTCAGTCAATATCCTTAGAGATTAGAAACGGTTAAAAGGAGCTTTACGTTCGCTTTCAAAAATACGTGAAACACGGTGGAGACGTGTTTGAATAATATTTTTTAAAAATTTGTTTCAGTTTTCCTAATAAATTTTTTCAATGTCGTTAAAAATAAAAGTAGTTGATACAATTACAAGTATAATTAGCTGTCTTATTTAATAATTTTTGTAAGAAGAAAATAAATTTTATTTTACCGGAAATTTTTTCGGCATATTACTTAAAACTTACGAACATTTTTAAAATAAGTCGAATTAGGCAGATTTATCCACAAATTAGAATTCTGGCATATATTTTATTTCTAAACAACGTTTCTTCTGACAGTTTTTGATATCGTTTAAATTCAACGTAGTTTACTCTTACATAATTTTTAGATTTTTTAATTTTCTGGAGATCCTGTACATGCCATATTAACTTACTCCATGGCAATCATATTTTTTATCATATTTTTTACAATAGCAAAACTTTTATGAAGAATAAATTTTCCGCTTAAAATGAGAAATAAAAAAGTTTACCCTCTTATCTACTCTAACTGTAGACATACTGTATACTGCTTGAACTCTACAAATAACCAAATTCTAGCTTTATAAGTAGATTTTACCATCCTTCGGAGGGGATGTAAAGCAGGCAGTCCCTTGTCTATTAAATGTTATAGGCAAGTTAAAGATCCCTACTCTTCTTAAGGGAAGAGGTTCGGCAAAATTTCCAGGTTGGGGGTAGCTCGTCTCCTGGCGTCGATGATAGGCCCTGGTGGCGGAAATAGGCCGACGTTAAATAAATAGATACAAAAAAATAGTAAATTTTCATATTCCATACTAGATGGCGCAACGCAGAAATTAAAAAATCAAAATTAGTAAATAATCGTCTGCAATAATCGGCGATTACGGTTAATCTTAATTGTAATCGTTGCATCAGTAGCAGTAATTTTCCATTTCTATGACTGGGAAACTTAAGTATTTTTAACGGACTTAAAGTTTTAAAAAAGGAAAAGGTTCTCAATTCAACCCGGATGTATATATATTTTTTAATATGTGTAGAAGCATTCCTCTAGATTGACTTAAGTGATTCTTTCATTCTCAAACAGCAAGGTATGGCTGTACGGTGGTTTCATAATAATTTCATCGAGCTACGTTTAGTGTAAGGCGAACAAAAATTTAAAATAAAATTCTTTAAGTCTAGAATATACCGAAGGCATTTAATTTGTAAAATAAAAAAATCAAATTTCATCGGAAATGCGTTAAAATTGGTAGTGAGGTATTTTAGAAGTAGCAGAAATATCGAATCCGATGTCGAAAGTTAAAAACCCAAAATAGTTCAGGAAAGAGCAGATCGTAAAAGGTTAAGAAGACGCCCTCCTAAATGTTGGACTCACCAAGGAGCTGATGGGAAAAAGCATTTGAAAAGCTGTGCGCTTAACAAACAACCCCAATAGATAGCATGATGCTGTCAGACGTGCGAAATATAAAAGAGAGACCAACCAGAATAATCCAAGGATCACAAAATGTTTGTCAAACGTTGTGAGCGAGAAAAAGAATGCATTCACATATTTCTGTTTTATTTAATATTAACTTCTAAAACATAAACTCAATTGACATAAAAGATGCAATAATGTTACCATGAAATTCTTGAAGTTACTGAGCAGAGGGAGTATATAAATATATTATATTTAATTGTTTAAAATGAAATATGAATATGGTTCGTGATTTTTATATTATGATTGATTGAAGTATTATGCGAGAATAGATCACATATTTCATTGCATTAATTTATACCGAAATTGGAGAGTAATAGTTATACGTATTTTGGAAAAAGAAACAGCTTTATATTGAAATTAAGTACATAAAACATACATTTAAATTATATCAATTATTTATTTGTATTGTATATTTATATATTTAAGTAAGTATAATAAAAAGTATCCCCTTTCACCTCTTACAATTTTTTACGCTACAGTGATATTATAACCATAAAATATTTATATGTATTTCTTTTTTAAATAATAAGAAAGTTATTACGTCAAATGCATTATTTTTCGCCGAACACAAAATGTGTAAAACATCAAATAATTTTAATTTCAAATATATTTTAATAATTGTTTTAAATTTTTAAGCGATCCATTATTTAATTTATGGTTATACTCGGCGCATTTAATTTAAACAAGTTATTCTCACAGTCTATATGTTTTTAATTAGGCACGCCAGATTTGAAATGTTTTCAATAACTTTAAAATTATATGATACAAAATAAACTGGAGAGAAACCTCTGAAAAAAATGTGTAAAATTATACATCGATATTTTTCGATACTAAAATTCAGAGTTATTATTTACAGTTCCTTTGAAAAGGAAACAGGATTATTCTTGGTTATTTATGGGAAGTAGATATGTCAAAAAAATATTCGTAAGTTGAACCTTCCACAAATCATGGGTACTACCGACACACAGTGGAACGAAACCCTACTGCCACCCAAATCACTCTACGGGTCGTCAAGTTCAACTTTTTTTTAAATGTTTGTTTTCAAATTCTTTATCAATTTGTCGAGCCGGATTTTTGATTTCTAGCTACAATTTTTTATAATTTAGTCCTAAAATTGGATTTTCACTAAAAAATGTATTTTTCAAATGAAATCAATCTACAGGTCACAAATATATAAAGATTCGCACAGTTTTAATTCTAAATCTTTACAAATACTTACTTACTAAGAAGAGATATAGTGTTTTAAACTCACTTTTGGCACCTGTCAATTTTGGTCAAAAAAATTTTTTCTATCGTGTCAGTTTTCCTGTATCATCGCTTTTATCCCCTAAAGAGGGCAAAGTAAAGTTTTCTCCTAAGATTCTCATCTAATTTTTTTGAAGTATTTTGACGAGCTTAAACCAATTTTGGACACAAAAATTGTTTCGCTAATTTTTTTGTGCAAAATTGGTTTCAGGGCATCAAAGTACTTCAGAAAAGTTAGGTCAGAACCTTTGGACAACACTTTTTTTTTTTGTAATCCTGTGTTATTTTCATTTTCATTAAGTTGATAGAAATTTTGACAGCTTCCAAAAGTGAAAACTTTATTTTAATATCAATTATGGAACTAGAAAGTTTTAAAACGCTTCATATCTCTTCATATATGAAAACTCACATTATTTTCAAAATTAGAAAGACACTTGTAAATATTTAAATTTGACAGCGATTTTGGCAGCTGTCAAGAATAAAAAAAAGAAAATGGATAATCTACTTCGGCAGATCGATTATGTATTTGTAAAGTAAAGATTTAAAACTAAAATTGTGTGAATCTTTATATATTTGTGACCTGTAGACTGATTTTAATTGAAAAAACGATATTTTCTAGTAATAAATTTTAGATCAAAATTATAGAAAATTGTAGCTAAAAATAAAAAAGGAATGTCATTGTACGAAATTATATTGAGGCCACGGCGAAAAAAAAGTTGAAATTTCAACATAATATGTCGCGACTACCGCTTATTATAGAGGTTATGATACTCGCTGTTAAGAGGTCTGAAAGTCTTATCCGCCCGTCCTCAACGCAAAAGGCAACGTTCTCCTATCACCCTACGGTCACCACTACAAGCTTTTGTCTGCTTGAGCTTCTTCCCTAAAGCTTGTTTTCTGCACTGCCGCCACAGTGTGGCAAAACGGTCAAAAATCGGTTGACTCTCAACTTTTGAGCTATTAACATTTTTTTAAATACTTACAAAGGAGTGGAATAGTGAGTCACTTCCGCTTTGACGAATTTTATTTTTTTTTCAAACCCTTTAATAATAGTGTGGGGGTGGTAGTGGGGATGGCTGACGCCAAAAAAATTTTTGTGCCACGTGCCCTAAATCCCAATTTTATGGACTCCTACTTGCTTGCTTCACCTATTTACTCCCATTTACCCCCGAACATTTCAACGGAATGAGATCAAAATATAATCTAGTTCCAGATATCGCTGTAATACATAAGTATATCAGATTTCAAGTCAATATAATAAACGGTTCCAGAATAAACGTGCGCACAAAAAAGTTACTAGTGCTTGTTTTTACACATAATTGTTTGCATACGGACAATAAGACTGTCCGGTATGTCATTGTTAGAAATTATATCAACGCCATATTTGCTTTCTAGTTTATTGCTGACAGTTCTGTATAGAGAAATGTAACCATTGTATTCACGAAGTATGTCTTTCAAGGAAAACTCACATATATAAAACTGTCGACATACAGGGCGGATGCGATACGATGCATGATTTCCCCCGCCTATAACGCCAAGGATATTAATACTACATAAAAATGTGTCTGAACCATTTCGATAGATAATTTACTTATCTTTAAATTTGATAACCATCTTTTTTTTTGGTAGGACCATTCAGACCCGAGAGATTGGCAAGAAAATGATTTTTAAGCGATATTCCCCCAAAATTGGGAGTCTTCCGGGGACGGGCGAGGGAAAAAAATTAGTATGTCTAAAAGAGGCATATCATGAACCGGTTCCAACAGTAAAATCTTTTGTATGATTTAAAACGATGTTAATTTACCTGACGACTGGCCTAAATTGAGTGTTGTCATATACAGTTATTATGCCAGATATATTATTCAGGTTGTATAATCTGTTTCATTTGTTTCAAAATATTTTCGTACTGTCTTGCAATGTAATTAGATCAGCGATTTCGTAAGTCTATCGTGTCGTTTTTTTTTTTTTTTGGCGTAGAACCAGGTCAAACATGTTAGGTTCCTTTGAGTATGTCACCGGGCATATGAAATCATATTTTACATTTTTTTGTGGTTTCGAACTTTTTAAATCAATAAAAAGTGAAAAAAATTATTTTTAAAGAAAATTGTTTATTTTTGTTTCCACCGTCATATCTTTAAAACTATTAAAGGAACCGAAATTTGCTGTGTATCAAATTAAAGGTCACACTGTAGCGCTTTTACCAATATAAACGGTTTGGGTACAATTCGCACATTCATTTCTCTAAAAATCAGATAAACTAAAAATATATATTTTATGTATTGAAATCTTCACCAATCGATAAACTTTTTTATTTTTGAAAATATTTACATACATGCAGCGAAGAAAATAAAGCCTAATAATCACAAAAGTTTTTGAAACAATGTATTTTTTCCTAAAGTTTATCGTTTGGCAACAGCGATTTTTTTTATCAGCGCTAAATGCGAAATTGGGACGCAATTAATAAATCTCGCATGCTAGTTACAGTAACTAGAGGTTTTAACTTCGGAATAATGTCATATTGAACGGATTTCGTTCATTTTTGGCAGTATAATAGTAAATGCTCCACAGAAAAGTTTCTATATTGTGCGGGGGCTTGCTAATTTATAGGGGGTGGATTCCACCCCCTCTCAGAGGGTGGCACTTAAAAAATATATATGTTTATTGGAGCTGAAATAGAATCAAATTTTAAGAAGAAAAGGTTCTATGCAATTTTTCACATAAATTGATAGTTTTCAAGTTATAACGACTTCAAAATTGCGATTTTAGCTTAAAAAAAAGGTATTACAAACGGCTTTCGTCAAGTTTCTCGAAAAGTATTACTTTATCGAAAAAATGTTACAGACCAATTACAGAAAGTACAAACTGGGAGTTAATTATATTTTTTGTTTATTGATGTAGGATTAATAATTTCGGAGATATTTAAGTTTATATTTGGTAGTGTTCCGAAATTAAATTTAAAGTTTAAAATGCACTTTTTTCTAAAGCAAGTGCTTTAAATGATCAAAAAAAATTGAGCATCTAGGTAATGCCACATCTTAACGAAAAACTGTATTTGAGATAATTTTTCTAAATTACTGGCTAATTAGATTAACAAAATGGCGACCTTTTTATATAAAAAAAGTATAAATACGCTCAGTTTTTCCGTCATAACTTCTTTATTTCTTATGCTACAGGAACGAGTAAAAAATAATTTGAAATCGCAATTAATTGTCTTTAATTTCATTTCTTAGCATGCGTGACGTAGGTGTCACAATTTCTGAAATATTTAACATTTAAACTGCATTTTTCGTCTTATAAACGTTCGGACGCCATTTGTAAACTTTCATATCTCCGAAACTATTAAATCTATGTAAATAAATTAACAAGCGAAATTCATTATCAGTTTATGAGCTTTATTTTTGGTGTCTACCCATTTTTCAATAAAACTAATATTTATTGAGATATTTGGGAAAGGAAAAAAAAATACGTTTCATCGAAAATACCTTTATAGTTTAAACTGTATTTTTCTTCTAAAGCAAGTGCTGTATACAAACCAAAAAATTTGAGCATCTACGTCATGCTATATATTAATGAGAAACAATGTTTGAAATTCCTTTTTTTAATTACTGGCTAATTACAGTAACAAAATGACGACGTTGTTATTAAAAAAATGTGTAGACGCACATTGCTTCAGTCATAACTTCTTTATTTTTTATGCTACAGAAACATATTAAAAAACAGTTGAAAGCTTAATTAGTAACATATTATTCTACCTATTAGTACCCTTGACGTAGGTGTCACAGTTTCTGCGATATTTAACTCTCACTCTAAATAATTATCTTATGGATGCCAAATGTAAACTTAAATATCCGAAATTATTAATCCTACATCAATAAACAAAAAATATAAATAATTCCCAGTTTGTACTTTCTGTAATTGGTCTACAACATTTTTTCGATAAAGTAATACTTTTCGAGATACTTGACGAAAGCCGTTTGGAAATACCTTTTTTTTTAGCTGAAATCGTAATTTTGAAGTCGTTTTAACTTAAAAACTATCAAATTATGTGAAAAATTGCATAGAACCTTTTCTTCTTAAAATTTGATTCTACTTCAGCTCCAATAAATATATATATTTTTTAAGTGCCACACCCCGAGGGGGTGGCATCCACCCCCTATAAATTAGCAAGCCTCCGCACAATATAGAAACTTTTCTATGAAGCATTTACTATTATACTGCCAAAAATGAACAAAATCCGTTCAATATGACATTTTTCCAAAGTTTTGCATATTTTTTACCTCTAGGTACTGTAGTATGCAGGGCTGGTCAGATTAGTCGCGTAGAAGTGGCGGTTGTCGAAAATCATCAAAGTATTCATTGTTCGGATAAAAATTGTGACAATCGAAAATGTGCTTGTTTTAAGGAAGGCCTAAAATGTTGCAACGAGTGCAAATGTCGTTCCTGTAACAACATTATCAAAGATTTCGAGGCAGATATGAACGAATTAGAATGCTATTAATGTAGGGCCTACATAAACTACATACTATATATTTATCTATCCAAATAGAAAATTTATTTCAACAACAAAACTCATTTTATGCGTACGTTTTTACTTTCATTCATTTAAAAATGTCTAATAAACTTACTAATTAGATAGATAGTTAGTAAGACTGATTGATATTTATGGATTAGGTATTTATATCTACCTACGTCTTTTTATTATTAAAAGGAGACTATTTAATATTTTTTGTACAATTTCTTAATATTAACAAGATATGATCAATACTACTGTACAATATATGAAATATTGAACAATAATATTGATCCCCTAGATCTTTTGATCACTACTGGTTTTGTACCTATTGATATAAGTTAAACTACTACATACACCCCGACCGGAACCGTCAGATCGTTGCAGTCGGCAGGCTTGCTACAGCCGAGCGCGCAAGAATATGACTTTGGCCCGTTAAAAAAAAATCGCTGACAATACTATCAACGGTACTTGAAAAATTTTTATCCTAAAAACTTTTTTCAACTATTGGCTTCAATTTGTACGCAGCATGTATATACAAATTTTCATAAATAAATTTTTTTCTCGATTGCCTAAAATTACGCTACTGAAAATAACAAGTTTGAGTTTCCTATTATTTTACCAACTTAAAAAAAATAAATCGGGTTCACGTGGGACGTTGTTCGAAGCGCTATTATGTCTATTTTAATCCAAAAAAAAATAGCTTGATAGCACAAATATTTTCAGAGATATAGCGGTGGAGACGTTAAAAAACATATTTCATTAAAAATCAATTTTTTTGAGTTTTTCCGAAATAAAAAAGTTCTCGACCATCAAAAAATGTCGTAAAAAATGATTTCGTGTACACGATTATCTTACTAAAGAATCCCACTAAGTCTGGTTTGGTTCTACGCCAGTTTTTTTTTCTTGAAAACTAAGCGACTTTACTTCCAGATTTTACTCTACTAAATGTCATATTTTATAAGATTCAGTATTATCTCTTAATTTTGCGGCACGGTACATATTGTAAATAGTTTTGTTATTCCATTTTAGACTATTATCTATAGGGGAAGTTTAGATAATTCTGAAAACGTGAGAAATAAATATATCTTTCATGGCAAATTGCTTAAGCGACATATCATGATCGTAGAAAATTAGAACCGATAGTGTAGGTAGAGGAGATGCGGTCATATGTAACTATAAATGCACCAATCACACATAAATTATACGACTAAGTAAGACAACTGTAGGAAATTGATAAGTTGAAATAGCAACGTAACAGAGGACATTTCCTAATTTCTAGTTATCTTATACGGCACAGCATAATTAGATTGTTTCCTATATATTTTACATTCTACTATCTCTGTGTCTATCTAATATATTTGTGTGGATCTGCAAAGCAATTTGTTGTGGAAGAAATTCCATGTTCATATTATAAACTGGCTCTTTCTTATTATGTTTTTGAACATATTTGAAAAACTATTAAACCCATAGAAATTTTTAGTTTTAACAAAGTTGTACTAGATAGAAATATTTGTTACGTAATTGTTTAATCCGAAATTGCGTTTGCCATTTTTTTTTTTTAATAAAATAAAATAGCTTGTTAATATCATTGCAATATTGTCAAGTTTACGTACACTTTCGTCTCCAATATGTTTATATTTTAAATACAAATTATTCCGATATACGAATTTGATGACGTAGTAGATTCTTAGGATTTGTGTTAAACCTTGTTGGCCTTAAAAGCAGTAATATATAAATTGATTATAATTATGCACTCTGTGTCAGTGTTGTAGAACTCTCCAAAATCGTCCTAAGTTGAAGACATAATCAAAATTCGACTTAGGCAAAAATTTCATTTAAAGACATTTTTGGGAGTCTGCAGAGGCGCAGATCAGTCCATAAGGACCGTTTTGGGTTCTATAAGGCGTTGGGAATGACCAGGTGAAAATTCGAAGAAACACCGAATTTTCACTTAGGAAAAATGTTTTTGGTTCAGAATATGAGAGTAGAAGTATATAATGACAAAGATTTGTGAATAATATACTTTTTCAAAGGTACCATAAATTGGACTTTGAAAAATAATATTTTTGGAAAGGCGTCAAAATTTGGCCCAGGAATCGATTTATCGAAAGTACGCCAAAGTTTCACTTGCAGACTAATTTTTCAAAACTGCGTTGAAATTTGGCTTGAAGATCGATTTTTCAAAAGTACGCCAAAATTTCACCCGCAGATTAACTTTTCAAAAGTACCTTGAAATTTGGCTTGAAAATCAATTTTTCAAAAGTACGCCAAAATTTCACCCGCGGATTAGCTTTTCAAAAGTACCTTGAAATTTGGCTTGAAAATCGATTTTTCAAAAGTACGCCAAAATTTCACCCGCAGATTAGTTTTTCAAAAGTACCTTGAAATTTGGCTCGAAAATCGATTTTTCAAAAGTACGCTAAAATTGGTCTTAAAATGGATTTTTCAAAAGTACCACAAAGTCAGTTTAAAAAGTACCACGAAAATATAATTTAAATTATTTTTTATTTTTTATTCCTCAACCAAAGACATTGACCTTTGAGGTACGGTCATTGAAAGCCCAATTCTAAAGTATGAGCATAAAATTTTAACGATGCACTGCATCCAAAAGGCAAAATAGAAGATTTTGTCAAAGCCGGCGTAGTGCCGATAAGCAAAAATTGATAAAAATCAATGCACATGTACAAGGCCGGTTTCTCGCATAGAAAGAGTTTGGATTGACCCAGCGGCTCACAATTTGGTCGAGCGCGTTGAGTGATCCAGACAAAGCGATGATAGAAAAGCCAATAACAGGGCTTTTCAAATGACAAAGTTATAGAGGAAAACGCCTTGTGCATAAAAATCCAAAAATTCAATTTTGCCTAAAAGTCGCTCGAAGGTGAGACGCTGCCAAATCGATAATATTAATCGACTGTGATAAGGGTTAGTAAGTCGTGGACTGATCGAACGCCACTCAACTTATGCAGTAATAAGTCCTCTGAATGTGTTTGAGTACGTGAATCTCCACGATACAAGAACTTTAAAGCTAAGTAGTCTCTAGCGAAACTAAATTCATTTAGTAAAACTTTTTTAAGTTAATTTCAGTCAGCCTTAATTATTCATTTACCCAGAGTCTGAAATGATTCTAAAAGGTCGCATTTTGATTCTGAGAAGGTATATATGAATCTTTTCTACCTAATCGATCGTTAGCGTGAGCGCTCTCGCTTGTATGGTCTGAAAGTCACTACCTTGATTGGGGAAGGCACGATTCTTTTCTTGAGAATTTTGTATAACCAATTCTGTTAAATAAACGGATTCTTTGAACTAATATTTCTTAATTGATCTTGAGGCCTGTTGACGGTCTATAATCCCTGGAACTTTCGTATAGAAAACCGGATGTGTCGAGTTAATTCGCATTAACGTTCGACCTTCTGGTTGTTTTACGGAGGTTTGATAGGGATTTTTTTATGCGTTTTTTGAGAAATATATTCCGTTATTAATGGACCAAAACGTGATTTTCGCGTACCAAAACTAATCCCTCCGCAGAGAAATTCTTCGGTTGGGATTTTTTTATGCAAAAATTCAGGAAATTAAGAGGTGCCTAAACCCCTAACGAAGGAATTCGGGTCCAGAGAGAGCGTAGTTTCCGATCTGTGGTAGTGCAGCCTTGGTCCCATTACTCGGCTACCGAAGTGCATCTTATCTCGAACCCGCCTGGGAGGTAGAAGAACGGGGTAATACGCGACTGGCGCCCCCTGAGAAATAAATTGGTGTCGCGTCATTTTGACGCCCGGTAGTGCGTTCTTCTACATCAGTACCAAAGGGGGGGTATTTACATTATCTAATTATCTTAATTTTTGAGGAGCATTATTTAAGGTTCAGTGTTCTTTAGAGTTACATACGTATAGTATACATATAACTTTTGTCTAAAAAAAATTTGATTGAAATTTTTTTAATATATCTATTTTTTGAAAATGAGTAATTGTGGAATATCCTCTCCTAACTGCAAGGTCTTTAGGAATTTAGGAAACTCATATTCAAACCGTAACCTCTTAGAGTTGAAATAAAAAAAAATATTTCTAAAAAATTAGTCCAAATACGTAAGCAACATCTTAAAGGACTTCATATCTGAACCTATATAAAAGTGGTTTGTTTCAGTCAAATCTCATAAAACTGGAGTATGTTGTACTTCCAACTATGCTGATTAAAGTCAAAGTTTTCCAAGATATTTAAGTATAAAGTTTGAAAATGCAGCTGGCAGGGCAGTACGTTTTCACCAAGTATACAGAGTGGTGATTATATGGGCAATTTCAAGCAGAAAAGTTCAAAGGAAGATATGCCCTAAAATGCTTCGTATGGAAGTTATAGCTCTAAAAAAATAAAGAAAGTGGGCTTTCCATCACATCATAATAGTTTGAAACTGTTAAAACACATTGTACTGAGTTATTATTTTTAGATAAAAGTTAGATCTAGTTGCTGAAATATTATCTGAAAAACGCCTTTTAGACGCGGCTATGGATCCTTGACTACACGAAGAATTTCGGCTCTAACTGGTTTTTCACGTACTACTATCCAGAGGATATTAAATAATTACAAATTCCATCTATGTAAAACTCATCTAGTTCAAGAACTGAATGAAGACGACAATGCTCGATGTGCACAACTTCCAAATTATCTCTTCAACATTTGTCTTTTATACGAAGTTTAGTTTTCTTTCTTAAGCCGACCCTACACGGTCAATAGTAATGTCATTATATGTAATGTAATGTCATTACATCTAAAAGTTATGTTTCAGTATTCCTTATTTTAGTTGTCAACCTACACGATAATTTGAAATGACATTATTTGCTACATTACTGCTCGACTAGGTCAAAAATAATACAGACATGTATTGCTATAAATTTAGCGTTAAGCACAAAATGAAATGTAAAACGACGACACTGAATGTGAGAAATATCCTCATGTTTTCCTTTTAAAAGAAGTTAGCGCGACAGAAGCAGATGGTTATAAAAATTATTTCATATGAGTAAAGGAACATTTGACAAGTTGCTGCGAATGGTCGAAACATTTTTGAAGTGACAGAGTACTAACATGAGGGAAAGTTTAGCGGTACATGAGAGATTAGCAGTAACTCTAAAATACTTGGCTAAAGGAAGAAACTTAGACGTTCTGCTGTCACGGCATCTACTTCAATAAGTATTGTCGTTAAAACATGTAAGGTACAAAGGATTTTATAGCATCCTACTGTTGGCTGTGGCAAACGCAAGAAAGGAATTCATCATGGTAGATGTTGGAATGAATGAACTATCAAATGAAGGAATTGTGTTTTACTCAAAATTTGGAGAATGTTTACTGCAGAACCACAGAAGACCTATACCAAAAACGACTCTCTGGCCTTCCCGCCAATATTGAATTTTATGCGCATATATCATATGTCGGTGGTATTATTGTCAACCTATAAATCCGCAGGTTTCTAAATTCATCGGTGGAGCGTACCGGTAAGCAATAACATTATATGATTGGCTATTTTGAAAACCGAAGCCAAAATCAGCTTCGAATTTTATCTACCAATGCGTCCAGCGGTGAATTTAGAAAGGTGCGGATTTATAGGTTGACAATACCACCCACAAGATGGCCGAAGGTCACCCCAATTTACCAATGAAAGGGTGCGTTTGCACGCACTCAGTAATTTAGTCGAGTCGTTTAGTAATTTAGTACTCGACCAATGCGGACAGCGTGTTTTAGTCAAGTAATTTAGTGGAAAGCAATTGCTAAATTACTGGACCGTCTCTCTACTCGACTAAATTACTGGATGCGTGCAAACGCACCCAAACATCGAACGTGCCTCCGACAGTGACGCTTCTGGTATAGGTCTTCTGTGGCAGAGCCTTAAATTTACCAAAACCCACCTCGTTGCCAACAACAAAAGAAACATTTCCATGCATGCCTGTCACGCATTTGCTTTGGATATAAAAATAACCTGTTCCGTGGCTAAATAAAATGAATATGGATAGATTAATATGAAACGCGCATTACACGGTCATTACTAATGTCAGTATCCTTACCAGGCATAAGTAATGATGTGTCGAAATCAGAAAATACAGATTTCAATAATTAATAGATATTATTACCTTTTGTACATTATTATACTAATAATGACATTACTATTGACCGTGTAAGGTCTGCTAATAGAAAGTACATACCTAATATTTTAGTGCTAAGGCTTTCGCGGAGCTGGTGATCTGGCTGTTGGTTTCCGGGTCTTCTTCCGCGTAGACTTGGTTGAGTGCTTGACGTTTCGACCATCTTGTCGTGGTCTTCTTCTGAAGCGAAGTGAGCTCTGCTGGACTGAGCTCCTCTATTTATAACCTGTATAAATAGAGGAGCTCAGTCCAGCAGAGCTCACTTCGCTTCAGAAGAAGACCACGACAAGATGGTCGAAACGTCAAGCACTCAACCAAGTCTACGCGGAAGAAGACCCGGAAACCAACAGCCAGTACATACCTAATACCCTGAAAAATTAAATGCTTGCTTGGGCCAATGTATATGTTGATCGTATAATTGGACCTTTTTCATATTTGAAAGTTTGAGTGAAGTAATATACCTAGATTTGTAGCAAACTGACGGTAATGTCGATCGATATTATTGAGATAGACGAACGTAACCTGGAAGAATATGTGATATTTCCGTGAGATGGTGCTCCTTCTCACTATGCATTATCTCCGCTATAGTTTTTGAATGAAATATTCGCTGGAAGATGGAACTGGCAGAGAAATTTTATTGAATGGTCCGCAAGATCTCCCGATTTATCCCCCATGGATTGTTTCCTCTAGGAACAGTTAAGGAGCATATTTATACAACTCAGCTCGATTCCTTGGAAGACTTGAGGAACTGCATCACTAACGAATGCCGCTAAATCACTCCAGACATTCTTCGCAACATCAGGCAACATTTTGAACAAGTACTTTATTATTGTATGAAGGTGAATGGTGGATATATAGACATATAAGTAGTTGCAAATTCCTTTTTCTTTTTAATTCGCAGTTACTTGACAACCAGTGGCTCGAATTTAAAAAGTAAAGCGCTTGTTATATAGGAAATCTATTAAGCTTTCAAGCTTTAAAACGACGTGTTTAAAATTTTCGATTCTAACTACTTTGCTAGTTTTTAGTTTTTGCATGGCTGCCTATACTTCTAACTTCAATGTTGAACATTTGAGTTCGTATTCCTAGTATCGATCCTGCTGTTGGTCATATTGTGCCTCAGGATGCTTACTTTCGAAAGTATTTTCACCATTAGCCCCAAATCTCAATAATCTAATTCCTGTTGATTCTTAGAACCGAGGAATCCTGGATTGATCATTTTTTGGGTAAAAATTTATCTGAAATCATCCTTACTGTTCGGAAAATATCCTTGCTATTATTGTGAACTGTATGTGACTGCAATTTTATACAGGCACCTTTGGCAAAAATTCCTATCTCTTCGACAAAGAGTTTGAATTCTTCACATTAATCTGTTATATTCTTTCTATCCCAAAGCAGAATTGATACCCTGAGTTTTTAGTTTTCCTGGCTTGTGTTTCAGTTAAAGTTTCAGCAGATATCCAAGATTATATCACATTCTACATATCCTGCTTTGTGTTTCCGTTGCTTCTCGTGTGATGTTCTATTATAGAGAAGCCCAAAAGACATTCGATCTTCTCCATGACTACAGGGCAAAGATCCATATAAATAAAGTCAGTCACTAGAGTCAGCTTCATTTGTATAGTACCTGAATTAATTTTGGAAGGCTTACAGAGCTTCATTGATGATCTCAATCGTATAATCAATGTGATTTCAAAATATACAGCAGGTTGATGACCAATTGGAAGGTGCCGTGAATGTTGTTGAAATGCAGTAATAAGTATAAGTATTTTCTAAGCGCCTTTCTCCCCCCTTCATAAAAATTTTCCATACCAAAGCCAACAGCAGTTAGCAAATGATGATCTTCCAATGTAGAACCGACTTTGGTTTTGAAATCACACTGGTGGTAGTTTTCCTGTTGACAATAATGTGCAGTAAGGTTACTAGATCTACGTAGAATGTTTCAAGCTTCTCTTCCTTAGCATCGGTTATAGGTGTATGCAGTAAAGAATATTTTTAATAGGATTTTACAAAACTAGAAAGAATATGGTATGAAAAATCAAAAAGGAATCTATTTAAGAAAATATTAATTTCAAATCTTTGCATTCCTTTGATAACCTACTTCTGGTTATGCTAGAAATCAAGAAAATCTATATTAATTTGTGTAGTAGTAACGAACACCAATGGTAATTATGTCATCAACAGCATCCTAACATCCCTGCTGAAATATCCAAGATGATGTCAAATATAAGAAATTTTATGTATCCTTTATTTAAATTTTATTAACCTACTGCGAACTATAATGAAGTGAAGTTACAAAAAGTCTGTTTTATAAGTGAGTGGTTTTTCCCGCAATCTGCACAGGTCGTCAACTTGAGACCTGGCAAACATTAGCAATACCAGAAAAACACAATAAATACTGTATATTTATGCGAAAAACTATGCATATTAGTTACAATTTTAATTGCCATTTTGGTTAAAACTAAAAGAAACTTTGTTTAATTATGAAATTTTCTTTTTAATCTGCTACCTGGAGAATAAGTAAATTATATTAGCAAGAAAATCAGAGTAAAGTTACGTGGTAAGGGTTGAGAGGGCACGTATGAAAACACTGGGTAATAATAGTTTCCCCTCGTATAATATTTGTACTCATTACGTGAATTTTTATAGGCGTGTTCGTGATTATATTTTTATCTGTCATACTTTTCGAAATATTCGCGAAAGTATTCGCAAGAAATAGCACTCACAAAAAATTGCAAAAAGTCGATTTACCATTTTACAATACTAACAGGCTCAGTATTTGTCGCAAGTAAATTTAAAAAATAATTTAATGAAATTTAATAAGGTTCATCTTTGGTAAGATTGGAAATGTCTATATCTACAATACTTTTAGAGATATTCGTGAAACAACATTTCACGTTATTTCTTCAAGATGGTGGTTCCTCCACGGTTGCAGTTGTATGGTACATTTTTGTCCAAAAAAGATAACACTATTTAAGAATAGTAGAAGAATAGTAATGTTTTATGATAGAATATGCCAAGGGATATTTTGTCATAAAACATTTCATTGTTATTTTTGAACTTATTTATTTAAGTCATATTTCATCTCATTTAAATAATCTATTTTTAAAATTATTTAGCGAAAACAAATTAAAAAATATATAACAAATTAGGCTGAGCGTAGGCGCCGATAGCGAATAAAAGACTCAGTAGATCTACTTAGCGACAACGTCCTTCGAAGTAATCGTCAAAACTGTTACCGTTGCAGTCGGTAATACTATTACATGTGATAGTTTTTCATTATATCCAATTGGTGAATATTTTTCTTAATTCGTCTCTCCGAAGAAACCGGAAATAAGAAAACCTTTCACTGGCTTATGGTCACGCCTAACAAACAGTATAAGAGCTCAAGTCGGAACTATCCCATCATCAGTATTCGTTTTAGTTTAACACACACACAACGATATGAATCTAGTTATTGTAAGTGTATTGGATACAGTGCGAAAAAAATAACATCAGTGCCATGATAGAGGATTTTTAAAATTAAATTAAAATATGATGTCGCACTAGGCTGCCGATCCAACTGGAACTAATTTTATTATTTTTCGCACTGTACATGATTTAAATATCTAATACTTGGTTGCACTTGCAGTGAATGTTTACATTGTGATTAGTTACCAATTAGTGCAATTTGAAAAACGTAATTTGGGGGTGTTGTGATAACTGTGTCTTCGGCATTTGTGGTGATAATAATAATGATAACAAAAGGATTCTATTACCGCAAAGTTTAGCACCCTGTGTTTGATGCACTTCGATGGTCAGCGGGTTACGTCAAATTAGAGAAGGTTATAAGTATTTTCTTCTTCTTTATTAGTTATTTTGCCGCTTCTGTAGAAATATTAAAAAATTTAATCAGAGAAACTCCTATATAATAATCTCTTTGACAATTACCTGTTAGTTTATATATTTTTAGGTGTGAAACATTATGATTTTTTGTCAAAAGAGTGATACTTTAAAAATACAAATAAAATAATAAGATAATAATATTTTTGTGTTTATCAGAAGCATTCAAAAACCAACCTCGGTCTGATCTATTTGGCGCAGAAGATTCTTTCATAAAATATTTAAATATTTTTGCAGAAGTAGAAAAATAACTAATAAAGAATAAGAAAATATGAATGTGCCACAAATAACAATATAACACAATGTAAAGTTATAAGTAACTGCAAAATTAAAATAAATAACTCTCCTACTAATAAATGAAGCAAATGAGAACATTTCCCACTTTCATAAAAATTATCTGTTTCTTTATCATTTTATGGGTACAATACCAAATGATAAAACAGCATATTATTGAAGAATTTATCAAAATAATCACGTTTCTAATTAAAGCGAGACAGAAGTGAAATAAAAATACTTCTTTAGTTTTCATCAGAATACAAAGCCTTATTTCAAAATTGTAAGTTATATTTAAAAAAATATTAACAGATTTAGAGTTGGTAAGTATTTAATTTCAAGTAAATAAGCAGAAAATATTCAATAATTTTCAATAAGTCTACCGTTAATTATTATGTTTTATTAATCCACTTTTTTATTATTATTAATGATTATAATTGATATGAAGCAAACGAAAACCTGTTATACTTTTATATAAATATATAAGTATAACTGATATGCATTAAAAGAAATTGAGTAGTTTTGTTTGTTCTGAATAAGTTACAATAATAAATAATCTTGTCATTTTTGTTTTAGACTGCTACAACAATTTCTTAATGATAGTTGATAGAGTAGTTGCTTTGATTTGTTTTTCAATGTGCTCCAAACTGTTTTAGGATATTTATCTAGAGTAAAATTCGTATGCCTATAAAAAAAAAGGTTAACTTCCGGTTTGAATCGGATATTTTGTTTGAAGATAGAGCATCAAAAACTCTGTCCTTTAAATTTGTAATTTGGTTTTAATTCTCCAAGTTTATTCTCTTCCATGTCAAAAACAACCAAAGATTAGCGTTTTTTACCTAAAATTTAACTTCACCACTAAATTCGTAAACTCCTCAAACGGTTTTGTACCAGTTTCCTAAAAAAATGTGTATTTTTGAAAAAATTATAATATGGGCACTATTTACAATTAGATTCATATGATCCTTAATAAAAATTCTAGGCAATCTATATAATTTAAAACAACGATTAAAACTTAACAAAAATTATTTATATTGAATTTTAATGCCTTTTATGGTAAGACTACGGTAATCCAATTTAACAATTATTATTTGAAAAAAAAATATATAATTTATATTAAAATATTTGGCCTGTACATAGAAATCAATTCAAGGTAATATGTATCTGTTTAACGTTGAATGCTGCTCGAGGCATATGATTGCATCTTGGACGTCTGTGTGCGATATATTTGACTGGGAAGTAATAAATTCGCGAAAGAACCTGTGAATATTGTTTATTTACATTCTAGTTGGTATATGGTTTTTACCAGATCTCATTCTTTTCATACTTCTGAATTTTCATACTACGATATGAACATAATTTTCTTCCGTACCGTTTTAGTGAACATTGGATGAGGTTTAGTGTCCTTTTCGCACAAAGACTTTCTTATTTTTCAAATCATTTTTAACTGTACCATTCGAAAGTGGATGTTAGTTTGATCTGAAGGAAATACCACACTTCACTCTTTTTCATTAAAAAGGAATCGTCCGAGTTCCATGACAGTTGGACATTAAGTATAATTCTAGCACTCGCGGAACCGAGGCATGGGTCACGTAGCTTAGAATTGAATGCAAAATGTTTTCATTCTCTTGTTGTTATAACAATTCCCTATTTAATTTGATATATCAATTCACCCACACTAAACAACTGTAATTCATGTTGGATATATCATAGATATTTGGGCATGTGAGTGTGTGTTTAATAATGCATCAAATTACTTCGAAAATTCATAATAGGCATGTACACAAAATTTTAATTTCAATTGAAAATGAGAGATTTGTGAATATTATAACCTAATGTAACAATAAGAAAATATACATATTTTTATTTTGCCAATTATTCGTAATAGAAAACAACCCAACGCAGCGAGGCTAAGAAACGTTCCCAAGGTAGAGGCTAGTTATAAGACGTCACCTAGTTGCAGCCACATCAGCCTGTGTGTGTAATGTGGGCCGGTTTTTTTTTTATAGAAAGACTAATGTAATATTATTGATCAGCACGATTTAGAACCTCTATATGCAAAATTTAGATGATTTTCTAATTACGACCCCCTATAAAATTATATTTTTCAGATCTAAATAATTAATAACTTTTAATCAAATTGTATTTCGAGAAAAGTCATTCTTCATCCTCTTTTTAAATTTACTTTTTCTACAATACAGGTTCATCCATACTTTCAAATTTCATAGCCTAAGAATTTTCATTGAAAAATTGCCAAATATTTTGAACCAGCAGCCTTGTAAATTATTCGTGCATTAAGGGTTGCCGAATTTGAAAAAGCATGGATGAGAATGGGCGATAGAAAAAGTGATTTTAAATAGAAAATGTGGAATAACTTTTTTCGAAAAAAAATTCATTTCCAAGTTATAAATTATTTGATACTATTTTTGGTAATTTTTCAATGAAAGTTCTTGGCCTATAAAATTTTAAAGTATAGATGACGCTGGGTTGCAGAAGAAGTGAATTTAAATAGAAAATGAAGAATGACATTATTTCGAAATACAATTCGTTTTAAAGGTTTTAATTATTTTATATTTGAAAAATATAATTTTAAGGGGCCGTAAGTCGAAAACAATAAATCAAAATGTTTTTAAATTTTGTATATAGCATGCTAATCAATAATATTGCATTGGTCTTTCAATAAAAAACAACGGCCCGCATTACACACGACGTGCCTGCAAAGTTACTAGCCTCTACCTTGGGAACGTTTTTTAATCTCGCTGCGTTGGTGTGATTTCTGTTACGAATAGCTGACAAAATAAAAATTTTTTAATAAAAATTTTGATTTTGGTACTAGGACCTCTAATGTATAGTTGTAACTACTTAATATTAATTTATATTATTTTTTTTTTGTGTACATACCTGTTCATTACTAAACGGAGATGCATTTTTTGTTTAAACCGCTTTTACTTGGAGATGATTTGTTCTACTGCTAATTGTCAAGAGACTCGTTTTTATGCAGTATTAGCCAGAGACTGATAATTAAATTCCTAAAAATATAAATTAGAAAAATATGTAGAAGTAAAGGGTCATGTCTCCGTTCATGAATAATATGAATTTTGGTTAACACATTAAAATAATAGGCTTCGACAACTTGCCTGTTGATCAAAATTTGGCGCGGCAGAAAGACGACGCGGCGTACAAATGTTAGACTTGCTTGTCTTTTTTTTTACATCTCTGAGACATGCACCATTAAGGGGACAGACAGGCGGCGGTGGATAGATGCTTTCGAAATGTGGGACTAGAGACGTTCATTACGAATTCCCTGAACAGCCTATCGCAACAACTGCTAAATTTTCCAAGACATACATCTCCTAAAAAGGGCTCTCTATCATATTATTTTCCCAAATCCTCTCATTTTTTGGCCACATCAACTAAAATAATCTCGAAAATAATACGAGTCACAAGACGACTGTCGTCAAGACGTTGTGAATAAGAATAAAACGATTAAGCCTATATAATGCTTAATTGGGAGCCAAGATGTCCCAACGTGTTTTCAAAATAATGAGTAAAAACCACTAATTAGACACCATTCTCAGAGGACCGTAGCTCCCTTAAGAAGAATTTCCATTCCATGTTTATAGACCCTTTCTCACTAGTTTTGCGTGTGAAATTAGTGTCCAAACGATTGTTAGATATTTCGGGATACCATGTATAAATCATAGAAAATAATTGTTCGACTTTACTTAAGAATTGATGAACCAGTTAATTTAGTATTTTTTTAATCTAATCAGAAATATGAATAAGGAACATTCAAATATTCTAAACCTATTCAAGTATTTCAAAGATTTAAATATGAAGAACTATAAGTAAGGACACACAGCTATAATAAGTGCAAGGTCGATATGTGAAAATAGTTTTATACGGTTAATGTCTTTATTAAATGTTTACTCTTAATTTTGCGACATGCGTAATAGCTAAATCTCTGGGAATGACCTTTGTGGACATACGTTCCTTTCTTGGAAGACTGGACGAGACCTGTTTAGATATGCTATATTATCCCCAAATACTACTACTCGTCGTGTCGGAAGTCCTGCCTCATCACTATCTAAAACAATTATTTATACCACGTGCTGTTCTTGATTTTCTTGGTGTCTTTCAGCCAGTAGTAAAATCAGTCGGAGTTAGTACGATCGTAAGCCAAAGAAAATTCTTCGATAAATTCACCTGACTGATAATGAGGCAAAATTATTCAACCGTACTATTAACTAACCGTATAATTATCAGAGATTTGATTGTATTGAAATGGCTCGTTAATATTACAATTCATAAAATGAGTTTATAACATTTAGTTTTTTTTTCAACCTCTACGACGTTAATAATGCTCTTCCTCATTCGCCTTCCAACATCACACATATTCAATGAGGATCTTTCTCATCGTCCCTTAGCACAAACATATTTCATTTTTTAAAAAAACCGCTGCCCAAGGAATCACTACTTCCACAACAAAAAAATTTTGTATGTGGAAATAATTGCTTATGGAACTTTAATAATATAATATTTGAAGTCCTCTACCCCAAAAACCCACAAAACGATACCCCACATCGGTAGTGGGGTGGGGGTGGTGATAGGTGGTGGTAGTGGGGGTGGATGAAGAAAAAAATATTTTGAGGTTTCTGGTTCTTGTACACACACTAAATCACATTTTTTTCATCCCCTATAATAATGGGGTGGGGGTGGTAATGGGGGTGGCTAATTCCAAAATTTTTTTTGAGACCTTAGCTTTTCTTGTATATACTAAATACCAATTTTATGGACTCTTACTTGCTTGATTTTCCTATTTACCCCAAATTTAGTTCTAGATCTCGTTAAAGTACATATGTGTACCAAATTTCAAGTCAATATCTCAAACGGTTCCAGAGTAAACGTGCGAGCAAAAAAAGTTACAGTCAGACCGATAGACAGTCCGACAGACCGACAGACAGACAGACCGACAGACAGACAGAATTTTTTTTGCTCAAACTTAAAATCTCGACGTTTCATGACATTATAAGCCTATTTGAACAATACAATTTTTTTTAAAAATTTTTGTCGTTACTATCCTTCCACTGGATGTGAAAGTAATTATTTAATGATGAGACGTAAATTAACTACAAAACCATTCCATTGATAATTATTAATTTCAACATATTTTTAACGACGAGGCTGAGAGGATAGCGTAGAGGAATCGCGGCTGAGTGGCTCAACACGTATATCTGCTATATATATTTCGATATAGTTCGATTCTTAGCCGCCGCCTTTCGCAATGTCGTATGTGTATCTGCTTTTCTGGTTGAGTAGCGGAATGGTAGACTGGTAGCGTGGTGGTTGTGTTGTGGTGGTGACTCCACTGGGGCGTTAAATATAAATAAGGCGGAAACATAAAAAAAAAAGTTAAATAATTTTCTCTGATGCCAAGAAGACAATAGAGGACTGGAATCATTCTCAGTTCTTTGATTTCTTGGCCTCCCACTCAGAACTGCTGAAAGCGAAGACTCCTTAACTCAGAGCCTCGTCGAAATGAGCAGAACAAATCCTACGACTAAGCAGGAAACATCAAAATTGTAGTAGGTCTTTTGACTGGACACGGTTCTTTCAGAAAACACCGGTACACTATTGAGGTGGTGGATAACCCCGACTGCAGGTCCCGAGGGGATGAAGAAGAAACTTCCATGTTCATCCTAACCTATCCTAGTCTTATGAACTTAAAGCACAAACACTTCGGCATTGGTTTTCTGATGCTGGAGGAAATAATGGATGCCCACATAAGAAAGATTTTGGCCTTTGGGTCATGATCCAGTCTGAATGGGGAATTTGTAAATTTGTAGCGGAAGTACAATGAGCTACAATGCCTGAGTGCGGCGGCCTTTTGTCGTCCCGCTAAAGGAAGAAGAAGAAGACTATTTTCTTTCTTTAAATTATCAATTGTCCTCTCTCCGGATTATGTAGCCAGAAAATTAAAGGGTTCGGGATGCTGGAAAGTCGCTTTTGGGGGACGCATTTCTGAGATAGTCGATGCGGTGAGCTGTCCAGTGAATTCATAGCTCACGTCTCCAGACCCACATCCCAAAAATATCAATTCATTGTATGTCTACATCGGCAAACAAAGATGGAGAAAACTAGGACGACAGCAAGTCTGATATTTGTGAGTCTTTCGATATTTCTGCCATGCCAAATGTACCCCAATTTGGAAGGCGCTGATTTTGGCAACTATATTCTTCCTAGAATCTTATATATGCAGTTGGTGGTTTGTCTTTCAAAGGTTATTACTACCTCACAATCATCTACACTGGGAAGTTTTCATTTCTTCGATTTTTAATCATTCATAATTTTTGTTTTCTTATGTAATTTACACTTAAACCGTAATTAGAGCTTGTTATTTGAAATGCGGTCCACAAAGTGTATTGAGCTCAGCCTTGCCTGTTGCAACTTGAAGGGGTCTACAGACGATCCGACTGTCAGGAGCAAACATTGTCGTTACGCTTTGAAGATTAATGGAATTTCAGCAGACCAGTTCATTTTGCGAATGAGTTCAAAGCATGCCGACAATGTTGGCTCTCGACAGTTGGATTGTCTATAGAGCCCTTAAAAGCACACGCATCACGTGTTCATTATAGATATCAAAGGAGATTGATGACAGAACACAACCGCACATGGCACATTCGGCCAAATTTACACGTGTGGGGGCTAGTGTTATTCGCTTTCATGAAAGCACAGTTTTATTCTCCAATAATCCTTGTCCCATTCTACGTTGTCAAAATCATTGCGGTAGTCTACGAAGCAAAAGAATATAGGCACGTAATATTTTCTTGCTTTCTCGATAAGATGTCGCAAATTGAATCTCTCTGGTACTCGTCCTTTAACAAGACTGCTGTTACTTTCGGTACATTTTTATTTTCAGATCTGTCAACTTTGGTACAGCACCCAATACTCTCTCACTTTCCTAACTAAGAAAGTTAAAAGTTAAATAAAGTTGTGTAAGGAATATTGATTTTTACTATCTTATTCTTAAGCCTTAAGCCATCATTTCAACTTTTTTTTATTTAAATTGAACACATTTAACAAAAAATGAGATAATAAATTTGATTTTCAACAGAAAAATTGATATGCGTTTCAACTCTTGTCATAAAAATTGATAGTTTTCGAGAAAACTCAAATAACTTAGCCTTAGCCTTAGCCTAGCCTCAAATAATTTCAGTTTAAACATTTTTATTCAATTTTATAAATATAAAGTTAACACTAACAAATAATTAGAATAATTAAAAGTAAAAATGGTATTGTTAAGTTACCCAAAGAATTTCCAAATTTCTCTTTCAATTCCATAAAATATAATTTTGGTGGATTCAGTTGAAGGCCACTCTTTTTATATAAACTGTATTAAAGTAAGAGTAAATTATGTTTGATAAAAACAAAGTGAAATGTTCTTGGCAATTCCTAGCCAATTCGAGGGGAAAGGAAAAGTGCTACAGTTGTTTGTTTAGGAATATTTTTTAATATTATTAAAGCGTATATAAAGGCAGACCCGACTCTTTTTTACTTGGAAAGATTTTATAGTATATAAATTATTATCCAATTTTAATGCCATAAAATCGTTCATTAATATATACTTAAATATCCGGAAAAGAAGTTGCTTCCGAACAATTAGAAATTGCGGAATAGTAATTCGAGATGCACTGAACATCGTACAAATTCAGTCGACGCTAGAACTAACGAGGCAAAGTTCCTTGCTCACTCAACTGTAGCAACAAATTATATATAAATGAGTAATGCATATATGATTCTTTTATTCAAAATAAATTGGCAACAAGATAAAATGACTCCAAGTATTTACAAATACTTTAAACTGTCACAAATGCATAATGACTATATCGTTTTACACGATACTCACTTGTTCAACCGGTTATAAACATATTTTATGGTCCATCTAAATTTATTGCACTTTCTTCAAACTTTCTACTAATTAAAATTGCTAACTAAAATAAGATCAAATCATAGTGTTGTTACATATTAATGACATTACAGTTTCTAATAACAGTGCGGCTTTTTTAATCTTCTCTATAATTGATAAATTTTTTACATTTTTTATTATTAAATTGAAATTAATATGAAATTAAACTATATAGTAAAAGTTGTTGATAAGCAACAGTAGGAAAAGACAATACAGTAATTAAAGTAGTATTCTTAAAACGCAATTTTTGTTTGAAATTCTTTTGTGAAATTCGTGATTATATTAAATGTTTAATATTTAATACCAATTTTTTTTCCAAGATAAATAAATAGAAATACATGTCTCATAATGTGTGTGGGAAAATATTGTAGAAATAAATTTCATGTCGTTTTATATTCTTTGAAATTATCAACGCTCCACAGTGGGCCAGAATCCGAAAAAGCTGGCCATAATTCAAAAAATGGAGCAATGGTTTTGAAAATATTCACTATTTGAGGTCTCTGATTACGAATTTGGTAATAATTTTTTCAAAAACAATATGGCGGCTCAAATATGGCGACAAACATTTGAGAAAAGTTTGTCATTTCAATTGAAAATTGGTACTCGGGGGTTTTCGAGGTCGCTGATTACGAACATGATAATAGTTTCTCCAAAAACAAAATGGCGGCTTCAAAATGGCGACAAACATTTGAGAAAAGTTAATCATTTCAATTGGAAATTGGTATTCGGGGGACTTGCTGATTACGAATTTGAATTCAAATTTAAAAAATTAAATTAATTAAGTTAAATTAAATTTTACATACTTTTAGGCATTTTATAAATTCCAACCAAAAATAATTTTTCATTAATTATTTTTGACATAACAAAATGCATTAATTTTTTCAAAAATTGTTTATAACACATAGATATTATAAATTGTTACGTTTAAATGGAATTTTTAAATAGATATATGCTAAAACATCACTATAAACCAAAGTTAACGCGACGCTGTATTTTGCACCGTGTCATAAAAACGATCACAGAAACAAGAGTGGCACCTAGGGGCAGCCAATCCTTACATATTTTTTTACAAGAATGTTCAACGAACAACTTAAATGTTAATAAATCTTTACAAATTAATAATTACAAAATTTCACCTTCGACATTTAATTATACATATCTTGTGGATGAGAATCCATTTTAATGTATTGTAATGTCACTATTTTCTAAATTTTTACAGGACTTGCTGTTGACTCCAACAACACACGTGAAACAAACGGCTCGGTGCGCTTCGTGTGACGGTCACATTCGGAGTGAAGCTACAAAGAGCTCGGGGGATGTCGGCTCCTAGGGATCGGTTTATATTATACTTGAGGTCACCTACTAAACGTTCTGGGACAAAAAAGTTCTAAATTTGAAACTCGATTTTTCGATTTTTGGCCAGCTCTTTCGGATTCTGGCCCACCGTGCGCCCTCTGATTACATTTTAAAATAACACGGGATACATTTTTTTCTTTTTATTAAAAAATTATAATAATACTGAGAAACGTATACAGGGTAGATAAAAAAATCTGCTGAATTTTCAGGGGATCTTATATGTCTCCTTGTTTGATTGATTGTAAGTTCCTGTATTTCAGCGACTCCGTTTGCAACAAGGTAGCCCATCGCAATGACATTCTTGTACTCTCTGGTGGCATGGCGCCCCAAATGATAGGAAACTACGATTGTAAATTTGACAATAAGCTTGATCCACCACCAGAAACGATTCCCGAGAAAAAAAAGGTAGCCTTACACTCGCGAATCACTTCTGATCCAACTGTTTTAATTTCTAACTTTTCAAGTTTAATTCGTTTGCAAAGATCTTTTGCATACGGTTTACGTTTTTTAAAAAACTATGAACCCGGTGAACTTATTGAATAATCTGGACCCTTATCGGTTAAAGAATTAAAAATGTCATTAATAGCATTAGTCAAACTTGTTCAAAGCAGACATTTTCATGATGATATCAATCAACTAAAATTAGGAAAAACTATTTTTAAAAGCTCGACTATCTCGCTAAATCCTTTTCTAGATGAGACCAATGTTTTGCGTGTTGGAGGTCGTCTTAATAACGCTGATATAAATTTTGATCAAAAACATCCAATTTAATTGCCGTCAAAAACTCATTTTACCAGAATATTAATTCAATATGTACACGTGAAACTTTGTCATGCTGGAGCTCAAACAGTTTTGGCAAATATCAGATTGCAATTTTGACCAATAAACGCTTTGAGAGATATAAAAAATATTATCAATAATTGCTAGTTTCCAGTTTACTGAATCATTTTTCTAACTCTCAAAAGATTTATTGCCAGACGTGGCTAACCCGTTACTATTTTCAGTGACAATGGTACGAATTTTCGTGATTCTAGTAATCAGTTAAATGTGTTATATTAATTTTATAAAACAAAATATAATCTCAATTCAATACAAGATTATTTAACTGTGTTTATTCCCCCTAATAGCCCATATTTGGGTGGATTATGCGAGGCAGGAATTAAATCCACAAAATACCACATTCGCCGTATTGTAGGAAACAGTCACCCAACATTTGAAGAGCTATCTACAGTTCTAGCTCAAATATAAGCTATTTTAAACTCGCGACCGATTTGCTCCGTGTCAGATGATTCCTCTGATCTCACTTGTTTAACTCCCGGTCACTTTCTCATGGGTGAACCTTTATCTATTTATACCGAAAAAGGCGTTTCAAAAATACCCGAAAATTGACTATCATTTTGGCAACAATGCAGTAAAATGCAACAACACTTTTGGAAACGATGGTCGGTTGAATAATTAAACCGTTTGCACAATCGCCCTAAGTGGTTCAAACCTTATTCCAATTTAAAGGAAAATATAGTTGTTCTCATAAAGGAAGACAACGTTTTACCCCTGCATTGGCCACTTGCTCGTATTGTCCAAATAATGCCAGGCCCCGATAAAAAGGTTAGAGTAGTTAAGGTTAGAACACAAAACGGCATTTTTGTTCGCCCTATTAGTAAATTGTGCCCTTTACCTCAGGAAACTTGTTGAAGACAATACTTCAACAAAGGGGGAAGGATGTTGTGGTTTAGGAGATAAGGTATTGACAAAATAAAATTACTGGAGAAGAACGCATTTTCGTGAGTCTCTCAAACGTTGGTTTTAAGAGGAAACAAAATGGCTTAATTCTATGGTCAATTTTGTTTTTTAAATAGAAATTTATAATTTTTATGAAAGCATGTTAATCCATGACAAGGAACAAGCTATTACTGCCTGAAGTATTTTAAATTTTACGAGATTTTAAACAAGATAACTAAATATGTGTAACTCATTTTTTATTACGAATAATAATAACAATTGTTCAAAATTATGAAAATGTTTCATACAAAAAATGTTTGTGTTTTTTCCATAGATTATTTCACTCATTAACATGGCAGCCAATAAAAGCCCATTTTTTAAGATCATTCATTCATCAATCAAATTAGTAGTCGGTTTTTGACGGCACCAGCATGCGGATTTATAGCCGTAATCTTTGCAAAATGCGTTGCACCATTAGCATATGCCATGTTTTACTTCGAGAATGCTTTCCTAGTGCTTTTAAATTTTATCTAGAATTTTTTTCTCGAGCTTATTGTCTAGAGATAATATAACTTGTGCAAACTGTAGTAATGTACAGTACATGTAATACTATATAGGGTGTCCCACTTGCAACTCCCAGAACCTTTCCCTCGATAACAAGTATTTGAATTCCGTAAAAGGTATTCACTAGAATATATAAATGAATTTAATTTTGAGTGCAAATAGTCATTTTACAAACTGAGATATAGGTAGATGACGTTGCGGTGCAAAGAAATTGTTCGATTCCAGGAACTTTGAAATGAGGTGCATATGATGGGGCATTACATTTAAGCAACTTTTTGATACGAACAATTTTCGAAAATTCACGGGTTTTCGAGATATTTGACATTCAATATTATTTTTTTAAGTATAAAAATCGCCATAACTTTTCTAAGACAAATATTAGACGAGTTCTTTGGAACATTTTTCATAGTGAATCAGGCTGATAGAATCAAGTAAATATAACTTGGTGGGTGCATTTATGAGTTGGTAGCACAACGTACGATTTGATATGCGATGCGCAATGATGCAAAGAGAAACTAGTCACGTATGTCTGATCTTCTTAGTTTATATGATGAAGCGACCTTTGGATCGACCAAGTTAAAGTTTACTCGACTCTATGATAGTAATGGCACATAAATTTATTTCAAAATACCAAAACAAAAATGTTTACTTATTTTTTTAAAGTAAAGCAAAGGTGGTTGCAACTGTTATTTGGACATTAAGATTTTGACATTTCTGTTTACTGCGTATTATCTATATCCGTGTTATGTTTATGTTGTATGTTCGACTGAATTTTATACTGTAAATTGTAGATGTGTGGTTAGGTTTGGGAACAAAAATGCGGGTTTTGTTACTTAAAAAAACTCTATTGAAGTTCAAATATCTCTAAAACTAGTGAGTTCTTAAAAACTGTTTTTATTATAAAAGTTGCATAGAATGCAATGCCCCATAACATGCCCCTCTTTTAAAGTATCCTGGGATCGAATAATTCCTTTGCATCGCAACGTCATCTATACATCAATTTGTAAAGTGATCATTTTTACTTAAAACCGAAGTTGTTCATATTTCTAGTGGATACTTTTTACGGAATTCAAATGTCTCTTTTAGTTAACGAGAAAATAGCACCGAAAATTTTACGTGGGACACCTTGTATATAGGCTAATCGTTGCCTATCTGTAACTATTTCAATTTCACTACTTCTATATTGCAAATTCATAAATTAGCTATCTAGCTAGCTAGACTCTTACAATTTAATCAGATGGAAGATTCTTTAGAAAAAAATTACATGTCAAGGTTGTAATGTAACTACGGGGGACAAGTTACATAGAGTTTTCAAAGGCTTAACAAAATAGCAAATAATTATTACTGCGGCCATTAAAATTAAATAGAAATACCTACCAAGCAGGTCAATTAATTATTACCTGGGTTCATTCATCACAAAGCAATAATAACACGTTAATAATTAGGAGCCGAAGAAACTGAATATCTTGGCGAACCAGATTTTCTAGATTTACGCGTAAACTCGGCTTTAAAGCCTTTATATACCCTCTTAAAAATACCCCGACGAAAGTTATTCTTTCCTATAATAAATGTTAATATTCCACAACTATAGTTAAAGTTGAGTAGAAAGACGTTTTCACCAAAATGGATCGAGAAATTATGGACGCTCTGTACTTAATTAGATGAAAACAAGTATTTTTTGCGTTTCTAAAATTATAAAACGTTATGTATTATAATAATTTCTATGCCGCATTCTTTAAATTCGCAACTTCAGTAAATCTTAGTTAACATAAAAAATTATAAATTGAATGCGTATAAAAGAAATTCGCACACTATTAAAATTTAACAACCAATAGATAATTTTGCTGTACTCATTCGAAATATTTCCTAGGGCGCTGTCTTTATCTTGGCTATTTTATAGTTAATGCCAGAGCGTACGTATTATGTTCACAAAGCCCTTAGACCATGTCCGGCTGTAAATAATGGTGATAAGGAATACTTATTTGGATGAAAACAAGTACTTTTTCTTTTACGTTTTTAAAATTATAAGCTGCTATGTACTTATATAATGAATGAATGAATTCGTAACTTCACTTAGTTAACAACAAGAATTTATAAAATTAATGCAGATAAAAATTCGCGTCCTATTAAAAAACAACCAAGAGCTAATTTTGGTGCGTAAATACATTCCAAATATTTTCTAGGGCGCTGCCTTTATCTTGGCCTTAGCTTCAAAGGGAGTACATGGCGGGGTTATAGGCGACTACGGAGGTGATGCAGAACAAAGTGAGGAGCAACATGGGTATGACGAAGGTCAAAGTAAAAATCTAGAAAGCGGCGGAGATTACAGTAGTCAAGAGCAAGGAGGCTATGAAGGCAACGACCTTTCAAACCACATCGGTGGTGGAGAGGATCACGGAGCCCAATTTGGACAGGAAGCTTCAGCAGGCTATCAACAAGATTACGGACAGGGACATGAACAAAGTGGAGGTAAAATGTCAATTTCTTTTAATTTTTAATTAAAGTTAATTTATAATTTGATATACACATCCTTGATTGGTTCATGCATATTATACAAAATAAAATATTTCTCAAAAGTTTTAAATTTAGATATCAAGTAATTGCAATCTTATCTATGTAATCTAATTTTGAACAGAATTTTCTCAAATATTTAGTAAAAATTTAAAACTTCAAATACTTTAGAAAAGTGGTCGAACTATCATACAAAATATTTTTAATATTTATCAATATAGTAGTGAAGTTAATCTAAAATGTGTAGAGAACTGTCTTTGAATAATAATTTTTTCACTGAAGCTTTTCGCAGGTATTATTAAAAGTGTAACAAAAAGTTTGAAAATAAATTCGAGTCTCGAAAAATATTTGTATAAACAAAACTATATTCAGAATAGGGTTTTTCCGTAGCTTTTCTTAAATTTGTGATTTCATAAATCGTAACGCAAAAAAAATCAAACACGAGTTATTTGTTAATACTCTGCAGCTCAAAAATGTGCATTTATAAAGAAAGCAAGCTAAAAACGTACTTTTCGCCAATTTACTGAGCTTTTTATATAATTATTGCACATTCTATAGGATACTCTTCGCAGTTTTCTTGTAAATAATGTTAGTTTTTGCATATTCTAAATTACGTGATACCAACTTTGTTGTGAAAAAAAAAATATATGAAAAAAAAATTGAAAAAAAAAACATCCAACCTGTGTGGGATTCGAACACACGACCTTTGGATTGCAAGGCAAAACTTTAGCCACTGGATCATCACACATTGTTGCAAAAATTGAATGTCTGAAATATATATTTTTTATAAAATATTATTTTGGGTATTCAGCAGATAACTTTCTAAGAAATCATTCGTTCCTTTCATACATCTTTTGAGAATCATATTTCAACACATTATTAGATATATTATTATGAAATATATTTTACTAAAATATATAAACCAAGAAATATATCATAGAGATAGCACTTTGCAAGATTTCTATTTAAGTACAAGCGACAAAATTAAGAAAATATATATTTTTTAATTAAATGATTAATAACTTTCTTATTTACTTATTAATTATCTTCAAAAACAATGGGGTTCTTCCTCTAGCTAACACTAACTTACTGTCAAAATTTCGAAACAATCGGACTTTTCTTTCTTCAGTTATCGTGCTTACAAGAAACGTGACGAACGGACAGATGGACGGACATTTTGAAAGTTGTTCAGAATTCGTTCACTAACACAATGATATGAAATTTTTTTCTCTACGAGCGATATTTACAGTTTTAGAAATGTGCCGATCAGATGCAATATACTCTTCGTTTTCGTATTTGCGAAAAGTATAATAACTTAACATTTTTTATAATATTCCATGATTTAAAATAATTTAACAATTGCTAGGTATTACAGTAGATGGTTAATATACCAAAAGGCCAACAAACAAGTAATCATTCTGTAAAAATAATGGTCAGTGCATAATTTAAAATAAATTTTACATAGTGTACACAAGATGAGTAGTGTACTAATATATTTTATCTTCTAGAACACATTGTGCCTGACACTCACAAAGAGTTAGGTGTAAGTCTTCAATCATAGCGCAATTACTACATTTAAATTGCACCCTCTCAGCTGATACTTTGTTTACTTTTACTTCCAATATGCATTAATTAATATAATGATTTATCATTAATATAATTATTACATTAATATAATGATTTATCCACATTCTTCCTTGTATCAGCAAGGGTCATGTATTAAGAAAAATTATTTTATGTTAAGATTTATATAACTATCAATTATTATTTTAAGCTTAATTGATACTAATGTAGGATGCAACAACATGCTATAATTTCTTTTTCACTACCTTGAAAACAAATATATCTTGACATGTTGCAGCCATTTTTGCTTTATCGAATAACTAAATTACCAAGTTATGTGACCTTTTTGATTACCTATGAGAGTTTAGCTAACGTAAATGTGTGAACTTTCCTAGTATCTTTCAGAAAAATTATGTATGTAAAATGAATATTAAATAATTAAAAATGTGCGTTTTAGTTTAATCTTCCCATATTCCGAGAATACGCCGTCACTAAAAGGCGTTTTTATAGCACTCATACCGATTCTGTGTAATCCAATCTCCATTATTCGGAATACGATGCCGATTGTGAAAATATTCTTTTAACACTCAATACAATCTGCCTCGGAGTTGGATATGTTGTGTCAGCAGCATAATATAATAAATAGAGTAAACATACTCTTTGCCGATTTATCGCAGTTTCTCATTGTAAATAATGTACATTAATTAATAGTAAAAAAACATTTTTAAAAACAAGCTTTTATTTAAATGCTCTAAAAAGAAGAAAATAAACTTTAAATTAAATCAAACCCATCAATATATTACATTATACAATTCATATGCTATGCTCGCGAGATTTACTTGTGTAAATTTATTTTATGAAGTACATACATTTTTTCTTAGAATTACTTGTGTCAAAATCAAGTTACACATTGTATTCTTGTTTATTTACCCAGGTAAATCTCACGACAAGCTTTTATAGCATATACATTGTATAATGTAATAAATTGATGAGTTTAATTTAATTTAAATTTAATTTTCTTCTTTTTAGAGCATTTAAATAAAAGCTTGTTTTTAAAAATGTTTTTTTACTATTAATTTATTTTTTATTTTTTAGTTTTGCTGTTTTAGCTACGCCTTAATTAGTTTTATATATTCATTGCATCGTTCCTATTCATTATAGAACTTATAGTTTAAACCGAATCCTTCACCATTCCTTAGAATGCGACATACAAGCGAATAAACTATACGATCAAATTGTAGTGTTAAAACTAAAAAAATTTGTCCGCCATCTTGGGGCGTCATTTTATTTTCGTATTCTTCTCAGCAAACCCTTTCATTTGACCCATATCATGGGGGTGCATAAAAAATAACTGGTCCGCCATCTTTGGGTGTACGCCAAATTGGATTTGGAATGACGTCTTCGTATTCTTCTCAGCAAACCCTTTCATTTGATACCCATATCATGGGGGTGCATAAAAAATAACTGGCCCACCATCTTTGGGAGTCCGCCTTATTCGATTTGGAAGACGTCATATTATTTCCATATTCTTCTCTTTCATTTGACACCCATATCACGGAGGTGCATAAAAAATAACTGGTCCGCCATCTTTGGGAATCCGCCATATTGCTTTAAAAAAAGTAACTAGATCCAACCAATTTTTGTTTCTAACCCACGATCCTATTGAAGTGCAACGTTAGATTACCATTCGTTATTCTTTTATTAGTAAATAATAGTTTTATAGTAGTTTATGACATAATGTATCTAGGTGGAAATCACACTTCACTTAGTTTTTATTCAATCTTTGATATAATTTAAGTATAATTTATTTCTGACTTAAAACAATACAAATAGGAATAATATTCAATACTATAATAGATAGAAATAATATAAGTAATAAAGTAATAAATACAATCACAGAGAAAGAAATAATGAATATATACATATACCTGGTGACAACGATGTCACTAGTTGTTTGAGATGATACATGAAAATTAACTGAACTGTATTATAGAGACAAAGATAAGAAACAATTTTGATAGGTATTTATGAGATCATAACTGCAGGTGTGTTCCATATATGTAAAAAGTGATTAAATTAGAAATAAAATACATACGTGAATCAAATTTCAAGTCAATATCTTAAACGGTTCCTGAGTAATCACGCGCACAAAAAAAGTTAGTCAGGCGGACAGACAGAAATTTTCTTTTTTGCCCAAACTTAAAATCTCGAGGTTTCATGATATTCTAAGCCTATTTGAACAAGAAAAATGTTCAAAATTTTGCTTGTCGTTACTATACTTCCACTTAATGATAAAATAGTATGATTCAGATATTGAAAATGAAATTGTAAATATTTTATACAGGGTGTAATCAGTTTCATGTCATTAAGAAAAACTGGTTGTGGGGAACGACTAAACTAACAAAAAAACCATATAACATGGGGTATAAAGCCCATAGTTTTAGAAAAAAAAATATAAACAAAAATTTCGAACATTTTCAGTAAAGTTGTTTAAGAACTGCTGAAATGTTGGGATAGGCTTTTATCTTCGCATATGTCGGCGCTTCTAACCATCAAATACGCTAATACAGCTCTTTCGCAAAGTGTCGCATTCCCTTGTTAGAGACCATGCGTTGGCGAGGGCACAAGTTGATAATCACACTTTTTTATGGTTTTTTAAAACTAGGTAAGGTAAGATCTTTAGCGGTGCGGTATTTTAGTTTCTGTGGGCACTTCGTTAAGCACACACGTCATTTTATTGACTTACCGTTCAAGTCGTTAAGTTCTTGATTACGTACAGACATTACTTGTTCGTTCTTTTTGTGTTTATTTTGGATTTTGGACCAAGTTTTTATTTTTATTTTCTTTATTGACAACGTTAGTTAATAGTTTAGTGTGGTATTTTAATGTGCATAGAAACCATAAAAAATGATCCTAATTTACCAAATGTGTTGAACGGAGTGCGTATGTCCTTAGTTCTATGTGCCGAAAAGTGTATTGATGCAGACGAAAGCCATTTCGAACAATTTATGTAAATTAACTTTAGTAAGTTCTAGATTTATCGAATAATTTTAGTTTTCGATACCTTATCGGCAATTCGTTAAATAAATCAGATTTTTTCCTAACTTAAAATACACATAATTCTGTTATAGTATCTCAGATGTCTAACTCTTTATTTCCCAATGTCATGAAATAATTATTCATATTTTAAGCTTTTAACCCAGAACACTCATTTAGGTTACAAATGTCAATAAATCACATTTAAATCTGATAAATTATAAACAACAATAAAAGCTTCAATATTTTGTTCTAATTTAAAAAAACACACATGTAAAGAAATGCTGTGTTTAACTTCTACGCTCATCATTTGCTTTCGCAGTTCTGCAAAAATTGTTTACATTTTTATAATTGGGTCAGTTGAGGCGATCGTCAAAGGTCGGCACCCTTCGTTGTTTTGAACCGCGGGCCGCCGAAAACGAGTCGGTTGTTAATCTTTGCACCTTTTTATGACAATTTAGAAGTTGTATAATTGGGAACTACTACCCGTCCATTGACCCAGAAAGGCAGTGGTTCTCAAATGTTTCCTACCCTCATATTCAAATTGTTGACCTAAGTCAGTTTTTTTCAAAGTGCCCCTAGGGGAAAAAATCGTAAAGGTTTTTTGCTCGTCTAGTCGGTCCCCATTACCATTTTTTTTTTAATGACATGAAACTGATTACACCCTGTATATTAAAGAAAACTTAATGAAATGTAATAAAATCAATTTTACGCAGTTCGAGCAGGAGATGAGAAGCGGTTATAATTAAATTCAAGAATTAAGAAGATATTTATTTAAACTTAAACGATTAATATCTTTTTATTTGCTGATCTATCTGGTAAAAAGCTAATATGATTCTAAAATATTTAACATTAACTTCCATCCAAATTTCAATTTTTTTTCAAAAGTTATCGTGCTTCTAATAAATGAGGTGCGGTACGGTACCAGTTTCAGTGACGAGACCTCGATCGGCGAAGTTAAGCACGCCGGGCGAGTCCGTCACTTGAATGGGTGACCGTATCTCATCTCGCTGAAAAAATGTGACGGATTGACAGATATACGGACATTTCAAGAATAATTTCACTAATAATATGAAAATATGTTTCGCTATGAGCGACATTTATGGTTTATATAATACTATTACAAAATGATGATGTACTGTTAATTTACCAATGCGCAATGTAGTTGCTCATTACCATACTATTCGTCAAAGTTACTAATCATTTTAATTTAAAAAATGTACGCGAAAAATGTTGAAGAAAAGAAAATACCGCATAATATATCGACGAGCGTTTCATTAACCAAGCTTACATCATCAGGAGATGATTAAGTCAGGTTTATATGAAATAAATCTGATTTGAGGAGATGATTACAATTACAATTGAGGCAATTAGTTATACTTAAAAAACATTATCAAAAAAAACCAGCAACGAGTATCTTATAGAAAGTCCAACAATTAGTAAAATTTACTAAACAAGCGAATATAAACGTTATGTACATGAGAAATCTGTTTATGTTAAATATTGAAAAAAATATGTCAATTATCTCAATTTCCAAGACTTTCTCAGAAAATTAATATAAATTTAAAAAATTATTTTTTAGAGGGTGGTGACCTTGGCGGGCATCTACCGCAATGGCAAGGTGGATTTACTGCTAGCCATGGCTTCGGTGGAGGAGCAGAGCAGGGTCATTCAGGAGGTGGAGGTGAAGTACAAAGTACAGGAGGTGACGAAGGGCATGCACTGAGTGGAGAAGGACAAGAACTGTCTCAAGAAGGACATGGATTTGATTTTGGGGGACATGGTCTCGAACAAGGAGGGCACGGTCTGGAATTAGCAGGAATTGGAGAACAACATCAACTTGGAGGGCATGGCCTTGAGTTGGGAGGATATGGTGTACACGAACTAGGAACTTCTGGGGGGCACGACTTCGGAGGACACGGCTTGGACTTAGGCGGTGGTGAGGAACACGACTTTAAACCTCAAGTAGAAGTACAACACGATCATATTCCCACAAAAACCATTGAACATGAGAAGACAGTTCACATTCCTGTAGTGAAGAAAGTTGGGGTACCAGTTCCTCATCCTGTAGGTGTCCCAACTCCACAGATTATTAAAGTGCCAGTGCCACAGCCCTACGCAGTGCATATACCTGTACCACACCCAATTGCTGTACCCATCTACAAACTAGTACCTCAAGAAATCGAAAAGAAAGTTCCCATTCACGTAGAGAAACTGGTTCCTGTATATGTAGATAAGCCATATAAAGTTGAAATTGAGAAGCATCACATCGAATATGTAGACAAGCCATACCCAGTCCATGTACCCGTTTATAAGCACATTTACCATCACGTTTCTAAACATGGAAGTGGTGGACACAGTGGGGGTCACTAAGGACAATAGTGTCGTTAACTAGTCATTTGTAACAAAATTTCATTAAGTTTTATTTTCGATAAAACACGTAAGCTTAGTTTATTCATTCATCATCGCCATTCATCAACATTTTCAATGCTTCATCGTTTCTCATTGATATTGTTATTAATTTTATTTGTTATTGTTTTTGTTATTTTGTTTAATAAAACGAATGTATTTATTTGTAACTTTATTTAGTGTTTTAGAGAATAATCTATACTATGCGCCAGTTGTTCATTAAGACATAGTACAGTTGCAGACTTTAAAGTAGTATTTTGACCAGACACCAAACATAAAACTATAACTCGTTCTATAATTTTTTGTATGGTTTATGATAGAAAATGAAAGTAAGTAACTCGTTGAAACTCAAATGCAGATCTAATATTAAAAACCGCTGCTTAATGAATCACTACTTCCATATCCAGATTCCCTATCCAAGTCCACCATTACCACCCCTACCTCATTATAAAAGGGAGTAATGGGGGTGGCTGATGCACAAACTAAATCACAAGTTTATTTTTTAACCATTATTAATGGACTTGGCGTGGTAATGAGGGTGACAGTGGGGATGGCAGATGCCAAAAAAATTGTTAAAGCCGTGGCTCCTCGTACACACTAAATCCCAATTTTATGGACTGTTACTTGCTTGTTTTAGCTATTTATTTCCATTTACCCCCAACCCTTTGATGGAATAAGATTGAAATATAATCCAGTTCCAGATTTCGTTACAATACCAAATTTCAAGTCAATATCATAAATCGTGCACACAAAAAAATTACAGACAGACCGACAGACACAGATATTTTAACGTTAAACTTAAAATCTTGACGTTTCATGACAAATTCTAAGCCTATTTGAACAAAAATAATTTTAAGTTTCTTTTTTCCGTTATTATACTTCCGCTCCACTACGTGAATGTGGGAGTAAAAGTATACGTCAAAAAAGATTTTTTTTTTATGGCGTTCGGTCAAGGATTATATAGTGAGGTGGCTTATTGAAATTACCGTTACCTGGTGGATAAAAGTACCAAATTTGGTATGAAGGTACCTTAGGGTATACTAATAAATATTAGCCTAGAAGCCCTCTGGAAGTTCTATAAAATTTTCAGGTACATCACTAAAATTCAAAATGGCCGAGAAATACGACAAAATATCACATGTAGCCCAGGAATTTTAGTTTTTGACCCGAAATTAATTATTGTAAAGCTGAAAATTTGCAGGATTGTAGTTTTGGTCCAGGATAATATGTACCAAAAAGTTCCCTACTCTCCCACGTCGGTTTCCCTGTTTTTGCAGAGCGACAAGGACCGAAGTCGCAGAAATTGCAGAGCTGGCTATAAAGTGCAGCAGAAATGTTGTTACTGATCCGATTTGGGTCGAAATTATCAAAAAAGCTTCGGAGAAGTATATCCGTTCATGTTTCAGATGTTTCCATACATTCTAGTGCTATCAAAATTTCAAAAATTTCAAAAATTTCAAAAAATTCCGAAATGGCGCCATTGCGGATAAATTAAGGCTAGGAGGGGAAAACTCTTCATACTTTGGTCTTTCCATTGGTATGTGTACTTTCTCTGTAGCGTCACTCGTTACGGAGCTACGCCACTTCGAGTCTCGCCCCGCAGCGGCCCCTGGTCAGACCTGTTGCGAATTCCTGTTTATATATTATTGGTGTTTTATAAGATTTATTGAATGAAATTTAACTTGTCAGACTCAGAAAATGACTTTATTTGGCAAGACAATTGCCATTATTGACGAGACTAATTTTAGCAGTGAAACTAGCAGCGAAAGAAATTATTTTTTTTTATTGCATTTTTGAATACATATACTCGTAGGTAATGATAACATCAACATTTTACCTACAAATTATGAGAGTTAATAAGAAGGCTATATTAGCCTCAAATTCTCAAAATAATTTTGATGACCAACGCGTATTTTTCAGGTAAAACTCGTATCAAAAGAAAATAGTCACCTGGACCTTTTCAGACAGATTTTAATCGAAAGGTGGGCTCTTTAGCTTTAATTTAAAAAAAATTAAGTCCCTAGTACAATGGTGCTCACCTTAAACTCACCACCCTTTGAGATGCTCCTTTTCTAACACGCCCCACTATAAATAAATTATACATTCCGATATTCCGTATTTTAGGTCAGAGTGGAGACTGACGTCATACTTTTATTAGTTTTATTAGAATGTGACCAGTTGTTAGCTTGGGGTGCTGTATTTCAGAGATTTTGAATATCAATTTTATTTATAACTCAAGCATGACCTTGGTCCAACCCAGCGTGGACGTAGCAGCTGTATACCTGGGAGCAATGCCTACCGCACGCTGGTAAATCAATCAATCAATCAACTTTCTCTCTCCACTATTCATTTATCTGATTTACGGATTCTGGACGTTAATAGATTTTCATAAATTATTAACCTAACATTGTTTGCAATAAAAACTGGCAATGTAAATACATTAAGTAAACAAGACAATTCGAAAAGTTAATGCAATCGGTTACCTCAAAAAAGATTCGAATCCAGAAATGAAGGTATTAAGTTGAATATACGTAATAATTCATCAAAAACAAACAAGACAAAAATATTAATATCACTTATAAAGAAATTAATTGTAGTTAATTATATCATGCCAGTTTTGGAGTCTTGTGATTTTTCATTAAAATGGAGCGGTTAATAATTCCGTGATTTTGTCATACTATTGGCGAAGTGCAAGAAAATGTAATGTTTTCGACAAATACATCATTTTTAAAATGCACACATAGAATGGTAAACGTTTTTTTATTATATTTGAAAAGTATTGAATAATTTTCCAAAGAAATGTCAGTGTGAATTTTTTTTAATATTTATTTTTATAATTTTTATTGTTATTCCAACGTATGCAGAGAATTAAATTTAATTGGTAGTCTTTAAAATTAGATACAGAGTCGAATTTTGAGAAACCTTCACTTACAATCGATCCAGAGTTTAAAATGTTTAATTTTTGAAGCAAAATAATTACGCCTATTTCTATTATTATTATTATTCGATTTTCCGACAGAAACTATGCGCTAAGACCGTATATTTCATATAAATACATGGATATAGGTGATCGATGGAATATCAGTATATATAGGGTGATTCATTTTGACCATCTCTTAGAAGTATATATGTAAGAAAAATAATATTGATCTGAAAATTTTTGGCAATGGTCCTAACTGGGTAGGATCTATTCAACGAAAACATTTTTCCGGTTATACTAAAAGTTGATCCGAAATTTGTTATTTTAAATAGAATGCTCCCATTTTAATTTTTTTTCTAGATTCTACAGAAAATTTAAAGGACATTCCGTTAAAGGTTCCTTATACCTAAAATTAATAGTTCCTGAGATATTAATTTTTTTCCTAAATTTTGACAGAAAAGTTGTATTATATAAAAATTATTATCTTAGTAATAATAATTGATAGCACGTTGATTTTTTTAATGAGGGTAAGACAAGGCATTGGAGTTATTCATCATGTAAAAAAATTATCGAATATTAAAAAAAAGTCTTTTAAATTAATGACAGTTGACCATATAAAAACAGCAAAATATTATTTTTTCACGTGATCTCAATTACGAGATAGTTATAGGAACTTTTATAATCCACAATATTCATAATAACTAATTACTACGTAGGAGCAACAGGGGCAGAGAAAATTGCAAAAACTTGCATTAAAGCAGAATATTCGCTTTTCTGGCTGCTGTAAATCGTAAAATATTAACAATAAAGAAAGATTGTTTAAATAAAAGTAGCTCTTTTATTCCCTACAGTATTAGTAATGCCCAATTTAGAGTAGAAGTAACAGGAAAGGAGATAATCTAGAAAAATCTATTTAGAGCGCCATTTTTAAGCATGGCGGCGGTAAGGGGAATCAAATTTTGAGAAGAAAAGGTTCTATGCAATTTTTCATATAAATTGAAGTTATAACGACTTGAAAATTGGGATTTTAACTAGAAAAAGAGATATTTCAAACAGGTTTTTGTCAAATAACTCGAAAGGTATTACATTGAGCGAAAACATGCAAGAGACAAATAAGAAAATTACTAAATTGAGGATGAATTTCCCTTTTTTCTAATTTCTGTAGAATTAATAGTTTCGGGGATCTGGAAGTATAAAGATGGCGTCCGAAAATATATAAGAAGTATTTAGTTTAAATGTTAAATATCTTAGAAATTATGGCACTTACCTTAAAAATGCTAATTATCAAACTGAAAGTCTATTAATTAGGCTTTCAAATTATTTTGATTATTTCTATACAACAAAAAACGAAAAAGTTATAACAGAAACAATGTACTTCTTCACATTTTTTTAAACAAAAGACGTCGTTTCTTTGTAAATATCTCAATAAATATTAGTTTTAGCGAAGAAATAGTGGACCTCAAAAATTGAGCTTATAAATTGAGAATGAATTTAATTTTGTTATATATTTGTGTAGGATTGACAGTTTCAAAGATATTTAAGTTTATAAAAGGCATCCGACCGCTTATAGGATGAAGTATTTAGTTTAAATGTTGAATATCTTAGAAACTGACACTTTTATCAAAAATTCTATGGGACAAAGTTAAAGATGTGATGTGTCATCTAATTTTAAAACAATTTTTTGCTTTTTACTACATCATAAAAAATAAAGAAGTTATGGCCGATACATTGAGGGTTGTCACATTTTCCTTTAACTAAATGTTGCCATTTTGTTATTGTAATTGCCCAGTAATTATTTTTTTTTTCTTCAAAACACCTGTTTTAGAAAAAAATTCCATCCGCCATATTGGAGCCGCCATTTTCAATTCTTAAATTTTGGCCACAGATTCGTAATCAGAGATCCCAGAAACATAACTATGCTATGTTTCAAAAATTAACCAGTAATACTTTTTAAAACATTGAATATTTAAATTTAGGGGTGTTTTTCACCCTTTGGGGGTAAGATCAATTTTCTGAAATTTTACATATTTTTTTTATTACCTCTAGGTACTGTACAGGGTGAACCAAATTAGATAGGATTTGGGGATTTCTCTAAAACTACGGCAGATAGACAAAAACTAATGTAGGTGTCCTGAGTTCGATTTTCGACTATCGAGCTACAGAGCGTTTTGGGAAACTTAGCATTTTTGTAACACATTCTTGAGGCACTTTTTTGAGTAGAATCCGCTGCTGATATGAAGAAAATTATGCATGCCTCAGTTTTCGAGATATAGACATAACTTGTATTTTTTTAAATGGAACACCACAATTTAACGGGCTTTAAAACGATGTAATACTTGACCGTCCTCATTTAAAGATTTAAGGGCCCACCCATCCTACCACCGCTTAAGGATTGAAGTGGCGAGATCAACATGCAATACCCAATAAAAGTACCCCCCTTGATAATAAAATTGATGGATCCGAGCGTTTGTCGAAAAAATGATCATACAAAGAGAAAACACGCCAGTTTCGTTTTCGGTGGGCCACCGTGTATAATAGGTATGATGAATTAGTGAATTTTACTGATGTTTGCTAGTGCGTCCTTAGAGTATTTCAGCTTTCGAAAGTTGGCCATTTGCATTAATTTTCTGAATCACCCTGTATTACTTACTTATAGCGTCAGTTATTTTATATGCCTTGCCTTTTATACTGCAAGCATAATCAGATCAATTTTATTTATTCTACTGAATATCTGATACGTCCCACAATCAGATATTTGAAGAATGAAAAGAGAAATGAAATGAAATAAAAAATGTTTACACTTATCCATATTGCATAATTCTAGGCCATCGTGTATCCTACAATGTTAATCGCCATTCAGACCTAAAATACCTACCGAATTTAATTATTTGTAGTGGGGCGTGTTAGAAAAGGAGCATCTCAAAGGGTGGTGAGTTTAAGGTGACGCCAATTGTACATCTAACATAGAAGTTAGCCGCGAAATAGACGACAGCGGTTTCGCTTCTAGAGCGTAATTTCTCAAGTAATTTGTTAATAAACAAAAATTGAATAGCCTGGCCCATTTCAGACCACTTTTATTCGAAGCGTGGGTTCTATAACTTTAATTAAAAAAAATATTAAGACCCTAGTACATCTAACATAGAAGTTAATCGCGAAATAGTCGTTGACGGCGTTTGCGCTGCTAGCTCATTTTTTATGTTAAACTAAAAGAAAATAAGATCTATTAACCTGGCTCTTTTCGGGCTGATTTTAATCGAAAGGTGGGCTCTCTACCATTAATTTAGAAAAGAAATAAGTCCTTAGTACATCTAACATAGAAATTGACCGCGAAATAGTCGTTAACAGCGTTTCCGCTGCTAGCGCATTTTTTATGTTAAACTAAAATAAAATAAAATCTATTAACATAGCCCTTTTCTGCATTGTAATTAATTTAAAAAAAAATTAAGTCCCCAGTACATTTAACATAGAAGTTAATCGCGAAATAGACGTTCACACCGTTTTCGCTGCTAGCACATTTTTTAAGATACACTAAAATAAAATGAGAACTATTAACCTATTAACTATTAATTGATGTAATTGACACGAAAACCAAATTTTTAAATTGGACAACCTGTATTTCTTTGCATATTTGGATCCTGCTGGCTAAAATGCATATGATCTGACCCTCAAATATTATTTTGATTTTCAAAAATAGATTTTTTAATTTTTAGTTTCAATAATAGAAGGCCGCCATTTTACCAAAATTGTTAAAAATTGGTCTGTAAGCACCTCTTCAGATACTAACATTAAATACGATTTATTCTTCATTAAGTTCAACGATATGGGTTTTTCAACGAAAACTATTTTTTTTTTAAATGGAACCCCTATGGGACAAACTTTTATTTAATTGGATCTTTAAATTATGAAGAAAATGATATGCATAATGTCTACCTTCTTTTTGTACTAAAATAATTAAAAGAAAAAAATGTTTTGATAAATATTTTTTAATATTTTAAATTTTAGTGTTGTACATGAACATTTTTAGAAATTCCAGAGGGCTCCTAGGCTAACATTTATTAGTATAACCTAAGGTATCTTCATACCAAATTTGGTGCTTGTATCCATCAAGTAACGGTAATCTTGAAATACATCTCTAACCGACCCAACTAATACTGCCAGCCGCAATTTGTTAAAAGTCAATTAAAACCTTAAATTAATCTATTGCTCATACAAAATACTTGAGTACTATGGGTAAGTGTGAGGAAATTTTCTATCTCTGTTTAACCTAACACGAGAGAGAGGAGAATGTCAAAGAAGATCTGTAGATGGGAGTTCAATATAACTTTCTTAAAAAAAACCTAAATTAATTAATATATTCTTAAGATCTGGTTATTTTATTTCCGATTGGTTTCTTAGGTTTTTAACTGAAGAAAACTATTTCTTTTTAAAGCCGATGTTTCGGTGTTTTATTTGACCTTCGAAGGAGCAATTAAATTAAAAATTAAAATTAAAAGGTAAAAGAAGAAACAATGATCAGTCAGTGAGTCTGTGAGCGCTTTCATGTTTATATCTATAGATTATCTGCTGTTAGAAGAAATAATGAAAATCTGCAAATTAAAAAGTTAAATAATTTAACTGCTCACTTTTCCAAGACTTTTTCAGTACTTAAATACTAAACATCAGAATCTTAAAGATCATAATTCAGCACAAATGAGCTTTTCGCTCCGTATTTCATTAGAAGAATATCAGGTTTCATCATAATATATCAAAATCAAGAACATTACATCTTGGTCTGCTTTCCTCATTTCCTCTACATGACATTCTGCATTATTAATTATTTCATATACGTCTTATTTGATAAAATCATCTTAAATATGTATACACGTTTAGAGATTTTCAGGTTGATGGATTGGGTGGGTAGGTAAAAGAAAACATTCATCTTTTAACTCTGACAGCTAGAATATTTCATCATAATATGTAGCAAATATAAGAAACTAAGCATGTTTACGAGAAAGTAATCATGTCGCTAACAGGTCATCGGATTCTGAAATAAATCATTCTTATCAACTTCTGTTCTTTTCTACGCATAGGCTGAAAGATGTCTCTGAAAAATTAATATATCTACAGGGTTGACAAGAAATCCTTATTTTATTTATTATTGTTAATGATACTTCGGGTAACTAAACAGAACCAAACCAATAAACAAGCTAAAAACGTACTCTTCGCCAATTTACGAGCTTTTTATATAATTGTTAAACATTCGCAGTTTTCTTGTAAATGATGTTAGTTTTTGGGCATCATAAATTTTATGATACCAACTTTCTTGTGAAAAAAAAAATATAAGGTAAATATACCAATTATTCTCATGTTAAGCAAAACTATTGACTTTAATAATATTATAATGAGAACTAAAAATTAATACAGCTATTTAATGTTCTGACGCTTGAGTTATTTTGAAATGAGAGTAATAAGATATTTTTAACAGAAAAAGAACTGTTTTATATTTTTAGTGCAATAGGGAACAAAAAACGATTGTCCTAATAATCGTCACTTGACGCTCTATATATCGTCATATACATGTCCTAAATATCGGCACAGTCTTAGTTGACATCAGAAATTTTATTTAAAATATTTTTTTATTTAGTTATTTTAAAATTTATAACAAATTAGAACAGTTATAAAATGAACAAGAAATAAATCAAATTATACCTATAAACCAATGGAATGTATACGTAAAAATATTTTTAAACAATTTTTTTTCCAATTTTTGGCCTTGGATGGGTTCCATCAGCCAGCTACACAGATGGGAGAAAGTTTAAACAAACACATATTCTCTTTCTTTGGCATATCGAGCACCTCGTACACATAATTCCCATTTAATAGTCTTTTTCCAATATCACTTTCTTCATGTATTACAATAATTTCCTATAGACTATATTGTCAATTCATTCCACTTTGTGTCATTTTTTTAACACTAGTTTCCACAGATTAAAATTAATAGTCCAACGAATCCTTATTTTCATAGCAGAATGCCCAATCTCAATATGACAGTATGACTGCGTGTTTAATAGTCAAGGGTGCTTAACTCTCATCGCAAGGTCCGAGGTACCGGGTTCGAATTTCAGCCGTGGCACTGAGATCCCTTAGGGAAACGAAATTTGTCCTAGGTTACTCAGTGTGTGACCCTTGTCTCGCAGTGTGTAGCCCTTTCTCGCACAAGGTCACTTTAGGCTTTCACTGGTAAAGAGTAGTGTTATCTATATTGTATTTATTAATATTATCTTTATTATTTATTTTTAATGACATTTTGCGTATTTACTTTATCTTATTCATTTGTTTTTGATCTTATTTTTCTCATTTTTAAGTAAAACGACAAGAAACTTGCTTAATTTTTCATTCAATATTTTAATTAAGTAGTATTTTTTCTATCTATCATATTATCGTCATAGATAGCGTATAATATCGTCACCTTTTTAAAGATTTTTTTTGTACAAACTATTCAGAAAAGTTGGTGAGGATAATTAGGTACCGAAAATTTTATACCTTTGTATAGCTGTTAAAAAATAAAATAGCTTCATAATAACAATATCAATATGTTTTTTATTGAACTGAAAATTTAATGTAAAAACCCTTTTATCGTCACTTATGACGATAAATTGGGTAATCTCTCTTGTGGCTTTTCCTAATATCGTCACCTATTTTTTTGCTGTTAAAATTATTAAAAAATCATATCGTATGGTTAAATAGCAAAAATAATATGCTTTATGAATTGGAAAATAGATTCCCAAAGACTAAAAATTGAAAAATAAGCTCAACAATAAATAATATAGGTAGCCTGCACTCTCCTCTTACCTTAGAATTTAAAGGGTGCTGTCGGTAAAGAGTCTAACACGCCACTGAAACATTGTTTCTATTAAAAATTCTGAGACGCGAAGGGTTAAAAGAGCTGTTTATAATCATTGCCAAATGTAATAAAAAAAAAATTTAATTTTCGTTGTACATGAACGAGTTCCTAATTTCTTATTTTTCACAGAAACATGTAAGAACTGACGATAATTGGGTTAGTGACGATAATAGGGTCTTCGCCAATTTACGAGCTTTTTATATAATTGTTATATATTCTATATTATACTCTTCGCAGTTTTCTTGTAAATAATGTTACTATTTGGACATCCTAAATTTTGTGATAACAACTTTGTTGTGAAAAAAAATATATGTGAAAAAATTGAAAAAAAAAACATCCAACCTGTCTTGAACACACGATCTTTGGATTGCAAGGCCAGACAAGCAAGTAAGCAATAACAATTTATTATGAATTATGTCTTACAAGTATGCGCCTAGCTGGATCCCGGTTCGGAGCCAGTCGCACAACCACGACGTGTAGCGTCGTGGTGGATGTGCGGCTGAGCGGGGCGGGTTCCATTCGGCTGGAACGGTAAATAACGATGGGTTAGCACTTCTGTTTTAAACTAAAATAAAAACTTAAAGCTATCAATTTGGCTATGTATGTAGATCGTGGAGACTTTAAGACTTAATATTACACTTGGTGGTTTTTACTTGCACTTCACTGCACTATTTAAGATTGCAAGGCAAAACTTTAGCCACTGGACCATCATACATTACTACAGAAATTGAATGTCTACTATAATATCTTTAAAAAATCATATTTTAACACATTAGATATATTATAGTAATCTCCTAAATAAAATAAATATAAATAACTCTAAATCAATATATCTAGAAGAAGTAGACGAAACAGAAATCAGGGAAGCAATAAAAGCAATTAAGAAAAAGAAAACCAAAGACATATATGGTCTCTCAACGGATCTTTTGAAAGAAATAGCAGATATTATAGCAACACCCCTCACTGTATTAGTAAACATATGTATCGATGAAGGAGTATTTCCTAGAGAATTAAAACACGCAAAATTAATCCCAGTACACAAAAAAGGGGACATCAACTTAGCGAATAATTACAGACCTCTGTCAAGACTGCCTGTGTTGTCAAAGGTATTCGAAATCATAATAAAAAATAGATTATTAAAATACTTCGAAAAGTCTGCCTACTTTAACCCTCACCAACATGGATACCGTAAAGACAAATCTACAATCACAGCTTTAAATGAGACAATTCAAAGAATAAAAGAAGCCCTAGATAACCAAGAAGAAGTCGACATAATATGCTGTGACCTCAGTAAAGCATTCGATACTGTTAACCACAAAATACTAATAGATAAACTTTACTATTATGGCATAAGAGGAAACGCACATAAACTCATAAAATCGTTTATTACTAACAGACGACAAACAGTATGTTGGAAGGGAAAATTGTCCGGAACCACTGATATGGAGCATGGAATAGCTCAAGGATCGATATTAGGTCCAATAATGTTTATAATTTACACGAACTATTTAATATCTAACATAAATGCCTATGGAGCATGTCTGTATGTAGACGACACTCCATTTCTAAAAAAACCTGTAAACAACGAAGGAATAACATCAGAGAAAATTCTAACAGAAGCAAATACTTCGTTTACCAGCAACAAATTATTATTAAATGAAGATAAGACGCAAACAATCACAATTTCGACTAAAAGAAAACAGGAAGAAAATATAAAATTTCTAGGCTTATATGTAGATAATAAATTGAACTGGAATACACATATACAAGAATTAAGTAAAAAACTAAATAAGGCAATATACTCTTTACGGATAATAAAACAAACATCCACATACCTTACAACAAAAACAGCATATTTCGCTAACTTTCATAGTGTAGCGTCATATGGAATCATATTCTGAGGTACAGCAACCGAAGTGAAGCGTATCTTCATATTACAGAAAAAGGCATTAAGAGTAATAGGAAATCTCAAATACAGAGAAAGCTGTAAAGAAACCTTCAAAAAACTAGCAACTACTTACCATTCCATGTATATACATATTAAACTGCCTAAAACATGCCAATCCACAGAAATATAAAAGAAACGCTGATCACCCCGAGCACAACACGAGAAAACGAAATGATGTTCAATACCCCTACATAGAATTAAAAAAACCCAGCAAGGAATGGACTATTGGGGGCAAAGCTGTATAATAAAATACCACTAGAAATAAGAAATAAGAATTTAATAGCATTTGTAAATTGGGTAAAGTACAAGCTACTTCAAGGAGCATATTACTCACTACAAGAATTCTTAGAAGATAACTTGTAAGCAAAATTTTGAGCAGTTATGTACTGCATCACTCCTAACCAATGCCATCTTGTTGTATTTAAAGATATTTGATACTAATCGACTGTGATAGAAAATTTTTATCATTTTATGACGTATGTGTTTTAATTTAATTAATGTTATTTATTTCATATTACTATAACTGATAGAATGTATTGTATTAAGATATATTGCTGTAATGTATATTATTATATCCTGTAGTATGTATAAGTGATATACATATTGACGTATTCATGTAATAATCTTTTACGTGAATAAATTATTGATTGATTGAGTGATTGATATTATGAAATATACATCAGTAAAATGTATAAACAAAAAAATATAATATATAACATAACATTTCGCAAGATTTCTATTTAAGTATGAGCGACAAAAATTTTAAAAAATATATATTTTTTTAAATTAAATGATTAATAACTTTCTTACTTACTGATTGATTTTCTTGAAAGATATGTTCTTCCTGTAGCTAACACTAACTTACTTTCCAAATTTCAATACAGTCTGACTTTTTTTTCTTAAGTTATCGTGCTTACAAGAAACGTGACGGATAGACGGACATTTTTAAAGTTGTTCAGAATTCGTTCACTTACACGATGATATGAAAATTTTTTGTCTGCGAGCGATATTTACGGATTTAGAAATGTGCCGATCAAATGCAATATACTTTTCGTTTTCGTATTTGCGAAGAGTATAATAAGGTAAACGAGTATAGTTGCAGTAGAGCGTGAGCTATTCGTAAAATATTTGATCTTTCTCGAATATGGCACAATTCACTTCTACAGGGTGCCACTCAGAGCTGTTGAAAGTACCCAATGAAAGTACTTGAAGTACCAATTACCAAGTACCTGGCAAAGTACTTGCTGCTCCAATTCCCAAGTACTATGACCTGAAGCAAAGTAATTCAAATACCAAATACTTGTCGAAAGTACTTCAAGTAAATCGCAAGTACCGTATTTCAAATATTTCAGATTATTTGAAGTACTTTAACAGGTACTTCAAATCTCAAAGTAGTTCAATTACTCTAAAGTATTTCAAGTACCCAAGTATTTCAAGTACTCTTAACATATTTCAAACGCTCCACAGTTCTTCCAATGCCCATAAAATTTTATATTTATTAAGTTTTTCTATTATAATTTGTTATTATTATTATTTATTAACAGCTTTCTTCAACTCAGCATAATTCAAAAACAATTAAAAAAAAATTATTTTTACATAAATATAAAAACGAACAAAAATAAATACCTACTGCTGCGGTCGATTTCCCTTCGAATGTCAGGAAAGTCATAAAGAAAATAAATTTATATAAAACATAGTAATAACTTTAGGTAAATACAAGTACAAATAAAAAAATAATAAAATTAATTATCTATTTCCATGGGCTCTCAATAGCACCAAATTTTCGAAATTTTCATCAGTTAATGCATTTCTTCTAGGAGCATTTATAATTTCAGCAAATGAAAAGTCTTTCTACGGGCCCTGATGATGCAAGGCATGTATTAAACCTATAAAAAACTATTTTTACTGCTGCATACTTATCTAGAGAAACAAGTTGGGTGTCAGAGTCAGTTAATTATTGAAGAATTTCTTATTCAATTCTTTTTTTATATAGCCGATGAAGGTAGGCGAGTATTATAGTGGTAGGAAAGGGTTCTGATGGACGAGTATTTATTCAAGACACTAATTTGGGTATCAGAATAATTTAAATATTGAAGTAATTCGAGTTCTAATCTTTTCTTCGCGCTGCTTTTTTTATAGTTTCAGTATTTGAAATTCCTGTCGAAAAATCATCTGGTTCAAAACATTTTTATTCAATTGATGTCGGCTTATAAGGTTCGCTAATGCCGCTCAGTACATCGTCATTATTATTAGATTCTGATTCTTCTTGGCAAACCATTTCTATAGTCATTTTTGGAATCGATTCACTTAAATCGTCATTGTGTAACTTGAAATTACCTATCCATCTGAGTTTCAACTGTGATAATGTGAAAGACGCAGTAATAGCTTCTTTAGCTGGGCTACTTAAATCAAAAATACTTTAAATATCTTGAGGAGTCCATTTTTGCCGGCATCTAATATTTCATTCCCGTAATTCAAATTTTTTAAGATCTTAACCTATAAACACGGCAATAAATACCCATAAAAGGTGTTATGTTCTCCTTGCAAATACTCGAACTCGAATTCTTTGAAACACTGATTTACAATTCGCAATTCTTTAAAAACTGTTGGCAGTTTTTCTTTATCTTCTATCTTTTATTACTTGTGAAACTACATTATAGAATTCCAGCAATAGCTCCATGATAGCTAAGAGTATGTTTAAGAACTTTCTGTATAATATCTTCTGATTTGGGTCATTCTGACTTTTTCCAAAGTATGGAACATTTATTTATACAATTTGTATGTTTCGTTCGTAGGCTACGGCTTTTTTGGATAATATTTTTCACATCAGTTTTAACTATTAAGTTTAAAGTGTGACTAGCTCAACGGACATGTTTTGGTAAATTAGGACGACCCAAATTTTTTCCGGAGCAATCGCCGACAATCATGAACAAATTATATTCTTCATTTGAATACTCGTCGCCGTCATGGGAAGTGTTTTCATTACTGACATTACAGTCTAGGCCAAATCGTCCAAAAGCCTTTACGAAATTGGATTCATTATCTGTAATAGTGGCAACTAATTCATCATTATTGATGTGGAATTTAGAGTGAATATCTTCCATAATCTATGTCATTTTATTGTAACATGAGTTCCGCAGAATCTTCTACAAGAAAGGGCTGCAGAAAGTCTGGTGTAAGTGATATCAATCCAATGGATTGTTAGGTCATTTATTTCCTGTTGAATGGATACCATCATTTCTTTCTTTTTCTCGTTACAGTAACCCCGCCCATACTACCGAAGTTCAAAAAGTGAATCGAATTATAGGATTAGTTACATACCTTTAACCTTTATTACCTACTTACTAAGAACTAAGAGCACTATTGATAAAAAATAAGTAAGAAAGAAGTAGGTCGATTAAGAATTAAGAGCGATACGTTAGGTACTTATTTTTAATAGTAATTCTAGTGTTTTAAGCAGTATTTAAAATAACATCTAGTACTTCAAATACAGGGATATTACTTGAAATACCGGAAAGTATTTGAAATACCAAGCAAAGTAATTCAAATACCAGTATTTCTGAAAACCAAATACCAAATCCAAATACTCGAAGCAAAGTATTTCAAATACCAAGTACCAAATACTGGAAATCGAAAGGATTTGAAGCAAAGTGCTTCAAATACTGAAAGTATTTGAAATACTTTTTTCAATTACTTTTATTTGAAATACTCCAGCTCTGGTGCCACTGAGATTAAGCATTCAAATAATCATTGTAAGTCTGGCCAACGTTGCTATTGGCAACCCGATGTCTGTATTTGACGTAGTAACAATGATATTCCAATACGTGCATCAATTTGGTCAATAAAATTAAAGTTGTTCGACGTTTGAATCCACCCTATTTTAGTTTAAATAGAAATAATAATATTAAACTAATAATAATTACATTGGATATGATAAGTCGGTCTCCATAAACTGGATTACAGAAGATAAAATAAAGAATGTTTGGGAACCTCAAATATTACTTACTTATGTTGTTTGTGCAAAGGGTATAGCAGGATAAGCTTGTGTTAGCTGCCCCCGCACCAATCAGGTCGAGATTTTGAGCACAAGTTGACAGTAGTGTTAGATGAAATTTCCCAAAATATTATTTTTGGAAAACCATTTTTACGGGAGTTATGGTATTATGGGGGTAAAAAGAAAAATGGAAAAAAAAATTATCAAGAACTGATAAACCGATTTTAATGAAAGAAATATATGTTATTATGGCTTTTGATGGTACAAATGAGGAAAAAAATTATAAAGTCCATTTGTCGAAAAGTGGTGGAAAATTTTTTTCAAATTAAAAAAAATTTTTTTTAGTTGTTCTCGAGGCATACCCATCATTTCCTTTCAAATAAATGTTTTTCTAAAATCCATCGGCAATGTCTACATTTTCGGCGCGATTTCAGATCAAAAAATGCACAATTCCAATATTTTAGTCCGTTGCTAAGAAACTATCAGAAAATAGACCGGAACAGATCCGTTGCCAAGCAATGATCAAAAAAACCGTACGGGAATGTTACTTTCCCGGCCTAGGCCGGGAAAGTAACATTCCCGTACGGTTTTTTATGTATATTTTAGACAGTAAATAAATACACGCAGACAAACCAACTCACATATACATTGCATTTATTAGTACGCAGTTAGATTGTAATGAAGAAATGTGATAATTGATATCTTAAAGACAGTAGGAGAGTAACCGGTTTCAAACATTTTATTAATTATTATGACAAGAGGTTTTGCTATATACTCAGCAAAAAACTTAATTAGCTCAGCTTGCAATCCGTCATGTCCTGGAGATTTCTTATTTTTTAGCTGTATTATAGTTTGAATCACTTCTACAGCGTTTGTATGAGACAAAAAAAATGAATTCTCCAGAATGATTGATTTTTCGTGATAATTTCTGTTTCGTTCAATTTTTTTACCCAGATTTTTACCTACTTCGGAAAATGTCATGTTGAAACAATTTGCCACTTCTCTTTCATCTTCTAAGATAATTCCATTTTGATTTTAATTGTAATTTTACTTGCCTTGGTTTTATAGTCTTGTGTAATATTCGTTATCGTTTGCCATAGATTCTCCGGATCATTTCCAGCCTCGTTTATTTTCTTTTTATAGTAATCATTTTTTGTTTTTTTTTATTAAGGACTCTAGTTTACTTTTGTATGTTTTATACTCCGTAGCAAGTTGAGTATTATTTTTATCCTTTTGTAATTTGTTATACATTTTATTTTTTTTATTTATTGATGTAACCAGGGCACTGGTTATCCAATTTTTTCTTTTTATTTTATTGTGTTTAATTTTTATGTGTTTAGAACTTGTTTGAACAGCATCTGATATCAATTTGACAAAGCTATTTGTGTCTTTCTCAAGATCCGAGATCCAAGAAGTGTTTTGTAGTGTTTTGTTTTAGCTGTTGTGTTTTGCTTTAACTTATTGTAATCTATAACAGTTTTATATTTTCTGTTGTTAAGTATCTTATGTTTATCTGTGTTATATTGTTGCTGTGAAACAATCTGTATTATTACTGTAAAATGGTCTTGGATCGACAATTGATATTGAAGGAATTATCATAAGACTTTTAAATTTGTTATTCAAGACATCGATCGAACCACGAAGGTTAATGCGAGATGTTCTATAAAAGTAGTTAAACATTAAGTGTTTAGAGTTTAGGTAGTATTTCATATCATTAAAGGAAAATCATCGGAAGGCAGCTGGAGAGAAGCAGTAAGAAATACTGCTCTAAGAGTGGATGAGCCAACTTGTATAGAGAAGGAGTGACTAGTCAGTTCTTCAGACGAATTTTAAAAAGTTCATATGTAAGCGGATCCAGGGGGGGAGGGCACAGGGGCACGTGCTTGTGCCCCCCCTGTTAATTTATTCTGAATCCATCACTGGGTTCATACACATATCCTAGTAACATTTCTTGGAGGTTCGGCGGTTTTAACGTCAATATTAGCGCAAAATTGTTCGAACTATGGCTTAAATGCACCATTTGCCCTAAATCGAGGCGACCACGATGTTGCAACTTCGCAAAACTGCCATGGCATGGTTAGAAATGTTGGTTAAACATCGGCAATTAACCAGATATGGTGGGGTACTTATTCCTCAATTAGTCAACGTTTAGCTGACGTCAGCAGAAAGCTTAATGATGCTGTATATTTTGGTTTCAAATTTTGCACTTAGTTGCCTTCCGTGAATGATATGGTTTGTGAAACCGAGTTCGTACAAAACAGAAGTTATGTTTTTTTATATAAATATACAATAACTTTATTGGCAGAAAGATAGGATGAAATAATCCTAAAAAAAGAAAATCGTTTAAAATATTCGGCCTGTGATTACAGGTAAGTGAAGTTTAACAAACAAAGAAAACATCGTCCTGAAAAAGCTATCTTACCACTACTTCGCATGCAACCCAAACATATTTCGATAGAAAGAATGATGTCACAAGTGAGGATATTGCCACGACACGGGATTGGCTATGCTGCAGATATTAGACTGATTACATGGAACTTATCTCTAGAGGGAGGCCACGATGAAATTCTGTCTTGCACCCACGTAATTGAAGATGAGTACAGGAACGTCAACATAATGCCAATACAAAAAAATAATTCTCTAATAGTAACATCTAATATAAGAACTTGCATTATTAATGATAACTGGAAGTCGGAAAAACACTATAAAATTAAAGTTTTCCTGACTACACGTGAAAGTTATTACTTATAAATTGATTGCACTGTTCCAACTGGAGGTAGGTATGTCTACCTTTTTTTGAAATTCTTCTGACCAATAATAATCGGTCGTCATTTGCTCTATCTAACTCAGCCATACTGACAGGTGATCGGAAAAAGTATAAATTTATGCCGTTTTCGATGAAATACTTAACATGTTTAGGGAAATTTTTCTACTACTAAGGTTCACAGTTGAACAAAACTATCACAAAAATTAAGCACATTGCAAAAATAAGCCGGCTAAGCTTCATTGATAAGTTCTATAATTTTTGTCGTCATATCGTAACCACGTTTATGAAAGAAGTGCCCTTTCATAAATTGCATATATTTAATTTAGTATTATTACGTTATCCCATGTGAACCATAATACTGTATGCATCTTCATAAACAGATGGAGTAAGTAACATTAACTACACTAAATTGGGCATAGCAGGATAAGCATGTGTTAGCTGCTCTCGCATCAATCGGGTCGAGATTTTGAACAGTTGATAGTAAATTAGATGAAATTTCCCAATATATTATTTTTGGACAGCTATTTTTACGGGAGTTTTGGGGGTAAAAAGATAAATGGAAAACATTTTTTTTTCTCAAGAACGGATAAACCGATTCATTTTTATTGTTCTTGATGGCACAAATGTAGAAAAAAATTATTGAGTCCATTTGTCGGAAAGAAGTGGTGAAAAAAATATTTTTTAGGGGATGTTCTCGAGGCACACCCATAATTTCCTTCCAAATAAATATTTATATGCCCCTTTAAAACATATCCAATTTTGAAAGCGATTGGAAGGGTGGAGCGTATTCAAAATTGATAATCACGGGCGTACTGCAGGCGGCGCTGTTCATTACTACATCTTACCACGGTCACTGGCGGCCTCTGGCGTTCAGATTTTCAAACTAAATTTTGATTGACTCAACAGTTGACGTCAGAGAATTTGAAAATATCTGCACCACACTTCTTGACGTTTAATGCTGTTTTGAACGGGAAAGGTGTATAGCCGCCAGTGACGCAGCAAGTTTTAGTAATGAACCTCAGTACGCTCAAGATATCAATTTTTTGAATACGTTGTACTCTTCCGATAGCTTTGAAAATTAGATATGTTTTAAAGGGGTGTCTATACATTTATTTGAAAACAAATGATGGGTGTGCCTTGATCTCATATATTTTTTTTATTTTGAAAAAAACTTTTTTCAAAAATTTCACAAAACATGACGTTTGTAGTCCTCCTACTAAAGGACTGTAGTTTCCAAGGTCCACCAAGTGGAAGTTACGGTACGATTTTGGACCACTTATATGGGGTTCCTTTTTATCGTGAATCCCGTTACCTCTCACTAATCGGGGAGCTTGTTTGTTGTGAGTTACCTTGCCTTTCACAATTCGGGGTGACTTCTTTACGTGGGTCCTCTGGGTAATTACCCCCTACTTCAGACGGGCCATTGCGAGCTCGTTCCAGTTCTTTGCTTAATTATTAACATTACACAAATTCTTTCAATATTTTGAATCAGGCTTTGCATCTGGTGTGATTTCACACCAGCTGATCATTGGCTAATGACATTTTTTGGTGGGGATCGTGAGTTACGAGGCAATCTTATACTCTAAAAATCTTGGTAATGGACCGCGCCGCCCGCAGTACGCCCGTGATTGTCAATTTAGTACGTTTCATCCTTCCGATCGCTTTGAAAATTGGATATGTTTTAAAGAAGCATAAAATAGTATATTGTGTATTTAGGTGTGAAAGCAATACATTCCCGGACGACGATGCAAATTGTTGGCCGAGGCGCTAGCCGAGGCCAACAAGCATCGAAGTCCGGGAATATGCTTTCACACCGAAGTACACATACTATTTTTTCTGAAATCACAATCAATATTATTATAAATTAATGAATTTGTATTAAGGCATAACATTTCTTCATTACAATCTAACTGCGTACTAATAAATGCAATGTATATGTGAGTTGGTTTGTCTGCGTGTATTTATTTACTGTCTAAAATATACATAAAAAACCGTACGGGAATGTTACTTTCCCGGCCTAGGCCGGGAAAGTAACATTCCCGTACGGTTTTTTATGTATATTTTAGACAGTAAATAAATACACGCAGACAAACCAACTCACATATACATTGCATTTATTAGTACGCAGTTAGATTGTAATGAAGAAATGTTATGCCTTAATACAAATTCATTAATTTATAATAATATTGATTGTGATTTCAGAAAAAATAGTATGTGTACTTCGGTGTGAAAGCATATTCCCGGACTTCGATGCTTGTTGGCCTCGGCTAGCGCCTCGGCCAACAATTTGCATCGTCGTCCGGGAATGTATTGCTTTCACACCTAAATACACAATATACTATTTTATGCTTCTTTAAAACATATCCAATTTTCAAAGCGATCGGAAGGATGAAACGTACTAAATTGACAATCACGGGCGTACTGCGGGCGGCGCGGTCCATTACCAAGATTTTTAGAGTATAAGATTGCCTCGTAACTCACGATCCCCACCAAAAAATGTCATTAGCCAATGATCAGCTGGTGTGAAATCACACCAGATGCAAAGCCTGATTCAAAATATTGAAAGAATTTGTGTAATGTTAATAATTAAGCAAAGAACTGGAACGAGCTCGCAATGGCCCGTCTGAAGTAGGGGGTAATTACCCAGAGGACCCACGTAAAGAAGTCACCCCGAATTGTGAAAGGCAAGGTAACTCACAACAAACAAGCTCCCCGATTAGTGAGAGGTAACGGGATTCACGATAAAAAGGAACCCCATATAAGTGGTCCAAAATCGTACCGTAACTTCCACTTGGTGGACCTTGGAAACTACAGTCCTTTAGTAGGAGGACTACAAACGTCATGTTTTGTGAAATTTTTGAAAAAAGTTTTTTTCAAAATAAAAAAAATATATGAGATCAAGGCACACCCATCATTTGTTTTCAAATAAATGTATAGACACCCCTTTAAAACATATCTAATTTTCAAAGCTATCGGAAGAGTACAACGTATTCAAAAAATTGATATCTTGAGCGTACTGAGGTTCATTACTAAAACTTGCTGCGTCACTGGCGGCTATACACCTTTCCCGTTCAAAACAGCATTAAACGTCAAGAAGTGTGGTGCAGATATTTTCAAATTCTCTGACGTCAACTGTTGAGTCAATCAAAATTTAGTTTGAAAATCTGAACGCCAGAGGCCGCCAGTGACCGTGGTAAGATGTAGTAATGAACAGCGCCGCCTGCAGTACGCCCGTGATTATCAATTTTGAATACGCTCCACCCTTCCAATCGCTTTCAAAATTGGATATGTTTTAAAGGGGCATATAAATATTTATTTGGAAGGAAATTATGGGTGTGCCTCGAGAACATCCCCTAAAAAATATTTTTTTCACCACTTCTTTCCGACAAATGGACTCAATAATTTTTTTCTACATTTGTGCCATCAAGAACAATAAAAATGAATCGGTTTATCCGTTCTTGAGAAAAAAAAATGTTTTCCATTTATCTTTTTACCCCCAAAACTCCCGTAAAAATAGCTGTCCAAAAATAATATATTGGGAAATTTCATCTAATTTACTATCAACTGTTCAAAATCTCGACCCGATTGATGCGAGAGCAGCTAACACATGCTTATCCTGCTATGCCCAATTTAGTGTAGTTAATGTTACTTACTCCATCTGTTTATGAAGATGCATACAGTATTATGGTTCACATGGGATAACGTAATAATACTAAATTAAATATATGCAATTTATGAAAGGGCACTTCTTTCATAAACGTGGTTACGATATGACGACAAAAATTATAGAACTTATCAATGAAGCTTAGCCGGCTTATTTTTGCAATGTGCTTAATTTTTGTGATAGTTTTGTTCAACTGTGAACCTTAGTAGTAGAAAAATTTCCCTAAACATGTTAAGTATTTCATCGAAAACGGCATAAATTTATACTTTTTCCGATCACCTGTCAGTATGGCTGAGTTAGATAGAGCAAATGACGACCGATTATTATTGGTCAGAAGAATTTCAAAAAAAGGTAGACATACCTACCTCCAGTTGGAACAGTGCAATCAATTTATAAGTAATAACTTTCACGTGTAGTCAGGAAAACTTTAATTTTATAGTGTTTTTCCGACTTCCAGTTATCATTAATAATGCAAGTTCTTATATTAGATGTTACTATTAGAGAATTATTTTTTTGTATTGGCATTATGTTGACGTTCCTGTACTCATCTTCAATTACGTGGGTGCAAGACAGAATTTCATCGTGGCCTCCCTCTAGAGATAAGTTCCATGTAATCAGTCTAATATCTGCAGCATAGCCAATCCCGTGTCGTGGCAATATCCTCACTTGTGACATCATTCTTTCTATCGAAATATGTTTGGGTTGCATGCGAAGTAGTGGTAAGATAGCTTTTTCAGGACGATGTTTTCTTTGTTTGTTAAACTTCACTTACCTGTAATCACAGGCCGAATATTTTAAACGATTTTCTTTTTTTAGGATTATTTCATCCTATCTTTCTGCCAATAAAGTTATTGTATATTTATATAAAAAAACATAACTTCTGTTTTGTACGAACTCGGTTTCACAAACCATATCATTCACGGAAGGCAACTAAGTGCAAAATTTGAAACCAAAATATACAGCATCATTAAGCTTTCTGCTGACGTCAGCTAAACGTTGACTAATTGAGGAATAAGTACCCCACCATATCTGGTTAATTGCCGATGTTTAACCAACATTTCTAACCATGCCATGGCAGTTTTGCGAAGTTGCAACATCGTGGTCGCCTCGATTTAGGGCAAATGGTGCATTTAAGCCATAGTTCGAACAATTTTGCGCTAATATTGACGTTAAAACCGCCGAACCTCCAAGAAATGTTACTAGGATATGTGTATGAACCCAGTGATGGATTCAGAATAAATTAACAGGGGGGGCACAAGCACGTGCCCCTGTGCCCTCCCCCCCTGGATCCGCTTACATATGAACTTTTTAAAATTCGTCTGAAGAACTGACTAGTCACTCCTTCTCTATACAAGTTGGCTCATCCACTCTTAGAGCAGTATTTCTTACTGCTTCTCTCCAGCTGCCTTCCGATGATTTTCCTTTAATGATATGAAATACTACCTAAACTCTAAACACTTAATGTTTAACTACTTTTATAGAACATCTCGCATTAACCTTCGTGGTTCGATCGATGTCTTGAATAACAAATTTAAAAGTCTTATGATAATTCCTTCAATATCAATTGTCGATCCAAGACCATTTTACAGTAATAATACAGATTGTTTCACAGCAACAATATAACACAGATAAACATAAGATACTTAACAACAGAAAATATAAAACTGTTATAGATTACAATAAGTTAAAGCAAAACACAACAGCTAAAACAAAACACTACAAAACACTTCTTGGATCTCGGATCTTGAGAAAGACACAAATAGCTTTGTCAAATTGATATCAGATGCTGTTCAAACAAGTTCTAAACACATAAAAATTAAACACAATAAAATAAAAAGAAAAAATTGGATAACCAGTGCCCTGGTTACATCAATAAATAAAAAAAATAAAATGTATAACAAATTACAAAAGGATAAAAATAATACTCAACTTGCTACGGAGTATAAAACATACAAAAGTAAACTAGAGTCCTTAATAAAAAAAAACAAAAAATGATTACTATAAAAAGAAAATAAACGAGGCTGGAAATGATCCGGAGAATCTATGGCAAACGATAACGAATATTACACAAGACTATAAAACCAAGGCAAGTAAAATTACAATTAAAATCAAAATGGAATTATCTTAGAAGATGAAAGAGAAGTGGCAAATTGTTTCAACATGACATTTTCCGAAGTAGGTAAAAATCTGGGTAAAAAAATTGAACGAAACAGAAATTATCACGAAAAATCAATCATTCTGGAGAATTCATTTTTTTTGTCTCATACAAACGCTGTAGAAGTGATTCAAACTATAATACAGCTAAAAAATAAGAAATCTCCAGGACATGACGGATTGCAAGCTGAGCTAATTAAGTTTTTTGCTGAGTATATAGCAAAACCTCTTGTCATAATAATTAATAAAATGTTTGAAACCGGTTACTCTCCTACTGTCTTTAAGATATCAATTATCATGCCTGTCTTTAAAAGTGGCGACCGACAAGAAATATTAAATTATATGCCAATATCACTAACCACGAACTTTGCAAAAATAATAGAAAAAATAATAGAAAAAATATTAAAAACTAGGGTAATAAATTACATTAAAAAATATGAATTAATTTCAATTATGCAGTTCGGCTTCCAGCAGGGTAAATCTACTCAAGACGCTATAGTAAATCTTACTGAACGTATCTGCTGTGCTTTGAATGAAGGTAAACCATCGTTATGTGTGTTTGTTGACCTGGCAAAGGCCTTCGACACGGTAAGTCATACACTTCTTATAAATGCCCTTGAAGATATGGGATTCAGAGATAATACATTAACTCTATTTAAAGGTTATTTGTCAGGTCGGAAACAGTGTGTGAAAATAAATGATGTATACAGTTCCTATACTAATGTTCATTATGGGGTTCCTCAGAGAACTGTACTAGGGCCCATTCTTTTTACTATCTACATAAACAGCTTGTATTCAGTTCAGAGTAGGGCTGATATTGTCAGTTTTGCAGATGATACGGCATTCTTCTATAAAGCCGATTCTTGGAACGAAGTAAAAACTTTTGTGGAAAGTGACATGAGTAAAATTATTAATTGGTTTAACTATAAACTACTTACCATGAACCTTAAAAAGACGCAATATATAATTTTCAGTCCAACTGCAGCGTCCTTACCGCAATTTACAGAAATTAGTATACAAATTGACGGGATACCTCACATAATAAAGTCGTCAACAGAAATCAAATATCTAAATGTCATGATTGACAGGCATTTAAAATGGGACAGTCATGTTAATTATGCCGTAAAGAAACTACGTTGTATATTGTACAGGTTTAGGTATCTTAAAAGATTCCTCAATCAACGGTACCTAAAAGTAATTTATCACGCACTAGTAGAATCTCATTTATCTTATGGTATCTTAGGTTGGGGTGGTGTCCTAAATGTTCATGCTTTAAACTTAGAAATTATGCAAAAGAGAATTATAAAAATTATGCTTGATAAAAAATCAACTTACCCAAGTGAACAATTATTTAGAGAAGCGAAAGAATTGGATCTGAGACAGCTGTTTTTTCTAAAAGTAAATATAAGCCAGAATCTAAATAATAAATTGCAGTTAGTCAACCATCCATACAATACACGACAACAACAAAATTCTTATGTAACGCCCAAAGCGAAAAAAACTATAGGCCAAATATGCTACAGCTATTTAGGCCCAAGACTGTATAATAGTCCCGACATCGGGACTGTACTGATCTATGAGGATTGGTGGTCCTCGGTGGGGAGGGTTGCGTAATTTCTGGCATTAATGTATCCTAAATTATTTTATTAGATATGTGAAATTATTATTATTGTTACAATTAGAGAGTTGTTGGGTGGTCGGAATGGCGTGGCGTTGTCGAGATGCGGTGACTTTATCTCATTGAGTTAGATTGAGATAGAGTTACCGTATCTCGGTGGCGTTGCGTTGTTTTTGAACACTCAACGTCTCTCTATTGTCTACTCATACACAAATACTTTAAACGGTATTTCAATGAGTTATTTGTTTATTTACTCGTTAGTGTTATTTTCTATAATTATAAATGTTACTAATGGATCTTTGTAAATAAACATATTCTATTATATTTTATTCTATTCTATTCTAACACACGAATACGCCTGAGAGGTTATACTTAAAACCCTTTAACTGCCACACCATAGAAACAAAAAGGGTCCAAACAAGCCACAATAACTTTCTTGCATATTTGCTCAGAACATGAGATGATTGCAAATATCAACAGAAAAAAATTTTGAGCTCATTTCACAAAAATATCAATGTGACTAATATAGATACACACCTCACAATGTTGAACTCACATGTTGAACTCATGTGTTCCTAATATATATTTACGTTCTTTATTTCTACTACTTCAGTTGAGTATTTGTGTGTTCTTGGTGTTATTGCGCGTGAAAATGTCTTGGAAACGACAAGAAGAACAAAAAAAAATTATGGAGAAATTGGCTGAAGAAATAAAGAATCAAAGTGGAGATGACTTGGATATATCGTCGAATAATTCATTCTTGGAATTTGACGACTCTGACGCCGATCCTGACTACGTATGTAGCAGCAGTTCTAAATGTAATACTTTTTATAATCGTAAACATCTCCTTATACAGTAATTAGTACTTACGGTAATTTATTCTAAAAACATTATATTTTTTGTTTAGACTTGGCAAAGTTCCAACAAAAAGCCATTTTTCGAATTGGATATAATAAATAAACCGTCAACTGCTCGAGAAAATATTTATGATTTTTCTTCAGAAGGTAACGGTTATCTATAATGTTGATAAGTATGTACTCGGGGATAATATAACTAGTGTTACGATTATCATCGGTGATAGCCCGAGGTAAAACCGATGAAAATTGACCGAGTGCGAAGCACGAGTTCAATTATCTATAGGTTTTAACGAGTGGTATCACCGATTATTAATCATAACACGTGTTATATTTGATGAGAGAATATAATGAACATTAACAGAAAATAAATGTTTTAAAAAGTCAAAAAGTTTAAACAGTCAGTCAGTTCGACAGTAAATATTACAATTAATACAATAATTATTTATTTATTCATTACAATACATTTTCAACGTTAAATGTACAGCTTTGATATAGGTACATCAGTACAATAATTATTTATTTAATTATTACAGTACATATTTTGAAAGCTAAATGAACAGTTTTGATATACAACTTGTGGATTATCGCATTCGGTATGGGAAACTGAAACACTATTAGATGTTTCAATCCCTCTCATCTTATTTACTATTTCAGAATGTTGTGGGGATTGCATTTATAAATAAGACTTTAAGGACTTTGAGTTATCGTGACCAGTTATCTTCATGACTTGTTGCTCTGGTATATTTGCGTTCGCCAAAGGTTTTTATATCATGCTGTAGTACTTCTTAATCTCCAATTTCTGTTTAGTGTCAGGAAAAATCTATCGGTCGTTACATTATCTGATCGTTTTCCCATTAGTTTTAGAAACAATCGAACTGGACACACATCAGGATCTACTGTATTAGGTATTAACCATTTGCTATCACAACAAGTTTTGTCCCCTCCTTGATTCGTTACCACGCCATACCAATTCTTTAGCGACAATATTAAAGAACTTTTTTTGAAGCCCTTCAGGCGTATTCTCGTCCCAGATTTTTTGCAGTTTTTTACATTCTTCTAGTGTAAAAGCAACAGCACTAACCTTTCTTTTTTCTTGTATTTCCTGCAGTTGCTTTCTTTTAGAATCGCTACCCTTGCTTCTTTAAATTCCATGTCAGTAAATGGATTGAACTTGATATTATATTCAGTGAAGAATTTTTCTTGTATAATCTTTGCCGCGGAGTTCCATAATGTTTTGTCAACACATTGTTTATATTCTTGGCCGTCTTTTCTTCTCATGTTGCAAGCATAATTTCTTAATATTAGTGCAATTTCTGGAATCATAGTCTCTTGCGTTATTCTTCTTGAAGCGCAAAATTCCATGAACTTGTTCCACTGAGATTCTTTATTAATTTTGGTATTTTTTGGTGGTTTTTTCTCAATTAACTTTCGAATCTCTCCCTTGCTAGCATCTCCCCATCGACGGTGATCTACTGGTTGAAACATTTTTCTGCTTAAGAGCACTATTTTCTGATTTCGACGCGTCTATTGAAACTTTCTGTCACTTTGACAGTAAACTATTTTATTCATTAAAAACAAGTGACAGTCAATATTCGGTGATAGAATTATCACCGATTTGATAGCCTATTATGCTCTTTTGTTTTTGTATTTTAACCAATGAAATTAATCAAAAATGGACCATGTGACACGTGAATTATATTCTCGCGGATAATATAACTAGTGTTATGATTATCATCGGTGATAGCCCGAGGTAAAACCGATAAAAATTGACCGAGTGCGAAGCACGAGTTCAATTTTCTATAGGTTTTAACGAGTGGTATCACCAATTATTAATCATAACACGTGTTATATTTGGTGAGAGAATATAATGAACGTTTTGCGTTATTTTGATTCTCCTTGAAGCGCAAAATTCCATGAACTGGTTCCACTGAGATTCTTTATTAATTTTAGTATTTTTTGGTGTTTTTTTTCTCAATTAACTTTCGAATCTCTTCCTCGCTAGCATCTCCCCATCGACGGTGATCTAATGGTTGAAACATTTTTCTGCTTAAGAGCACTATTTTCTGATTTCGACGCGTCTATTGAAACTTTCTGTCACTTTGACAGTAAACTATTTTATTCATTAAAAACAAGTGATAGTCAATATGCGGTGATAAAATTATCACCGATTTGATAGCCTATTATGCTCTTTTGTTTTTGTATTTTAACCAATGAAATTAATCAGAAATGTACCATGTGACAAGTGAATTATATTCTCGATATTATATTGTTCCTCACAGTAAACTTCTCTGAGTATGCAATGGAAATGAACAGTGGAATGACTCCGACAAGGAAAATGTACAAAATTTAGCAACTACTTCATCTGAAACGCTTTATACTTGGTATGAGCCAAGTGCATCAAATGTTAAGTCATTTGTTTTTTCTGATAAACCTGGAATTCTTGATGAAGTGATAATTGATCTGAAAGGGCAAAAAGAAATTTTCTATTTCAAAAAGTTCATTGATAATCAAGTGATCGACTTATTAGTTGATGAGACTAACCTAACTAATTACAGGTATTACAAATGAAGCAATTTCGCAGAAATCTCAACTGAATCAATGGACACCAACAGATTATAATGAAATGCATGTATTTCTGGCCGTTCTATTGTGGATGGACTTAGATAAAAAACTATCACTACAAAATTACTGGAGCCGTTCTGTGTTGTATAAAAGCCCCGCAGTTCAATATATGGGACGAAATAGATTTGAGCTGCGTCTGCGATGTTGACGTTTCGCAGATAATGATAATTGTCTTCAAGGAATCAGGTTACACAAAATACAACATTTGATTGGCATTTTGACAGAAAAATATAAAAAAGTGTAACTCCTTATATTGACTTATGCATTGATGAAACAATGATACCTTTTAGAGGCCGCTTGTCTTTTAGACAGTACGTAAAAGGCAAGAGACATAAGTTTAGGGTAAAAGTTTTCAAATTGTGTCTAAAAGGTGGATATACTTACAATATGAAGATATATTGTGGAAAAACTGAATCACTTTCCGACTCAGTGCCTAAGTCGGTTCTTAATGAATGGTCTACTAGAGAAGGAGAGAATACTATACACCAATAATTGGTATACTAGCATGACATTTTCTAGAAAAGTTTTAGAGAAATCGACTCACTTGGTAGGCACCTTACGACGTAACAGAAAATATATACCTAAGAATATAGTAAATGCTAAAATCAAGAAAGGTGAACTGTTAGGATTACAAACCAAAGACGCAATATCTGTAATGAAATGGAGGGACAAACGGGATGTCCTCTTATTGAATACGTTACATACGGACACACAAAATGAAGTGAGGCACCATCAAGGTCAGAAAAAGGAACCATCTGCCATTATTGCATATAATTCTGCGAAATCATTTATAGACGTTTCTGATCAGATGTCTTCTTAATCATCAGTAGTAAGACGTTCTATAAAATGGTATAGAATGGTAGCGGTGGAGGTCATACTTGGTACTTCTGTTATAAACGCCCTCTACTTATATAATAAAATAAACGAAACGACCATAAGTATAACGAATTTCCGGGAAAATCTATGTTATCAGTTATTTGAATATGCTCCTAAAATGATAAGTAAACCCTTGGCGATTGAACACAAACTTCAGGTTTTAAGAATACATGGTAAAGACAAAAGAAGCCGATGTAACAATTGTTATAAAAATTTCAGCAGGGAGCAAGGACGATCCTATGCTATCAAGAATGCACCTACTGTCAAATATGTTTGTCCTGCATGTTCAAATGTTCCTCATTTATGTATTGACTGTTTTTTCAATCTACATCACTATAATATAAAATAAAGTAAATAAATGCATTACATAAATATATATATGTATAACATTTATATTTTTTTATCACAATTTGATAGGTATTTATAAGCCATTTTCAAGAAAGTATGCCTAAGGCCTTGTGTATAATAGTGTCGCACGAAATAAGTCTAACTCCCTCTCAAATACAAACATATTGGAAACAACTAGTCAACCATCCTAAGATGGCAAGTAGCCGCGCAGGGAGAGAAGAAACATCGTCATTGTTGGACAAAAACAAACAAGCTTTTTAAGCTTTTTAAGCTAGCTAGCTTGTTTGTCTGTGTCCAACAGTGAGGATATTTCTTCTTTCTCTGCGCGGCTACTAGCCATCCTAGGATAGTTGACTAGTATATACTTGTGTAACATATTGCCACGCACGGCGCCAGGGACCTGCCCACTGTGTGTCATATTGAAACACATGGCAGTTAAAGTGTTTTAAAGTAAATCATTCAAATCAAGAAAGTTCCAGAGTTCAGTAACATCATTTATTGTAAATAAACTTCAAGAATATGTATACAATAACAGAATGGGGTAGTAGCCTATCTAGCTAACAAATTTGTACTTCGAAATCCGTCTTTCAAACTAGGCATTTGATATTGATAATGTTTGTTACAGCTGCATATGAGTTGTATGAAACTTTCCTGCCTCTTTGCGAAGACGTACTGATGGTATAAAAGAGTTGGGTTCCAGCGGTGCGCTCCCAAGCTACCCTTGTGTAATATCAGGATGTTTTATGTACTAATGGAATATTTGTCAATTTAAACAGAAATTACACACCGTTTGCACTTTTATAATTTCAGTACTTTGTCGTTTGCTTTTTGAAACTTCAACTCATACAATTTTATAAGCTTTTATTGATTGTTCTTATGTAAATATTTGTAAAGTCGTAAAGCGACATAAAATATAAAATAAAATGTCTTTAAAACCAAAGTGGAACTTCGGTGTACTTCCGGATTCCGGATTCTGCCGAATTCGGCGTATTTTCTACATTTCCACTTTTAGTCAAAATATTTTTCAAAGCCGACTCGGCTATCTTTAATTTCTTCACTTTTCATATCATACATCTTCTGACGTGTTAGAAATGATTTTCTAGGTTTATTTTTGGCGTACTTCCAAAAAGATACATTGTGACCTGTTTCACGAAGGGAAAATTTTGTTAATTAAATGTTTGGCTTTATGGGCCTAGATAGATTCTTCGTGGTTCTTTAACAGATGCACACTCTATTTTTTTATTTTTATTCTTCAATTATACTCTCGCAATCGGCAACACACGACTATAGCTTTCACTTATCTCATAATAGCCTTATTAAAAAGACCTTAATAGCACTTTAGAGCAAAACTGATATATTACCTAATCTTTGCAAATGTCGTTCGAACCTGAGGTACACACTGTATATGGCAGTACATCTTTGTATATTTGTGTGATTATTAAAAAACCTTAGCAACATGCTCTAAAATTACAGTAAGCCATAGTTTATATAAAGCATGACAGTTTACACGTCTCTAGCGATCACGTACAGTGAATATTACCAGGGAGTATTCTAACATGCTATTTTAGATATGTTACAAAATTATTTATGAGCATATTATATGTACTTTTTCTAAATATCACTGCTTCTAAATTGATATTACTTTGTAAATCGTAGACTAGAAGATGTCTGATACATTAACGCAGTCAGCCGTTATTGAACCAAAGTTTATTCGTCTACTGATCCCATAACTAAATTGAATGAATTGTCCGCTTGCACCGATTTTATACATCAAGAAGTTTTATTAGCGTGAAATCTATTTAATGATATATTGCCTGTTGGTTTTCCTAGAATAAGCGATAAGAACCATGTCCATTTTGACTTCAATTGAAATATCTTTGTTAAAAATGTCAGTGACAGCCGCTGTAGAGAGCATTCACATGTAAAAATTTTAAAATCATATAAAAAAAAACAGGCCAAAACTTAATATATATCCTCTTTCAATATGGCATAAGACTTGGAACCTGTCCATATTTCTTTGTATATTACATTCCGTTACATGAATATTACGTGCTCGTAAAATTAGATGTATTTAGTTTATATTTAAAAGGTATAATATTAACAAGAAGAAGTTGCAGTGGCCGACTGCAACTACCTATTTGATTAAGGTTTGTTCAGTCACTGCACAATTCATTTTTGCGTGTTGCTAGTGAGATTAAGCACACAATCAGTATATTTGTTATTTTTACTTTTCAAATAGGTCGAGAAATAGGAATTCGGCGACGTTCAACTGCAACTTGAAATGCTTTGGAAATAATTTTATTGAACACAAACATTGAAATATTTACACTAAAATTGATATTATCACATAATTTACGTAAAGTTAGTTCGAACCCGAGAGGCACTGTATATTGCAGTTTCGATATCCTATACGTCTTCTTCGTATTCTTGTGTACTTAATCAAAAACATTAGTAATATTTCGCACTAAAATAGAAATAAGAAGACATTGTGTATATGAAACAAGTCAGCTCACACTTTGAAAATCATTACGTATGGAGGATATGGTTCACTTTCAACAGGGAGTATTACATTATAGACCGTGGGATAGTGACAAATTTTTTTAAACGTTTGGTTCCTATCTGGCCTTTTGGGAGCCTTTTGTGCCTGATTTGTACTAACCATTTTCGTGTTTATCAAACGGTTATCCAGGGCCCCTCAGCGGAAAACAGAAAAGAAAATTTCATGAAAATGAGCAATTTCAAACGTTTTGTTCCTATCTGGCGTCAAGTTAGACTTACGTTTTAAAGAAAAACATCCGACGGAAGCTTATCGCCAGACAAATTCCGTGAGCCGGAAGGCCCGAAATTTCAATTCGAAGTTGTAAGAAAAATGGTCAAAATCAAACGATTTGGTTCTTATCTGGGAATTGTATATATAGGTAAATAGATTATAATTATCGCGATATAACAAACGCCAGACAAATTCCGAGGGTCCAACAGTGAAAAAATTATTGTTCAAGTCAGCGTTACCATATTTGGTAGATTTTTATTTCTTTTTAGTAGAATTTCAAGGATTTTTGTAAAGTTTGGTAGGTAAAATTTGCTGGCAGATTTCTGATAATTATTATCAGAAATCTACCAGCAAATTTTACCTACCAAACTTTAAAAAAATCCTTAAAATTCTACTAAAAAGAAATAAAAATCTACCAAATGTGGTAACGCTGGTTCAAGTTGTCAACTATTCCGAGAAAATCAAACGATTTACATTCGTCTTTTTTGTTAATATTAGGCAATAAGTAGTTTCGATTTAAGATTCCCAGACGAATTGGCTGGGTCCCCTGGATAGCCAGACAAAAAGAAAAGCGCGAAAAAATGCCATTTTTCAAACGATTTATTTCTGTTTGGCATTTGGATTTTAAAAAGATATGTTAATAAATAAGCCATATTTCTAGTCCCAGATAAAAAGCTTGGGCCCAGACGTAGATATGTTGAGCGAAAATATCGAGAAATCAAAAAACAGTCGTGCAAAAATCGATGCATTTTCAAACGATTTACACTCGTCTGGGATTTGTTTTTCTAAAAAGATATGTTAATAAACAAACCATATTTTAAGTGCCAGACAAAAATCTGTGGCGCAGATATATCGCAAATTTTGAGGTTCTACAGTTGGCAACTTTTTAATCCTTTATCCTACACCAAAAGACTACTCTAGCTAATTTAAACAGAATAAAATTTGCTAAAACCCTTTTTTTATTTTTTGAATTCCGACAAAAATGAAGGAATTAGAGGGGGGCGGGATTTGGGACTTTTTTTTTCGGTAAAATTTCTCCATTTTGTCACCGTAATTAATCGGTAATTAATTGAAATCGATCTCATATATGATGTTCCCTTAATATCATGTACTACTTTGACGCTCCGTTAATCTCGGTCCTTCGAAACAAAGGTTTCTGAGAAAAAATATTTTTTTTAGATTTACATAGACTATAGGAAAACGTGTAATTTCCTACATTTCCTCGAATATCTCGATAATTATTGTATTTTTCGAAAAATTTGTAGATAGCTTATGTAAAGAGAATTGATTGAGCTTTCCGACACTTTTTTTATTTTTTCTCTAACATAAAGAGCAAGAGACCAAATATGCGGAAGTCTTAAAGCCAACCGCCATCCAGTCTATTAATTAGGGTGAGAAGTAGCGAGGATTTCAACTTTAATTATTTATTGCAAAGTAAGTAATGCAATTTAAGAGCTGATATTCGGTGTGGCGTGTTTTTATACATAAACACACACTTTAATGAAATAATAAAAAAAATGGGCAAGTTCCCCATTAGCAAACGATAAATAAAAACCACTCCGGGACGAGCGGGGAGTATAAAAAGCAGCGTCGCTCGCAAGCAATGCATACCACATATGTTTCTACCACATCGCATCTTACGTGTCTTATATCGCGTGCATTAAAATGAGAGAAGAAATCATTTTTATGTGGTTGACTACCTACGCCAAGGGAGAATGAAACAGGTACGGACTTACGAGGACTCTCAGTTTCAGATATGGTGTAGTGTAGAGTTGTAAATTATATATTAATACGTAATAATTTATATTTGTCTTTTTGCTAGTATGTAACTTATTTATTGTAAATATTATTCGATCGAGGGATTATGAATGTGAAAGTGACAGGTATATTGATTCCAGTGATACAGAAAATCAAATTCCAAATGAGCTTCAAGTGAGAGAAAAACGGCATTTCATGGGCGGATCTGGACCTTGAGCTTGGGGGGGGGGGGGGCGTGTTGAAAATAACAAAATGTTTTTCCTCGAAAATTAAAATTGATGAGCTGGGGAAAAAATCTCAAAAAAAAATTATAAACACAACTAAATAGAATATATATTCAAAAATATAAAATAAAATAATAAAAATTATGAAATTTTAAAATGAAAGTTGATTGTTTACGGAATCTTGGGGGTTAATTACCCCATAAATCCGCGCTTGGGGCATTTAAGTAGTGATGCGAAACAAATTTGTTTGTGTATAATACTCTTTTACAATGACAAGCTAATGAAATGCCAGACGAGTGTGAATCGTTTGAAAATGCATCGATTTTTACACGACTGTTTTTTTATTTTTCAATACTTTCACTCAACATGCTGGACCCAAGCTTTTTGTCTGGGACTTGAAATATAGTTTATTTATTACCATATCTTTTTAAAATCCAAATGCCAGACAGGAATAAATCGTTTGAAAAAATGTGCACTTCTTTTAAGATTTAAAATATGTTTGGCCCACGCTTTCTGTCTGGGACTTGAAATATAGTTTAGTTATTACCATATCTGTTTAAAATCCAAATTCCAGATAGGAATAAATCGTTTGAAAAAATCGTTTTTTTTTTTTTCGTGCACATCTATTAAGATTTAAAATATGTTTGGCCCACGCTTTTTGTCTGGGACTTGAAATATGGTTTATTTATTACCATATCTTTTTAAAATCCAAATGCCAGACAGGAATAAATCGTTTGAAAAAATGGCTATTTTTCGTGCACTTCTCTTAAGATTTAAAATATGTTTGGCCCGCTAAAAATGTCTGTGAATGATACAATATATTTTCGTTTTGGTTAATTTTTACAAAAAAAATCATTTCACATGAGAACCAATCGTTTGATTTTCGCGGAATAGTTGACAACTTGAACAATAATTTTTTCACTGTTGGGCCCTCGGAATTTGTCTGGCGTTTTTATATCGCGAAAATTATAATCTATTTACCTATATATACAATTCCCAGGTAAGAACCAAATCGTTTGATTTTGACCATTTTTCTTACAACTTCGGATTGAAATTTCGGGCCTTCCGGCTCACGGAATTTGTCTGGCGATAAGCTTCCGTCGGATGTTTTTCTTTAAAACGTAAGTCTAACTTGACGCCAGATAGGAACAAAACGTTTGAAATTGCTCATTTTCATGAAATTTCCTTTTCTGTTTTCCGCTGAGGGGCCCTGGATAACCGTTTGATAAACACGAAAATGGTTATTACAAATCAGGCACAAAAGGCTCCCAAAAGGCCAGATAGGAACCAAACGTTTAAAAAAATCTGTCACTATCCCACGGTCTATTATGCTTCTTTGCGTATGTTCCAAATTTGAAATCAATTTTTTATGAATAAGGGCGGCCGTACATGGGCCACATTTTGCAGTTGAGGTAACCACAAATTTGTGGTCAAGTCGACTGTACCTAGTCTATTCGATTGCATATCGCGGAAATTCCAGAATCAGTAACTCTTGATATTAATACAAGCAGTTAAAGCCGTCAACTCTCTTCGGATCATTAAATCTTAACGAACAAACATGGGTAAAAAAAGGCAAATTCACATGGATTAAACACATTTAATTAGCAAGTGCTATAATTAAAATATAAGTTTTCCCATGCTAGAAAGTGAAAGGAAATTAATGTATTTCGGCATCGCATTAATTCTTTTAACAAAACGCGAGTGGTTCAGTCTTAAACTCCAGAAAAATAATATTGAGTGACTCTACTGTCAAAAGTCGGGAAGATGCCGTGTTTTTCAAGTGCAAGATTGTTCTATCAGCGTAAACGGTGTCTCGTTCAATATATAAATCTTAATAAGTTGTGTCATATATGAGCAAAATATTACTCAGATACATACTCATAGTCGGCCACGCCCGACTGTAACTTCCACTCCTTTTATAAATTTGTGGGAAATTCTATATTTGCTCTTTTATTTTTAATGAACTGCGAAGTAGCCAATTAATATTCAGTAACCGAGTATCTTTCCCGAATTAAGATAGAATCAACAAGCTTTAGCCCCCTAAAATCTTTAGTATTTATTTACTTATCAGCCTTTATGCCACAAATTTCAGTGAACATGAATAAATCATTTTCCGCAAATCAGCTTTGCGATCATCAAGAAGTCCACTTTGAGATAAGGTAAGGCAAGATATTCGACCGAGAGTTTACAGATCCTTTTCCAGTCATCATTTAAACTGAAAAGAAACTTTTTACTTAAAAGATACTTTTAATTAACTAAAAAGCCTTAACTGAACGCTATACCTCGATAAAGCACTAAAATTTGGACACTATAATGGCACAGAAGTATATAATATTGTGACATCCACTCAATAACAGTATAATCAAGTCATTAATATTAATTTTATTATTGAAATTAATCTAAATATATTTAAATATTGTTATATAATATTTATTAGTGTGAAATAAATATCATTTTCACTATTATAAATCAGTAAATTACTATAAATACCCAATTAATATTGAGAGGAAAATAACATCGATGAAGTGCTGGAGAAAAGGCTTTTGTAATATTACACACTCATCGCCTTAAGACATTTAACCTTTTGCATTTATTATTTCTACATCCACGTAGTGGAGTGGAAGTATAGTAATCGTAAAAAAAAGTTGAAAACTGTTTTAAACAGGCTTAGAATGTCATGAAACGTCGAGATTTTAAGTCTGAGCAAAAAATTTCTCTATTTGTCGGTGTGTCTGTAACATATATTGTGCGCACGATTACTTTGGAACGGTTTATGATATTGACTTGAAATTTGGTACACGTATGCGATCTGGAACTAGATTATATTTTGATCTTATTTCGTTGAAGGGTTGGGAGGCAAATGGGAGTCAATGGGTAAAGCAAGCACATAAGAATCCATAAATTGGGATTTGGTGTATGTACGAGACGCCAAGGGCTCAAATTTTTTTGGCATCAGCCACCCCACACCTTTACTAAAGATAGTAAAACACAAAATTGTGATTTGGTGTGTATACAAGAAAAAAAGGCCTCTTTTTTTATTTAAAAATTTAAACCATTTGCGAGACTTTTTCTGTGTGAAAAAAAAATCAAAAATATATTTGGCACATATTTCTATTAAATAAAATTGAGATTAGCAAAATATTTATTCTATGAATTTTTAAGGAACTAACTTTTGGACTAAGGTATATTTGGCTTAAACGGCCCCATTTGACCTCAGGAAGCCATGTTTAAGTTGGGTTCCTTTATTTTACCCGTATATGATTATTTAAAAATTAGGACATTTTGAGAGATTTCTTCCATGTGAAAATTAAAAATATATTTTTTGTTCATTTTGAAATACAAATAGACTAAAGTTAGCAAAATATTTATTCTATGAATTTCCAACTTCTAATTTGATTGATAAATATTTTTCTTAGCAGATAACGCCTTTATTGATTTATGCATTTGAGCATGGAGTGTATAATATATTACAGTAAATTTATGTGCCGACGACATCAAATACTTTTAAACCACAACTACCATATTTTACACAGAAATTGATCCATCCGTCCCGAATTAAGTTATTTATATAAAATTTGAATAACTTGGCAGTTAGAGTATAATAAATAGGGAGACGTATCCAGAGAAATATTTTAAAATAAAAAAAAATGTATTCTAGATTTTTGATTCTTGATTCGTGCACTGCATCAAGGGACGATAGTAGATCAAAAATTAACGTAGTTTTCTACGTAGACCATATTTAGATATCCAATGATCGAATTCAGTTGCTCAGTAATTATGTGTTGACATTAAAGGTCCTCGGATTCGAATCCTGGCTAAGCTGTGAATGTTTAATGGCGTTTAAAATGTTTAGCGGTATTCTAGCAATAGGCTAGACTGCAGTTAAGTGAGACGACAGAGCTACTTGCTCCCCTGAGTTCTAATCTTGGCTGCGGCAGATCGCAATATCGCAGGAATAGTAGCTGTGTTATTATCTGTGTATGCGTATGTCTTGATCCGGTGGTGGAAGACCCGTGGTTAAATTCTGCAAGAACAACAAACGTTACTTTTTCGATGGTTACTTTTAATAAGAAATTGTAATTTTAGGCAAAAATAAATTGTAGTAGAAGCTATTTGGATGGATATCCTAGAACGTTGTCCTCTTTTAAGGAGTATTTGTTTGGCGGCGGGGGCTTTCCTAAGCTAGTTTTCTTATTTTCAATTTTTTAAATAAAAATAGACACAAAAATTACTTTTTGGTTCAATATTCTCAAGAAGATACTGTTGTCTATATACGGTAAAATGAAACATTCTCGAATAATATGGCTTTATACTCAGCTATTCGTTCCAAGAATTTGCATTTTTGCTCATCTACTTTTTTTTGGCAAAACAACTTGCGTGGTGTGCACTTTTGGTTTTACCAACAATTCAATTACCTGAAATAGTCTCATCCAAACATCATCTTCATATAGTGCCGTATAATGAACCGATACTTGCACTATTATACTAAAGCCCAATATCTTCCTTAGATTCCAGATAATATTCACAAAGAGTTTCCTCATTGCCTAGGTCGGGGAGAAAATGTTCATCAGATTAATATTTAATTTAAATTTAACCAACTTTTCAAATTTGTCTAAAAAAACGCCGCCTTTACTACTTAACATCCAAATTACTTATCCAAGTCTCTTACAACGAAAAAATTTTGATCTATGTTTGCACTCCATTATGTGAAAATGGTAGTGTGGGTGGTAGAGGGGACGGCTGCTGACAAAAAAAAATTGAGGCCTTGGTTTCTCGTATATACACTAAATTTCAATTTTATGGACTCTTACTTGTTTGCTTTACATACTTACCGTCATTTACCCTCCAACCCTTCAACGGAATAAGGTCAAGATATTCCACATCTCGTTATAATAGGTGTACCGAATTTCAAGTCAATGTTATAAACCCTTCCAGAGGTATCGTGCGCACAAAATGTTACAGATAGACAGACAGAAAGAATTTTTCTTGCTCAAACTTATAATCTCGACGTTTCATGACATTCTAAGCCTACTTGAACAAAATATATATATATATATATATATATATATATATATATATATATATATATATATATATATGTGCATTTGTATCGTGTCCGCCTCCTTACAAATTTGTGGCGTCCGCACCTCCACTAGAAATAATATAGGTAGATTAGTTCTGTTTACATATACATAACCGCCAAATTTCACTTACCAAGGGCACGCGGAGAGGGGAAAGGATTTTTATCTTTTTTTACATACACATTTTTGTTCATACGATTGGTATGTTTACACCTCGTTATATAAATAGTACCTCTCTGACTCAATGTATTTAAAACTGTTGTATATAACGGTAGACTTTGCCTCCTTCGAGGTTGCCAGACTTCTATAGTGTAAAATGCTCTAGCGCTTGCGCAATTAGTTGCGCTATGCAATCGTGTGCGTTTGTTATTATGATGATTCATATTGTGTAAGTTATACTCTATTAGATTACATTGGTGTTTTACCCGATAATGTGCGATTATCTGTTTTAAAATGAACCGTTCACGCTAAATATCTATTGTAGTATAATGTATGTAATTCAAAATATGTTCTTAAGGGAATTATTATTACTATTTAAAATGCTTTTCAAAAGACATCACTGAATCAGTTCAATTTTGTAACATAATTGTTACATATTAGTCCACGTAAATTAGATATTTTAGAAGAAATAATTTATAAAGTAATAATATTTGGGATGCGTAATATAGATAGAGTTCGAAATAGATACCCGAATAGTTCCCCACAATTTAGGGGTGAAACGTCCGTAATGATTATGAATAGAGCTGCTTCGGTCATATTACGGGGACTTAACGCTGGTTTTTCACTTTTATCTTGTAAACCATTCGTCGAAAGAGAAAAAGTATAGAAAATAAAAAAATCGTCATGTTAAATTCTGCATAAAAAATGTACTATTAACCTTGTAGCTTATCCTCACCTATTTCGCGCTAACAGCGTCCGAACAGAGGCGTAGTTTGGGGCGCAGAGGTAAAAATCCATCCTATTCCAAGTTTGACTCCGAATATCTTAAAACCGGTTACTTTAACGAGAAAAATGCTCAGAAATGAATTTATTGAGCAGAATTTTCTCTATTAGACGCATATATAGAGGGTTTTGTTGCAAGTAGTTTATGCATTTTCCCCTTCTTTGCAATTATATTAGAGGATAATCTGTACTGTTCACACAAAAGAAGATATGGAATCATATTTCAACTCTGAGCTTGCTTCAATTCCACTTCTTCTCTTCAATAAGAAAGGGTTAATGAGGAAAATTAAGAAATCGTCTGTATGATATTTTCAATGCTGTACGAGAGAGGCCAATAGATTTTTCCGATTGCCAGTTCATTGTTGATGGCGGCAATTTGATTCATCGTGTAGTATGGCCGAAGCAGCTTTATTCGTAAACATTACGGCCAAAAAGTAACTGTAGTGTTTGAAGGATATGCTGACTGCAGTATGAAGAGCATCGAAAGACAGCAGCGTCTTTTGAAACGCATTTCACCGGAAATTGTTTTTCATGAGAACACGCCACTGACTGAAACGCAAAATAAAATGATAAACAATCTCACAAAAAGGAACGGTTTATTTCGCAATTGGTGGAGAGATTTAAAAACGAGGGAATCAAAACAATTACTGCTGTAGACGACGTTGACGTACTCATAGTTCAAACCGCCTTAAACGAATCTCATGGAAACGATACAGTGGTCATCCTCGGACAAGATATTGATCTCCTCGCATTGATTATCGCTCTCGCACCTGAAGATAAAGATATCCGTTTCTTAAGAGAGGCTCAGAGATAAATAAAAAATAAAGATTACAGTTCTCGTGACTTGCAGTCCTCGGAAGTTTTAAAAACCTGTATGGCCACACGCTCAGTGGATGCGATAACACTTCAGCTTTCTTTGGTAAAGGAAAAGTGCAAACGGTGGAATGCGTCAATAAAAGAAAAGATCTCGAAGAGGTTGTCCTTATATTCAACAACCGTAGCTCACCGAAAAAAGAAATTACATCTTTGAATCATCAAAGATTCATTATCTTCAATAAGTTAGTCCGCCAATCTAGTACTACCGGGATTCTACGAAGACTGCCAGCAACATCCGAGGCATTACGTCAACATTATTACAGAGTATTTCTCCAAATTCATGTTTGACGAGGAGAAAACTTGGAACCAACGGAATGCAGAAAAGCAGAAAATAATATAAAATATTTCAAAGAGATGATATACTTAAAGAAGTAAAATGTTCAAAACTTAATCATTTTGGAGCAAAAATGTAAATATTTCCCTCCAGCAAGAGAAAAATTTTTGAATTGTTTAAAAATTTTTGAAAAGCATTCGAGATGACTCCAACAAACTATCATTAATTAGTATAGTAAAATTTATGATTAACCAACAAATATATTCTAGAGTTTTGGTTTCGAATGCTTTTTAAAACATTTTTATTTCTTGCTAGAGGGAAATATTTACATTTTTGCTCCAGAATAATCTAGGTTTTTAAAATATCTTTGGAAGGTGGAAGATTACACTGGTCAACATTCAGTTTGAAAAAATACACCGGACTCTACCTAGGTACTCAGAGGTTTTTGGGGTTGCTGATTCCGTTGCCGAGGTCGGTTAAGCTCTATCACGTCAGGTTCAAGGTCATTTGAAGGTCAACCTAAGAAAAGGTTTTTGAAAAAATCTAAAAAATTCACACATAGGCTCTTGGGGGTCTCTGAGTCCGAATCCGATGTTGGTTGACCTTTATCACCTCACGTTCAAGGTTATTTGAAGGTTAAAGTAAGAATAGGAGGTGAAAAAAATTAGAAAAAATTTATACGAATGCTCACCTGCCTACTTATTGTCTGTTTATCTGTCTGCCCTTATACCTGCACACCTGTTTGTTTGCTTGTTAGTCTGTATTTATCATCCGCCTGCATTTTCTCTCTGTCCATCTATTTGACATCCTGCCTTTCTGTCAGTAATTCTGTCTGACTGAATGACTAAATGTTTCTATCTGACAGTCTGTCTGCCTCCTTGTCAGTTTGTCTGACTCAAGAAACCATTAAATTACTTTGACCCTGACAGGATTGAGCTCAGGGCCGGTTTTAGGTAACCGGAGGCCCTAAGCTCTAGGTATGCTCTTCGTTGAAGCTTTCTCTTCTAATAAAATAAACGTGCACATCTGCGTATGAAATCTGAGTTCTGAGGCCCCCTAAATGCTAGGCCCTAAGCTGGCGTTTACTCAGCTTATAGGCAAAACCAGCACTGATTGAGCTCCAAGTGAGTGAAGCCAACGCCCGTGGTACTCTTTACTTGCATGTTTGCTCTGCTTCTGCAACTATACCTAAAGGCCATCCTTTCACAGAAGAAAATAGGTAGGTGATTCATTGAGTTAAATATATTTGCACTGAGATAGCCGAAGAATCTTCATGTGCAGCTAAAGCTGGCGGACGAATGCCGGCTTGAAATGACCTCTGGATGCCTCTTTTTTTTAAGGGTAAGCGAATAATGGATTCGGACTCAGCGACCCGAAAAACCTGTGTGAATTTCTTCAAATTCTTTCAACAGATTTTTTGACAGCTTCTCCTATGTTTTCTCAAATTAACCTTGAAATGATCTCCGGATGCCTTTTAAGGGTAAACGAACACCGGATTCGGACTCACCGATCCCAAAAACCTATGCGTGAATTTTTTCAGATTTTTTCAATCACCTTTTCTTAGTTTGACCTTCAAGTGACCTTGAAACTGACGTGATAGAGGTCAACCGGCATCGGATACAGACTCCGCGACCCAAAAAACCTATATGTAAATTTTTTCAGATTTTTTAACAGCTTCCTCTCCGTTTTTCTCAAATTAACCTTGAAATGACCTCCGGATGCCTTTTAAGGGTAAGCGAACACCGAATTCGGACTCAGCGACCCCAAAAACCTATGTGTAAATTTTCTCAGATTTTTTCAACCACCTTTTCTTAGTTTGACCTTCAGATGTCCTTGAACCTGACGTGATAGAGCTTAACCGACCTCGGCATCGGAATCAGCGACCCCAAAAACCCCTGGGTACCTAGGTAGAGTCCTGTGTATTTTTTTAAACTAAATGTTGACCTGCGTTATTATTATTCTTTTATTTTCTGCTTTTTAGACCCCCCCCCCCAATAAAAATCGCCTTCTAATTTTTTTTTACTTTTACTATATAAGGCCAGCAGCAGTGACAAATAGTGGATTAAGGGCAACTAGTTACGTTAAGGAATGTTCGTGTCCTGTTAAATAAATACCTTAAACAAATACCTTTTTTAATTTGCTCTAAGCTATAAAGGGGTACAAAAACATTTGTTTCTGAACAAAATAAACGTTTTTTTTATTCCCAAATTGAAAAAATTTAAAACCCATTGATCTCTAGAAAGTATTATTTCTGTGTATAAAAGTTATTTATATTTTTAGTAAGATAATATATCTATAGATGTATTTAGGAATAGTATGCCTCTTTACTATGTTGCCAAGTTTAGGAGGCGATATCGCTACTTTATTGTAAGGAAGCATTTAATACCTATATACATCAAGTGTTTAAAACAGCAGCGCCACCTGGTAAAAAATGTAGTGGACTATGGTGTATGTTTACATATGTTTATAGGTATTTTCCGCCTCCAAAAAAAGTGTCGTTAAATGCTTCTATCTCTCTATTTCTTCCCTTTTTGTCATAATCTTATATGCGCACCAATAAAGCTGATCATTATTGATAATAATGAGTCATGAATTTACTAATTATCAAGACATTCGCGATGAAAACAACACAAAACGTCTCCGCCTCCGAAATCGGAGGCGAACGCGTAAAATCGGAGGCAAACACCACCTAACCATATAACATCCGGAGGTGTATGAGTACTAAATGCATGTATATATATATATATATATATATATATATATATATATATATATATATATATATATATATATATATATATATATATATATATATATATATATATATATATATACATGCATTTAGTACTCATACACCTCCGAATGTTATATGGTTAGGTGGTGTTTGCCTCCGATTTTACGCGTTCGCCTCCGATTTCGGAGGCGGAGACGTTTTGTGTTGTTTTCATCGCGAATGTCTTGATAATTAGTAAATTCATGACTCATTATTATCAATAATGATCAGCTTTATTGGTGCGCATATAAGATTATGACAAAAAGGGAAGAAATAGAGAGATAGAAGCATTTAACGACACTTTTTTTGGAGGCGGAAAATACCTATAAACATATGTAAACATACACCATAGTCCACTACATTTTTTACCAGGTGGCGCTGCTGTTTTAAACACTTGATGTATATATATATATATATATATATATATATATATATATATATATATATATATATATATATATATATATATATATATATATATACATGCATTTAGTACTCATACACCTCCGAATGTTATATGGTTAGGTGGTGTTTGCCTCCGATTTTACGCGTTCGCCTCCGATTTCGGAGGCGGAGACGTTTTGTGTTGTTTTCATCGCGAATGTCTTGATAATTAGTAAATGCATGACTCATTATTATCAATAATGATCAGCTTTATTGGTGCGCATATAAGATTATGACAAAAAGGGAAGAAATAGAGAGATAGAAGCATTTAACGACACTTTTTTTGGAGGCGGAAAATACCTATAAACATATGTAAACATACACCATAATCCACTACATTTTTTACCAGGTGGCGCTGCTGTTTTAAACACTTGATGTATATAGGTATTAAATGCTTCCTTACAATAAAGTAGCGATATCGCCTCCTAAACTTGGCAACATAGTAAAGAGGCATACTATCCCTAAATACATCTATATATATGGTAACTAAAATTATCTTACTAAAAATATAAATAACTTTTATACACAGAAATAATACTTTCTAGAGATCAATGGGTTTTTAAATTTACTTATTATTTATTTTCTGCTAAAAAGCAGAAAATAAAAGAATAATAATAACACAGGTCAACATTTAGTTTAAAAAAATACACAGGACTCTACCTAGGTACCCAGGGGTTTTTGGGGTCGCTGATTCCGATGCCGAGGTCGGTTAAGCTCTATCACGTCAGGTTCAAGGACATCTGAAGGTGAAACTAAGAAAAGGTGGTTGAAAAAATCTGAGAAAATTTACGCATAGGTTTTTGGGGTCGCTGAGTCCGAATTCGGTGTTCGCTTACCCTTAAAAGGCATCCGGAGGTCATTTCAAGGTTAATTTGAGAAAAACGGAGAGGAAGCTGTTAAAAAATCTGAAAAAATTTACATATAGGGTTTTTGGGTCGCTGTGTCTGTATCCGATGCCGGTTGACCTCTATCACGTCAGTTTCAAGATCACTTGAAGGTCAAACTAAGAAAAGGTGATTGAAAAAATCTGAAAAAATTCACGCATAGGTTTTTGGGATCGGTGAGTCCGAATCCGGTGTTCGTTTACCCTTAAAAGGCATCCGGAGATCATTTCAAGGTTAATTTGAGAAAAACAGAGGAGAAGCTGTCAAAAAATCTGAAAAAACTTATATATAGGTTTTTTGAGTCGCTGAGTCTGCATTTGATGTCGGTTGACCTCTATCACGTCAATTTCAAGGTCATTTGAAGGTTAAAGTAAGAAAAGGTGGTTGAAAGAATCTGAAAAAATTCACACAGGTTTTTCGGGTCGCTGAGTCCGAATCCATTGTTCGCTTACCCTTAAAAAAAGAGGCATCCAGAGGTCATTTCAAGGTCATTCTGAGGTCATTTCAAGACGGCATTCGTCCGCCAGCTTTAGCTGCACATTAAGATTCTTCGGCTATCTCAGTGCAAATATATTTAACTCAATGAATCACCTACCTATTTTCTTCTGTGAAAGGATGGCCTTTAGGTATAGTTGCAGAAGCAGAGCGAACATGCAAGTAAAGAGTACCGCGGGCGTTGGCTTCACTCACTTGGAGCTCAATCAGTGCTGGTTTTGCCCATAAGCTGCGTAAACGCCAGCTTAGGGCCTCGCATTTAGGGGGCCTCAGAACTCAGATTTCATACGCAGATATGCACGTTTATTTTATTAGAAGAGAAAGCTTCAACAAAAAACATAACTAGAGCTTAGGGCCTCCGGTTACCTAAAACCGGCCCTGAGCTCAATCCTGTCAGGGTCAAAGTAATTTAATGGTTTCCTGAGTCAGACAAACTGACAAGGAGGCAGACAGACTGTCAGATAGAAACATTTAGTCATTCAGTCAGACAGAATTACTGACAGAAAGGCAGGATGTCAAATAGATGGACAGAGAGAAAATGCAGGCGGATGATAAATACAGACTAACAAGCAAACAAACAGGTGTGCAGGTATAAGGGCAGACAGATAAACAGACAATAAGTAGGCAGGTGAGCATTCGTATAAATTTTTTCTAATTTTTTTCACCTCCTATTCTTACTTTAACCTTCAAATGACCTTGAACATGAGGTGATAAAGGTCAACCGACATCGGATTCGGACTCAGAGACCCCCCAAGAGCCTATGTGTGAATTTTTTTAGATTTTTTCAAAAACCTTTTCTTAGGTTGACCTTCAAATGACCTTGAACCTGACGTGATAGAGCTTAACCGACCTCGGCAACGGAATCAGCGACCCCAAAACCCCTGGGTACCTAGGTAGAGTCCGGTGTATTTTTTCAAACTGAATGTTGACCAGTGTAATCTTCCACCTTCCAAAGATATTTTAAAAACCTAGATTATTCTGGAGCAAAAATGTAAATATTTCCCTCTAGCAAGAAATAAAAATGTTTTAAAAAGCATTCGAGACCAAAACTCTAGAATATATTTGTTGGTTAATCATAAATTTTGCTATACTAATTAATGATAGTTTGTTGGAGTCATCTCGAATGCTTTTCAAAAATTTTTAAACAATTCAAAAATTTTTCTCTTGCTGGAGGGAAATATTTACATTTTTGCTCCAAAATGATTAAGTTTTGAACATTTTACTTCTTTAAGTATATCATCTCTTTGAAATATTTTATATTATTTTCTGCTTTTCTGCATTCCGTTGGTTCCAAGTTTTCTCCTCGTCAAACATGAATTTGGAGAAATACTCTGTAAGAATGTTGACGTAATGCCTCGGATGTTGCTGGCAGTCTTCGTAGAATCCCGGTAGTACTAGATTGGTGGACTAACTTATTGAAGATAATGAATCTTTGATGATTCAAAGATGTAATTTCTTTTTTCGTTGAGCTGCGGTTGTTGAATATACGGACAACCTCTTCGAAATCTTTTCTTTTATTGACGCATTCCACCGTTTGCACTTTTCCTTTACTAAAGAAAGCTGAAGTGTTATCGCATCCACTGAACGTGTGGCCATACAGCTTTTTAAAACTTCCGAGGACTGCAAGTCACGAGAACTGTAATCTTTATTTTTTATTTATCTCTGAGCCTCTCTTAAGAAACGGATATCTTTATCTTCAGGTGCGAGAGCGATAATCAATGCGAGAAGATCAATATCTTGTCCGAGGATGACCCCTGTATCATTTCCATGAGATTCGTTTAAGGCGGTTTGAACTATGAGTACGTCAACGTCGTCTACAGCAGTAATTGTTTTGATTTCCTCGTTTTTAAATCTCTCCACCAATTGCGAAATAAACCGTTCCTTTTTGTGAGATTGTTTATCATTTTATTTTGCGTTTCAGTCAGTGGCGTGTTCTCATGAGAAACAATTTCCGGTGAAATGCGTTTCAAAAGACGCTGCTGTCTTTCGATGCTCTTCATACTGCAGTCAGCATATCCTTCAAACACTACAGTCACTTTTTGGCCGTAATGTTTACGAATAAAGCTGCTTCGGCCATACTACACGATGGATCAAATTGCCGCCATCAACAATGAACTGGCAATCGGAAAAATCTATTGGCCTCTCTCGTACAGCATTGAAAATATCATACAGATGATTTCTTAATTTTCCTCATTAACCCTTTCTTATTGAAGAGAAGTAGTGGAATTGAAGCAAGCTCAGAGTTGAAATATGACTCCAAATCTTCTTTTGTGTGAACAGTACAGATTATTCTCTAATATAATTGCAAAAAAGGGGAAAATACATGAACTACTTGCGACAAAATCCTCTATATATGCATCTAATAGAGAAAATTCTGCTCAATAAATTCATTCCTGAGCATTTTTCTCGTTAGAGTAACCGGTTTTAAGATATTCGGAGTCAAACTTGGAATAGGATGGATTTTTACCTCTGCGCCCCAAACTACGCCTCTGTTCGAACGCTGTTAGCGCGAAATAGGTGAGGATAAGCTACAAGGTTAATAGTACATTTTTATGCAGAATTTAACATGACGATTTTTTTATTTCCTATAATTTTTTCTCTTTCGACGAACGGTTTACAAGATAAAAGTGAAAAACCAGCGTTAAGTCCCCGTAAGATGGCCGAAGCAGCTCTATTCATAATCATTACGGACGTTTCACCCCTAAATTGTGGGGTACTATTCGGGTATCTATTTCGAACCCTATCTAGATTACGCATCCCAAATATTATTACTTTATAAATTATTTCTTCTAAAATATCTAATTTACGTGGACTAATATGTAACAATTGTGTTACAAAATTGAACTGATTCAGTGATGTCTTTTGAAAAGCATTTTAAATAGTAATAATAATTCCCTTAAGAACATATTTTGAATTACATACATTATTCTACAATAGATATTTAGCGTGAACGGTTCATTTTAAAACAGATAATCGCACATTATCGGGTAAAACACCAATGTAATCTGATAGAGTATAACTTACACAATATGAATCATCATAATAACAAACGCACACGATTGCATAGCACAACTAATTGCGCAAGCGCTAGAGCATTTTACACTATAGAAGTCTGGCAACCTCGAAGGAGGCAAAGTCTACCGTTATATATAACTGTTTTAAATACATTGAGTCAGAGAGGTACTATTTATATAACGAGGTGTAAACATACCAATCGTATGAACAAAAAAGTGTATGTAAAAAAAAGATAAAAATCCTTTCCCATCTCCGCGTGCCCTTGGTAAGTGAAATTTGGCGGTTATGTATATGTAAACAGAACTAATCTATCTATATTATTTCTAGTGGAGGTGCGGGCGCCACAAATTTGTAAGGAGGCGGACACGATACAAATGCACATATATATATATATATATATATATATATATATATATATATATATATATATATATATATATATATATATATATATATATATATATATATATATATATATATATATATATATATATATATATATATATATATATATATATATATATATATATATATATATATATGTATATATGTTAGATCACGGTTTACATGAATGACTTTTTAAAAACTTTTATTTTACTAAATGGAGCCAACGTTGGCTCTTGGAGAAGGAATATAATAATAAATTAGAAGTGTTGCATTCTAACTGAGTTTAATAACTGATTCAACAAAGCGTGTTTAGTCATATTTATAACATACAGAACCTGAGTAAGCAAAATATATAACAAAGGAATTGCAGTTCTGCAGTCTGCACAAGTTATGAGAAACAAAGGTGTAATATGATATCCTGAAGATAAGCAATTAATAAGAGAAGCTGTTATCGTGAAATACGATATACCTGTGAAGGTTTATTATGGCTAAGTCGCAATAAGATAGCGTGTAATATTATATAACAACTTCCCCCTTAATAAAAAGTTGATGTTATGCAGCAACTTTTGAAAATTGTTAAAACGTTAAATGAATATAATGCAAAAATAAATTGAAACAATGTTGAATGAATACAAAGCAAAATAATAAAATAATGTAAAAGTTAAAATTGGTAAGCGATAATAAAACATTACATAACGTAATAAGGATAAAATACAATAGTCTAAATTAATAGACAAGGGTAAAACTCCACATGAAAGTCTATGTTAACTCGATGTCCTCTTCTTCTTGAGGTCTAATACCGGGTCGCTTTCTTGGAGGGATCAGTCTAGGAAATTTGGTAAATACTCTGCTTCGCTCTGAAGGAGGTGAAGGAGGGTTATCCGTTGAGGGTTGGATTCGCAATGCTCCACATCTTCTTCTTCTGCATTTACAAGTTATGTAAAGTAGAACTAATAGGATGATGAGAGTGATTATGAAGTATGTGAACCAAGATACATGTTTGGTCACAAAAGGTTCGTTTATGAGGTCGTCTAGGTCTTTGGAATATTGCTCTAGTTTGTTTTTAGCAATATCTAAATCTTCTACGTCGAGACTGTTTAATTTAAGCGGTTTTAATTTTGGGATTTCGATTTTGTCGGGCATGTGATTGCAGCATTCAAAAGGAATTTGGATTGGATGTGAATTGTCCTTAATTTCGGAAAAGTCTTTAGCACTGGCTTGTATTCGAGTAATGCCTGCATAGGCGTAACATCCTGGTTGTAGTTTTATGATGGAATTTTTGTTAATTAGCTCTGTTATGGATTCTCTCTTCGGGCAGTTGATGGTAATGTGAAGTGGTTCGGAATTAATTACTAGCCATGTGTTGTCTTCAAGTTCTTGGACGTTGTATCCTTGACTAATGATGAAGGAAGTTTGACAATTTTCTGGTAGTTTCGGCAATGGTTTTAATATTCTAGCTTCACAAATAGCATTTTGGTCGATAGGATATGCAAACAGGTTCGAACATAGTTTGGTTCCAAAATAGAGTGGTTTGCATTCTTTCAAATTTTGTATAGGTATGTACATTAAAGAATCATCGTCTCTCGCGATAAACTTTTGTGAAATAGATAAAAAGTGATGTAGACCAGTTCTGTTATCAAGTATAGGTATGGGGTATAGGCGAAAGGTGTTATAATTTTGAGGTTCAATAAGAGGTATTGTTAAAACAAATATTAGGTTAGAGTCTAGTTGAAAAGCTTTTAGTTCAATAATATCCAGATATTGAGCAACTGCTGATAGTTTAATCGGAAGAGGTAAATTGTTCCTTCGCAAACTCTGTGAAATCTCTTGTAACGCCGTTACTAAGTGATCAGGTGTTATGATTGATGAATGAATAATTCCTAATCTGGCGAATGTTATTGAATTTAAAATATCGTTTAGATTGTCTTCGATATACAAATAGCTGGCCATTAGTTGTTCGGAAATGTATAGAAATTTTAGTTTTATTTCGGCAGCTTGGATCGTTTGAGTCATGGTTTGAATCGTGTGCTCAATTTCTTTGATATCTTTGTTAAATGTTTCCTCATCAATTTGTAATTTTTGTATAGTTGAGTTGAAATTTTTGATAACAGAAGTAGTAACTGAGATTTGATTTTTGATTAAGTTTTCTAATTGATGTTCATCATTATTTAATTGGTTTATACAGTTAGTGTAGTACTCGCCATCTTCGGCGTCTAAGTTTCCGGTAATTGATTTGAATATTGTTCCGAAACCGTTAAGTATTCCGCGTTTATATCTCTTTGTATCTGAAAAGACTTCGTCAAATTTCGTTTTTATCGAACTAGCTATTTGCATTAAAAGGTTAAACTCTGTTTTAACTTCGCTTCTAAACAGGATTGATTTTTGGTCAGCACCATCGAGGGTGTTCAAGATTCTGTCTAAATTATTTTGATTTTTGTCAAAAGCTAGTTTAAGGGATGAAATATTTTTATGCACTAGCAGAGTCCATTTGTCATTTGTCACCACGATGTCCGTGTCTTGGTGATAGTATACACCAACAGTGTTATTGATCGGGGTAATTTTGTACTGACAGAGTGCTGATCCGAACAGCAGGAGAAACCTGAAAATAAATTTAATTTTCAGTATATGGTTTCATTCTATCAAAATTTACTTTAGTTTCTTGTTTTGTTTCGAGATTTAATAGGGTAGCAGAATTTTGAAAAATTTCTTTTATTTTAAAGGGACCGTTAAATTTGTTTTGTAGTTTGTTCTTAATTTGTGATTCTTTTACATAAACTAAATCGCCTATTTTGTATTCAGGTCGTTTTTGGGGAATATTTCTGTCGAAGCGAACTTTTGCTTTCTCTTTTTGAGATTGTGTTCGACTACGGGCTATTTTATAGTAGTGGGATATTCTATTGTTTAAATCTCTAACGTATTTAGTTATTAATTCTTTTTGGTTGTACAAAGTTTCGGGTGGTCTGTTAGATGTATGACCAAAGATAAGTTCATATGGGGTAAAACCGTGTGTTTTATTTACCGAATTGTTATAGCATATTACTGCATATGGTAAAATCGTGAAAGGATGTTCGTTTGGGTTTTCAGTTTTGTGGATTCTTATCATTTCGGCTAAAGTAGCATGAAATCTTTCTATGGATCCGTTCGATTGGGGATGTCCTACGCTTGAATAAGTTAATTTTATGTCGTAGAGGGTGCAGAGATCTTTGAGCAAACGGTTGTCAAATTCGCCACCGTAATCGCAATGGATTCTTAGCGGGGTACCGTAATGTTGAAAGTATAACAACAAGGTATTTACGACGGATTTTGCGGATTTGTCCGGGACTGCATAGGCTTGTGTAAATTTAGTTAACTCGTCTCGAATAGTTAAAGCGTAATTTCGAGTTGGGAATTCAAATAAATCGATATTGATTCTTTCGAATGGTGTTCTTGGGGTTTCTGTGACTACCAGAGGGTTATTAAGGTTTTTCCGGCATACTTTAGTCTTTTGGCAAGTTTCGCAATTTTTTATAAAATTTTCAACGTCTTTAGTTAGACCTTGCCAAGTGTATTTTTCTCTAATTCTTCGAATCGTTTCATTTATTCCGCGGTGTAGATTATTTTTACCAAAATGATTTTGCTCCAATATAATTGGAATTTCATCTTCGTCGGCAGTTCTGACGATATCTTGACAAATTACTACTTTTAAGTCTTTTTCCGCAAAAATGAATGATAGGATTTCAAGAATGGGGAGGTCTAAGTTATTTTCGACAAAGTATGTCTTAGAGAGATCTAGGACGTCTTGATTTTTAAATAATACCGAAAATAGATGTTCAATTACAGATTCGATATCAAAAGGTAGAGGGATGATAAAATATCTCCTATGTCTGACTGTTTTGCTCGATAAAATATTGATTTTATCGTTATGAAATTCGGGGTTTTCTTCGAATATGTCTTCGATAATTTTATGATGGAGGTCTTGTAGGTTATTTTGTTGGAAGAAAGTTATAATATCTTTGTGTTCTCGATACAAAAGTTGTTTGTTCGAGGCTTTGATTTTCGAATAGTCAATTAAAGATGTTGTCTTATATAAGTTGGCGAAAGTTTCGAATTCTTGGGAAATTTGTTCGTCAGTGATCTCGTTATTGTCTGGGTTTTCGTCGTCGTCTGACTCTTCGTCGTTCGCGGCTAGAACCTTTGAATAGAATTTGGAACATTCAGAAAAATGATTAATTTTGATTCTGGAAAGTGCATCCGCGTTCTTATTGATTTTGCCGGGTTTATAAATTATTTCGTAATCGTACTCTTCTAGTTTGAGTCGCCAACGAGCAAGTCTACTTCCTGGATCTTTTATAGAGAATAGCCAGGTGAGTGGTCTGTGGTCGGTGACAAGTTTGAACTTTCTACCGTATAGGTATGGTCTAAAGTGCTTTACACTCCATACTATCGATAAAAGCTCGCGTTCAATCGTTGAATATTTAGTTTCTGCACTGCACAAGGTTCTAGAAGCATAGGCAATGGGTAAATCTTTGCCAATAGGCCTCTGGCTCAGCACCGAGCCGACGGCAAATGCGCTCGCATCAGTGGTTAGAACGAAAGGTTCATCAAAGTTGGGGTAGATTAATATCGGAGTTGTCGTTAATGTTTGCTTCAAATTTTGAAAGGAATTTATACAATCATTGTTGAAGAGAAATGGTACGTCTTTTTGTAGTAGTTTTGTTAAAGGCTTGGTTATCTTGGAGAAATTTGGGATAAAGCGCCTGTAATATCCGGCTAAGCCTAGAAATGATTTAATTTCTTTTGGATTTTTCGGTTGAGGAAAATTTAAAATAGCGTCAACTTTCGAAGGGTTCGGTTTTACGCCGTCTTTTGTAATGAGATGTCCTAAATAAGCGACTTCCTTGCGGAGAAACTCGCATTTGTCTGGTTGAATTTTGAGGTTGGCTTTTTGAAGGCGTTTAAAGACTTCAGTTAGACGAGAAATGTGTTCGTGAATTGTAGGAGAGTAAATAATGATATCGTCCATGTAGACGAGACATCGTTCATTTTGAATACCTAACAGGATGTTATCCATAACTCTTTGAAAAGTTGATGGAGCGTTTTTGAGTCCAAATGGCATTCGCACGAATTCATAATGACCGTTCTCAACTGTGAAAGCAGTTTTTTGAATATCTGCGGGATTAATTTCAATTTGGTGGAAACCAGAAGCCAAGTCTAAGGTTGTGAAATATTGGCATTTGCCAAGTTGGTCTAAAAGATCGGAAATGTTGGGCAGAGGATATTTGTCACCAATTGTAACCTCATTGAGTTTGCGGTAGTCGACTACGACGCGCCATTTCTGTTTACCAGAAGCGTCCAGTTTTTTGGGAACTACCCAGACAGGAGAGGACCAAGGTGAGATTGAGGGTTGAATAATACCTTGACTTAACATTTTCGATACTTGGGACTTAACTTCTTCTTTATGGACCTGAGGATATCGATACGATTTAGTGAATATCGGTCGGGAATTTTCGGTGTCAATAGGGTGTTTGATTTCATTAGTAAAGGTCAAATTGTCTCCTTCTAAGTAGAATATATCTTGAAAGTCTAAACAAAGCTGCGTTACTATTTCGGCCTCTTCTTCGTTTAGATGATCCAAGCGCAATTCGTTCCTGATTTCGAAGGATCTGTCCGTCATTAGTTGTTGGTCAGAGTTTTGCGCGTTTAAGTTAAAAATTGACTTGAATTTTTGTACTGGCTCTAGGTTAAGATTTGAAAAGTTTATGGTTTTTGGAATAGCGTTTGCGTTTATTATTGAAGTTAAGAATTCTCCATTGTGATCGATTTTGACAATGGCATTTGGTAAGCGTACTTTCTCGTTTTCCTGGGCTAACAGTATAGCCTCGGTATTTCGCAGGTTGCATTTTAGTTTACAGATTTTTTCCATGCGAGGTTCAATAGAAATTAAATTTTTGATGTTGTTTAAATTTGAATTTTTTGTATCAGAATTAATAGTCGGTTGTAAAGGTAAATTTACTGTAGTTTCTTCCGTAACTTTAAATAGTGGTACGGTTTTGAAATTTGTGACTAGTTGTTTATTTTTAAAGTCTACTTTGCATTCGTAATGTTCTAGGAAGTCTGCGCCTAATAATCCATCGAAATCTATATCTAGATTATAGATATAAACTTTGTGTGACTCATTTGAAAAGGGGATGAGAACAGATTCGTTGATATAAATTTTTTGATCAGTGATACCCTGTATGATTACATTTTCAGGAGTTCTACGTCTGTAATTTTCAGCTGTTTTAGGTTTAAAAATTGATATACCTGCACCTGTGTCAATTAGAATTTTAAATTTACCAGTTGCATCTTTGACGTAATAAAGATTTTTTGAATTTACGGTTAATAAGGTGTGAGAAAGCGTATTTACATGAACGTTTGTTCTGGGAAGTTCAGCATTGGATCGAAACTGTCGTTGAGATTCATTGTTTGTATTTGGTTTGACATTTGGTCGAATTGGTCTATTTGTTCTGTTGGAGTATCCGTGGGGTACTCCGGATCTAAGCGAAAATCCTGAGGATTAGCAGTATAATCCTCCTGTAGTGTTTGAGAATTAGCAGTATAATTCTCGTACTGTTCATATGGGGAATTAGCTGTATAATTCTCTGAAAAGCTTTGAGCGTTTTCTAAATCGTAATTTTCATAACTGTCACTTACATTTTGATAATCGGGTGAATAGTCATTGTATTGATTAAATTGATCGGCATAGTTATCGTAAGGTTCGTAATTTAAATGATGAGCTTTTTGCTGGTTAAAGCGGTTAAAATTCGGGTTAGGTTGAATAGCTGACGGTCTTTGTTGGTTAAAGTTTGGATTCGGCCTTATAGCTGAGGGCCTGTTTTGCTGTGATTGATTTGGCTGATTATTTTGAGGGAATGTCCTCTGACCAAATTGATTACTCGGTTGTGCGAAGTTTTGATGCGAAAAATTTTGGGAGTTTGGGTTTCCTTGGAAACTTGGTCTCTGGAAGTTTTGAGACTGTTGCCTCGTGCGGCATTCGCTTATTACATGTCCATTCCGTTTACAGAAGGAACAGAACTTTTGTTGCAAATTGGGACCCTGTGGTCGCTTTTGTTGAATTACTGGGTTTTTGACCGGACTATTTTTTGGGAATTTTTGTTGTTCAAAATAAGAGAGTTGTAGCTCTGTACGGATTCTAATAATTGCGTTCATTATAGTTGGAGGGTTACTGGCACGTATTATTCTGCCTAGATTTGGTTCTAGACCCGTTAACAAATTATTTAATGTCATAGTTTCGATCAAGTTTGTTTGCGCGGTTCTTTGCTCTCATTGTGCGTTTGTAGACGCGAAACAAATGTTAGTGCAGATTCACCAGGCAATTGGTGAATTCGTTGTAGGTCTTGGATAAGAGCTGTTAAATCTCTAGAGTCACCGAAGTGGGTTTCTAGGAGTGCCTTAATTTCTGGCCATGTGGCAGGGTTACGAGAATTGATTAGTTCGGCAGCTTTGCCTTTCAATTTATTTTTGATATGAACAGTTAATAAGATTTTTTGGTCATGAATTGCCATGCGTTGGGCACACTGACATGAGTTTAGGAAAGTTTGGAGGTTGATGGCGTTACCATCGAACTCCGGAATTAACGAGAAAATTTCTGAGAGTTTGTAAGGCTCTACCTCGTGCTCGACTTGCTCTGGTTGCTCGGCTGTCGTCGGCACTACTGGTTGAACTGGTTGAACCGGCTCTGGTTGAGCTCTGTCTGGCATTTTGCTTTTTGTTTGGAAATTTTTGAACTAAAGTTGGTTGCGTATCAGCAGTATGATACGGAAATTAGATTGAAATAGTTTGTTATGTTGCGTACGTTAATAAATTGTGTATTAATTGTATAATACACAGTTGTTTCGTGAATACGAAAATAAATAACTTAAAATTAAAATTGTTGCGTTGTAGCTTGTATAGGATTTGTTTGATAACAGAATTGGCTTTATTTGCCGAGTGTATCAGCGGTATAATACACGTAAATAATTGTGATAAATAATATTTGTAAAAAAATGAGAAAATAACGAGATGATTCTTAAAAATGACTTACATTAATTTCATCTCCATGAGTAGGTTCTTCGTCCGTCAAGGGATTGGGATCCGCCACCACCAGTGAGGAAGGTCTCCTTGTTCTCGTAGATGTACACGCACTAGTTAGGCACCTTCTGCAGATGTTCTCCTTGTTCTCTTACGCTTCACTACCAGTTAGGCTTCTTGTTCTGATGATGTTTACGGATCCTACCGACTGCGCCAATGTTAGATCACGGTTTACATGAATGACTTTTTAAAAACTTTTATTTTACTAAATGGAGCCAACGTTGGCTCTTGGAGAAGGAATATAATAATAAATTAGAAGTGTTGCATTCTAACTGAGTTTAATAACTGATTCAACAAAGCGTGTTTAGTCATATTTATAACATACAGAACCTGAGTAAGCAAAATATATAACAAAGGAATTGCAGTTCTGCAGTCTGCACAAGTTATGAGAAACAAAGGTGTAATATGATATCCTGAAGATAAGCAATTAATAAGAGAAGCTGTTATCGTGAAATACGATATACCTGTGAAGGTTTATTATGGCTAAGTCGCAATAAGATAGCGTGTAATATTATATAACATATATATATATATATATATATATATATATATATATATATATATATATATATATATATATATATATATATATACATATATATATATATATATATATATATATATATATATATATATATATACTACTAGCACATCCACGTAGTACAGTGGAATTAATATACATAACATTTCTAATTTTGCCATATTTCTACTGATTGATTTGCATCAGTAAAACAATAAGGGCGAGTTGTACCAACACGTGGTTAGTCCTAATCCCGTGTTAAAAGAAGGTTAAGAGCAACGACGCGTTGTGCCAATACGCTATCTTTGTGTTTATGGTAAGATTACCGGATGCATTAATGATATATGTAATGAAGCATTATAACACGACTTCTTTGTAAATATTTCATGCAAAGACGAGATTACCTTCTCCCCCCGTTTTCCAGGGCGCCGAACACGATGAAAGTGGTGGGAGAAGTTTTTGACCGCTGCAACCCTCTGAAACGGCCAAAAACCACCCCTTTTAGGAATCCCTTTATGTTTTCATATATAAACGGGAGTGACTTATCGACGAGTTATACTTGAAATAACATTGAATGGGGTCATAAAGTAAGTGGGATCTATACAGCAGGCCTAGGGGTGGAAAATCAATTTTTTTTAATGATTCGGTTCAAACGCGTATCCCCCGTTTCGGGGTCGTTGATCACGGCAAAAATATTAATTTTTGCTCCAACCCCTCCTCATCCCTCAAACGGACAGAAACAATCCCTCACTCACCAGATAGCATGCTATCCAGGATTTACAGGTTTTTCGATACATGATCATTATTACTGTGCATATTCTTTCATTTTTCACGAAAGAGAAGGTGGTAGTGACCTTGGAGGCTGCTTTGTCCATTCCAAATGGTGTAAAAATTAATTAATTACACTTTGGATCGTCAATACGCCCTCCCCCGTTTTCGCAGGCACTGATCACGGGAAAAATATTCACCTTCATCTCTCCTCAACCTGCAACTTGCACTTATACCCAAAAATGTTTTAACTCCTAGATCGCTTAACCCTTTCTCAATACTGCGTACATCATATCCTGACTTTTTCAAGCAATGAACCGCCCATTATCTCTCCCGCTCTGCTCCCACTCTGGGCCCAACTCCAAATACGCGTGTTGTCTATTATGCCCATGCCTCGCTTTTAGTTGCTTCTAGTCGCAAACTTTCGCGACGTTGTCAAAGATCAGAGACAAAAGTCGTTTAAAGTGGGGAATTTTGAAATGCAATAACATTGTACGATCGAAAAATGTAGAGAGAATGGTGGCAGATTGGCAACACCGCTGATTTCTCCAATTAGTTGTTAGTGCCGGCTGATATTTGAATGCGTTTGCGCTTTAAAAGCTAAAAACTTGTTGACAAACTCGAACTGATCCGACACTAGCCATGGTAAAGTCCGACAATTCCAGCATTGCTATCTCGCTTTTTGAGTAGTGATGGGTAAAAGCAGTTATTTTTTAATAACAGTTTAAACTGCTACTGCTATTTTGAAATAACAATTTAAAATAACAGTTTAAAAATAACGGATCGCTGAGAAGTACTGACATGCGCATACCACAGCGCGCAGTTTGCAAATGTTATTTCAGAGACGTTATTTTATACATCATGCTGCTGCTAATCTGTTATTTTCTCACCTGTTATTTTCGAACAGAAATAACAGTCTGTTAATGCTATTTACAAATGCTATTAAATGCTATTTAAAATAACGCATTGTTAAATAGCAACTCATCTCTATTTTTGAGGCGTGTTAATATTGCTTTCTCTGTTGAGATGTTTGCAGCTTTGTCATATAGGAATTCCTTATGGGTTATGGGTTAACCCATCTAGTAGTAGTAGTTAAAGATCTTTGCTTATTCCACAGGAAAGAGAACTACCCGAAGCGATATTTAAACTTACCGCCCAAATTTCATTGACGCCAACTTGTTTAGATATTTCCATCCATCCATTGTGCTGTGCATTTTTATTAGCGATATGATGAATAAATGTTTGTGCTGTTCGAATATCGACGAGGAACGATAGGAAAGCACATTTCTTTATTTAGATCACCCAGGATTCCCAAAGATATTTTGCTATTGCTGAAAATTATAAGAATTTCCAAGCAATTACGCATTTATCGAACCGTTAATATTATGATCTCTTATCTATGCAAGCACAATAGTACATGGTAAAAATATAGTTGAATTGTTTAATATTTTGTCAGAATGTTAAGTTAAAATAATAAATGAACTGACGGAAATACCAACAAAAAGATGGCGAAGGTCACAAAAATTGATTTAGAAACATCAAAGGCTGTGCTGAGAGTGTCCCTTCGGGTAATTCCTTATTCTGTCCTTATACTTTGCTATTTCTGAGTTTGTTAATACTTGATCGAGGCGATGTCGTGCACGAAAATGTGAGATTATCGCATAAAAATATACGTTTCGTATTTTCGAGCATTATGAACTCGGATGCGAACCTTTCGCAAGCGAATGATTTCGGGCGAGATGCAACGGATCTGGGTTTAGTACACGATAAAGCGATTTCGTGTACGAATGTAGGCAAAGTGATCTTTTTGGTTTGTTTTATTTTGTACGACATAACCTCAATATATCCAGTTTAGGTTTTTGCTGTGGTTTATTTATTATTTAGGGACTTTAAGGTAGACTTATTTGAGGTAAATTTACCACTTTTCAATTACGGGTGAGCCTCAAGAAAATCCACCATTTCTTTTTTCTGACCTGCACTAATATATTCCACCTGCTTATCATCAGATTGCTTGTGCATTATAAATTATAATAAATTATAATATTCAGTCTTGTAATTAAATCAACTCAAAATCTAGAATTCAATTATAATGACATACAATATCATAACCTGAAAATATCTCCGCATTCACATGTAACAGCTAATAAATATTAGTTACATTAATGTTTTCTAGGGGTTTCAAATCCATTTGGTTGTACAAAACAGCGTTGCCACATTTTCCATACGACATTTTTACGTATGCGGAAAACAAATCTCGATTGTTGTTCGAAAATACCACTTCAGAACTATAAGCGAAATTTTTTAAACAAGTCGAGTGCCTCGTATTTCGCATGCGATAAATATCGATTGAGCTCGAAAATAAGGCCCCAGGGTTAATTCAAATGGTACAACTCGCGAAATTTTAAAACCAGTGTTAAATTTTAATACGGAGTTAGTTTAGCACTGGGTTAGGGTAGTTTGATACCCTAAAAGTGATTAATTAAGTCGTATGTCATTGTATTTGAGATCAAGGGTTTTGTTGAAAACATGAGTATGAAAAAGCTGATGACATTAAATTCCAAAAATAAATTCAAGTAATTTATTGAAAGGACAAACGAATTATTTTTCGCGCTCTATATATTCGTTATAATTGTCTCTGAAAACAATTCGAAATTATTCTGTATTTTATATTTCCAAGAAGTATAATTTCTTTAGTGCATCGAACTATTCTATTTTCCTCTCCTTTCTCTTATTTTAATTATTTCCTGTCGTGAATGAAGAACGGTTTTCATCTGATTGCACTAAGCGCAAGTTTAATAAATTTCCTCTTCCTCGTTAAATTTCAACCGTTATCCGTTCTTATCGTATAAACTCTGCTTTTAACTTTCTGAAGTCAGTTCCTGAAAACCAATTAATATGAGGTGTTGAAAGTTTTTCTCATATTCAAGTTGAGCAGGAGCAATATAAATTGCATAAAAATCAACGTGACTCACAAAACTGGAACTAATTATTTATGAAACTGGACTACTTGTACATTATATCAGCTTACATCGATATAATAATAATAATAATAATAATAATAATAATAATAATAATAATAATAATATGTTTATTTGCAAAAATGACAATAATATAATAATTCTTAATAATAACAAAACAGATAAGCGCAATAAACATGTGCAAAGTCACTGAAATCGATCTAGGTCGATTTGTGCGTGACGTATACAACTTAAATTTAGAGTTAAATATAAACACATTTGAGGTTAGTAATTTGCTAATTACACATACACGCATCCTTACACATAATCATTTATTCACTTAAAACTATATTGCGTTTTTTATGTAGGAATCTATTAATTTGTTTATGGTACGTTATTAACAATTATTAATTATATTAAGCTACTTAAAATATTACCTACTATATTTGATTTATAATGTCGTGTATTGTTTGCCTAGAATTTTGTTTTAGCCACACTTTTATTTTAGTTTTAAATAATCGTAAACTTCCAGAATTCTTTATATCATTTGGTAATCGGTTATATAGTCTGGGTGCCAAGTATATATAACATCTCTGACCAACAGTTTTCGTACATCTGGGTTCTTGGTAGTTGTGTTCTCTAATTCTTGTATTATATTTATGTATGATAGGATATAGGTTTTCCTTATTTTTAAAATTGTATGAAAGCATTGTTAGGCAAAATAACTGCCTTAAGTCAAATATCTCTGCTTCTTTATACAGAAGATCTGGGGAGTAAGTATAATTTTTATTGTAAATAATTTTAAGGATCCATTTTTGTAATTTATTTATGTTTTCTAGGTGACAATCGTTTACTCCTCCCCACCCAATAATGCCATAATTAAGCTGGGATTGAACCAAAGCATAATATAATGTTTTGAGCTGTTTTACGTCTAAGTATGTTTTCAAATATTTGAATCGTGATAGTAATCCCCTCATTTTTTTAATCAAATCCTTGGTATGCATATCCCAATGAAAATGTCTGTCAATCCTGATTCCGAGATATTTGACCGATTCGGCTTCCGGTATTTCTAAATTATTTTCAATTTGAAGTGACCCAAAGTTTGGCAAGTTGTTACTATAAGAAGTAAATGGCATATAGTGCGTTTTTTTAAAGTTCACTGTAAGTAAATTGAAATCTAGCCATTTTTTTATTTGTTTGAATTCATATTCTGCTGTTATTTTCAGGTTATCCCAGGAATTTGCTTTAAATGTTACGACCGTATCATCTGCAAAACTAATAATGGATGTATTGGCACTTTCAAGCGATAACAGACTGTTTATATACACTGTGAATAGTAGTGGCCCTAGGACGGTGCCCTGAGGAACTCCATATTTGATGTATTTTGGTTCGCTAATAGTTTCGTTAATTTTAACGTATTGAATGCGGTCGGACAGATAACTTTTAAGTATATTGTTTACAGTTCCTCTTATGCCACAGTTTTCTAATTTTTTTAATAATATCTTATGAGATACTGTGTCGAACGCTTTTGCAAGGTCGACGAATATACTTAGACATGGCATTTTTTCATCTAGTGCAGTGTAAACATGTCATGTTAAGTGAGCAATAGCGTCTTCTGTGGACTTACCAGTTTGAAAACGGAACTGATTACTTGAAATTATTTTAAATTTATTAAAAAAAGTAGACAATTTATTTTTCAGAATTTTTTCATATATTTTCGCAATAGTACTTATATAGTAAAGTAGTATGAACAATTTGTTTACTTCAATCTCTTTTATGGGATTAGGAAGTACCTAGCACTTATTAATTGATGATGGAAGAGCACGATGCCGCACAGTAGTGCTTTTATTGAAAAGAGGTGTCAAAAATCGGTAACCTAGCCAATTTTCGATAAAAATTTACGAAACTTTGTAGAATTAAGTATCTGGATATGCTAAATTCCGTTTCGCTGCAGAAAATTTTTTCTCGATATGGCGGCTTCAGAATTTGGATCAGTAGAAGCAAAAAATATGAAAAATTCAATAAAACAAGCCAGCCATAAATAGAAGTCCTGATCCTGGAATTTGACCTCAGTAGTCCAGTGTATTTTTCGACGCTGAATTCAAATCCGACCTCAGAAAAGTCCAAACACTCTCAAAATTTTGAGCTGGAGCGAAAAAACACCCTTAGAATAGGGTAAAATCGCCCCTAATATATGATGACAATAAGTACATGCAAAAAGTACTCTTAATGTACAATCCTAGGGTTTTTGAGGCGGATGATTTTAAATTTCATTCTTAAGGTGAAAAATCGAGTAAAATAGGTGTTGAAAGTGGTGTAAAAATGAAAATTTAACAAAATACATAATTTTCATTCTAAACTTATATTTATAGGGATTTTTGAAGTTGATAATTTGAAATTTCAACTCGCCAGAAGCCAAAAATTTATTCTTAGGGTGAAAATCGAATAAAATGGAGGTTGAAAGGGGTAAAAAATGAAAATTTGACAAAATACGTAATTTTCATTACAAAAGAATATTTCTAGAGGTTTTTGAGGTTGCTGATTTCAAATTTCAGCATGCCAAAAGCCTAGAATTTAGTCTTAAGTTGAAAATACACTAAATTAGTGGTAGAAATAAAAAGTTGAAAAAATACGTAATTTAGATTCTGAAATTACAACAAGCGCAAACTTATTGTATTTAAATATAGATTTTTAGTATATCGCAAAGGATTTTCTACCCTGAGGTGGCTAAAATAGAAGGAAGCCACCCTAAAACGAGCCAAAACTAACCCACATTTCAGGATTTATTGATTTATGTGAATAAATGGTAAAGAATATCAAAACAAGGGAGACGGTTATGTTTTATAGTTAGCAGTCATCTCCCTAAACAATGGCGCAACGACTACTCTTAGATTAGGCTAAAAAATACTCCTCTTCTTGCAAAGAATATACACCATCATACCATCATAGAATAAATAAATGCTAAAAAATTATATAAAAAATGAAGATTTGAAAGTTTGGAATTATGTAGAATTAGAGTGACTTAAAGTTCACCCCTTTTATCAAAATACATATGAGTGTAAAAACTACCCGTATATAAAAATAAAATACCTGATTACCATTAAAATATGGAAAATGTGGAAGTTTCTGTTTTATAAATGTTTGAATAGAAACTAAAGTGACTTTAACCCTTCTCATGAACTTTATTTTTATATTAGGGTGGTTTTCCCCTATCTAGGGGTTGCTTAACCACCTCAGAGTAGAAAATCCTTTGCCATATGCCAAAAATCTATATTTAAATACAATACGTTTGCGCTTGTTATAGTATATTATTATATGAGCGATTATGATAGCCATTATTCACAAAGATGATGTTTGAGCCCACGAGCCGTAGGCGAGTGGCGCAAATCATCTGAGTGAATAATGGTCATAATCGCGAATGTAATACTATGCTTTTTCCACACCTATTAAACAAATAAATTAGACTGAAATTTGATAACATTAATCGGTACCTGTTCGTAAGAAGTCGAAAACGTAAACAAACAATATGGAGGTACACTTGTCACTGTCACGCGAGTTGATTGTCAGCCGCAGCAGCAAGAGTTGATCGCGGCCGATTTAGAATATCATTGAATCAGCGAAACAGTGATTTTTGAATTTGTATTTGTGATTGGCCGGATGCAGTGAATTATGAATCGGTAATTTACTACAGTGAATTGTAGGTACGATTTTTCACCAAAAAGATGCTAATAATTGTCGTATAATTAAATAGGTGTAGAAAAACTACTTTTTGCATGTATTTATTGTTACCACAAATCAGGGATTATTTACCCCATTTTAGAGTTGTTTATTCGCTAAAGGCTCAAAATTTTGAGGGCACATGGGCTTTTCTGAGATCGGATTCGAACTTGAACTCAACAAGTTCAAAACCCCTAAAAATATAATTTCAGAATCTAAATTACACCCCTGTCAACCCCAATCTTACTAGAATTTCACCCTAATACTGAAATTTGAAATCGTCAACCTCAAAAACCCCTAGAAACATAAGTTTAGAATGAAAATTACGTATTTTGTCAAATTTTCATTTTTACACCCCTTTAACCCCCATTTTACTCGATTTTCACCATAAGAATGAAATTTGAAATTAGCAGCCTTAAAAATCCTCGGATTGTACATTAGAGGTACTTTTTGCTTGTACTTATTGTCACCATATATGAGGGGCGATTTTACCCTATTCTAAGGGTGTTTCTTCGTTCCAGCTCAAAATTTTGAGGGTGTTTGCGCTTTCCTGAGGTCGAATTCGAATTAAGCGTCGACAAATACATTGGACTGCTCGGGTCAAGTTCCAGGATCAGGACTTCTATTTGTGGCTAGGTTATTGAACTTTTCATTATTTTTACTTTTTTTTACCAAAATTCTGAAGCCGCCATATAGAAAAAATAAATTCTACAGTAAAACTGAATTTAGCATATCCAAATATCTTTACCAAGTTTCGTAAATTTTCATCAAATTGGCTACGTTACCGATTCTTAGCGCCTGTTTTCAATAAAAGCACCACTCTGTGCCGGCCAGAGACCTGGTGAGGTTAAAATTGCTTAAAGTGATTAAAAAATTAGTGGTTCCATTTATTAAAAAAATCAAATATACAAAAATTCAAACCAAAAAGTCAAAAAGCCTGTATAGTAACGTGTAATACAATATTGTGTAGAGGTAGAGTCTTTATATTCTAGATAGAGAGATCTTTAAAAAGAACATTTGGAGAGGAGGTCGAAAGTATAGCTAAAAAAGAAGAAAACTTTTGAGGAAACTTAGATCCAATATTGCGTACACTTCAGAGTTGTTAGAATTTTTTGTTAGACCAAAATTTCATCTTGGTTTTAACTTTGTGTTAACATTGTGACATTTCTACTCCCTCTAAGTTCAAAACAAAAACTAAGCTAATTAGTTAGTTCGACGAGAAACGCCGAGGAACGTGGTGATGTCTGGTAGAATAATACACAGTCAGTCGGATCAAAGGGGAAGTAAGTGACATCAAAGGAAAAACGAGTGAGGTCGAAGGAGAAGTGGAGCGCCTTAAACGACAATTGAGAGAGAAAGGAGGGCAGCTAGTAACATCATCGGGTCCAAGGTTAAAACCTCCCTTCTTTGATGGCCAAAGCTCATGGACGACCTATAAAAGACTGCATCTGTGAATAGCTGGGATAACGAGGAAAAGGCTATGGCAATAGTTCTATCGCTAAAGGGCCAAGCCTGGATTCTCTGGAAAAAACAGGTTAAGCAATCAAGCAGTGGGAAGCCAAGTGGGAGTATTCGATGTTATAGCTGCGGAAAACTAGGCCATGTTAGACGAGATTGTCGACAGTGGAGCCCTGAGAGAATACATGCCACTGCGGCAGTGCCGGCTAGAGAAAGCGATGCCCCCAGAGAAATAAAGGTTTGCCAGTTTCGAATATTCCCGAGTAGTCTACCATCACAAGGCTATGTAAACGAAAGGAAAGAGATTCCAGATAATCGGAAAGGATGTTTTAAGACAAGAGCAACTGAGAGATGCAGACATGGGACCTATATTGTGAGCAAAGGAAAAAGGAACCCGACCAGAATGGAAGGATGTTTCAAACAAAGGTGTAGGATTGAAGGCTTTATGGTCACAACGGGATTCACTCAGAGTATTAGGTGGGCTGTTGACAAGAGCATGGGAAAGCCCGGATGGAACCCAAGTTACCATTCATATAGTGATTCCCAGGTGTCGTGTACTAGAAATACTCCAGGAAGCGAATAATTGAACGTCCGGCGGACACTTTGGCGTAAACAAAACGCTGAGTAAAGTGCGAGAACGATTCTATTGGGCTAATAGTCGCCAGGATGTGGAGGCTTGGTGTCGCAAATGTAAGAATTGTGCTGCCAATAAGGAACTACTTTCTGTAAGCGACAATGCGGATGAAAGTCGAGGACGGCCGAAGAATTTCTGAGAAGAGATCACCAAAATTAGTGACCGAATGAAGGCTCGTTATTATCGTAATGCCAGTATAGGAGTATTCAAGGTGGGGGATCTGGTTTGGCTATACAACCCACAGCGGAAGGAATGGAGATCCCCGAAGCTTTATAATTTTGTTTTGTTTTGTATATTTTTGTGTTTCTTTTTTTTTGGTTAAATTAACCGGATGAAGAAGAATATAAAACTATTAAAGGCTTAAAGAATATTAGATAGTAAATGGTGGTGAAGATGCTTCTGAAAATATTATGCCGCGTCTATTAATACCTTGTAAACGTTAATGAATGTTCTAACTATTAGCTGTACGAGAAAAATGCAAGCGAATTATGTTTTAGAAAATGAAATTTTCTTTTGATTATGTATATAAGAAATCTCGGTACGATCAGTCGTTCATGAGATACTACTGAAAACTGACAAAAATTGCATTTAATAGTGAATTTTAGTTACCTGGGCACTGCTTAGCGTTATCCGATCGAACAGAAATTTTGTACATCTTGTTTTTTAAATAATTGATACCACTTTAGGGGTTATGACTGAAAATGGTCCGAGGTGGCAAAATAAGAACTATGCTACCCTCCGCTACTCACTGCGTATCCGGCCTCATTATCTTTAAATGTGGCGATTTGTATTTACTTGTACTAAACTTTAAACGTCCAATAAAGAATAAAGTGTTTTCGATTAGGTATGCGAAGCTCCATCTCAATAAGATGGTATGTTTTGTTTCGTTTGGAATGTTTTGCTACGGAGTTATTTTTTAATGCACTAAATCTTAAGCTTTTATTGTGTTCAGGTGTGGTCGATGTAGTTTTCCACACGAGCACTGAATACTTAGACTACTCTTTCAGTCTGAAGCATTTTACATTACACTAAATTGATTGGACGGTTCCTTCGGCATTCTAGACTACTGAATATATTTTACTTCTATTCATCTCATAATTTGTACTTTTCTATTTGCACGTACAGAAAAGATGTCGCAGTCTGAGATAAGAACTCAAATTGTAAATTTCACTTATAGTAACAGTACCTAGACTAGAGGTAAAAACATAATAAAAATAGTGATAATCTCATATGTAGCGATATTATTTTTATCGGTAAATATGGTAGTCAAATGTATCATCCTTAGTTTCAATGTGGTATCGACACTACTTGCTCTTATCCCCAAGAGGTAAAAACTAAATTTAGTTATCTAATATTTGAAAAAGTACTGCTGATTTATTTCTGAAACGTAGGATATTTATGTTTTTGGGATTGCTCATTACGAATCCGAAGTCAAAATTAAAAACCGCTGCCCAAGGAATCACTACTTCCACATCCAATTCTCTATCCAAGTCACTCACAACGAAAAAACTTTGTATGTGGAAATAATTGTTTATGGAACTTTAATAATATAGTATTTGAAATCCTCTACCCCAAAAACCCATAAAACGATACACATCGGTAGTGGGGTGGGGGTTGTGATAGGGGGGTGGTAGTGGGGGTGGATGAAGTTAAAAAAATGTTTTGAGGTTTCTAGTTCTTGTACATACACTAAATCATAATTCGTACTTAATCAACAACCCCAAAATCATAAATAATATTAGTTTCATTAATAGTCTGAGAACGAGCAAGGTCTAAGATGCACCCTCTATAACACTCGCGAACAACCACCTAAAAAAAATTGATTCTTATGTAAATCGACCTGGCGGATCCGATTGTAGAGTTCGCCAGACAATCCGGAATTACGAAACTGGTCAAAATCGGCAATTTCCAAAAAATCTCAATTTCTATGGATATTTTTAAATTTTTACTTATCACCCTATATCTCCCTTAGTTTAAGTCCGATTAAATTGAAATTTTTAGGAGAGCCAATTTAGACCCTTGTTATACCTTATACCCTTGTTTACGTGTCGACAGTAATATTTTTTTTAATAGTTGGTGACACGAAATTTGTTAAAAATGCAGCAACAAATACTCGATCGAGAAAACTTTTTTGTTTTTAAAGATAGATGTAGATAGTAAGCTACAAAGTTGTAGCCAAAGAACCAAAGAAGCTTTTTTATTTCAGTGATTTTTTTGATAACTGGCTTGGTTTTTAACATAACGGTGCCGCAATATAAAAAAGAACGATGCCGGTCGCGACCGGTCACGTACTGCACAAGCGATAACGCCATGCGTAACTTGAGAGCGCCAGGATTTGTATTGTACTAATAATAACCTATTTAATAATCGTTTATTCAGTAAATTTTAATTTTGAAAAAGGAGCAAAATATAAAAAATAAAGTTTTAAAATTTGATAAAGGCAATTTAGACATACTCATTTTATTTCCACATTTAACTTCTAATCGTATAATTAAGCGGCAATATTTAAGAGATAGTTAACACATTTGTATTTTTTTATCGCAAATTATACAACGTTTTGGGCTTTCAACGGTCTTCCTTTTTTTATAATCAGTATTAGCCACATCTGTGCTTTCTGCTTTTTGTTTATAAGCTTTTAGGGTGTAATTTCTTCTGCATCTTGCATGATAGACAGGACATTTTACCAAAAATAAATCCCTTTTTTTGGTGTAATGTTTCAACTTAAGAGAGATATCATCCGACTTTATAAAAACTGCTTTAAATGCTTAGTCCAGTGCTTCTTCTGTAACACCCTGCACAGTTTCTTCACTATTCTGTTGGCAAAATATGCATTTCATAAAGTTTAACTCTGGGTTTAACTGGGAAGTCACTGTTAAAAAAAAGTTGAAAACGCGCACAAAACTGCTGACGTTAAAAAAATTGCTTAAAAGTTGTTCTTTGTTCAAATTAAATATTAAAACTAGTTTTAAATGTCTGGAAAATAAATTCCGTTACTTTAATATGCATTTTACCCTCTATAGCACTTTCCTAACGCAATAATAATTAGTATTATAGCTGCAACTCATCAATTTTCAATAAGAATAAGCGTCATAAACCACACAGGCGACAACTCCTGTCGATCGGTTAAAAACAACTAAATAAACGTTTTATAATAGCTATTTATGTAACCAGTTACAAAAGAGTAACAACACGAGTTACATAAGATTGTCTTTCGTTACATACATGATTTTTCTAATTTTAAAATTCTAAAAACAATTTAAACATAACAAATGAAATGGATGTATTTAAAAATCTTAAAAATCAAATAATCTTTTTCATAGTTACCTTTGCTGCTATCACACATTATAATTTTAATGTCAAAATTGACAGACGTTATTTAGTCAAGTTACAATATTATTTGAAATCCTAATTTGATAACATAATAAAGGTAAATCGTATTAATGCAAAAGTTTTGTTAGAGTATTTTGTAGGAAAGAAGAATTTAAAAGCTTCCACTTTATGGACTTAGTATTCTATTTTGTGTTGAATAAACATTGTTTCTTTATCTTTTTGAGAGTTGTTTATCTTTCCTAATTGATGACATAAGGAACTTTTTGTAACGCCATATCCTAAAATGGCATTTATTTGCCACTTTCCATGAATCAAAACAATGTCATTATTCACAAGTGTAAAATAAAGAAAAAATAGTGAAATAAAGATATTTTATTTTACAGTATGATATAAAACTTATTGGTTTCTATGGAAACAGCAATAGAATTTGGTCTATTTTTATAAAATTATATTGTTTTCTGATTTCGAATGGCGATACAAAAAAATTTGTATATAACTCGAGAAAATGTGTTTTTTTTACTCGTGTGGTTTATAGCACTCGCCTTCGGCTCGTACTATAAATGCCCCACTCGTAAAAAAACACCATTTTAGCCACTTGTTATACGAATACTATTTTGTAAAGCCATGTCCTAAAACGACGTTTATTTGACAGTTTCAATGAATCAAAACAATGTCATTATTGACAAGTGTAAAATAAAGAAAAAAGAGTGAAATAAAGGAATTTAATTTAACAGTGTGAAATAAAACTTACTGGTTTCTATGGAAATAGCAATAGAATTTAGTATATTTTTACAAAATTATATTGTTTTCTAATTTCGAATGGCGATACAAAAAATTTTGTATATATCTCGAGACTAAAATGTGTTTTTTTTTACGAGTGGGGCATTTATAGTACGAGCCGAAGGCGAGTGCTATAAACCATACGAGTAAAAAAAAACGCATTTTAGCCACTTGTTATATAAAATACTATTTCGTCACCAGTTACGTAAAATTTTACTTTTCATAACTGGTTACATAAAGTAGGACGTTTTGACACTTACATCAGTTTTGAAAACTGTCACTTTATACGTCAAAATTAGAAAAACCAATATTCACAACTACGCATTATTTTATTCACATCGAGCGGGGCATCCTGAAAGACGAGAAACAAAGCCGCGGTATAAGGCAACCCAATCTTTTATCTTGCGACGCAACCCGGCGCGGCGGTCAAATACTGCAGCACCGTTTTCTTGAAAACTAAGTAAGTTATCAAAAAAATCACCGAAATAAAAAAGTTTCTTTAGTTCTTTGGCTACAACTTTGTAGCTTACTATATACATCTATCTTTAAAAACAAAAAAGTTTTCTCGATCGAGTATTCGTTGCTGCATTTTTAACAAATTTCGTGTCACCAACTTTTAAAAAAAATATTACTGGTGACACGTAAACTTTTTTGCATTTCTGTCATGTCAGTCATGATAAAAAAGGTCTAAGTTGGCTCTCCTAAAAATTTCAATTTAATCGGACTTAAACTAAAAGAGATATAGGGTGATAAGTAAAAATTAAAAAATTTCCATATAATTTGAGATTTTTCGGAAATTGCCGATTTTGACCAGTTTCGCAATTCCGGATTGTCTGGCGAACTCCAAAATCGAATCCGCCAGGTCGATTTACATAAGAATCAATTTTTTTTAGGTGGTTGTTCGCGAGTGTTATAAAGGGTCCTTAAAATGCATCGTAGAGATCCCTCGTTCTCCGACTATAATGAATTCCCAGTAATTCCTTTATACTTATTTTTTAACTTTAGGCGTGGTTTTCACCATCTTAGGAGTAAGAGCAATTATTTTTATTATTAGGGGATGAGTTTTATTTCTCATAATTTAACAATCTGCTAAGAAAATCCTAACCTCAAAATAAACAAAAAATAATTAATTCATCCATTTTACCCCTTTCATATCAACCATATTGAAGTTGCAACATATTTTTTTTTTATCTCTGACTTCACATTCGTGATCGGCGACCACAAAAACATAAGCAATACAAGTTTCATTAACTCATTCGGGGTAATTCGTTAATTATTGACTGTTTAAATTTTTGGGGTGGCTTTCACACTATCAGGGCTAAAAGCACATCTATATCTTTTTAATATTTGAAGTTGACACTCTAAAGTTTAAGAATCCGCAAAAAGAAAATCCAAGCCACTATAGAATTAGTTAGAAGTTTGCGTATTTTTTGACACCAAATGACTGTACTATATTATATTCGTCGCGCTATTTTCTTATTGCTATTATATATTATTGTCCTAGTTATCCTTTATCTTTTTTTTATATAATTCCAACTGTATACGTTTGATTTTCGCGTTATTGTTATTAACAATGCATTTACCATACTCACTGAATTTCACTGTGACGGTACAATAAGAAACAAATGATTATGAAATTGCTAACAAAACCTCAAACGAGTTTCCGTAATCCCGCATTGCATTCACAACGTGTCACTACCATCATGAGTATTACGACCATCATTGTCCCATATGGCGTATAAAATATTACATCGCATATGCGAAACCGATGAGTTTATAATGACGTTTCCCTCACAGATACCTATTTGTATTCGTTCTAGGTATAAAGTTACATTGAATTTAAAAATTGGGACATAAATCTCCATGCTCACGACTTTAAGCCCTTTTTTATAGAGGGATTAGGCGAGCTTATTTTCTCTAATTCGATCTATAACGAGCGGAATGTATTTGACCGGAATTTATTGGTATATAATGAATATTTAAAGCTTTGCAGTGCCATGTCATTCTCCTAACCAAAATATGTGTTTTTTAAATAACGATTTCTATTTACTATATTATTATTAACGAAAGTTTTTGGAAAAAATTATTTATAAGTATTAGGAAATAAAAACATCTAATAGCTCTAAGTGAGAAGCAGTTGAGGTCAAATTATTTTTCTTTAATATCTTTGAATTAATTTTTAATTTAAATATTAATTTGTATATCTCCACTACGCTTAGTCGTGAAGAGTCAGGCACTGCTAGCAGTGTACAGGCTGAAAACAGGCGGAGAAGGAGCCATTCAAGAATAGGATACCATATCGAAATATTTCAACGAAATATCGACTACTAGATATCCAGTCAGATAGGATCGGCACAAGCCACAACATCACAAAAACCTTCAGGGTATACATAACTGATAGAGGAGAGGAAGGAATATGGCAACTGCGAAGGAACATTCCACCATTTCATACGGTATACTAATGGATCAAGAACGTCAAGAAATACCAGAACAGGAGTTACGTTGGGCCAACCATGGACAGACATTAGTCTGAACTTGGGCAGTACCGCAACTGAGTTTCAAGCAAAAGTCACAGCTGTAGAAATCTGTGCACGAGAAATGATATGGAAGTCATACACTGACGAAAGAATCCGTATCACCCTGGCAGCCAAGCAGCTCTCAATGCTCTGGATTTAGTAAAGATACGTTCAAAAACGGTGCGGGGCACAACAGTGTACAACTGGTGTTTAAACGAGGACACCAAGGCAATGAAGGTAATGAAAGAGCAGATAGTCTAGCTAAAGAAGGCACAAAACAGCCTTGATGGGGCCCGAGTCAATCTGCGGGATATCATATAATACCGCAAGAGGACTAGTAATGGAACTATTAAGTCAGAAACACAATTTGTCTTGGTTGGGACATCAGGGACAAGACAGTCACGTATGTCCATCATTGATGCATCATCCAAGACGAAGACAAACGAATTGCTAATACTGTGCAGTGGGTATCCTAGCAGGGCATTGGACAGTAAATAAACACCTAACCAATATAGGGGTGAAAGACAAGTCAGAGTGCAGGATGTGTGGTGAGGATGAAGAAACTATTCACCCCTTGCTATGTGAATGCTCAGCTTTAGGGGCTGGAAGGTTTTCATACTTCGGGGACCATTCGTCATCCCGGAAGAGGGATGAAGAATGTCGATTTATGTCAGAGTTTCCATCGACCGTACACTCACGTTTTGGGGAGGAACCAGAGTAATAGGATAAAGAAGATATGGAATAGTTCAGTACGGCGGGGTTTTGGCACCGCAACCCGAAAGGAAAAAGAAATATGAGAAGCAATGTCACTTTTTAAATTTAAAAATTCGACAAAAAAACTAACTTTCATCCCATTTGTCTCGATGGCCACAATGTAATTATTGACTCTGCATAATATGATCAAATTATAAATAAAACTGAAAATGAACACAAAAGAAGTTGACATTTTATTTAGTTAAGATTGAAAATTTCCATAGTCCTTTAAATGCTGCACAGCCGGCATAAAAGTTCGTTCGTAAGGAAGGCACATTTTAGGAAACCGTTGTTGATGATAGCTTATACGAGCCTAATATGTATTGTTCCCGGCCGCGTTTTTGTGAAATATACCTTGTCACAGTGCAGATCATGCCCAGAACCGTATTAAAATAAATTATACGCGATCACAGTGTCGTGGTGTAATCTATACCCGACTGGTATAGATTACACTTACTTTTTGCAGAGTTGTTAATTTTTCAAATAGTAGATCAGTGAGTGAGTGTTGATAAATTAAAAATAATGGACGTCATCAAAAACAACGACAGAGATTTTAGGGTGTTTGTGCGAACGAGATATGATCTTGAACGATATTAAAGTGATTTGTGCATTTTGCGACCATTGGATTACCGACTTTTCTAACCTCACAAAACACAGTGGATAGTTAGGAAATCTTAGCCTAATCTTCCGAAAATGCAATACCGCAAAAAACATGTCTGCCACCATAACAGTTTCAATAAAGTGAATGAATCTAAAAGAAAAAGGAAATTGTGAGAATGAAGGAGAAAATGTGCTCTGCTCAAATTCATTTAAAGTTCAAACAGATAACTAGGGGAACGATTAAATATTACCCTTCGCTAAAGTAAGGGCTTTCGGTAATGATAGCGGTAATCTCTAGCTAAAAGCAAACAGGTTGCAAACAAAATAAAACATGATTAGAGAATATTATTTAGGTATTATGCAAATCACAACTTACACACTTTTTATTATGAAAATACCTACTTTCTGTATATTGTTGCCCTAATCTGGGCACGCTAATATACTAGTCAGGTAAATACTTTAAAACACTCATTATTGGAGAATCAATCAAAACAACTACTCTCCTAGCTAATGCTGACGAAGTATTGAATTACATGATAGGATTCTTAGCATTTTAAAGGAAAAAAATATATTGAAAATACTTAAATCATTTATTCAAATTTAATCATTCACACTTTTTTATTTAATATGAAATTATCTACTTTCTGTATATTGGTGCCTCAATCGGGTCACGCTAATATACTACTTAGGAAAACACTTTAAAACACTCATTATTGCAAAACTAATCAAAACAACTACTCTTCTAGCTAATACTGATGAAGTATTGAATTACATGATAGGATTTCTGGCATTTTAAGGCAAAAAAAATATATTGAAAATACTTAAATTATTTATTGAAATTCAGTCATTCACAATTTGAATAAATGATTTAAGTATTTTCAATATATTTTTTTCCTTTAAAATGCTAAGAATCCTATCATGTAATTCAATACTTCGTCAGTATTAGCTAGGAGAGTAGTTGTTTTGATTGATTCTCCAATAATGAGTGTTTTAAAGTATTTACCTGACTAGTATATTAGCGTGCCCAGATTAGGGCAACAATATACGGAAAGTAGGTATTTTCATAATAAAAAGTGTGTAAGTTGTGATTTGCATAATACCTAAATAATATTCTCTAATCATGATAAAGGCAAATAAATAAAAAATAATTAATTGTAAAAATAAATCAAGAATAGGCTTGTAAATAATGAATGAATGTTTGTATACTCTACTGATGAGAACTAACGAGTTCGAAAAAACTTGTACAACTTTTCTAGAGTTGAAATAGAATGTATGTTTCAATAATTGTTGTGAATGACTGAATTTCAATAAATAATTTAAGTATTTTCAATATATTTTTTTTGCCTTAAAATGCCAGAAATCCTATCATGTAATTCAATACTTCGTCAGTATTAGCTAGAAGAGTAGTTGTTTTGATTAGTTTTCCAATAATGAGTGTTTTAAAGTGTTTTCCTAAGTAGTATATTAGCGTGACCCGATTGAGGCACCAATATACAGAAAGTAGATAATTTCATATTAAATAAAAAAGTGTGAATGATTAAATTTGAATACATGATTTAAGTATTTTCAATATATTTTTTTCCTTTAAAATGCTAAGAATCCTATCATGTAATTCAATACTTCGTCAGTATTAGCTAGGAGAGTAGTTGTTTTGATTGATTCTCCAATAATGAGTGTTTTAAAGTATTTACCTGACTAGTATATTAGCGTGCCCAGAATAGGGCAACAATATACAGAAAGTAGGTATTTTCATAATAAAAAGTGTGTAAGTTGTGATTTGCATAATACCTAAATAATATTCTCTAATCATGATAAAAGCAAATAAATAAAAAATAATTAATTGTAAAAATAAATCAAGAATAGGCTTGTAAATAATGAATGAATGTTTGTATACTCTACTGATGAGAACTAACGAGTTCGAAAAAACTTGTACAACGTTTCTAGAGTTGAAATAGAATGTATGTTTCAATAATTGTTGTGGATGACTGAATTTCAATAAATAATTTAAGTATTTTCAATATATTTTTTTTTGCCTTAAAATTCCAGAAATCCTATCATGTAATTCAATACTTCGTCAGTATTAGCTAGAAGAGTAGTTGTTTTGATTAGTTTTCCAATAATGAGTGTTTTAAAGTGTTTTCCTAAGTAGTATATTAGCGTGACCCGATTGAGGCACCAATATACAGAAAGTAGATAATTTCATATTAAATAAAAAAGTGTGAATGATTAAATTTGAATAAATGATTTAAGTATTTTCAATATATTTTTTTCCTTTAAAATGCTAAGAATCCTATCATGTAATTCAATACTTCGTCAGTATTAGCTAGGAGAGTAGTTGTTTTGATTGATTCTCCAATAATGAGTGTTTTAAAGTATTTACCTGACTAGTATATTAGCGTGCCCAGATTAGGGCAACAATATACAGAAAGTAGGTATTTTCATAATAAAAAGTGTGTAAGTTGTGATTTGCATAATACCTAAATAATATTCTCTAATCATGATAAAAGCAAATAAATAGAAAATAATTAATTGTAAAAATAAATCAAGAATAGGCTTGTAAATAATGAATGAATGTTTCTATACTCTACTGATGAGAACTAACGAGTTCGAAAAAACTTGTACAACTTTTCTAGAGTTGAAATAGGATGTATGTTTCAATAATTGTTGTGAATGACTGGATTTCAATAAATAATTTAAGTATTTTCAATATATTTTTTTTTGCCTTAAAATGCCAGAAATCCTATCATGTAATTCAATACTTCATCAGTATTAGCTAGAAGAGTAGTTGTTTTGATTAGTTTTCCAATAATGAGTGTTTTAAAGTGTTTTCCTAAGTAGTATATTAGCGTGACCCGATTGAGGCACCAATATACAGAAAGTAGATAATTTCATATTAAATAAAAAAGTGTGAATGATTAAATTTGAATAAATGATTTAAGTATTTTCAATATATTTTTTTCCTTTAAAATGCTAAGAATCCTATCATGTAATTCAATACTTCGTCAGTATTAGCTAGGAAAGTAGTTGTTTTGATTGATTCTCCAATAATGAGTGTTTTAAAGTATTTACCTGACTAGTATATTAGCGTGCCCAGAATAGGGCAACAATATACAGAAAGTTGGTATTTTCATAATAAAAAGTGTGTAAGTTGTGATTTGCATAATACCTAAATAATATTCTCTAATCATGATAAAAGCAAATAAATAAAAAATAATTAATTGTAAAAATAAAACATCTCCTTTCAAAAAATATTACCCCTAATATGCCCAATGCTAAAGTGCATTAATTATTTTTGTTACTATAGGTATACTCATTTGTCAACTTCTACCTATTATACCATTTAACTCTTTAAATTTATGTTACATTTTGATTAAAATAAAAACTTCATATTAAGCAGATTTATATTTTTTAGATTAATGAAGTATTAAGGACATAAACAATCAAGGCAAAATGTACGACTGATATCGTGAATCAAGATGCATGTAGTCAATCATAGATTAAAGAATTTTGTAGGCAATAGAGACTCGGGTACTCGTTAGTGAAAACCTGCACGCGGGAATTTTTTCAATTTACTAATAGAGACTAGTCATGGGCGTGATCTGCACTGTAACAAGGCGTATTTTACAAAAATGCTTCCCGGTCACACCATAAAAAGTACAATGCCTATTTTCATTCAATGTCTATAAAATTTGCCATTATTAAAAACGTAAATACATAACAATTCACTATCACCAGCAGTAAACATTACACTATTGACGCTCGCTGCTACTGTCTACCTGATACATTTGGCACCGGTGCATAACGATGCACCACAAGGTCAGAGTTAAATGGAAAAAACCACCAGATCATGGTCGTACTCGATAATTGTTTGCAATATTTAAAACTTATTTTTTCTGTTATTTTTGGGCACTTTGACAAACAAATATTTTTGTGTATACCAGAAAGATGTAAATGTTCATAGATCTGAATATAGGAATGTATTTCAGAAACACATTGTATACAAATATATCCAATCCGGTCCATAATATGTATCGGATAAATCGCTTTTTTACATTAACAATTTTTAACAAAAGGAAACTCTTAAAATTTTGCAGGTGTTAATAAGTAATGTATTTATTATTATTATAGAAGTGTGACTTGCTTTAATCACCTAGTCATTTAATATTCTGTTCGATTGTTGCTTTACTCATTGCTGCGTAATATAATTTTCAAATACTGTATTTAAACATTCAAATATAAAAGATTAATGGAACTAGTTTCAATTTTTCACACTATTGAAATAAGCTGTCCCTCTTAAAATTTGACAGTAAAACTTGTAACAGTCTATTGTTACAGTTCTGATTTTCCGTAATTGAGGTGAAAAGTAGTTAGAAAACCGAGAATATTCTGGAGCACTGACTAGACGGTCGCGGCGAACCGCCACCGTCTAGTAAGGTCACATTGTTTTGAGCCTTTCGACTATCGGAACTTCAAGAGATATCGTTGCCACCTTCGACTAGAAAAGATACGGCCTTAGAGGCATTCAGGTATAATCCCACCGCCTGCTCGAGCGAGTGTGTGCACCAAATGTCTGACCCGCGGTTCCTCTCTTACTAAGCAGGATTACTACCGCAACAACGAGTCATCCGTAGCGTAAAACTAACCTGTCTCACGACGGTCTAAACCCAGATCACGTTCCCTATTAACGGGTGGCATACACCCCATACAAATTAGCAAGCCCACTCATAAACTTTTACTAGGTACATTTATCATTAAGTTGCCAAAAATGATCGAAATCTAAGTTTAAACCTCTAGTTACTGTACGATATGTTGTGAGAACACTTAAAACACTTTAAGGGGTAAGATAATATTGGGTGCATATACAGTATCGGAAAGTTTTACTTTTGGGATTGCATAGTTTCAACGACTTAACCGACCGCCCACAATAAAGGCGTCTACCAGTATCCTAGCAGAGGCAAAGCAGACACGCCCCTTAATGTGCATCATTGCTTGCTTCGCTCTCGCTTGCTCTTTTTGCCGCACCAAATCAAACGCTTTCCGATACTGTATACCTTTGTTTAGTGGGCCACCGTGAGTCTGTTAACAATGTAAAATGGGGCAAACTATGAGTTGCATTATTGGAAATGGACACACCCTCTGGTCTTTATTATTCAGTGACTATATGAAAAAAGCTCTGCTTTGATAAAGACAACAACAACTTTGTCAAATGTAAAATTGGCTAAAGCTTACGTACAGGGATGCATTTTGTCACTAATCCTCTTTAATACCTATAGTGAACATGCGATGCAACGTGTGCTGCAGGACCAGCAGGGTGGAGTAGTTAGACGGAACTGAGATTTCCAACTTAAGATTTGCAGATGATACCACCTTAGTAACAGCAAACGAGGATGAGCCGTTACACCTGCTGTACAGGTATAGTAATTGCGTTATGGTAAGTACTATAATAAATCAAAAATTCATTTTAAACATATACAGGGTGCGCCACTTATAACTCCCCAGGCTTGTAACTTTTTTATTTTTTATGCGACAACCATGTTGGGCACATCAAATTGTAGATATTTTTGAGGCATTTAAATATGTGTACAGAGTGATTTAAAAAAAAAATTTGAACAAATTGTTAAGAAAGAAAACATAATTTCCTTGAATATTTTTTTACCTCACCCTGTGTATGAACTGCGTTAATGTTTTCTTATAAAGGTTTTAATTAGCTTCAATTTGTGTTATTACGTCATATTAGAAATTCTGTTTGGTTTTAAAGAAAGAAATTAAAAACACTCTTCCTGATTCCAAACTGATTTTTTTTTTAATAACTTTGAAAAGAATGTAAATAATAATTTTATGCTTTATTTGTAAAAGACATATCACAAACAATATTCAACGTAACAAAACAGCAACAAGAAAGAAAAAATTTTTAAAAACAAACTTATATTAAAATGTACTAAATAGGAAATTGCAAAAATTTTTAAATTTTTTTATTTTAATACCATAAACTGAAGCTAATTAAAGCCTTTATAAGAAAACATTAACACAGTTCAGGTACAGGGTGAGGTAAAAAAACATTCAAAGGAATTAAGTTTCCTTTCTTAACAATATTTTTAAAAAAAATTTTTTAAATCACTCTGCATGCATGTTTAAAGGCTTTTAAAATATCTAAAATTTGATGTGCCCAACATGGTCATCGCTTCAAAAATAAAAAAGTTACAAGTCTGGGGAGTTTTAAGTGGCGCACCCTGTATATTGGTAGTTAAAATAATAACATATGAGAATTAAATATAATTCATTTCATAAAAAAAAAATATTTTTTCGTTGTTTTTTAATTATAGTGATATATCTGACGTTATTCTTTTTATCTATGGTTACTGCATCTTGTCGAGATACTTATTAGCAAGCAAGTAAGCTGCCACACTACTCCCCCCGCTAATAAAAAACAGTCAATCAGTTAAGCCGTCAATGACAAAACGAATTCGCTTAACAGGTAGTGCAGTGACATCACATTCATCTGTCAGTAAATATGCTGGTTTAACTCTATCAATATTGAGAGTTATGGGTTTAGTTCCTTTAATAAAAGTAACCAATTTACCTGTACGGGACAAAACTTTAAATGGTCCGTCGTACAGAGGAGAAAGACATGGCTTTAAACGTTCTATTCGAACAAAAATAAAATCGCAAATCAAAATATCTGGATTGATAAATGATTTGTGATTAACGTGACGAACAGGAGAAATATAAATTAAATTATCAAAATAAGTACGTAATTTAGTAATAAAAAGAGGAATTTCCAGACAAGTATATGACTTAGTAAAAAATTCGCCGGGTAATTGCAAGGTTTGACCAACAACGAGTTCAGCTAAAGAACATTGCAAATCGTCTTTGGTGGTCGCCCTAAAAGCTAATAATATAATAGGAAGTTCGTCCACCCAATGTGAACGTGTTAGCTCTAGCTCTTAATGCAGCTTTAAAAGTTCGGTGAAACCTTTCTACCATACCATTACTAGAAGGATGGTATGAAGTGGTACGTATTCTATGGAATCCTAAAAATTTTGAAAATTCGTAAAATAATTTCGATTCGAATTGGACGCCCTGATCTGATATATAAGGGTACGCCAAAACGGCAAAGAAAATTTTGACATAAAGTGCGTGCTACGGTCTCTGCCGTAATATCTGAAAGAGGATAAGCCTCTGGCCATCTAGTAAATCGTTCGATCACAGTAAGTATGTGGTAGAAAGAGGTAATGGTCCAACCAAAACTATGTGAATGTGATCGAAACGGCCTTGTGGAATTTCAAAATTACCAATCTGACTTTTGGTGTGACGGTTGATTTTATTAGTTAAGTGAATTGCTGCGATGAGAAGAATGGGATCTGAAATTAGTTCTTCTTTTTTCAATTAGCACTAGAAGAAGTAGAGGCTGGAGGGTCAGGAGTCTGTTTAGAGATCTTAGATTCAATAGTAAGTAATTGAGAATTAAAATTTCTTCTCTTTGCAAAACTTGATTAAACGTATCTTAAAAAGTAGTTGTGAAGTTTTTGAAAGTCGTTATAAAATCTGATAAGGACGAAGGTTTAACAGTATTAGGTAAATTAGACAATGGTGCTATCATTGAATTTTGGCATGACTCCCAGATATGATCTGCACTGCTGATTATTTTTTTAATATCAGATTTACCAGGGGCGATAATTGCGATAAAAATCTTCTTTGGTAAGCGATGTTTCCACAATTTGATGAACAACTCTTGGCTCACCATATGAGAATCTCCAACGACGCTCAACATGGAACGATAGAAATCGGATGGTTTGAGTCACCCATATTAAGTCTTTTAATGCGGGAATATTAACTGATTTATGTAATTGTAAATCATCCAAATGCTTTTCTTCGCTTGACGTAAGTCGAGAAATTAGAATTGATTTTAAATTATCATATAAATTAATTTCTGATGGATTAGCGATAACGTCATATATGTTATATTAATGATCTCTAAAGGTAAACTTGCAATCACTTGATCATATTTCCTATTCTAGCAACAGCAAACTGTGATTCAACTTGAACTAAATTTCCGGCTTAGAAACCCAAAAAGGCGGAAGTTTGACTTTTGTGATGTATTGATTATGCGGTGTCACTACTGAATTATCTAACAAAATATGATTCGTAGGTTCTGCCATTTTAAAACTAATTGACAGGGAGGCAATGAAAAACAACTTACTTACCCTACTAAAAAGTAAATTTGAAAGAAAATTTGGGGAAAAATGTTGAACTTCGAATTGTTGAGAAAAATTTCGAATATTCTATATTTCTAATATAAGGTTCTAAATTCCCATTATCTTCTAAAGCTCTTTTAAAAAGGCGTTTAATTATCAGGAAACTAGCAACATAGCCAGTCCAATGTTTGAAAAGACAAATCCTTTTTGTAGATATTGTTATTTCTCATCCAGTTTTTGCTAAATACATTTTCTGCTCCTTTCTTTCAAGTCTTCGGTAAATTTCTTTGTGACTTCTTAACCCCATTTTATTTATATGTTCAATTTCGGGGTCACCAATTTATAGTAATTGCGTTATGGTAATTACTATAATAAATAAACAAATTAATTTTAAACTTATATATTGGTAGTTAAAACGATAACATATGAGAATTAAATATAATTAATTTCATTAAAAAATATATTTTTTCGTTGTTTTTAATTATATTGATATATCTGATGTTCTTTTTTTTATCTACTGTTACTGCATCTTGTCGAGATACTTATTAGCAAGCAAGTAAGCTGCCACAACAGGCTTTGGAAAATAAGCTCTAATTATGATTTAAATGTAAATTACAATAAAACGAAAATTATGATTGTTTATCGAGCAAATGGCCATCCAGATCTGTTAAGACGCTATACCTTGAAACCCTTGTGAATAATACTGGCAACTGCGAATATGAGTCTCATGAGATTCGGCAAGAAACAGAGATGGCCTGCTTTCAAGATATGGATCTGCAGATTTTGCTATGAATTTCTTGGACAGCCCATCTCACTAATGCTCGATTATCTAAGAAATACGTCTCCAAAGACGACTCTTCCGCATTATATTCTCCTGACATAAAATTATATAATCAAATAGTTCGGGAAAACCAGATGGCTGGAGATGAGGAGAACGCCTCCCAAAACATTGTGCAGATGGGAAAAAGTTTTGGTGGTGCTGTGCGCTTAATAGGTAATCGCGACAGACGATGCCGTCAGATGTTTTATTCAACAAGCGGACGCCAATTTTAATAATGCATGAATCACAAAATATCTGTCGTAGTGAGAAGAAGAAAAAGAAGAAGACTGATTTTTAAAATATTCAGTTCTGCATTTTTCACAGTTTTTAAGATTAGAAGTTCCACAAAACATTACGGTTTCATAGCGGTTTCTGTATTAATTTAATATGACTAATAAAAGTCCTGAAATTGATTTGCTTATTCCGGAATTTGCATATATGCGTGATAACGTTATTTGAAACATTTTAATAGCTTTTCTATTAACATGAAACAATTTATATGTATAGCTTTTTTACAGCTTTCAGAAATGATATCCTTATCGCAACATTATGTTGTAATTTTAAATTGCACGAATACATTAAACTAAATCGGACATTGATTAATTTAGAATTATAGCAGAACTGTGTCTGAAAACTTTCGATAAACTTGATAACATTATGCAAGTGGGAGCACGAAAGTCAGAATTTAAAATTATCACTTCCGGTTTTGAGCTAATCCCACTGATTTGCACTTTCAGTAATTAGATAACTTTAGAACAAGTTGTAACGAATAACTTAAAGCCAATATTTCAACGACTATAAAAATGTAGTTTAGCGAGATTAAGTTAAGCTGTAAAGATAACAGATAAGATGCAGTCTAGTGCAAAAGACATTGCCTACAGTGAGGCAAATCTTCCAATGTCGGACTGGACAGGGGGACATAGGAGTCCAGAGACTCCGGGGCCAAATCTCGAAATAAATTCAAAAATATAAATTTTTATTAATTTTACAAAATTAAAATTATAATCGTATTTTCTTTTATAAAATTTCACTACAATAAAAACAAATACGTTTACTAGTTTCTTAAACTGTATCGATAACATAGCTGCTTGCGATTCCATAGTGATCCAAAGTGAGCTACCCACTATAAGCAGGGGTGTCGCTATGGGGCGGGGATGGAGAGGACGCACCCCCCCAATATCGTGGTCGAGTTGGGACATTCAAGCTTCAGTTGGGAGAATTCGGGAAAAATTTCACCCCCTGCTCATCAATTTTTACTTCCGAAGTAAATTTTTTTTATTGAGGTTCGAGTTGGGAAATTCAAGTTTCAAGTCGGTTTCAATTCGAGAAAAATTTCACTTCCTCCGCTCATCAATTTTCATTTTGGAGAAACATTTTTTGAGGAGTTGGGAAAATGCCTGTAATGAGAGCTGAGAATTATTAACCTACCCCTCCCCCCCAAAAGAAAACCCTAAAGACACCCCTGGCTATAAGATCAAAGACAAAGAAAATGGCGGCAGGTGATTTTATTATTTCCGATAATATAAAGAAATTCGAGGTGGAAGTGTACAAAGCAACTGTAACGGTAATAGTACGAAGGCAAACATAGTAAAAAGTCCGTTGTAACAATAATCTACCAAAGAATTGATCAAAATTTCTAAAAAACGATGAAAATAAAACAGTATTACTTTGTTTATTGGCAGATAACTGTAATTCTGTCGAGATTGTATAAACTGTTGGCGAAGAAATCTCGAAAAATAGTTACTGCAATACTTTTATAGAATCCTGCAACCAAGAAGAAGCAGATAAAAGATTACTATTGCATATTAATAATTGTGTTCAACAAGGTTGGAAGAACATTGGCATTAGAACTGTCGACACTGACGTAATAATACTGGGGGTTTCATTTTTTTACTGTTTATATAAAGAAGGGCTGAATAGTTTGAATATACAGTTTGGGGCTAATAAATATTTTAGAGTATTAAAGGTGCATGAAATAAGACAAAAACTAGGAGAAAGCAAGTGTGATGCATTACGGGGTTTCCACTCCGTAACGGGATGTGATACCCTTTCCTTTTTTCTGGAAAAGGAAAAGTGACTACTTGGAAGACATGGACGATATATTCAGAAGTAGCAGAAGCTTTCACGTTCATTTCGAAACATCAAGGAAATATTCCTGATAAAATTTTAAACTTATTCCAACGGTTTGTTGTTTCAATGTGCTGCAATACTTCTGCCTGCATTGAAGTAAATAGGGCACGAAAGGAACTGTTTACTTCCAAGAACAGGACAACGTGTAACATTCCACCTTCATAGGATGCTTTGGAGCAACACTTTTTACGGGCTAGCTTCCAAATTGGCCACATTTGGGGACAGTCTCTGACAACAAATTTGATTTTGCCTAATCTTGAAAAATGGGGATGGTGCTTGTCCGGAAAATGATGGGGTGCCAAAATGGTCAACACTTCCGAGAGTATCTAAAGCCCTTAGACAATTAACTTAATGTAGTTTTTGTTGTTGTAGAAAAAAAGGATGCATTGAAACCAAATGTGGTTGTAAAAAAGCCAGCTTGTAATGCATGTTAATTTGCACAAATTGTAAAGAAGAATGCAACTAACTTAAAAAAGACTAACTAAAGAAATCTTTACCTATTTTTATTAAATTATTTTTAGGTTGAAAAATATTGTGTCTTCAGTTTCTCGTAAAGGAATACTCAACAAAAACATAATTATTGCTTTAGATTTTAAAATTTACATAAAATCATTTTCTAGTATTTCTCCGTGTGGTGGCTTTATTTTTAGTGTTATGTAAACAAATTGTATATAAGTTTTTTTATTAAAATTTTAATGTAGAATATTTTTCTTAATAATTTTTTTCTGTAACAGTAATTATTTAGTTGAAAAATCTGGAAACTATTAAATTATAAATAAAAAGTAACTTTTTTATTTTTATATGTCTTTATTTAGCTTTAAGTAAAAAGCTGTATTAAACTTTTTTATTCAGAATTTAATTTGGAATAATTTTTCTTAACATTTTTTTTTTGTAACATCAATAGTTTAGATAGAAAACTCGTTTTTTTAAATTTTCTAAATCGGTCGCCATCTTGAAACCGGAAGCCATTTTGAATTGGCGCTACTCGGAAGAATAGTCGTTTTAATGACAGAAGTCAGTATATCAAATTACAAGATTGTTTCACTAATAGCCGTTTCTTTCTGGGCTGCCGCTCTACTATAAGGTTTATCAACAATAATAAAATGTATGAGTTTTCATTGCTGGATTCGAAAAAATTTTGAAAAATTAAGTGATAATATCGAATTATCGAACATAGCAAATAATTTAGAAATAAATGCTCTAGAGTTAAAAAAGGAACTTATAGAATTAGCCATTATTTTTAAGAATACTGAAAATGTAGTTGCCACTGCTTTAACAAGGAAGATGCTGATAGGAAATGCTCTAGATGCGGTCATTGCTGTTTCAAGTTTTTGCGAGAATATAACATGCATATGAGAGTTTTTCAAATCTTTATGTCACATATAAATATACCCTCTCATGTACCTAGGTTGCATATGGAAGATTATTTTCTTCCTTAAAAATTATTAAAACCAGGTTAAGATCTCTTCTTGGACAGGAGTTGTTAAAGTCATTGTTATAAAATATTGAAAAAGATATTTTACAGCAAATCAACCCCGAAGAGATTATTGACAAACTTGCAGCAACTAGCAGCACATTTTTTAAATTGCCAACGGAATAATTATCTTTTTTTTTTTTCGAGTTATTTACGCTATTTTCAAGTTTCAAGTACCTGTTATCTATATTTTTTTGTATGTTAAACCACTAGCAATGTATGTAAATTGCTAATGGATATTTTTTATTTTTATTTTTATTTACCTATGTATAAAAGCGAAAATTTATTTGAAAGTTAAAATATAATGTTTTTTTTTTCACTGTTAAAACATATAGTTACGTTGGTGTGTAATGCAGAACTTAATGTTAGTGTATTCTTTGACTGATTTCTAGTTCCTTTGTTCCTTATAATGGTTTTGTAGTTCCAGTTTTTTTTAAGGGTACAAATTTTGTTTAAAGCTTTTATTTGCCTAATTAACATTTGCAACATATATTTTGTTTCTGTTTAAGTGTTTCTTATCTTTTTTGTTGTTCTATGTAGATGTATGATCATATTTTTTAGTGCCTAATAAAAATATTATTTTCATTCAGTTTTTTATTGTATTGTAACCAGTTTTAAATAAAAACTCCGAATATAACGTTATAAGCATCTTTTAGTTAACAGCTTTTAATTTAATTTTCAACTCTACAGGGTGTTTAGTACATCGATATAAAGTTTTAAGAGGAGGATTATAGAGGGGGTCCCTTAGAACTTACCACCTATACCACTAAATAAAGTATTATAGATTTTGAAATATCCGTCTTTTTAGAACTTTTTGTTTATTATTGGAATTTCTGCTAGTAAACAATATCATATTAATGTGTGTTAATCGCTTTCCATGTCATCTAAATAACCCTCTCAAGTTTAGGAGATAAAGATTTGTCTGAGTAAATGAGATGAGGCTTTACGGTTTATAATGGAATCCGAATCACTTCTTGAGGATAATTTGCTACGAAAAATGTTTTTGCTGTGTGGAGCTTGAACCCACTTCGTGGCCGAAGTCGGCCACAGACTTGACACATGTCAAGTCTGGGGCCTTGCTGGTCGAAATATCTAAATAGGCCGATATCTCAAAATCTGTGATACTTTGTATAATGGCATATATGACCATATAGGTTTCAAATGGTCCCCTTCACGGCCTCCCTAAGACTTACTATCGGTATACCAAATATCCAGTATATTAATCTTTTCAACAGTTCTCTTCTTGCTTATATATTTTTAACTATGAGAGATTTTGTAGTAATCAGAACTATTCAATTCATTTGGCATAGTTCCTTTCATTAAATTTTTTGAATATTTTCGCAAATAATAAAAGTAGAAAAATACTCAATAAAGAATAAGAAATAATACGTGAATAAATAAAAAAAATAATTGTCAATTTTTAAATCTTTTGAAGTCCGTTAAAGAGAAATTATACTTCATATTTAAGTTCAACATTCACTTTAAAGTACTTCACTTGATATGGTTTGTTGCACTGCTGGTTACACAATATTTATTGATGTTTGAAGTGTCACATCGACTAAACTTATCTGCGATGTATAGTGAATTTCTAACGCAAAACCAACATAAGTTTAAAATCGAATTATGTAAAACACGTTCCTATAAAAGCAAATTTAACGCTGCAAATATTATGAGGCACCGGAAAGTTGCAACAACTTCGGTTTAATACGTATTCAATAATTCATACCTATATGCTATATTTTCGTGCAAGTAGGAAATTTAGTAGTATCACTTGAACTCTTTTTGACTAATTGATGAGCCATAGCCATTTATCCAAGTGCCCGTCTACTTGACCTCAAATAAAAGTGTACTGCAAGTGAGGCGCCACGTAAATTGGGAGCGGACACAGTTCAATTTGGAATTTTCGAGGTGGTAAATTACTCATTTGGACATAATAATAATAATAAATGCCAATTTTCTCAAAGAGAAAAGAATATTTACAATATAAATATGTAGAGAGCAATGGGAAATACAAGTGAAAGTTCACTCCACTTAACCCATGTAACTAATAATAAATTATAATACTGGGTGGTCCCTGGGAACGGGAAGTTTTGAAAACATCATAATTTTGAAAGTAACTTTACTTATTTAAAATAAGATATAACAACGGCTAGGTAATTATATGCATTTTTTACTTCTTAAAATTAATTAATGGTAAATGTCTTCCCCTTATCTCTACGCACTCTTGAATACGATTGGTGAAATTTTCTATTACACGATGTAACATATCTAACGGAATATTGGCAATTTCTTCACGGATTTTTATTTTCAACTCCCGAATATTTCTTGGTTTGTCAACAAAACCCTATGCTTAAGGTACCCCCACAAGAAGTAATCGCATGCCGTAAGGTCTGGCAACCTTGGGGGCCATTCAATGTTTCCACGCTTGGAGATAATGGGACCAGGAAATAATCTCTGCAAGGTATTTATTGATTCTCTCGTGGTATGTGGAGTAACTTCATCTTGCTGAAACCACAAATCTTGAATCCGTGGAAACATGTTTAATTGTGGCGTCAAAAACGGGTTGATCATTTCGATATAGCGGGCAGAATTGCCTCTCACAGCACTTCCATCATTGTTTCAAAAAATAGGGACCGATAATTCTCATTGAAGAAATTGCACACCAAACTGTTACCTTCGGGTTATGTAACGGTTTTTGGTGAAGTTGTTGTGGATTTTTGGAATTCCAATATCTGTAATTTTGAAAATGAAAATGAGCCTCATCAGAAAACCACAAGTTGTAATTAATTCCACGTTCTAAAATAATTTCAGAAAAAATATTGTCACGACCCTCGGGCCGCTGAGACGGGGTTCCTTTAAATTACTCGCTTGCTTGCAAGAGGATTTGAATTTAATGAATTAAATGAATACTTGTAAATAAAACATTGTGGTAGAAAACAAGTTACCGGTTTATTAACAAAGAAACAACACAACAAAACAGAATAATTAGTACTTACATTAAATACCCCCTGGGGCTCACCCCCAAGGGGGGAGTTGGGCCACGCACCAAGCCACCACCAGTTCGTACCAAAATCTAGAACCCAACTAAATTTTGAAACTAAAATATTTTCTAGCTATTCTTTTTGCAATTCAGCAGTTACCTAGATAACAAGTAACTCGGGTGAATGCACCAGCTTGCTGCTGTCTCAACAATTTCTGTTTGCAAATATTTTAATATTAATTTCTAGCTAACAATAACCTGATGTACTGGGTGTCTCAAATAACTTTTATATAAATTATAATTACTGCGTGACAATATAGACGTCTTGGGAAATCTGTTGATTTTATTTCTTGAACTATTTGGGTTTTATACGAATGAAGATTCAGATCCTTGTGTAAAATTCTAAGCAAAGAAGATTTACCTAAGCGTAACGCCTGGGCTCGTTTTCTAACTGAACGGTTTGGACTGTGTTCAACAGATTCTCTGACTCGTTCAATGTTTTCAGGGGTTCTGACACTTCTATTGGGTCCTTTAAGTTTGGATTTACAAATCCACGATTTTATGGCACGAGCAGAAGGAATTCTCTCGTAACGAGGAATTGCAAAGTGTAGTCGAAATTCCCGCTGCACAGCAACTACACTGTCGTTATTTTACGATTTTATTGCTCACCGGACCACTGTTCCATGATTACCAAATGGCATATAATGACAGATAATATGACAAATAAATCCATGGCCAGCTATACATGTTACAAAATAACAACATTTTCAAAATTTCCCGTTTGGAACCAACCGTTATTAAACATACGCATGAAGTTTGCTCCCCTCCACCTCATCTGCTGACGCTAAAGTGTCAAGATAACTGTACTTGCATCTATATCCCACACATAATTCATTGTAAATATGCATGCGCTAGCTAAAATGCTGCATTTCTACATAGACTTTTCTATCAGCAGCTTAAGGTTTGATAGATTAAGAAATTGTTTGGTGGATGTGGATATTTTCCGTGATGTTTTGGTCCCATAATTTTATATGTGTATGGTAAACTTTAGGTTATCTCGGATTTTGCAAATTTTCTAAAAAGTAATGAATATTTACGAAAAAAACATTTTTATGAAAAATGTATGATTTATGCCCGATCTCTCTAAGGTTAGGTATGCTTATGTATGTATGGTATAATGCTTTTCAGTAATAAAAAAAATAATAAAGGAAAATAACACAACCTTAACCTAACCTAACCTTAGAGAGCCATAAATTTTTCATCCATATTTTCTTTTTCGTAAATGTGTTATTTAGCATATTCTCATTACCTTTTAGAACATTTGCAAAATCCGAGATACCTAAACTTTACCAGCCCCCCACATGCGGAACACCATTTTCTAGTTTTGAGGATACTTTCCTGTATGTTTTGAGCTTTTAGAATCTGACCTTATCTCGGACACAACAAATTGCACATGCGTATTTGTAATGAATTATGTGTGGGATATAGACGCAAGTGATAACTGTTGGTTCATATTATAGCAAAGCTGCCCCCACACTTCGGCACCAACAGAAAAATGCAGAAGGATAAGGCAACTAACATCTGATAAAAAAGGCAAGCAAGTAATTAGGATATGTACATTGTACATTGTACATGTACAGTTGAAGTCACTACTATTTTCGTTCACGTCCAGTGTTGCCAACAGAGCTTTCTAAAATTCTCCGCCTACTGCCTTAAAATTCTCCGCAAATCGAAGTAATTCTCCGCCAAAAATAAAATATCAAAATTTTCTATACAACAAAAATATATTGATCTTTATTTACTTCTCAATATGTAATCCATTAGTCTATTACTAATTTGCACAAATTGATATTTTAATTCATCAGTAATGAATTAATAAAACCTGGTTGTGATGAATCAGCACAACCAGGTCTAGAGCACGCTTGAGATTAGTGAACTCTATATACATACTGGAATGAGTATGAACAATTAAGAACCTATTGTTCCCTTTCAAAGAAACTTTAGAGATAAGCTAAATTTGGAGGCACTCTGGCTCCCTCTCACTTGTAAACTAATTATTCAGGAAACTGAGACAGGTAACCTTCAAATATGGCTTTCTCTGTCTAAAGCTTCTGCCAGCTCCAGCCTATCGGTCCTCACTCCTTCCTTTGTTTTTGATTGTAGTGTGTTTTACACTACACTCAAAATCAGCTGAAAATTCAGTGTACATGAGTGTGATAAAAGCAATGGATTGGACAAGTGTAATTGAAATTGAAATTTTACTAATTTATTTTTTTCGAAAGCTTTCTGGAAGAATTCCTCAGTGAATTGATCATCTAAGAAAAATTGTTAGATTAGGTAAATAATACATTCCTATACGGTATTTTTTATAGTTACCATTTCTTAGAAGATTAATTACTTGTGGGTCATTCTCCAACCTGCAATTTTGAACTGAATTTCTTAAATTTTCCTACACCAATACACAAAAAATAATTCACCTAAAAGTCCAGAAACTACACCCTATTAATTCAAATATTTCTATTGTTCATGTCCAGTGCAATTCACACCCGCCTTCGACCAGGTGGAGATAAGCTACACCAGTGCTGACCAGTGGACCTTACACTGGGCAAAGGAATGGTAAAGTGTAGTATATGTAACACCATCTCTTTGCAAAGAAGCGACTTTGGATAATTCAGTGCTACACTTCGAATGCAAAGGAAAGGGCCTAGTATTGAGCTCACTACTTGAGATCATTGGTCGACAACCGGCCTCTGTTGACCTTAATGAAACTAAATACGCACATATCGCCATCTGTTATCATTTACATAAACTCCTAAACTGCAAGAAAACAGATAGGTACATTATTTTGTTATTTGTTTTAATAAAGAAATAATTATAAATTCTGTCACCCTATATTCTCCGCCAATTCTCCGTCAAAAAGGCATTCTCCGCCAGATTCTCCGCAGGCAGTCAAATTCTCCGAAAAGCGGAGAATTCTCCGGCAATTGGCAACACTGTTCACGTCATTATCTTTTAATTTCCGAATCAAATCGACTCAAGGTCACACAGAATAGTACGCATGGGCGTCTCACAGAAAGCTACGACTAGCGATTGTATTATTTATTTGTAAAACGCATCGGAACTTCTGCCGTAGCCCCAGCAAATCTGACTGCCTGTTATTTACATCCGAAACGCTTTGTATTTACAAATATGGCAAAATTTCATGTCTTTGATAAGTTAATAAGTTAATGACATAAACTACAACATTCGTGGTTTCAACTGTATATTATATATTACTAAAAAATGAAATAGTATAAAGCTGCATACCTACTTAAACTATAGTTTGACCCTCTAGAAAGTATATATGTATGTGCTTTTTAAATCTTGAATTTCCATATGCTTTCAAATTTTCAGGGATGGAGTTATACAATTTATACATTACATATTTAAATACCTACTGACACAAATACAAAAAAAATTTGAAAAAGTATGTTGTTCAAAAGTCCAGAGGTTGTATGTCCATCAACACATATAGTGGAGTAAATCTAAGGATATAAATCACATTAAAAGGAATTGTTTTACAGTGACAATTCTTTGTTGGAAATTTAAATATTGTTGAAGAAAGTTGAAGAACATGAAAACAATTAAGAATAGTTAGTAATTTTTACTAACTATTGATAATGCTCATATATTAGGAAAATTAGGAAATTAGAGAAAAAAATCTTTAGGAAAATAGTCTAATGGAGATAAATCCTCAGGCCAAAACAATTCCTTACAAATTTCAATTTGATTTCATTAATAGGTTTGAATAATTTTTTACTTAAAAACGATCTAAAAATATCGTACAGCAAAAAATGCAAGGAGGAAGGCTGGAATCAGGAGCCTGAACAAATTGCTCCGTTAACCCCCCGCCACCCCCCATAGATGGTCCTGCTAGGTACTGAAAATTATTTACTGTACACATTGCTTAGGAAAATAAATGTAACGGTAATATCATTTAATGTTATAAATCTACTTTATTTTGGAAAACTTGTTTCTCCGAGTATTCAATATTTAGAGACAAAGCTAGTTATGCCAAATAGTAAAAATATAAAGGTAAATTAGCTACCCAATGTATATCATAATATTGCTTATATTATGACAAGAAATTCTCCTTAATACTAAATATAGTGTAGGTTCCATCTATTATTGATGTTCATCATTTCCTGAATGTTTTAGTGTTATTGTACAAAGTTAAGGAGAAAATTGTTGTTTACAGACGAATGCATTAGTTCATAATGTTTGTTATAAGTTTGTATATAAGTTATAAGTTTGAGCTTCGACACAATGAGAGGGAGAGAAATAGGGCGACAGAAAGGATGTTAGTTATAATATGGAAATTATAAAGTTAGTAATATAAATTATTCAAAGCTTATTCGCAAAGTTGATAATAATATACTTTTACGTAGTATTATTACAGAATAGATTGCTTGACCGATTTCTGTCTCAGGGCTGCTACTACCGTCGTCCTCTTGCCATAAAGGACGGTAAAATCTGGTTTTTGACACACAAAAAAGGAAAGTAGTCGACAATTTTGTCCTCTACAAAGTCATAAAAAGTACTTTTTTGTACGATCGAACTTTTCTATTTACAATATCTGTTACCAGGGGCGAGCGTAGATGGGCCTTCACTGTGTATGTATCTCGATACTCCAGTGAAGCAACGTGCAGCGCGGTTAGTACTTAGAAGGGCGAAATCCGTATGGGAAACACAGCGGTCTCGTCCCACCTTTTAGCGGCTTGTATATCAGTGTATATGCGAAAGCTATGTAATTTCAAGACCAGGATTACGTAGTGGATATACCATCCTTCGGAGGGGATGGAAAGCAGACGGTCCCTTGTCTATTAAATGTTAGGCAACTAAAAAATTCCTACTCTTTTTACGAGAAGAGGTTTAGCAAAATTTCCAGGTTGGGATAAAAATAAGATAAAGAAATAGATAAAGAAAAAAAAATCTGTTACCAAAACGGTAGGTTATGTTTACTGACTGCTAGGCCTAAAACGTCGGTAAGTAATTTACTTACCAAAGTTCTGAACGGTAAGGAAAATTAATATAATATATACATGTTATTTCATGAAAATAAAGATATAAATAAGGAAATTTCTATTCATTTAAAGAATAACATTATTTCCTGCTCGATCGTATAGTACAGTACCTACCTAGAGGTAAAAAAATATGCAAAACTTCATATTGAATGGATTTCGTTCATTTTTGGCAGTATAATAGTAAATGCTTCACAGAAAAGTTTCTATATTGCGCGGGGGCTTGTTAATTTATAAGGGGTGGATGCCACCCACCTCTCAGGGGGTAGCACTTAAAAAATATATATATTTATTGGAGCTGACGTAGAATCAAATTTTAAGAAGAAAAGGTTCTATGCAATTTTTCGCATAAATTGATAGTTTTTAAGTTATAACGACTTCAAAATTGCGATTTTAGCTTAGAAAAAGGTATTTCCAAGCGGCTTTCGTCAAGTATCTCGAAAAGTACTTTATCGAAAAAATGTTACAGACCAATTACAGAAAGTACAAACTGGGAATTAATTATATTTTTTGTTTATTGATGTAGGATTAATAATTTCGGAGATATTTAAGATTATATTTAGCATCCAAGTGTTCATAAGATAATTATTTAGAGTGAGAGTTAAATATCTCAGAAACTGTGACACCTACGTCAAGGATGCTAATAGGTAGAATAATAGGTTATTAATTAAGCTTTCGACTGTTTTTTATTTGTTTCTGTAGCATAAAAAACAAAGAATTTATGACCGAAGCAATGTGCGTCTACACATTTTTTTAATAACAACGTCGCCATTTTGTTACTGTAATTAGCCAGCAATTAAAAAAAGGAATTTCAAACTCTGTTTCTCATTAATATATAGCATGACGTAGATGCTCAAATTTTTTGGTTTGTATACAGTACTTGCTTTAGAAAAAAGTACAGTTTAAACTATAAAGGTATTTCCAATAAAACGTATTTTTTTTCCTTTTCCAAATATCTCAATAAGTATTAGTTTTATTGAAACATGGGTAGAGACCAAAAATAAAGCTTATAAACTGATAATGAATTTCGCTTATTTATTTATTTATTTACATAGATTTAATAGTTTTGGAGATAAGGAAGTTTACAAATGGCGTCCGAACGTTTATAAAAAAAAATGCAGTTTAAATGTTAAAATTCTCAGAAATTGTGACACCTACGTCACGAATGCTAAGAAATGAAATTATAGACAATTAATTGCGCTTTCAAAATATTTTTTACTCGTTCCTGTAGCATAAGAAATAAAGAAGTTATGAGGGAAAATGTGCGTATTTATATTTTTTTTATATAAAAAGGTCGCCATTTTGTTACTCTAATTAGCCAGTAATTTAAAAAAATTATCTTTTTTTTTTATTTATTTATTTAACGTCGGCCTATTTCTGCTACCAGGGCCTATCACCGACGCCAGGAGACGAGCTACCTCCAACCTGGAAGTTTTGCCGAACCTCTTCCCTTAAAAAGAGTAGGGATCTTTTACTTGCCTAACATTTAATAGATAAGGGACCGCCTGCTTTACATCCCCTCCGAAGGATGGTATATCCACTACGCAACCCTCGTCTGAGATTGCGTAGCTTCCGCGTATACACTGATATACAAGCCGCTAGAAGGTGGGACGAGAACGCTTTATTTCCCAAGATGGGTCACCCATCCAAGTACTAACCGCGCTCGACGTTGCTTCAACGGAATATCGACTGACATTCACATTGAAGTTGCCTCTGCGCTCGCCTCTTAAAAAATTATATCTAATACAGTTTTTCGTTAAGATGTAGCATTATCTAGATGTTCAAATTTTTTTTTGCTTATTTAAAGGACTTGCTTTAGAAAAAAATGCGTTTTAAACTTTAAAAGTAATTTAGAAACATTTGGATACCAAATATAAACTTTAATATCTCCGAAATTATTAATCCTACATCAATAAACAAAAAATATAATTAATTCCCAGTTTGTACTTTCTGTAATTGGTCTGTAACATTTTTTCGATAAAGTAATACTTTTCGAGATACTTGACGAAAGCCGTTTGGAAATACCTCTTCTTTAAGTCAAAATCGCAATTTTGAAGTCGTTATAACTTAAAAACTATCAATTTATGTAAAAAATTGCTTTTGTTCTTGAAATTTGATAATATTTCAGCTCCAATAAATATATATTTTTGTTAAGTGCCACCCCCTGAGAGGGGGTGGCATCCATTCTCCTATAAATTAGCAAGACCCCGCACAATATAGAAACTTTTCTGTGAAGCATTTACTATTATACTGCCAAAAATGAACGAATATGACATTATTTCGAAGTTAAAAGCTCTAGTTACTGTATGTACTATTAAATTACACTTCAATTAAAATAATTTAATTTCTACCAAATATACGAAAAGTCAAAATACCAATATCATATCTGGCAAGTTTGATTTGCCGCGAAGTATAAACGTTACTTTTGGCTTTTAGTTTATTTAGTTGAAATTAAATTATTTTAATTGAAGCCAGTCTGACAATTCTGACAATACGATCGTGCAAAAAACAGGAAACAAGCTATTCCTAAAGAACCGATTTAACCCTTCTTTAGGACATGATGGTGTCTAAAATAGCTCCCGTTGCCGAAAATTTGGATTCTTAAAGCGCACCTCCTCTATAATATTAAGAAACTCCCTTATATTTAACCTTTTTTTTCAGGGCCTAAATCTAAATATCGAGATAGAACAATTTTTTTAAACATGTAGATTTTTTCAGTACTTTTCAGTAGTATTAACAAAAACAATTTGTTGCTATTTATAATATTTTTTTTTGCTTCCTTTAATTAAAAGAAATAACATTTTATCCAAAAATAAGAAATATTACTATGCATCGAAAGTACGAAAAAAGGAAACATTTGACATGATTCTTTTTCAAAAATGAAGCTCTTTATTAGGCAATCCAAACCACGTGACATCCAATATGGTGTATGATGGAGTCGAGGGCAAACATTCATTTTCATTCGTTAAACGTTTGTGTTTGCCAATTCGGTGTTTTCACAAATTTTAAAATCTCATTGACTGTGAAGGTAATACTTAATTATAACTAAAAACATTTGAATTTTCACAACCAGTTGAGTAATATGAAAGAAAAAGTATTTTTAAATTTGAATTAAAATTTTATTGCCAAAAACACTAAGCTATATTGTTGACGTCATCGGTCATAAACACCTAACCTCAAAAATACATATCTTTTAAAAATTTCCGAGTAATATGTCACTATTATGAAAATTTCCGCTTGGTTCTCGTATTTTCAACTAAAATCTCGTTCAAAGTAATGTTCATAAAGTTTTAAATATCTTCTCCCAATAAAATAAGGCGATTTTTGTAGGTTGGAAATCCAACCTAAAATTAGTAATCAACAATATTGAGACATCATATGCGTCAATTTTTAAATGTTTGCTTGGAGCTATACTGGTTTCCAATGAGAAGTGCGGATATAATCATTAAAAATTGCTTAAAAAATCTAAAAGTTGAGGTTATGTTAATGCAACCGATGACGTCACAGCCCGTTTTGTATAATACTCGTTCAGTTATTCAGCTTTGATATTCATTTGTTGAAATTTTAAATTGATAGATGAAAGAATGGTGTTTAAATATTGGTAAGTGCTTTAATGTATGGAGTACTTCATTTTAATAATATCAAAAAAGCAAATTTGCATACAGTGAAAACACCTAATTGTTTGCCAACGACGCCATATTGAAAAACAATTTTGACAGGTCGTTGAATTCCCTATTTCACAGATGTGTCAACTTTAATTTTTATTTTTTTAAATTGTTAGTTTCATACATAAAAACGAAAAATAAGTTGAAATAAACGAATGAATCTTAGCGCTCGAACTATAACGTACCGATGGCCCTTACTACGTCAAACTACGTATGTAGAGGCCGCAGTTGACCGAAGAGTCAGAGTAAATCAGTCAGAGTTTTCATCATGGAACGACATGTTATTCTCATTTTAGTTGACGGCAATTGTCTTAGGGTAAATTAAGTCGATAACAATGAAGAAAGTTTTAACTATGGGTTGAAAAATATTATTTGTAGCTAATTATAATCGTGAAAAATAATTTTTCCATTCCATTAGTACTTAGTCTGTCTGTATGTCTGTCCGTTGGCATTGGCGTCACATTTAAAAACTTATTTGATGGATACAAATAATATCTGACAGGTTGTTCATGCTATTACTAGGAAAGAGACCTGACAACTCTTAATAAAAAATATACAGCTCAGATACTTTTAAAAGATAAAACGACAGAAAAATAATATCTGGAATGATTTTGATAAAAAAATATACAAAGTGATCACTGAAAGGAATAAGATAATTAATAAAGAGGAGGTGTCAAATAAAGAAAGAAGATTTTCGCAAATCATTTTACAAATTCTTTATATTCCTCGCTTACCGAAGAGAAATACTGCAATCGTGGAAAAACCAGTATTCGCATTTCAGATTTAGATTATGAAAATTTAGGTATTTCAATTCAGTCATTCAGTCCATCTGTCGGTCAGCCTCTTAGCTCTATATCAAAAAAATATTTGGCTGAGAAAAATAATATTTGGTAAGTAAATAAGGCTTATTTCCATGAAAAAAAATCTGGTATACTTTGATCGAAAAATATAGATGCTGAATATCTGAAAAAAAATTTTAAGGAAAAAATGTTACAGTAAACAACATTTGATATATAGTTAACACAATTGTTAAGAAAGAAACCTATTTTAGTTTTAGTGAAAAAGATATACGGGGTGGTCACTAAAAGAACAAAATAACTAACTGGACTAAAGATGTAAAAATTTGACGGTGGATATATAGAGTAGACTCTTTTGTTTTTATGAACTACTCTAGGAAAAAGTGAGATAGTTTCGTTGAAACAAGGCCACGAATTTCTCAAAAATGTGAGTGCTGGTAGTAAGTTCAAAGGTGTATCTTCAAAGAATAATTTCTAGGATACATTTTTAACATTCCCATTCCGTCGAATTTCGACGGGCTCAGAGTTGCAAGTTTATGGTCCGGTCACGGATGCATATTTAATGACTACACTTTAACTTAATGCGTTTTAAAGACTACTTGCAAATGATGTTTTCTCCCTGCCACTGAAGATGCAGTTAATATATACCACTTAGGAGTTTATAACGTAAAAGAATGTCAGGCTCAGAATACTTGCTGGAAACTATTTCATATAGATGTAGAAAAGGCTGCAATGCAAAAATATGCTCATGAAGGAAGTAACTATGAAGTATTTCAACATATATCATTACTGTAACTGCACAAACCGTTGTAATTTTTGAGAGATCCTAATAGATGATATAGAGGAACACGAGGAAAATATTTACGTATACGACAGTTTGCTATCTGCAGGATCGACCTCTGTATCTAACACAGAGGATTTAGGTAGCGAATCTTAATTTGTCATTTTTATAATATAGTTTCATACATACCGTAAATTTTCGCTAGTGGAAATTAGTTCTTATTTAATATAGAGGATACCAGCGGCACAGAAAATTATTCAGATGATTCTGAAATTTTATATTTGTAATGAAAGAAAACTGTTAAAATTTTGCAGGTCTTAATAAGTAATGTATTTATTATTATTATAGAAGTGTGATTTGCTTTAATCACCTGATCATTTAATATTCTGCTCGATTGTTGCTTTACTCATTGCTGCGTAATATAATTTTTAAATACTCTATTTAAGCCTACAAATATAAAAAACCGCTGCCCAAGGAATCACTACTTCCACATTCAGATTTTTATTCAAGTCACTCACAACGAAAAAATTTTGTATGTGGAAATAATAGTTTATGGAACTTTAATAATATAATATTTGAAATCCTCTACCCCAAAAACCTATAAAACGATACCCCACATCGGTAGCGGGGTGGGGGTGGTGATAGGGGATGGTAGTGGGGGTGGAGGAAGAAAAAAAACATTTTGAGGTTTCTGGTTCTTGTGCACATACTAAATCACATTTTTTTTTCATCCCCTTTAATAATGGGGTGGGGGTGGTAATGGCGGTGGCTAATGCCAAAATTTTTTTTTGAGACCTTAGCTTCTCTTGTATATACTAAATACCAATTTCATGGACTCTTACCTGCTTGATTTACCTATTTTCCCCAAATTTACCCCAATTTACCGCCCAACCCTTCGACGGAACAAGATGAAAATATAATCTAGTTCTAGATCCCGTTAAAGTACATATGTGTACCAAATTTCAAGTCAATATCTCAAACGGTTCCAGAGCAAACGTGCGCACAAAAAAAGTTACAGACCGACAGACAGAGACAGACAGACCGACAGACAGAAATTTTTTTTTTCGCTCAAACTTAAAATCTCGACGTTTCGTGATATTCTACGCCTATTTGAACAATAAAAATTTTTAAAAATTTTTTTGTCGTTACTATACTTCCACTGGACGTGGAAGTAAAATTAATGGAACTAGTTTGAATTTTTAACAATATTGAAATAGCAGTTCCTTTTGACATTTGACAGTAAAACGTGTAACAGTCTATATGATACAATTATGATTTTCTGTGATTTAGTGAAAGTAGTTTTTTTAGTAGTTAGAAAACCGAGAATATTCTGGAGTAGATTTGGTTGCATAACCATCATAGTCGAAGCATTCAATTTTCCATCAATTCAATTTTATAAGCTAGAAAATTTAATGTATTATAAACTAAGTAGAATTCAAATTTAAAAACGTTTATTAATAGTACATCAAGGAAAAATATTGATCGAATTAACTAAAGACAATAAGGTAAAATAAAAATTTATTTAAATTTTTTCTCTTGCTTAGTTTATTTGGCTAGTTAAAGAACGATAAAACTAATTGAAATTCGGATATTTGAAAGCGGTTGTTGTCATTTGTTAATTAGCCAAGTTCGTCAAGAAAAATCACGTGGACACGCCAAGCCGTTTTAACTTCCTTTTCAAGCCTAAAAACTCGAGAAGGCAACATGTCTTTGTGATAACTGTCCAATTATTGCTTTATTATTCATAAGTTATACTTATTTTAAGAAACCGAATCGCACATCCTAGGTCGCTTGGGGTAAGTTATCTTCCGTTTAAATGGTTTCATTTTTATTTAATTGGCAAGTTTCCCTCTCTCGCGATGCCAATTTTCCTTTTGATTATTCCACTTAATTCGGCACGGTAGCTGAATCGGTTAAGGCGTATTGAGTGGCGAATATGCTGATCGACTGTCTACCGCGGTCTGGGTTCGACCCCCAGCCCCGGTATTCACAACACCGGAGGGTGTGGATGTATGTCTGCGTTTTTCCAAATATGTAACCCCCTTCCGCACAGCCTTGGCTTTGGACTACCTATGGTGTGTTTATAATGGAATTAACCAGTTAGAATTTCTGCAATTATGGATGAGTGAATAACGAGAAGGCCCATGCAAGAAGTTTCAAATTTCAACTTCGTTTTCGAACTACTCTGATGAGAGAGGCACCATTTTTCTCCTTTTTATTCTTCCAGATAAAATGGAGAATAGGTATTAACCCGTTGGAATTTCATGGAAATGGAGAATCAGGAAATTTCAAAATAAGGTCCCATATTTTTTTTGTCGATGACGTCCAAACTACCTGGGTCACGAAACTGGGTCCGTCCTCTAAAGATAGCCCTTATAAGGTTTTCAAGTAAATTATTATAATCGTTTGAAATTTTAAGAACATCACCAGGTATAATATAAGTTATATTAACCACTTAAATTATATTTCTTATCCGAAGTGTAAGGAATGGTGCCATTTTATCCTTATTAAATTGAATTGTCATTACATGTTTTAAATATTGATAACTAGTGCTACATTGAAGTGAATTTTCTGTAAATGAAACTATCTTTAAAAAGGTATTATCTTTGGTGATTTGATATGTTTTGTTCATATACCTATATAACGATGCAAATCAGGTAAACTTTTCATATTTTAATTCAGACTTCCAGTAAAGCTGTCAACTTATTAAAATGTGATTTATTTTCTTCTACGATGACATTTCAGCAGATAACATAGCGGTGAGCAGATTTTAATATATACCTAACGATAATCATTGTAAGTATTATTTTCCATAGCTTTCATAATACTCTAAAGTTACTTTGAATATATCTCTAGATCTGAAGCTAAGGTAGCGCCCTGAACAACATTCTATTTCAATACTTTTATGTCCTCATAAAAAATATATAAAAAATATATTAACAACACAGCCACAAAAAAAAGCGGACTGGCCTGCGGACCAGACCAGTGTATCCTTATGCATGTGGACCCGCTGAAACTGAATCCGAAGTAAAATTTGTCAGATTGGCTCGTTTTCTCCAACTCCAAAAAACATCCCCCCCCCCCCCCCACCAAAAAAGTGGTCTGATCTGCGGACCATACCGGTGTATCCTTATGTATTTGGACCCTCTGAAACCGAATCCGAAGTCAAAATTGTCATATTCAGTCGTATTTCACCCCCGACTCCAAGAAACACCCCCAAAATAAAAGAAAGTAGAGTGGCTTACGGACCAGATCACTATATCCTTATGTATTTGAACCCGCTGAAACCTAATTCCAAGTCAAAATTGTCATATTGGCTGGTTTTTCACCCCAAACCCCCCAAAACAAAAAAAGTGGAAATTAGTTTCTATGATACAGGAGCAAAAGTATATTCCAGGCAATCTGTAGGTAGCGAGTTAAAAAAAGACCACCTTTTTGTTACTTTTCAAATAATATTTATTTGTTTATTGCGATATTACCATATTGTGATACTACCTTGTAGGTATATAGGCATTTTTATATATCAGAGTTTATGTTTTTTGTTAAGTAAGGATGTTGATTTTTTTTAAAATGAATATTTAAGTTATAAGTTGCTTGTGATATCGTATTTAATCTTCCTTTTGGTAATATAAGTTACTGCTATCAATAAGTCATTTGTACGTTCCTTACAGTATCGCCTTATATAATATGATATATTGATATTCTTATGGCTATACATATTATTTGTTACTATTAGATTATTATGTTCTAGGCTTTTTGTTACGTTATTTTTATTTGTATAGAAGTAATAAATCTGTTGTTTAAAGTCAGATTTTTATTTTATTCGAACAGGAAATATAATGAACGAACTGTCACCGATTTTTTGTATGCAGAAAAATTCATTGTTTGAAAACTGCTGTCTACGGAATCACTATTTCCACATACCATCAAAGAGGGTAATTTGATGATGGGACGAAAGTAACGGGGTGGCCGTGGCGGTGGTCGATGGCAAAATGTTTTGATAGTTTTGCTTCTCGTACACACACTTGATCACAATTTTATTTCTTTAGCCCATTTAATATGGGGTGGGGGTAGCGGCAGTGGTTGATGTCAAAAATTTGAGACCTATGGTTCATTTAAATAGTAGGGTGGGGATGGCTGATGCCAACAAATTTTTAAGACCTTGGTTTCTCGTACATACACTAAATCTCAATTTTATTAATTCTTACTTGTTTGCTTTGCCTATTTAACCCTATTTGCCCCCAACCCTTCGACAATATAATCTAGTTCCAGATCTCGTTACAGTACATAGATACACCATAAATCAATATCTTAAACAGTTCCAGAGTAATTGTGCGCACAAAAAAAGATTACAGACAGACCTACAGACAGATTTTTGTTGTTCAAACTTAAAATTTCGTCGCAACATTTCAAACTTATTTATATAAGAAAAAAAAATTAAAATGTTTAACTTTGACAGCGTCTGCTAGGAAAATGCTACCGATTTTTTCCTCTGCCGATTCGTTATTTATTGTACCATAGATAGACTAATCGAAAGACGCAAACATTATTTTTGATCACTACAGTTCACCGAAACGTGATTTTTGCTACTTTAACAGGCGTCTGCCATACACATAGCTACGAAAAAAATCGTCTGCCCGGACGAGAATGTAATCTTGACTTGTTGTATTTATCATTCCTTACATAATTTTGCTTGATAAATGTCGTTCATTAAAACCGGATCTGTCACTTTAACAGCGTCTGCTAGGGCGATGCTACCGATTTTTTCGTCTGCCAATTCGTTATTTAGTAAACCATAAGTAGACAAATATAAGGACGCGAAAATTATTTTTTAACAATATAGTTCACCGAAATGTGATTTTTTGCCATTTGAGTTGCGTCTGCTATGATAATGCTACCAGAAAAATCGTCTGCCTAGGTAGAAATGCCGTCTAGACTAACTATATTAATCACCCCAGCAAAAATTTTTCTTGAACAATATGGTTCACTAAAACCTAAAATCATCCCTTTTTTAATACACCCCCCAAGTTAATGCTGCCACTTTGAAACGGCAGACGATCGGTTTTGACATACCCAAAGACCAAAGAATGGACTGCCATCAGTAAAAATTTTGAATCTTATCGTTCACCATAATGTTTGCCAGCTCTCCTACTATAATATTTTTTGTCAAAAAATGAAATATACTCACATAACGCCTTTCGACTGGCAGGTGAATTAATACTGACCTGAAAAAGAAAAACCATTCATTTAAAAACTCGAATTTTGGAATCATTATTTAAGACTATGCGATAAATTTCACCTAAAATTATTGTAAATGTTGTAATATTAATGCTTTTATGCTTTTCAAACTTTCTTTTCCTCCACTTCATTTATTTTATCAATAAACTTTCTTGAATCCACTAATTAATGTTTACAAGTCTAGTTCTCATTAAGAATATCTCGGCAAATACCATAATGTAAAGTTATGCACCAAATAGCTTTGAGAAGGCTCAGGAACAAGACTAAAGCAAAGGAGTTCTTGTACTGAACCACATTATCAGTGTTATCGCCCAAGAAGTTGACTGCAAGAAACCAGAACAAGGGCTTTTTGTGTCGAATTAATGTATATGTTTGATTAGATAACTAAGACGACGGTACACGTTTCTCCGAGCTCTACATATCCCCACAAATATTTGGTTTTGCGTTAAAATTGATAATGACTTAGTTTATTTTCGTTAGTACTCAGAGCTTAATTAATATAAGAATAAATGTGAATTCAATTTACAAATATGTTTGTCAAATACGAGTATAACTTTTCTTTAAATCTATTAGCGTCAGCAGGTAGTTAATATGGTCGAGGAGATAAATAAACTTAAGGATGCCCTGCGACCAGTAATATTTTCTTGAATTTTATGTTTTTGCATAATAATTTCAATATAGATAATACCTATATTTTCACACAAGCGGAGCGGCTTAACCTCAGAATTAATTAAAAATTATTTAAGTTTATTCTACTACATACGCAATGTGTATATATACGTACATGTTATATATATAAATAAAAGTTCTATCACACGCATCAGAAGTAAACTGTTTTTTTTAAATTATTAGTACACATAGATGTTTAAGATAGTGTTAATCTTGAAGTTCTCAAAAAATTCTGAAGCCTAAAAATCAAGGAGTTAGAAAATAATGAAGCATACTGAACTAAATATTCATGAAACTATTGCATTCTAAATTGTAATTAACATAATTTGGTGATTGGTGACTATGTGTAATTATTTCAGTAGGGCAGTACTTTGTGATAAATATTTTGAGAGCATTTCATATTATTGGAAATCCCCTAATGCTATTATGAGTCTATCTGTAGGATAGGCGTGAGGTAAGTGGTAGACGTTACAAGTGTAACCCTCAAGATTAGGGCTATTATGGGTGATTTTATCAAATTCATCATTTTGCAAGAAATTATTTAAAGATGTGAATAATGTGAGTGGCGAAGAGTTCAATAATCACCACTGTAATCCGTAATCTTCTAATGTAAATTGGGCTGGACTAATTACAGCAGTAGTAGCATTAAATTCCCTTTTCTGACCACATTGTCTATCAAAGCATTGAAGATTGCTTGACCCTTAGGAAGTATAAAATAATGTTTTTTTTCTTGCTGTTTATCTTTTTGATGCAGTTTTTACACGATAATGTTGTAGAACCTCGGAGAATCAATTTATGTCGAAAAATCGAAAAATTTGACTTAGAAAAATGTTCGTCTAAAAACATATTATAGAGAGCATAATTGATTTGATCAAATTTCCAACATCAGCGTCGAAATCGAACATAAAAAAAAATGTTCCGAAGAGGTGTTGGACCTAAAGCAAAAAATTTGAAACTGCGCTTAAAACCTTTTCTTGTCGCCCGCCCGACTACAACGCCCAAGGGCAAAGACGCGTACTCTCCAAATGGGACTTTCAGGCAAAAAAGGCAAAAGTGCAATTATTCGCATAAAAATAATTTAAACCAAACCGCGATTTGACCATGGGACAGGAGGACCGTAGGGTTATCAGAAAATGATAGCTGCATGCCCGGAGGCAGATCTTTAATTTTAACGAAGATAAGGGAAAAAGCCGATTAGCCAATAAATGAGTACATGCTGACATCTCCCTTCGGAAAGGAAGTCGTGGTAGAAAAGCTTTATTCGGTTACAAGTCGTCAGTGCGTTTTCGCAAGGGAGCAGAAACACGTCATCTAACTCATATACTTCCGTAAAACGTATTTTCCAGTTGAATTATATAGCTAGCCATAAGCGAACCAAAATTTTAGTAAAATGTTTCAATATTATTGCCGTTAGTCTAAGTGAAATTGCTTTCTTACACATCTAGGAAGTTGTTAATCTTTTTGTGCCAAGTCAATCGCTACTACATATAGCGCAGGCAATGAAGGTTTTTTGTCGGAAGTAATTAGAGACAAGCTGAATTTTTGCCAGTTGTTAGGAACTAATTAGAGGAGTATTTTCTCAAAAGTCCCCGTCCCTCACCCTTGCGCTTAATCCCCCACCCCCACTTAAACATTTTGCAAGCCTGTTATGTATCGTTCATATCTCCGTCATTATTATACTCTTCGCAAAAACGAAGAGTATATTGTATTTGATCGGCACATTTCTAAAATCGTAAATATCGCTCGTAAAGAAAAAAAATTCATATCATTGTGTTAGTGAACGAATTCTGAACAACTTTCAAAATGTCCGTCTGTCCGTCCGTCACGTTTCTTGTAAGCACGATAACTTGAGAAAGAAAAATCCGATTGTATTGAAATTTAGAAAGTAAGTTAGTGTTAGTTAGAGGAAGAACCCTATTGTTTTTGAAGAAAATCGATCAGTAAATAAAAAAGTCATTAATTATTTAATTAAAAAAAAAATATTCTCTTAATTTTTGTCGCTTGTACTAAAATGGAAATCTTGCGAAATATTATTTCCATAATATATTTTTTTGGTTTATGAATTTTACTAATATATATTTCATAGACGTAAGAGTTGAAATACCTATGTATGATTGTTGAAAGATATATATCACAGACAATCAGTTTTTTACAGCAATAGCTGGTGGCGCAGCGGCTAAAGCTTTGCGTTGCGTTTCGCGTTGTAAGTAGATTTCGTCTGTCACTCAAAAAAGTGTTAGTCCAAACATTTTCAAAAAAACAGACATTTAAAACAGTGCGAATAATTACAGAAGTTAGCTAAAGCTATTGTAAGTGTGCATCATTGGGGGGTAACCTTCGGCGTGCAGTTGAAAGCCTTGAAAAAGGTAAGTTTTTTGAAAGTGACAGTGACAATCACCCAGTATTAAATTAGAGTTAGATAAGTTTTTTACGAACAGGTACCCCCGACCGATTGGTTAAAATCGGTCGAGGTTTTTTAAAATAAAAACATTAAAAGCAAATTTTGCGCGGAACGTTTTTAATCCATGCTTCCGATTGGACATATGCCATCTACCTCTAAAGAAGTAATGGACACTGCAAGTGAGAATATCCTTATAGACTCAAATACAGAACGAAAAATCATTAACAAAGAGACAAAACAGATGAAAAAGAAAAGTGAAACAAAGAATGATTCAGAGATGGAAGCTAGCCATGTCAGTCAAGCAAGTGTCGTCGAAAAAATGGCGGAAGATAATGAAAGTGATAACGAGATGGCATAGGCATTTGAACTTAAAACAAGGAAACGGAGAATAACTGACGAAGGGGGTAGCAGCTTCTCACACTCTACAATAAAGAAAATAAGCAAACAAACACCAATAATGACCACCATAAGTAACAAGTTTGAAAAAGCCAACGAAATTATAATTCAAGAGGACATGCATGTAACATATGAACAACAGGATGAACCAGCAGATAGACAAATACAAAAACAGACAAAAATCAGACCACCCCCGCCAATAGTCATTCACGGAATATTCAAGGACCACAAAATTTTGAACAATTTCTTGACAACCAAATTAAAAGCAAAATTCTTTTGGAAACATTCAGCCAACACTACCATACTACAAGTCTCAACATATGAGGACTGGGTGGAGGCTAATAAGAAATTTGAATCTGGAAAATTGGAATTTCACACATATACCCCAAAACAAGAAAAGACGCACGCCTTCGTCCTAAGGGGACTATACCACGAAGTAGATCTGCAACAATTAAAAGAAGAGCTAACCATTGAATATGACGTACCCGTTAAAGAGATTTACACCATGAAGGGAACAAAATTCCAGTCTTTCATGGTTGTAACTAATAATAACATAACTCTAAAATATCTCGAACAAAATGTTAAATACCTAGACTACACAGTCATCAGGTGGGAAAGGCACAACAACACTAAAAAGATAATACAGTGCCACAGATGTCAAATGTGGGGGCACGCCACATCTAACTGCCGCACCTCTCCAAGGTGTTTGAAATGTGCACAACCGCATCTAACGAACCAATGTTCAAAAAGCAGAGAAGATCCAGCGAAATGTGTGAACTGTGGAGAGGCGCACACAGCTAATAGCGTATCCTATAAAGTATACCAAGGAAAAATTTGGCAGTTAGAAAAGAAAAACATGAGAGTGTCCCCACCGTCTGAAATGAGATATGTAGCGGCCACGGCTCCGCGGCAAAATGCCTGGGAAGCTAGAAAAAATCAGCAGCAACAACAACAGCAGACCCTAGTATAAGATCCCGCCAACTTCCCCCCGTTACCACAAAGGAGAGTGCAGCAGATAGCTCCCGCACCGATGTCCCAAACTACAGCAACGTTGAATAGATCTTCTGGAGGTCCAACGGCGATGGATGAACTGCAGAAACAGCTTGGAAGAGTGGATGCCTTAGTCGACATCGAAATGATGACGGAAAGGGTAAGATTACTAGCCGATCAACTCGAACTTTGCAATAGTGAGAGTGCTAAATTTCAAGTTTTTTACAAATTCATGATTAACCTAGATAACAATGCTTATTGAATTCAAACTCTCTTCGTGGAACGCTAATGGTATTGGCAACAAAATTCCTTTTCTTATTAATTATCTTACGAGGCATAAAATTGACATTATGCTCTTAAACGAAACCAAATTAACCCAACGCGACAAGCTGAGCGTTCGAGGGTACACTACAATCAGACAAGATAGGGTGAACATAAACAGAGATGGAGGTGTGGCTGTGCTCATAAAATCTAGTATAGCCCATACGCATCGCACTATACGGAATACTTCCGTAGAGAACGTGTGTGTGACGTTAGAGGGTGGCATAAGCATTGTCGTCGTGTATAATAGTCCTACGAATGGCTTCACAGCGGGTTGCCTTGAGAATTTGATGAACGCTGGCCCGCGCTGTCTGGTGATAGGAGACCTTAATGCTAGACATAACGCGTGGAACTGCCATCGCAACAACGCGAACGGTGGCACCTTGTTTCAATATGTCAATAATCATAATGTCATTCTGCAGTATCCGGATAGTCCGACTCACTTTCCAGATAACGGCGGTACCCCATCAACTCTTGACATAGTGGTCAATAAGGGCGTGATCAACTCTACGCTACCTGTTGCGCTAGAGGAGCTCACGTCTGACCACAATCCAATTCAGATTGAATTAAAAAATATGTCAAGGGAAGATGTTACACGAAAAATCACCTCTTATAGAGACGCCGACTGGCGTCTCTATAAGACCCACATCAACACATATTTAACACTCACTAACACGATTGACACAGCCGCCGAGCTGGAAGGTGTAGTTGAGGAATTTACGAGGATACTACAGAGTGCCAAACAGGGTGTTGCAACAACTATAACGATAGATCCTTACAAAGACCGACTTGACGAGGCGGTCAAACGAGACATTAGGGAAAAGAACATATTAAGACGGCGTTGGCAGCGAAATCGTGATGTCGACGTTAAATTACAGATGATCAGATTGCAACGGCGGATTCGAGACGCCATAACCACCTGGAGAAACAGGAAATGGGGCGAGAAGCTAGAAGCCTTGAATTCTCGGGACAACTCGCTGTGGAAGTTGACCAGGGCATTAAAAACCACACGGAAAACCATGCCTGCATTGACCAAACGCAACGGACAGATAGTTATAACGGACTCGCAAAAGGCGAATGAACTAGCTGACAACTTTGAACGAATTCACAATGTATACACCCAACAATTTAGATCATGACCGCATCGAAAATGACGTTAACGATGTTATTGGCCATGACATCCATTTAACTAGACAGGAATTTTTAAAAGTCATGGTCAAACCCTCAGAATTAGCGAAGCTAATAAAGACCTTACCTAATAACAAAGCACCGGGGAAAGATGGTATTGAATACAAGCTTCTTAAATATCTGCCGAGGAAAGGTATTGTACAACTCACGTATATCGTTAACGCGATTTTGCGACTACAATACTGGCCTAGCCAATGGAAGTTTGCTGTGGTTGTTCCCGTCCTTAAACCGAATTAAAAATGCAAAAATCGCAGGCAGCTATCGACCAATCTCGCTACTGTCGGCGATTTCCAAGTTGGTGGAGAAGATCATCCTGGACAGATTAAACATTGCCCAGGATGAGCTTCACATTAACGATGAGCACCAGTTCGGTTTCAGGACGGGAAGAAGCACAGTACAACAAGTTGTCAGAATTGGTAACGATGTGAAGGTGCAATATACCCTCGGTAAGAATACTACCATGGTATTCCTAGATATTGAGAAAGCTTTCGATACCGTTTGGATCCCGGGACTAATTTACAAAATGATCAACTACCGTTTTCCGCAACACACCATTAAACTCATTCACTCATACCTGACTGATAGAAGGCTTCAGGTGAGAGTGAATAACAAACTGTCAACATTGCGGGAAATTCGCGCGGGCGTTCCGCAGGGGTCGGTCCTCGGTCCAAAATTGTACAATTTGTACATATCCGACTTCCCCACTTTCCCGAATACTAAACTTGCCAAGTACGCCGATGACACAGCCTTGTACGCACATAGACAATAAAAGACATAATGCACAAGCTGCTAACATGCTTCCTAAAGCCCTCATGGCTCGTGCCACGGCTTATTACGATAAGTGGAAAATTCGCGTAAATGCGGAGAAGTCGGAGTCTATAGTCTTCACGCGTAGATTTACAGAGAATAAGATTCTAACACCAATTTTGATAAGGGGAAACAAAATTCCAGAAAGGGAGTGCGTGAAGTATTTAGGAGTACGACTAGATAAGCAACTGACGTTCGACCGACATGTTAACGAAACTATACGGACAGTCTATTCTATGTCCAGGAGTCTGTATCCGCTTCTGGCCAGGAATAGCAGACTCAGTAGACAAAACAAAAAATTAATTTACACTGTTATTGTATGACCGGCCCTAACATATGCGGCGCCGGTATGGTGCAGCATACCGAACACGACAATCCATAAACTAAAGGTTCTGGAACATAAATTTATGCGCCTCATTTCAAATTCTTCACGATACATCTCCTTAAGAGACCTCTACGCACGTTGTCATGACATAATGCCACTAGCGGACTACATCAAAGTTACATCGGAAAAATTCTATCAATTCAAACTTGGTGATAGCCCGCTAACAAACAACATTACGCGAATCAGAGCATAATGCACCTTTTCGCATAAAACACAAATTACCATACCAGGCGTTGCCCATCTTTCGGCAACATATCTAGCCACACCGTCTTTCTCTATCTATCTATAAAAACTCTCAAACATAATTTCTGATCTTTAACTCTCTTCTACTCGTTTCTTTGTTGTTTTTGTTTGTTTTGTCTCTCTAAATTATCTCTTCCCAATCACAATTTATTTTTGAATATCAAAATCTTTAGATAACCAAATATTTGAAACCATAAATTGCGCGGTCTTGCATAACCGTTCGCTTTGGCTGCATTGCTTAGAACGGGTTTTTTGGTTAGTAATTTTCCCGTGAAGACCAGCCATATATATCTGATATTTTATTTACACCAGCCTCTTTTGTATTGTATATATCAATTATTTTAAGTTTATTTTTTACATGTTTTACCTTATGCACTTTTTAATTCGCCTATCCTGCGAAAGGAGATTGTGTTTATATTTTCATTTTATTTTTATCCAATCCGGCCTCGCTCCGTCCAGTCAATCAATTACCATGGCGATTCGCACCATGGATGTATGGCTGGCTCCGGATGTATGGCTTTGCGTTGCAATCCAAAGGTCCCGTGTTCGAATCTCACACAGGTTGGATTTTTTTTTCATATAATTTTTTTCACAACAAAGATGGTATCACAAAATTTAGGATGTCCAAAAACTAACATTATTTACAAGAAAACTGGAAAGAGTATCCTATAGAATGTGTAACAATTATATATAAAAAGCTCAGTAAATTGGCGAAGAGTACGTTATTAGCTTGTTTATTCTAAATTCATAAATTTAATGCCGTGTTATTCCTTAATATCTACTCTTTAAAAAATCTATTGTAACATTTTTCTGTAAACATAATACTTTAACGAGAATTCGCTAAAATATGCAAAATTTTCTCTTTGTGTTTGAATTTTTTTGTGATTTTTAGGGCACAACATTTTTATTTGGAATAATATCGCAAAATTTGTAGTGCAGTTTTCAACCTCTCAAACGATATACGTGCTTCTACTGTGGGGGGTCGGGAACATGTACAGACTGCAACAGATTAGTGAGTGTCCGCCACGCCTTTACGAGGGGGGCACTTGATGCCTCTTGCTTGCGTAAAACAAGTAGTTCTTCCAGGTGAGAAAGTTTGCATCTGAAAGTAGGCGTAATTCGGGGGGGGGGGCAACTGCCCACCCAATATTTTGAAAGAGCATTAAATTGTTTAAAGCAAATCTGGCGAATTTGTAAATTCTTTCCGGAAAAAATAATAAATATGACAATTACGCCAATCAAGTCAAAGGTTTTCTATACAATTAGGCAAAATCCTTGCCTACCCAATAAAAATACTGAAATTAAGCCAATGAACCGATTATATATTATAACATCTAATGACACTATATGCCTTAATAAGAATATAAACTTTTTACAAATGCATTTATGATGAATACAGTTTTTTTTGTTATGATAAGTTTCTGAAAGTTTTAGTTCGGGGGAGCTTTGCTCCTAACCTCAAAATTTAAGATCACTAGAATATCCACCACCTATGGACCCGCCGTGACTCGGACTGGCAACCGGCAGCTGTGGAGTTTAATAAACTGTTTTCTAATTTGAGTAATAGAAATCAATGTCATTTTAAAAAATAATTCATAAAATAGTACATATTTACAAATCTTTAGGTTATTTATAGATTACTATTTACCTTATATACATTCTTGATTATCATTAATTATGTCTTGATCATCGTGCACGATTGGTGCGTTGTGACACGAATAGCCACTGCAGTGCTAGCACATAGCTGAACAAAGCTGATTTTCTGCATCCACAATAATCCCCACAAGCAGATTTACAGGAACATGACACTAAACGCAAAAGATCATTTGGCGCAAAAGACTTCAAAGAAGTCACTGATTGGAGAACTTTCATGGGAATGAGATATTGAGATATCCCTACACTGCTTGTGTATATAGGTTCGATAGCAATCATTTCCCTATCGTGAGGTTGTTTTGCCAGCCACTAGAGGAAAGTCCAGGAATTTCAGAATAGTATATGGTATAGGTATGCTAAGCACGTATGTAGTTGAGCTTTAAATTTTTAAATATATTTAAACAGAAAAAACATAAATTGTACTAAAATTGAAAGGGGAGTACTCAAGTACTGGCAAGCCTTCCATTGTACTGGCAGCGGTAACGCTATTATTTGAATTGAGGGTAACGATGAAAGAACGATAACTGAAAAGCTTGCAATTTTATGTTTAAGGGAGGTTAGGGAGGCAAGCGCAAGGGGGAGAGGCGGAGACTATTGAGTTCCTAACAACTGGTAAAAATTCAGCTTGTCTCTAATTTCTTCCGACATATGGTCATTTTTGGATTTCATTGCCTGCGCGAACGATACGGTTGGGGATTGAGCGCCAGAGCAATGTTCATGTTACAAGGCCTTTATCTAACTTTCTTTGCATTTTATAAAAAAATGCCCTAAATGAAAAAAATTTCTCGTTTCATTAGCTACAGTTAACTCGTACAGTATGCAGTTATTTTGAAAAATAAAAAAGTTACCTCGATCCACACTTTTTCGCTGTAAATTACACAAAAATCGCAACTTCTCGATTCATATTTATTTATTTTTCAGTCATATCTTACCAAATATTATTTTTGCATAGACCGTTGGAAAGCGAAAGGTTTGAATATTCTAATATTAAAATATCAAGTTTTTACGTCAACAAATGACAGATATACAGGAGTGGGGACATGAAAAATGTGAAAATAGTATTTTTCGTTGAGTGTTCAATTTGGAAGCGCAAGGGGGAGGGACGGGGACTTTTGGGAAAATATATCTCTGAGTGAGTTCTAACAACTGGCAAAAATTCAGCTTGTCTCTAATTACTTCCGACATATGGTCATTTTAGCATTTCATTGCTTGGGCTAATACTCTTCATTGCATGGTGATTGAGATGTACGTTCTCAGAGGGAGGCGCCTGTCCTTGCCATGTCCTTGCCATGTTTGGTAGTAATATGAATAGCTGTACGTTTTGGATTAAACTAATAAATGACTAACTTTAGGTCTAACCTCTTGGGAGCTTTTATGTATTAGGTGACCACTGAATGAACGGGACCATCAAAAGACCTACACGTTCGATATTCAGAACATCGATTTGGTTACAGAAGCTGAAGATAGGAAGGAACTATGGGCAAAGTAATTAAGATATTCAGAAAAGATAAATCAATGAGCAGTGCCAGATATAAGACCAGTGCATTGTAAGAAGGCGGAAACTTTGGAGAGAGTAGTTAGCAATTCACGGTAAGTACGCAGTCATTTAGTTTTTTCGTTCATTGCAGGAACTCGATCCTAGGTCGTCTTTTATAACTTGACCGAACCCCACTGAGAGTAGAAATTAACCACTCAAGTTCAAAGGGGGGAGCGCGGCTGGCGCCCTTAATAAAATAGTTTGTGTCACTACCTTCAGATGACGATGATGAGTTCATCTAGAATAACACTACTTAGCCACGAACAATCACAAAATCAGCTACTCATTCGTGAGTCATAAATACAAATCAAAATCCATAATAATTACAATAAACAAGTGCACCAAATTGAACGAGTACAACTAGAATGAAAACCAACATATCTTGTGACTAACGTCGCGGCGGTGGTCGCAGTAAGGGGAATTCTGCGCGAGAGCGTATCTTGTTTTCATAGCATCATGATTTAAAGCTGTAGAATCTTTATCTCACGGGATTAAATCAAAAACAGTATTCATATTTGCTAAAATTAATATCCAAATGGCCGTGTCGCGTCAAGATTTATTTATTTATTATTATTTATTATATTGCGACTAAATAATATTCAAATATTAAGTTTTATAAATCAATGTATATACACCCATATGTTATAAATATTCACAGCTGCAAACTAAAAAAAATTAAAACTAAAATATTTAATCACTTTTAAAATGCGTACTCTTTAATATATTTTAAACTACTACTACTACACAAATATCGCGTGCATTAATACTAACGGCCTCGGGGGTAGATTTTCTTGAGAAACAGTATAAAAAGTCCTCCAGAAATCCATAAAATCCAACTATGCTGCATTCGTCCCCCTCTCAGGAAAGACCCAAAACTGCTCCTGGACGACCTTTTCATTGGTACAAAAATCATCCAAGTACATCCAAGTAAAAATGGAGATATTTATGAAAATCTGATAGCCGCACTAATATAAAGATTTATTTTATAATATACACAATTATTTTATTTTATCTCTACTATTTACTGGATTTAATGTACTTATGCTCTATGCAGTTTCTTGGTATTTATCGTGACGTTTCAAATATTTATATTATCAAGGAGCTCCCCGTTACTCTTTGGATTTCATTGCACCATCTGGCTGTAAAAGACACAAGGAAATTTACGAATGTTTTTTAAATATTTTATACTGCACTTTTTGTATTCTCTATGTGACTTCCCTCGTTACTTCTGTTTTCTGTTAGTTCCTCCTAGCTTGAGGTTAGCGTATGAAATGTTTAGTATTACTTGTGTAATTACTCATTTCAAATTTTATAGATAATGTCTCAAGATAAAAATAGTAAAAGATAATTTTTTTGTATTGAATTATTTAATTACACCCTACGAGAAATTAATAACAATGCTCAATTGCTATTTTATTTACAATTTGATTTTATACAATAAATGAAATTCACGATTGAATCTGTTATAGTCAATTCATAAACGAGTAAAAACCAGGCGAAACTGAGGATAAAAATAAATTAGATCACTTTGCCTCAATGTATTTTGGGGCGCTGAAGCCAAATCCGTAGTCAGCATTGACCCGTCAGGTTAAAATTTTTACCTACGATCACTACTGTAAATAGTAAAAAACACACTACCTGCCATCTATATAAATTGAATTTTACATATTGTAAAAACGCACTGCAAACAAATCGCACGGTAAACAAAACGCACGGGACACGCAAATATAGGTGGCTTAGTTCGCTGACGCGACGTTTAAAAAAACAAATGCGCCTACGTAATTTTCAAACGCTGGCAAAACTGACATAATATTTGCTGAATAATTTGTTGCCTAGTAAACTAAATTCAGATTTTACTAAATAAATAAATAAATATGATCGTAGGTAAAGTATAGTACATAATTCGAATTGTAAAGCAATTACGCACCCATGAAAATATGTACTCGCCGCTACGCAGCATCGTGCGTAACTTTTCCATTCATGCGAAATATCCTTCTTACAACACTCATTACGTAATATATTATTACATAGCCTCAAGACAATCTTTATAAATTGAGTTACGGTTTTCTATGGTAGCATACCCTCTTACTTTCGAAAGTCCTGTGTAATGGTATTCTTTTTCTCTTCATTGTATTTTCTGGTATAACTCGTTCCAACATCCAACAGTAGCCTGCCATCATATTCTCATCCCATCTTGAGAATATCTTAGTAAAACCGTTCCTCTCCTAGATTATCAGGAAATAAATTTAGATGGAAATGCAAGAATTTTAAGTTCATTAGGCAACCCAGGATTTCTAAATCCTCAAGAAGCTCAACCACTATGTTTCTATAGTCTGGGTTTTTCGAGTTTCTGAGAAATCCTTCAATGACGTTTCTAAAACTTACCCATACTGCTCTTCCAAGGTCATCCATCGTGTTCTTAAAATTTTCATCTCTTAAGAGCTTTCGAATTTGAGGTCCACTAAATGTTCCCACTTTTATTTTTGCATTAGAAAGTTGAGGAAATTTCTCTTCCAAGTATTTTTCTACCCCAGTTTTTGCTGGTATTTACCTGTTATTTGAGGTTATCCAAAAATTCTAACGCGTTGGGTCAATGCTGAACTCGGATTCGGTTTCAGAACCTCAAAATACATATAGGTAAAGTGGTTAGCTCGATTAGGCTTTTAATTTATCAGTTTTAGCTGGTACCGGGTTTTGGAGGTTAAGTCAAAATCCTGACGTTATGGGTCAATTCTGACCTCGAATTCGGTTTAGTTATTACACTGTTAATAGTGTTAAATTTTCGATTTTTTTTCTTCTAAAACGTATAGTTCGACTTATTCTTAAAAAATTAATATATAAACGCGTATGTATCATAAAATAAATCATTCAGGCTGTTAGTACACATCTTTACCTTCAAATTGATCACTTATAAAGTGCCGATATCACGATATTAAGCTTTGATATTGACGATTGAAATTTGGTGTCGGAAAAGTACTAAGTTTCCTAAAATATTTTTTTAATTTTTTTTTGGCTGAATACATATACATAGATAATCCCTTTAAATGTGCTATCCAAGTATATATTTTTTAATTTTAAATAGATTATATATTTTACAATGATTTTTACTGAATAATCGTTAATTCATGCAATGGTCCGCTTTCAAGCTACATATGTAATAATTAAAGGACTTCAAAAATTATTTGAAAACATGTAATACTTCGAGGAAATGATATTTTTTCATCTCCAATTGGTTTCATATCATTTGCTTTTTGCAGTCAAAAGTTATAGCCACTTACGCACAGCGCGCGCGCTACCGCAAGCCTATTACAGCATCAGCGGGCGGTCGGCGCAGCGTCACTTGGGACCTTAGTTAACAAATTTCTACATGCTTCAATTTAATGCGCAAAATACATGTCATATATATTTCTTTCGTAAAATTTCCCGTTTTTTCGAATGGATCTATCAGTTTTTTCGTACAAATAAAATTTACTAAGAAATAGAGATATGCTCTCACGCATACCTCCCCTTACTGCAGTTCCCGCTATTACGTCACGTAAAAGTCAACTAGTTCAGTGGTCAATTTTTAGTTTAGATGTAAACTAAAATTACCTTAACCGAAGTGTTTAGAAGCTTATCCTTCGATAAAATAAAAAATTACGACTCTTGGTTGTTCGAAACAAAAGATAGAGCCAAAAATGTGAGAAAATTGTAAAATAATAGATACAATTATTTTTTCATTTAACTCGCTCTAACTAAAAAACGGGACAAAGAATTAAACTCCGTATGATGAATCCGTATTTGTTAACAAAATGTGTTAATATGAAGGTCAAGTTTTAATAAGTGTAGAAAATATGATTTTTTTTTCTAAGGCTATGTCGATAAACTGTGAAAATTTACAGCTAACTTTTTTATTTGAAACTTTTTTTTCTAGGATTAACAGTTTTCGAGAAAATTGCAATCAAGTATACAGAACACCCTCGCGAACGATACAGCGCAGAAAATGCGGTGTGAGAACTAATGTACGTTAGTGTTGTTTAATGCAATCGAATTCAGATTTTTTTTGAGATTTTTCAGCAAATCAAATATTTGTAATAATTACCATGAGAGAACACATTGATATGTCCCGCGCTATTGAATTAAGTCATACTGCGAAAATGCTATTTTGCAGATGCAAAATGTTTTTCATAATAAAAACATTAAAGAATCCGGCAATTTATCTCGAAATAACAGAATAAATATTTCTCATTCTTGACTGTTTGTCTATTTTCCTGAATAACGTTAGCTAAATGCACTATTTCATAATTAAACTAATTAAAGTAGTATATTATTTACTACTACTGTTTATTGTGATTAATTAAATGAATTAAAATTTGATATTAAATAAAAAAAATAAATAGCTTACAAGTTGAAAAATCAACGGTGCAAAAGATCATACCTATGTGCTTGTATCAATTGTTTAAACCCACAACGGCCTTATGCAAAATGAAAAGTGCTGATAAAAGCAGTTATAGAATTCTATGATATTAGAAAGTAAAATTGCCTGCAATCAGCTTTCTAGGTCTTATATTACGGTTTTCGATGTATTTTTAGGCAGATATTGGACACGCGACTGTCGCCGGCGCGGGCTCGATTTGAAGTTGACTAGAGGATGACGCTATGCGCACAGCAGGTCAAAAGCTGGTACTCGTACCGAGCGTATCTTATATTTCATAGTATCATGGCAAAAAACCATATTTTCGCACTTAAATTGTTAAATAAAAGTAGGACTCGCACACTTTTTTGCGGTAGACTTTTCACTACGTTATTCTAGCATACTTGAAGAATATTGTTCACCAAAGTCTACCTGGTTGCAAATTTTTCCGGAGTGAAAATCTGCGTTTACTCCACTATAAGTTTAATAATTGATAAAGGGTATATTGACAATATTAAGATGGAAAAAGATTTATATTGCCGAATATCAAGGTCCGAATTCCCTATCCTTTTTCCTTAACCCTTTATTCCCGCAAACGCATTATGCACCCTCCATCCCTTCCTATTGCTTGGATTGCGTTAATTTTATTTTTAAATAAAGATAAAAAGATCCTCACATACCTGTAAAAAAGTTTCTCCTCTCAACCCTTTCCTACGTAGAAAAAACGCATTTGAAAAAAAAATGCAAAAAGTTTTTCCCCTCCCACAAATTTGTTTATTTGAAAAATTAAAAAAAAGATTAATCAGTCAAATACTAGAGATAACAGCGAACAAATTCCATTTTGGTTTTTCAAAATCGCACGATAGGGAAAAAAGTTCGGGGGTTTAAATAATTTTCTTCCCCCCCCCCCCTAATTGGCCCACCACCTCCATCCTCCGGCTCCATCAATTCTTGTCTATTTCACCTACCTCAAAAAAATCTCAGCGCCCTTACTTTTTTTCGTGAAAAAATTAAGGAATTACTTTTTTGTATATTAGTGTTACGGCAAAAAAACGTGTATTTTAAAAAAACAATTTCACGAAAAGTTACCGTCCGATTTGGAAAAAAATTTACCGCGAGGTCTTCAATTTTTAACTTAACTTTTTTTTCGTCAAGTCAATAATAACAAAGTTATTGTGAAAAAACGTGTTTTTGCGAATTTTAAACGTGAATTCCTGCCCCACCTCGTGTGATTAAGCTGAACTAACTTGATAACATGATAAAAGAGAACACGTGTAACCGAATTGTAAAAAAAAAATTAAAAAAAAGTTGGTTTCATTTCAGAACCAGATCCGCTCCGCTGCTATGAAAAATAATTACACACACACACACACACACACAAATATTTTTCAAAGGTGGTTATGTTTTTTGAGTCGCTGATTCTAAATATCACGTCAAAAATATATGTTTCACTGCTCAATTTTTCGCAAATTGACATTCCATCCCTAAATTAGGGGTTTAATAGCTATTAAATCTAATAGAACGACACGCGTTGAAATGAAACTTCTGAATCGTTTAAAATGGCTCTAGTCACATACTCTCAACTTTCTGTCGTACTACGGAAATGATGGTGGTATACTTTTTTCCTCAAAAAAAACTACTACTCCTTGTAGTCTGTTATCATAGGGTTCAAAAACGACCGCTCGCTTCGATGTCTTGCTAAGTTTGAAAACTCTTTATTTTATGATTATTTAGGTCTACTGGATCACCGAATGGCATGTTGGCATTTCTGAAAATGGATGATTCTCCAGTAATATACAAGACAAGATGGCGGATATGGCGATTTAAAAGAAATTCGTATCTCCGGTAATAGTTGTCCGATCTTTTATTTCAATAAAAGGAAATACTTCAAAAAGTATATATTTTACTATAAAAAATACAAAATATAAAAATAAAAAATACCTAACTGAAAATTTGGCAAAAAATATAAAATTCTGGTTTTAAATTTTTTTTTTGATATTTTTTACTTGAAAAACAATGAGTTATATGAAAAAAAAGTTTAAACAAAAAATGTGCAGATTTCAATTCTGAATCCAGCCATATATAATTTATTGAGTATTGGTTAAACAATAATGCTCTAAAATTTAAAAATCATGATGCGCTACAGATATTGTGGAAGAATCTTGTGGTGCGCATCGCGACTTTGGTCGGGCACACAATTAATTAATGCCATATTTATATGATAACATAGCTTCTCTAGGTAAAAAAAAAATACATTCAGGTCGTATCAGAAATGTTTTTAATTTTTTAGTAGCAAATAATTTTAACTTCTTCAAAATGGCGGATTAAATAAACGTGTTTTTATTATTAACATCATAAGGTATATTTGACTTAAACAAAAAAAATGATCTAATAAAACAAATTAAATATTTTTAATAATAGGAAACAAATCTTATACTCTGTCGTAAACATAAACTTATATAACGTAAACTTAACTTAAATTGCCTTTTTAATTGTTTTTGACCTAAAATAGTTCTTAAGTAATCTCATGTCATCATCTTCCAAAAAAATATTTTTGGTTATTGGTAATATGTTTAAAGTAAAAATACCACAATTTATCTGAATATTCTTCATATTCTTCCATAATCGATGGTGTTACTAAATCTGGCGTATTTACATAAAAGAAGTTTCCTGCAGAACACTGACAGGCTCCAGTGCAAACTCTCATTTTTTTTACAGGAACATATACTGGTTCCGCATCCCTTCTTTCAGCTATATTTCACAAGGTTAATTATAGCACTTGGTGGATTAAGCGTGAGAACTGGTTCTAAATATTCGTGACTTTTTCTCCACCCACAGAGACTGGCAAATTCTGGATATTTTCATTCGTACTCCTTCATACTGTTGCAATATAATTAATTATATATAAACTAAAAAAATAATAACAATGAAATCTTTTTTATTTTTATGTCATGTACGTTAGCTTAAAATATGTCGCTTCATAGCATCAACTATGGGTGGTTGATTTTCTCCTTCTTAATTTTTGGTGGAAAACAAATACCAACGCAAGTCAGTTAGGTTTTTTATTAATTTACTTTTATAAAGCAAACATACAAATTCGTTGTCTTCAAGTTCTGTGGTAGTTGTGTTCAGTTCCAAAAATACTTTAGTGCAAAATTCTTTGCCAATTTTTGAGAATCTGCAGGTTATATCCGTCCCAGTAAAGTAAATATGAAAATTAATTAATGATTGTCTGTGTCCGATACTTAATGATTTGACGACTTTTCCTATATCTATTTCTTTTTTAGTTTTTCCTCGACTAGTTACTTTCTTCTGTAATTGCTCATAAAAACTAATTAGAAGTACCAACACATCTGTATCAGGACTGTGAACAATAATTTATATGTTTTTTCCATATTGTAGAGTTACACGAACACCATGAAGTATTAAAATAGTATCAGCTTCTTTGTGATTGTTGATTGTTGAAATTGTTTTGTTATTATATGAAATTACAACTGTTTAAATCTTTTATAATCCCGAACTTTATTTGCGAGATATTCAGTGAGTTCCTTTTTGGTTTTTATGTTGGATAAAAAATATTTAAGGGAAATATTATTTATTAATGATCCATCTGAGACATGGTAAGATGCGACAGAGTATTTTTGACTTCTTTTCAACCTTGTGCTGCTTTTTAGCGAGTCTTCCTTGTAGTTACGTTCTACTGTCCTAATACTTTATGGTGTTCGTGTAACTCAACAATATGGAAAAGACATACAAATTACTGTTCACAGTCCTGATACAGATGTGTACTTCTGGGCGCGAATTTTTGAGAACATTCGTTTTCAAGCGTGTACGTCTAAAAACTTTCAATTGAAAACGATCGCACTTGTAAATACGAATTTTTGAAGGTGCTCGTTTTTGTTTCCCGAGTGCTTCGTTTTAAAACGAACGGGGCATTTGGCAACATTTCATACTCGCAATTGATAGTGACATTTGACATCTTTTCTATAATAACTGGTTATAACCTTACTTTTTCACGTGTTTGCTTTTGCATTTTGGTGCTTTTGTCCGAAAAACAAAAAAAACTTTTAGTGGAGTTCATGAAAAATCATCATAATTTAGTAAGTGGAAAGCAACGAAATAATTTTACCAAAGTTAACGCCCAAAACCTGTGGAAGCAAATTACTGAACTTTTAAATAGCATTCCGGAAGCAAATAAAGATTGGAAGAGCTGGAGGAAGGTGAGATTTTTATAAATAAATTTCTCACAATACAATTAAAACTGTAATTATTTTAGGTCTGGCAAGATCTAAAGAATAGAACTAAAAGAAAGGAGAGCAAAAATAAAAAAAGCTATAAGGGGACTGGAGGAGGACCTTTCTCTGGAGAATCAATGACTTCAACTGAAAACGAGTTGCTCAGTCTATTGACAAAAGTTGGAGTTGAAGGCCATGCAGTTGATGAATCTGTGGCGGAATTCAATGAATATCTTGGGGGCATAAATGATACACTAAATCATGTAACAATATTTCAGATTCCAGATGGTGCTGCAGATCTGCAAGTTAATGAATATGGTGAACAAGAGAATAAAATTGCTGTCGCATCATATGAAGAAATAACTGATGAAAATTCCCCCACAAAAAACGAAATTTTATTAACTGACAATATCTTGAAAGCCGTCGCAGAAACCCCAACCGGTTTAAAATCAACGGAAAACGTGGAGTCCTCGGGGGGAAAAGTGCCAATAAAAAATTTACCTAAAAAAGCTCTCAACTTAATTAGGGCAGCAAGAACTGCCACAACTTTTCAAGATAATTTAACTCTGAAATTATTAATCAAAGAGAGCTACTACAAAAGAAAACTAGATATTTTAGAAGAAAATATTCATCTTAAACGAGATAAAGTTGCACTACAACAGATTGGTGCAGCCCTAGAAGAAATTTACTAATTAATTCCATAATGCAATGATTCTATTAATAATTTCCTCCAATTTAAGTTTGGATACTATAATTTCTGGTAGATAGTTAAAACCACGTGTTAAGTGCCTTATTTTAGTTTGTATGTATTTGTTAACAATATTTTGCCGAAGACTGTCGTTTTGAAGTCCAGTTTTAATCTACATACCATTGTGTTCGAGTGCTTGAAGTCCGCTCGTTGAAAAACGTTTCAAAATAAACGTCAATAAGCGTGTTTGTTTAAAAGCGAACGGTCGAAAATTGCATTTTAGTATTTTTCCCTAACTTACGATTCGCTTTCAAAAAACGAACGCTCAACTGATTAGTTTTTATGAGCAACTACCGAAAAAAGTCGTAATGGTAACTAGTCGAGGAAAAACTAAAAAAGAAATAGATACAGGAAAAGTCGTCAAATCATTAAATATCGGACACGGACAATCATTAATTTATTTCCATACTTACTTTACTGGGACGGATATAACCGGCAGATTTTCAAGAATTAGCAAAGAATTTTGCACTAAAGTACGTTTGGAACTAAAGGAATCATCAGCAATACTGAAATCGCCTGCATTGTTGGGAACTTTGAACACAAGTACCACAGAACTTGAAGACAATCTCCACAAATTTGTATGTTTGATCTATAAACATAAATTAATAAAAAAGCTAACTGACTTGGGTTGGTATTTGTTTCCGACCAAAAATTAAGAAGGAGAAAACCTACCACCTACAGTTGATGCTATGAAAAAACATATTTTAAGGTAACGTACATGACATAAAATATAAACAGATTTCATTGTTATTTTATTTTATATATAATTATATTGCAACAGTATGGAGGAGTGCGAATGAAAATATCCAAAATTTGCCAGATGCCAGTCTCTGTGGGTGAAGAAAGTCATAAATGTTTAGAACTAGTTCTCACGTTTAATCCACCGAGAGCTATAATTAACCTTGTTAAATGTAGCTGCCAGAAGGGATGCGGAACCAATATATGTTCCTGCAAAAAAAATGGGATAGTTTGCAGTGTTTTGTAGGAAACTTCTTTTGTGTAAATACGCCAGATTTAGTAACTCCATCGGTTATGGAAGAATATGAAGAATATTCAGATAAATAGTGGTATTTTTACTTTAAACATATTGCCAATAACCAAAAATATTTTTTTGGAAGATGATGACGTGAGATCATTTAAGAACTATTTTAAGTCGAAAAAAAAACAATTAAAAGATAATTTAAGTTAAGTTTAGTTATATAAGTTTATGTTTACGAGAGTATAAAATTTGTTTCGTATTATTAAAAATATTTAATTTGTTTTATTAGATTATCTTTCTCTTTTAAGTCAAGTATATCTTATGATGTTAATAATAAAAACAGGTTGATTTAATCCTCCATTTTGAAAAAGTTAAAATTCTTTGCTACTAAAAAAAAATTAAAAACATTTCTGATACGGCCTGAATGCATTTTTTTTTACCTAAAGAAGCCATGTCATCATATAAATATGACATTAATTAACTGTGTGCCCGACCAAAGTCGCGATGCGCACCGCAAGATTCTTCCACAATATCTGTAGCGCATCATGATTTTTTAATTTTAGAGCATTATTGCTTAACCAATACTCAATAAATTATATATGGCTGGATTCAGAATTGAAATTTGCACATTTTTTGTTTAAACTTTTTTTTCATATAACTTATTATTTTTCAAGTAAAAAATATTAAAAAAAATTTTAAAACCAAAATTTTATATTTTTTGCCAAATTTTCAATTAGGTATTTTTAATTTTTACATCTTGTATTTTTTATAGTAAAATATATACTTTTTGAAGTATTTCCTTTTTTTGAATTAAAAGATCGGACAACTATTACCGGAGATACGAATTTCTTTTAAATCGCCATATCCGCCATCTTGTTTTGTATATTATTGGAGAATCATCCATTTTCAGAAATGCCAACATGCCATTCGGTGATCCAGTAGACCTAAATAATCATAAACTAAAGAGTTTTCAAACTTAGCACGACATCGAAGCGAGTGGACCCTATGATACCAGACTATTGTTCTGATTTTTCCATAATACGCTTGTGAGAGTTTGACAGACCGGGGTTATTACAGGGAATATTAATAAGTCGAGTATTTTTTGACCAGGAGACGCCAAAGCAGCCCCCAGGGGTTGGAACCACCCCCTCCCTGAGTGACAAAATATTCCGAAAATACTGCGAAAGGGCTGAAGAACGGTTTCCGCTAGTTTTCCTCCAAAAAATAAAAAAAAAAAATTCTTGCAAAATACGTAATAAATTAGCAAATTGGAAATATACATTTGCTCCTTGGCAGAGATTACATGTTGATTATTACCAGAATCGTTCCTTAATACAAATTTATTTATTTTAACGAATTCGTTTACAATATGGATTGAAGTGGCTCCACTGGGATGTACAAATTGTAAAACAACAATTGAAATAATGAGAAATATTTTTTCACATTTTGTTTTACCATTCATGATTGTGTCAGATAATGGGCTAAATTTTAAATCTGCTGATTTTGAATTACATTTGAAATCGAATGGTTATTAATCATAAAATCACAGCTTCTTGTCATCCAGCCATGAATGAATGGTCAAGATGTGTAAAAATTATTAAACTAGGATTAACAACCGTAATGAATGGGGACCCCGGAGATGTAAAACCACAGCTCCTTATCATCCAGCCACAAATGAATGGTAAGATATGTAAAAACTATTAAACTAGGATTAACAGCCGTAATGAATGGAGAGCCCGGAGATGTAAAAGTGAAGTTATGTAGATTTTTGTTGCAAAATAGAATAGTGATTAAGGCTACAACAAATGCGACTTCTGCAGAAAGAATCTCTAGAAGACGTATAGGTCATGTATCGATTTAGTTCGTCGAAATCTTAATAAAAAAATTAATGAAATAATAAAAACATAACATGACCCGATTGAAGCATACTAGACTAGAGATGTTGACAGGTTTAGGCCAATAGGTCTAAAAAACAATTCGTTTAAACAGTGAGCGTTTCGCCAGAATTTATTAACATCCTCATAATAAATGGCGAAATTATTTTTTTTTTTTACACCTATTGGTCTAAACTCAACCGTCACCATCAAAATTGAAACAGTTCATTAAAAAAAATGACAAATAATGAAATATATGAAAAAATCGATATTTTGTAAATTTCAACACAATGTGTCAAAACAAAGAATTATTAAGCATTCGTTTATATGATTTTTTTTCTTAAAATAGCTAAGGAGTAACCACCTGAAATATATAAACGTACTTAAGTTACACCCTGTATATGGTAGTAGAAATATTTTTAAATTTAATTTAACAAAGAACCCAAAATTTATTATAATTATTTTCATTTAATTTCAACACAGAAGCAAGTTATCAAAACGTTAATTTCTTTTTGCAGAAAATATGTCATCAATACAAAAGTCACTTTCTCTCTGCTCTTTATTTTAGAGGCATTTTAAATTCATGCAGTTTGGAAATATCAAAATCAGGATTTATGATGTGACTGGAATACCGACAGTACCATTAACAAGTTGCTTTATTTTTCAATATAATAACTTTAGCCATGCATGAACGGATATCCTCTAGAGGCGGTTTAGAGCATCCGTTTTGTAATATGCAAATTTTCATGAAAAACGAGTCCACTAAAAAGCATAAAACCATTTTCCATTAAGGTAGATGTATATAGACGATGGTGTGAGGATTCCCTAATAAAGATTTACATTGTACTTAACATCTATTGTGACGTATAATTAAATCTTTGAAGTTCAAGAACATGTGCGTCATACCCTGAGTATTAAAAATAGATTAACATTTAAGTGTAAGGAATAAATCTACAGGGTGAGTTAGTTTTCAAATACGAAACTTCATAACAGTCCCTCAAGTAGATTAGTATACTACCGTTGCAGATATAAAGACGGTACCAGGCTATATACGAAAAGATTATGGCAATAAATCTTCATATATAGATAATAATTTAAAACGTACGTACAATATTATACCTAAAATCTTATCGCATTTTTTTGTATCATTTTATTTGCTGCACTCTGAGATCCTGATATCTCTGAAAAGTAAGTAAATGGTTATTTATAATTCTTAATATGAGTATAATTTATAAGATGTATAATTAAAATACCTATATTAAATACACATGTTTAATGGAAAGATTTATACAAATATTATTTAATTAGACGTTGAATTTTCTTGGGAATTAAGGTTCGTTGAGAAAAAATAGACAAATTTCAAAAAAATAACGTTTCGGCTAGGGGCCCTTAGCCTTCATCAGAAATTTTATTAATTAATTACACATTAGAGCAGCGAACAAAAATTTGAAATCTGAAATGATTTTAAGGTTAACATTTTTTACAAAAAATTTTTTTTAAAATTCAACTTACCAGGCAGCATGACTTTTTATAGCCAAAAACCCTTTTTGTTTTTGGCCTTCTCTTTATTTTTCTTCATATTGTAATTAGCAATTGTTATAAATATATAAAATTTTTACGACATGTGTTTCTTACACGTGGCAAGCAAGGAGCGATGCTCCGCCAAATGGACGCAAACCCGACGAAGAACCAACGGTCACCGGTATTACGTTAATTTCGCCTTTCAAATATAGATGGCGGTAGTGTTATTATTAATGATATTTATTGATATTCTATTATGTTTATGGATATTGTAGGAACAAAGCCTTATGTGATACAACAAATTTGTATATATTTCTATTATTATTTTATTTTTAATGTGTCAGAACAGGTCTCCGGGGCTCCATGCACAGAGTTATCTGTTTGGAGCCCCAAAGACATGCTACAACACATTAAAATAAATTTTACTTAGATTATTTATTTCAGTTTTATTGTTTATTGCTTTTTTGTTTTTGTGTATATGAATCATTTCTTTAATTTCTCTCTTTTTTTTGTTTTGTTCGGTTGTTAAAGTTTGTGTATTATCATAGTCAAAATCGTGTTTTTCCAGCTTTTTATGTTTATTAAGTGCAGTACTGCAGTTTTTTGTATATTTATGTGTATTTAATCGATTTCCTAGGTACTGGGAACTTTGTCCGATATATACCTTGTCGCAATTTTTACATGGTATTTGGTATACTGTATGTGTTGTTTTATTTTTTGGGGTTCTAGCTTTTAATTTTGAAAAATTTGATTTTAGAAGGTTTTTGCTTTTATGGCAGATATTGATATTAAATTTTTTTAAAGCATTTTTTAATTGTTCTGAGAGACCTCTTTGGTAGGGAATTGAAATATTAATTTTATCTACATTTTTTACTTTTTGGTTGCTGGTATTGTAGAATTTTTCGATTCTATCTCTAAAAATATTATGTAGTGAGTGTTTTTGGATAATTGTTGTTAATAAGGGTGTTCTTTGCTTTTTTAATAGCGTTTGGCCTGAAAAAGCAAAGAACACCCTTATTAACAACAAATATCCAAAAACACTTGTATATAATATTTTTAAAGATAGAATCGAAAAATTCTACAATACCAGTAACCAAAAAGTAAAAAATGTAGATAAAATTTATATTTCAATTCCCTACCAAATAGGTCTTTCAGAACAATTAAAAAATGCTTTAAAAAAATTTAATATCAATATCTGTCATAAAAGCAAAAACCTTCTAAAATAAAATTTTTCAAAATTAAAAGCTAGAACCCCAAAAAATAAAACAACACATACAGTATACCAAATACCATGTAAAAATTGTGACAAGGTATATATCGGACAAAGTTCTCAGTACCTAGGAAATCGATTAAATGCACATAAATATACAAAAAACTGCAGTACTGCACATAATAAACATAAAAAGCTGGAAAAAACGATTTTGACTATGATAATACGCAAACTTTAACAACCGAACAAAACAAAAAAAAGAGAGAAATTAAAGAAATGATTCATATACACAAAAACAAAAAAGCAATAAACAATAAAACTGAAATAAATAATTTAGGTAAAAGTTATTTTAATGTGTTGTAGCATGTTTTTGGGGCTCCAAACAGATAACTCTGTGCATGGAGCCCCGGAGACCTGTTATGACATATTAAAAATAAAATATTAATAGAAGTATATACAAATTTGTTGCAACTCATAAGGCTTTGTTCCTACAATATCCACAAACATAATAGAATATCAATAAATATCATTAATAATAATACTACCGTCATCTATATTTGAAAGGCGAAATTAACGTAATACCGATGACCGTTGGTTCTTCTTCTCGTCGTTGCGTCCATTTGGCGGAGCATCGCTCCTTGGTTGCCACGTGTAAGAAACACATGTCGTAAAAATTTTATATATTTATAACAATTGCTAATTTCAATATGAAGAAAAATAAAAAGAAAGACAAAAACAAAAAGGGTTTTTGGCTATAAAAAGTCATGCTGCCTGGTAAGTTGAATTTTAAAAAAAATTTTTTGTAAAAAATGTTAACCTTAAAATCATTTCAGATTTCAAATTTTTGTTCGCTGCTCTAATGTGTAATTAATTAATAAAATTTCTGATAAAGGCTAAGGGCCCCTAGCCGAAACGTTATTTTTTTGAAATTTGTCTATTTTCTCTCAACGAACCTTAATTCCCAAGAAAATTCAACGTCTAATATAATCTGTTAGAGGTTCAAGAAATTTTCCGATGGGAATATTATTTAATATAGCACAAGTAAGATGGCCGTACAAAAGATTTTTATGCCTGTATTTCCTAAAAAAACCCTTTCTTGCGCTTATTATTCTATCGTGATTTTATAGCTCCTTTTTCGCTAGTCCTTATAAATCTGACGCTACTTTACTACAACTTCGAGTTGTATTCAATCCATGTGAAATGCACAAGTAACATTTTGTAGACAATGTAAAAAACCGTTGGCGCTGTCTAAGGAATCGCTACTTCCACATCCAAATTTTGTGTGGGAGTGGCTGATGTCAAAAGAAATGTTTAGGTCTCTGGTTCTTGTATATGCAGTGAATCACAATTTAATTTTTTATCCCCTTTAATAATGAGGGAGGGCTGGTCATGGTGGTGAGGTTGGTTGATGTCGAAATCAACTTTGAAGCCTTTGGTTCTTTTACACACACTAAAGCATAATTTTATTTTTTCACTCCTTTAATAATGGATTGAGGGTGGTTATGGGGGGTGATAGTGCGGGTGGCTGATGCCAAAAAAGTTTTTGAGACTTTGGCTTTTTGTACATACACTATATCCCAAATTTTTGAACTCTTACTTGCTTGCTCTACCTTTCTATCTACCCTTCATTTACCTCCGATTTACACGAGGGTATAAAATGAGGAATATATTCCACTGTCATGCGCATGTGCGGCGGTCTGCGGCTTACGTTTCCGACAAACTAACTTACTAACTAACCCTAACCTCTAAAAACAATAAAAAAGTGTTTTGTCGCTGTCGTTGTCACTACACTTTCTTTTCGTTTTCTCTTGGGGTCAGTGAAAATGCCTATATTCTGTTTTGAATGCAACAAGATCTTTTCTACTCAGTATAATCTCAATAAACATTTACGTATAGTTCACAAAAATAAGTCCAGGTATATCGAATATGAATTTAAAAAAGTACATGTGTGCTGAATGCAGTGTCTATTTCAATTATAATAATGATTTAATAAGACACCTTGAAGATAAACATAATTCACAAATATTGTGGAAGCGCTGCATTTTGAGAACTTGTAAGTGTAAGTGTGGAGATTTTTAACCTACCTACTTTAAAAACTCAAAGTACTGAGTTAAAAACTAACTAAAATAACTTTATTTGTAGGTTTTTCTCACTGGCTATCACAAGAGGAAAGTAATAATAAAGTGCAATATGCTAGAGATTCTGGAAGAAAGAAGAGCGGAAAAAATAAAGAAAAGATTTATTTTGAATGCATACGTTCATACAGAAAGCCAAATATTCGGAAAGGAAAGCGTGACAGACGGTTAAAGTCGCAGGGGTCATGTAAAATGACAAAATCTTGTGCGAGTCAAATCATTGTCACAAGAAATCTAGAATAAGATGATTGTTCTGTTCTTTATTACAAATCACATTATTTACATGACAGGGATATTGAACATCTACGTATACCAAAATCTGACAAGGAAATTATTGCATCGAAGGAAATTATTGCATCTAATGTGTAATTAATTAATAAAATTTCTGATAAAGGCTAAGGGCCCCTAGCCGAAACGTTATTTTTTTGAAATTTGTCTATTTTTTCTCAACGAACCTTAATTCCCAAGAAAATTCAACGTCTAATATAATCTGTTAGAGGTTCAAGAAATTTTCCGATGGGAATATTATTTAATATAGCACAAGTAAGATGGCCGTACAAAAGATTTTTATGCCTGTATTTCCTAAAAAAACCCTTTCTTGCGCTTATTATTCTATCGTGATTTTATAGCTCCTTTTTCGCTAGTCCTTATAAATCTGACGCTACTTTACTACAACTTCGAGTTGTATTCAATCCATGTGAAATGCACAAGTAACATTTTGTAGACAATGTAAAAAACCGTTGGCGCTGTCTAAGGAATCGCTACTTCCACATCCAAATTTTGTGTGGGAGTGGCTGATGTCAAAAGAAATGTTTAGGTCTCTGGTTCTTGTATATGCAGTGAATCACAATTTAATTTTTTATCCCCTTTAATAATGAGGGAGGGCTGGTCATGGTGGTGAGGTTGGTTGATGTAGAAATCAACTTTGAAGCCTTCGGTTCTTTTACACACACTAAAGCATAATTTTATTTTTTCACTCCTTTAATAATGGATTGAGGGTGGTTATGGGGGGTGATAGTGCGGGTGGCTGATGCCAAAAAAGTTTTTGAGACTTTGGCTTTTTGTACATACACTATATCCCAAATTTTTGAACTCTTACTTGCTTGCTCTACCTTTCTATCTACCCTCCATTTACCTCCGATTTACACGAGGGTATAAAATGAGGAATATATTCCACTGTCATGCGCATGTGCGGCGGTCTGCGGCTTACGTTTCCGACAAACTAACTTACTAACTAACCCTAACCTCTAAAAACAATAAAAAAGTGTTTTGTCGCTGTCGTTGTCACTACACTTTCTTTTCGTTTTCTCTTGGGGTCAGTGAAAATGCCTATATTCTGTTTTGAATGCAACAAGATCTTTTCTACTCAGTATAATCTCAATAAACATTTACGTATAGTTCACAAAAAGAAGTCCAGGTATATCGAATATGAATTTAAAAAAGTACATGTGTGCTGAATGCAGTGTCTATTTCAATTATAATAATGATTTAATAAGACACCTTGAAGATAAACATAATTCACAAATATTGTGGAAGCGCTGCATTTTGAGAACTTGTAAGTGTAAGTGTGGAGATTTTTAACCTACCTACTTTAAAAACTCAAAGTACTGAGTTAAAAACTAACTAAAATAACTTTATTTGTAGGTTTTTCTCACTGGCTATCACAAGAGGAAAGTAATAATAAAGTGCAATATGCTAGAGATTCTGGAAGAAAGAAGAGCGGAAAAAATAAAGAAAAGATTTATTTTGAATGCATACGTTCATACAGAAAGCCAAATATTCGGAAAGGAAAGCGTGACAGACGGTTAAAGTCGCAGGGGTCATGTAAAATGACAAAATCTTGTGCGAGTCAAATCATTGTCACAAGAAATCTAGAATAAGATGATTGTTCTGTTCTTTATTACAAATCACATTATTTACATGACAGGGATATTGAACATCTACGTATACCAAAATCTGACAAGGAAATTATTGCATCGAAGCTCATATTGGGCGTTCCCTAAAAAAAGTAAGTAGGTACCTACCTACATTTTATTCTTGAAATATTTGGTTGTCTGCGCCTTGTTTTTGTATTATGTAGTTTTTATTATTTTATAATTTCATTTATTGGATATGTTTAAGTTTACATAAAAAAAATGCACATCTCGAATTGTTATACAAAAAAAAAACAGGCTATTTAGAGTTGATAAAATTTATTTTTAAATTGTGTGGTTTTTCATATCTGCATGTCATGTACTTATTACAGCCAGTTTCACAATCGTTGGTTATCTTTTTGGTTGACTAACCAGAACCTGAAAGTTAATTATTAGTAAATACAAATTGACCAGGCATTGTGAAACAGTATTGTATATCAAACATTGGTCCAATCCTAACTCCAATGATTGTAAAATTGACTGTAATGTCACAGATTTTTATAATAAACTATTGGTCAAATCCTTACTATTAGTTAACCAACGATTGTGAAACTTGCTGTTAGTGTTTTTGTTTCTAATGTCAAATATTTTTAGGATACTGAATAAAACACGCGAAAACATAAATGAAGAACTGAAAAGGGTTGATCTTATCACAGGCCGTGTTATTAGAAATATTCAAAAGGCTTATAACATTGATTTAAGAGATGGATGTTTTCATAGTGATGATGCGACAAGCGTCGATATTTGGGTCAAGCTATATGCAGAAAAAGATAATAACCCGGTATTGTTTTACAAACCCCAAGGACAGCAACTTAGTAACTTCGAAAGCAAAGACTTTTGTATAATAATAATGAATGGGGCTCAAAGAAATATTATTAAAAATTTGGTAATAAAGTAATAACAATTGACGGAACTCACGGTTTAAATGCCTATGACTTCGATCTGACAACATTATTGACACTAGATGAGTATGGAGAAGGCTTTCCTGTGGCTTTTATGTTTAGTAACAGAAAAGATACTTTTATTTATAATATTTTTTTCTCAAAAGTAAAGGATATTGTTGGCCCAGTTACCACCTCGGTTTATATGTCAGATATAACAGACACATTCTATATGGCCTGGTGTCAAGTGATGGGGCCTGCAATAAATAGATTGTTATGCTCTTGGCATGTAGATCGAGCATGGCAGTCAAACTTAACAAAAATAGGTAATTTGGAGAAGAGATTCTGGGTATATAAAACTTTAAAACATATTCAAACCTTGTTGAGTCCAGAAAAATTTGAGAAAAAAATTAGACGAATCCATTCAAACTTTCATCCAAGATGAAGAAACAAAAAGTTTTGCTGAATATTTGTGGAAATATTATTCACCAATAACTAGCCAATGGGGTTACTGCTATCGTATTGGTTGTGGGGTAAATACAAACATGCATTTAGAAAGTTTCCACAAAACTATTAAATATCATTATTTAGATGGAAATAAAATAATTAACGGCATTTTTATGGGACAAAACGGTGGAGAGAATAATAAAATTAAAAAAGGGAAAACCTTACAAAATGATATAGTATCGAGACACAGAGTTGCTATTAGATTAAAATATAACATAAGTCAAGAAGACTCTTGGATTTTAGAAAATAATCAGAAAGACTTTTATACAGTTGCAAAAGAGTCGTCTAATAATTGTTGTTCAATTACATGTTCATTTTGTAATGTATGTATTCATACATATAAATGCAGTTGCATTGATTATTGTATAAAAACTACTATATGTAAACATATTCATTTCATTGTTATGACATTCACAGAGAGGAGCACACAAATAATGAGGAATCACAATACCTGGCATCACAGTTATCTGACAATAATATTGATAATGATAAGTTTAATGAACAACTACAACTAATGTCACAAAATACAAATACGTGTGTGGCTTTGAGCACTATAAAACATGCACATAAATTCAACATTAAAGATGGAATTGTAAATGAACCTGCAAATAAAAATATTACGAAGCAACTATCGTTCTTCTCAACTAAGAAAAAGTCTTCTAAGAAGAACCACACAAAGTCAAAAACTTCTGCAGAAGAACCAAAGATCCTTAAACAATTTGTAGACTCAGATCTTGTAGTTTCATCTAATATCGAAAATGATCATAAATATTATTAACTGTCTTGTATTATTTGTATCACTTACAAATGTGTATAGAGAAATAAAGCAATTGAACCAAAAATAGTTTGTTTTTTTATTCTTTGAATTTTATAAGTAGAATAAATATTCTTCAGTTCTAGTTTATTTAAATTTTATTTCAACAATGAAGAAAAAATACAATTATTTTCCAATTTAAAAAAAAAACAAAAAGTTTGTCTTTATCAATGTCTGAGTCAACCAATGAAGTTTGAGTGTAATATATATATTTTTTAAAGTGACTAGGTACATCACAAAATTATGTTTATCTTCAAGACAGTTTCTTAAATCATTATTAATAATTATAATTGAAATAAGTATTACATTCAACACATTCACTTTTTCTTACATACAAATGCAAATATATATGTTAGGCCTTCCTATGAACTATGCATATATGTAAATGTTTATCGAGATTATATTGTGGAAAATAACATGTTGCGTTCAAAACAACCGGGCCTTGTCACTAATCCCAGTTAAGCAAATAACATCCAGTTGTTCAATGCCGAGTTAAACTTCGAGTTCGATAACACTTGCTCGCAACTTAACTTAATTTGTAGTTCACTCATAGGCTTCTTGGTTAACTGATACTTCGTCATAGAGTAGTCTTAATGTCAATTTAACTTTAGGTTTCAAGTTAATTTGCCTTTGAAATATTCTACATTTCGCTTAACCCAAGGTTAACTCTTAACTCGATATTGAAAAACTGGTTGTAAATATTCTAGGTTAAACAAAATCACAGAAGGGAAAAAAAGAGGCGGGAGACAACATTTTTAGAGGTTAGAACTCATCAGTTTCGAAATTGTTGTCTTTCTTTATGTCTCTGTCTCTGCGGAAATGTCGGCGGAATAGGAAAAGTGTCGGAAGTCGGAAACATAAACTCAGCGCATGCGCATGATAGTGGAATATATTCCTCATTTTATCCCCTCGTCCGATTTACCCCTCAATCCTTCAACGGAATAAATATAAAATATAATTTGGTTTACATAGCTGTACCAGACCGACCGACAGAACGACAAACATTTTTTTAAAATAAACTTAAACTCTCAACGTTTCATGACATTTTAAGCATATTTGAACAAAAATACAATTTGAATTTCTTTTTTTACTATTACTATACTTCCACGATGTAGAAGTAATTACATAAAATTTGCATAGGTGGGATAACCGCATCATTGGGTAAAATTAAAGCAACGAACAAAAAAGGGATTTCTCTAAAATAATTTAAATAAAAATCGGCAGCTACTGGAACCTCCCCACACGGTGGATCTTTATAAGCTGTGTTTCGATATTACATCGGAAATCAGAGCACTAAGAAAAATATAAATTGCACATGACTTTGGAGCCATTTATTTCATGAGCAAATATGAACGAACTGAAGTGGACTACAAGCAATCTGTTAAAACATGTTTGTTTATATTGCATGTTAATCAATTGCCGGGTATTATAAGGGTATTAACAGATAACGAAGATTTTGTAGAACATTGGATAGCGAAAAAAAAAATAACACAGAATTTAGCCAAATGACACTCTAACCTCAACAAGTCAATAACATTATGGACAATTCAAGCAGACTACGCATGCGCCAAATTAAAATCTTCCTGCTCGATCAAAAAAGTCCGAGCAAGTCGAGCTTCATAGGAGGCCTTTATTTTGTAATATTCTAACGTTTCAGATTTAGCTCAGTTAGCTCGATTTGCAAGGTACTTGCATACTAAAATGAACTTTTACAGTGTTAAATATAATTTGGTATACTAATAAATAAAGTGATTTTACACTTGAATTTTCAATAAAAATAAAATCGTCCGTTTAGTTTCGGAGTAATCGATTCGGAAAGTTTGACTTTAATAGGCAAAGATGCCTTATTTGACAAAGTAGAGCTCGGCTTAAGTTAATTTTCGTTCTTAATACAACAATTTTTTAGAAATATTCTTCAAAAACCAACATAACATTAAGTAGTTTCTTATTAACACTCTGTTAAGATCCTGAAAAAATCGTCCGTCTAGCATAAAAGTTATTAGATCTTTAATCAAATTTATGACTTACATTTTTGTAAATAAAACAGCTGTTGAAATTGATTGGCAACGTTGCATATTAAGAAAATGGCGTAAAAATTTAAATTTTTAAAAAGTATAAAATTAAAAATTAGTATAAATGCTCTTTACATTTGTTGCCTATACATTTTTCGGACAAACCCATAAATAACCGATATTCGAGTAAATGGAGAAAATTTCACGTTTTCCTAGAAAATGCATGTAAATCTTAAAAAAATAATTTTGTCAGAAACCTTTGTTTTGAAGGGCCGAGATTAATGAAGCATCTAGGTAATACATGATATTAAGTGGACATCGTATATGAAATCGATTTTAATTAATTACCGATTAATTACGGTGACAAAATGGCGATATTTTACCAAAAAAAATCCCAATTTCCGCCCCCTCTAATTCCCTAATTTTTGTCGGAACCCAAAAAATAAAAAAAGTGTTTTAGCAAATTTAATTCTATTTAAATTAGCTAGACTACTCTTTTGGCGTAAGAGTCAAGATTAACAAGTTGTCAACTTTTGAAACACAAAATTTGCAATTTCTTGCTCTACATCGTCGACATTTCAGTAAATATCTCCGTAACGAAAAGAAAAATCAGAATTTTGATGGGTAACAGAAGATTCGCAGTGAAAAATAATTATTTGACCTAATTTTTTATTTTGAGCTGACTCACAGTTTCTGAGATATCTGCGAAAAATAGTAAAAAACAACTAGCATTTCGGAGACGAAAAAATTACAAAAACATGAGATGTTGACACGTTCATATTATTCGAAAAACACCAGCGGGACGGCCGTACGATGTCGCGACGTAATCAGGAAGATTTCCAGTTAAACCTCATCGTAAGTTGCATATCGAAATTGGAAAATTCGGCTCGGTAAGAACGAAATATAGCCAGATTAAATGTAGCAGATTAGTATCTGACGGTTATGGCAATCGTATTTAATACAATGTTGCCAAATCCTTTTACTTTATCTCTCTCGCCCTTTAATTTATTAAATCCACCGCTAGAATCGCTCTTATCAGTATTCAAGTACCTTAAACGAACGATTGTGACGTCAGACGTAATATCCGAACACGGCTATAAACAATTATTATTACCTACCTTTGAAAAAACCAACTAAAATAAGTTTTGACATTTGTCAAATTTATTTCGAATGTTGATTTTTAGGTTATGAAATATATTTAGGGAAATAACCTATAAATCAACATCCACAGAGGTTACCAACCCAAATATTTTTGACAGATGGCAAAATATATTTTCCCCTAACAATATTACCAATAATATTTTTTGAATGCTGTCATGTATGCACATATTATAATGAATTTTTTTAAATTTTTTTCACAGAAACCAAATCGAAAGGGTGCAAGTGAAATTGGAATTTTTACTGCTTTTCAACGGTTTGATTACAAATTGTAAGTAATCAAAAAATAAACAACTTGTTGTGCCAAAACGACTCTAAACGTAATCCGATCTCAACCAAAACCTTTTCAGATCTTCTGGAGTACTAAAGAAACCCTAATGCAAAGTTTCATCCAAATCCGTTTAGTAGTTTCTCCGCAGATTACACACACACAGACATTTTTCAAAAACCACTTTTTTGGGTTCCTGGGACCTCAAAACGTAAAGATTTGATGTTATCTCAATTTTCGTTTTTGGACCAATTTCAGTAACCTCCCACAATTTTATTGTGGGGAGGTTAAAAATAAAAGAGCAGAAAATTTTACATTAATGAAGTCGTTGTCAATACTTTTTAGGTAACGTTTTCCACATAAAATGGAGACAAATTTTATACAAATTAAAGCTATAAAAAAAGTGAACGAATTTTCGCAATTATTTTCGTAAACACAAAAAATGCGTTAAAATTGTAAAAGATCAAATATATACGTACTTATTTAAAATTCAGCTCGAAGAGCCACTGGCACTGGCCCAATTGAGCGAAGTAGACTTCTATGAACAAGCGATTTGGATATCATGAAGAGGTCAATTTAAGGTAATTACTGGAAGGCTCTCGACATAGTTTTTCGTATGGTGTATCAGACACAGGCTTCTGTCAGTCCTGACAACAAAGAGTTAATGCTGTTAACGAAAAGCAAAAAATAAGCGATTTACATCTTTGTACTTTTATGTATAGGGTTTGTCGTTTCCACACAGTGAGGTACGTGGCGGTCCAAATTGTTGTGGAAGGACCACGCGAAAGTTCAAAGGAAAAAAGCCTACGCATCTCTAGAGATGTGCAAACGCATGTTCGGTAGGGAATAATGATAACTGGACGCATATTGTAATGTTGATACCCCTCATAACATATGCGGGTCTGGATGGCGGTGCTCTCAGGACGTTCCACAATCAGGCTCGCTCGTGTCAAGTTCAAAGGCTAGCCTGTCTAGGAGTAAAAGGAGCAGCCAGGATTACTTCAACAGCAGCAATCGAGGTCACTCTTGGACTGGTACTGATAGCCAGGAAAGAAGAAAACAGACTATTCATAAATGGAATGTGGAATGCGGTGGGTCAATAGCTGGGGCACACCAAGACTCTAAATCTAAACGTAAGGGACCAAGTCATCACTTAGACAGAGAATGATCGGTGTCTGCCCTTCTATAAGTTCAATATTCCATAGACAGTGATGTTTCCTAGCCGAACATGATTGGGAATGCAATAAAAGATAGTTCGAAAGGCTTGGTATGGTATACAGATGGATTGAAGAAAACCGGTGCTAGTGTATACTGATGCAAACCAAAGGCTCGATATTAGTACTACTTGGTAAGTACCTTAGTGTAATCGAAACAGAGATATATGCCATCTTACTATGTGCAAGCGAAAATTTCAGAAGAGGAAAAGCATATTTATCTCTGCAGCGACAGCCAGGCGGCTTTAAGAGCTCTTGCATCAAATAAAGTGACATACCGGGTGGCTCAGCCGATAGGTACACTCTTGTCAGTTTTGAATGGGCGAATGGATTTTTTCAAATTTGGTGTGGTGATATGGGATTTCCAATTATATGATGTAAAGAACCAAAATGGCCGACTTTCGGTTTCGATGCAATTGATATGAAAATCAAAGTTTTAAATGGGAACCTGTATATTTTTGTACATTTGGATCTGCTGGAAAAATACATATGATCTGACCCTCACATATTATTTTGATTTAAAAAATATATACCGATAAATTGATTATTAAAACATTTCTTTTTTTAATTATAAATTTAATACAATTCTTTTCATTCATTATTTGCATCTATTAGTAATTATTTTTTCATTTAACTCGCTTAACTCAAGAATGGAATGATGTATTGTTCTAAATTTTCTGCTGCGTTATCAGTCAACAACATGTATTAGACGCCACGATTTTACTAAGTCTAGAAATGAATTTTTTGGGTCTCTCAATAAAATGTGAATATTTGCGGGGGTAAATAAAGTAATAGGGAAACTTTTTAATACCTCGAAATAGACAAAGGATGGGGCAACTTTTCTATATGAAATTTTTTTTCTAAGATTAAGAGTTTTCGAAAAAATCATCTCGCGGATAATCAATGCAGAAAATGGTATAAAGTTAGTCTCTTTGTCCATTATCACAGTATTATTGTTTCATTATTATGAGTCTGGTAGTTTCATCGTTTTAAGCAATTTTACTTCCACATCCAGTGGAAGTATAGTAACGACAAAAAATTTTTAAAAATTTTTATTGTTCAAATAGGCTTAGAATGTCATAAAATATCGAGATTTCAAGTTTAAGCGAAAGAAAATTTCTGTATCACTGTCGATCTTTCGGTCTGTCTGTCGATCTGTCGGTCTGTAACTTTTTTGTGCGCACATTACTCTGGAACCGTTTGAGATATTGACTTGAAATTTGGTACATGTACTTTAACGAGATCTAGAACTAGATTATTTTTTCATCTTGTTCCGTCGAAGGGTTGGGGGGTAAATTGGGGTAAATTTGGAGTAAATAGGTAAATCAAGCAGGTAAGAGTTCATAAAATTGATATTTAGTATAGACAAGAGAAACTAAGGTCTCAAAAAAAATTTTGGCATTAGCCACCCCCATTATTAAAGGGGATGAAAAAAAAATCTGATTTAGTGTGTGTACAAGAACCAGAAACCTCAAAATATTTTTTTACTTTATCCACTCCCCTACTCCCACCCCCTGTCATCATCCCCACCCCACTACCGATGTGGGGTATCGTTTTATGGGTTTTTGGGGTAGAGGATTTCAAATATTATATTATTAAAGTTCCATAAACAATTATTTCCAAATACAAAATTTTTTCGTTGTGTGACTTGGATAGGAAATCCGGATGTGGAAGTAGTGATTCCTTGGGCAGCGGTTTTTTAACAATACTTACAATAAACCTCGTAATAAACTCACTAGCGCCGACTTAGGTCAATCTACAAAACTAGATTTTCTGCGAATATATATATCAAGCAATTAAATTATTTTGATAATAGAATTAATATAAATTAAAATCAAAGCCTATTAATCTTATATATTGTTATTAATAATTGTTAATTGTTAGAAACAATTTCTTAACAAACATTTGTTTCTTTCATAATTATCAAATATAAAATAGAAAACAAAATTAATATATTTTTTAATTTGTTTATTTTTTTTATATCCTTTCATTTCTTTCGTTCTGTCCGATTAATGAACTAAAATCAAGTGATTTTTTGTGTAAATCAATACATTGCCTATTAGGTAAAACAACTGGCGGTGTGCATTTTTGGTTTTACTAACGATCTTTTGTTACTATTACTTTTCCACAAAGAAAAGTAGGTTTATATGCTCATATAGTCGGCGACCCTTTGTACATCTAATTTACAGGTTGTTTCTAAACCATTTGCTTCTGAAATCTTTATGCGGATAATAATATATTATTCAATAGCATGCTTGCTGCCTCTGGCGTGCAGGAAGTTCATATTTATTTAACTATGTATTATTCAGAGGAAGGTTCAAATGAATTAATATTGTTTTATATATTACATATTTAATAAACATTTCGTTTCAACAATATTTACAATTATACAATAATCAGTTAAAATTGGTACCTCATAAAAGTGTTCATGTTTTAGAAAACTGCAATTGGAGGCCGGTAAAATAAGTCAACTTACAATAATAAAAATAAAACAGGCCCACAAAAAAAAGTGGTCTGTGCTGGGGTACTGACCATATCTATTCCTTGTATTTTGAGCCACTCAACAGAAATCTCACCTTAGTTTTTCCCCAGCACGTCAAGTTTTGTTTTAACAGCAAAAAAGTTGATCGTAATATTGCTTAACCAGCTCATTTAAATCAGACTCCAAAAATGACTCAACTTTAAAACTTCACCCTAATAACATTATGGTACTTCGGTATTGAACTCATAACTCAAAGAAACCGTAAAACCTTATAACTCCTTAACCCCAGAACCATGAGAATCCAATGAAAATCGTGAGGGATCTTGATTGGGGAGTTGATGAGATTGTGCTTGAGTGCCATATATCCACAATCTTATGATCCCATAGCCTCAGCATCCCATAACCCCGTATCCCCTTTACTCTGAAAATCCAACGGAAAAAATGTAGATTATAAGTAGGGAAATTCGTGTCATTGTAACATTAGAATCTCGGAATCAAGCACCCTATGGTGCCATAGCTCTTCAACTGCAATCCTTGTATCCTCATAATCCCATAGCCCCCTGAGGATTAAATGAAAAAAATATTAGGCTCTCGATTGGGGAATCAATTAGATTGTCTCCCTCGAAACCTCGTTACATGTTACCAGGTAAGCCTATAGCGCTCCTCCTACAACATAATCTAGTAACCCCGTAAATCATTAACTGCATAACTCTGGGAATATAATAAAAAAATGTGAAGAATCTGAACAGGCTAATTCATGAGATTGTGTTCTCGGAATCTTGAAATCGAGTAGCCTTAGCTCTTGAACAGGAAAACTTTTAGCAGCGTAACCCAGGGATTCTGGATATATAACAATAGCAAATTAGGGAATCTTAATTGAGAATTCAATGAGAATGTATCTTTGGAAGTGGAGTATCTTTTCAGGTGATTTCTGTTTGGATGACTTCATTTGATCTCTTGCTTTTGCGAACTCTTTTATCTTACTATATCAAGAAAGGTGGGATGAGCATATGATGGCAGACTATTGTTGGATGTTGAAGGGGGAACATGTGATCTAGAGTAAGAAGCGTAAAAGAAATTCGTTCGAAGATAAAAGAGGTCGCAAAAGCAAGAGATCAAATGAAGTCACCTAAACAGAAATCATCTGAAAAGATACTCCACTTCCAAAGTTACATTCTCACTGAATCTCGAATTAAGATTCCCTAATTTACTTGTATTATATCTCCAGAATCACGGGGTTATACGGCTAAAAGTTTTGCTGTTCAAGAGCTGAAGGGTCACGGGCTACTCGATTTCAAGATTCTGAGAACACAATCTCATGAGTTTCCCTGTTCAGAATCTTCACATTCTTCTATTGTATTCCCAGATTTATGCAGTTATAGATTTACATGATTATTGGGTTATGTAGTAGAAGGGTTTGCTGCTGGAATAGGCTTACTTGGTAACAAGTTCCGAGGGCACAATCTAATTGATTCTCCAATCGAGAGCCTCCTATATTTTCACTGAATCCTCGGGGTTATGGGGTTATGAGGATAGAGGCATTGCCGTTGAAGAGCTATGACGCCACAGGCGTATAATGTCCCAATGAACGAATCACCCTAAACTCGAGTTAGGAGGTTACGGGGTTATGGGACGCTGAGGTTATGGGATCATGATGTTGTGGATTTATGATACTCAAACACAAGGATCCGAGGTCACAATCTCATTAACTTCCCAATCAAGATTCCTCACTGTTTTCATCAGATTCCAACGGTTATGGGGTTGAGGGATTAAGGAGTTCGGGGTTTTATGGTTTCCTTTGAGTTATGTGGTCAATACTGAAGTACCAGAATGTTATTAGTTAAGGTTTTAAAGTTGAATCGCTCTTAAAGTCTGATTTAAATGTGTAACAGCAATATTACGATCCAACAGATTTTTTTTAGTGTCAAAAAAAACCTGACGTGTTGTGAAAAATTAAGGTCAGAAACACAAGGATACGTATGCACAAACAACTTTTTTTTGTGGGCCTGTGTAATCTGTTTTAAGTTATCAGTATGCGACATGCATTATCCAACTTTATTTCTTAGAAATGAGAGATTTAAAAACGTATTAAATAGTGCAGATAAAATAGGTTTTTACTTTCTAAAAATTAATAAAAGAAACGAATTTTGTGGAGATATTGCATTTGCCTTCTTTTTTATTCATTTATTTAACGTCGTCCTATTTCCGCTACTAGGGCCAATCATGTCAGGAGATAAGCTACCCTCACCTGGAAATTTTTCCGAACCTTTTCTCGTAAAAAGAGTTGTGATTTTTTATTTCCTATCATGTAATAAATAAGGAACCGACTGTTTTACATCTCCTGTGAAGGATGGTATATCCACTATGCAATAATCGCCTTAAATTGCATATCTTCCATGTATACGCTGTTATACAAGCCGCTAGAAGGTGGAAGGAATTTGCTGTGTTTGCCTGAACGGTCACCAAACTATCCACTAATCAATATTACTTAACTAAATGTATTGAAATACGTACAGAGGCAAGACGCCTTCACGTTCGCCCCCATTTACCTTCTTATTGAATAAATTAAAGTGATCTAAAATAGAAGTTTGCTTCCGGCCACCTTAATAAATAATGGCGGATTAATTTGTTCTTTTTATACAAATCCTGAAATACTAGAGATTGAAAAAGTTCAAGTGAAATGTAGACTAATAAAATAAACAATTATAATTATTTTTTTCCCTCAATATTACCATTTTTCTGTAAATCTGACGGTTTTCAGTTGTTTATTTATTTAAAGATGCAGCTGCTTAGACAGATACGCATCCAGTTAAAGGGCAGGAAACATACAAATAAATGTATATAATATAGGTACACAATTAGTCCAATCAGTGAATGCCCAAAAGGGGATTGTAGAGAACATTTTGGAGGGGAGAATTTTTCTCTTCAGGGATGTGTTGGGGGTAGTCAGGAGGCGAACATACTAAAAGTCTTTTCGCAGGTATTTTTAATAATAAGACTATATCAAAAATATTAGAAAACGAGCAAAAGTTAGTCGGGCGTTGCCGACTGCGAATATCTATTTAAACGATAAAAATAAAATAATTGACTGCATTGCTCTTAATTGCAGTAACACCTCGTAAAAGTGAGGTGCAATGACAGCTACTCATTTTAATTGTAATGTGCATCAATCGTAACCACAATTTTTGAGCACGGTACTAAGCTTATAATCCCTGGGTTTTGGCTTGTGACATAATATTATTTTACGGAGCTACTTGTTTTTGTTAAAAGAACATATGATTTGCGCACAGTTTTCTTCTGTTATTTATTAAAAAATATTTGTAGCGATGTAGTTATTCGTTTATGAGTTATAGGTTGTGCAATTACATGATTACCATTATACAGGGTTACTGGTAACTCGAAGTATTCACGGATGTTAGGGGACCTAATTGTAATTAATTTCATATGTTATATGCAAAAGTTCTTAGTTTTCGAGATATTTAAATTTTTCACTACTTTTTTACATTCATATAGTCGGGAATTTCAGCTCCAATTTAAGGCTTATTTTTTGATGCCTAGTACCTATCATTTCGGAAATTGTGAAAAATTGAATTTTTAAAATATAACTTGCTTTTTCTCCCACAAAAAATAAGCTAAAAATCTATTTTTTTGTTTTCAAATTGTAATCATTTAATGCAACAGTGTATTCAAAACACATTTAATAGAAATAGAATAGAAATTTTAGAAAAAAACATGTAGTGAACTTCTACGCAGCCAGCGCATTGAAAAATGTAGCCTGCGAGGTTTTTTTTTATTTTGGGAAATTGACAAATACTAGATCGTACGAAATTACAAGAAAAGACCAAAATTATTTTTAGTGATTGATTCATACTGATATTTTGAGTGAAACGGAAGATATGATTTTTTTTAAATTTGGCCGTCTTGCGAACGAGCGCGCTACGAGTTGAAACCGACGTATGCGGGCACCTTTTGCATTAGATTTAGTTGTTTGATACTGTGTTAATAGAAACAATATTCCTGTATTTGATTTTATCGGCTTAATTTTGTTTAAAAGATATATTTATTAATATAGTTGTTTAGAATTCCTTAGGTTTAATTACTTCTACATCATGGAAGTAGAGTAACCATAAAAAAATGGGATTTATTTTGTTCAAATAGGATTAGGATGTCATTGAGATGCTCTTAATTAGTATCTCAGGGAAATTTAAAAGTGGTTACGCGCTCTGATTTGATGCAGACTGTTCGTAAACCGCCACTGGATTCGATTATTATTCCAAATTATCTCTCCAACTATTATTTATTTCATTTCTGCTACATTTACTCTCTCAATGCCAGACGCCTCTGCCATCACTCTTCTATCCGCCAAAACCTCCTTTCAAACTCCGCGTCCCTTTTCTGACAGTTCTCGTCTTCACCTACTTGATTTAGGCTCTGTACTCATGACCTCAAATTCGCATCACTGCTCCAAAATTTATACAACACACAATACTCTAATACAAATAGCTGTACCTATCAGGTGGGGCACCACATCATCAAACGTTGAAATTTTTAAGATTTAAAAAACCAGTCGGTCCGTCTTGTCTGTAACTTTCTTTGGGCGCACGATTACTCTGGAATAGTTCATGATATTGACTTAAAATTTGGTACATCTACACGTTATATAATTAGATTATTATATATTGATATTATTCCGTTGAAGGTTTGGGGGGTAAATGTGGGTAAATGGGCGAAAACTAGTAAAGCAAACAAGAGTTTATAAAATTGGGATTTAGTGTTTATACAAGAAGCCAAGATCTCAAACATTTTTTGGCATCAGCTACCCCACTACCACCCTCATTACCACTGCCACAACATTATTAAATGGGGTAAAAAATGTGATTTAGATTGTGTACAAAACAATAAACTTCGGCCAACCCCACTACGGTGGGGATGGGGTTGTAATGGGAGACCTGGAAGAATCTTGGATAGAAAATCTGGATGTGGAAGTAGTGATTTCTTAGGCAGTGGTTTGTATTTATATCAGCGAAGCGAAATACATTACAATTAATAATTAGAAATGATTATAATTATAAGTTTTCATCAGTACATTTAGCTAGTACAATAATAATGGAACACCAGTTCTCCAGATCTCTTGCAAAAACACCTCTTGTTGCAAATATTATTCTTATACTTGCAAACGACTACTTAGAAGTGACTGGCTTCGATTGTTTCTTGCACATGGTAGGTATCAGTACACCTTTTGTCAATGTCTAATCATACTGAAGAACATCTGCAAGTTTTGTAGACATGTTACCTGTTTTCTTCCAAATAAGGAGTGTATAGGCACATATCTTCAGTAGGTGGTAAAACTCTATATTGCTCTTGCAGTTTAAAAATAAATGTGCCCTTAGCTATTTAAGGCTTACGTGGAAATATGAGTGACCATACAGGCATTTGAAGAATATGGAGCCAGTGTTTATAAATTCCATGACGTTGCAATCCTCCATGTCATTTTAGACTGGCGGTACATGACCAGTCAGGTGCAACTTTTTTAAAATGCATGCCAATCATATATATAAATGAAATTACCATGAATATGCCAGAAACGCAAATTTTAGGCAGTCGTCGCGTGCAGAAGAGTGTGCAAATCGATTTTTTTTTTTTTAATTTTTCTTTTGGCACTATTAGCATCCATTTTAAAATAAAAAAAAACAAAAAAATCGATTTGCACACCCTTCTGCACGCGACGACTGCCTAAAATTTGCGTTTCTGGAATATTCATGGTAATTTCATTCATAAATGAGTGGCATATATTTTAAAAACGTTGCACCTGACTGGTCATGTGCCGCCAGTCTATTTATATATTTTGCCAGAGGATTAAGTGTTTCCCAATTTTCAGTTGCCGCCTTAAATTCTGTCTTTTTTCCCTCTTTAAATGTCTAGCTTGTGTTATCCCACCCACTAAGTACACAGGTAGACATAAAAAGGGTCGCTATAAGGAAGAGAGGTATGTTGTTGCGTCTTCAATTATTTTATTTCAGAAAAAATAGGAATCGAACTTTTGAAGCCACAACTTTATTTTCATTTTGCTGTGCAAAAACAATGACAATAAAAAAATATCTGTTACGTGCCACTATTGCTGCTCTTCCAAAACACAAAATTTTAGTATGGAGAATATAACTATATCGGCTTCTTCATGGTTATGAATCTTCGCATTTTTCAAGATATAAGCTTATTCTAATTATAGTAATTTCTAATTATTAATTGTACTGTATTTTACTAAGCTCATATAAATACATTCATATCTATAATATTTAGAGACAATTTCATTTATACGGGTTAGATGAATACATAATAATTTACGTGTTTCTAAAGATATGATGAAAATTATATTAATAACTACATATTTTAAACAAAAACTCCGGTAAAACCTAACACAGGAATATTGTACCTACTAATACAGTACCAAATAACTCAATATACCGCAAATAAGTGCCCGCATCCATCGGTTTCGATTTGTAGCGCGCTCGATCACAGGACGGCCAAATTAAAAAAAATCATATCTTCCGTTTCACTCAAGATATTAGTATGAATTAATCACTAAAAATAATTTTGGTATTTTCTTGTAATTTCATACGATCTAGTTCTTGCTAATTTCTTAAAATAAAAAAAAATCTCGCATGCTGTTTTGACTACACTGTTACATTAAGTGCACTGTAGGCTACAATTAAAAAAGAGTAGATTTCTAGCTTATGTTTTGTGGGAGAAAATGCAAGTTATATTTTAAAAATTCAATTTTTCACAATTTCCGAAATAAGGGTAAATTCGCGGATTAAGGGTTGAAGGCAATCCTTGATTTGTATGCGCCCTCCGGATTCGGATTCAGCAGACAATTTTACATCGAGTACGGCACTTTTCAGTCGTATGTCTCACAGGTACTTAGGACTGAGACATAAACGTCTCCAGAATCGTGACTAATATTCAAAATTAAATTAAAAATTGGCACTGAGTTTTTTAACAATGCATTACTAATAATAAAATGCAAGAAATACCTAATGGTCCAAAGATGCAACAAAAAATAAAATAAAAACTTTCAATTTTTTTATTTCTGTTACAATGACGGCTATTTACTACAAAAATGTATTAGTAAATTAGTCGTAAAGATCATTTAAATAACATCTCTTTTTTATTAGCTTTCCAACGAGGTAAAATATTATGAAAAAAAATAAACTTGGTGAACAGGTAGAGCGAGTTAATTGTTTCAAAGGAGCTTAATGTTGACAATTAAATGACATAATAGTGTTAAGTTGACAACTAATTTATTTATTATTACAAATCTTGTTCAAATGAAAACCCCTGTTCCGCATACAGACACGAGTTTTTTCCTCACTTCTGTTTTGGTCACTCTTGAAGTGAAATTGTTGTTCATTTGTTCCACCGTGTCGATTATCTTCTAACCCAATTGTTCTACAGAGTTTACCGATGTTTCGTATACCAACTCCTTCATATTCCCCCAGACATGAAGAACTTTTCATCATGTTATTTTCATGATTTTTACGACTACTGTATTAATGAATTTTTGTAATAAATCGCTGCCATTGTAATAGAAATGAAGAAATCGAAAAAAATGTTGTTGTATCTTTGGACCATTGGATCTTTTTTGACATTTTACTGTTAGTAATGCATTGTGTAACGGTTCATTTTTGACCTATAAAAATTACTAGTTCCAATTACATACCCAATTTATTACTTTTTATTTATCTTCCGTCCTGAAGATATTTTATGTCCGACCTTGTAGTACTAGAATTTCTACGATGGAATTCTACTTCGGTGCATAACCGCGAGCCATTAAGATGGCCGCTTTTTAACGTGGTCTCAGCTCAAGAGATTCGTAGTTTATAAAAATAGTGAATTTGACTCTCTAAATTTAATACCTGAATAACTACTGTTAGAATTTGTTTACGTAGTTATGAAATAGTGAGTGCATTTGGGTTTCGGAAAAAATTTTCGACGACTAAATACGTTATTTTGGCCACTGTGTTTAGTGGGCTAAATTAAAATTTGACTTTGTGGCTGATGAAAACCTGATACCATATACATAATTCGATTCTGTGAATACGTCGACTTTCCTGCATTTACTGTGAGTAAATAAAGAACTATCTTATTCCGTTGTGGCCAACGGCTAATTGCAGTTTTAAAGGGCTATATTCCCTTGATCTTCTCCATCAATCATGGCGTTTGTTTATCATATTTGAAGTGCGGTTTTATTTAATTCCACTTGCTTGCGGAGTTGTGATAACTATACCTGTCCTCCATTTAAACGGTAAACAGAATTTTTCTCCGAGTGCTTCGTTTTATTCCCTAAAAACTGTCTATGTAGATATTTTCTTGTTTAACACAATGTAAAGTACTTTAATGTAGTATTTTTGTGTACATAACATTTAGTTAAAACATGCTAATATGCATTCAATTTCATTTGTAGATACCTCTGCTTTCTTATAAATGTTTGTTGATTTAAAGTATCAAAACATGTTGTTTATTAGCAATATTTTGTTTAATGTCTTCTTGGAGTGATATTCCAGTTGGTCAACTGAAGATTCCTTTTTTGTAATATTATGCCGTACATTTTTTATGTATTATGCCTTTTGACAAATATTATCGCATTACATCTTTAGATTACCTTGTACAATTACCTCCAATATTTGTCTGTTTCTCTTTTTGTACTATGCATTTTGATAACTTGTTTTGGAAAAATATGATTTTGTTATTGTTAAATAGGTATTTTTTATTTAGATAACCCGGTCAGGTATCTATTCTCTTTCTTTTAAATAAATAGCTGGACTATACGTTTTCGTCCCTTTCTTGAGACTTGATTAAGTATTTACCATTAAGAAAATAACTATGTTATAATTGTTGATGAGTTATCTAAGTACGAAATTTAAAATTTGTGCCATTGAATTAGTGGTAATTTTTAAATTTAATTTTGAATATGCAAATTTAGGGTTTTTCAATAAAAAGTGAAAAATTGAAATATCTCGAAAACTAAAAATTTTTGCATATAACACATGTAAGTTGAAATGATTGCAATTTACTCCTCTAACACCCCTCGACAGGAATACGTCGCGTTATCAGGAACCCTGTATAATAAGCTCTTTGGGCAGTTAGTTTGAAGTTAGTCAGAAAGTTAATTAAATCATTTACTGCCTTTCATTTTTAATAAATGATTGAAAATACTGTGTTCATTATTGAAAAAATTTGGAATTTGTAAGTCAGCTTTTTAATGCCTTTCCTTTTTTATCCTATTTTATCTTGGTGCTTTGATGTTCAACTTTATGATTTCTTTACTCCCCTGTCCTCTCATATTTATAAAAGAGATCTCTATATTTATTTATTTTAAATTATCTATTTCTTGATTAGCCTCCCAAGAGATGCTTAAAATATTGACTCGTATTTTAATTTCATTAAATTAGATTTTAACATCCACCGAGAAGCATATATTTTACTCAAAGTAATGCTGTAATTATAATGATAATTAAATACAAATGCACGTTCAATGTGTTGTAAAATATGTATAAAATAAAATAAAATAAATATATTACCAAGAAATACTAGTAATTATTTTAACTTTTACAAAAAAAAGCTCAATAATCTTATAAATAATGAACGAATAACGAAAAGTCTTGCACCACAGATTTTTTTTGTGCACTAGCCATCAAGGAATACATACAAAAAGTTTATCACAGAACCACATGCAAGGGGGGTTTTACGGGAATGAGAAGGGGCGCAAAACGGTTTTTCATAAATAACTAAAAATCTTTAACAATTGCGAAAAAATGTTTCAGATAAATATTGGAAATTACGCGTGGCAAGTGGCAGTAAATTAAATGATGCTATGTCGATTTTCAATAATTATGAATCTTCAAAAGATGAAATTAAAAAGACAGGAGAGAATCTATTTTTAATTATTTATAGGCAAGATAAATATAAACATAAATATGAAATAACATCTTTAGATTCTTTTCAGTTTCTTTATATAAAAAATCGTTATAAAAGAAAAAACGAAAACTTGAGTTTTTACCAGCAACATCAACTGCAACTGAATAGCACTCGTATCGTAGCACTTCGAATCCAACAATGGAAAATACTAGAAGAAACTATTGTAAAAAGTCCAGAATATTGAGGATGGAAAATCTTAAATGATTTAATTCAACCCATAACAACTAATTTGGATCCTGTACTACCAGATATTTTAAATTTGATTTCCTGCCCATGTAAATATTGCATATCCGTTAAATCATATAAAAAAAACATGCGTTAAATGCTCGGTCCTATGTAAGAACTGCCAAGGAGTAGATTGTGAAAATAGTATCATTGAACTACCATTACCAGTAACAAATATTCATAATTTGGATTAAGAAGACGAGAATCATTTATAGGATATAGAGGATTATATTGACGTATTCTGTATTTTTTATAAATCGTAATAATAATAATAATCATTATTATGACTTTTTTCAGGAAATATGCACCGAAGGATAATATTACATTATGTTTATATACCTAGTACTTAATGGACTTACTATATTTATTTATTAATAACTATTTTGAGAATAAAAAATATTTTTTTTCAGTTTTTTTATTTTCAATAAAAAATATATAAAATAATGAAAAAATTAGGAATATTTATTTAAAACCGACTGCTAATAGTATCTATGAATCATTTTTTATCTTCTTTTGTATCATTAAATTTGTAAAACGGTTAATATACAACTCATCTTTGAGCCTAAAAAAATTATATCTGGCAGAAATTTTGTCGCAGAGAGATGGGTAAAAAGACAATATACGCGTAATATCCTTAGCATGGCTGTGGTTTTCATTTGAAACCTTTTTTCCTAGCTGTTAAAGATTGTTAGTTATTTATTAAAAACTGTTTTGTCCCCCCCCCATTCTCACTCCAATAAACACTCCCTTGCATGGAGTTGGATGTTGGATGATAAAATTCTTTTTATGTACTCTTTGATGGCTAATGAACAGTTCTGCCAATTTCAAAGTGGGGAAATTTTGTTCCTAATTAAAGTGCTATTTATTACTGCACTAATACATTTCTAAACAACTACTTTATCGACTATCCGCCAATATTGCCTTAACAGAAAGACAATATGCACATTACGTACAGGACGATTGTCACAATAATATTATTTTTTAATTTAAATTAAAAACGAAAGACAAAAAAAAAACAAAAACCAGAAACAAGTGAATTTTTCTTTGGGATGTGCGAATAATTATTATTTTCAGAATGATTGGGATTTATTAGTTTGGTCAGAATCAATTTTAATCAAATTACTTTTAAAAAACTTCGCTGATGCTGTTAGACGAATAATTCAGCCGAATTTATTCATTTCAAAAGTAGTTTTACATAACCACAAGACAAGTGCTGTAATTATGCATTATTACCATTGAAAATGTTTTTAGTTTCCTATATGGGGGCTGAATTCGTGAAAAGTGTATATTGCATTTGCAGGACGACACGACGTAAACAAGTTTACAAATTATGGGTTGCCTGGTAACGGTTAAAAATCTGACTTCATCATTTTCAAAGTCCCTCCCTGGTCGCATCTTTGCGAAAGACTGTGAATTTTTATTCAAAGAATATGCCAAGAAAACCTTTAATGTTCTCACTTGCCTTTCATATCTTATATTTTTGAGATTGAACGTTTCAGTGTACATAAAATTATTTGAATATATCAAAAATAAATTAACATCCGCATTTTTTTGAACTGCAGTTGCCAGTTTTTTCTGTTTTTCTTACTGGGATTCTCTGCCACATATATTTTCTTCTAAAAATAATGCCCGTGAAATATACAAAAAATACAGTATTTTATTAAAAAATAACTTCTGCCCTTCTGAATTTCAAAGGAACAGTTAGCGAGCGTTTTAGAATATGTTTGTTATATTCAATATCCACAGATACTTATTACTTACACAGGACTGTTGATATAATTGATAGTTTTATTTTAAACAATGTTAATACCTATGAATGGGGCGAGCATAGAGGCGACTTCAATGTAAATGTCAGTCGATATTCCGTTGAGGCAACATCGAGCGCGGTTAGTACTTGGATGGGTGACCCATATTGGGAAATACAGCGTTCTCGTCCTACCTTCTAGCGGCTTGTATATCAGTGTATACGCGGAAGCTACGTAATTTCAGACGAGGAATACGTAGTGGATATACCATCCTTCGGAGGAGATGTAAAGCAGGCGGTCCCTTGTCTATTAAATGTTAGGCAAGTAAAAGATGCTAACTCTTCTTAAGGGAAGAGGTTCGACAAAATTTCCAGGTTGGGGGTAGCTCATCTCCTGGCGTCGGTGATAGGCTCTGGTAGCGGAAATAGGCCGATGTTAAATAAATAGATAAAAAAAAATACCTATGGATATTAAATGTAAAAAATACATTCTCAAAGCTGTGCATTTAATATACACAGCTACTCCACCAATGGTTGAGTGGTGAAGCAATAATGACTTAATATAAAGGAACCCGCACAAAAGTATAGGAAAAAGCCATTCAATAAAAATTTTTGAAATTTTGGGAAAGAGTTCTCTTGGTTATACTGAACAAAAGTTCTCATGGTATGGGCACAATTCTCAAAATTGAATTCTAAAAATATAAAGTTCTTATATAGTCCCTTGAGGTAAAGCTTTGACTCCAAAAGTTCTGTGACTGGACCGCATTCTTCCCCATTTCGAGAGCGGGGAATACGATGGTGACAAATTTTCCAGTATACCATTCACCCATTACCCCCAACCCGAAAAAAACACCTCCGTTCCCGATTTTCTGGTACTAGGCTAGCGAGGGCTTGCTGGATCGGGTTTTGTTTTTGTCAATTCAAATAAAATAAGTAAAGATTGACAAAAGGTGTTCTAACCCACTTCCGGGGGTTGAAACTACAAACACCCCAATTACGAAATGCCACGAAAACAACGAAAATCAGCCGGAAAACAATATACCCCCGTTTTCGAGGGCGAGAAACACTATGGTGACAATTTTTCCTAGTCTACCCTTCACCCACTACCTCTAAACCGGAAAAACCACCCCCTTTTCCGATTTTCCGGTGCTAGGCTTGCGATGGCTTGTCAGATAGGATTCTTTCTCGTCAATTCGAATAAAATAAGTAAATCAGATCAGATGAGACCCAACCAACCCGGGGGTTCAAGCAGGCTATACAAGAAGTTTTCCTTTAGTTGTTTGTAGGGAATCGATTAAGACGGGTTATTGGTATATATAGATATTTTTGTTTTTTCATTGATTATGCAATGTGATCTACCATGACATGCGGAAAATTTAACAGTAGGTTGTCTCCACCGAAAGGAGTTAAAGAAATGAAAAATTAAAGAAAAAATTGCCAAAAAAATTACCTTATTTTTTTTGTAGAAATGCGCCGCCAATGATTTTAACCAATCTGATGTAACGCTGCACACAGACTTGAGATTGACACTATTGACAGCAAATCTGGAGAGGGTGGAAGTGATTTTTTGGTTTTAATCAAATCACACTACAAAAATAGCGAAATCGAAATAAATCGAAAAGACATTGACCCTATGGTAGTGAATTCTGCAAAAACAAGTAGATATAAAAGATATTTACCTAAACCGGTCAATAACACGGTGGTGTCCTGATTGTTCGACCGAAAGCAAAAAACGCGGCACTTTGATCTGTTCTTTGACCGCACTTGCCGGCTTCACTTTTTATGCCAATTAAAAAAATGCAAAATCTCCAATGCGTTCTTTCACAAGTAAGTTCGTCGACCTATTACTAACATACTCAATAACAGTAGTGTATCTTTGCAAATTTACTAATAATTTAATATACTAAATTACCTCACAACACTCTAAAATTTTGCAGGGGCTTTTCCATATTGAAGACTAGTACACCATTTTATTTTCTGCATATCATGATCACGTTGTATATATAAAAATATTATCGTTTTTATTTATTCAATGATAATTCATTATATCTGGTTTATTATATACAATTTATTATTCTATGCTAATAAATCTTTCGATGCTACGATTATAATCACACTGTTCGTGCGTGTCGAAATGGACATCACAGTCACCGAAGAAAAAGTTTATTTCGTGTAAAGGCTGCTTGAACCCCCGAGTTGGTTGGGTCTTGTCTGATCGAGGTTTACTTAGTTCATTTGAATCGACGAGAAAAACTCCTATCCGACAAGGCCTCGCAAGACTGGCACCGGAAAATCGGAAAAAGAAGTGGTTTTTCAGGTTTCGGGGTAGAGGGTGAAGAGTAGATCGGGATATATTGTCACCATCGTGTTCCTCGTCCTCGAAAATGAGGGGATAGATTGAAAAATCCAATTTAAAATCATTTATGGTTTAACTGGATGTTGTAAAAAATGTTTATTTTATAATATGATTTGCGTTAACTTCTGGAAAAACTTCAAAGGACTAACATTTAAAAAAATTACAGGGATTTTAATTCTCCAAAAATTTAAACATTTAAACTCAAACATCTCGAAAATGATAAGATTCTTAAAAATTCTTCCTATATCGAAAGGAGGATGTTAGAAAGTGGCTAATTTTGGCCCAAGCTGGGCAACGGAAAATGAACACGGTTTTGGATAGAATTTTTCTCGTAGAATGCGATGATGTATTCGGTTTTGCGAAAAAATGGCGGGAAAATGTGGAAAAGTTAAGAGAATGCTTAAGAATTTACGAAGTTCTGTCTGAGATGTGCACAAGTTAAACTTTTAAGATTCATTATATTTTACTTTAGATTATGGTGGTTTCTTTTAGTGATTTCTCATAGAATATGATTCTCTACTTCGCTTTGCCGAAAAATGACAGGAAAATACGGAAAAATTAAGAGAATGGAAATTCGAGTCTGTAATAATCAAAATTTAAACTTTTTAAGATCCAGAGCTTATTATGCGAGATTCAGGTGGTTTCTTGTAGTATTTTTCCCGTAGAATACGAGAGTCAACTCTTTTTGCTGGAAAATGTTGGGAAAAAGCGTAAAAATTAAAAAGATACTTAAAAACTCACAAAATCTAGCCTAAGATAATCAGAATTATAACCTTTCAAGATGCAGAGTATATAACCAAAGATTGAGGTGGCTTTCATAGTATTTTTCCTTTGGAATACGATGGTCTATTATGCTTTGCGTTAAAATTCCGGAAAAATGTAGAAAAATCAAGAAAATGTCCAGTGACTCACAATATCCAGTATGCGTCATTCCTAAATGAAATATATTATGAATTCAACGTTAATAACTTGAGATTTTAGTGGTTTCTCGTGCTTATTCAGTGAAAAGAAAAGGTTAGCACAACTATGTGGGGAAACTCCGGGAAAATTTGGAAAATTTAAAAAGTTCATAAAAACGTACAATATTTAGCATTAATAGGTTTCATTTATGTATATTGCAAGCTAGATATTGTGAGTTTTTATTAATTTTCTTGATTTAACCAGATCTTCCAGGGCTTTTTCCGTAAGCCAATTTTACTGGATAATTACTACGAGATAGAACCACTATAATCTCAAGTTAATAATGTTGGTTCTTAATATGTTTCACTTGGGAATAACGCACATTAGATTCTGTGGTTTTCAAACATTTTCTTAATTTTTCCGCACTCTTCTAACATTTTCTTGCAAAAGAGAGGAGACCCTCGTATCCCACGGGAAAGATACTACAAGGAACCTCCTGAATTTCGCGTAATAAGCTCTGAATCTTAAAAAGTTGAAATTATAAATATTATAGGCTCGAATTTGTAAATTTTTAAGCATTCTCTTCAATTTGCCGCATTTTCCCGACATTTTTCAGCAAACCGAAGTATAGTATCATATTCTATGTAAAATATACTAAAAGAAACCACCATAGTCTAGAATAAAATATTATAGATCTTGAAAGTTTAACTTGTGAATATCTCAAACAAGACTTTGTAAATTCTCAAGCATTTTCTTAACTTTCCCACACTTTCCGCAAAACCGAATCATCGCATTCTACTGGAAAAATTCTATCAAAAATCGTGTTCATTTTCCGCTTCCCAGCTTAGGCCAAAATTAACTACTTTTTAACATCCTCCTCTTATTAAAGATTAGAGCTCTTTGACGTACACTACACTTCAAAGTACCTGTCATCGAAAAATTTCCTGGTAGCCGGCGCCATCTACATTTTAACATATTAAAAACGATTTGTATTCAAAACTCAAATCATTTATACATTCTGGTAATTAGCTTTTACAGAATTCAAATTTCTTAATTAATTTCCGAAATATCTTGCCTGCAAGTTTTTATTGATACACCCTGTAGGTATAGAAAACAAAATATGAGAGTGACTATTTAAATAAATATCATAAGAATATTATCTTCAACTAGTACGACATGTGTGTATGTATGTTAACCTTATTTTTACCAAATTTTCATCATTCCGCCAAGACACAAGAGTCATTCAATTTTAACATCTGTTGAAGATTGTTATCGAGCTGATGTACGAATCTCGAGGGTATATTCTACTTCAATTGCAACCATAACAGTTTATGTTCACATAAGGACTCGTAATGCCACTTATTTCATGAATGCGACCGATTTCAGACTGAAAAATCCATACTAAATAGCATACTGTCATGAACTTTCAAGCACAATTGATTGCTTTACATGCATTTGCATATTTTGAATTGGATAATAACTAATGTAATAAATAGCGCGTTATAAAATAAATGTTGTCAGCAATTTTGTACACTGTTATATTTGATATTTTATGTTTTGGTTTTAATGCATGATTTTATGTTCTGTCAATATTGATGTTGTAATATAAACTTGGTATTGACATGGTAAGTATTGAAATCCTTTTATTTATTTATTTCATGAGTGTTTCCAAAAAATGCTCTCCTAAATTAGGTTAACTTAAATATTAATATATTTGAGAAGTACGCATACTTTTTACTTAGTTAACATCCCTGAATAAATATAAATGTAAAATATGTATTCAGGCATGTTTGAACTAACATAAAGTATAAATAATGTTTCAGAATATAATTTCCAATGTTTAATTATTTAAAAGTCTCTAAATGTGTTCCATTTTTCGCTTTACTTTAAAAAAATAAAGAAGTTGTGTTCAAAAAAAATGAGTGTTTTTTAAAATTTATTAAACAAAACTTTTTAGCATTTCCTGCTACCTAGAATGAGAATTAGATATATATATGTATATATATGTATTTATATATATATATATATATATATATATATATATATATATATATATATATATATATATATATATATATATATACAACATAAAAACGGAGATGGGTAAAGGAAAATTTTCATTTTTAAGTTTCCGGAACGAAATTTTGATAAAAATGAAAGTTTTCAATAAAATATTTGAATATTTAAAAGTTTTCAAAATTTCGGGAAAGTTTCCTTTTTAAAGTTTCGGAATATGCAAATATATTATTGGAAATTTTCATTTTTATCGAAACTTCGTTCCGGCAACTCCCGAAGATTTCCTGGAGACCTTTATTGGAAAGTTTCCTTTACCCGTCTCTGCATAAAAATAAAGCTTATAAAGCGATAAATAATATACGTGACTTTCATCTATCAAGCCTTTGGTGAGTAGCGCCACCACTTACTCCAGCTGGGGTGCAAAACCGAACCGGCAGCCCTAGTGCACCCGGGAGAAAGCTCATTCCCCTCTGGTGTCGGTCGTGGGCTTGCTGGGCTAACCACCCACAAGTCCTCACTTCTGGTTCCTGAAAACAGAAGACAGGGCTCCCACAATCGACCCCGTCCGGATAGGGGTCAAGAGCAAGGTGGTGGGGCCCAACCGGATGGAGCGCCCGTTGACGAACGCTATGGACAAGGGCGCTTTGAGTGGACGGATGAGCTAAGGGACGACCTTCTGCAATGCTATGAAAGCAGTGAGCCCGCACGAAAGGGATACATGGGGCGGATGCATGCTCTGTGGTGTGACAGGCATCCAGAGCATGGCGCCTTCACGCCACAAAATCTGCGTGACTATGTATCCCATCTTCGTAGAAGGGGCTACGTGAGGGCTGCTCCTGGACCGGTGAATGAGGTGGACGAAGGACCGCCGCATTCACCGGTTGAGGAAGTGGCTCTCTTTGTTCCACCAATACCAGAGGGCCTCAGTACCAGACGGGGGCTACACCACATAAAAGCCCCCGGGCCACAAGATCTGGCCAGAGTGGATGAAGAACTTCGTGAAGCGCTTCCAGAACGGGCTGACATCTGGCACATAAACTGTGCCGTGTATGTCGCTACTCAACGCTTTTCTCGGCTGGAGAGGCGTAATACTGCCTCCCTACAGGAGAGAGCGGGGCGGCGCATACAAAAGATGGAAGCCAAGATCCGGTCGGCGAGGCAACACGCATCCCGTATCCAATGTGTGACTATATGGCGGCCAATAGGCCGTTCACGCCTAAAGTGCGTCGAATAGCCGCCAACTTAAGACGCGTCCATCACACACTCAATGAGGCAGTGCTGCGAACCACCAAACAGCACTGTCTCGACAGGATACGGATGCTAGTGGTTTGTAAAAAATCACTAGTGAGGCGGGCGAGAGGGCTGGCGGAAAATAAACTCTTCCGCCAAAAGCCCTCGCGCCTTTTCGAACCGCCTCCACATGTTGCAGAGAATCCGCCGACTGTAGATCAGGTGGAAAATTTCTGGAAAACACTTTACGAGGAGAAGCTTCCACTCAACCGAGACTCTCCAGCCCTGGCACACTTTGAAGCCTTCTGTCAAAGCTTCAACAACCAAACGAGGTGTGCCAACCGATAACTCCAGAAGAGGTTCGAAGAGCTCTTGAGGGCTCTAAGAACTTTGCTGCTCCAGGTCCCAATGGGATAAACAACTACTGGTGGAAAAAATTACCCAGTACCCACCACCATTTGGCCAGAATTTTCAATTCATGGCTAAATGGGGAGCAGCAAATTCCTTCTTGGGTTGTCGAGGGGCGGACAGTGCTGATCCCGAAGAACGGAGATTTGTCTGACCCAAAGAACTACCGGCCGATAACCTGTTTAAACGCATGTTACAAGGTGTTTACGCGCATCCTGTATATGCGAGTGCTCCACGCAGTTGAACCGGTTTACGAAAGGATATATGAGCAACGAGGGTCGAAGAGAGGTGTCGCTGGCTGCAAGGAGAACCTGTTGATTGACAGATGTGTCACGCAGGACTCCGTGCAGTATAAGCGGAACCTCTCCATGGCCTGGATCGACTACCGCAAGGCATTTGATATGACATCACATGAGCTTATTGTTCACTTGCTCCGATGTCTTGCGGTACCCGGTCCCGTAGTGAGATGTATTTAAGAACTGATGCCGCTCTGGAGGACTCGCTTTACTATTACATCGGGTAACGATAGAGTCCAGACGGAGTCGGTAACATTCAGAAGGGGAGTATTTCAGGGAGACTCCCTCAGTCCCCTTCTCTTTTGCATCTCACTACTGCCATTATCCGTTTCGCTCCGGAAAACCCGTGGATACAACTGCGGTACCCCCGGCGATAGGAGGCATAAGGTCACCCATCTGTTTTACATGGATGACCTTAAACTTTATGCCTCCGGAGAGAGGGACCTACACCAGTCCCTCAGGGTGGTACAGGAGTACACGCAGGCTGTCGGTATGGAGTTCGGGCTGGACAAATGTGCACTGGTCCATCTCAAGAGAGGACGATGCGGGGACTACGGAGAGGACGCGCAGCTTGTGGACGGAAGCATCTTACATCATCTAGATGCCGGAGAGTCGTACACTTACTTGGGTGTCGAGCAACGAGCCACCCAAGAAGTAAGTGTAGTGAAAAACGCTCTCCGCGGCAAGTATCAGCACCGACTCCGACTGATCTGGTCTTCAGAGCTGTCGGTCTGCTACCAACATGCTTGCCGTTCCGATCCTTCTCTACTCCTTTGGAGTAGTGAAATGGACTCAAGAAGAGTTGCGTCAACTCGACGTAGGAACCCGCAAGAAGATGCATCTCAATAGGAGTTTGCATCCTAAATCGTCCCTTCCTCGGCTATACCTCCCACGACATCGGGGAGGCCGTGGACTCTTGAGTTTGGAGAGTCTCCATAATAGGATGGTTCTGGATGGAGCCTGTAAGGTCATTAGGAGTTCGGATACCCTCCTCTGCTTGGTCCGAGACCATAAAAGTGCAGGAATAGGAGCCTTTTTGTTTAAGGCAGCACAGAGAGCAGCCGATGAACTTGGTCTCTCCTTCGACGTCGAGCGGGTAAATCCCGACTCTGTCACCGAGTTGGAACCTGCTCGACGAAAAGCCCAAATTAAAGCTGCAGAACACAACATATTTCTGCAGCTTCACACGGATAAGCCAATGCATGGAGTTTTCTATAAAATATAGAAAACCTTGGCTTATCCGAAAGGCTGACCTTTGCCTTCTTAAGGTCAGCCGGGCTGAAGTCTGAGACCGTGGGATTCATAATGGCTTGCCAGGATGGTGTATTCAACACCCTCGTCTATCGTAGTCGTGTCATGGGTATAGAGGTCCCTGATGTCAGCTGCAAGGCCTGCCGCAGGGCGCCAGAGACTCTTATGCACTTGCTGTCGACTTGCCCGACATATGCAGTCTCGGCCTATATCCAAAGGCACGACGGAGCATTACGAGTGCTTTATTACCATCTAAGGCACTCGTATGGGATAGACGAAACACCAGTGCTGCCTTACGCTCCGGGGATATTGAGTCCGTTGTGGGAAATGAGAAGTGTCTAATTTATTGGAACTACTCTTTTCCCACAGTCAGGCAAATACAAGCCAACAAGCCTGACGTAGTCCTCCTCGACCACCAACTCAAGACAATGTTTGTCGTGGAGTTGTCGGCTCCCGCGGAGAACAACATTGTCTTGAAGGAGGAGGAAAAACGGACAAAATATCGAGATTTGCTCTTCGAACTCCGCAGACTGTATTCAGACCATACTGTTAAGATAGTGGTACTGATTATAGGAGCCCTCGGTGGAACGAGACACACACTGCTTTCGGAACTTAAGATCATACCGGCATGCCGAATTTCGGCAGAGGTCTTAGCCGGCAGAATGCAGAAGGCCGTCATTCTTGGTTCATTACGTCTGCTCAGGGCACACGATTCCCGGACCCAGTAGTCACTTACCCCACGGGTATGGGGAGTGGCTGCCGGTACTACCAGCTCCCCTCTGTGAGGGTCGGAGCCACAGAGAAGGGTGACTGGTGTTTAACAAAAAAATAATAATAATAATAATAATAATAAATACATCATAAGAAGAACTGATGTTGTGGACTTATGTCGCAAGTGCAAAAGGCCAGGCGAGACTATAGACCACATAGTGTGAGGGTACCCATCATTAGCAGATTCAGCCTACCTAGGTAGGCACAACCAGATCGCCAAAATTGTCCACTCAAAACTAGCACATTTGCACCATTTAAAAGAAACCCGCCACCGTACTATAAATATCAGCTAGAACCTGTATTGGAGAACGAGGAATACCTGCTTTAATGATAATTACTGATAAAGCAGTGGACTACAATCGACCCGATATTGTACTAATTGACAAGAAAAAGCGACTGGGGAAAATAGTAGATATAGCATGTCCTCTTAGCCAAAATCTCGGAAAAACGGAAACTGAGAAGGTCACCAAGTATGAAAAACCTGGCAATAGAAATCAAACGCGCCTGGAAGTTGGAAAATATAGAAATCGTCCCAATAGTAATATCAGCCACAGGAGTGATGACTAACAATCTTGAATTGAATACAGAAAGGTTGGGACTACCGGGTAAAATCTGCAATCAAATCCAAAAGAGCGCCATCCTCCAGACATGTCACATCAAGAGGAAGTTTCTAAACCACAATTAAAAGAAAAGGGAAAAATGGGTAACTGAGAAAGAAGGAATACTCTCCCCGATTGCCCGAAATACTTATTTACCAGTATAAATACTGAGAAAGTGTGAAAAAAGATAATAATAATAATAATAATAATAAAGCAAGAGGGGCTGACTTTCATCAATCAAGCCTTTGGTGAGTAGCGCCACCACTTACTTCAGATGGGGGTGCAAAATCAAACCGGCAACCCCAGTGCACCCGGGAGGGGAAAGCTCCTTCCCCTCTGGTGTCAGTCGTGGGCTTGCTGGGCTAACCACCCACAAACTCTAACATCCGGTTCCCGCAGGCAGAAGACAGGGTCCCCACAATCGACACCATGCGGATAGGATAGGGGTCAAGGGCAAGGTGGTGGGGCCCAACCGAATCGGGCGCCCGTTGACGACGAACGCCATGGACTAGGACGCTTTGCGTGGACAGACGAACTAAGGGACGACCTTCTACATTGCTACGAAAGCAGTGAGCCCGCACGAAGGGGATACATGGGGCGAATGCGTGTTCTGTGGTGTGCAAGTCATCCAGAGCACAACGCCTTCGCACCATAAATCCTGCGTGATTATGTATCCCACCTTCGTCGCAGGGGCTACGTGACAGCTGCTCCTCAGCCAGTGAATGAGGTGGCCGATGGTCCTCCGAATGAACCGGTTGAGGATGCAGTCCCTGCCGTCCCACCAACACCAGAGGGCCTCAGTACCAGACGTGGGTTGCACCACATAAAAGCCCCCGGGCCACAAGACCTGGCCAGAGTGGATGAAGAACTTCGTGAAGCGCTACCAGAACGGGCTGACATCTGGCACATAAACCGTGCCGTGTATGCCGCTGCTCAACGATTTTCTCAGGTGGAGAGGCGTAATACTGCCTCCCCGCAGGAGAGAGCGAGGCGGCTCATACAAAAGACGGAAGCCAAGATCCGGTCGGCGAGACAACACGCATCCCGTATCCAATGTGTGATGGACCATATGGCGACCAATCGGCCGTTCACACCTAAAGTGCGTCAAATAGCCGCCAACTTAAGACGCGTCCATCACACACTCAATGAGGCAGTGCTGCGAACCACCAAACAGCACCGTCTCGACAGGATACGGATGCTAGTGGTTTGTAAAAAATCACTAGTGAGGCGGGCGAGGGGGCTGGTGGAAAATAAACTCTTCCAAAAAAGCCCTCGCGCCTTTTCGAACCGCCTCCACGTGTTACAGAGAATCCGCCGACTGTAAATCAGGTGGAAAATTTCTGGAAAACGCTTTACGAGAAGAAGCTTCCACTCAACCGATACTCTCCAGCCCTGGCACACTTTGAAGCCTTCTGTCAAAGGCTTCAAAAACCAAACGAGGTGTGCCAACAGATAACTTCAGAAGAGGTTCGAAGAGCTTTTGAGGGTTCTAAGAACTTCGCTGTTCCAGATCCCTATGGGTTAAACAACTATTGCTAGAAAAAGTTATTCAGTACCCACCACCATTTGGCCAGAATTTTCAATTCATGGCTAAATGGGGCGCAGCAAATTCCTTCTTAGATTGTGGAGGGGCGGACAGTGCTGATCCCGAAGAACGGAGATTTGTCTAACCCAAAGAACTATCGGCCGATAACCTGCTTAAATGCTTGCTACAAGGTGTTTACACACATTTTGTGCATGCGCGTGCTCCACGCAGTTGAACCGGTTACGAGCGGATATATGAGCAACGAGGGTCAAAGTTCAAACATGCTTATTGACAGGTGTGTCGTGCAGGACTCCGTGCAGTATAAGCGTAACCTTTCCATGGCCTGGATCGACTACCGCAAGGCATTTGACATGACATCCCATGAGCTTATTTTACACTTACTCCAATGTCTTGCGGTGCTTGGTCCCGTAGTGAGATGTATTGAAGAACTGATGCCGCTCTGGAGGACTCGCTTTACCTTAACATCGGGTAACGATAGAGTCCAGATGGAGCCGGTATCGTTCAGAAGTGGATTATTTCAGGGAGACTCCCTCAGCCCCCTTCTGCTTTGCATCTCACTACTGCCATAACCCCGGAGATAGGAGGCATAAGGACACCCATCTGTTTTATATGGATGACCTTAAACTTTATGCCTCCGGAGAGAGGGACCTACAACAGTCCCGCAGGGTGGTACAGGAGTACACGCAAGCTGTCGGTATGTAGTTTGGGTTAGACAAATGTGCTCAAGAGAGGACGATGTGGGGACTACGGAGAGGACGCGCCGCTCGTAGACTGAAACATCTTACATCATCTAGATGCCGGAGAGTCGTACACTTACTTGGGTGTCGAGAAACGCTCCACCCAAGAAGTTAGTGTAGTGAAAAACGCTCTCCGTGGCAAGTATCAGCACCGACTCCGACAGATCTGGTCTTCAGAACTGTCGGGGAAGAACAAGGTGTCTGCTACCAATATGCTTGCCGTTCCGATAATTCTCTACTCCTTTGGGGTAGTGAAATGGAGTCGAGAAGAGTTGCGTCAACTCGACGTAGGAACCCGCAAGAAGATGCATTTCAATAGGAGTTTGCATCCTAAATCGTCCGTTTCACGCTAAACCTCCAGCGACATCGGGGAGGCCGTGTACTCTTGAGCTTGGAGAGTCTCCATAATAGGATGGTTCTGGCTGGAGCCTGTAAGGTCATCAGGAGTTCGGATCCCCTGCTCTGCATGGTCCGGGACCATGAAAATGGAGAGGTAGGAGTCTTTCTGTTTAAGGCAGCATAGAGAGCAGCCGATGAACTTGGTCTCTCCTCCGACGTCGAGCGGGTAAATCGCGACCGTCACCGAGTTGGAACCTGCTCGGCGAAAAGCCCAAATTAAAGCTGCAGAACACAACATCTTTCCACAGCTTCACACGGATAAGCCAATGCATGAAGTTTTCTATAAAAATATAGAAAACCTTGGCTTATCCGAAAGACTGACCTTTGCCTTCTTAAGGTCAGCCGGGCTGAAGTCTGAGACCGAGGGATTCTTAATGGCTTGCCGGGATGGTGTATTTAATACCCTCGTTTATCGTAGTCGTGTCATAGGTATAAAGGTCCCTGATGTCAGCTGCAGGGCCTGCCGCAGGGCGCCAGAGACTGATTCACATGTTGTCGGCGTGTAGGACATATGTAGTCTCAGCCTATATCCAGAGGCACGACGGACCATTACGAGTGCTTTATTATCACCTAAGGTACTCGTATGGGATAGACGAGACACCAGTGCTGCCTTACACTTCGGGGGATATTGAGTCCGTTGTGGTAAATGAGAAGTGTCTAATTTATTGGAACTACTCGTTTCCCACCGTCAAGCAAATACAAGCCAACAAGCCTGACGTAGTCCTCCTCGACCATCAACTCAAGACAATGTTCGTCGTGGAGTTCTCGGCTCCCGCGGAAAACAACATTGTCTTGAAGGAGGAGGAAAAACGGACAAAATATCGAGATTTGCTCTTCGAACTCCGCAGACTCTATCCAGACCATACTGTTAAGATAATGGTACTGATTATAGAAGCCCTCGGTGGAACGAGACACACACTGCTTTCGGAACTGAAGATCATACCGGCATGCCGAAATTCGGCAGAGGTCTTAGCCGGCAGAATGCAGAAGGCCGTCATCCTCGGTTCATTACGTTTGCTCAGGGCACACGATTCTCGAACCCAGTAGTCACTTACCCCACGGGCGTGGGGAGTGTCTACCGTTACTACCAGCTCCCCTCTGTGAGAATCGGAGCCACAGAGTAGGGTGACTGGCTTTTATTAAATTAAAAAATAATAATAATAATAATAATAATAGGCGGAGAGCGTGAACTTCAAAATGCTCTAAGGGTGGTTGAGGAGTACACGCGGGCCATTGGTATGGAGTTCGGGTTGGACAAGTGCGCGGTCGTCCACCTCAAAAGAGGGCGATGCGGGGAATTCTCTGAGGACGCGCAGCTCGCAGACGGAAGCATCCTAAGACATCTGGATGCCGGAGAGACCTTCATATACCTGGGTGTGCAATAACGTCACATCCAGGATGTGCAACAAATCAAGGAATCTCTCCGCGGCAAGTACAGACGCCTACTCCGAAAGATTTGGTCGTCCGAACTTTCGAGGAAGAATAAGGTGTCTGCTACTAACATGCTTGCCGTTCCTGTTCTGCTCTAATCCTTCGGGTAGTAAAATGGACAGTAGATGAGCTGCGCCAACTAGACAGAGATACCCCCAAGATGATGAACATCCATAGGAGTATTCATCCTAGATCGTCCATTCCTCGTGTTTATCTCCCACGTCCTCAGGAGCTCGGACCCGCTCCTGCTATTAGTGAGAGATCATGAAATAGCAGGGGTGAGCGCAGGATTGTTTAAGGCAGCAAAAAGAGCCGCAGATGAACTTGGTCTCGTATTCGACGTCAAATGAGGTGGCCGGAGTGGTGCTGACCCAGAGTCAGTCACTGAGCTTCAGCCAACTCATCTGAAAGCCCAAATAAAAGCTGCCGAACAGGAGAGTCTGTTTAGGCAGCATGTCGATAAACCCATGCATGGCAATATCTTGCGGTGCCCGGTCTTGTAGTGACATGCATAGAACAACTCATGCCACTCTGGAGAACTCGCTTTACCATAACATCTGGTAATGCTCGAGTCCAAACAGAGCCGGTTATGTTTAAGAGGTTCCCTTAGCCCCCCTCTATTTTGCATCTCGTTACTGCCGTTATCCGTTGAACTTCGCAAAACCCGTGGTTACAACTGCGGTACCCCCGGAGATAGGAGGCATAATGTCACCCATCTATTTTACATGGATGACCTTAAACTTTATGCCTCTAGCGAGAGGGATTTACGTCAATCTCTCAGGGTGGTACATGAGTACACTCAGGATGTCGGCATGGAGTTCGGCTTGGACAAATGTGCACTGGTTCATCTCAAGAGAGGTCGATGTGGTGACTACGAAGAGGACGCGCTGCTTGTAGATGGAAGTATCTTGCACCACCTAGATGCCGGAGAGTCGTACACGTACTTGTTGAGCAACGCTCCACCCAAGAAGTGTCAACAGTGAAAAACGCTCTCCGCGGCAAGTATCAGCACCTCCTCCGGCAGATCTGGTCTTCTGAGCTGTCGGGGAAGAATAAGGTGTCTTCAACTAACATGCTTGCCATTCCAATCCTCCTACACTCCTTTGGGGTAGTGAAATGGATACAAGGCGAGCTGCGCCAACTCGATGTAGGAAACCGAAAGAACAGAAGCTTGCATCGAGAATCGTCCGTTCCGCGGTTATATCTCTCACGACAACAGGGAGGCCGTGGACTCTTGAGTTTGGAGTATCTACATAGCAGGTCGGTTCTGGATGGAGCTTGCGAGATCATCAAGAGTTCGTATCCCCTTATCTGCATGGTTCGCGACCATGAAAATGCAGGGATAGGAGCGTTCTTATTTATAGCAGCACAAATAGCAGCCGATGAACTTGGTCTCGACTTTGACACTGGGCGTGTAAACCCGAGCTCTGTCACCGAGCTGGAACCCGCTCAGCTAAAAGCCCATACAAAAGCAGCAGAGGAAAGCAAATTTCTGCAGCTAAATAAAGATAAGCCCTTACATGGAGTCTTCTACAAAAACATTGAAGACAGGGGCTTATCTGAGAAGCTGACCTTTGCTTAACTAACGTCAGCTGGGCTGAAGTCTGAGACCGAAGGGTTCATTATGGCTTGCCAGGATGGTGTCTTTAACACACTCGTCTATCGAAGTCATGTCTTGGGTATAGAGGTCCCTGATGTAAACTGCAGGGCCTGCCGAAGGGCGCTGGAGACACTTATGCACCTGTTGTCATACATACGCGGTCTCGGCCTATATTCACAGACATGATGGAGCATTATGTGTGCTGCACACGTATGGGACAGATGAGACACCAGTGCTGCCTTACGCTCCGGGGGATATTGAGTCCGTAGTGGGGAATGAGCGGTCTATAATTTATTGAAACTACTCGTTTCCCACCCTCAGGCAAATACAGGCCAATAAACCTGATATAGTCCTCCTCGACCACCAACTCAGGACAATGTTTGTCATTGAATTCTCCGCCCCAGGGGAGGAAACATTGTTCTGAAAGAGGAGGAAAAACAGACTAAATATCGAGATCTTCTCTTCGAACTCCGCAGACTCTATCCGGATCACACTGTTAAACTAGTGGTTCTTATCATAGAATGTCTCGGTGGGGTGAGACGCACACTGCTTTCGGAATTAAAGACGATACCGGCATGCTGAGAGTCGGCAGAAATCTTAACCGGAAAAATGCAGAAGGCCGTTATCTTTGGTTCGTTACGCCTGCTCAGAGCACACGATTCGCGGACTCAGTGATTACTAACTCTACGGCGTAGGGAGTGGTCACTGGTATTATCAGCGTACCCTCTCTGGTATCGGAGGCAGGGAGAAGGGCGATTATTAAATACATATAATATTAAATTGTTAAAAGTTTCCAATTTGGTATCAAGATCATCAATATAGAAAATTTGTTCAATATTTGCATATTACAGATCCCTATAAAAATTGTCCAGATTAAAATGTCTACAACAGCGATTAGTGCGAAGAAAAGGCTGAAAGGTATGTTCACTTGTTTCAATATTACATAAAACTAGGTTGTGGTCAGACATGTTCGGTACATCAATTACACTACTACTTGTTACATTAAAATTGTCCGAACAAAAATCAAATCTAAAATAGCAGCACTAGTTGTCCCTATCCGAGTCGGTTCATTTACAATTTGTACTAGTCCAAAACTATCTGCAGTTCAATTAATTTTTTGTGACTACTGCTAGAGAGATTTAAGTAATCTATATTCAAATCACCACCACATAATATATTCTCAAATTTAGGTGCCAATGTGCTTAAACAGTTTTCAAAAGTTTCTAAAAAGTCTAATACTGAGTGTTTAGAGGGTCTATAAGCAACACCAACAGAAGTAGACTTGTCATCCAATATAAATGAAATCCACAGCTGCTCAGTGTTTTTCAGAGGAAAATAATTTATAACAGTACATTTAAATTTTGTTTTAATATAAATTCCAACTCCACCTCCCCTGCCTCCCTACCTGTTATATTTAAAAAAATTATAATTATTTAAATGTAGAAAGTCATTATTAACATCAACCAGGTTTCCACAATCAAAATAATGTCGGGGTTAGGTCGAACAATGTTCTCCTTAACATTTGCAAATTTGGTTAACAACGAATGAATATTATATAGTACTACAGTTAAATGTGGTTTTATTGCGATTCTATGTCCCTACGTCCTATGTCCTTATATGTCCCTTTTATTTCTGTATGATTAATAGTTTCGAAAATATATTAATTCAAATGTGACGCTTAAACTTTTAGTGATTAACAAAACACTTTTAAATATCGAATATCTTGACAGCTTCTCATTAAAAATGCTCCTAATATAAATTAAAGCTCTTAAAATTTCCTTTTTATTCGCTGTAGCATTACAAACAAAGAAAGTCATAACCGAAATAAGATTTTTGTAAATTAATAAAAATTTAGGATTTTCATTATACCGGGTGGTTCAGCCGATAGGGATACTCTTGTAACTCTTGAACGAGCGAATGTATTTTTTTCAAATGTGGTGCAGTGATGGGATGAAATTTCAAATTATATGATGTAAAGAACCAAAATGACCGACTTTCGGTTTCGATGCAATTGACATGAAAATCAAATTTATAAATGGAACACCCTGTATATTTTTGAATATTTGGATGCTGCTGGCCAAAATATATATGATCTGACCCTCAAATATTATTTTGATTTCCAAAAAATATAGATTTTATAATTTTTAGTTTTAATAACGGAAGGCCGGGATTTTGCCAAAATTGTTAAAAATCAGTCTGAAAGTACTTTCAAAATATTACCTCTGCAAGTACTAACATTAAGCACGATTTATTCTTCATTAAGTTCAACGATATTGGTTTTTCAACCAAAACTACTTTTTCTTTTTATTGGAACTCCTATGGGACAACCTGTTATTTAATTAGACCTTTAAATTACGAAGAAAATGATATGCATAATGTCTCCTTCTGTTTGTAGTAAATTTATAATTAAGTAAATAATAATAATATTTATATATTTTTTTAATATTTTTTGAAAATCAAAATAATATTTGAGGATCAGACCATATGTATTTTGGCCAGCAGGATCCAAATATGCAAAAAATACAGGTTGTCCCCATTTTAAAATTTGATTTTCATATAAATTGCATCGAAACCAGAAGTCGGCCATTTTGGTTCTTTACATCATATAATTGGAAATTTCATTCCACATTACTACACTAAATTTGAAAAAAATCCATTCCCTATCGGCTGAGCCACCGGGGATAGGATGATCGATGATATCTAAAAGTGCTTAATGTACGTATCTTAGTTTGTCTCATCTTACCTTGCGAAACAAAAGAATTAGTGAATTCATTATTTAGGGAAGAAGGGGAAGAGAGATCGGCGGATATTTTAGTGTAATATAAAAGCACCTCAAAGTATATTATTCCTATTGTATCAGTCTCAAATCAAAGATTACGTTGCTTTGATGCATATTTTATTTCTTGTTGATTTGGAGTACACCGTCAATAGCTTAGTCCATACAAATGGCCTTATTGTTTTTATGAACATTTGTAAACATAATTATAATGATAATGATAATGATAAAGATGCTATGTAAAAAAGTGTAAATAGATATCTTTCTGAAAACAAATTTCAATTTTTAATTTGATCGAATCTATTAAAAAATATATACAAGGTGTCCCAGAATATGTGAGCAATCTCTCGGGAGCGTTAATTTTAGGTAAAAATAACATATAACAACAAACTGTTTATGAAATTTCTTCGATATAATGTTCAACTTTTTCAATAATCACTTTCTTACTGTTTGGTCTCCTCGATCACCTTATTTGAATCCTTTAGATTTTTATCTACGAGGATATCTCAAAAACTTGGTTTATTCACCTCCTGTAGAGAACAGACAGGAACTGCTACAAAGAATCACGTTTTATTGCAATGAAATATAAAACAAGACTGAAGTATGGTAAAAGGTGCAGTAGTCTTCAATTTGCTGAACTTGGGAGTGTACCAGAGTACGAGAAGCTCATGTTGAACCTTGTTATAAATTTCATTTTAAAATCTTAACGTTCAACTGAGTTTTTCTCGAAAACTCTTAGTTCAGCTATTTCAATAGAGTATCTTTTTTTTTCTTCTTTTGCTTTAAGGAAGAGAATAACAACATTTTAAGGACAAAATCTCTCAGGCCGTAAAATTAGGGGTAAAATATATTTTGGGTATTTCACCTCCGACTTCCCTGATCTCTTATTATAACAATAAATTTCATCCTCTATAGATCCTCTATTTAGAATAACGATATTCCTCGTTTTATTAAATTTTATCAAGCAGTAAAAAAAGTTATTATTGAAAATCCGCTTCTTTCAACCTATGTTTAAGGTTGAATATTTCAGTAAGGGTGTGTCCTGTCGAGAAAAGGTTATATTGCCATATGGTGCTATTTTTACCTAATATTTATGCTAACTAGAGATTACCCTCATGTTCAAGGACACCCTATATATGCCAACTACAGCTATTTTTGCCCCTTTCCTAGAAGACTGTATATAGCTCTGTGCTGGATGGGCCATTTTGCAACGAATTCTCAATGTTTTACCTACTAATAATTTTCTTGAATTGGCGGCAAAAGTAGACATTCATTGGCTTTTTAAATTATTCTAGATAGTCTTTAAAAGATGTTACAGGAGGTTTCAGGCCAATTCATTCACTGGACGAATTGCGAGGTTTTGCCGTTCTTACTGCTTCATTGACTATAGTTTTTCTGTCCACCGGAAGGAGATGAGGCATCGAAGAGGACAACACAATGTGATGATGGCTTCAGTGCTACTCAGAAACACTCTAATGATGACCCCAATCAGTAAACTAACTAACTAACACAATAACAGAGTTTTACGAACGGACGAAAGCCTGTCTAATCGACCACTGAAGTGACAATTAGGATTATTGTTTTTCTATTGAAAGCAACAACAGCTTCATTCGGCATTTTCCTTTAATGGCAGGGTTAAAAGCGAAAGTCTTCTTGAAAGTGTCTGCAGAAAATCTCAATTAAAATCTGAGAAATCCTTAAAAAGTCACATATTTTTCAATTTTTTCAAGGTCAAAAAGGGAAAGACACCATGCTATTTATGAAAATCACGTTACACAAATAGTCCAGTGCATTTAAATGGAGAAAAAAAGGCCAAGAAAGCTGCATTTTTTACACTCGTCTTATAAAGAATGTCTAAAAAGGCCCCGGTGATCCGCTGTACACACAATTTTTTAGGGGGTGTAAAAGGGTTAAAAATCTGTATTTTTCGTGAATATCTCAGTTCCTCTTAATTTTACGAATAAGCATGTTACTAAAAGATAGAAGGAGTAGAATGTTATCTACAACAAACGTGCTTACTCGCTTTGTCATACGAGCTATAGTTTTCGAGAAAACTTGTTGTAAAAGTTATGACACAAGCAAATGCTTTGATTTGACTCTATTCTGTGCTTAATAAGTTTATAAATTAGGTAGTATATTAAAAACACATAAGAAATTTTTGGTGAAAAAGGTTTTATGTGATTCATTAATGAAATCAATTATAATTGCTTTATTCAATGGCTGCAATATGTCTAAACTATGAACATTCCAAGTATAATCAAGAGTTATCAGGAACTGATATTTTTCTTTCTTTTACGTCTTCTTTTCTTCCTCCAACTTCTTCCCCTTCTTCTCCTCTTTTGCTTCTTCTTCCCTCTCGTCTTTTTCTTCTTGTTCGTTTCTGTATTCATATTCGCCTTCTCTTATATATTCTCCTTATGAGCATTTAAATCAGATTACTTGTCGTGGAAAACAGAAGAGCAACGGAGTCTCAAATTTCGGCAGCCACTTAATTGCCTGTAACCTTTTGCGCAATTGCAAATAATCATATTTAAAAGACAATCCGGGGCAGGAGGTGCTGAAGTTTTTTGTGGCTCCAAGAAATTGTGTTTTAATCCCGTCCCCAATTTTGGGGTTCAGCTCATTACCTAACTGCCTCTGCACTTGATAACACACTCGGAAATAGTGCACTTCCTCTGCTATCTCTGTAGGTGGTATTGAATGTAACTTGACAGATTTATTATTGCTCACTAATTTACATAAGCACAAATAATGATAGTTATCCAAGGAATTCTCTTTAATTGGAGTACCATCATTACAAGAAAAATCGCATTCGATTCAAAGAAATCTATTTTCGAGAAGCATCACTTTGATTGAAAACTGGAACTACATCTTTAAAATTCGGTCCTTTGTTTTCAGAGCTGCTGTTTTACCTTTATGAAAAAGAGTAGATATTGTATCACACTCGGGGAAAGCATGTAGAAATAAGATATAATCTTTTCTGCCTGTATGTTTATCAGAACTCCGAGAATAGAAAAAAATTTCGTTCCACTATTTCTTTGCTTGGTTTAAAATATATAATTTCATCAACAGGCGTTCGAGCTGCTAAAATTACCAAAAGATTAATATTTTCTCTCACACTAATAGTGGATGTGGTTCTATGAGAATGTTTAGGTACCATTTCAATAATGAGGCATCAGCATAATTTTTAGTAAAATTTAAGTATTTGCTTGACTCATAACTTTGATATTAAGTTTTCTCGAAAACTATAATTCGTATGACAAAACGAGTAAGAACTTTTTTGGTAGATAATTTTCTAATCTTTCTATAAAATAAATGACATAAATATAAAAATAAATAAATATTATAATAAGTAGACAGAAAATAGAAGCCAAAGGACAACTTGTTTTAGATACGTAAGTAATTAGAAGTAGTGAATATAAGTTGGAATTCGATATATACAGGAAAACACCAGCACTTTAAGGTATATTAGTCTAAGAGCCGGCCATACAAATATCCTGTGAATAAGATACATGAAAAACTGTGTGAGTGAGTAGTACTACCACAGACCTAAAGGGAGCCAACATTTATATAAGCTAATTTTGCCCGCGTTGGAATATTGACATCACTTCCAGTTACGATTTTTAGTTTTCTTAAGTCATAAAATACATGGAAAAAATTTACGTCAAAATGTAGGTTTTAAGGTATATAATGGAATTAGAGTGTCGCAACCCCGAGACACCCTCGATTAAATTTTGTTATTTCTTGTGTTTTCTTAAGTCATCGAATACATTGATGATTTTTTTTTAATTGAAGTATATACTTTCCAGTTATTATATTTGCCCTCTTCCTCCTGGCTGCTTCGTTTTTAATTACTACAAAGCCTATAAGCATAAGCTAAATCTATGAATTAGATAATTTATTTATAAATTAGGTTTTTTATATGTCTAGATCATTTATGATTTTTCTTTATTAATAATCTCAATCCAATTCTTTTTAAATTAATCATTATCAATTAGTTTGACATACCGGCTGTTAGCGAGATCACTTTGCGGCCGTTTCTTTATTTTTTAACAGATCGGGATGAGGCTAGGCACGTGTCACATGTTACCAAAAGACAGTGCTTTATCCATTTGAGAAGTTTCTGGGATTCCGATTTCACCGGAAGTCACCGCTACTTTTGATATTTAAATAGAACATCCTGCATATTTTTCCATTTTTGAAATCTAGAGAACTTTCTGCATATGACTGTGCTAATTTTATGACCCTTTCCGCTACTGAATTTTTTGCAGCCAATTTTAATTTTCAATCTGTGTGCAGTGACCCATCAGAAATTTACCCTCCGGAATGTGTTGCGATACATCGTTAGATTGGTATTGAAAAATTACATTTAGCTGTAGTATGAAAGTGATACTTTCATTTGAAATTTTAAAAAATTTATACACATTGATTTTATCAAATTTCGACCTCTATGTGATATAAATTAACAACAACAAAATTTAATACGTACTTTTTTGCAATTATTCATGAATATTAGAGCAATTTCTGGTGGGTCATGGCTAGAATTGCCAGGCCTAAAATTCGAAAAGCCGAACTTTACTTATAAATTTGGCCGGACATTTGGTACAAAAAGGCGAACAGCATTCGTTCGCCATAAAAAAAGAACTAAAACACAAAATCAGTTATTTAATATTTTTATTAAACTTGATTAATTTAAAAATAAACATTTGTTACATAGGAACAGAAAAAGTAATCGCAAAACAATAAAACGTATCTATGGGTCGCGTGCGCCGACGTCACAGATTTTGAGACCTTAGGAAAAACAAACAGCTGTCATTGAGAAATCCGCCGATTAAACGTGTTTCTTTAAAGTGAATTTTGTAGTGTTTGTGCCATTTAAGAACTTATTGTTGGATTTATTTAACATCTACAACTATTCTTAATACTGTTATATAAACAATTTTGTTCGTCAGGATGACGGTTAGTTCGTATTTTGCAGAATTTTCTCCTGATGTAGAGGTTAGGTATACGGCTGCCTTCGAATTAAATCCTTATATTTTGAGAAAAAAATACTTTAGTACAAATATTGATGTATTTCCAAATGTTACACATAGGGATGGTGCAAATTACTTGATTTTTGAAAGAATTACGTAGACAAAAGGAAAAATTCAAGGCATTGAGGAGTCTTGAAGCTGTTTGTGGTTAGGTGAAAGAAGTACTCTGCAAGAAATTTGCAGGATAAAAGCTTGTTACAACGGTAAGAATTAGTTATCAACCATTTTTTTCATATATGCTTGCCTAATTAAATGTTGTTTTATAAATAATTCCTAATGCAGAAATTAATTTTTCAGGATGTGAACTCTTAGGCACCATGAATAAAAGCCATTGACTCCTTGGGCTATTGCAGATTCAGATGGTTCCTTAATGCTCACTGGGATTGTGTTGCCAGTCTGGACAAAACATGTTCACCACTTAACAGGAAATCTTTCCTTTTAGTTTTTTAGCAATGAACATGGCTATGGTTGGAGATTAACCGCTGTAAATTTTGTGAAAAAGACACTTTATAAAATAAACAATGAAAGACTGACGTACCTACTGTAAACTGTTTGAAGTATGTAATAAGATGTACACAATTTCTTCCAGCGGTTAACCCCTCGTCTATACCTTATATACCTATAGATTGGACTACGCAAACCGTTGTAATTTTTGTAAATTTTTTATTATAATATATAAAATGTTTAACATGTATTTTACTATTTTATGTAGGTCAATTGTTAATTATGACTTGTATTCTCTTAAATATACTCTCCCTCCGTGCAGTTCATGCTTCGCTCATCTAAAATTTAAATAAGACATAGTTATTAAAAATAGAGATAAACCAATATAAAATGTTAATTTTCTTTACCATGGATTGTTTATTGCTTGTTTGAGCAGCAGTTATTACTATCACAATCATTCTTATGCATTAACTTAAAGCATTTCTTTTAAATGCCTGGAATTGTTTAACCTAACCTCTTCTGGCTGTAAATCGACGTTATTTTACAAAAACTGATGTTGTCTCGGATTGCCACACTTCCACAATTAATAATACAGTAAAAACTAGCCATTTTGTATAATATAATATCGATAAAAACTCGGATTACGAAAAATTTAATTCTGAGGTTCAGTCAGTCGCCAATTGACACCTAATGACAGCGGTTTGTTTTTCCTAAGGTCTGGAACCTGTGACGTCACGCGCACGCGACCCATAGAAGAGTCACTAAAAATGAAAAATAAACGAAAAAATAACGTTTTAGAGCCTTAAGCAAAAAACCAAACAAAAGCCGGACAGGCCGGATATGTTAATTTTTAGCCGGACGAAACCGTAAAACATAAATAACATAAGGCCAAACATGTCCGGCTACGGACGCCTGGCAACTCTAGGTCACGGCACACTAGATTGAAAATTGAAACTGCCTGCAAAAAATTCAAAATGGCGGAAAGGGTCATAAAATTAGCAGTAAAATGCAGAATGACCTCTAGATTTCAAAAATGTAAAGATATACAGGGTGTTCCCTTCAAAAATATAAAGTAGAGGTCACTTCCGATTAAACCGGTAACCATAGAAACTTCACAGTTCTTCATTCAGCAGGAAATGCATTGCAGTATAATTTGGGTAACCAAAAAGAAAAAAATTACGTTAAATTAATGGCCCTGGATTTAGGTGATTAGTTGTAAGGATTGTAAATTTGAAGTATGTTGGGACACCAAACAAATTTTAACAATATTTAAGGAACATTTATGGCTCACCATAAAAGTGAAACAATTGAAAAATCAGTGTCGCCCAACAATAACAATCATAGAATAGATATCAGTAATTTAAAGTTAATTAGAAATGTAACAAACAAGAGACAGCTGGATGCTTTTGAAAGCTTAGAATTTGCAAAATGTGGAAATAGTACGAGTATATAATGAAGGCAGAAATAGTGTAAATATTTCGTGCAAAGACGAGATTCCCCCCCCCCCCGTTTCGAGGCTGTTGAACACTATACATATTTTGGGAGAAGTTTTTGACCGCCGCAACCCCCTGAAACGGCCAAAAACCACCCATTTTATGGATCCCTCTATGTTTTCATACATAAACGGGCATGGGGAGTGATTTATCGACGCGTTATACTTGAAATAACATGGAAAGGGGTTATAGAGTAAGTGGAATCCAGAAAGAAGGCCTAGGGGTAGAAAATAATTTTTTTTTCAAATGATTTGGTTCAAACGCGTATCCCCCCGTTTTCGGGGTTGCTGTTCACGGGAAAAATATTTATTTTTATCTCCAACCCCTCCTCATCTCTTAAACGGGCAGAAACCACCAGAAAGCATGCTATCCAATACTTACAGATTTTTCGACACATGATCGTTATTCCCGTGCATATCCCTTCATTTTTCACGGAAGAGAAGGTGGTAGCGACCTCGGGGGTTGCTTCAGCTCTTCCAAGAGGTATAAAATTCATTAATTACACTTTGGATCGTCAATAGGTAATAATAATAATGGTAAAAACAAACATGCTCAAAAAATGTTCAAAACGCGGACCTGCGGCGTGCGCACTCGGCGAGACATATCAAAAACACGGATCCGCGTTACGAGCAGTGAACGTTTTAATATTCTATTTTATATTAGTTATTTTATATTAGTAGAAGAAACAGTTATAGAAGTGAAATAAGGTAATATATTATTGGAGCAAGGGATTTGGGCAGAAAAATTAAAAAAAAAAGTGAAAATATTTTTCCCGTGATCAGAGACACCGAAAACGGGGATACGCGTTTGAAGAGAATCATTTGAGAAAAATGATTTTCCACCCATCGGGAGGGTTTAATCAACCCCCTAGGCCTGCTGTCTGGATTCCACTTATTCCATATTATTACAAATATAACCCGTGGATAAATCACTCCCCAGACCCGTTAATATATGAAAAGACCGTTTTAGGGGGTTGCGGAGGTCAAAGGCTTCTCCCACCACTTCCATCATGTTCAGCACCCTCGAGAACGGGGGGGGGGGGAGTAATCTCGTCTTTGCGCGAATTATTTACAAAAAGACGTCTTATAATGCTTCATTACATAGACTAAATGGGTCTATTACAGATAGACAGCCTTATTGATTATTGGGTCACGATTTGGTGAACCTGGACAGAGTTTAGATGGGAATGTCAGAATGTCAGCTGAGTGAATTCAACCATGACATTATTTTAATAATACAAATATGGTTGGAGAAAAGCGCGTAGCGTAATAGTATTAAAGTGTTTTGGTATTTATGGAAACTAATTCAGAGGCATTTTCATAAAATTATTGGGATGGAGATATTCATAAAAAAACACATTTTTAAACCTTTTACGCACCGTAAAAAAAATTACGTACAACGAATTACCGGGGATTTTTTGAAATATTGTATAGAACGATAAAATTAAAGTGTAAAAAGATGTAGCTTTCTTGGACTTTCTTCGTTAAAACCACTGAACTAAAAGTAACTGAAGAAAGAACTACTTCTCAAGTAATATCATCAACAAATTTATTTACTGAAATAATCTACGTCCTCTATCCCACTACAGATCTTGAAATTTCCTTCTTCATATATGAATCTCATCATTTAATCGTCCTACCTTTGGTTTGTAAGTAAAAGCCAAATCAGTAAGCATGCACATTTCGTGTACACTTTATTCTTAATTGCGTTGAATTTCCATAGTCTCATCTCTCTCAGTTTCCGCGGCACGTACAGGGGATTTCTTTCCTGAATTAAATTTATCATTAATGAAGTCATTGCAAATTCAATTAATCATCCTCATCATATTCATCATGGATCCAGGAGAGAGTGAGCGTTTTACTGGAATTCATTATGGCAACCTGTAAGTCGTGTTTCATTTTATAAGAGGTTAATTAAGGAACGTAACAGACGGGGTAACAGCAATATCTGAGTTCGATTAATTTAAAATTCCTCAAGATGGTGCAGCATGTTTTTTCTGTATTTCTCTTTATTATACATTCTGAATTTCTGACACAAATCAAACAATATTTAATTAGATTATTTTAGAAAGCATCACGTTGCGAATTTGGAATAGTAGATAACTAGATAGCTGATTGCATTGCTTGCGTATATAAAAAATTATTATTTCACGTATAGTTGAGGAAAGAGATATTCAGGAGAAGGTAAAGGGGTAAGGTGGGTCGTTGAAAAGCTTGACGATAAAACAACAATAGTCGACAAAAGAGACTGACAGAGGTTACAATAAGTTTCTCACGTCTTCTTTCTACTATATATATTTCCTCCACTACACCTATATTAAATTTAATTTGTTATACTCTAAACAGGAGTAAAACACTATTATATCACTCACCATCGATGATGTATAGTTAGCACCAATGAAAAGTTTCTGAACAAATCAGACCAACGATACACAGGGTTGTTTCCTTAGGCATATGGATTATCTCAAAGACTACACCTTATAGGCAGGCCCCCCGTATGGGGGGGGGGGTGAGTACTGAGTTTAGAGGTCTGAGCTTCTTCGCCAGAGATGTTTTGACAATTTTTTTTTCACACCCCTCCCCCCCACCCATCAATTATTAAGCGCGTAGGCGCCAGTGAATTTGGTGCCGGGGCCTATGATTCGATGTGGGTGGGGGGGGGCTGGGTATAAGTGGCAGATTTGACATTGAGACAGTATTAGAAAGGAGCAATATTTTGAGATTTATTTTGAGAAAAACAATACCGCTAAGTTATGAACAACATTCAAAAACTGCATTTATTTTATTCCGGGTGAGTATAATAAACATTATGTGGGTGATAATCCAGGCCAGTCAGTGTAAAATTTGGTGAGAATGTTGTAAAACTCTCCAAAATCGTCCTAAGTTGAAGACAGAATCAAAATTCGACTTAGGCAAAAATTTCATTTAAGGACGTTTTTAAGAGTCTGCAGAGGCACAGATCAGTCCATAAGGACCGTTCTGGGTTCTATAAGGCGTAAGAAATGACCAGTTGAAAATTTTCACTTAGGAAAATATGTTTTTGGTTCAGGATATGAGAGCAAAAGTATATAATGACAAAGATTTATGAATAATATACTTTTTCAAAAGTACCAAAAATAATACTTTTGGAAAGTGAGTCGAAATTTGGCTCGAAAATCGATTTATCAAAAGTACGCCAAAATTTCACTTGCAGATTAATTTTTCAAAACTGCGTTGAAATTTGGCTTGAAAATCTATTTATCAAAAGTACGCCAAAATTTCACTTGCAGATTAATTTTTCAAAACTGCGTTGAAATTTTTCTTGAAAATCGATTTATCAAAAGTACGCGGAAATTTCACTTGCAGATTAATTTTTCAAAACTGCGTCGAAGTTTGGCATAAAAATTGATTTTTCAAAAGTACGCTAAAGTTGGACTTAAAGATCAGTTTTTCAAAAGTACCACGAAGTCAGTTTAAAAAGTACCATTTTTCATTTTTATTCCTCCGCCAAAGACATTGACCTTTGAGGTACGGTCATTGAATGCCCCATTCTAAAGTATGAGCATAAAATTTTAGCGATGCACTGCATCTAAAAGGCAAAATAGACGATTTTGACAAAGCCGGCGTAGTGCCGATAAGCAAAAAATTGATAAAAATCAATGCACATGCACAAGGCCAGTTTCTCGCATAGAAAGAGTTTGGATTAACTCAGCGGCTCGCAATTTGCGCTCGAGCGCGTTGAGCGGTCCAGATAAAGTGATGATAGGAAAGCCAATAGCGGGGCTTTCTAAATGACAAAGTTATAGAGGAAAACGCCTTGCGCATAAAAAACCAAAAATTCAATTTTGCATAAAAGTCGCTCGAAGGTGGGTTGCTGCCATATCGATAATATTGAACAACTGCATAGGGGCAAGTAAATTGTGGACTGATTGAACGCCATCAAACTTATGCAGTCATAAGTCCTCACGAATGTGTTTGAGTACGTGAACCGCCACGATACAAGAACTTTAAAGCTAAGTAGTCTCTAGCGAAACTAAATCCATTTAGTAAAACTTTTTTAAGTTAAAATCAGTCAGTCGTAATTATGAAATTACAAATAGTCTCAGACTTCTCTAAAAAGCTCGCATTTTGATTCTGAGAAGGTATGCATGAATCTTTTCTACCTAATCGATCGTTAGCGTAAGCGCTCTCGCTTGTATGGTCTGAAAGCCATTACCTTGATTGGGGAAGGCACGATCCTTATCTTGAGAATTTTGTGTAACCATTTCTGTTGAATAAACGGATTCTTTGAACTATTCTTTCTTAATTGATCTTGAGGCCTGTTGACGGTCTATAATCCCTGGAACTTTCGTATCGAAAACCGAATGTGTCGAGTTAACTCACATTAACACTTGACCTTCTGGTTGCCTTACGGAGGTTTGATAGAGATTTTTTATGCGTTTTTTTGAGAAATCCCTAAGGTGTAGAGTCCGTTATTATCAGATAAAAACGTGGATACCACGTACAAAATTAATCCCTCCGTAGAGAAATTCTTCGGTTGGGATTTTTTTATGCAAAAATCCAGAATTTCAAAGGGTACCTAAACCCCAAACGAGGGAATTCATGTCCAGAGAGAGCGTCGTTACCGGTCTGTGGTAGTGCAGGCTTGGTCCATTATTCGGCTATCGAAGTGCATCTTATCTCGAACCCGTCTGGGAGGTAGAAGAACGGGGTAACACGCGACTGGCGCCCCCCGAGAAATAAATTGGTGTCGCATCATTTTGACGCGCGGTAGTGCGTTCTTCTACAAGAACAAAGATTACGTTAGGAATAAAGAAATTCAAAAATCGAAGATATGCAAACACCCCTAGGAGAATGGCAAACATTTTTATAAAAGAGACATACAGCAAGAAAAGAGAAATTAAAGAATCATCAATTATACTGCTGAATGAGGATAAATGCGTGTTGAATTGTTCCGTAGATGTGCATACAATCCAGTTACCAATGATAAATGAGAAATTTAACAAACTTAACATTGTTGGAAATAAAACTATCATTCTGTGAATAAAAAGTGTCAATAATTTAGTTCGACAAAAGTTAAAATCAACATTCGGCATTATGTTACATTTGGTGACGAGGAAAAAGTGTCTTTTAATCGATATATATGGTGTTAATTAATTTCCGAAACGTCAGCAAAATATATTATTTTTATGTTTTTGTTCTTAATCATCATTTGTCAAAAAATGATCTCTAACTGTATCTTCCACGTAAAAGGCGTGGAGGTTATTTTTCAGTAAAATATTTGATAATTTTATTATTTTGTAGATATAACGGAACCTGTTTTTAGAGAAAATACATGTGGCAGAGGGTCCCCGTAAAAAAATGAGAAAACAACATTTAGACAATATACAAGTAACAATTTTTAAAGTTCATGTTTCATTATAAATATTTCATTATAAAAATCTCTTACCAATGAGATATTTGGTGATATATTTTATCTCAATTAGTCAGTCATTACTTCGATTCATTTATAAATATTAATTATTATTACAATTAAAAATAAATTAACGACAAACAACAAACTGAATAACAAATTAATAATATTACATAAAATAATTAAATTATTAATATAATTTATTGAGTTTATATAGGTATTAACATTTATTCAATGCAAATTTACCCACTATTCATACAAGTCAGAGCCAATTAGTCAATTAAATTAAAAAAAAAAAAAAGATAAACTAACAGACAAAATACAAATATAAACTTCAAATATATTCTGGCAACAATGAATCGCACGACCTAATTCTTGTTATTATAGAATTATTACAATTCTCAAAAATTTCCTTCATTTATTATGCGTTAAGTAAAGGTATCAATTATAATAAAGGCACTCTTGTCCAAAAGGATTACTGAATTATTCACTATTTTCAAGTCAACTTCTCAATCAGTAAACCAGCACGAATGTTTACAAATTATAGGGTAAGGCTAGTATAGAGTACCTAATTGATTACTTAGCCACAAATCTTTCAAGTGATGTGTACCAACGCAGGGTAGTTAACCCTCGTATAACAGATCAGTTTGCACAGGTAATTAATCTTGGACTGCTGCTAGGCATGAACATATTCTGTTAAATAATTGTACATAAAAAAATACCTCAGATTGAAGTATTTTTGATTTTATGCAAAATATCACGACTATAAAAGTCGACTACCATAAGTAAATCTTCTGGATTGTGTAATTTTCAGTGTGTTTTAACATATAACACACAGTATAACAAAAAATGTTAAATGAGAGTATTTAATTTTTCATTTTTTTTTATTTGTCACATTGTAACTTGACGCACAGCAAAAATGAACCAAAAACGAATATAGCTATAACGAATCCAGACTTTCCTTCATTTATTATGCGTTAAGTAAAGGTATCAATTATAATAAAGGCACTCTTGTCCAAAAGGATTACTGAATTATTCACTATTTTCAAGTCAACTTCTCAATCAGTAAACCAGCACGAATGTTTACAAATTATAGGGTAAGGCTAGTATAGAGTACCTAATTGATTACTTAGCCACAAATCTTTCAAGTGATGTGTACCAACGCAGGGTAGTTAACCCTCGTATAACAGATCAGTTTGCACAGGTAATTAATCTTGGACTGCTGCTAGGCATGAACATATTCTGTTAAATAATTGTACATAAAAAAATACCTCAGATTGAAGTATTTTTGATTTTATGCAAAATATCACGACTATAAAAGTCGACTACCATAAGTAAATCTTCTGGATTGTGTAATTTTCAGTGTGTTTTAACATATAACACACAGTATAACAAAAAATGTTAAATGAGAGTATTTAATTTTTCATTTTTTTTTATTTGTCACATTGTAACTTGACGCACAGCAAAAATGAACCAAAAACGAATATAGCTATAACGAATCCAGACTTTCAAAACGTGTATCAATAGATAAAATTGTAGGTGAAAAGTAGTTCTTTCTACGACTGTCCAAAATTTATTTTTTGTACCTACGCAAAATATATGCTTATGATAATAGTGAAAGAAGTAAAAAGTGTGAAAAAAGGTAAAATTATTTCGCACTCCTGTATAACTGATTTATAAGAGTGCATTGAAAATACTATACTACTAAGTTGTATCACGATCGTCTCTTTAGAAACGTCAAATTATATATTTGTGTAGAAAAAACGTTACATGAAAGACATGGATAAATAATATATTGTACAAGTGTTGAAAAGTTATTTTCGTAGGTGTTGAACACTATAGTTTTTCTACAACTGTCCTCAGTTTCTATATGTAAATAAATAAATTTCAGAGTTAATTTAAACGTCAAAATATTATCTATAATTTGACGTTTCCAAACCAAAAACAGCTACAATGGGGTTATTTCATGTGTGTAAAAAACTTAAAAATACCAACTAATTTGAACAGTAAAATATACGAGGATAACGCACTAGCAATTAAAATCACTGATATTTGCCAATTTATTCATAAATCCACAAAAGCTATACTACTCATTTCAAATTTTATTAACGCGTGACGTCAATGGTTAGAGGTAATTTTATTGTTGTTGGATTGCTGCCCTGTTAATACCAAATGTAATACTAATATTTTAACTTCTAGTTTTCCAGTTTGCAAATAAATATTTTATGAATTTTAGGAAGTGCGAAGAGGCGCATATTTTCGGCCACAACTTTGTTGTTTTTATGTTAGAGAAAAGAATTTAAAAAAACGTCGGAAAGCTCGATCAATTTTCATTAGAATTGGTGTCTACAAATATTTTGAAAAAACTGATAATTAGCGAGATTCTTGAGAAAATTGAAGAAATTTCACGTTTTCCTAGAAAATGCATGTGAATCTGAAAAAAATAATTTTTCCCAGAAACTTTTGCTTTGAAGGGCCAAGATTAATGAAGCGTCTAGGTAATACATGACATTAAGAGTACATCGTAATTGAAATTAATTAATTACCGATTAATTACGGTGACAAGATGTCACCGTAATGTCATTTTTGTCGCAAGACAAAAATAAAAAAACGGTTTTAGCAAATTTAATTCTATTTAAGTTCGTTAGAGTAGCTTTTTGGCCTAGGAGCCAAGGTTAAGGAGTTACAAATTTTTTAAACAAGAAATGTGCGATTTTTGCCGGACGTCGCCACATATTTCAGTAAATATCTCCGACGCGAAAAAAAAATCAAAGTTCTGATGGAACCAAGAGATTCGTAATGAAACGAACTCGTTTTATGGTATTTTCTATTTTGATCTAGCTCTTACCGAGATATTGGCGAAAAATTGTTTAAAAAACATGCATTTCGGAACCGAAAATAGTGCAAAAACATGAAATCTTAAAACGTTCATATTTTTCGAAAAACACCTGAGGGAGGGCCGTACGACGTTGCGACGCAAAAAGGAAGAGTTTTGGCTAATCCGCATCGTAAAGTGCACAAGGCAAATCGGAAATTCGGCTCCGCACTAACGAATCAAAAGTGGCATTTTTTGACATTTAGCGAAAACGGCAAAACAAAATGTCGGTTATACATGTCAATATGGAAATGGTGAAGTTTGTATTTCATGGCTGCCATACAAATTTACTGCTTGAACTATGCTGCGCATGCGTAACCATTGACATCACGGATTTTAGCGGGAACTACAATTTTCAAATTATAAGCTGAATTTAAAATTTTTTAACGTCCATAAAAAAAGTTGCCGTTACATATACTTAGTAGTTATTACTAGTCCTAGAATGCCAATTCAATGTAAATACAAATTATGAAATAAGCCCATGCACTCTTATAATAGCATGCGAAAAAGTATAAAAAATATTGTACTCATGCATAACGTGTCTCCTTTGACATTTGATGCATGGTAATTTCAGATTTCTCTGATAACGAGCCTATCAAATTTCATGTAAACTGAAAAAATATGGCAATTATCGCAGCCATATTGGATCCGCCATTTTGAATTCTAAACTTTTAACATCAAATTCGGCTACTCATAAATTATCTGACTACCAATTTTAGTGCAATTCAGACGGAATCGGAATATTTTATCACAAAATTAAATTTTATAAAATTAAATTGTCATTACCGACTTCGCCACATTCTCAAATAATATAATTTTGTTTCCAATTTTTACTCACCTCATACTAGATTGATGAAATTAATAAATAACTATCGCCGAACCGTATGATGTCGTATTATTCTTAACAATCCACATAAATTAATAAAATATTTGAAAAGACTAGCCAAGAAGAGATTTATATATTTTTTAATGTAAGCTCTAATGAAACTAATCAAACCATAATTTTTATACGGCTATTGATATCCCTCATATTATATCATAATTTTCAGTGACCCTTTTTAAGAAGACGGTTACTTATTGGGTGGCGACTTAAGAAAGAAATGCAAAAATTGAAATAACTTCTTAACATCAACAATGTGGTTATTTTGATTGGAAACCTCACATCACTTGATCGTTCACTTTAGGGATACTGTACTATATTTTTTAATTTTACAAAAAATTTTAATAATAAAAATTGAAAATTTCTGGCATGGCCTAAATATTTTCCCCGAATGTCGAGGCCCAGTGAAAATTTCATCATAATCGTCTTTCTTTAGGCCGGGTGTTATATTCTATAAAATGGCAAAGGATCCCGTGATTTTAAAACGCCTCTTAGAGTTTTATTTCCCATACCTGTCTGTCTGTCTACTTTATAGTTTGATGATATAGCCCATCAGGGGCGCAGCCATGGCGCCCCCCCCCCAAGCCGTCCTCCATGAACCAAAAATAAAGACACATAATCTCTATCAGTACAAAGCAGTATTCAAACTATCCCTTAAAATAAATATTTTGTAATTAATGCCAAATATTATCTAGTAGAGGGATCTGTACACATCCGTTTACAACAATTTTCTGAAAGTTTTCCTCATCCCCTGGAGAGGCCGGTTCTATTACCCCCCCCCCCCCCCCCCCCCAGATGAATTTTCTGGCTGCACCACTGTAGCCCATACACAGATAAAGACTTACTGACAAGCACGCAACTGAATTGAAAACTCTCTTTCTGATGATGGTTAATAAATCAATAATAACACGTCCACTTCTAGTCGATCACAAGTAAAAAGCTTTGAGTATTATATCCCTTTGTTTAATATGTCACAATCTGTTTAAAATCTCATTTAAAGCAGTCCGTCGATATGAAAAAGTGTCAAATACCCCGCAGTTATGTTCGATATATCAAAAGAAGGTGATTTATCTATTGATTCATGATTCATTAGTAGAATTTTAATACATTGATGCATGAAATAAAGTGCTTTGATGTTTTATTAGTGTCCATTAGTTTAATTTCGGCTAGAGGATTTAGGTTCATTGTTGATAACAGTATTTTTATCACTCTGATTATATAGTTTGATCCCACAGAGCAACCTAAAAAATTCTTGTGGGCGGCCATAGCATGAAAACAACGTAGTTAACTGTGAGAGCAATATTTTGCTCGAATGTTTGATATTTTTGCTTTTATGCATTAATCAGTAACTTGTTTTTACATTTCATTCACATTTTACCTTTGTTTGTAATATGTGAATACCTAAAAATGTAAATCAAATAATACTCGAATCGTTGCCGATTGCGAGTACCTATTTCACTAACACTTGACGAGGATTTAACACAATTTATGATCTATCAAAAATGACAATCTATCCATTAAATATTAGTTTCAACCCTTCTGGCTACGCTCAAGAGGTTTCTTGATGTAAACTATTCCTCTTCTTATTCGCAACGTCGTGGCAGATGATAAGTAATCCATGTGTTAGGTATTCTAATTGACTTCCCTTTACTGTATGGCACGTCTAACAGAATCACGCTGCCCGTTATTAGCAAGGTTTCATCAAAGTTTTTTCCTATCAATTCATTAACGACACATAAGCCTGACGCTTTGGGGGTGGTTTCTTCTTCGCCTATTGTCATCCAGTTTGAAGTGAGTATTCTGCGAATACGATGTTGAAGAGTCGCTCTAGGGTATCTATTTCTTGGAGAAGCAAGCTGTTAATAGTACAAAGGGCTGTCCAGAAAATTACCAGTAAAGTTTTCCGGACCCACATCTCAATTGTATCAATACATCGGCCGGCTGACTGCCTCCATAATGATTCATGTCTCAGAGGCATAAAGAAATATTGTCCACAAGGGCTCCAAGGTGTACCATTATCATTCATATTCCCATTACCATTCTCATACGCATTCTTCTTATTATTAATTATGTATATTAGAAGTGTGACAATATGGGCTAAAATGTTTTTTTTTGCAAGTATCCCAAAAAATATTGCTTTTCGCAATTAACTTTCCGAGATACATGAAACTTACAAAGAAAAATTTAAAATGTGTTATTTTTTTGTTGTTTTATAGTAAAAATTGACGGAGTTCCAGTTATTTGAAGGTGCGGAGCGATTTAAACCCGTTTCAAGAAACTTGAAATGTATGTATTTTGTTCCAAAATGTAAGGTTCTACGTTAAAGTTATAATGTAAAGTCGAATGTTTGTTTATTCAACTTTTTGTATTTCTTTTTATTTATGTTGCCATAAGACGAAAACCCACTGTGTTAGAACCTTTTCGAGGCATGACCCGTTTTCGCCCACAAAAGGTCCCATTCGTCAGTAAAATCCCAAGCTTTAAGGCATAAGTCAATTTTATATTTGAAATGCAGAAGTTAATTTTTCTGGATTTAAATTTAAGTAATGCTTTTTACCTGAAAAATGTGAAATTTTAGGTCTACTTTAGGAAGCTCCTATTTCATTTAAATTTATTTAAAAAAAAGAACGGAGATAAAGGAATTACATTTTAATGGCTTTCATTCTCTTCTTAGTATTTTTCTGTTGAACGTACCTATAGTTTCGGGGATATTGACAAAACAATATACCAATTTTCAGAAGGAATCGTTAATAATAGGAAATTTTTGCAAACGTGTATTTCAACAAATAGAGCGCATGAAATCTTACTATTCCAGAATTATTCAGCTAGGGTAATTACACTTTAAGGTAAGTACTATTGTCGATTCTATTATTTTTTAAAAAACATCTATTTTACATACATATTAAATGTCGAAATTTCTTTGTATATTGCGTCATCATTCAAGAGGCACTAAATAAAGCAAAAATAGAGACAAATCGATCGTATTTTAAACCCTCATAATTCATGCAATTTTCGACACTTAATTTGTTTAAAAATGTTTATTGATAACAAGATTAAAAAATCATTTTTAAAAATAAACATTTCATAAACAAATTTTACACTAAATTATCGCATGCAATATCCTAGTAGGTACTAGATTTTTGCGAAAGCTTTGTTGCCTGGTAATAGAAAGAGTGTAAATTGTCATGAGTTTTACTATTCTTGGTATATTCGCTCAGATGTACCTTTATATGTATTAAGTGATAGTAGATTATTTCTGATGGTAAAGTCATTATATTAAATTGAATGAACCATCTCTCAACCTTAATCAACTCTCAAGTTGATTCACACCCGCTAAAGTTCTTATGGCTCTTTTTTGTACAATGAAAACATCTGAAATTTGATTGAATCTACCCCAGTTAATCAAAGCATATATCATACCACTGTAGAATAGTGCATGATATACTATAAGTGCAGCGTCTAGGTTGTTTTTTTTTTTAATCTTTTTATTTAAGGTCGGCCTATTTCCGCTACCAGGGCCTATCACCGACGCCAGGAGACGAGCTACCCCCGACCTGGAAATTTTGCCGAACCTCTTCTCGTAAGAAGAATAGGGGTCTTTTACTTGCCTAACATTTAACGGACAAGGGACCGCTTGCTTTACATTCCCTCCATATACGCTGATATACAAGCCGCTAGTTGGCGGGACGAGATCGCTGTTTCTCAAGATGGATTTCACCCATCCAAGTACTAACAGCGTTGAACGTTGCTTCAGTGGAATATCGAAATACAATCACGCCTAAGACTCCTCTACACTCGCCTCCGCCCCGTTTTTAATGTGTCTAATTGCATATATCTTTTTACGCGATTTTGCAGTTAAATTATTGATATGTGAATGCCAAGTCAATTTACCATCTAAGGTCAGGCCTAGAAATTTTACTGTCTCCGAGGTATTATTCTTCGTAGAGAAAAGTAATGTGTTTGTTTTATTTCTATTTAAGGATAACTTGTTTGCATTGAACCAGTCAGAGGCTTTAATTATAAGGTTATTTGTATTGTCAGCAACATTACTGCCAGGATCTTTTAACTGTCTCGCAAAAGTAGTATTGTCCGTAAAAAGGACAGTAAAAATTGACATGACTTCAGGATCTTTTATGTACGTTAAAAATAAGGGCCCCAATACACTACCTTACGAAACACCGTGTAGTACTGGCAGCATGTTGCTGAGTTTGTCCTTGCAATACACACATTGGTATCTATTCCATAAGTAGGATTTAATAAGATTAAGTGCTAGACCTTTAAAATCAAAAAATTCTAGCTTATTAAGTAAAATCTCTTTGGAAACACGATCAAATATAGTTGTAGTAGTTATCACAGACACCTGTCGTTACTTTGTTATGTAGTAGTGTAAAGATTGAGTTTCTTCAGTTACCGTGTCTAATGTTATTGCACTATTATATTGATTAATTGAGATATTTACGGTAATAACTTTATTCGTTTTCTTGTTTTCTAGGTATTTATAAAAATGTGAAATAATAAATTTCGTCCGTTCTACTCCATTCTAAATGCAGTAAATATTATTTTCATCTTTATAAACTCTTCATTGAAAGATTAGGGGCCGTTTTTCTTATATGACCTACTAAGAATGGAATAGAATATCGCAAATGGCAATTGTGTAATGTGTATAGAAGTTAATATAAATATGTTTTAAATTTTACCTGCGTAACATCAAACGCAAAATAAAATAAATGTATTTAGCGGTTTAAACCCAATTCATATTCACTACGCACGCATTTTGAACCAATATTTCTATTGAAATTCTTGTTCGTATAATGGATAATTAAAGGATAATACCAAAAAGTGAACATCAAAGGAATCCTTCATTCAAACTATAATCCTTGGTAAAATGTGCGAGCCATGTAGTGCTACATCAAAGTGCGAAGAATCAAGAACAAAAGTTGAGATAAAACCGCCATCAGCAAAATTGTCTGGAGCAAACATACGGTTCTGAAGGTCAGCGTCGACTCGTTGGCATCTGATAAACCCTCTCCATTACAAATAATAATTGTTTTATTTTATATAATGTAAATTATCAATATGATTACTGTAGAAACCAAAATTGAAAAACCACGGGTTTAGAAGTTAAAATAATGATGTTTCAATTTTTCTAATGACAAAAATAAAACTGTAAAACCTGGCTTGTGAAAAATTATTTGCCAGTTCATTGAAAGGGTAAAGCTACAAAGCTTTGATATCCAGATTTTAAAAAAACCTTCCAATCCTACAGAATTTATTTTGGTTATAAAAAATAAGAGTTTTCCAGTGCTTGATGTCGACGTCGCTGGTAATTTCCTTGCAACCTTAGAAAGGACTGATATTTTCTGATGTACAATGGACGAAAGCTTAATAACAAAGGCATTTACACAAGATGCGCTAAAGAATATCTGTACTTAACTATATTTCATGAAATTTTTTATTTACCAGATTGATTGTATTTTTACCATGGAATCATCCGGATCGTCACCGTTCCTGACTTCATAGGCTATTGTCTATGTACAAAAAAAGAGGGTTGAAAGGAACTAAAACGTTAAAGGGTTTTTATTGTTTATTATGTTCAATTGACCCCTAGATATGAAAAAACCGCGGAGTGCTACCATTTAAAGTGGTGCGTTTTTGAGATCGAAGTAAAACAGGTCCACTTTTCATATTTTTTTTTGCTCGAAAACTATGAATTTTTTCTATAAACACGTCAATAGAAAAGTGTGTAGAGAATTAAATTTCCAATCGAAATGGCACCTTCAGAAGTCAAAAATTTTTTTTTTTACAAAAATACGTCCAAAAAACAAAACAAAAAAAAACGAAAAAATGCAATTTTTTATTTTTTTTTTATTTTAGCCTATAACTATTTTTCGGGTACATTTAGGCATAGACATTGCTGCATAACAAAAAAAGCTGGCGTTTTACCCGTTAAAATGAGATTTTGTAAATAGTTTTACGATTAATAGTGACCGAGATACAGCGTTTCAAAGTTTGCAACTTTTAACTTTTTTTTTGCTAATTTTTACTATTTTTTTTCAAATTTCGTCCTGTAACTTTTTTCTGAGTGAATTTAGGTGTAGACATTATTATACTAAAGTGAAATCTGACTTTACGCCCGTTGAAATGGTGGCTGGTAAAGGTCTCTACGACAAATAGAAACCTAGATCAGCGTTTCGAAGAGTGTTACTTTTATAAATTTTCTTCCAATTTTTACGTTCTTTTTTAAATTTCGGACTATAACTTATTTGTCAAATGCTTTAAGTACAGATATTGCTAAATGTTGGTCAAGATGTCGATCTTCTTATTATCCTATCATTATTACCAGAAGAAAATGAAAATATATATATTTTTAAACCTAGTATAGGAAATGTAACTGCTAAATTATATAACCATAATAGTTTCAAATTTAATCATCTACAAAAATACTTTGGCTTCGTCCATGCATTCAGTGGCTGTGATACAACCTCGTCCTTTTTTGGTATTGGTAAAAAGAAATTCTTGAATTTCATTAATAAGAATATTTTGCTTTTGGAAAAGTATTTAAATGAATTTTTGTGTGAAAATGCAAGTCCAGCAGCCATCGGTTCTGCTTCTGAATGTATTGTAACATTACTATACGGTATGAAAATTGATGGCCTGTCGCTATAAGTTATTTCAGAAGTACTCAACAGGTACGAAATTCTCATTGTCCCGATTGCCTCCAACAACTGATGCTGCTAAACATCATGGTTTAAGAACTTACTTGCAAATGCAACATTGGAAAGGAAATATTGTAAATCCTCTCATCTGGGGTTGGAAAAGATCAGAAAATGGACTAGTACCAATTTTGACAAATAAACCTCCCACACCACAAGTCTTTCTGGAAAAAAATCCTGTAAATGCACCAAAGGATGCAGAGGAAACTGTGATTGCAGGAAATTGGGAATGAATTGCTTCAATTTTTGCAAAGAATGTATGGTAATGAACTGTGAAAACGCTGATGTACCTCAAATAACGGAAGACGATGTTTACATAGATGCCGATGAAGAAATCGACTTTGATTTTGAAAATATGTTAAATCCAGCATTTGAATAATTTCATAATGTAAGTTATTAATCTAAGTTATTTGAACAAAAAAAAAAAAAAACACGTGATATAATAAAGTTCAGAAGTGGAAAAATGTAAAAAGTTATTTTTTAAGTACAATAATCTACTACATCTAGACTGTATCTTGGTTACTATTGATCACATAAACTTCTATTGCAGACCATTTAAACAAGAATGCTACGAGTACATTCCATGTAGCAATATCTGTATTTGACAAATATGTTATAGGCCGAAATTTAAAAAAGAACGTAAAAATTGGAAGAAAGTTAATAAAAGTAACACTCTTCGAAACGCTGTATCTAGGTTTCTATTTGTCGTAGAGACTTTTACCAGCCACCATTTCAACGGGCGTAAAGTCAGATTTCACTTTAATATAATAAATGTCTACACCTAAATTCACTCAGAAAAAAGTTATAGGACGAAATTTGAAAATAAATTGTAAAAATTAGCAAAAAAAGTTAAAAGTTGCAAATTTCGAAACGCTATATCTCGGTCACTATTAATTGTAAAACTGTTTACAAAATCTCATTTTAACGGGTAAAACGCCATCTTTTTTTGTTATGTAGCAATGTCTATGCCTAAATGTACCCGAAAAATAGTTACAGGCTAAAATTAAAAAAAAAATAAAAAAATTGCATTTTTTCGCTTTTTTTTGTTTTGTTTTTTGGATGTATTTTTGTAAAAAAAAAAATTTTTGACTTCTGAAGGTGCCATTTCGATTGGAAATTTAATTCTCTACACACTTTTCTATTGACGTGTTTATAGAAAAAATTCATAGTTTTCGAGCAAAAAAATATGAAAAGTGGACCTTTTTACTTCGGTCTCAAAAACGCACCACTTTAAATGGTAGCACTCCGCGGTTTTTTCATATCTTGGGGTCAATTGAACATAAGAAACAATAAAAACCCTTTAACGTTTTAGTTCCTTTCTACAGTACATGGACAATAGACTATCACTAAACAAGGTCAATATGGAAACAAGAAGGATCATAATTGTCAAAACAGTATCTCCATATAAATTTAATATACAGGGTGTTTCAAGACAAACTGCACTTACTTCTAAGGGTGATAGAGAACCCATTAATGAAGAAGTATTGAAAAGAGGAGGAGGGTCAATAAAGGCAGTTTTCCGCCCCCTCAGAAAATGGACCACAACACATGGAATAAGTTTCGCAGAAACAATATCCAGTTGATTCCAGCTGTACATACACTAAATCACAGAAACCTCAAAATATTTTTTACTTCATCCACCCCCACTACCACCCCCTAGCACCACCCCCACCCCACTACCGATGTGGGGTATCGTTTTATGGGTTTTTTGGGTAGGGGATTTCAAATATTATATTATTAAAGTTCCATAAACAATTATTTCCACATACAAAGTTTTTTCGTTGTGAGTGACTTGGACAGAGAATCTGGATGTGGAAATAGTGATTCCTTGGGCAGCGATTTTTTTTAATATTACATGCTGCGCATGGCGTTCCATCCCCGAATAAGGTATGGACAGGGGTAGTTTTTACCTTTTTGTTATCTCTATTGAATCGATACCTAATAGTTATCATAAAATAATAGTATATTACGTAATGAGTATTGTAAGAAGCATATTACGCACGAATGCAAAAGTTACGCACGATGTCGCGTAGCGGCGAGTGCGTATTTCCATGAGTGCGTAGTTGCTTTACAACTCGAATTATGTACTATACTTTACCTACGATCACTACTGTAAATAGTAAAAAACACACTACCTGCCATCTATGTAAGTGGAACTTTACATATTGTAAACAAATCGCACTGTAAACAAATCGTACGGTAAACAAAACGCACGGGACACGCAATTATAGGTATCTTATATCGCTGGCACGGGGTTTAAAAGAACAAATGCGCCTACGTAATTTTCAAACGCTGTCAAAACTGATATGATATTTATTGAATAATATTGTTGACAAGTAAACAGATTTTACTAAATAAATAAATAAATATTATCGTAGGTAAAGTATAGTACATAATTCGAGTTGTAAAGCAATTGCGCAATATGCTTCTTAAAACACTCATTACATAATATACTATTATCTATGATCATATTTATTTATTTATTTAGTAAAATCTGGATTTAGTTTACTAGTCAACAATGTTATTCAACAAATATTATGTCAGTTTTGACAGCGTTTGAAAATTACGTAGGCGCATTTGTTTTTTCAAACCCCGCGTAAGCGATATAAGCCACCTATAATTGCGTGTCCCGTGCGTTTTGTTTAACATGCGATTTGTTTACAGTGCGTTTTGTTTACAATATGTAAAATTCAACTTACATAGATGGCAGGTAGTGTGTTTTTTTACTATTTACAGTAGTGATCGTAGGTAAATATAATTTTCACATTCAGTATAAGCTATTATTTATAGCATTTTAGTGGCTGTTTTTATGTTTTTAGGGGTGAAATAAAATTTTCTCCAGACTTTTGGTACCACGAAGGTGTATTTTTATTAATCTTGAGCCTCTTCCAACCATTTTCTTTGGGTTTCATGCGTTCCGGGATAGGGGCCAAAAATCAGCTATTTATAACATTGTTCTTTAAATATTCAATACTTGAAAAAGTATTACTGATTTATGTTTGAAACGTAGCACAGTTATGTTTTGTTGATCGCTGATTACGAATCTGAGGTCAAAATTTTACAATTCAAAATGGCGGTTCCAAATGGCGGATGGTTTTTTTTTTCTAAAATAATTGTTTTAAACGGAGAAAAAATTGAACATCTAGGTGATGCTTTATATTAACGAAAAACAGCATTTTTTTGAAAAAAAAAATTATTACTGGGCAATTACAATAACAAAATGACAACATTTTTTTAAAAAAATGTGATAACGCACTTTGTGCCGGCCATAACTGCTTTATTTTTCATGATGTAGCAACAAGCAAAAATCATTTTAAATACTGGTTAATTATCTTTAATTTTGTGCCATAGAATTTGTGATGAAAGTGTCAGTTTCTAAGATATTCGACATTTAAACTGAATACTTCATCCTATAATCGGTCGGATGAAATTTGTGAACTTAAATACCTTCGAAATTATTATCATTCCTACTTAAAAATACAAAAAATACATTGTCAATTTATAAGCATAATTTTTGATGTCCACCATTTTTTTTCCAAAGAAACAAAAATGTTACGTATTTTTTAAAATCCTTGTACAATTTAAAATGCAATTTTTGTAAAGGGACAAAAAAATTTGAGCGCCTAGATCATACTATATATTAACGAAAAACGGTATATTATGGGAATATATTTTTTAATTACTGACTACTTACACAAAATTGCGACATTTTTATAAAAGAAATGCTAAGAAGCACATTGTTTATGTTCCTTTTCGTTTTTTATGTTATAGAGATAATCGAAAAATCATTTGAAAGCCTAATTAATAGACTTTCAGTTTGAATATTAGCATTTATAAGACAAAATGCGTTATAAGAATATAAGTATTGATAAGATTTCTTAATTTCAGAGTTGGCGTGAGAATAATTTGAAATGCACTGTTTATTATGTTTGTTTAAGTTATATGAAACAAATTTATTACTTATAAACAAATTAATTATTCATAAAATACTGTTTTGTAATTTATAATGCACAACATAATATAATTCTACATGCAATATAAAAAGTTCAGTATTGATTTTGGCGTTAGTTTCTTAAAGTATAAGTATGTGAATAATAAGCATATTATTAGCTACTACACCCAAGTCGATATTTAGGGATGGGATTAAAAACTTACATTTTGAATAATGGCAGTTAGTTTATCTTTAGAGCATAACTTATAATTCATGATGAATTTTTCTTTATAGTGGGTGCATAAATCCAATGGCAATTATTTTAAATAAATTTCACAATTTCGTTCAAGTAGCTGTTCGTGTCAAATTCACTGGAGTAGATCACAATGTAGCTATAAAAAGAAATTATTATAAAAATAAAAATAAAAGTTATTGTGTACAAAAGTTAAAACTTATTGATGGAATGAACACTACACTTTAAATGTTTACTATAGTATGAATATTTGGTCTGCATATACCTAAGAGTGGGAAGTAAAATATTTTATTTAAAATTAATATAATTGCTGTTTCATTCAAAAAGAATTGATTTATTATGTTGAACCTATGATGCGCCCACTATAAAAAAAATTCACCACAGTTTATAAGAGGGTCGTTACATTTCCGTAGTGATTTATAAAATTTAGAATTTTCTAAAATTTGTTAGTTCCTGCATATACAGTATCATGGCCACTTTTGAATCTTCTGATCTAAAAAAAAAAAAATGTTAAGTTGAATGGCTATGGCTAGACTTTGCCTTTGCGAATGGATATATTGTATGTACACAACCCCCCCCCCCCCCCGTATGGGAGGGTCTATTGGGTACTGAGTTTAGGGACCCGGGCTCCCGAGGAGCTCGTAGTGGGGGCCCGCCAGAGATATTGGCAATTTTTTTTTCAAATTCCCCCGCTCATCAATTATTAAGCACGGGGACCCGTTGGCTTTGGCTTTGGAAGGGACCGTATTGGGGTCCGCCAAAGATTTTGGCAATTTTTTTTCAAATTTTTTAAGCTCATCAATTATTGAAAAATTTTTTCCCGCTCATCAATTATCAGGCGCGGGGCCACGCCAGTGAATTTAGTACCGGGGCTCATGATTTGATGCGGGGGGCCTGGATGTACACGCTTTCTTAAGAAATACTTTATTATTATTATCATTATCGTTATCGTTGTTACTGTCATTGTCATTGTTATTATCATTATTATAAATCCTTGGAATTCAAAGAAACACGATCTGAGTGAAAATAATATTTCATCATTAATATACTGTACTACTGTATCATAAATTATACATATTTTACTTCCACATTCAGTGGACGCATAGTAACGCAAAAAAAATGTTTGAAATTTTTTATTGTCCAAATAGGCTTAGAATGTCATGAAACGTCGATATTTTAAGTTTGAGTAAAAAAAATATTTCTGTCTGTCTGTAACTTTTTTGTGTGCACAATTACGCTGAAACAGGTTTAAGATATTGACTTGAAATTTGGTATACATATGTATTTTAACGAGATCTGGAACTAGATTATATTTGTATTTTATTTCGTTGAAAGGTTGGGGATAAATTGGGGTAAATGGTAAATAGGTAAATCGAACAAGTAAGAGTCAATAAAATTGGTATTTACCATATACAGGGTGTTTCTAAAAGATTGGGACAACGCTTAGCTGTAGATTCTTGACATCAAAACAAGTCGATTTAACTCAAAAAGTAGTGGTCTAACTCTTTTCGTTTTCAAGATACAGGGTGGCAAAGTAAAAAAATTGTATTCGTAATTTTTCTCTATCTTAGAGACTATTATACGTATCTACTTCAAAGTTGGTAACGTCATGTTTTTTTCAGGTCGCTAATTACAATGGTGCTATTACCGATGCCACATTTTATAGATGGCGCTAGTTATAGGATTTTTACGTGACACTTTAAGCCATAACTTTTTTGAGGTTAAGCTCCAAGATAGAAACAAAATATGAAAACAATTTTTTTACTATACCACTCTGTATCTTGAAAACGAAAAGAGTTAGACCGCTACTTTCTGGGTTAAATCAACTTGTTCTGATGTCAAGAGTCTACGCTAAGCGTTGTCTCAATCTTTTCAAAACACCCGGGGTGTTGAATTTCTTCGAACTGGTGTGTGACAAAGTTGTAAATCGCTTTTTTCTCTGAAAGGGTGCATTTTATCGCGTTTAAACAATTAGACCTTTCCTTTAGGAAACTAAATTGCGTTTCGATTATAGTAGAAGACGATGTCCAAAACCTAACCTCAAAAAAGTTATGGCTTAAAGTGTCACGTAAAAGTCCTATAACTAGCGCCATCTATAAAATGTGGCATCGGTAATAGCACCATTGTAATTAGCGACCTGAAAAACATGACGTTACCAACTTTGAAGTAGATACGTATAATAGTCTCTAAGACAGAGAAAAATTACGAATACATTTTTTTTACTTTGCCACCCCAAACGAAAAGAGTTAGACCACTACTTTTTGAGTTAAATCGACTTGTTTTGATGTCAAGTATATTTTCGAAACACCCTGTATAATAGAAGCTAACGTTTCAAAAAATTTGTCGGCATTAGGTAGGTACCCCCATTCAACCCCACCCATTATTGAAGGGGGTGAAAAAAATAAAATTGTGATTTAGTGTGTGTACAAGAACCAAATTTCTTTTATTTCATCCACCTCCAGAATTCAGATTATCTCGATTTAAATCCTATTTTATAATTGTTTTAATTTCACGAATTTATTTATTTTAATTTTATTAACAGTTGTATATTAATACTGCTTAGATTTATGAGCATTTTGAAGCATTATTCGTTCTTTTTCTAATATTGTCATTATGAAGGGACCATAAAAGTTGAGGACGATTGTGAATTATTTATTTTTCCCAGTTACAGTTACAAAGAGTCGACTAATAATTTACTAATTCCGTCGTACAAGGCAAAAGTAAACTTAAATTAAGATAATTGCGAAATTCGTAAGCCTTTTAAATACTTACTCCATTCTTTTTCTATAGTCTAAAGAAGCAATTAAGAAACCTGACATAATTTAGTTGTGATGTCCCTTGCAGCATGCAGCAGTAAATTCAAACTGAGAATAATATTCCTTTTATGTTTATAATTTGATCTACGCTACCAGTTTCTTTTTGCAATATAAATTTTAATAAACCTGACTGACAATAGCTGCTATTCTTAATTAGTAATTCCTCTGACAGTTGCTCATTGCTTTAAACAGAAATAATGTTATGATTTAACCAAAGGTCTTTAGTACGGAAAGTACTGATTTTAGAAGTAAATTTATCGACGTCAATGCAACTGATGCTATGCTACAATGTTGTAATGTTACCACAATGAGGTGCACTTTTGTTTTTAAATTTAACAAAAACTATGTTTAAACGAAAGGAGGCATATTTATTAAATCAAGACGGCAACAAAGGAATTTTGATAACAATAAGGCATAAAAAAGGAAAAATCTAAGTTTTTAACATTTGCAACGCAATATATTCGTTCTTGCCATATCTGTGCATCTGTTAGGTAAACTGCCTACTATAATAAGCTCCGAAAGATAAACAAACAGTTGTTGCTTTGCATTATATTAAAATGCTCTAGGATAAATTCAGGACCCTCCTTCCAACAAAATTTCTATAAGATTAATTTCTGTAAACTGTGCAGATCACGATGAACTGATAATTTCATAGCCTTGGAAAACTCATTCTCACTATATGTGGCCAGTCGTTATAGTTGGAAATTCGGACTTATTCTTGCGGCATATAGCAGCATAATAAGTTGTAGAATATTGTCCAGGTATTAGATGGCATTAAGGAAACTATTCCTGAGGACAAGATCGGTTAGTTAGTAACTATTTACTTCCTAGACAGCCGTAAGACATTCCACATTCGCTTTCTCCTCGAATCTGGCTGAATTCGCATGTGGAAATCACAGGAAAAGTATTTACACATAACTTCCCTCTTTATTTTGTAACTTTTATTTATTATTTTCTCTGTGGGATGACCACCCTGTATATTTTCTTAACTAATCAGGTTTTCTTCTTGGCAATAGTGAGAACATTTTAAATGTTACTTTCCTCTGTCATTTTGTAATTAATTATTATTTTTAGAATGACCACCTTGTACATTTTTCATTAAAATTTTATTCTTTGACAGTAGTTGTGTTAACTTCAAGCCAAATATTAATTTTGGTATGAGAAAATTTTTATCCTACAAATCGTAATTTAATGTTTTATTTATTGTAATATTCATCACATGTTTGTCCACATATGACCTGCCACATGTGTACTATTATATAGCAAAGGTAAGTAGTAGTAATTTATACAACAAGTGCATAAGGAGGTACTTTTTTCACGAATGGGAAGTTCGACAATTCTATAAGTGAAATAAGATTATATAAAAAAATATTTTTAAGAGAAAGCTTTTATTTGAAAAAACTACGAAACCAAAAGCTTTGAGGGCGGTCATATAGCGCTATTGCATAGTTAATTTGCTCAATTGACCGCCTCCGAGGCTTTTGGTTTCCAGGCGTATGAATTTAAAAAAAATTATGTTCACTTTTTAGTAGTTTTTTCAAATAAAAGCTTTTTCTTAAAATATTTTTTTATATAATTTTATTTTTTACATTTTAGTCTACTTATTTTACAGACAGACGAAACCTTTTCATTTGCCACCTCTATCCGCCCCTTCCCTCTCCCGTGTTCTTGTAGAAGAACGCACTACCGGGCGTCAAAATGACGCGACACCAATTTATTTCTCAGGGGGCGCCAGTCGCGTATTACCCCGTTCTTCTACCTCCCAGGCGGGTTCGAGATAAGATGACTTCGGTAGCCGAAAAGCGGGACCAAGGCTGCACTACCACAGATCGGAAACCACGCTCTCTCCGGACCCGAACTCCCCCGTTAGGGGCTCAGGCACCTCTCAACTTCCTGAATCCCTGCACAAAAAAAATCCCAACCGAAGAACCTCTCTGCGGAGGGATCAGTCTTGGCACGCGAAAATCGCGCTTTGGTCCATTAATAACGGAATATATTTCTCAAAAAACGCATAAAAAAATCCCTATCGAACCTCCGCAAAACAACCAGAAGGTCGAACGCCAATGCGAACTAACTCGACACATCCGGCCCTCCATACGAAAGTTCCAGGGATTATAGACCGTCAACAGGCCTCAAGATCAATCAAGAAACATTAGTTCAAAGAATCCGCTTATTCAACAGAACCGGTTACACAAAACTCTCAAGAAAGAATCGTGCCTTCCCCAATCAAGGCAGCGACCCCCAGACCACACAAGCGAGAGCGCTCGCGCTAACGATCGATTAGGTAGAAAAGATTCATACGTACCTTCTCAGAATCAAAATGCGAGCTTTCAGAATCATTTCAGACTCCGGGCAAATGAACAATTAAGGCTGACTGAAACCAACCCAAAAAAGCTTTACTAAATGAATTCAGTTTCGCCAGAGACCACCCAGCTTCAAAGTTCCTGTATCGCGGAGATTCACGCACTCAAACACATTCAGAGGACCTACCACTGCACAAGTTGAGTGGCGTTCGATCAGTCCACGACCTACCAACCCCCACCACAGTCGATTAATAATATCGATTTGGCAGCGTCTCACCTTCGAGCGACTATTAGGCAAAATTGAATTTTTGGATTTTTATGCACAAGGCGTTTTCCTCTATAACTTTGTCATTTGAAAAGCCCCGTTATTGGCTTTTCTACCATCGCTTTGTCTGGACTACTCAACGCGCTCGACCAAATTGCGAGCCGCTGGGTCAATCCAAACTCTTTCCATGCGAGAAACCGGCCTTGTACATGTGCATTGATTTTTATCAATTTTTGCTTATCGGCACTACGCCGGCTTTGACAAAATCTTCTATTTTGCCTTTTGGATGCAGTGCATCGTTAAAATTTTATGCTCATACTTTAGAATTGGGCTTTCAATGATCGTACCTCAAAGGTCAATGTCTTTGGTTGAGGAATAAAAAATAAAAAATAATTTAAAGTATATTATATTATTTTTCAAAGTCCAATTTATGGTACCTTTGAAAAAGTATATTATTCATAAATCTTTGTCATTATATACTTCTACTCTGATATTCTGAACCAAAAACATTTTTCCTAAGTGAAAATTCGGTGTTTCTTCGAATTTTCGCCTGGTCATTTCCAACGCCTTATAGAACCCAAAACGGTCCTTGTGGACTGATCTGCGCCTCTGCAGACTCCCGAAAATGTCTTTAAATGAAATTTTTGCCTAAGTCGAATTTTGATTATGTCTTCAACTTAGGACGATTTTGGAGAGTTCTACAACACTCCCCTCCTTTGGTTGAATCTTTTCTACTCATCGATTGCCTTTAATTTCCATATTCACTTGTATGTCTGTATGCCTTCATTTGACGGTCTGACCTATGGTACAGATGTTTTAAAAATAACGGCCTTAATTGGGGCAGACGGCTGATTCGCCTATCTAACTTAAAATAAATACATTTTTTAAACAATACGACAAGTTGATACAACATTTTTATCAACTTAATTACACCCGCGTCGAGGTGCGAAGCGAAGCGAAGCGTAGCACAATTTTGATTAGCGTCCACTCTCACTAACTCGTTGCACTCGCTTTTTTGCCCTGGTCTCGCTCTTGCTTAACTTCGGTCCTTTCTAGAAGAGGCTGTCTATATCTCCATGCCGCAGCTTGGACGGTCCTCGCCTTTGAGTTCCAGACTTCACCATGCCGCGCCCTTGCGACAGGCTGGGTCATCTTTCCATTTTTGCACATGGAAAATGCAGTTCTGCAACTAGATTGACTTTTTAGCAAGTCGTCGACTGGAACGCGTCGACTAACAAACACAATGTGTTGTTTTTAATGAAATATTTTTCTAACATGAATTTTGTTAACTTATAATGGTTAGAAATTGGTTCTTCGTAAGGTAGATTGAATCGGCTTACGATACTCGTGCGGTCATCACTACTTTGTGAAAAAAGTATAAAAAAAAAAAAATTGAAGCGTCTTCTTGAGCGAAGAACGGCTTCTGAAACTCGTCTCGTAGTTTCTCCTTCGTAAGGTAGATTAAATCGGCTTACGATACTCGTGCGGTCATCACGACTTGTGAAAAAAGTATAAAAAAAAAATTGAAGCGTCTTCTTGAGCGAAGAACGGCTTCTGAAACTCGTAGTTTCCATTTGGGGTATACGTTAATTTTGTTGACTTAAAATGATTAAAATTGAAGTTGTCTTCTTGCATAAGAAAAACAGCTTCCGAAACTCGTACTGATTCGTACTTATGCCTACGTCCATTACTCGAACTTGGCGGCTCTCGCTCTTGAGAAGCTAGGCTTACCGGATCGCGCTCTTGCGTCGGGTTCGCCGTCTTTCCATGTCTGCTCATGGGGTAGACTTTAAATTTTCGATTCGACCGCATACAGGTCAAAATCGCCACTTAGAATTTTGAGAAAAAATATAAAAAAAAGCGAAAACGGCTATTAGCCGTGGTCGACCTCAGAAATATCTAGAGGTGACTCTTCTATATCTGGCTCATCTCGAGCATCTTCGGGATCTCGACTTATTACATCCGGCTCATCTTGAGCACTTGCGGGAACATTGATTTGAACTAGTGTGGTATCGCTACGTCGCTCTGACCTGGGCGCGATCTCATTGTCTGATGAGGAAGCGTCGTCACTAAGATGAATTTCATCCGGACTATCTTCTGATTCTTCAGACAATTCCAATTCAACATCGGGGTCTCCCTTAGGTGCCGGCCTGATGGCATCGACATGTAATCTCGTCGAAGTTACCCCCTTGTGAATGAGGTAAACTTCATTGGACAATCTCTTTAAAACCTTGTGTGGCCCACTCCACGACGGTGTGAAGGTATGATCCTTCCTGATCCTTTTAGTCATTACCATATCTCCCACTTTATATACGACCGGCGTTACCGCCACTTTGGGCGCGTAACGCCATTGGTAATTTGTTTGATTTTTACGAATCTCTTTGACTCTTTCAAGGCGGGGAACGTCCGCTTGATTACGACGTTCTTGTCTATAAGCGAACATATTCCAATCACCAATCTGCGGTAATTCATAGCCGAGCACTACGAAACTGGGCGTATGCCCCGTAGCGGCGTTTTTTCTTGTTCTCAAGATATATGCCATCTGACTAACATGTCGATCCCACTCGTCGTTGGGTGAACCATATAATAAGGTTTTTAAGATCTTCTTGGCTTCTTGCACCCTCCTTTCTATTGGATTGGCCTGTTGGTGGTAAGCTGCTGTGAAGAATCTTTCAATATTGTTACGTGTACAGAACGTATCGTAAAAGCCGGAATTGAAGTGGCCTCCCTGGTCGGAAATGATGACCCTCGGAACGCCATATCTCGCCACTAGTTCCTCTTCGATAAATTGTGCTATTGTTTTTCCACTGACTTGGGTGAACGCCTTGGCTTCGACCCACTTACTAAATACATCCTCTACCATTAATATATATCGGTTATCTGCATCTTTGGTTCGCTGAAGCGGTCCGATTACATCGACGCTTAGAACTTCGAACGGATGCGATGGAGCATGGCTTCTGAGAGGAGCCTTCGGTTGTGATTGTCTGCTTTTTACGGAATTACAAATAATGCACTCATTTAAATATTTGTTAACTAGTCTCGACAAATTATTAAAATAATAGCGGCCCGAGATGATTCTAACAGTTTCATCGCGGCCGGGGTGACCTACTTCCGGTCGGTCGTGAAAATGAGATATTACTCTCATGACCATACGTTTTGGTACGTATAATTTTTCTATAACATTTTCGCCTCTCGTCCAAAGTGTGCCGCCTATCACTTGTCTTGTATTGACGAATTTCACCTCTGCCTCGGTTTTATCTGCTTGTCGCACTAGAGTATTCCATCGTTCGATTTGGTCTTGGATATCTCTGGAGTGCGTTTGCGCTTCTCTGACCTGATCGTTTAATTCCAATGTGGTAATCACTGATATTCGTTCCTTGTACGAGAATTTTGGTGGGTACATTCTCTCCTCTTCGTCGTCTGCTTCGACGTTTGGGCCTTGAGGATTTCTGCTCAAATAGTCTGCCAATATATTTTCCTTGCCGGGACAATGTTCTATTGTGAAGCTGTATTCCTGAAGTAATAATGACCAACGTGTAAATTTCGTTTTCTCGTCCTTATGCTTATTTAACCATAGTAAAGCTCGATTGTCGGTTTTGACTATAAATGGACGGTCTGCCAAATATATTTTGTATTTCCTTATATAATTAACGACGCTCAAACATTCCAATTCATTGATATGGTATTTTCTCTCCGTCGGAGATAACGTATTACTAGCATAAGAGACGATGTGCTTCTGGTCATTATCCCCCAATTGATATAATACTGCAGATAATCCTATTAAGGATGCGTCCGTCTGCAGTATGAACATTTTATTGAAATCTGGCCGGTGCAGTCCTAGAGGTTTATTCAATACTTCTTTTAGTAAAATAAAAGCTTCTTGGGCTTCCGGATTCCACTTGAAGCGCCAGTCTTTCGAGAGTAGTCGGGTCAAGGGCTTTGTAATTATTGCAACATTAGGGATATATTCACGTACCCAATTACATAAACCAAGGAAACTCTGAAGCTGGCGCCTCGTCGTAGGGGCCGGATAATTTTGTATCTGTAATATGTGTTTTTCTAATGGTTGAGTGGTGTTGGCATTTATTTGATGCCCGAGATAGGTTATGCTTGACGTGGCTACTACACATTTTTCCGGTGACACCTTTAAATTATGCAAACGCAGGCGTTCAAAGACGGCTCTCAGATGGTTTACATGCTGTTCTATATTTTCACTGTAGATGATAATATCATCGAGATATACTTTGCAGAAATGATGCAAGTAGCCGGTCAATACGTCTCTTGCCATAAATTTTTGGAATGTACATGGAGCGGTCTTCAATCCGAAAGGCATCACGTTAAATCGGTAAGATGCTCCATCTAATGTTGTAAACGTAGAATAGTTTTTTGACGACTCCTCAAGAGGGATTTGCCAATATCCGCTCTTGAGGTCCAACACCGTAAATATGTTGGCGTTTCCTAGATCCTTTATACTCTCGTATATCTTTGGTAAGACGGATGCTTCGTCTTCCGTTACTTCATTTAAGTGACGATAATCAATGCAGAAGCGAGGCTTCTTGCCGGGCCTTTCAATTATAATGGGAGGCGAACTGTACTGAGCGGTACTCGGTTCTATGACCCCGGCTTTCAGCATCTCTTCAATTTGATCGTACATAACTTTTTTCTTAGAAGGAGACATGGGGTAGGGTTTGATATTGAACGGGCGGTCGTCTTTAACTTTTATTTTATGTTTCGTTGTCACCGTGGTAGCTTGGGTAGGCACCGCGGTGAACAATTCAGCGAATTCCTCGAATAGAGGTTTTAAATTATCGTTTCCGATGATCAGTTCTTCGGGAAGCCGGCATTGCTTCCTTGCTTGATGTGCCGCTTGATTCCAGAAGACGGTTATTCGCTCTTCGGTGCCGACGTAGACACATTTACGTTGATAATCGAATACGACATTGTGAGCATATAAAAACGGGGCTCCCAGAATGAGCTCTTCATTTAAATTTTGAATGACCTGAAACGTGGTCTGAAAGGGTACATCTAGTACATTAACGTTTATGGTCGTAGTCCCGAGGGATTCTACTAAACCATCGCCACAAGCCATAACAAAAGTTTGGGGAGCTGTAAGTTGATCAATGTCGTTCAAAAATTTCGGTTGGATAATATTCCTTGTCGAACCTGTATCCAATAAAGCGTTAACCGCTCGATTATTAATTATAATCTTAATGCGAGGCAGAGGGAAAGCGTCGTTGGTTTGATTGATAGATTCTAATGTAGTGAATCGGTGGGGAGATAGGTTGACTTCTTGATCCTTAAACAGGTAATTAAGGTCAGGAAGGTCATCGAAGTTTTTTAATTTAAACTTCTTGCTTCGGAGCTTCCTCGAGGGTCGCTTCGAGCCTGCTGGGGCCTGGTAGGCGGGGCTGGTACAGTTCGGCCTGGGCCATCGCCTCTGACCCCCGCTTGGTTTCCCGTATTCATATTACGATAGGGATTGTTTGGGCATTCCGCATGAAAATGCCACTGCTCTGTTGGGCAATATCTGCAAGGGCGATATGGGACTCGGGAGTTCCTTACGTCTCCAGTACCCCTTCTCGGTATATCCCCTCTAGGCAGCGAGGAAATATTATTTGCAAAATGCACCCTTGGTGCTGGCGGATTATCTCTTCTTTGAGATCCATTGAATGGTGTCCTAGATGCACCAAAGGAACTGGAGGACGGCTTCGCTAATGCGGAGGGTTCCGTTCTCCAGTTACTGCTCGATTGCTGATTCCCTTGAGCTGAAGCGGTAGAGGTGGACGCTTCTCGGTCTTTGCTTTTCTTTGCATTTTGCAGAATCTCGAATTCTTTATTCTCATCCATGATTTTGGCCATTTGTTCGGTCATCGTCACTAGTGTATTTGTATCTAGTATGACGGCACTCTTTAGGAGCATTTTCATATCAGGTCTCAACTGATTGAAGATGGTAGCCGCCTTCATCGCCTCCGGCTTAAACGGATCGATCCTGTTGAAGAGGCATACCTTCCTGGAAATAAATACTGACGTATTTTCCTCGGCATCTTGTTTCTTGCCATATAAATTAGCTACTGCTTCGGTGAGTACTTCACCTGAATCGTAACGGCTTCTGAACCGCTCGAGGAATAGAGGATACGTGGTAATTAGGGTTCGGTATTGTTCGAACCATTTCCTAGCATCGTCTTTGAGCTGTTCTGATATTTTATACAGACGGTCGTTATCCTGCGTAATTCGTACTCGGACGAAAAATTCCTCCATATGATGAATGAAGGTTTCAGGGTCTTCGTGTTCGAAGCCATGAAATTCCGCATTTGGATGCTTCGACCGATACTTATGCTCGTGTGTGGCTTCGCTTAGAGCTTTGGCAAGACCTGCTGCCATTTGGGCGAACACTTGTTCTGAGGAGGGCTGTATGACTCCTTCAGTGGTACTCGGGCCAACCCCCGAACTACCCAGTACATCCTCCGCGCACGGCCTCTCTAACCCTCTAGAGACGTTGTCCATCACAGATGTCGGCTCGTCGTAAAACTGGAAAGGCGTTGATTCATCCATATCCTTTCCAGAAAGCCCTGCTGACTAACAACGCCCCACGTTGGGCGCCATGTAGAAGAACGCACTACCGGGCGTCAAAATGACGCGACACCAATTTATTTCTCAGGGGGCGCCAGTCGCGTATTACCCCGTTCTTCTACCTCCCAGGCGGGTTCGAGATAAGATGACTTCGGTAGCCGAAAAGCGGGACCAAGGCTGCACTACCACAGATCGGAAACCACGCTCTCTCCGGACCCGAACTCCCCCGTTAGGGGCTCAGGCACCTCTCAACTTCCTGAATCCCTGCACAAAAAAATCCCAACCGAAGAACCTCTCTGCGGAGGGATCAGTCTTGGCACGCGAAAATCGCGCTTTGGTCCATTAATAACGGAATATATTTCTCAAAAAACGCATAAAAAAATCCCTATCGAACCTCCGCAAAACAACCAGAAGGTCGAACGCCAATGCGAACTAACTCGACACATCCGGCCCTCCATACGAAAGTTCCAGGGATTATAGACCGTCAACAGGCCTCAAGATCAATCAAGAAACATTAGTTCAAAGAATCCGCTTATTCAACAGAACCGGTTACACAAAACTCTCAAGAAAGAATCGTGCCTTCCCCAATCAAGGCAGCGACCCCCAGACCACACAAGCGAGAGCGCTCGCGCTAACGATCGATTAGGTAGAAAAGATTCATACGTACCTTCTCAGAATCAAAATGCGAGCTTTCAGAATCATTTCAGACTCCGGGCAAATGAACAATTAAGGCTGACTGAAACCAACCCAAAAAAGCTTTACTAAATGAATTCAGTTTCGCCAGAGACCACCCAGCTTCAAAGTTCCTGTATCGCGGAGATTCACGCACTCAAACACATTCAGAGGACCTACCACTGCACAAGTTGAGTGGCGTTCGATCAGTCCACGACCTACCAACCCCCACCACAGTCGATTAATAATATCGATTTGGCAGCGTCTCACCTTCGAGCGACTATTAGGCAAAATTGAATTTTTGGATTTTTATGCACAAGGCGTTTTCCTCTATAACTTTGTCATTTGAAAAGCCCCGTTATTGGCTTTTCTACCATCGCTTTGTCTGGACTACTCAACGCGCTCGACCAAATTGCGAGCCGCTGGGTCAATCCAAACTCTTTCCATGCGAGAAACCGGCCTTGTACATGTGCATTGATTTTTATCAATTTTTGCTTATCGGCACTACGCCGGCTTTGACAAAATCTTCTATTTTGCCTTTTGGATGCAGTGCATCGTTAAAATTTTATGCTCATACTTTAGAATTGGGCTTTCAATGATCGTACCTCAAAGGTCAATGTCTTTGGTTGAGGAATAAAAAATAAAAAATAATTTAAAGTATATTATATTATTTTTCAAAGTCCAATTTATGGTACCTTTGAAAAAGTATATTATTCATAAATCTTTGTCATTATATACTTCTACTCTGATATTCTGAACCAAAAACATTTTTCCTAAGTGAAAATTCGGTGTTTCTTCGAATTTTCGCCTGGTCATTTCCAACGCCTTATAGAACCCAAAACGGTCCTTGTGGACTGATCTGCGCCTCTGCAGACTCCCGAAAATGTCTTTAAATGAAATTTTTGCCTAAGTCGAATTTTGATTATGTCTTCAACTTAGGACGATTTTGGAGAGTTCTACAACATTCTCACCCCTCTAACACTGCTTCCCACCTCTTCCCTTTCCCATCTCTCCCCAACTCTTTCCACCCCATTCCTACATCTTTCCACCCCATTTCCATCTCTCTCCACCCCTTCTCACCCCGTCCCCACCTCTACCTATCTCTCCCCTCCCCTTTTTACCTCTTCCCATCCCTTCCCACCTCTTTCCACCAACCCACCCTTTCCCATTTCTACCCACCTCTTTCCCACCTTTTCCCCACCTCTTCCCCACCTCTTTCCACCCCTTCCCCATCTCTTTCTACCTCTCCCACATCCGCCATATTGAATTTAGCATGATGTCACCTACTTTATGGTATTTTACTCGTCAAACTCTCTCATTTGATACCCATATGAAGGGGGTTGTGACTAAAAAGCCGATCCGCCATCTTAGGACGTGCGATATATTGGATTTAGAATGACGTCACATTGCTTATCGTATTTTGCTCATCAAACTCTTTCATTTGATACCCATATCAAGGGGGTTGTGACTAAAAAGCCGATCCGCCACCTTGGGACGTCCACCATATTGAATTTAGAATAACGTCACATTGTTTATCGTAGTTTACTCGTCAAACCCTTTCATTTGATGCCCATATCAAGGGGGTTGTGACTACAAAGCCGATCCGCCATCTTAAAACGTGCGACATATTGGATTTAGAATGACGTCACATTGTTTATCGTATTTACTCGTCAAACCCTTTCATTTGATACCCATATCGGGGTTGTGACTAAAAAGCCGATCCGCCATCTTGGGACGTCCGCCATATTAGATTTAGACCGATAATGGCTATACTATGTTGCATTGTCACCGGACTTATACACGTGTGCCAAATTTCAAAGCTCTAGCTTAATTAGAACTAGTCGAAATTCAGCTTGCAAGATGTGACCTAAACTAACAAACAAACAAACACACAAACAAACATACAAACATTGCAAGTTAAATAAAAGATTTTAAAAAAGGCACTTCCTGCATGAGTTTCATGCAATATTCTTTCTGTGACAGTCCTCAATTTATATATTTAGACAAATAAACTGACAAAACGTTGCAGTACCATGTCAAACACTTTCTTTAACACTACTAAACAACTAACTTTAAACAGTCTTGTTTTATTTTTATATCGGCGTTTCAACAACTTACATATAATAACACGTAAAGACGTTAATGCAACCTATATATTAGGGTGGCCCTTAGCTATACTTGACGATATTTCTTTTTTACAATTGCTTCGGTCTTACCCCCTAAAGTGGTTCCAATGATTTGAAAAATGAAGTATACAAAATTTTAACTCGATCGGATAACGCTAACCTGTGCTCCAAGGCAATTGAAATTTACCATCAGACGCAATTTTCATCATTATTTTTTTCTTGCAATTTTCTCGACCTCGCTCCCTAAAGTGGTTCCATTTATTTAAAAAATGAAGCATGCAAAATTTTAACTCTATCAGCTAACGTTAACCTGTGCCCCAAGGCAATTAAAATTCACCATCAGACGCAATTTTCATCTATTTTCAATAGTATCTCATGAACTGTTGATTACATCGAAATGTTATACAGGGTTTTCCCACTAATTTTATTTTGACATTTTATGTTGTGAAAATGATATAATAAAAAATTTTACTAATTTACAATAATTTACTTTTCTAATAAGATTACTTCTAAGAAACTATCCTTAAAACAACTTGCTGATAATTTCAGGGCTTTTTAAAACGAGCATTTTTACGCGCCAGAATTACGTATCTACCCGGAAAACCAATGAGATTATGGATATAATTTTGTGTTAAAGGAAGCTTTCCTCTAAAATTCAGAATTTCCTCTTTTTTTTTATCTATTTATTTAACGTCCGCCTATTTGCTCTTTTATTGCTTGTACTGTGATTGGTCTAAAGCAGTAGACATAAATATTGGCCAATCAGAATCCAGATAAAAAACGCCACACAAGTTATTCGTAAAAGCGTTGGACGTTGATATTTTGTAGTTTAGGCAGAAAACTTATACCATATATATGGTACCATTATATATGGTATAAGTTCTCTGGTTTAGGTTTAACCTTCATCCGTTTCTGCACTAACGGTATACATCAGATGACAGATGACTAACCTAAAACTTTATTTATATTTTGATGTTTGGATTGTTTGGAATGAAAATATTATCATTTTATCAGTTTCTGGTTTATGTTTTATTAATTCTACGATCAAAATGAGTGAAGTGGAAGAGGGATATGTTAAAGGTGCCGATGATAATTTACCTAAAGTAGACTTTGAAATAATGAATAATTTTATCTATAACAAATCTTTTCCCAGATGAAATGTTTGTTCAGATTTTACAGCAGAAAACCAATATTAAGTAGTACTGTCAAAAATAATATTGAGGGAGCATTTTCACTAGTATTATTACACAAAGGTACAAAACAAACTTTTTTAGGCATTTTGATAATCCATTACAACTCATAATAATTAGTCTTTTTCCTCGGAAGATTTAAGAAAGATCCTCTAGAGGCAGCACTAGTGGGGGGTACAAATGTTTTGATTTTCCTATTGACAGCAACGTTAAACGTACCTGTTATTATTATTAAAATAAATAAATACTAAGTTTCATATGTGACAGTTGCTCTAAAAGAAGATTTTACGTCTGCTCTTAAGAAGTATGACAAATCATTCGCGTTAACTTCCATATTTTATACAAAATCACTCAAACAATATTGTCTTCCTCTTTGCAGTGCTTTCGAGTTGCCACAGTTAGGAAGCTGTTCATCATAATCAGATAAGGGATCATTTGAGTCTAAAATATCACTAGGGCTAGTAATAATATAATTATACATTGTAGCATAGCAAAAAGTACGAGGAATAGTCCGGGATGGGAAAATAGACCAGTTTGAAGAAGGAAAGGTGCAGGATGTTGAGCTTGGTAGAACTGGATTAAGTAATTTCATGCGTTGCTGTTTATCTTCTAAACATTTACCACCATCAATTCCGATAAAAAAATGTTTACCATTACCATTCGCAAAACAATCCTCAATTCTTAAATATATAAAAAAAGTATTAATAAAATTAATATAAAGTATTTAAATCTTTGACAGCATGATGACATTTAAGGCGAATAATCAAGGACAACTAACCTTTCTACTAGTACATTTTTATTACCTGATACAGGTAAACCACGACATACAAGCCATCGTTTTAAATCCGGGACAAGTTGGCCGTGTACTTTTGCAAATTTCAATTTTGCTCCGATACATCATAATCCGTTTATTCCATTTTAAAAAAGTACGTAGAAAATCAAAACATGATGTGTACCCCCCACTAGTGCTGCCTCTAGTGGATCTTTTTTAAATCATCCGAGGAAACAGGCTAATTAAAAAGTGCTGTCATAGTCCATGAATGTTTTCTAGAGGGAAATGCCGAGATCACAATTTTTGACTTGAGGATTGTGTTTGGACTATTTAGGAGGTAAACATACCAAAAGTCTCCGAACGTAGGAGGTGGGAGGGATGCAGGGGGGCACAAAGAAAGTCCCGGTTTTTGGTTTTTCGCTCATATCTCGAAAACGGTTAGCCCTAATCAAAAAGTGGCTATATGCAAAATTAGAGCTGACTAAATTTTCTACAATAATGTTTCTATTAATTTTTTTCATATCTGTTATGGTTCAGTAATGAATTGTAAATCTTTTGACTGTATTCTAACTTTATTATAAATTAATTATAAATTGAATATAAATTTTAATAGTAATAGAAAAAAAATTCTTGTACAGGTATCCGCTTCACAGCAGACTGAATTCAAATATCGAATGGAAAATGTCTTTGCGTCTGTAAGTGTGTCTGTGCGTGTATACCGTTTCTTGTAAATACGATAACTTCTGTTAAACTTAAAATATTTAATTACAATTTGGAGCATATGTAAAACAGCATATTACAATAATCCCTATTGAAATTGAGCCATATCTGTAATACATGGTGATAACCAGAGGACTACAAACTTTCACATCAAAATAATCTTATTAAAAACACCATGTTCCATATTTTAGGATAACATTGATATATCATCTAATTTAAATAAAGTTGGTTTGTCTAACATACACCCGGTATATTGCTGTTTATAAATCTTATACATCTTCTTATTTTTGTATGCTTTCTAATGTTTTGCTCTGAAATTAAAATAAAACCTATTTTACGTATGAGAGTTTGTAGGTCTCTGGTTATCACCATGTATTACAGATATGGCTCAATTTCAACAGGGATTATTGAAATATGCCGTTTTACATATGCTCCAAATTGTACTTAAATATTTTAAGTTTAACAGAAGTTATCGTATTTACAAGAAACGGTATACACGCACACATACATATACACGCACACATACATATACACGCACACACACACTTACAGACGCAAAGACATTTTTTATTCGATATTTGAGTTCAGTCTGCTGTAAAGTGGATATCTATACAAGAAATTTTTTTCTACGATTACTATTAAAATTTATATTCAATTTATAATAAATTTATAATAAAGTTAGAATACAGTCAAAAGATTTACAATTCATTACTGAACCATAACAGATATGAAAAAAATTAATAGAAACAGTATTGTAGAAAATTTAGTCAGCTCTAATTTTGCATATAGCCACTTTTTGATTAGGGCTAACCGTTTTCGAGATATGAGCGAAAAAACGAAAACCGGGACCTTCTTCGTGCCCCCCTGCATCCCTCCCACCTCCTACATTCGGGGACTTTTGGTATGTTTTCCTCCTAAATAGTCCAAACACAGCAAGTCAAAAATTGTGATCTCGGCATTTTCCTCTAGACCCCCTTATTGAACGTGAATTGACTGGGCTATCAGTAAACGGAGGTTATGTTTTATATTTTTCACGGCTATCTTATGCAACAATGTAACCGACTTTTTATTGGATTTCAGGGCGTTGATGTCACAACGCGCTAATTTATGGCTGTTTAAAATAAACTCAATATTTTTCAAACTTCAAGTTTTTTTTTTGTCACTATTAGTAAAATTAAAAAGATAATAAATATGCCATAAATCATTTTTTTACGTGAATTAAGTACTTCAGCAATAATTTTTTTTTTCTTGGAAAACCCTATATTTCTTTGAATTTTTTCATACATTTAATAGTTGAATAAGAATAATGAAGCTTTGGTTGGCATAAACAGGCACCAAAACATTCATGTTCTCGTTGAGATGCCAGGGTACGCGTTTTGTGTCCCATGAATTAATCGAATTAGCTTCCCTTTATTTTAAGGGATGTCTTATAGCAACACGGTATGTGTCGCGGTTGTCTGCTAGGTGTACGACCTCAACAAATTCTTTTTCATTGGTCATTTTTTAACTACAATGATTCCCTTTGATATTGCCATCTGCTGCAGCTGAGGCTCGAACTCAGTAGGGAAATCAGCGAACTAACCACGTTGTTTCACTCAATCGCGGCCTAGGCCATTGCTACAGTTTCGTTAACCCTCTAAAAATGGCACTAAACATCCATACTCTAGCCAGGAACACTAGAACCAGGAAACCCGTGGTCTCAATGCTAACACGAAAGCACTGAACCACTGAGCCGGTTAAGTTTCTTTCACCATTCGTCATCTGATTTTCCATGAACCATTAACCATTTTATGTTTTCCTTTTCGGTTGACGTGACCAAAACATCATAGGATGGAAAGTTCTCGTCAGTAGGGAGATATAGCGAACCTCCGATCGGTTTCAATTGTCCGCAATTATGGTCACATAGGTATTACTGAATTCACCGGTCACGAGTCTTCACGACGCTAAAATCTTTCTATTCAGAGATTTTACTAATCAAATTATGAGCAGTAAATTGCCATTTAGCAGACAAGTTTTAAGTGAGTTTATTTCGATTTCAGAAAAGTTAAAATGACAATTTGTAAAAGCGTTTTGCGTATTAATATAATTGCGAAATATCAATATTTTGGCAAAAAAATCTGGATATTAACGTGTCATAAACAACATCGTTCAGAGGTAGAACCTTATATTGATAGAGTCTATAAAAAACATTTGAAAGTACATCTAAAAAAGAAGAGAACTTTTGAGGAAAATTAGATAATCTCCCGTTTTTTGGTCACATCAACCGAAGAGTGGGCAATATAAAACAGTTGATTTCAGAAAAACTAGATAGCAAAAAGAGGCCGATCTGATGAACGTTGTGCTGATATCAGCAAGAAGCTGATGGGAAAAGCTTTGGAAAGGTTGTGTGGCACTGACAATGCCGGTGGGATTAGATGTATGTCTGCGGACAGCCTTGGTTTTTGATTTGGAGGTTGTCTAGTGTGGTGTGCGTTTATGGTGTGCATGCTACTTCAGAGTCAGATTTGATGTAGATAACTGAAAACAGATTTTTTTTATTTCAAGCAATACAAATTTGAGAAGATATGATATGATCGATATGATCAACCGGTAACGAAATACTTTTGAAAATAGGTGAAAATTGCGTATTTTAGTGACTTTTAATTACCTTGGGGCACAGGTTAGCGGTATCTGATCGAGGTGAAATTTTCTACAGTTAATTTTTTAAATAATCTTAATCACTTTCGGGTAAGATCGAAAAAAATTCGATGTCGCAAAATAAGGACCAACCTACTATATATAAAAGCCAAAAAAAGCACATACACACCACGCATTAACTCATTCATATCAGTTACAAAGAAATAAACAGTCCACGTTTATTAAAACTCTTGCAAAACTATCTGTTATAGTTTTTCTCTATCTCTAGTTATAGTGTGAACACATACGACTAAATGATAACTTTGTTAGGGTCCTCAATATTTTACTGTACATAATACACTTGGACGTTATATGTAATATAATAATGAGCTGTTGTGAGTAATCCGCTGTTGAAAATTAGCTGCAAATGAATATTGTCTGTGTTTTACCTCTATAAAAAACAAAGCGCTTCAAAAATAATTTGAAATGAAGGAAATAAATTTATTTCTTAAAATATACCTTTGTTTATATTTAACATTACGCGGTTCCAAAACTATGATAAACTATTAAGGATGCTCCAGAATAAGAAAAAATCGCTGCCCAAGGAATCACTACTTCCACATCCAGATTCTCTATCCAAGTCACTCACAACGAAAAAAAATTGTGTGTGGAAATAATTGTTTATGGAACTTTAACAATATAATATTTGAAATCCTCTACCCCAAAAACCCATAAAACGATACCCCACATCGGTAGTGGGGTGAGGGTGGTGATAGGGGGTGGTAGTGGGCTAAGGCCTCTTCTGGCGTTCTTCTGTCTTCGTCTTCTGCTCTTCGCCAGCTTGTTTGCCCCCCCCCTGGGGGGTAGTCATCTGTCAGTTGGGTGGTTTGGGTTTTGTGGCGGAAGTGACTGCCGGTACACAAGATGCCAAGAGGCATCCTGTCATCCGGATCATCGGTAGGGTAAGGATGAGCTGTGTAGCTCGAAGAAGGGCAGACCTAACTGCTTTGGTAGCATTTTTGGTCTGCCCGGAGCCAGGGTGACTACCAGTACTGGACGGTCTTTTGTCCGGTACCCGCAGGGTGGTTGGGTGATCGTCATGTCTCTTCCGTGGGGGGAAACCAAGAGCTCTCGTTGCATCAATTTATACCTAATACCAGTTTATACAGGGTGTTTGGTAAGGCGATGCCGACCCTGAACACGGAGATAGAGGGGGTCATTTGGCATCTATATGACCAAACATACCTATATGAAAAATGCTACGGTTTTTTTTATATTACCGATTTTGTACTTTTTTAAAAAATCTCCATGTTTCATCATTTATTTAAGTATTACGTAGTAAATTTAACTTTTAATATCCTGAAATATTTTTTTTCTTTATCCTAAATACATAAACTTCCAACAAAACAAGAAAAAAATAAAAGTTTCCGTCGCCTATAAAAAAAAAATGACATTTGTTAGAAGAAAATTGTAATGGTAATTAAAAGTGTCGATTTTCGAAGTCTTACAAGATTTTTTTAAAAAGTCATCCAGATATTACAATTACTTTTAAAACATCTCTATTGTATCTTATTTCAGTGGCAATATGTTACATACCATCAAATTTTATCAGTCACTAAAAATAGACAAAAGTCTATCAATCGGCAATAATTTTTCATTTAATCAAAAATTAAATATGCGAGTTCTTTCAACAAAAACAAAGCTATCGTTTCAAAAACAGTCAGAAACAATCATTTGTTTGTTAATAATATCACTGACAGCTGTCAACGCGCACACTTTCGTATTTCTTGTGTTTTTAACGGAGTTTATAGCTATCCTTAGTGTTGTGTCATTTTGTACTGATAATTTGTTTTAAGTTTCTGACATATTGAGTAAAATTAATTTCAGTGGCTACTTTTAGTAACCAAGAGTATGCTGACATACTCTTTTACTATGGAAAAGCAGATGGGAATGCTTACCTTGCTGCAAGATTGTATCATGAACGATTTCATCCACGTAGAAAGACTCCAGATCCGCGTGTATTCAGCAACACTTATCGCCGAATGGTGGAAACAGGTAATTTACATCAACATGAGCCAGCTGTAGGACCTGCACGCCATCACCCCGAAGATGACGAAAATATTCTAGCCGCATTTGCTGTTGATCCCACAACAAGCATTAGAAAAGTGGCACAGCAACTTGGATTGTCAATTTGGAAGACTTGGTCAGTAATGAATACAGAAAAGAAACATCCTTACCATTACTTACTTCAGTACAGGGCCTCGGAGAGGGCGACCCTTTACGAAGAATAGCATTTTGTCGCTTTTTATTGAATGCTGATATTAAAGACCCCCATTACTTAAAATCTATTCTTTGGACGGATGAATCAAAATTCACCCGTGAAGGTATAACCAATTTTCATAATCTCCATTATTGGGCAGACAAGGGCGACAACCCGCAAATGAAGAAACAAACTTCGTTTCAAAATAAGTTTAGTGTCAATGTTTGGATGGGTGTAATTGCTGGACATGTCATTGGGCCTCATTATCTACCAGATAACCTGAACGGAGACGCTTACCTTGACTTTTTGCAGAACGATCTTCCTCCGCTCCTGGAAAATTTGCCAATTAACCTTCGCCACCATATCATTTTCCAAAACGACGGATGCCCAGCTCACTACCGGTTGACAGTCCGCCAATTCTTAGATCAAACATATCCCGATCGATGGATTGGGCGTAGTGGACCTATTCTGTGGCCTGCAAGGTCCCCAGATTTAACGCAACTAGACTATTACGTATGGGGTATGATGAAGGAACTTGTATACAATGAGGAAATACAAAGCCGTGTTCAACTAGTGGCAAAAATAGAGGGAGCCGCTCTAGAACTGCGACAAGAAATGAGGTTAAGGACAACTACTGTTGAAATTAGAAGACAGCGAGGAAATGCATTAGAAATAATGGTTCTCATTTTGAACACCAAAAATAATAAATTTGTTTTAAATAAAGTTTTTTGAAATTATAGCTTTGTTTTTGTTGAAAGAACGCGCATATTTAATTTTTGATTGAATAAAAAATATTGCCGATTGATAGTCTTTTGTCTATTTTTAGTGACTGGTAAAACTTGATGGTATGTATGATATTGCCACTTAAAGAGGATACAATAGAGAAGTTTTAAAAGTAATTGTAATATCTTGATGACTTTTTTAAAAAAATTTGTAATACATCGAAAATCAACACTTTTAATTACCATTACAATTTTCTTCTAACAAATGTAATTTTTTTTTTATAGGCGACGGAAACTCTTATTTTTTTCTTGTTTTGTTGAAAGTTTATGTATTTAGGATAAGGAAAAAAAAATAATTCAGAATATCAAAAGTTAAATTTACTATGTAATACTTAAATAAATGATTAAACATGGAGATTTTTTAAAAAAGTACGAAATCGGTAATATAAAAAAAAACCGTAGCATTTTTCATATAGGTATGTTTGGTCATATAGATGCCAAATGGCCCCCTCTATCTCCCTGTTCAGGGTCGGCATCGCCTTACCAAACACCCTGTATATTGATGTTATTGGGGCAGAGGATGGGTGGGTAGATGATGAAGGAGCATTAGAGGGGGAGAAACGGGCAAGTTGCGTTTTTTTGAAAAGAAATATGACTGTCTGACTGTATTTTACATTTCTTAAGTGCAAAAACATCTTACCAGGTCTGTTATTGAATGCTGGTTGTTTAATAATTTAGGGTGGGTACAAAAAGGAGAGGTGGGTGGGGGAATGTTCCGTTTGGGGTGGAATCGATTCGACATTGATAGTAAATAATAAAAAAATGCTTTTCAGTTATTACTGTCCAAAAATAAATTTGGCCGAAAACCGACACGAAAATTAGCTTAAGCGCCAAAACATAAATTCATAATTTGACGTTTCCAAAGGGAAGATCGTGGGGCAACTTCAGTTGTTTTCATTGCTATACATAAGTGTGAAATAACGTAACTTTTTTCCACGCTCTTTACTTTTTGCACTATTACCATAGCAAAAAAGTTACAATTTTTTAATAGTCGTAGAAAAAAATATTATGGCTCTCCTTCACATGTTTTTCGTTAATTATTTGTTAAGAATGTCCATTCTGCATATTTATTTAAAGAAAAACAGGTTTCTTTCCTAACAATCGTATGTATTTTACATATCAAATATTATTGTCCTCAGTCATATTCCTTTTATTAATTATTTTTTAGAGTTTTCATCTTACATATTTTAATTAAAATTATATCTCATTTCTTCGTCTGCAGCAGCATCCACTACCCACCAGAGATTGCTTTTCTCCGTCAAATATTTTTCTAAAACGTGAAAATCTGAAAAAAATCTCGAAGAGTAATTTTTCACGGTAATAGTACTATTCTTCAGTAAACGAGGGAAGTATAAGGTAAATTAAATATAGGTACTTGAGTTTCCCTCAATTGTCCCAAACCTAAAGCAACACATTGAAGTTTTAGGTTTAGTTCTTATATTCCATGTGGTTAAGTAGCAGATTTATTACACACTGTATGAAATATTTTATAAAATAATTATTTATTTATAAAAACTTCGATTTATCAACCTCCGAACAAAAATGTTGTCAGCTTCGGACACATCCTGTTGCAAGCAAGGATATAGATGGTTTTAAGTGTTCGACCATCTCAAACGCATTACTCTTCTCATAAAGTAGAATTTCAGCGGTTGCATTATGTGATTAATCGCCGTCAAAAAAGTAAATGCCCTAACAAATCTGTCTAAAGGCAACATCAGAAAGTTGTCCAAGTGTTTCGCAACTTATTGCGCTCGCTTGAGAATTACAAAAACCTTACATATTTTCCTTCCTCTTATAAAGGCTCAGACACTTTGAAAAGTACTTCTTATACAGGGTGTCCCAGGAGTGTGAGGCAATATTTAGGAGAGTTATATCCGAAAGAAGGTTTACTTGCTCAGAACTTTCAAACCACAATTATTGATTATAATACTTTTGGATAAAATGCGCATTAAATAAGTATCTATGATTAAGAACTATGACATCTTACATATCTTGTTCTAGCTGTTGTAGTTTGAGGTAAAACACCTCTTGACATTAAAATAGATACATCGCTGGAATTTGTGGTGGCATTTTTAAATTCTTTAAGTAATTTTCTAAAAAAATAGCGGTGCTTGATATCGATTATGTCACTAATTAACATGGTAGCTAATGAAAGGCAATTTTTTGAGATCATTGCACCAAATAAATGCCGTCTTTATTCGTATAACAATTTGCTCAGTTATTGACAGCACGAATATGCAATTGTTTCGCTGTTAAACCCTATACAATTTTATCTTTGTAGGCATTGGCATATGTCATATTTTATTTCTTGAAATAATTTCTGCAAACTCGTGCAAATTGTAGTAATACATAAGCGGACCCTTACGTATCTCTAACTAGTTCAATTTCCTTACATTTATATTTTGAATTCTTAAATCGTTAGCTAGGTTCTTACAATCTTATGGAGAAGATGCTTCGGGCAAAATTATATGTAAATATTATCATATAACTCACATGGGGACAAGTTAAACACAGCCTTCAATGGCTTAAAAGATAGTTATAAAATAATTATTAGTGAGGCAACTAAAACTAAATGTAAATGCCTACCAAGCAGGCAAATCAATGAAGATAAAAATGTACATGAAAAAGTAACAACACGTTAATAATTCGGTAAACTAAAACTACGCACTGTACTTTACAATTCGTAGCACTTATTTTTCCATTCAGGTAATTATCTCTGCTTAACTTAATTTTTAATATTACTAAATTAAAAATGAGGATTAAAAAGGTAAATTTATATCAATAAATACTTCAGTCATAATAATAATTATTGCTTTATGCACTGTCGTACATACTGTTTGGAGTATGGTGTGTGTAGCACCATCTAGTGTATATTCTATTTAGATTTCTCATAATGGGACCATAGATAACCAATGGCTATGAGCGGGAGATTGGTCAATGAAGTAGTGCTATCTCTGTCCTTACTCGCCATTGATTGATGGAAGAGTGAGCGACAACTCTTTGCAGTAAGGATTCCTTAGCGACTTTGCGCCAGTTTACGTTTTACAGTATCCATGGGTCCAACGTGCTATTTTGTTTCTTGTTTATCATTACATTTAAAATGTGTCGAATTCCGCAAATTATTAAATTTCTGCAAAAAATGTGAAAGAAAGCATATGAAGACAATTAACAGCCATGTTCTCTCCAATTTCTACTTGCGCTACTTTAAATTGTATCTATACATTTTTTTCCGGGCTAAGTTGTCACAAGTAATATAATTCGAATAAATTGACAGTTCATCATCATGGACAAAATTTAATCAGATAATAAACTGCCAATTTACACTCACTGTTACTAGGAAACCACACGACGATAAAATTGCCCGTTTCGTCCAATTTGGTACACAAAGACATTTGTATAAATGTGAGAGGCAGAAATTGTAAATCTTTTAGTATATCTCAGAAACTGTGAATGCTACAAGGTTTAAACTTTAGATAAATATTAAATAATACATGACAATTACGATGATAATGTCAAAAAAATGTTAACTATCTTCCAAGAAAAAGATAAAGCTTGTAGCATTTAGGTACTCTCCCTATTACTCGAAATATTGCCTGGGTTGTATGAACAATATTGTAGTAAAAAACCCAGATTTAATTTTAACGAAATAATTTTTACAATTCGATTATTCTGATTAATATTATTAGTCAGTTAATACCGAAGAACAATACGGCGCAAATGAGTTGCATAGGCACATGCATTAGTCTAGGAAATAGCGTGCAAATTCGACGACGAATGGTTACCGTCTGTCAGTCGGTAATCGAAGAGACCACATAAGTACAAATTTTTTTTCTCTCTGGAACTTTTTGGCATGGTGGAGGATAGGGAGCGGGGCATTTATTTTTTAATCGATGATTATCTATATCTGTCCGCATAGGTAGTTAGTATATGTACTTCACATACCCCAGTTACGTTGGCAGACGAAACTTCCGGTCGGCGCGCGCGTTAACCGGAAATAGAAACTAAAATTGTTTTTTTCTATTTGAGGTTAACGCGCGCTCCGATCGGAAGTTACGTCTGTCAGCGTAATTGGGGTATGTGAAGGACATATACTAACTACCTATGCGGACAGATATCGATAATCATTCGATTAAAAAATAAATGCCCCCCACCATACCAAAAAGTTCCAGAGAGAAAAAAATTTTGTACTTGCTGTGTAAATTTGACAAATTTTACAATCCACACAATAGTTTGGAAGTATTATAGGAAAAAAATCTTCTTCAAGGGAGAATATCTCAGAAACGGGACGCCCCAGGAAAAAAATCAAATGTACTTTTAGGTTTATTTTTCGACCTAAACTATATGCTATACGCTAACTGCTTTTTGAAAATTTAAATGGCATAACCTATTTTTACTCGACCACGACAAAGCCAAAAAAGTTGTGTGTCTTACGTATCTGTATGTATGTGACTATGTTTACGTATTAAGTTGTAGAGCCTAAGCGGCTGAATGGATTTTTATAAAAGAGGTGCTGAAAAGTTGGTCTCATTCGTCCGAGTAACACTGGGTATATGCAAATTATTAAAAAACAAAATAGTGGATGTAGAACGTACTTACATCTATTACAGTTTTCGAGACAATTTCTGTGGTTGTGCCGTAATTCGTTATTTTTAAATAATAAAACACTGTTTATATCAGGTGACATTAAGTTTTATAGTTTATTCTATAAAAAATAATCTAAAAGTCAATATGATATATCAACAGTATTGATTATTCGAAATATTCTGGAACTGAAAACGTTGCCACGATGAATATAAAATGGTCTGAAATAATTAAGGCTTCCAAAATCAAACTGAAAATGTTGGTTGATAGATCAGTTTACCGGAAATAACAACTCCTTCGTTTTAGAAGGAAGGCCCTATATTATGTTTCTTTATTTTTAGATGAAGTGTTAGACTCTCGGCGCTACATGTTTCTAATACACTTGCTGTTATTTTCTATGAAATGGTGGATATCTCAAACGTGTTTATTTACCACTTATAGCGTCAGTTTTATTCCATTACTGAGACCAACTCTTGTCGACGCCATGAATTGGGTGCCATTGTGTACAAAACCAAACATTTTTATGATGTGAGAATAACATTTTGACTTATATATTAGAAATCTGCTCATATGCCTTTACAAACAAGTATATGTTTTAATCAATCAATAAATAGGCTGTATAAGGAATAAATTGAAGTTATTTCTTCAAACGGTAATATATATTGTATAATGGCTGTAAATGTTTTAATCCTTTAAAATCTTGAGAACGTTAAACACTACTTAAAAAACGTAATTTGTTATTTATATTAGATTTAAATTGGTTACTGTGTTACTGATGATTAGGTTACCAAAATTTAAAATGTTTAATTAATAAATAAATACCGCTGCCCAAGGAATCACTACTTCCACATCCAGATTTTCTGTCCAAGTCCCTCACAACTAAAAAATTTTGTATGTGGAAATAATTGTTTATGGAACTTTAATAATATAATATTTGAAATCCTCTACCCCAAAAACCCATAAAACCATACCCGTCATGGGTAGTGGGGTGGGGGTGGTGATAGAGGGTGGTAGTGGGGCTTGATGAAGTAAAATAAATATTTTGAGGTTTCTGGTTCTTGTACACACACTAAATCACATTTTTTTTTCATCCCCTTTAATAATGGGGTGGGGGTGGCTAACGAAAAATTTTTTTTGAGATCTTAACTTCTCTTGTATATACTAAATAACCAATTTCATGGACTCTCACCTGCTTGATTTACCTATTTACCAATATCTCAAACGGTTCCAGAGTAAACGTACGCACAAGAAAAGTTACAAACAGACCGACAGACAGACAGAAAATTTTTTTTCGCTCAAACTTAAAATCTCGACGTTTCATGACATTCTAAGCCTATTTGAACTATAAACATTTTTTTGTCATTACTATACTTCCACTGGATGTGGAAGTAAAAATTACAATTTAATAATGGTTAATGTTAAAGCTTATGTTTCAGAAAAAGAACACCCCCAACAGATTGTGGGTAGATCAGAATAAAGATGTGTGACTATTCATAAACAACATATTTGATTTGAACTGTCAGAATGAAGGAAGGAAATACCACAAACTACTATTATGCAACAAGAGTGGATATGATATCCATATAGCACGATAAAGAAGTTTGAGCACGACGCCGTAGGCTCAGTGCTTCAAATCTTTTGAATGCAATATGAATAATCCACTCGAGTATACTTTTTCTACGACCAGCTTAAAAAAACTACAAAATTTATTAAACATTAAAATACATACTGACAGTTACTTTGACAGTTTACGCACTAATTTGATTTTAAAACGAATAGTTGTCTATGTCCTTAATACACGAACTGTGATTGGTCTGTTTTATTTCATATCCTTCCTAGAACTGATATGAAATATATCCGTTCAGTTAACTGGAATTGCCTACTTATCCATTTTACAGACTGTACAGAAAACAGCAAATTTACATAAGGGAGTAGAAAAACGATTTATCTGCTACAAACTATGGTTGGAAAATGGTTAACACTTAATTATTTCCAGCCTCCGTGTCCCAAGAAGCAGCATTACAAGAACTGCTACAAATGATGTTGCAGGTATTTGGAATGGTATAATATTTTTTTTTAATTTTCCAATTCTGTAGGGGATTCAAATTTAAAATTATAATGTTTTGTCTGTGGTGTTCAATCTTATGTCTTTATCTATTATGTCTATAATGGGCAGCTTATACACAATTTTTAGAATTATCAAAAGTACAAGTGTTCTGTTTTATTCAATTTCTAACCCGCGAATGATTCATTTCACGGAAGTCTTCTCTTTTCAGCATTTTATCAACTGGTCCCCGTCATTTTTTTTAAGATGGCAGGATTCTTATACGGGATTAAGTGGGGAATTGAAGATGTGGTAGATGATGAAAAGAGCTTTCCATTGATGTATAGAAACTTCAGTTAGCAAAAACTAGAGCCCCTTTTCTCATTTGCCAGTCCTATTGCAATTTTTATTAAAATTATACGTAAAAAAATAATATTTTAGTTATAATAACTGAACTAACTTTCTAGATGCAACAAAAAAATGTTATAAGTATTTCAGCCCTATTCGGGTCCAAACCAATACAAACGCAGAAAACCGAATTAAACTTCTCTGTCGGTCAGTGATGAACAATTGATACCATTAGAAGTTTAAATGTTCTCCACCTTGAGAAAGTTCACCCTGTAATATTTTTATGACCGTTAGTCTATGTCACTGATGTATAAATTTCCACTAGTTAGACGTACGTATACGTATGATATGAAACTATTGCAACACAAGTTAAATTATCTCGCACACTAAAAGGCATGTGATGAAAAATGCAATCCTGCTCACAGCATACGCAGGGCAAATGAGGTCTTATTCCACTCATATCCTTTCAGACCGTCTTTATATTGGACTGACAACTTAACTTTTCAAACTGAACTCTCAGGAACTGGCACATCAAGCCTGAGGCATCGTTTCCATTTTCCACCATCTGAAACCTTTTTATATTTCTGGTCATAATTAAAACACCCCTAAGATATTTAAAGAATCATTATAATTTTCTTTGTACCTTATCACTGAAAGAGTTACTTTTAGCAATTAAAAATTTAATTAATCACACTCTGACATGTATTAGAAATAAATGTAACTGAATGAATGAATATAGTTTTCCTTTTAAAACATGCCTGTACGAATGCAGTTGAATAGCGTTGGAATATTTAATATATAATTATTTTCATAGAGAATATGGTTTCTACAATTTTAAATTCTTAGAAATTACATTACTTTGATTTTTATTACATTTATTTTTAATATACCTAGAACTTTCTTACATGAGAATTTGCGTCAGTATTTAAAAACATTTAATATTAAGATACAAAATAATACATTAAATTGTAAGAAAATATTACTTATAATTTACTATATATTGACGACATATAAAAATATATAAATACAGGGTAACTCAGAAGACGAAAAAAATTTCACTGCAGTTTGAGGGATCCGAGAGATAACAATTTCACTAATAATATTTATTCCTAGAGGCGCCAATAATTGAAGTATTTATAGCTTCTTAAACTGAGCGCTAACAATCGATTTTCTGTTAGTAATCCTAAAATGACAACGTATTATCAGATTCATCAGATTATTTTTATGAATTACTTCCTCATTAGATCAAACCCATAGCGATATGTGGATGCTATATAGTATAGCACAAAATAATATAACATTCATTTAGACTTCTTGTGTGCTATTTATTTATGTTTACTATGCTCATATACTTTGCCTTTCCTCTTTTTTTCTGTTATTTAATAGACTGATATACCCTGCACAGAGGGGCGGCTTAAAGGCCAGGCGGGCAACCCGGGCGACTGTGAGAGGCGCTGGCTCTGTGGGCAAAAATTGTTATTTTTTTTAATACACCTTTTTTAATTTAATAATAGTTTTCGTTGGAAAATAACATCAAATAATATCAGAATCTATATCACTTAAAATTGTAATAATGCAGAACAGTCGAATAACATTAAAACTGAAATAACTAAATAATTCAAAAATGTAACGCAAATATGTAACTAACATTTGCCACCTCACTACACATACCTCAAGCTTCCTGCCCTATTATTGACTGACACAAAGTGGATCATTAAAGATTTTGCATAAATGAAGGCAGCAGCGGCGGAAATTTCAATTTTTTTTTTCTCGTCTGTGGCGCACGGGACCCATACGAAATTTGGGAAATAACATCTAGAGAAGCACTTCTCTAATGACCCCTAAAAAATTTTGAAAAAGCAGTTTGCGAAAAAATTTTTGAAAATTCGTTAGCCTCCCCTGGGTCTAGGAGCTCCTGTTTATTTTTATTTTTTTTTTGTCATATGCATTTGACTTTTCATAAAAATACAACAACAGATTTTGGAGTTTATGAAAATATTTTCATTACTAACTGAGATACAACGAATTGAAATATTGCAATTTGTTAAATTGTAAATTACAAAATTTCAGTTCATTGTATTTCAGTTAGTAATGAAAATATTTTCACAAACTTCAAAATCTATTGTTGTATTTTTATGAAAAGTCAAATGCATATGACAAAAAAAATAAAAATAAACAGGAGTCCCTAGACCCAGGGGAGGCTAACGAATTTTCAAAAATTTTTTCGCAAACTGCTTTTCTAAAATTTTTTAGGGGTCATTAGAGAAGTGCTTCTCTAGATGTTATTTCCCAAATTTCGTATGGATCCCATGCGCCATAGACGAGAAAAAAAATATTGAAATTTCACCAGCCGCCACTGGAAGACAGGCAACATGCACTTTTCATTCAGAAAAAATTCAGAATATTCAGAAAATTGTTATACCAACAATAGTTGTATGTATTTCACATCTTACATAATTTATTGTTTATAAATAAGTAAATGGCAATTTGCTTTGTATGAAATATTAAAAGAATAAAGAGGAACCTTCTTCTAAGTAAACTTGTGTCGGGGGTCCTCTTATTATAATAGTATAATGTATACTTACAAATTAATTACATAGCCACACAAAAAAAAGTGGTCTGGCCTTCGAACCAGACCAGTGCATTCTTATGTATTTGGACCCGCTAAAACCGAATTCGAAGTCATAATTGTCAGATTGCTTCTTTTTTCACCTCTAAGCCCAACCCCCCCCCCCCCCCCCCCCAAAAAAAAAAAGTGGTCTGGCCTGCGGTCCATATCAGTGTATCCTTATGTATATTGATCCTCTGAAACCGAATACGAAGTCAAAATTGTCAGATTCGCTCGTTTTTCACCCCAACCCCAAAAAATACCTAAAAAAAAAGTGATCTGGCCTGCGGACCAGATCAGTGCATCCTTATGTATTAGGACCCACTGGAACCGAATCCGAAGTCAGATTGACTCGTTTTTCACCTCTAATCCCCAAAAAACACCCACCCCAAAAATGGGTCTGTTCGGAGGACCACACCAGTGGTAGTGTATCCTTATGTATTTGGTAAGGATACGCTGGTCTGGACCACATTCTTTGTTTTGGGGGTGTTTTTAGGGTTAGGGGAGGAAAACGAGCAAATCTAACAATTCTGACTTCGGATTCGGTTTCAGAGAGTTAATATAAATAAGGATACACTGGTATGGTCCGCAGGCCAGACCACTTTTTTGTGGGGAGGAGGTGTTTTTTTGGGGTTAGGGGTGAAAAAAGAAGCAATCTGACAATTCTGACTTCGGATTCGTTTTCAGCTGGTCCAAATAAATAAGGATACACTAGTCTGGTCTGCAGGCCAGACCACTTTTTTTTGTGTCGTTGTGTTATTATCAATAATATGTTGTAAATGCACATTGATGTGTAAACATAAATTAATTGATAATGGTTTATAGAAATGCAACAAAAGCATCTTTTTATTTCTAGTGATAAGAAAATAATTTTTTTTATATGAACTTTTATAAATGTGTAAAAACAAAAAAGTTAGGGGTAAAATACTGATAGCCACCACCAAAACTACCCTTTAAGCAGCAGAGAGGGTTTGACTGGTACTATGTAAATTGATGCCCATATCTAAATTTAAAATATGAATTATATATTTTATAGCGATTGGAAGATATTGCCGAAAAACATATTTATATTCCCCCTTTAAAGTTGTATAATTTCCTTATAATCTATTTAGAGTACCTTTATTTTTGGATGTACTATCAGCCAGATAAATATCCAGAGACAATTTTGGACCATCGTGTGTACACGATAATGTTACTCTATGTGTTAATATAATAAAAAAGGAAATTTTTTTTCAAAATTCGGACTCCGAGGATTTGTTTAATTTAAAAAAGAAATCGTTAATTTCCGACAACATTTGCGCTCTCTAGCCATTTTTGAACCAAAAAACTCAATTTGGGACCACTGTGCGAAGGCCCAAATCCTTCCTATGTGGATTCCTTATTTCCTCCAACACAGGAAAATCAATGCCGAAGTGTTTGTGCCTCAAGTTCATAAAACTAGGGCAGGAAGTTATGACATGGATGGAAGTTTCCTCCTCGTCCCCGCAGAACCTGCTACCCCTATAGTGTTCAGGTGTTTTCTGAAAGAGCTGTGTTCAATCAAAAGAGCTGCCACGATTCTGACCTGTTTCCTGGTTAGTCGCAGGATTTATTTTGCTCGCTTCGGCAAGCACCTTGAGATAAGAAGCTTCACTTGGCGGAGTTCTGGGTAGGAGGCCCAGAAGTCAACGAACTGGGAACGAGTCTAGTTTTCCATTGACTTCGATCTAGGGTATCTGAGAGCCGGCTCCGAACCCAGTAGGGGCCTCTGAGAGCCCCGTCTGTCCAGAGCATCTGTCCGTTCGTTACCACGGCCACGGCGTATTACAAGTGAAAGATTCGGATCAACGCCGAGAAGTATGAGTCGATCCTCGCACCGGTTCACAGAGAACCGCATATTAACGCCAATTTCAATCGGGGGGACAACAAATTTCAATCAAACGGAGCTTGGAGTATCTGGGGGTTACTTGGACAAACTACTGACGTTTAAAGTACATGCTAACGAAACAGTACTCAAGGTCTACTCCATGATTTATATTAACTGACAGACTCCTGGTCTGTCAGTTAATATAAATCATGATAGTTTACACGCCTCTGGGAATCGCCCTGTATGACGGATATAGCCCAATTTCAGTATTCTACTATGTTTTTTTATATACTTGCCAAATTTGAAACGAACATTTTAAGTCTAACAGAAGTTATCGTGTTGACGAGAAATGGTTTACACACATACATACATACAGATACAATGACCATTTTTATTCGATATTTGACTTCAGCCTGTAATGAAATGAACTGTTATAAAAAAAATTGTTTCTACGATGATTATAAAAAAAATTTGTCTCATTATAATGTACCTAAATATCGACACCCCCAACGAACAAGGCAGTAACTGTAGATACTTCCTTTTTGTGATATTCACATAGGCGCACTCAGCAAAGAAAGACGATTTTTTCTATATGATTGACGTAACTCTGAGACCAATAAATCCAGAAATATCCGAGAAGAACAAAGAAGTATCTAAGGCAACTTTTGTCAATTTTACCTAAAAAAAAGTGGTATCTCAGTTTACGTTTATATTATTATTAGTAATTCTCAAAACAAGGAGAAGAAAAAGGCAGTTACTCAACATGCCACCATGTTCCCTGGAGAAATCCTTTATAATTTCTAATGTGTTCAAGTGTAACACCAGGGTAATTCAAGTTACTTCTTTGTTACGCAAATGAAAACTGCATATTTTCTGTTTCCAATCAAGTTACTTCCTTGTTCCCCATAAAAAAAAATCAATTTTATTTTAATCGAAAGTAACATAGTTGTAATTTAAGTTATGTCTTTATTTTTAAACCAGCATCACACTACAATATCAAATTAGGCACATAAAGTTGCTGCATTATTGTTTTCTCTACCGCCAAGATCTCAGTTTTTAACATTTTTTAAGTCCATAATTGGCTCCAGCGCATCAAAATGCTTCAGTAAAGTTAGATGGAAATCTTAGGACAAGACCTACTTTTTTTCAGACCTCTGTTATTAAATAATTATTACCGTAGTTTCCATTTAGCACAACCATTTAATTTTAACAAGCAGAACTTACTTTTACTACTAATACAGTCGAACTGATTTAATTTAATTTTTTTCGGCGACAACATTCCACCTAAAATTTAATTATTGATTCTTATGATCTCCTGATTACGAAAAAAATATTTCGCACAAAAATTCCTTGCGCGTCAAAAGTTATATGCACTTTTTGACGTGCTTTCACTTGTCTGCTTAATATATCTTGTACTAGTAATTGGATGGGAATTTTAAAAATACTTGCTTATTTGAAATAATTCGATATGTATTGGTCAATCCGTCATCTTGGAAAAAACACCAAAAATAGCTAAAAAATGAAAATTGAATATTTTTAAAAATTGTAAAAATGCACTTTTTTGAAAATTATAAAAATGAACTCTATCCCCTAATAAAAATACATAAAATAACGTACAATCAAAAAAAGTGACGTACAATTGCCTCCTTGATAATTGACGAAGAATTAAAATTTTTATTTCGTCCGCCATCTTTGACCGTTCTATTTGACATACGGTGTTTTGATTGTTTCGGCAATTTTTGGTGTTTTCTATTTTCTTCCAAGATGGCGGATTGACCAATACATACCGGATAGGTCTACTATTTTTTTAAGGATTTTATTTCAATTAAGCCAGTATTTTTAAAATTCCCATCCGATTACTAGTAGTAGTAGATATATTAAGCAGATAAGTTGAAAATCCGTGAGAGAACGTCAAAAAGTGGATATAACTTTTGACGCACAAGGAATTCTTGGGCGCAACTATTTTTTTCGTAATCAAGTCATAATACATAAGAATCAACAATGAAATTTCAGGTGGAATGTTGTCACCGAAAAAAATCAATTCAACTGCACTATACATTTACTATAATAATTATTGTAGTTCCAATTTACCATAATCGTTTAATCTTTATAAACAAAACAGGCGCGCAGCCAGGAGGGGAGCCATGGGGCCCGCCCCCGCCCCCGCCCCCCAAGCCGTCTTCTGTGAATCAAAAAATAAGGAAGCATGTCTCCTATCAGTACAAAGCAGTATCCAAATTATCCCTTGAAATAAATATTTTGTAATTAATACCAATATTATCTAGTAGAGGAATCTATACACAACCATTTTCTGAAAAGTTTTCCTCATTCTCTGGTGAGGCCGGTTCTATTGCTCTCCCCCTCCCAGACGAATTTCTTGGCTGCGCCATTGAAACAAAACGTACTTTTACTACATTTACTGTATTATTTAACCATACCACTATAAGAATTTCTTTGACTCTTCATTTAAGAATCAAAGCTTTATGGGTTAATAACAGATAAGTATAATTGTTTGAGCTGTAAAAATGTATTATATATAATTACAATCTTATTCTTTGGAAAACTGCTTATTTTGCTACGGTCGTAAGTAAGCCTAAAAGCGGTTTCTAGCAACTTTTGAGTTATTATGATTATAATAAACAAAAGAAAACATATTTTTTTAATATTATCTTTTGAAATTATTAGCTTATTAACTTTACTTTTGTCCAAAATAATATTTGAAATTTAAAATTTCGCTTAATTGGATCTCCTGTAAAGTTGCTTAAAATGAGATACTGCCTTGTTCGTTGGGGGTGTCGATATTGTCTAAATGTTGGCTGTGGCTGGAAAATAACCTCTACGCCTGTGACGTAAAAGTCACAGGCGTAGAGGTTATTTTCCAGTAAAATACTGGTTAATTGTATTATTTTGTAGATTTCAGACATTGTTTAGAAGAAAATACATGTGGCAGAGCATTCCAATAAGAAACAGAGAAAAATAATGTACCTATTTGAATAAATAAAACTGATCTAATAAGTAAACTATTCGTATTCGTGCTAGTGGAGCTCAGACTGCAGTTATTGAATATTACATTTTTATATTAACGGTAATATTGTTTAGTTTCTTTTATTTCTACATTCCTTTCTCGTAGTCGGGTTTTCGATTTTTTTAAATTATTTATTTTATTGGACAAATGAGTTCTGTTAGAGCTAAGACCGTAACTTAAGTTGGAAGTGTTAAAACAAATATGTCAAATATTACGAATGTTTGTAAAATAATTCACGTAACAATGTGAAATTTTCGTAAATTAAAAAAATACTATTATGTATTATCTAATGTGAGGAACTCCGCTGGACAATAATTTCATTCGAAAAGATGTTCTAATTAAACTAGTACAGAAACAATAATTTTCAAGTGGCTAAAATTTTAAAATCACATAGATAATAAAACAAATTGAAGGTATTTTAATAACCTACAAACAACCGCTGCCCAAGGAATCCCACTTCCACATCCAGATTTTCTATCCAAGTCACTCACAACGAAAAAATTTTGTATGTGAAAATAATTGTAATTAATAATATAATATTTGAAATCCTTTACCCCAAAAACCCATAAAACGATACCCCACATCGCTAGTGGGGTGGGGGTGGTGATAGGGAATGGTAGTGGGAGTGGATGAAGTAAAAAAATATTTTGAGATTTCTGGTTCTTGTACACACACTAAATCACAATTTTTTTTCATCCCCTTTAATAATGAGTGGGTGTGGTAATGCAAAAATTCTTTTTGAGACCTTAGCTTCTCTTGTATATACTAAATACCAATTTTATGGACCCTTACCTGCTTGATTTACCTATTTACCCTAAATTTACCTCAATTTACCCCCCAACCCTTCGACAGAACAAGATGAAAATATAATCTAGTTCTAGATACCTATCGTTAAAGTACATATGTGTTCCAAATTTCAAGTCAAACGGTTCCAGAGTAAACGTGCGCACAAAAAAGTTACAAAATTAATATCTCGACGTTTCATGACATTCTAAGCCTATTTGAGCAATAAAAAGACAGAAATTTTTTTTTCGCTCAAAATTAGAATCTCGACGTTTCATGACATTCTAAGCCTATTTGAACAATAAAAATTTTTTAAAATTTTTTTGTCGTTATCGAGGTCGTTACTATACTTCCACTGGATGTGGAAGTAAAATAAACAGAAGTGTTTTTTGATAGGGAGTATATCTCGAGATATATTTTGAAATAACTACAAAATTTTTTTTGTAAAATAATAACGTTAAATATATCATGCGTCTATTCAAATATCTCAGTTAATTTTTATATACAAAAGAAAAGAAAACCGAACTAAAAGATAACACAGGCCCACAAAAAAAAAATAAGTGGTCTGCGCCGGGGTACTGACCGTACCTATCTCTTGTATTTTGAGCAGATGAACACGAATCTGACCTTAGTTTTTGCCCAGCACGTCGGTTTTTTTTTTAACAGCAAATAATATATATATATAAATATTACGATACAACAGACTTTTTTGCTGTTTAAAAAAAAACGGACGTTTTAGGGAAAAACTAAAGTCAGATTCGTGTTGAGCGACTCAAAATGCAAGGGATAGGTGTGATCAGTACCCCCGCGAAGACCACTTTTTTTTGGTGGCCACTGTACCAGAGACTCAGTGTTTTACAGTCCCCCCCCAAAAAAGTCTACGCGGGGGTACTGACCACACCTATCCCTTGTATTTTGAGCTGCTGAACACAAATCTGATCTCAGTTTTTCCCCAGCACGTCAGGTTTTTCATTTAACGCAAATAAATATATAAATATTACGATCCAACAGACTTTTTTTACTTAAAAAAAAAAAACCTGACGTGCTGGGAAAAAACTAAGGTCAGATTCGTGTTCAGCGGGTCAAAATACAAGGGATAGGTATGGCCAGTACTTCGGCGCAGACCACTTTTTTTTTGTGGGCCTGTGTAATTTTATTACATTCACTATTTACATTTTTTGTAAAACTTAACATTTAAAGAGATATTACTTCCACATCCAGTAAGAGCATAGTAACGCAAAAAATTTTTGAAAATTTTTATGCAAATATCAAGAAACGTCGAGATTTTAAGTTTAAGCAAAAAAAACTGTCTGTCTGTAACTTTTTTGTGCGCACGTTTACTCTGGAACCATTTAAGATATTGACTTGAAATTTGGTACACGTATGTATTTTAACGAGATCTGGAACTAGATTATTTTTTGATCTTATTTCGTTGAAGGGTTGGGGGATAAATTGGGGTAAAGAGGGTAAATAGGTAAATCAAGCAATAAGAGTCCGTAATTGGTATTTAGTAAAGAAGTGAGGTTTTCAAAAAAATTTTTGGCATAAGCCACCCCCATTACTACCCCCCACCCCATTATTAAATGGGGTGAAAAAAAAATAAAATTGTAATTTAACGTTTACACAAGAACCTAAGGCCTCAAATTTTTTTTTTACTTCATCCACCTCCCACCCCCATTACCGATGTGGCATATCGTTTTATACGTTTTTGGGGTAGACGATTTCAAATATTATGTTATTAAAGTTCCATAAACAATAATTTCTACATAGTGAAGTGCAAATATAGTATCAAAATTTTTTTCGCTGTGAGAGACTTGGATAGAAAATCTAGGTGTGGAATTTTAAGATTTATAAACACCCTGCAGGTTGCATTGTAATTCGAGTCCTATGAACAAATAAACATTATTGCCTTTAAATATTATTTTAGCAGGTTGCTAAATTGACATGTTTCAAGGACAGAAGGGGAGATAGCGTCAGAGACGCGTCATCGCGACTGTGTCTGGCTTCTACGAGTAGTATGGATGCGCAGTAGGTTTCCACGAGTATTATAGATGTCCAGTGGCTTTCCTCGAGTACCATCGATGCGCAGTAGGTTACCTCGAGTATTTTATTTAATTCTACTTCTATAGCCAGTGGACGTATAGTAACGAAAAAATTTTTTGAAAATTTTTATTGTTCAAATTGGCTTAGATTGTCATGAAACATAGTCTGTCTGTCGGTCTGTCTATCGAGCAAGTAAGAGTCCATAAAATTGGTATTTAGTATGTATAAGAAAAGTTAAGGTCTCAAAACATTTTTTTAGTATTATCCACCCCCATTACCACCCCCACCCCATTACTAAAGGGGGTAAAAAAAGTGATATAGGTAGTAATTTAGTGTGTACGTAATGTACAATTACCAAAGGCCTCATATTTTTTTTACTTCATTCACCCCCTACCTCCACTCCCACTCCCCTTTTTTTTGGTGGCCACTGTACCAGAGACTCAGTGTTTTACAGTCCCCCCCAAAAAAAGTGGTCTACGCGGGGGTACTGACCACACCTATCCCTTGTATTTTGAGCTGCTGAACACGAATCTGATCTCAGTTTTTCCCCAGCACGTCAGGTTTTTCATTTAACGCAAATAAATATATAAATATTACGATCCAACAGACTTTTTTTACTTAAAAAAAAAACCTGACGTGCTGGGAAAAAACTAAGGTCAGATTCGTGTTCAGCGGGTCAAAATACAAGGGATAGGTATGGCCAGTACTTCGGCGCAGACCACTTTTTTTTTGTGGGCCTGTGTAATTTTATTACATTCACTATTTACATTTTTTGTAAAACTTAACATTCAAAGAGATATTACTTCCACATCCAGTGAGAGCATAGTAACGCAAAAAATGTTTGAAAATTTTTATGCAAATATCAAGAAACGTCGAGATTTTAAGTTTAAGCAAAAAAAACTGTCTGTCTGTAACTTTTTTGTGCGCACGTTTACTCTGGAACCATTTAAGATATTGACTTGAAATTTGGTACACGTATGTATTTTAACGAGATCTGGAACTAATTTTTTTTTTGATCTTATTTCGTTGAAGGGTTGGGGGATAAATTGGGGTAAAGGGGGTAAATAGGTAAATCAAGCAATAAGAGTCCGTAATTGGTAGTTAGTAAAGAAGTGAGGTTTTCAAAAAAATTTTCGGCATAAGCCACCCCCACCCCATTATTAAATGGGGTGAAAAAAAAAAATAAAATTGTAATTTAACGTTTACACAAGAACCTAAGGCCTCAAATTTTTTTTTTACTTCATCCACCTCCCACCCCCATTACCGATGTGGCATATCGTTTTATACGTTTTTGGGGTAGACGATTTCAAATATTATGTTATTAAAGTTCCATAAACAATAATTTCTACATAGTGAAGTGCAAATATAGTATCAAAATTTTTTTCGCTGTGAGAGACTTGGATAGAAAATCTAGGTGTGGAATTTTAAGATTTATAAACACCCTACAGGTTGCATTGTACTTCGAGTCCTATGAACAAATAAACATTATTGCCTTTAAATATTATTTTAGCAGGTTGCTAAATTGACATGTTTCAAGGACAGAAGGGGAGATAGCGTCAGAGACGCGTCATCGCGACTGTGTCTGGCTTCTACGAGTAGTATGGATGCGCAGTAGGTTTCCACGAGTATTATAGATGTCCAGTGGCTTTCCTCGAGTACCATGGATGCGCAGTAGGTTACCTCGAGTATTTTATTTAATTCTACTTCTATAGCCAGTGGACGTATAGTAACGAAAAAATTTTTTGAAAATTTTTATTGTTCAAATTGGCTTAGATTGTCATGAAACATAGTCTGTCTGTCGGTCTGTCTATCGAGCAAGTAAGAGTCCATAAAATTGGTATTTAGTATGTATAAGAAAAGTTAAGGTCTCAAAACATTTTTTTAGTATTATCCACCCCCATTACCACCCCCACCCCATTACTAAAGGGGGTAAAAAAAAAATGATATAGGTAGTAATTTAGTGTGTACGTAATGTACAATTACCAAAGGCCTCATATTTTTTTTACTTCATTCACCCCCTACCTCCACTCCCACTCCCACTACAGATGTGGCATGTCATTTTATGGGTTTTTGGGGTAGACGATTTCAAATATTATATTATTAAAAATCCATAACCTAATTTTTCTCACTGTGAGACTTGGATAGAAAATCTGGATGTGGAAGTAGTGATTCCTTGGGTAGCGGTTATTACTTAATACCGCGCAAAAACTTACCGTCATCCCCATTTTTTCAACCTCCCGTGGGTTGGTGACTCACTTAAACAGTTTGTTTTGTAAAGTATGCGTTATTATAAAAAATTCCTGTACGATTTCCTGCTTCAGACAGCCATATTAATATTTATTTATTTATTTTTTATTTATTTATTTTTTTATTTATGTATAAAACAGAAAAATTGTTTTACCAAGTCAAAGAAAAACATACATATAGCTAACATATATATATATATATATATATATATATATATATATATATATATATATATATATATATATATATATATATATATATATATATATATATATATATATATATATACATATATATATATATATATATATATATATATATATACATATATATATATATATATATATTTATATATATATATATATATATATATATATATATATATATATATATATATATATATATATATATATATATATATATATATATACATATATATATATATATATATATATATATATATATACATATATATATATATATATATATTTACATCCCACTATCCATAAAGCGTCATTACAAAAAGCATTCATTGGGCGTCCGTCATGAGATAAGCGCATATATGAGTAGAGCGACAACGATATTTATTATATATTCCGAATTCTCCGCGTATACTGCCTTTATTCGGCGTATGATTCACTTTAAAAAAAAATTCGCTACCTTCAGGCGTCCGTACGTATAACCACCTCAGAGCGCCCACAAACATGTATAAAATGCGTACATTTACTACCTTAAAGCGTCCTCTCGTGTATATCTCACATATGGAACGACCTTAGAGCGTCCGACAGTGTTGTCATATTTGCGTTAGTAATCAGAGGGGAAAAGGGTAATCAATATTTACTATGCGCATGCGTCAAGTTTACTCTCGGCAGGTATTGGAGTGAGGGCCCGTATAGCTTGAGTCAGCTATTTTTTCTTTCAACCAAGTGTGCAATTAATGCTTTAGAAGCAATACAGGGTGTTGTATTAGGAATGGACCGGAAGTATAATCATTAATAATTCTCTAATTTAATCATGTTCCAAAGATTAATGTTGTCAGATATATTTTTATTAGTTATTGTATTAACAAAAAAATACCTTAATCTATAGATATAAAAGAATACGACTGACTGACTGACTAACTGACTGACTAACTGACTGACTGATCTATCAGCGCACAGCTCAAACCACTGGGTCTAGAAACTTCAAATTTTGCATAGAGGTTCCTCGAATGACGTAGGCAACCACTAAAAAGGGATTTTTCGAAATTCGGCCCCTGACAGGGTGAAAAAGGGGGTTGAAATTTTAGGCTTTTTCGGAAACGGTTAGATCTAGATGCGTAAAATTTGGCAGAAATATTTTTGTTGAAATCTATTAGATACATGTAATTTCGATTTTTACTTTTTGAAGGGGTGAAAACGAGGGTGGTAGATGGTTTAAAGCGCACCCGTGTTGTGTGTTGGTGTGTGTGTTGTTGTGTGTCAGAAACGTGATTATTCGAGCGATGGACTCTTCTAAGAAAATAAGACGACACGTATTCGACGGTTTTTTAAAAAGAGATCCCCGAAAGGGTGAACGCGGAGGGGGAGGTTTTAAGCTTTTCGGATAGGGTTAGACCTAGAAGCGTGAAATTTGGCAGAAATACTCTTTATCTATTAGACACAAGTAAGACGAAATTTCGATTTTCACTTTTTGAACGGGTGAAAGCGGGGGTGGTAGACGATCTCTGAAATCGCGTAAGTCAGAAACGTGATATTCCAGCGACGGGCTCTTCTGAGGAAATAAGGAGACACTATTCGACGGTTTTCAAAAAGAGACTCCCCGAACGGATTAACAGGGAGAGGGATGTTTTTTAAACATGAAATTTGACACATACCCGCCCGTGTGCTTTATTGTCGACTAAAATAATAATTTTTTCGTTTAACTCGCTCTAACACAAAAATAGAATAATGCATTGTTATCAAATTGCGCAGTGGGTTTCTTCGAGTGCAGTGGATGCGCAGTGGGTTTCCTTGAACGCAATGGATGTGCAGTGGGTTTCCCCGAGTGCTATGGATGCGCAGTGGGATTCCTCGAGTACAATGGATGCGCAGTGGGTTTCCTCGAGTACAATGGATGCGCAGTGGGTTCCCTCGAATACAATGGATGCGCAGTGGCTTTCCAAGAGTACTATGGGTACGCAGTGGGTTTCCTCGAGTACAATGGATGCGCAGTTGGTTTCCCCGAGTACTATGGATGCGCAGTAGGTCGATGAGTACTGTGGATGTGCAGTGGGATTCCTTGAGTACAATGGGTGCGCAGTGGGCTCCCTCGAGTGTACTTCTTGAGTAATATAGGAGTACTCAGTGAGTATGTAGTACTTCTTATAGGCATAAATTATTATGTTAATGTTCTTAATTCCACGCGCAAGAAGTCTTCCGCGCGAACGAAGTCGCGAGCATCAGCTAGTCGAGATATAAATATATTACTTCCTTTGCTTACCGTATTGTAGTCGTGAAAGAATCGTATTGGTGTCTTTTGGCGCTATATCTACAAAACGGAGAAAATATTATTTGGTAGGTAGTTGACGTCATTGCCAATGAAGGAATCCGACTTTTAGTAAAAATTATATAAGGTGGACACCCCACAAATATAACACAGTCCCACAAAACAAGTGGCCTGTCCAGTGGACCAGATCGTGAATCCTTATGTATCTTGACCCGTTGAATCTGAATCCGAAGTCAGAATTGTCAGATTGGTCCACTTTTCAACCATAATCCCAAGAAACAACCATGAGGCGAAAAAAGTGGTCTATTCAGCTAATACGTATTTTGATCCGCTGCTCAAGGAATCATTGTTTCCATATCCAAGTCTCTCACAACGAAATAAAAACTGTGTGTGGAAATAATTGTTTATGGAACTTTAATAATATAGTATTTGAAATGGTCTCTCCTAAAAACCAATAAAACAATACCCTACATCGGTAGTGGGGTGGGGGTGGATGGATGAAGTAAAAAAATATTCTGAAGCCTTTGGTTCTTGTACCCACACTAAATCACATTTTTTTTTTCACCCCGTTTAAGGTGAATATACTAAATACCAATTTTATGGACTCCTGCTTGATTTACTTGTTTACTAGGGGGTCGGTAGCTCAGTGTGTTGGCGCGTCTAGCTTGCACTTTGAGCGTACCTAGCGAAGTGGGTTCGAGCCCCACATAGCGAAAAATTTTTCAATGGAAATTTTCCCCAAGAAGTGGTTCGGATTCCACTATAAACTGTAGGGCACCGTCTCCTTTACTCAGACAAATCTAGATCTACTGGACTTAAGAGGGTCATTGAGGTGACATGGAAGGCGGTTAAAACACATTTTTAAACACACACACACTACAATTTACCCCCAACCCTTCAACAGAATAAGATGAAAATTTAATCTAGTTCCAGATATCACTAAAATACATACGTGTACCATATTTCAAGTGAATATCTTAAACGGTTCTAGAGTAATCGTGCGCACAAAGAAAGTTAGACAGAACGACTGACCGACTGACCGACCGACAGCTAGAAATTTTCTTTTGCTCAAATTTAAAATCTCGACATTTCATGACATTCTATTTGAACAATATTTTTTTTTGCGTTACTTCCACTGGATGTGGAAGTAATATGCTCCCGCGGATTTTTTGCATAAAATTCAGTACTCTACACAAAAGCATTTTTGTCGTATTTATTTTCATTTTCGCTATGTAAGCGGTAAAAGATCCAAAACATCATCCTTGAAATTTAAACAGTTTTTCTTTATTGTGTAAACAATTTGAGAAGCCTTAAAACTACTCGCAAGTACTGTTCCCATCGAGTTAAATCGAATGGCATAGAAAACTTATTTTTTCGAGTACCGGGAAATTGATGCAAATGACTACATGGGAAACCATCTAATTGCACTGGTCTACCGGCTTACAAATCTTATAACACAATATATATATCTGCTAACTGATGCCCGCGACTTCGCGTTGAAGATTTTTTGCGCGTGGAATTAAGAGCATTGACATACTAACTTATGCCTATGAAGGAGTACTACATGGTCACTAAGTACTCTTATAGTACTCAGGAAGTACACTCGAGGGAACCCACTGCACATCCATGGTACCCGGGGAAACCCACTGCGCATTCATTGCACTCAAGGAAATCTTCTGCGCATCCATTGTACTCGAGGAAACCCACTGCGCATCCATTGTACTCGAGGAAACCCACTGCGCATCTATAGTACTCGAGCAAGCCCACTGCACATTCACTGTACTCGAAGAACCCACTGCGCATATACGGCACTCGGGGAAACCTACTGCGCATCCATTGTACTCGAGGAACCACACTGCACATTCATTGTATACTAGGAAACCCACTGCGCATTCATTGTACTCGAGGAAACCCACAGCTCATCGCAATTTGATAACAATTCATTATGCTATTTTTGTGTTAGAGCGAGTTAAACGAAAAATAATTATTTTAATCGACAATAAAGCATATGGGTAGGTATGGATCAAATTTCATGCTTAAAAACATCCCTCTCCCTGTTAATCCGTTCGGGGAGTCTCTTTTTGAAAACCGTCGAATAGTGTCTCCTTATTTCCTCAGAAGAGCCCGTCGCTGGAATATCACGTTTCTGACTTACGCGATTTCAGAGATCGTCTACCACCCCCGCTTTCACCCGTTCAAAAAGTGAAAATCGAAATTTCGTCTTACTTGTGTCTAATAGATAAAGAGTATTTCTGCCAAATTTCACGCTTCTAGGTCTAACCCTATCCGAAAAGCTTAAAACCTCCCCCTCCGCGTTCACCCGTTCGGAGGGTGTCTTTTTGAAAACCGTCGAATACGTGTCTTCTTATTTCCTCAGAAGAACCCATCGCTGGAATATCGCGTTTCTCATTTACGTGCAGGGTACCCTTTAGACCATCTACCACCCCCGTTTTCACCCCTTCAAAAAGTGACAATCGAAATTTCGTCTTACTTGTGTCTAATAGATTCCAATAAGGAGTATTTCTGCCATATTTCATGCTTCTGAGTCTAATCGTTTCCGAGAAGCTTAAAAACCTCCCCATCCTCGTTCACCCGTTCACGGGGGGGGAGGTGTCTCTTTTTGAAAACCGTCGAATACGTGCCTCCTTATTTCCTCAGAAGAGCCCGTCGCTGGAATATCACGTTTCTGACTTTCGCGATTCCAGAGATACGGGTACCCGTTAGACCATCTACCACCCGCATTTTCACCCCTTCAAAAAGTGAAAATCGAAATTTTGTCTTGCTCGCATCTAATAGATTCCAATAAAAAGTATTTCTGTCAAATTTCACGCTTCTGGGCCTAATCGTTTCCGAAAAGTTTAACCCCCCCCATTCCCTTTTCGGGAGTTTCTTTTTGAATATCGTCGAATACGTCTCCTTATTTTTTCAGAAGAGCCCGTCGCTGGAATATCACATTTCTGACTTACGCGATTTCAAAGATACGGATACCCTTTAAACCATCTACCACCCCCCGTTTTCACCCCTTCAAAAAGTGAAAATAGAAATTTCGTTTTACACGTATCTAATAGATTTCAACAAAAAATATTTCATATCACTATCGGTGTCTGTCGACTTGAAGATTACTTGTTGGCAAACAATTTTGAATTGGTTAACGTGCCGCTCGAAAAGTATCTATATGAGAATATCTACTATGCACAATATAAATATGAAATATAACTATTGATGTTATGTTTGTAATGTACTTTATGTGTGAAACACATAATTTTTAGTAAGAAGCAAATATCCAATACTATCAAAAAGTAATAAAGGATTCGAAAATCGACTATGCATTCTTCTTTGGTACTTCTATTACAACGTTAATAGCAAACGTTCAATAGTTGAGACCGTGAAAGTCAGGTTGCTGTAAATACATATGCGCGAATTTATTCTAATACTTACTGACGACTATTGAGCGCCCGCGACGTTGTCATGTCTACTGGGCGCTTCATGGTCTGTGACCGAAGGATAACTGATATACATGAAGGCGACACCAGCGCCTCTGATGGCCAAATGGAAGAACTAAAATATACTGATCCTGTACAAAGTACCACTTTAGGGCGTCCACTAAAATTTTGTCCAATTGACTAGGGACCCCCTTCTTAACGTCTGGAGCGAATTTTAATGTGTTGACCTTAGAGCGTCCACATACGGGCGCTCTATGGTAACCGGACGCTCTAAGGATAGAAATTTGTTAATGTATGGACGCTCTATGGATAGTAGGCTGTAAATATATATATATATATATATATATATATATATATATATATATATATATATATATATATATATATATATATATATATATATATAATGAAGGATAGTCACGTCCGGCTAGTTAAAGAACAATCTAAATTTAGTAGGGCTTCGGACAATTCGTCCGAAGCCCTGCTAAATTTAGATTGTTTTATATATATATATATGTATATATATATCATATAAAATAGTAGGAACAATTGTGACACGTAAATAAAATACATAGACGAGAAAAAAGTATCATACATTAAAAAATAGTTTATAAATATAACATATACTCAAACTGCAGATGCAGTGAAGTCTGTATAAAATATAATAGTGGAAACATATTTGGGAAAATAGTAGATAATCGAAATAGTACGTGTCTAAAAAAAGACATCAGTCTCGTAACAGTTTTTGTTTAGTAATATTTTTTTTAGGTTTGATTTAAAAACAAGTAGATTCTGAGACAATTTAATATCATCATTAAGTGCATTGAAAAATTTGCAGCCATTATAATAATTTTTTTTTCGTACAAAGCTGTTCGGTGGGATTGCGGCTGTAATAATTCCTTAAACCTTGTGTTGTGGTCATTGGCTGACTTGATTAGCAAGAAACTTAGCTGGTTCTTGTAAACAAATATACAGACTTCCGGAATGTATACACTTGCAACAGTTAGTATTTTTAACCTTTTAAATGTAGTACGACAGCTTTCACGAAAGCCTAGACCAGCAATAATTCATATAGCATACTTCTGCAGAATAAACACTCCCCAGTTTGTTATGCCATATCTCAAATGTGAATGGAAGTTTGTATAATAGAGGCTCATGAGTACATCATGGCTACAATGCAGTGACATAAATCTTAGGCCATAACAGTTGCTGCGTAATTTATTACATAAGTTATCAATATGAATTCCCCAATCCAAGTATCTGTCAAATGTGATGCCTAGCATTTTAACTGATTCGCAGAATCCAATATCAGTGCCACTTCCATTAAAAATTGATACATCTAGGTTTTTATGTTGAGTAGACAGTAGCATATTAGTTTTATTTTTATTCAAGTGAAGTTTGTTTTCTTCACACCAATGAACTACCTGTGAATACACTAATTCTGTGGTATTTTTTAATAACATTTAAGTCACTGTCGATAATTAAAATATTTGTGTCATCTGCATAACAGACACAATGCGTGTTTTACATTTTATTTAAATATGTGATATTAGATCATTTGCAAATATATTAAAAAGTAGTGGGCCCAGAACAGATCCCTGGGAAACTCCATGCGTGATGTCGCATACAGCACTGGTTACATTACCGTTTAATTTAACAATCTGCGGTCTATTGTTTAGGTATGCAGAAAACAGACTTAGAGTAACTCCCCTTGCTCCATACCTGTCTAGTTTGTTCAACAATATTTCATGATTAACAACATCAAAAGCACGGGAGAAATCAATAAATAACCCAAAGGCATATTGCTTGTTATGAAGGGAATTAACAATTAAATCTTGGAACTCACAAAGGGCTGATTCGGTGCTCTTACTTTTACAAATACTATGTTGGTAAGCTGATAGTAAATCATTTTTTTACAAGAAGAAGGCAGCTGATCCTTGACAGAGAGTTCAAACAGTTTAGAAAAAATGCAAAGCAAGCTAATAGCTCTGTAATTTCCGTAGTCATTGGGATCACCTTTCTTGTACAAAGGTTGAACAATCGCTAATTTGAAAATATCTGGAAAAGTCCCGGCGTTAAAAGATAAATTTAAAAAAAAAAGCAAGAGGCTGACATGTGGTAAGTTTACAACGTTTTATTAAGTTATTGGAAACGCTATCGTATCCACATGCGTTAGATGATTTCAACTAATTTATTAAAGACAATACATCAGATGGTAATATTGGTTTTAAAAAAGAGATCGTTCAGAAAAGGGTACATCGGAATTTAAAAAATCATGATCAAAAGCATAATTATTAGCTGTTATGGATGTAAAATGTTCATTAAAGTTTTTGGCCACTATATAATCTGAAATTTTTATACCATTTTCTATTATAGTTATAATATTTGAATTGTTTTTTTTTACCTTTTATCTTATTTATTATATTCCACATCGCTTTCGTTCTGTTACCGGATTCTTGGATTTACCTGTCATGATAATTTCTTTTAGCTATTACAAGGGCTTTACAGTATTGTTTCTGCAAGAGTATGCTAATATCTTTATAAGCTTGATCCATTTTTGCAAGGTCACTAAAAGTTGTAACTCTACGTTTTAATTCTCTTAATTCGTCGGTGATAAAATTATCCTTATGTTGTTTTTTAATCAGTTTTTAATCGTTTTAAAGGAAAACACATCTGAAAATAATATATTATAGTATCACTAAAAGTCTTACAAGTCGTATTTAGACAATCTTGGGCATAAGTTTCTTGCCAATTTTCCCTCTCTAAAAATTGCAAAACTGTATAATATTTTCTTTGCAGAAATTTCTACGGTGAACGAATTTATTTTCTTCATTTTCAGTAAAAGCAGTATTAATGCATATTGACTGAGAAAGATGATCAGATAAGTAGAGATTAATACCATTAGTTTTAACGTTCGTAACATTAGAATTTATCAAAAAATCATCAATGCATGTACTAGATGTAGTAGTTACTCGTGTAGGCGTTTTGATAGTAATTATAATGTCGTACCAACCTAGTAAATCCATAAAAAGTGTTAAATTAGTATTGCATGAATTAAAATTTACATTAAAATCACCACCTAAGACCAGAAGTTTGTCCTCAATTGACAAACTTCCCAGTAATCCATTAAACAATTTTAAAAATAGATTGAAATCACCAGTAGGTGGCCTATATATGACAATGATTAACATATTAAGTGAAACTAATGATACAGAAGGAAACTCAAAGATACCATCCAAGCAAAAGTCGTCTGTTGAAAAATCTGAGACATCACTAACGAAACTATTATTTTTATAAATGGCAACTCCACCGTGACAAAGAGTTTTCCGGCAATACGAATTAACAAGAGTAGAATCACTCAATTTATTTACATTATTTGTTTGGTTTTCATTCTACCAGTGTTCGGTAAGCAATAAAATATCACAGCTGTGGTCATTGAACACATTATTTACATTTAAAGTTTTGTTTCCTAGACACTGAATATTTTGATGAAATATGGTGAGTATATTATTATCATTATTATTACAAGGATTATTCACGAAAAAACAAATTCTCTTCGTTCATCTGGAGCGAGTCAGATCCTTGAACCATTATAGAGGTAGTGTTATCCGAATCTAAGTCAATGACGATTTGTTGTTGACCAACTTGTCTGTTCGTTTCAAAATCATCAATTTTCTCCATTGAGTTCACATAACATAAATTCTGGTTGACGTGGAATTGTTTATTTACTATATCCATTATTTGGCAAGCTATTGAGAGTTTACTTAGCACCAAACCAAAGTGTTTATTAATATCAAAAAATGTGATATTCATGTGTGTGACTTCTTTTATTTTTCTAACAAATTCTTGTAGTTTGTTGTTATATCTCACAATGTATTTATTTATGAGCTTATTCTTAAAAACATAAGGCACCGATGAAATTAGTATATTAGTATTTCCACACTTTTTTAGGTTGCTCCATGTATTTTTAACAGATATTGCTGTTTATTTATGAGGTCGTTTTGTCCACCTAATATTATTAAAAAATCATCTTGCGTTAAATTTAAACACAAATTTTCCATATTTTCTAAAAGTTTATCAGAAGGTGCATTTGGCTTTACTATTGATTGTACCGCAATGTTTTTGTTACATGTAGATTTCTGCATAAGTCTGTTGATATTGTAGCCGCATTCATCTGCCACTAATAGAATTTTATTTTTTGGAACTGCTTTATTTTTGATAATCAAATTAGTTCATGTTCATTATCTTTTTGTTGTAATATGTTGTTTCATCAAATGTATAATTCTATTTTCAGTACCATAAATAATTCGATAAAATACTGATGTACTACATTACTATACTTATCTAAATATTATAAAACTGGTTTGTTTCTGAGTTAAAAATAACTTCAAAATATACTGACTAGCTAATAATCAAAATTCAGAGAACCACTCGATGAATTTGCTCGAAAGCTTTATAAAACTTAACACATCATAAACATGCATGTTCTCTGTGGGTGGTTTAAACTACTAAATGTTGCGGAATAATTAACTATTTAAACGCAACACAGCAGAAACATACCACATAATATGTTTTAACGCAAGTTTATTTGAACTCAATTTTCATAATGTTCATTGTCGAAAACACAAAGCTTTCAACTTATTTCTTTGAGCGATCTAATTTTCCTTTAAGCAACAATCTTCGATTTAGCGGCCATTTTGTTAGCGTTGTGCACATCTTCTAGACTAAATAGACGATGTCGTTCATAATTAGAATGAAATGTAACTTAATGCTCCCATCAATATTGGAATTATGAATTTTCTGACTTAAAACAGAATTTTAAGTTTTATATACCAAAATTTGAATATTCACCACATTCTAATAGTCCAATAAATAAGCCGGAAAATGTGGAAAAGTGGTGGAAGAGCACCGATTTGAAAAATTCCTTTTTTCACGTGTTCCTTAGACCCCCAGAAATATTCAATGGCATTGACCCCTGCATTACCTCCAAAAATGAAAAAGTCAGGGTGTGAAGTACTCCAAAAAGTAGCGGTCATAAAAAAATTTATAAAATTAATATTTCTCCTCGGAAATGGGCTCTAGGGGTTTTTTTAAAACTGAAACATTACCATACCTAACTGAACATAATATACCGGGTGGAGTCGATGTACGCCCCCAATTTTTTGGTTGTTTTTGAATTTAAAAATATTGTTTTTGGTACACATAAATTGGGTGAGGTATTTTTAGACTAACAGGAACGAAAACCTCCGATTGAACCGCAACTTTTTTTTTTCTTAAATAGAACGACTATAGTTTTTTCGTGGTTCCTTATTAAGCATGAAATTCTAAATACAACACTTTTTTCCGATTTAAAAAATTCCAAGAAATAAGTGAGATACGAACAATTTTTTTCAAAATGGCCGCGTCACATGAAAATTACTAAGTAGGTTATGGAAATGATTAGTAAAGTTGTAGACTTGTCTGTAAAGAACAAAATAGTTATTTGCATTACTGATATAGTCCAAGATCCCAGAGCTGCCAGACCTACGTCATTTTAGCAAAGCTAATATTTTGACAACAAATAGTATAATATCTAGTTAAGAGCGTATGCATATTTGCTAGTTTGAAAGCGAGGCCCTTTTGCAGAAAACAGGTACAAAAGGTACATAAAAAATTTACTAAGTACGTTAAAGTATGATAGCTGGTTTATTTTCCACGTGACACACTAACGACGTGGTATAAGCGTCAACCTCCGAATCTTAACGTCCGAGGTTCGATCCTGAGCGTTCTCAGCTTTTGTTTTTCAACAAATATTAACTTAATGTGGCCATTACCATGAAAGAGACAACCGAAAGGGAAATAATTATTATTTTTGGCCATAACTTTTTTTCTTGGTACGTATATTAAAAAAAAAAACTGAGAACGCTCAGGGATCGAACCTCGGACCTCGGACCTTCGGATTTGGAGGCTGACGCTTACACCATGTAGTTAGCGTGTCACTTGTAAAATAATCCAGCTATCATAATTTAACGTACTGAGTAAAATTCTTATGTACCTTTTGTACCTGTTTTCTGCAAAAGGGCCCCACTTTCAAACTAGAAAATACGCACACGTTCTTAACTAGTTATTACACTATTTGTTGTCAAAATATTAGCTTTGCTAAAATGACGTAGGTCTGGCGGCTCTGGGTTCTCACTCTAATAGGTATGACTTATTTTTAGATTTTTCTCAAAACACGGAATTTCATTTTCATTTTCATTTCCGTAGGAAATTTGTTAATGGGACCGTGCAATTTTCTTTAAACTTTAATTTCTTGACCATAATCACTTCTTAACGATATCATTCGTCATAATAAAAGTATTTTTAAAAGGTAAACACAAATTAAACAAGAAATAATTTTAATAAAACGTAACAACCATTAATAGATTTCTTAGTTTGTTGGGTATTTTGCCACTGTAAAAATATTTAAAAATTTTGATGAAATAAACCTCTGCACCAAAAGGATCAGACAGAGGCTGGTTTTTATACTTCTATTACAAAATGTCTCACACCTAAAAATAAATAAAATAACAAAATTATTTAAAACCTAAGTTATAATAAACCATCATAAAAATTGTTCAAATTGTTCATCGTTCTGGCTAATATACAGAGTAAGCGCGAATTATTGTTGCACGTCTAACATTCTGTTATAGTTGAGGGTTATTTGCGCAATTTCGTGTCTAACTCTCTCTTTCAGGTTTTGCCTGCGGTTGGGGAAGTCACGTAGACTATTGTTCAAATGCGCCCAAATAAAAAATCGACTGGGGTTAAGTCAGGAGACCGTGGTGGCTATCTGACTGGAACATGGTCCCAATCCAATGATCTGGAAACAATTAATTTAAGTAATCCCTAACGATAATAGCATTGTGTGGTCCTGCTCCGTCTTGTTGGAAGTAAACCTCGTCAATATTGGTACTGGAAAGGACAATGTTAAAAATAGCTGATTTTTGCCCCCATCGCGGAACGCATAAGAACCAGAGAATGGTTGGAAAAGGCTCAAAATTAATAAAAATACGTCTTCGTGATATAGAAAGGCTGGGGAAAATTCTATTTCACCCCTGAAAACATAAATACAATCCCTAAAATTGCTTTGAATAACAGCTTACACTGAATGTAAAAATTACATTTATTTTATGATAGCTATTAGGTGCCGATTCAATAGAGATAACAAATGGGTAAAAACTGCCCCTATTCACACCATATTCAGGGATGGAACGCCATACACAGGACCTAATATTAAAAAACAGGTACCAAGGTGATTAAAAATGTACAAAATGATTTTTTAATACTAGTTAATCCTGACGTCAGCATTCATATTATTAAAAAATCCCCTATAAAATCTTTTTTTTTTCTAATATTACATCATCTTGAGTGCCTGTCATCCCTAAACTGGAGTAGATTTGATTCATTTTGGTCACCTTGTTTTCTATTTTTTAGTATTTGAAGCGGTGAATAGGATTCTACCACCTGAATAGGCTAGTTTGGTTATTTTTGAAGTTGCTAAATAACTCGCTCTTTGTTCTCTATTAAAAAAACGTGTCAAGACAAAGTGGATGTATGTCCATTTTACTAATAGAAAATAATTTGGTACATTACTAAGTGCCATGGTATATGTCTTAGTATTCTAGACTGTGAATAGAATTGCATCCCTGAATAGGGTAGTTTGGTGGTTTCCGGGGTCGCAAATTAAAGCACTTTTTTGTAATAATACTTGCTATGAATATTATTTCATACCCTTATAGGGGTTGTCTTTGAAAATGGAGATGCTGAGGTCAGGATCAGTTGAAGGTCTGGCTCAACTAGTATTAAAAAATCATTTTGTAAATTTTTAATCATCTTTGTAAGTACCTATTTTTTAATATTAAGTGCTCTGTATGGCGTTTCACCCTCCGAATAGGGAGTGAATAGGGGTAGTTTTTACCCTTTTTTTATATTTATTGAATCGATATCTAATAGTTACCATAAAATAAATAGAATTGTTACATTCAGTATAAGCTATTATTCAAAGAGGTTGGGGTTGTTTTTGTGTTCTTGAGGGTGAAATAGAATTTTCTCCAGCCTTTTGATACCACGAAGACCTTTTTGTATTAATTTTGAGTCTTTTCCAACCATTTTCTCTGGGTCTTATGCGTTCCGTGGTGGGGTCAAAAATCAGCTGTTTTTAACATTGTCCTTTGAATAATCCGTGGAATTATTATATTTTGGTGAAATTCTAAATATCTTAGTCGTTAGATTTGCATCATATATTATTGGATCTGTGATATAGTCACCCAGAACTCCTAACCAAACATTAAAGCCAAACCGCTCCTGTCTCATCATGATATGAGGATTTTCAATTGCCCAATATTGAACGTTGTTCGGATTAAATAACCCAAGGTTTGTAAATCTCGATTCATCAGAGAACAAAATTTTTTCGGTATAGTTATCATTTCTTAGTTGGCAGAACCAATTACAAAAGGTTATTCTTCTTTGATAATAATCATTCTCATACATAAATTGGTGCAATTATTCGTAAGAACGATAGCCGCGTTTCTTTAAAATTTTCTTGGCTGATTATTTAGAAACTGGTAATTCATGTTCAATTTGCCCTATCGATATAGTTGGGCCAACAAGCACTAAAGCTAATACATTAACTTCCATTTCTTCATCCACAAAAAAATCTTTCTTCAATTTATATATCAGGTTCAGTTCTAAATTGATGATCCAACCGGGCGAAATAGTTTCTCGGAAGTTGTGTTCTTTCTGGATATCTCTGTCCTACAGAGTTTGTGCTCTAGTTGCATTACGTTGAGTCTCTCCATAAGTAATCAACATGCCAACTTTTTCGTCTCTTGAATATTTTTCAGCCATTTTATATTAATCTACTTGTTTATAATAAATTCAATACACTTACTTCAGATAATCAGTGAGTAATGTCAAGAATATTTCAATTGTTGCGAATGTCTGTCATTTTCATGACTATCTACAATATTTTCAAAATTTATTATCAAGCCCTGTTTTCTATGTCTCTTTTAATATATATTTGACATAAAACATAAACATAAACTCAAGTTTTATCATTTTTGTATAGTGGGAATCAAAGCATTTTATAAATGATGATTGAAATTCCAGAACTTTACTCAAATTCCTTGACTTATCAAGATTTCCAGGATGACTGTTTAGATCCTCTGTTGGTTGGTGATGACTCTGTAAAACTGTTCCAAATTTGTTATACAGAAAGAGTTGCTTATCATTTACCTTTCCACAAATGATAAAAGTTCGATTCATCGTTCAAATGAAAATTATACTCTTCGGATTCTAGAGTAATCATTTTGATTTTTTCGGCCGCCCAGAGGTGATAATGTAGAAGAATTCGCTACCGCTCACCTGAAAGACGTGACAATATTTATTTTAAGGACGCCAATCGCTCTTTCTTTAACGTAGGGTGACTTTTTCTTTTCTATTCTCAGTGGGGTTCGATTAATTTTAAGACCAAGAAGCACAGTAATGTAATAGGCGAGAAAAGTTTAAAGTCTACACTTACCGTTGATTGCTTAGTGCTCTCAATAATGTGCCTTCTTACGATGCACTTATGCACTTGTCTTATCTCTAAACACTTCTTACTGTAATCACTTCTTACATTCTTATTTACTTTTATAGAATTCCTTCGATTAGTTTCCGCGATCTGATTGATGTCTTGAATAACAGACTTAAGACCTTATGTAGATATATATTCAGTTGTTGAGCTAACACACAAAAACGCCAGAGAAGTTAAACTTAAAGTTAATAACACAGCCCCACAAAAAAAATAAATGTTCAGAGCAGCGACCCAGACCCATGTATCCCCATGGATTTTCGGTCACTGAATCCGAATCCGAGGTCAAAAAAAATCGTACACCCTCAAAATAATTAGCTAGAGCCAAAAAAACACCCCTGGGATGGGGTAAAAAGAAGATTAAACTACGAGAATAGTTGTTACATCTTAATCAATCGAATTATACAAATTAAGGTTAAACAGCAGCGTACATACAATAGATATGAAACACACCCCCAGGGAGGGGCGAAAACTAGCCCTCATATATAAAAAATCGATCCAAAACAGCAATGACTGCTGAAAAAGCTCGAAATGTCTAAGTTTTGTTAAACTAATAAGAAACTGCATCAGGCAAGACGTAATCTTCATAAACTGCCCCTATAGGGTTGAGAACAACCACCCTCAAGTTTAAGGGACACGAGAAAAACAATAAAAAACGTAAAATCCAACAGGAATTCTATTTTCATAGATGCTATGATAGGCTGAAATTGCGTAAGACTCCAAAATAGAACTAGAAACTTACGTACCATCAACCTCTTACAGTGTCAACCCTCAGAGCGTGGGAAAACTACCCCCTATGTAAGATTTAACTATAAAAGTTACAGTGACTTCTATAAAACTTCGAAATATCTACGTTGGTGGAAGTGAGAAGAAACTAGACTATGTTCGACGCTGTGCTTGAAGACCACCCTCACGGGGTGCGAGATGGTTGGTGATGACTCTGTAAAACTGTTCCAAATTTGTTATACAGACACGTGGAATGCTGGAAAAACAAAACGCAGACGTTTCGAGTTTTTCTGAAGTCACTGTGACTTCTTATAGTTGTTTCTCACACAGGGAGTAGTTTTCACCCCCTAGGGGAGTGGAATTGAATAAAGACGATGGTACGTGACTTTCTAAGCCTAACTCTGAGTACTACGCAATTTTAACCAAACATAGCATATATAAAAATGGAAATATTTAGGACAAGAGGTGATTTTGGCAGCGCTGTTGGGGTAGTTTTCAATAATTGAGCCAAAACTACTGCCGAATTTTCAGTAGTCATTGCTATTTTGGATCGATTTTTTTATATATGGGAGCTAGTTCTCGCCCCTCCCTGGGGGTGTGTTTCATATCTATTGTATGTACGCTGTTGTTTAACCTTAATTTGTATAATGATTAATTAAGTTGTAATAACTATTCTCGTAGCTTAATCTTCTTTTTTACCCCATTTCAGAGGTGTTTTTTTGGCTCTAGCTAATGATTTTGGGGGTGTACGATATTTTTGACCTCGGATTCGGATTCAGCGACCGAAAATACATAGAGACACATGGGTCTAGTTTGCTGCTTTGAACATTTTTATTTTTTTGTGGGGCTGTGCAATTCAATCAAGAAAATGCAAGAGTTCAAATAATATCATTTATTGTATAAAGTTCAAAAATGTGCAAATAAATGTTGGTAAAGAGCCTATCTAGTTAGTTATACTAAACATGGCAAGAGTGACGGCCTCCCTCAGAGAGCGCTTATCTCAACCACATGTAATGTAAAGTAATGTTATCAATCGACTGGCACAAAACATTCTCAATTTCTTAGAAATTTTTGTAAATTTAGGTATTTGACTCAGGACGGGCGGCAATAATTATTCACTTAAATTTTAATTCGCTTGTGGATAGCCTTAATAGTTCCTAATACTGATTTTATCATATACAAGAACATTTTAAAAGCTAGTAGATATGCTTTTAGAGGACAGAATATTTAATATTGAAATATTTTTGTCGAACTCCTATAGGTATACGTTTCCTTAAATATGTAAGGAATAAAAAAAAACGGACTGCAACCAACAGCTATTCTCCGGACTAATGCCCCGCCGAGCGCTGAATTACGAATTACAAGCCTGGCTGCGTTAAATACACTAACATGTATTGCCACAAAACGCTAAAATTTCGATTGTAACGGACACCAGTCGAAAGACTTATTGCTACTCAAAGGAGCTCTCGGGCCAACCACTCCACACCACTTGCAGACTGCAGTTTCGAGCTATTGGCTCTCGTCGGTGCAAGGTAGGTCTTAGATGGCTGGAATGAGGCACTTGTTGATTCTTGGTACATGACGAGATTTATAAAACCACGACATGCACACAGCAGGCTCCATAGAGCGGCTGATCTCCATTACAATCGAAATAGCAGTAGCCCTGACATGGGCACAGTTAATAGGTATGCTTTTAGAGGGCAGAATATTTACTTTTGAAATATTTTTGTCGAACTCTTCTAGGTATGCGTTTCCTTAAATATATGAGAAATAGAAAAAACAGACTGCAACCAACAGCTAGTCTCCGGACTAATGCTCCGCCGAGCACTGAATTACGAATTACAAGCCTGGCCGCGTTATGTATTGCCACAAAACGCTATAGTTACTATTGTAACGGACACCAGCTGAAAGACTTATTCCTACTCGAAGGAGTTCTCATGCGAGCCACTCCACGCCACTTGCAGACTGCAGTTTCGAGCTATTGGCTCTCGTCAGTGCAAGGTAGGTCTGAGATGGCTAGCACGAGGCACTTGTTTGTTCTTGATACATGACGAGATTTATAAAACCACGACATGCAACAAAAATAGCAGGCTCCATTTAACGCAGTCTCCATCTAACGGCTGATCTCCATTACAATCGAATCATCAGTAGCTCTGGCAAGTTAGTAGGTATGCTTTTAGAGGGCAGGATATTTACTACTCTTAGACCTACCTTACACTGATGAGAGCCAATAGCTCGAAACTGCAGTCTGCAAATGGTGTGGAGTGGCTGGCACGAGAACTTCTTTGAGTAGGAATAAGTCTTTCGGCTGGTGTCCGTTACAATCGAAACCTCGATCGAAACTTTAGCGTTTTGTGGCAATACATATTTATTGCTCTCAACGCGGCCAGGCGCTAATTCGTAATTCAGCGCTCGACGGGGCATTTGTCCGGAGAATAGCTATTGGTTGCAGTCTGTTTTTTTTAATCCTCATATATTTAAGGAAACGTAACCTAGAGGAGTTCGACAAAAATATTTCAATAGTAAATTTGAAAGCCTTTTTACAGCAATATATGAGTATTATGGGACTTTTTCGCTTTCTCGTGTTACGACATCAATCTAATCGATTTAGATCGATTTTTCTGTGTTTTACAACAATAACATGAGATACGTAAATAATTATTTGGCAAACTGAAAAAAATCTTAGCGTCACATGTTGATAATGCTTTATACTGTGTCAGTAGCTAGATCAGATAGATGTGTTCTCAGGCAAAGAACAGTTTAGTAGGCGACCGTGATAAAATTGGGCTATCCTATCATCTGTGCGACCAATTGTTCTTTGGTATACATAGACAAGAATGTATTTAGGAAGCTACAAGTGACTATATTTGGCGTCACGTTGTTAGAGGGAGTGGACCGTGTATATTTGGACAAAGTTTGGATCACAATGCTACCGATATTTTCGGGGATAATATAACTAGTGTTATGATTATCATCGGTGATAGCCCGAGGTAAAACCGATGAAAATTGACCGAGTGCGAAGCACGAGTTCAATTTTCTATAGGTTTTAACGAGTGGTATCACCGATTATTAATCATAACACGTGTTATATTTGGTGAGAGAATATAATGAACGTTTTGCGTTATTTTGATTCTCCTTGAAGCGCAAAATTCCATGAACTGGTTCCACTGAGATTCTTTATTATTTTTGGTATTCTTTGGTGTTTTTTTCTCAATTAACGTTCGAATCTCTTTCTCGCTAGTATCTCCCCATCGACGGTGATCTACTGGTTGAAACATTTTTCTGCTTAAGAGCACTATTTTCTGATTTCGATGCGTCTATTGAAACTTTCTGTCACTTTGACAGTAAACTATTTTATTCATTAAAAACAAGAGACAGTCAATATGCGGTGATAAAATTATCACCGATTTGATAGCCTATTATCTCTTTTGTTTTTGTATTTTAACCAATGAAATTAATCAAAAATGTACCATGTGACACGTGAATTATATTCTCCAAGTTATATGCGATGCGCTTAGCAACATTTCTATTTCTTACATTTGTTGGAAGAACTATATCACAGTGAGTCGAAGTAGATCTGTGCCAGAGCCACCTGGTCTTTTGGGAAGCTTCAGTTCCTGCTATTACTAGAAGAATCTGAAGATGTTTCAAGTAACCATGTGAGGTAGAGGATAGTGCTACAGTAGTAATTTCGTGAATAATGTGCCTTTACACCCGATCAAGTACTTAACAATTTCTTCTCCTAAATTAATGCACACTGGGTAAATCCAAATGGAAGTTAAAAAATAATATATAATGAAAATCTCCTACACTGAAGGTCATTTAGTTGCTTAAAATCATCTTCAAATCTTCAGTTATTGAACGTGGATATATTTTTTAACTTCTCCACCAATAAAAATAGGGACATTGATGCAATTGAGCCATAAGGCCAGGTCTTTACATTTTGAAATGCCAGGAATACGAAAAAGTGATTTTTAAAAAATTTGGCACCATTTGACGCATGGCACATAAGATGAAAGTTTTTGGTGCAGACTGAATGACGTTTAATGCTTTTTAACACATAGACTTTCTTATTTTTCAACAGTTTTATTGTACCATTCGAATGTAGATGTGTGTTACACTGATTTCAACAATATATCACACTCCATTCCTTCCCGTTCAATTTTCGTAAAAAGAAAGCCAGTGCACTGAGATGGTGGGTCGTTAAGTATAAGTCTCATCAATTGCGGAACGGAGGCCTGCAGCTCAGTGGTAACGAGTCTGGCTATTAACTAAATTAACGAATTTTCGCTACAAACACTTGGTGGGTGGTGCCAGCCGCTTTTAGTAGCTGCTCATTTTGTTAAATTTCAATATTGATACTGAAAATAAGAAAGATTCTTTATTTTCAGACCAGCATTCAAACTTCATATGAAATTAATAAAAAATGTTTATAGTTTCATGAAATAGTTCATTTTAGATAAAGAAGATATACTTATTTGCTTGGTAACTGAGATGTAATAGTTATATTGCCACGAAATAATCCTACTAAAATGTCCATGTATTCTTTATAACAATATTACCTCTAAATTTAAAGCTATACAGTTGAGATCTTCCATAAACAATTCCAAGGTTAAAAAAAAAACGAAAAATCCAAAAGATCCTTTTTATTTAGATTTGATAATCGTATTTGATTACGAATGCCTTTAGTCTTTAATGGTTGCCCTCTGCCGGAGAAATTTCCCGTCATTTCGGTTTTCACCTCCCTAATTTTAATGCAATTCCGATGTCTGAATTTTATCTAGAATTTGAGACTTAGGTCAACTGTGTACTGGATGTAGCTTAATGAAAAAACTACAGTGGAACTACCGCCGAGTAGAGTAATACTCTATAGTTTGTAATAAAATATCATTATTATAAATCATTTTTCATTATCACTAGCACATCGCAAAATTTGCGATTGTAAAGAACTTGTTCCCAATTTTTGCTCATCTTACCCTTGATGAAACTACATTGGGACCGCTGTAGAGCTATATCCTATACTTTACACAATATTTCATGGAAACCGCTTAAGCTAATCCAAAGTAATAAATGAACATAAAAAGAATACACGTACGAGTCGAGTACAGAACCTTTTACTTTTTTAAATACTGCTGTATCTATAGTAACATCAATACTCCTGCTACTATACCTTGGCCGGGAAAGGATAGTAGTATGAGCATGTTAACTGTGTGCAACAAGATCCTACTGACGTTTAAATTTGGAGGGGGTGTAATTAAAAACTAGTGGAAGCATTATACACTTCGCTGATTTACTGACTTTTTATATAAATGTTACACATTCTATAGGATACTCTTCGCATTTTTCTTGTAAATAATGTTAGTTTTTGGACATTCTAAATTTTGTGATACCAACTTTGTTGTGAAAAAAATATATGAAAAAAAAAATGAAAAAAAACAACTACCCTGTCCGGGATTCGAACACAAGACCTTTGGATTGCAAGGCAAAAGCAAGCAAGCAACAATCATTTATTTAAATTAAATGTTACAAATTATGTGCCTCCCCGGACCTTGCCAGGAGCCAGCCAGACAGCCACGGCACGCAGCGCCGCGGTGTTTGTAGGACTGGGCGAGGCAGGTCTGGCTTGGTTTGACGACAAATAGCTTATATATTAGTACTCCTGTCTGCCACAGGCAGACTTAAAAACTAAATTAAAATTAAAAATGTGTCCACACGGACCTAAAGTTAATTAAAAGAAAACACTGTAAAAAATTATCGCTCACTAGGTTAATTTGGGTTGCTGGTATGGGAAAATAAAACTCAGCGAGAAAACCCGTCCGAAGCAATTCCACCCCGGCGGTCTTTCTGCCGCCAGGAAAATGTCGTGGATATTAAAAGAAGATATAGTTCGAAATATTTTGGTTTTTGAGAATTTGTTGAATAGAACGTATAAAGGGAATAGGGAAAGTTGGTTATAAGTTTTAGTAAAGATTAAAGATGGGGAATTAAGAAGTTGTCGTATAGGATAGTATGGCTAAAGAGGTTGCCGGAAAATAGGCAACGCCTGGTATAGTAGGAGGTGTCGAATATCGAAAAGAATTGCATTATGCTGTCTAATTCGGGTTATGTTGCTGGTTACCGGACTATCGGTCAGTTTGAATTCATAAAATTTTCGAGAAATTTCTTGGACGTAGTCCGCTATTGGGGTTATGTCGTGGAAACGAGCATATAAATCTCTGAGGGAGGTATCTGTCCGAACCAGAGATGAGGCGCTTAAATTTATGTTCGAGGACTCGACATTTTCTCATTGTAGTGGCCGGTATGCGGCACCACACCGGCGCCGCATATGTGACGGCCGGCCTGATTACCATTGTGTACAACAGTTTTTTATTCGTCCTGTTAAAACCGCTACCCCTGGCCAGGAGCGGATACAGACTTCTGGACACGGAGTAGACCTAACGTACAGACTCGTTAACGTGAGTGTTGAACGTCAGTCTTTGGTCTTCACGCACCGTCAAAATTCGATTTTCGGTGAAACGGCGCATGAAGAGAATCGACTCCGACTTATCGGCGTTGATCCGAATCTTCCACTTGTCGTAATACGCCGTGGCACGGGCCATGTGTGCTTTCAGTAGCATGTCAGCCGCTTGCGCGTTATGTGAATGCGCATATATGGCAATTGAATTACTGTTAAGCCAAACCGGAGCCGCCCCGCCGAGCCCCACATTTACCACGACGCTGCACGCAGGCAAAAGTTTTAGCCGTTGGGCCATAACACATTTCTATAAAAATTGAATGTGTGTAATATATATATCATTACAGAATTATATTTCAACGGATTAAATCTATTATTATGAAATATATATATTAGTAAAATGCATAAACAAAAAAAATATGACATTTCGCAAGATTTCTATTTAAGTACAAGTGACAAAAATTAAGAAAATGTTTTTTCTAATTTAAATGATTAATAACTTTTATTTGCTGATATATAAACAGGGTTCTTTCTCTAGCTAACGCTAACTTACTTTCCAAATTTCAATACAATCGGACTTTTCTTTCTTAAGTTGCTTACAAGAAACGTGACGGACGGACAGACGGAAAGTTGTTCAGAATTCGTTCACTAACATAACGATATGAAAATTTTTTCCTCTACTAGCGATATTTACTGTTTTAGATATGTGCGATAAAATGCAATATACTCTTCGTTTTTTAGCCCAGACGACAGAGAACATTTTATAGTGAAACCCACGAAAATTTGCAAACTGATTAATTTTTTCAAAATTTTGAACTTAAGTCAGGGTAGGAAAAAATAAAAAATACAGATTGATAGACCACGTGTTTCTGAACAAAAAATACCTTAATAAAATTTATCGCTAAAGCCACGGTATTCCTGAAAAAAATAGTGAAGCAACTTTGTCACTCTGCGCGGCCAGCGCACGGTTAAATGCATACTATGGAACCTCTAAAAATTCTTAGCTGTTCTATCGAGTAAAATAAAGGTTTCTTCTCTTTCTGATTACACATTTTAAACATTTTTCTTAGTGAATAGTAGGATAAATAGTGAGTATGGAGGGAAAATATATAATTATCAATGCATACACAGACACCACATATAGCCGCTGAATCGCTCGTTTTTTTTACGTGCCTCTACTGTATTGTATTTATTACAGGTACATCTATCCACATTTCAGCTATATCCAATGTATTCCTTATATATTTGTTAATGCATTGGAAAACTTCCAGAATTTATATTCAAAACAAACAAAGATATTTTCATAGTTATAAGGATGAGATCGTAAAAATCGAAATTTCTTTCTGATTGATCATATTTTCGAAAAAATGCATACAAGTAAACGATTTTGTGTTTGAATATTCGAAAAATATACATTTTTTCCGAAATAGTGATATTTTATTTTTCCAATGGGCCAATTTCTCGACCAAGTTACACCTGCAATATATATATTTATCAAAAAAATCATCAAGCAAGGAAATTAAAATGATTTGAGGTGTACTTTTTTTTAATCCTCGTTCCTGCAACTTAATAAACCATAATAATCATGAAGTGTAGATACTTTTCAACAACTCTCAATGAAGAAACAATTTTTTTGAAGGGCTTTTATTTTTTTCTATATTGTTCATTGCAACGATTGAGTTCGAGCGTAATAATATATATATATAAGTATATTTTTCCCATCCATCCTTTACTTGTTTTGTTTAAAACGAAAAAGCATCAGAAAGCTACAATTTCCATCTTTTAAATGAATCAACACTCATATAGATTGAACAAATTCTGATTTAGTGACATGTAATTCAGTGCGTCAGCGTCACAGTCATGCGTATTCAAGCGCGTACACGCATGAATCTATTCACTCCGAGTTATAACGTTACACTTGACTATTTTTTTCCGAGAAAACCATGGCTTTAACGATAAATTTTGTTAGAGCATTTTTTCTTCATAAATACGTGATCTATCCATCTGTATTTTTAATTTTTTTCTAGCTTGATTTAATTTCAAAATTTTGAAAAAATGGATTAAATTTTTTTTTTTTCACTTTTTTTTTATGTTCTGCATCCGAGCGAAATGTAAACTATTCGGGATATTGTTCTATACACTTTCACGGACTCATTAAAAAAAAAATTACTTAGTTTGCAAAATGTTGTGGGTAAATACCTTTATCGACTGGGCTATTTTGCGAAGAGTATAAAAATTTTTACAAATGCTTATCAAATCAACGTCGCTCAATGACATGTGCCGCTTGACACTATTGACAGTTCTATCGCTATCCTCCTTTCCTGGCTAATGTATAGATAGTTAATAACGCAGTGTTGTGTCGCTAAACACCAAAAATAAACTGGTATTAGAAAAGGTTTTAGTATAAAATATTTCATGAAATTTTAATATTTCAGTAATAGTCCTTAGTACGGACCTTCCATGAAAAGTTTATATGTTCTCCTGTTGCAGTTTTCTCTAATGGTAACATACACTTCATATATTTGCAGCGGAATGAAAATGTGTAACCTTTTCCCTGCCTCACAGGTAATTCTCTTGCGAATTACCTTCGTACGTGTTTAAAACTGGAGTTTTATCAGGGTTCTTAAGAACGATGGCAGTTTGGCATAAGGGAGTATAATAATTTTGAAATGAAGCGAATGTTTCTAATTTAAGATACAAAATATTTCAAGGTGATTGCGGGGGTATGTTTGTAGTACAAGAATTGTTTTTATAAAACATTTTATAAAATTAAACTCAATCATATGAAGAATGTTTAAGAAAGAATTCAGCAGGAAATTGTAGCTATTACATAGGACAGTACTGAAAATTTATAGCAAGAAATTATGTTTGAATAATAGAAAACACGTTATTCTCTTTCAGAGTTTTGCGCCAATTCTCCGTAATGGATATCAATGGATTTCTTATTGGGGTTTATGGTGTGGAAATATTTAATTTTAAAAAAATGTCAGTTACGCTTATTACAAAAGTAACAAAATTTTGAAATCTCGTTCGTAATATCTCATTCTAGGTTGTACATTATTGAATATGTTTTAAAATTATTATTTTTGTTCTTTTATTTGTAACTTTTGGCACATCTGTACACTTTAAACATATAGTACGGGAGCCAGTGACACTGTTTTTAGAAAGATCTGCTTAAAATTAATTTCTTCTCTTTATGTTATATTTACGCTGTGTTTTCACAAAATTGATTCCTGTAGGCGCACCAGCGCGACAATGCCTAACAGGAACTTTCTTTACTCCTGCCATAGCCATGTTCCTTCGAATAACAGACAGCATAATTTTTTTTTTTAACAATTCAAGTAATAAACTACTGACAAAAGAAATTTTAGCTTTAAATATTTCTGCCAGTTGACTTTTTTTTACTACATATTTATGTTAATGATAGAAGTACGCCGATATACTATCAAGGTGGCAGAAAATCATTTTCCATCACACTGTAATGTCAACAAAGAACACAAACATTCTCAGCTTTAAACACGTATAGCATTGACACTTTTTTAACGTAAGTCAAATATAAGTTATCATTTAATAAACAGCACGCAATACATTATGTAATGATACATACAGACACACTATATGTCATTTTTTAATTACTTCACGTACTTCATGTTTTAAACAAATATTATTTCAACCGGCTCGGTGGCTCAGTGCTTAAGGTGTTAGGCTTGCCACCACGGGACCCCGGGTTCGAATCCTGGCTAGGGTATGGATGTGTAGTGGCGTTTTTCACGTGTTGCCGAGACGGTAGTGGTCTAGTCGCTCTCCTCTCCTGAGTTCGAGTTTCATCTGCGGCAGATGGAATGTCGCAGGGAATGGGTGTTGTGATGTTGTCTATATGTTTATTCGTCCTGGCTGAGTGGTAGAATAGCCATTGGCTAAACTCCGCCAGGACATTAAAATAAATTAGGAGATAAAAGACCCGTATAACATGCAATAAAGCAAAGAAAATATTTTGTGAAATAATAAAATAAGAGTTACAGAAATAAAATGTCGCATTTGTTCACTTTTTAATTTTAATTACATAGGCCTACAGAAAAAAACTAACTAACTTTTCTGAGGTATTTTGATGCGCTGAAGCCAGAGATGGCAATGGGTTTGGAGGGTTAAAATGAAAAAAAAAAACGTTTTTTCCCATTTTCGAATTTACAGCCAATTTTAACGTAACTTTCAGACTAAACGTTAGGTCAGGTTAGAAATTTTCCCAAAAGGGTTTTTTCCTGGGAGGGTTAAAATATAAAAAAATACGTTTTTCCCATTTTTGAATTTGTCGCCAATTTTAACTCAACTTTTAGACCAGAAGTTACGTTAGAACTAAATCAAGAAAAATATGTTATGAGTACAATTAAATATACCTAACATATTTGGTATCAGAATGAAGGTCCTTTAATGATCAATTCATTTTGATAGAAATAATATTTTTCCGGGGAAAAAAACGGTTTTTTCCCGGTAAAAAAACCCAAAAAAACAAAAGCCGAGTTTTTATCCATCTCTGGATGAAACCAATTTTGAACAATAAAATTTTTCTATCGTGTCAAGAAAAGGTCTTTTCTCTTTTCTGAAGTATTTTGATGCGCTGACGTCAATTTTGAACAAGAGAAAAATTTCGATTGCGTCAGTTTCCCTCTGCCACCCCTAGGAAATAAAATGGGATGGTAGAGGGAAACTGAGACGATAGAAAAACTTTTTTGTCTAAAATTGGTTTCCGCGCGTCAAAATACTTCAGAAAAGTAAGATTAAAACTTTAGGACAAGATCTTTTTTTGTAGACTTATATTATTAAACAATTTTTAATTATTAAAAAAATACTAATTAAGTTATTGTGGTGATTTCAGTAGAATCAGTTTATGTGTATCTATTCCAAGTAGACTTAAGGAAGTCGAGGTATCGTGATGGAAACGTTTTTTTTCTGTTCCCCACTAATGAAGGTTAACAGCCAGAAACCGGTCCTCATATGATGTACATCCTTCCATTATGAAAATTCCTTAAATTAAAAATAAGTCAGAAGGAGTATGTAATAACAACACTTAATTAAGTGAAAGGAAGCCTAAAAATAATACGAATAAGAAACAAAATTGCCCCACTATGAAATTCGGCAAAAGTATTAATTAGCCGTCAGAGAACACATAAACAAAGGTCACCACCCAAGAAAGCAAAAGAGTTTCCCGTAAATAGCTATAAATCTTTAATAGTTATGGAAAAATGTTTGAAATAAAAGTTGTAGCTACGGAAATTACGAATATTTTGATGTTTTACCCATCTCTATATGATAAAACCTCCTCAAGATATAGATTTTTGAAGTTCAGGTGGTTCCGAAGATGAGTTGTAAATTAAGCGTTCGCCATCGTGCTTTTCTGTACTAGCTTTCTTAATACTTTCAATTGCTGCAATTCCAAGTGTAATTTTTTCGTGAATTGAAACATATCACAAAAAAAAACAAACAATTTTGCTCATTTGTTGCCTTCATTTTAAAGAATAATTGTATTTCTTGACCTTATAAGTGTTACTAATTTTACATTGAAACACAATAAATCAATTATTTGTATGCAACAATTTGCTATTTAAATGTTGCAAACATATGAATACGTTTTAAATAGGTACATTAGGAATCACAAAGTTTTAGAACGCCACGTGAAAACAAGTCAAAACAGCTAAAAAATGCGTTCGTACTGTCGACCGTTCACGTAACGAATTTAGCTGACTTTAGTAATTAGGGGAGAATATTTCACGGAGAGGTAGCAGCAGCTGGAAAGCAACATATAGTTTATAATATAAAATATAGGTTGTTTTGCTGCAAATGAACCTACAGCGGGGCAATTTTATTGCCTCTACTAACTATATATAGGTATCGTAAAATTAACGACAAATTACATAGTTTTCCTTTGGCTTATAAAAGTCATCCAATTAGAAACATATCAGTCATATATCTATCTGGGCATGAAGATGTCAACTCTCACTTACTTAAAATAAAATTATTAGAAACACCCTCTAGCAATTGCAATGGAGAATATTAGAAACTGGATTTTTCAGTGCCACCACAATTCACGTGTAACCACTTTATTAATAGAAAAACTAATAAATAATGATATTCCATTACCTTAATGCAACATTTCACTTGGATTTCTTATCGTCAAAAATGATCGTTTAAAAACAATATTTTATAATTTTCTGAAACTTACTAAACATAAAATTTAATTAGTTTATTTTAGTTTACCTGTAGTTTCTTTACGTGGATATTATTTGTGAGTTAACCCCCATCCACCGTTGCCTACCTTGACTAAAAAAAGTCGTCTTGAACGGTACTTTACGTACCTAAAATACTTGCCCGTCTATTCTACTTTGTTATCTCAAGTACTGACTCGTTTTTTGGTCTTGTGTTATAGATTAGGTTGTAACAATAAATTAATCGTGGCTGAATGGGCTTAGCCCAGTATCAAATAATTGAAAAAAGGATCAAATTGTCGTAACTCAGCCAAGATTTTATTGTCGTTAAAAAAAACAAATTGTCCTGAAATTTAAAATAGGTACACATTTTCGTTAAAACCATTATTTTTCTAGTTATTTAAAAAAATACATAATTTTTGTCCCCTACAAAAGTTGCCATAGTTCAGCTAAAGACTCAGTAGTTTTTAAAAGAAGAAGTAAACATTTTTTCTTTAATTGTCTCATTTAACTGGCCGAATTATATTGTTCTATTGAAGGAGAGAACAAATTGCCATTTTCTTTCCAATTGTTGAGGTTGCTTGTACAGGGTTATTTACTATATATTGACCCCGCCTTTATTTCTGTTATTATTGAAAATAGAAAAAAAAGTTTCGTATAAAAGTTGTAGAATCTTACCTATATTTTAACGAAACGTGATAAAAAAAAACAATATCATATATAGGTCACGTGATACGAAATAAATATATGTTTTTTTAAATGGAACACCCTATATATTATTGCATTTTCGAGAAGCCCTTTTTCTCCTGATTTCAAATATGTAACATTGTATAGGTTTCTCTTAGATACTTTTTGACATATTTGACATTCAAAATTCAAATAAACTGCTTTATTGACAGATGATTGAGACATGCGTGTCAAAACGCAAGTGAAAGAAAAATAACAAGATAGGCCACGAAAATAATTGTTTTATTGTTTATTCAATTTTGACATTTCACACCGTCATTATTAGTATTTATTTAATCAAAATGGGTTATAGTAAGGCTGAAAAGGTCGAAATATTTTCTCTTTATGTGAAAAATAATAGAAATAAGTGTGCCGCAAGACAACACTTTTTATTTTACTAGTGAATAAACAACTATTTACGGTTGTTGCTATGGAGTTGCTATGGAATGACGGTTTGAAATGTCAAAATTGAATAAACAATAATATAATTATTTTCGTGGCCTACCTTGTTATTTTTGTTTCACTTGTGTTTTGACAGGCATGGCTCAATCATCTTGCAATAAAGCAGCTTATTTGCATTTTGAATGTCAAATATGTCAAAAAGTATTTAAAAGTATTTTTGACATATTTGACACTCAAAATGCAAATAAGCTGCTTTATTGCAAGATGATTGAGCCATGCCTGTCAAAACACAAGTGAAACAAAAATAGGATATAGAATGTGTAACAGTTATATAAAAAGTTTAGTAAACCGGCGAAGAGTACGTTTTTAGCTTGTTTTTGTTTTATTTGTGTATTGACACGCATGTCTCAATCATCTGTCAATAAAGCAGTTTATTTGAATTTTGAATGTCAAATATGACAAAAAGTATTTAAGATAGACCTATACAATGTTATATATTTGAAATCAGGAGAAAAAGGCAATAATATATAGGGCGTTCCATTTAAAAAAACATATATTTATTTCGTATCACGTGACCTAAACATGATATTGTTTTTTTTATCACGTTTCGTTAAAATATAGGTAAGATCCTACAACTTTTATACGAATAACCCTGTACACTCTGTGTTAGCAACTAACTGTATTCACGCTTATTATACAAAAAACCGTCTAATTGGAATGCCACTACAACGAATATGGAAAAAAATTTAAAGTGTCTATTTTCGTATCTAATTTTAATACTTCTATGTTATGTGTGATAATCTGTTATTACAATATTTACAAAGGCAGACATAACAGTAATTTGTTATAAAAATATTACCTGTGGGATAAGTCGTTAGTAATTACGACACAAAAAGATGATTGAGTAAGAGTATGTAAAATATGCTTTGCACAGAAAATGTATAGTCTTATTTAAAAAATAAATCTCAATAGCTGTAGAATAATGTTCTTTATGTGACCTTACATATTCTTAAAAAGCGTTCCTTATTTTCCTAAAACCTTTTACTTGTTTTCAAGATTTTGTTTCGTGTCATATAGGATTGATCGCAACCAAACACTCCAATTTTTCAATGTAGAGAGAAAATTGAATAAAAAGCATTTACGTAGGGTCGCATAATCTAATCTTATAAGAACAGAAAAAATAAAAAGACAAAAGAAACTTATGGAACGTAAAATGGAAAGCTTGTGATGTCTGATTTTATAAAGGCCTGACATACGTTTTCAGAGGATAAAAAGAACGCTTGTCTATACGATGCTTTAGTATCGTTATTATAAAAATACGGACCTCAAATAACTACTAGTAATTTTTAATAACACGTTTGAAGAATTGACATTATTTCAACATAAAAATAAAATTAATTGCAATTAGTCTTAAAAAAATGTATCTTGTGATGTACTGAATGTCACCAAGGAGCCAATGAAAAAAGTTTTGAATCGGGCGTGCGTGCAACTGGCAATTGTAAGATATGGTGTAATACTGTCACACGTGCCATATAGCTAAGAGAGACCAACTAGAACAATGAATGGTTTACAACACGGCTGTGAAGACGCTGTGAACAAGAAGAAGAAAAGCTGTGACTTTGGCCATCTGCGGACTAGAGGATCGCCAAATCAGTAGTCAACGGTTTGGCACAACTCGGTCCAATTTTTACAGTGTAGCTTATTATTAATTCTTTTACCCTACCTCCCACATCCCTCCCATGTGCCATCTCACATTAGTACTAATAGTGTATCCATGTTTTAAATTTAATAAAAAGGTTTTTGAGGAAAACATTATATTCCAGTCATTTTAGACAAAAATATACTTCATTTTTCTTTAATTGATTTATTTTGGCGTTTTAAAGAAAATATTAAAAATCGACAACGAGATCACTGTGCATGGCATAAAAAATTATTCAAGGTTAAAGTTCACAAAAAACGGTTTCTTGCTAATAACGCGCTTTCTATGGCTCGGAAGCCAATTGGGGTTATTATGAAAATGAAAGATAATGAAATTCCGCACAAAAATGATCTCTCTTTTTTATGTACAACGAACGGTTTAGGCAAAAATATGCTTCGAAGTTTCCGCGCAAGGCATAATATGCTTCATTTCATAACTATTTTTAAAAAAACTGTAAATTGCTTGACAGCTACCTGGCATCTTGGGTTTAACTTCAAACAAAATTGTCATGGTGCATATCTTCCAAACAAAAAACACCATTAAAATGATATTTTCGGACTTGAACATTATTTTAATCAAAATTTCAATATTTTTTCATTTTGATCAAATGGACTTAAGGTTTTTAGACAATTCTGAGCAAGTTTTATTAATAAAATTTTCCAATAAAAAAAAATGCCTAATATGATTTTTTGATTTTCTCCGCATATTTTGGCACCGCAGGTGGCTTTGCATTTGTAAGAGGCGATTGTTTTTCTGGTCATAAGTAGATCCTAATTTGTTCTATACTTAAGTAAAATTTGATTCAATCGGAAGAAAAATAAAAAAATTAATGGGGTGTTATCATTTCAAGTGAAACACACTGTATATATTTATTTAGTTAATAATAATAATCTCAATTGGTTCCCGAGTCATAGAAAGCGCGATATTCGCAAAAAACCGTTTTTTGTAAACTTTGACCTTGAATAATTTTTTATGCCATAGTGATCTCGTTGTCGATTTTTAATATTTTCTTTAAAACTCTAAAATAAATCGATTTAAAAAAAAATGAAGGATATATTTTGTTAGATCAGAAAAGTCTAATTTCACTGGATTATTATACTTTTAACCCCTGAGCTTCATAAGCTACATTCTTCAGTTTTCTAGGAAATGATGGGTATATTTCTAAAACCGTAAATATCGTTCATAAAAAAAATAATATAATTTTGTTAGTGATCGAATTCTGAACAATTTTCAAAATTCGTCTGTCTGTCTGTCAGCCCGTTTGCTCGCCCGTCCATCGCATTTCTTCTAAGCATGATAACTGAAAAAGAAAAGTTGCATCGTATTAAAATTTGAATGGTAACTGAATGTTAGCCGGAAACAGAATCCTATTAGTTTTGAACGAAATTGATCGGTAAATAAAAAAGTTAATTTATCAGTCTCGTTTTTTTTTGTACTTTCGAGTGACACTAAAAAATATTGTAATCGTCCAAAAATTCAACCTCAAGTTTCTGAAGATTTTTTATTGTATCATTCCCATATACTAAAAATGTGGCTGAGAAAAATGTCTGTGCGTGTTTATGAGTGTAAGTTTAAATGTAGTTTAAAAATCGAAAATCTCAATATCAAAAATTGCTTTAACGGTTTTGCTCATTTTGCTCAAATTTTGTATGTTAAGAGTACATTACGAGCTTAATAGTTACGCTATTAGTGGTGTTGCCAGAAAAGTTCAGTGTGAGCAGCAAAATCTTTAGCGCAATTTTTAATAAAATCGAGATTTATTTTCCATTTTTCCGCGTCACTAAACTACCCTTAATAGTACATTACAAATCTAACAATACAGATAGCATTACTGGTTTTAGTCAGGAATCAGGAGCCAGTAAATCGATCATAGGGTGTGAACTCGAAGATATAGTTTTTAAAAAATACATACATTATCCGAAATGACCTTGCGGATCTGAATCCAGAGGGCGCCATTCTGTCCGCGATTGCAAAAATGCGTAAATAAATTTTTTCCGAAAATTTTTGTGTCACTAATTATTGATTAATTTTATATTCCCACCGCATTTACAGGCTTAATTTTTAACATTTCTTAATGATTTTCAAACCAACGGAAAGCTTATTCTTTCTAGATTCCGGTGCTGCTAAATACTTCTCATAATTGTTGTTAACAAATGCTACAGAAATTTTTTAGACAAGGAGAGCCCAAAGAGTGCACGGTAAATTTCAGCATCGAGACATTTTTAAAACTATTATCGATAGATGAATTCTTCTATGACAAGAAATCTGCAAAACATAATGGAGCAGTTTTTAGAGAAAGAATTATCTACATTGCGTTATTGTTGTAAAAGATACGATTATTTTTGTACAGCACGCGTTGTGATCCGGCTCGTCTTTTGGTAGATATACAGTGTACATGTATGTCTGGCATTGCCTCGCTCTCTTTAGGCTTGTTGACTACCTGCTGAGATGTAGTGTAATAACAAAAAAATCTTATGAGTAGCGTATACAGTAACTGTGTTTTTTATAAATTCATGTAAAATATATTTGAAATAATTTTTGTATTAGTTTAATAGCCTGTATATTTCCATTATTATTGCAGAGTATCCGATGAAATTACAAAAATAATAGCGCAATTGCATTTTTCTCAGCATAATCATAATGAAGCCGACACTAGAATATTTGCGATCATTCTATATTATCAAATCTGGAATAATAATAGAAGCTACAACAGATATTTTTGTCTTATCCCTGTATTTTGTGTCTAGAATAATGGTGTCGTAGATTTGATGTATTTATTTATACCGATTCATCATGCTGTGCGAGAATTAACTATAGAGAAGACAATAAGTGCTCAAATGAATTTGGGTAATTTATTTTTGTGCATGTATGCTTTGACTGACTGTGATACAGTCAGTTTTCTATTTAAAAAAGGAAAAACTAACGCTGTAAAAAATGTTTAAGACATACAGAAGATAAAGAACTACAAAGAATACTTCAATTATTTCATTACTTTTCAAAATCTGGCCCGGTATTTTTTTAAAAACCGCTGGAAGGAATTCACTACTTCCACATCCAGATTTTCCATCCATGTCTCACAGAACGAATAATTTTTTTATGTGGAAATAATTGTTTATGGAATTTTAATAATATAATTTTTGAAATCGTCTACCCCCAAAAACCCATAAAACGATATCCCTTATCGGTAGTGGGGTGGAGGTGGTGATAGAGGGGTGGTACTGGGGGTGGATGAAGTAAAAAAATATTCTGAGGTTTTTGATTCTTGTACACACACTAAATCACAATTGTTTAATTCCCTTTAATAATGGGGTGGGGGTGGTAATGGGGGTGGCTAATGCCAAAAAAACTTTTGAGACCTTATAGCTTCTCTTGTAAATACTAAATACCAATTTTATGAACTCTTTCCTGCTTGATTTATCTATTTACTCAAGTTTACTCCCCATCCCTTCAACGGAATAAGATGAAAATATAATCTAGTTCCAGATCACCTTAAAATACATACGCGTACGTACCAAATTTCAAGTCAATAACTTAAAAGGGTTCCAGAGTAATCGTGCGCACAAAAAACATTACAGACAGACAGATCGACAAACAGAATTTTTTTTCACTCAAACTTGAAATCTCGACGTTTTATGACATTCTAAGCCTAATTGAACAATAAAACTTTTCAAATTTTTTCTTGTCGTTACTATACTTCCACTGGATGTGGAAGTAAATGTTATATGGTCGACGATAAGTCTGATATAAGGAATTTATCACCTACCGAAGATTTTTTTTATCAACATATGTTGAGAGCTGCGTATCAAATTATTCTGTGGAAGAGTGCAACTGAGATAAACCCAGAAATTCCCGATACAATTGATTTTGGTTGGGATTTGAAAAATAACGTACTTATTCCTAAATTAATAACTATAAATGTTCGTCCCAATATAACTTCTCAAAATGTATTTTGTAAATGTAAATTTAAAAAATGTATCGGAAACTGCAGTCGTAGCAAAGCTGGGTTGGAATGCATAATAGATTGCTACTGAGAGGGTAAATGTATTAGCTGTTAATTTAGTTTAAGTATAATGTATGTATGTATATTATTATTTTTGTATTTCTATTTCTCAAGCACAAAAAGTAAATTTAAGTTCATTTAATTAGTTATATGGTTTTCTGTCTCTATTCAATGTTTTAAGTTAAAATATAATAATTTTGGTTCTCAAGTAAACTAATCTTTAAATACCTTCGTTTTTTTTCATAATGACAAATGATAATATTTACGTATAAGTAATACGCATCGTAATTTTTTTGCAATCACAGTATATTGTCAGCAAGTTACCGATCGGCCACAGCGCGCGAACGTCTCAGCCAAAACGATAGCGGAAATAACGGAGCGCTGTACAAAAATAGTCATATCTTTTACAACAATAAAACAATGTAGATAATTCTTTCACCAAAAACTGCTCCATTCTATTCAGCAAATTTCATATCATAGAAGTATGTATCTATCTATAATAGTTTTTAAAATGTCTCGATACTGAAATTCACCGTGCACTCTTCGGGCATGCTTTGTTTAAACAATTTCTGTAGCATTTGTTAACAATAATTTCGAAAATTGTTTGGCAGTACCAGAATCTAGAAGGAATAAGCTTTCCATTAGTTTGAAAATCATTAAGAAATATTAAAAAATAACCCTGTAAATGAGGTGGGAACATAAATTTAATCAATTTTCAGTGACACAAAAAATTTCGGAAAAAAAATTTTTATGCGTTTTTGCAATCGCGGACAGAATGGCGCCCTCTGGATTTAGATGCGCAAAGTCATTCCAGATAATGCACATATTTTTTCAAAAGTATATCTTTGAGTTCACACCCTGGCATTTTAGGAGCGTCTTTTGAGAAGATTGATTCCCGACTATTTTCTTTAAAAAATCACATACGGGTAGTTTACTGATGCAGCAGATTCGAAACTCTCGATGTTCGCGAAGACGACTTTAAATTTTGCACAAATTTTGCACGTTATTAGTATATTATAAACCTAGCAATATATTATTATTGGGTCTTCCTGAAGAAAATCATATTGTTTCGTAATTGTATATAAATCTTGTGAAGTGATATTTCTTATAAATATTTATTTTACTAACATATAATAATATGCAACCGTCGAAATATGATTTTCAACTAGACACATTATATTATGACACTAACGCTTATGAAAGTTAAGAATGATGGTTAGGAGTTTTTAAAGTCTCTAAATCTAAAAATCGCGGGTTCGGGATGGAAGTAGGTTAGATCATAGTCCCTTTCTTTCTTTTTTTTTATATTGGCGAGAGTTTTACCAACTAAGTTAGTATCATAATATTAAAAATGTCTAAGACTAACAATATTTACAAAAAAACTGCTAGGAGTACGCCATAGACTGTGCAACAATTATATAAAAATTTCAATGAATCGACGAATGTTTACTCTATTCTTTTGTTTGAAAAATCGTTACACTATTTCTACATTTCAATGATAGTACAAGATAAATTTATATACGACGTGCCCTTTGTCTCCTTGATTATGAAGAAGGTGCTATAACTCTCACTCTTAAAAAGCTTCATGTGATATTACCACAGTAACATTAATTTTGATGATTTTTGTATTAACATATTATCTCATGTGATTGATATATGATATGTTTTTAGTGATATTCTCTTGGGTCAGTTTTCTAGATAAACTTAATCTGATACGAGGCGATCAAATAAAAAAAATCGTCATACAGCGCCAGTCAGTAGATTCTATGAGACAAAATTATAGAAAAGTTAAGTATACCAAAATTTTTAAAAAGTTTTCTTCAGAAAGTTCTGAGCAGTTTAATTATTTACAACTTAAATATATAGTCCAAGATCCCAGAGCTGCCAGACCTACGTCATTTTAGCAAAGCTAATATTTTGACAACAGATAGTGTAATATCTAATTAAGAACGTATGCGTATTTGCTAGTTTGAAAGCGGGGCCCTTTTGCAGAAAACAGGTACAAAAGGTACATACAAATTTTACTCAGTACGTTAAAGTATGATAGCTGGTTTATTTTCCACGTGACAAACTAGCGACGTGGTGTAAGCGTCAACCTCCGAATCTTAAGGTCCGAGGTTCGATCCTGAGCGTTCTCAGCTTTTTTTTTTCAACAAATATTAACTTAATGTGGCGATTATCATGAAAGAGACAACCGAAAGGGAAATATTTATTATTTTTGGCCATAACTTTTTTTCTTGGTACGTATATTTAAAAAAAAAACTGAGAACGCTCAGGGATCGAACCTCGGACCTTCGGATTTGGAGGCTGACGCTTACACCATGTAGTTAGCGTGTCACTTGTAAAATAATCCAGCTATCATAATTTAACGTACTGAGTAAAATTCTTATGTACCTTTTGTACCTGTTTTCTGCAAAAGGGCCCCACTTTCAAACTAGAAAATACGCACACGTTCTTAACTAGATATTACACTATTTGTTGTCAAAATATTAGCTTTGCTAAAATGACGTAGGTCTGGCGGCTCTGGGTTCTCACTCTAATACTTTTGTACGACGGAACTTTTTTGCTTGCTTACCACCTCTGATTTGACATAAGTTGCTTTTGTCGTTCTAGAACGGTAAGTGTTGACAATAAATTTAACACAAGTGATCTAGTAGGAAAGCTGAGCCTAAAAGTGCTCAGGTGATTTGATCTCCAGGCGAGAGTAGCAAAAATCGAATGCTTCTTTAAAGGCGAACAGACAGTTGAATTGATTTTTTTCGGCGACAACATTCCATCTGAAATTTTGTCATTAATTGTTATGTATTATGATTTCCTGATTACAAAAAAAATATAAAAAAATATTTGTGTCCCAAAATTCCTTGTGTGTCATACGCACTTTTTGACGCGCTTTCGCGCATTTTCAACTTATCTGATTAATATATCCTGTACTAGTATTCGGATGGGAATACTGACTTATTCGGAATACAATTCTTAAAAAATATAGATCTGTCCGATATGTATTTGTCAATCCGCCATTTTGGAATAAAATAGAAAACACCAAAAATGACCGAAAGAATCAATATTGAATATCTTTTCTATAAGAAGGAGTAATTTCACCAAAGTTGGCAAAAATAAAACTCACTTATGGTCAAATACAATGCACCAATCCCGGACACCGTATGTCAAATAGAACGGTCAAAGATGGCGGACGAAATAAAATTTTTAATTCTTCGTCAATTATCAAGGAAGCACTTGTACGTCACTTTTCTTCTTTTCGATCGTACGTCATATTATGTACTTTTAGGGGAGGTATAGTTCGTTTTTTTAATTTCCAAAAAAAGTGCGTTTTTTTTATTTTCAAAAAAGTGCATCTTTTACAATTTTCAAAAATGTATTTTCGTTGACCCTCCTTTCTTCACCCAATTTTCATCAAAATAAAATGAAATATACTATAGAAAGTCTCGTAATTTAAAAATTTAATACAAAATGAAACTACATTAATTTGAAAAGGAAAATTAAGCATACGCATGGTAATAATAATGATAATAATAATATATGAATATATGATCAATAATCAGAACCAAGCATCCAAGACTAGAGTAGTATTATTTTGGATGGGTATGTCGATGAACAGAATAGCACTAAGAACAACGAGCGCATTCGACGTTTAAAAAGAAATGTTTGCGTAGATATTTCAATCACAAGTGACATTATGAAATCTTCGGTTAGTCAAAAAAAAATTCTGACTAATAGTAAAAATAAGGATAGCTTTATAAAATTATTACGCAGAATTAATAGATAATGATTTTAACGTTTAAATATGCAAAGACGCCGATACTACAATCGTTAAAACTGTTATTGATCTGAAAACTGAAGACAATCAAGTTGGTGAAGATATTGTTATTTTGGTTGTAATGCACTGTAAAAAGTGAATGTAAAACATACATTGAAAGTTAAGGTAAAATTAGTTCAATTTTCTATGAAATTATTCTATATTTAAAAATATTTATAGCTTATTACATGAAGTGAATTAAAACTACCCACATTCACGTATCTTTACTTCAATTAATGTAATTTTCCATACAATTATGTATAAATTACATAATAACATGTATAAATACATAGTTAATCCGGTGAATTACATAAATAACGCGCCGTTGCAAGTACTTTTGTACACAGTTATATGGAATTTTTTTACAGGAAAGTACGAAACATTTCATACATTTGTATATGTATATCATTACCAGAATAATCGCTGGCAACAAATGGACCATCGATTATCCATGTAATCGCGGACATATTTTTTACAGTGTGACTCAACTAGCATAAAAAAAAATTATTTTTACAAACCTAAGATTAATAAAATAATTGATAAACATTATCATGAAAATAGAATTGTCTGCAATTCCACCTACTGAAGAGAAAAACACTGTTTAACAAAACTGGTTAGGTTAGGGTGGCTTAAAACTGACAACAGCTTAATGCCTGATGTTATGAGTGAAAGTAACGCTTTTCCCAAAGATTTACTAAGCGATATTTCTTATAATTGTAATAAAGGCCGTAAAAATAATCAGTGTATCCATAGAAAACTGAATATATAATGTTCTATTCTGTGTGTCTATTGTAAAGGAAATAATTGTGCCAATGCTTCTTCTATACTTATACCTTTGATGAATCGGCTATCGATGAGGAATGCGGTGAAATTATGGCATATGAAGGTAATGAAACGAATATAGTATATTTCATTTTGTTTCGATAAAAATTGGGTGAAAAACAGGAGGGTCAAAGAAAATATATTTTTGAAAATTGTAAAAATGCACTTTTTTGAAAATAAAAAAAACACTTTTTTGAAAATTAAAAAGAATGTACTATATCCCCTAAAAGAACATAAAATAAGGTAAGATCTAAAAGAAAAAAAGTGACGTACAAGCCTCCTTGATAACTGATGAAGAATTAAAAATTTATTTCGTCTGCCATCTTTGACGGTTCTATTTGACATACATTGTCTGGGACTGGTGCATTATATTTGACCATAAATGAGTTTTATTTTTGCCAACTTTGGTGAAATTACTCCTTCCTATAGAAAAGATATTCAATTTTGATTCTTTCGGCCATTTTTATGTTTTCTATATTTTTCCAAGGTGGTGGATTGACAAATACATATCGGACAGATCTATATTTTTTAAAGAATTTTATTCCAAATAAACCAGTGTTTTCAAAATTCCCATCCGATTACTAGTACAAGAGATATTAAGCAGATAAGTTGAAAATGCGTGAAAGCGCCTCAAAAAGTGCATATAACTTTTGACGCACAAGGAATTTTTGTGCACAAATATTTTTTTCGTAATCTGGAAGCCATAATACATAAGAATCGACAATAAAATTTCAGGTGGAATGTTGTCGCCGAAAAAAATTAAATTAAATCAATTCGACTGTACTACATTGCCGGCGTTGGCAGTGTAATTCTTGTTTCGAGCAGAACAATCGGATTACGCAGTGTCCCCGAAAAGTGAAAACCTACAATGAGATGTTAACCAAAAAATAACATGACCAAAAAATAACCAAAATGTAACATGTTATTAATATCAGGAAGCACAGGAATATTGTCACGACCGCCAAATTAAGACGGCCAGAATAAGGGCAACTTGGCCTGCGAGAGGTTTTTCTGTTAGAAAATTATTAAACACAATTAAATAGTCAATAACATTTATTAATCAAATAATGGTTTCAGCCAAACAACAAAGTTACAAAATATGAATTAAATAACAAATAAAGTTTTCTTACCACAAGCACATGTCAGGAGGAGATGGGTCCCCAGAATAGACTGCCACTGTCCATTCATTCTGGACTATTTATATGTTTGAGAAATGTTTAATCAGCATATTCCCTTCTTACGTAGTAGAGAGTTTTGAAGCTTATGGCCTGATGTTATTAATTAGTAATTGTAATCCGACACTCTATATCCTTTGTTACATTTTAAATGCTTTACTACTGTATGTTTCATAGATTGAAAAATAATAAATGGCAATGAATTTAATTTATTTATTATAGATTTAAATTTGGAAATCCTTTAATTTAGGTTTTCTATTTTTGTATTTATTTATAGGGAATATGCTAATAAGATAATTTGCCAAATTTGCATAGAAGAATAATTATTTATATTTGGACATGTGACAATATCAAAGAAATATGAAGAAAACTATGGCTTTGCAAAACTGACAAGTTATGGTTGTGTGTCAGTTGACAATAATTTCAAAAAAATATGAAATTTATTTGAATTTGCTGAAGCGCCAATTTACACAAACCGCAACTCAGTATCGCTCCGATGCAAAATCTGAGCTAGTTAACAGTGATATTATATGTGTAGAGTGGGGAAGCCATCAGTTATGCTCCAGTATTCTTATTTATATCATTTATAAATCTTACAGCAGTTATTAAAAGAAAAAAATGAGCTGGAATAATGAAAAAGAATTTTCAGTTCATGAATTTTATTTCAATTCAAAGTATGCTCATTTTCACTTAAATTTATGTAATAATACATTACGTATCAAGAACAGCAAGGGCGTTTTAGAACTCGAAGGCAACATTTAAGCCTACAATATTTTCTGAGACTGGTAACCCGTACCATTCGCTAAGCTTATACCTTTTTTTGAACGAATGGAATAAAAAATTAAATATAAACTTAAAATCTTATTTTTAACAAATAATGTTGAATTGTACAAAAGTGACGTTTGTTGCTTGATTGATGAATAGAAATATTACATTTATGAAATATTACTTGTTGCCTTCGCTTTCTTTACAATTTCTATTAGTAACATCAATAAATATACTTTCAATTCAGTGTTGCCGTTTGCAGTAGATTGCCTACTAAATTAGTAGATTTTTCAGAAAAATGAGGGTGGGTAGTAGAATTTTAGTAGAATTAATAATTTTAGTAGATTTTAGTAGATTTTCTGAATACCAATTTAGAAACTATATTTTATCGCCCTCTATGATAATTTAAGCTAGTAACCTAAGTGACACCTCATCGAATAGCACCGAACTCAATCAAATATCTATAGAGACAACTGCTACAGTCATTTAGGTAAGTTCAGTCTTTCTCCGATAGATGTCGAATCATATATTTAGTTTAAAAGTGCGACCCCCCCCCCCTCAAAAATTTTCTAAATCCGCGCCTGATAAGTACAAGGTACTTAAGTATGAATTTTTCGTTCAAAATGTTTTAATATTTTTGTTTACTTCTTATTTTAACCTCCCCACAATAAAATTGTGGGAGGTTACTACAATTAGTCCAAAATCGAAAATTGAGATAACATCAAATCTTTACGTTTTGAGGTCCCAGGAATCCAAAAAAATTGTTTTTGAAAAATGTCTGTGTGTGTGTATGTGTGTGTGTGTGTGTGTGTGTGTGTGTGTGTGTGTGTGTGTGTGTATGTTTCCCTATATTTATGGTAACTTGTGTATACTTAAACCACTGTTATGGCAGCTGCCGGAATTATGGCAACTTACCCTCGTTGCCATAATTTTCTGTTGTTGTGGTTCCTTAGTTTATAGCTACATGTATTTCATAATTACCACAGATCTTCTGTTATTCATTTTATTAACCAATGGGAATTTAATTGGTGTTATTTTCTTATTTATTTTCTTCAAATTTAACAATTTGTAATAATCTGTGTAAGTTTCCACAATGATGGCTAAAGTAAGTTTTTTACCCTCACCCATTTGTGGAAACGGGGGCGTGGTAAGACAGTGGTGCCCTCTTTAAGGAATGTGCATTGTTGCCATTTCATTATGCTCTTAATATAGTTGATAGATAAGATATTCCTTTTGTTGTACATTGAGGTTGCCAGAAGTGATGTTAGAAAGTGTAAGATGAGCTCCTGAATATAAAAATGTTAGAACTTGTAGAATAGCAGAAACCTTCAGAAAACATATCAGTACACAACTTATTAGTACATATTATCTTCACTATTTGTTATAGTATAGAATGTTTTTCAAATTTTACGTGTTTTACCGTATTTTTAAATGGCATTAACGAATTTTAGAAACGATTGAAATTTAAAACAGGAAAATGCAAAAATATTGAAATTGTGTATGATATATGATCATTGGTCGGATCAAGAAATAATAAATGTGGTACATTTGCTAGGTTTTCCTGCAAATCATTGTTTTAATTCATTTCCTCTGTCATAATTTATTATTTCTCGTTATTCATTTCAAGCAATAAATGTGTGTTTTGTTTTATTTTCGATATTTGCAGCTTTTTTATAATTTTCCATATTTCAGTCTTTTACTTCCCTCCCTTATCGAAGAAAATTGTTGTGATAATGATTACCAAAATTAAAATCTTTTAATGCCTTTAATGCCGTCAGCCTGTCAGCCTGTCTGTCTGCCTATCGGTATGGCGTGAATATTTGGTAAGTAGTTGTCACTAGTGCCGAGGAGGAAACATGATATGCTTTTAGTGAAAAATATACAGGGTAGACTCTGGACACCCTTAAAAACATAAAGAAAAAATGTGTAATAGCTTTTAAACAATATATTCAAATTAGGATTGGGCGATATTTTCTACATATTAACAATTTAACCTACTACATATGTTTGTCGAGTTTGTGACAGATATAACTTTGCACTATGAGAGAAAAATATGTAGAAAAATTATCTCTACTAACACGGCAATATATCTTAAGATAAAGCTCTACATGGCCAAATTATAATTAATTTATAGGTAGGAAAAATCGCGTGCAACCGTAAAATGGAAAATATATTACTAAAACCCATTTTAAAAATTTCATTTTTAAAATTATACGTATACTTAAAGATAGGAAAAAAATGTACTTGAAAGCATCAAAAAGGAATTTTATACTTTGACTGTGAAAAAAATCTTGAAAGAAGAAGGTTCTTTCTTATTTAGAACACCATTTTAAAAAATTAAAAAATTATAAAACACCACTTAGAAATTTTCAAGAACTTTTAACTCGTTGAAATGTCATTGTCCCAAATTTACTGGTCTTTACGCAATACTCCCCCCTCTATTTAGCATCTTTCATTTATTCATTATCTTTTATATAGAATAACGACCCTGCATATTTTTTTAACTAAAAGAATATCAGTATTTCTTCCTGGTAAGTTACAACTATACTCCAAATATCATTTTCTTCTGCCGTTTCTTAATTATTTATTTTTATAATAACCACCCTGTATACTTTTCACTAAAAGTGTTTCAGGTTTAATTCTCGGTAATTGCGTCAATTCAGGCCAAATATTATTTCCACTCTAATTATTTTTTATAGTGACAATCCTGTATATTTTTCATATTTTCCTTCCCTGACAGCTGTACTAACTGCATGCGAAATATCGCCGTCCGTCAATTTTTTTTTATTATTTTTTTTTAGGTTGTATATTTTTTCATATTTTTCGTCTTTGGCAGTTATGTTAACTACCTGCGGTATATATTGCCCTTCTATATGCGAAATATTATTATCATCTGTCTCATTTTTTCATTAATTTTTTATGGTGACACATAGTTTTTTTCCTTGACAACTACATGGTAACTACATGCAAAATATTATCGTTCTTCGTCACATTTATTTTATTAAATTTTTCACCCTGTTTAATTCCCTCATATTTTTTTCTTCGACAGTTGTTGTATTAACTACATGCGAAATACTATTGCTTCGTTACATTTTTCATCTTTTTTTTGGAGGGTGACTGCCCTCTATATATTTTTTTAAGTACTTTTCGTTGACAGTTGTATTATCTATATTCGAAATATTATCACCCTCCGTCAAATTTTTTCTTTATTTTTTTAGGGTGACCACTGTATATTTTCAAACATTTTCTTCCTTGTCAGTTCTGTTAACTGCATGCGGCAATATTAGTGCCCCGTCACATTTTTCAACTTTTTCTTAAATACTTTTGTTTGACAGTTATGTTATCTATATTCGAAATATTATCATTCTTCGTCACATTTTCTCTTTATTTTTCTAGGTGACCACCCTGTACATTTTAAGAAAAATTCTTACTTGGCAGCTGTGTTAACTACATGCGAAAGATTATCGTCTTCCATCGCATTTTTTTCATTAATTTTTTTCAAGTGACCACCTTGTATATATTTTTCTTCCTTGACAGTCGTGTTAACTGCATGCCAAATATTACTGTCTTCCGTCACATTTTTTTCCTTAATTATATTTTTGATCAACAGAAAATATATTGTTGTTGTAATTTTCTGGTGTAAAATAAATTTGCCCACTTGCCGAAAGAAAAGTACACAAAGCATTAAAATTTCAAAGTAAAATTATAGTTTTCCTGTAAATGTACAACGATATGTTAAAGCTACACCTGAACATTACTTACACCGATTTTATTCAGAAAAAAATGTATTTTTCTAGTCATATCATGGGAAATTTCCTGAGTAAAGTGCTCAATTACTCGGTAATATTACTGGTGTTTTTATCAGTGTATATTGTATATTGCTTAAAAAAAATCTTTTAATGTAAAATTTTTATTGAAAAAAAATCTTGAAAATGGAGGAGGTTCTTCCTTACTTAGAATACCCTCTATTCTAAAAGATCAATTAATAATGCAAAATTACTTAGAAAATTTTAAGAGCTTTCAACCTGTTGAAATCGCATTGTTCATTTACGGTGCTAAGAGCAAACAAAAGAAATCGGTAAAGGTATTTACCCAAAACTTCCCTCTCTGGCTCACAGCCTCATTAAAAAATGTCATTAATTATTTTTTCTGTTGGATGACGACCCCGTTTTTAACTGAATACTGTGGTATTTTTCCTAACCGTGAAAATAAACAAAGCTATCGGATGGTTTTTTTGCTAAACAGGGATTACCTCAAGGTTCTGCATTATCACCAATTCTATATAATCTATACTGCTATGATATTTTTTCATCGGAAATTGATCCAAAGACTTACCTTCTGCAATATGCTGATGATACCACTCTAATTTCTCATGACAAAACTCTGAGCAAAACCGTTGGTAATTTACAAACTATGATTAATGACATCGAGAAGTGGTTCGAAAAATGGAGACTACAATTAAATCCCGCTAAAGCCCGTTTTCTAATTTTTAACCATAGACTGTCCATAGATTCACCGTCAATCAGCATATTAAATTCAAGAATTCAACCTACTTCATTTGTGAGATACTTGGAAATATAACTAGATCACAAATGTAACCTAAAACAACATACTAAGTTGCTCAAACGAAGAATTACAACACGAGCAAAATATTTCCGCTCTCTAACATATAAAAATGAGGGAATTTCAATACAATCTGCTGCTAAAATATACAAATCCATTTGCCGACCTCTTTTAGATTATGGACATACTTTATACCTGAACTGCCGTAAATCAACCACAAAAAACATCCAAGTTGCTGAAACCTCCGCTTTGAGACTAATTACGAAGATGCGCCATCCGAGGAATCCACTCCACAAGCCTTCTAACAATTATCTCTATACCAAGTTGAAAGTCATTCCTATACAGGAGAGATTAAATATGCTCTCCCAGAGATTCGCACGATAGTCCTCAAAATTTAGAGATTATAAATCCTCTCCTGAGAACTCGAACAGTTCAGAGGCCAAGATGTTGTTTTCCCGAGAGAACTATTCAAGAAATTTTGATTTCCTTACAAGCAGCTAATTAAACTCGTCCTTTTGATATCCTCCTATTTGTATTTTTGCCTTTAATCATCATATATCTTATACTTTAAATTGTATTATGAAACATTCTTTTTTTTTTTTATTGTATATTATGAAATGTTTTTTTTTTTACACTGAAATTAATCTTACTTTTCACTATATATAATTTTAGCAATAAATATTAAATGATGTAATGAACAGGCTGAAGGACCTCGGTCGATGGCCTTTTGGTTATATTTGTATTGTTTACTTGTATGACCAATAAAGATCTTTTATTATTATTATTATTATTTATTTTTCCTAAGACTTGTATCATTTTCCTCCATCGCATTATTTATTTTTTAGAGTGACCACCCTGTATATTTTTCATAATTTTCTCCTTGAGAGTTATGTTAGCTACATGCCAAATATTAATGTTTTCCGTCACATTTCTTTCATTAATTATATTTATCATGGGTTCTACCCTGTATATTTTTTAACATAACTGTATTACAGTTCTTGGTTGGCAGTAGCGTCAACTACCTACCAAATATTATCATTCTCCGTCAAATGGTTTTATAGATATAGCGCAAACAGACAGACAGATACCAGACCGACAGACAGACAGACTTATGGAATTAAATGGCTTTAATTTTCCGAATCTATATACTCTGAAACGTGAAAATCCGGAAAAATCTCGGAGGGTGATTATTTCACAATAAAATTACAATTCAAATCCAAGAATATATCTCCGAGTTTACTAATTTTTAACAGAATTCCAAACAATCAGAAATTAAAATTGAAAATGGATCAAAATCAGCGGTTTTATTTTAATATTGACACACAATAAGACTGTACTAATAATTATGGTAACCTACTTCATTTGGCAACAGCGCAATTTACACACTCTTTGCTAAGCTATAATAATGGCTTCCTGCTTACATATATTCCGATATTTACATATTTAAGGCAACTTATTTACACTTACCCAACAATGGCGACCGTTGCCAAAAATAATTTACCGTTATAAATTGAGATGTATGGAGTGTAAAAAAATAATTCCTAGATTTACACGCTCCTTACACAAGCGGCCATAAATATGGCAAATATTTCATGAAGTGCCACAATTGAGGACTATGCGCGGTTGCCATAAATGTTGGCGAACGTGTAATGGTGTGTGTGTGTGTGTGTGTATGTATGTTAGCACGATAGCGGCGAAGCTACTAAACGGATTTGGATGAAACTTTGCATGAGGGTTTCTTTAGTGCTCCAGAAGATCTGAAAAGGTTTTGGTTGAGATCGGATTACGTTTAGTGCCGTTTTGGCATAACAAGTTGTTTATTTTATGATTACTTACTATTTGTAATTGAACCATTGAAAAGCAGTAAAAATTCCGATTTCAACGATATATCACACTTGCACTTTTTCGATTTGGTTTCCGTGAAAAAAATTAAAAAACAAAAATTTCACTTGTTTTGTCCTCAAAGCAGTGCAATGTACAGGGTGATATTCTAATAATGACAGAGGTGTTCAGTGATTTCGGCTGATAACTCGGGAACGGTTGAAGATATCGAACTGAAATTTGAAACGTAGGTATAAATATTGTAGACGGACGGATTACGAGTGAATTAATAATACACCCACGTCACATGACGTCACAAATAAGAAAAATTCTTAGAAACTGGTGCAGATATCGACTTAACTGGAAACATCCAATTAAAGTTTGAAACGTAGGTGGAAATATTGTAGATGGATGGAATACGAGTGAATTAAAAATACACCTAAGTTCTGATGACGTCGTAAAAGCATAAAATTCTTATAACAGGCGAACTGATGATGATATCAAAAAAATATTTCTACAAGACGAGTCACGAAATTTTTTTTTTTTTAAATTTCCAAGAAATGTAAAATTTTCGGAGAAATGTCACTTTTCAGAAAAATGTCAGATTTTTAAGAAAATGTCAAATTTTCAGGAAAACGTCAAATTTTCGGAGAAATGTCACTTTTCAGAAAAATGTCAAATTTTCGAAAAAATGTTCAATTTTCAGGGAAATGTCACTTTTCAGAAATATGTCAAATTTTCAGAAAAATGTCACTTTTCAGAAAAATGTCAAATTTTCGAAAAAACGTCAAAAATTCAGGAAAATGTCAAATTTTCGAAAAAACGTCAAATTTTCGAAGAAATGCCACCTTTCAGAAAAATGCCAAATGTTTGAAAATTGTCAAATTTTCGGAGTAATGTCACTTCAGAAAAATGTGAAATTTTCGAAAAAATGTCAAATTTTCAGAGAAATGTCACTTTTCAGAAAAATGTCAAAAATTCAGGAAAATGTCAAATTTTCGAAAAAACGTCAAATTTTCGAAGAAATGTCACCTTTCAGAAAAATGTCAAATTTTCGAAAAAATGTTAAATTTTCAGGGAAATGTCACTTTTCAGAAATATGTCAAATTTTCAGAAAAATGTCACTTTTCAGAAAAATGTCAAATTTTCGAAAAAACGTCAAATTTTCGAAGAAATGTCACCTTTCAGAAAAATGCCAAATGTTTGAAAATTGTCAAATTTTCGGAGTAACGTCACTTCAGAAAAATGTCAAATTTTCGAAAAAATGTCACTTTTCAGAAAAATGTCAAATTTTCGAAAAAACGTCAAATTTTCGAAGAAATGTCACCTTTCAGAAATATGTCTAATGTTTGAAAATTGTCAAATTTTCGGAGTAATGTCACTTCAGAAAAATGTCAAATTTTCGAAAAAATGTCACTTCAGAAAAATGTCAAATTTTCGGAAAAATATCACTTTTCAGAAAAATGTCAAATTTTCAGAAAATTGTCAAATTTTATTAAATGGACTCAAAGGAAAATTCCCAAAAATACTACGGGTCCATTTGTGGTATAAGTTCTCTGCTAGTGTGTTAAAGCGTGCAGATTGTATGCTGAGTATTTTTGACGTGTCAAGTGCATCGAGAGATTACAAGTTTTTTCGACGTTTATAAAGCCCACGGATGGTGTGAGAGGCCATCCTGAACCGCTGACAAGCCCTACAAGTGTAAGCAACCCCACCGGAACGCTTTCGGTGAGTTTTTTCCAATAAAACTTTAAAAGTGACAGTGACATTATATTTTAAAAACTATTTCCGCTACTTCCAGCATCCCGCCGAAAATTCTTCCGGCAACATAACCTAAAAATAGTACTACATAACCTAAAAACACTTTAAGACATTGATACCAACCTAAACATTTTTCAAAAACCAAATTCCCCAGAGAAACATTGGAATCAAAAATTTGACAGCTATCACTTCCCCGGCCGATTTAGTGAAAAATTGATCGAGGCCAAAAGATAAAACAAAATATACCAACTCAAACTTAAACGAGCCACCATGAACACTACCCTGGCTACATCTGGCAGGGAAGCTGTCCACCAAGAATTATATGGTTTTTTCCAAAGATGGCCATCCCTGCCATCCATCCCATTACCAACGAACAGGTTTTTTCGTTTAGTTGTTTCCCGTATCAATAATCAAAATTATTAGGTGCTCTTGCCTACGAACGTTTTTATAGAATTGTGTTTATTTTTATATTAATTTTAGGTTCATGTGGACACATTATAATTTTAACTTAGTCTTTAAGCCTGCCTACAGAAGACAGGAGCTACTTTTCTATTTTTCTCCAAGCCAAACCGGACCTACCCCGTCCAGCCTCACACTCGCCATGGCGGTGTTCACCGTGGTTGTCTGGCTGGCCCCGGGCTAGGATCCGATGATATATATTTGTATTAAAAACATTGAATAAAATATTAATGTTGTGCAGACTATAAATTTAACACTCAAGTTGTTAGGTCCAAATCCCACCGAACGCAAGACTTTTTTTCTGATTTAATACGAAAAAAATATTTCAACTTAATAAATATAATTAAATGAGATCGTTCATATTGTTTAGTGCTCTTTTCGGCTTCAAAGATTCACCGGGTGGGGAGGTTCCAGCCGCTTCCAGTAGCTGCCGATTTTTTATAAACGTTTCATTTTATTTTATATTTTATTTTCTGTTTTATTTGAATAAATGTTTAGTTTTCATTATTCCTCTTATTTTTATTGTTTGTTAAAAGTAATACTGCTCCATCCAGCGGTAGCGGTGTTAACTCACAAACATTAATTTATAGGTTTCCACTCGGCAGGAATTAAATGTTTCATAAAATTTCCGCCCGACACCAGATAGCGGTAGTTTTTAGTAGAATTTAATTTTAGGTTAGTAGAATTTAGTAGATTCTGATCGGAATGTTGGTAGAATATGGTTAATTGAAAACGGTAACCCCGTTTCAATTCTAATATGGAATTGTAATAGTCCACAATTTCACACCATGGCGTCTACACAAGACGAGCTGCTTGCATTGAGGCAACTTTGACCATCGCCAAAAGCCAAAAACACACGTAATCGAGGTAACTTCGCATCGAACGAAAGTATCGCGAAAAAATTTTCAGTTGTTACAACAGGAAAAGATGACAACTAGAGGTGTAATGAAAGAGGTGTACCTTGAAGAATTGGAAATGAGGAGGAGAAATATATTCTCAAGAACTGTGAGTTTCCTAAATGCGCTGCACCACACCGGCGCGGCATGGCGTATGTTAGGGCCGGCCTCACTACAATGGTATAAATATATATTATCTATTATGTCTATTGAGTCTGCTATTCCTAGCCATGAGCGGTTACAGACTCCTGGATAGTTAATAAACTGTCCGTAGTTTCTTTAATATGTCTATTAAATGTCAGTCTGTTATCAAGATGTTTTTCTAAGTACCTCACTCAGTCTCTTGTTGGGACCTGGTTCTCCCCGATCAAAATTGGCATTATTATTTTATTCTTGGTGAAGTTCTGTATGAAGACCAATGCCTCCGGTTTGGCAAAATTTACCAGAATCTTTAACTTATAGTAGGAAGTGCTAGGGGCCATATATGCCTTCAGCAACATGTCTTCCGTTTGGGTATTGTGGCTGTGAGAGTACATGGCCATTAGGGTGCATCGATTTTCTTTTTTTTTACCGAATCCAAAATGGCGGGCCAAAAGTTGTGTGATAGGGTTGTAAATAATACGTTAAAATTTCAAATTAATATATTAACCCTTAGGGGTAGCGGGTTGGGGTAAAAGGTAAACATTTTTGATATTCCATATCTTCAAAATGGCGGGTGCGCAAAAGTTGTGTTTTAGAGTTATAAGCAACAGGTAGAAATTTTAGAGAAAAATATTTATGTTAAGGGGAAAGCGAGTGAGGGTTAAAAATCCATTTTTTTTATTTTGTGCATATCTAAAATGGTGGACGCGGAAAAGTTTAGTAATGGGGTTGAAACTGGCTGGTAAAAATTTTAAACCAAAATATTAAGGCTCAAGGGTAGCGGGTTAGCATCAAAGACCAAAAAGATAGTACGTACCCTTACAAATATTGTCGATACTTATCAATTAGTAATATTTTTAAACTATGTTTAATTACGATATTAAATTTGAATTACTTATTACTACCTACGTATTTGTTATCTAATGTACGCATGCCCATAATATAGCATGCGCTGTGTTCTGCATACATGAAAGCTTGGTGAACAGTGAACACTGTCAGTTTTAGCCGAAACTTTAGATAGATGCGGTATTTCCGATAGAGCTGGAGCACTGATTGCTTCTTCAGTACTCCAAGATTTTGGTTTAATTAATGAATCTAACACAACGCATGTAATTGATAAAAACAAAATTAGAAGAGCTATATGCAAGAAGAGAGGTGAATTATCATCATGTGGTACGCCAATATCTTTACGTGGACTTTATTTCGATGGGCGTAATGACAAGGCCATGAAATTAATAGATAACCGTGGAAAGATAACCGAAGAACATATAGTTTTAATTGGAGAGCCCGGATCATCATATTTGGGACATGTCACACCTTCTACAAGTTCAGCTGTAAACATCATTAACGCCATTATCAGTTATTTTAAAAACTCTCGAATCCCAACTAGGTAACACCTTAAAAGTCGTCGAATGTAATGGAACGGCTACAAATACTGGTCCTAAAGGTGGTGTTATAGCTCTACTTGAAAAACATTTTAAGAGACCACTTCAGTGGTTCATTTGCCAACTGCATGCAAATGAACTTCCACTAAAAGGCACTTGATCCAACATGACGGAACTGTATTTCAGGATATTCAGGTATAATAGGAAAGTCGTTAGTCAAATGCGAGCAGATGCCACTACCTGCATTTAAGATTATTAAATCCGAAATTCCTATAGTTAAGGCGAAAGATCTTAACCCAGTTATATTTTTATGAAATATACCAAGCAGTAATAAGAGGATATTTTTCTATTAATCTTTCAGAACGAGAACTTAGCAAAATAGTCTACTCGCGATGGCTGACGACAGCAAATAGAATACTTCGTTTATATGTTGCTCTGCAGATTTGGTTATATCAGCAACGTATGTTGTCAAAGTGTATGCGCCAATGTGGTTCAAAATAGAAGCACGTCCATCATGTTTGCAAGGTGCTTCAAATGTATGAAAGACCATACAATTATCCAGATATTTATCAGAAGAGTTGAAAGGAGTAGGTAGTTGATCCCGTCGTAATACGAAATGGATATTTTGCACACCCTGAGAACATACTACTGGGAATGCTGGGCGATGAAAACCGGTGTATTAGAGAGTTGGCCGTTCGCAGAATATTAAAAGCTAGAAAAGGCAACAATACCGACTTAAGAAAGTTTACACTTGCTCCGTTGAAACTAAATGCTACAAATTAGTATGAGATGATTGATTGGCAAGAATGTGAATATAATGAGCCACCATTAACAGTTGATTTAACCGAAGAGGACCTTAATCAAATTATAAATAATCCTGAATTATCTGATAATTGGGTTGTTGACAAATTTTCAAAAATGGTGAAATATGGTAGTGGAGGACTTAATTTAGTTATATATTTAATTTGGAAGAAAAATTTTTAGCGCAACATATTTTAAAAAATTGTTAAACTTCGACTATTTGAATGTGCCGCGAAAACGGTAGTAACATCATAACGGCAGTTAGATGTGAACTTATAAGCAGAACAGATGAAGGCGAATAAGTTGACATTGCTGACAAGAAAGAAAATAACCTCATATGTCAAAAGTAAATTTGACGTTTAGCTAGCAGTGATTGATGTTTGCAGTTATTGTTAATATTTTTTTACAAAACGACTAGGGCAGTATATCTGTAAAAACGAATTCTGACATTCTACTTGCGGTAGATATATTTATGGTCAGCGAATTTTTAAAAAGAGACGATCGTTTTGACATTGCAATGGTTGGAAGTGCAAAAGCTGCAAGGTACTTACGTTACAGCTGCTATAGACAGTACAAACTATTGTAATTTCTGCAAGAACTTCCTTTATCTGATCTTAATAATATTACATAATATGTCTAATATGAATTTGTTAACTATACTTTGTATTTTATTAAATATTTCCTTTTCATTGTTTTATTTCCTATTAACTATATACATGCGTAACTAACTGAAAACAACAAAATAAGTTTATCTACTAAAGAAATTACTTATTATCCCTTGATATTCACTTCTAAGAAGGGTCAGAATGAGACTTACGAAGATATCAAGAAAGGTCTGTATTATAACAAAAAATAATAAATAGGTAAGTACTTTATGCTAGTATCTATCTAATCAATAAACAATGATATGTATTTATAACACACATAATTCAAAGGGAATTTATAACTACAATCCAACGCATTCGTAGCCATTTCCAACTGATTGTGTTCATCGACTTTAGACGACTTTCACAGTTTGTTTCATATAGTTTTTCAACGGCGAGTTTTTAAATTTCCTTTCTTAATTTATTGATCATCCTAGTATTATGAGGCGTCTAGGGAGCTTAATAAATAATCAATAGCTAACAAAAACAACGGCACTTTATTCCAACATAAACTAGATAAAATACATAAAAGCAGATTAAAGCCATTTCCCTCCGTTAGGAAGTCAAAGCATGAATAAAATTCTAATCTAGAGCCGTTAAGAATACAGTAATACACCCTGTTTTATCCACCAGTTTGGCGGGTAATTTAAATTTGTAACAGCTAGAATGCCACACAAGTCTTGTAATGCGGCCGTTTTTCCTACAACATAAACCCATATTAAAAATCAAATTCCTACATTAAGATACAACTTACCACAAATAAAACACTTAGAACACATTGTAATTTGTTACATTACTTGACATTGAAATGGTCTCCACAATAATAAGACTTGGTCCTTCTCTGGTGGCTTTGAATCATTCATCAATCATCATCAGCGTTTATTATTGGAACACGACAGTTTTTTTGGTGAATTGGTGGTATTATTTACACAGTACGGCAGAAAACACTATCTGTACTTATATTTATCCATAACTAGATGCTGTTAAACGCTACCGAATTGTAACCTATGAACGTCAGTTGAATTTGACGTTAAATATAATGTCAGATTAAACTGTCGTGATTGTCTTTTTTCTCCGTCGCTATCAGCGAGTTTCTAAATTAGTACCCGTTTCTCGTCGTTTTATAACTAACTTCTCTACAGACTGCCGTTATTATGTCATCTCCGTTTTAAATGTATGTATTTTTGTAATTAATATTATAATATTATAAGACTTTCTTTTCAACTTCTACATGTTTCTAATGATTTTTTATGAATAATTGTTACTGTTTAACATAGATTCTCCTCAAATTTTAACTTAGTGCAACAATCCAATTAAAATTTCCGTAAAGAAATTTCCTAATCACACACACTCAAAGAAATAGTATGGGTAAATTCAACAAAAAGAAATGGTTAACTAACAATATCGTTAATTTTGTTAAACCAAACTATATTGATGGTATTTTTAAACAAGAGGTGATTGTTATTTTAATTAATAAAAAGTTGTCGTACAACAAAACAAACATTGACTTAAAAAATAGATGAATAAGACTATTATTTTGTTCGTCTGACTATTATTTTGTTGAATTCTGTCAAATTAAACTAGATAATAGTATTTACTAGTGAAATATTTTTGTCGAACTCCTCTATACGTTTCCTTAAATATATAAGGAATAAAAACCAGACTGCAACCAACAGCTATTCTCCGGACTAATGCCCCGCCGAGCGCTGAATTACGAATTACAAGCCTGGCCGCGTTAAGTGCAATAACTGTGTATTGCCACAAAACACTAAAGTTTCGATTTTAATAGACACCAGCCGAAAGACTTATTCCTACTTAAAGGAGCTCTCGTGCCAGCCACCCCATACCACTTGCAGACTGCAGTTTCGAGCTATTGGCTCTCGTCAGTGCAAGGTAGGTCTGAGATGGCTGGAACGAGGCATTTGTTCACTCTTGGTACATGACGAGATTTATAAAACCACGACATGCAGCAAAAATGGCAGGCTCCATCTAGCGGCTAATGTCCATTACAATCGAAACAGCAGTAGCCCTGACATGGGCATAGTTAGTAGGTTTGCTTTTAGAGGGCAGAATATTTACTAGTGAAATATTTTTGTCGAACTCCTCTATACGTTTCCTTAAATATATAAGGAATAAAAACCAGACTGCAACCAACAGCTATTCTCCGGACTAATGCCCCGCCGAGCGCTGAATTACGAATTACAAGCCTGGCCGCGTTAAGTGCAATAACTGTGTATTGCCACAAAACACTAAAGTTTAGATTTTAATAGACACCAGCCGAAAGACTTATTCCTACTTAAAGGTTGGTTGCAGTCTGGTTTTTACTCCTTATATATTTAAGGAAACGTATAGAGGAGTTCGACAAAAATATTTCACTAGTAAATATTCTGCCCTCTAAAAGCAAACCTACTAACTATGCCCATGTCAGGGCTACTGCTGTTTCGATTGTAATGGACATTAGCCGCTAGATGGAGCCTGCCATTTTTGCTGCATGTCGTGGTTTTATAAATCTCGTCATGTACCAAGAGTGAACAAATGCCTCGTTCCAGCCATCTCAGACCTACCTTGCACTGACGAGAGCCAATAGCTCGAAACTGCAGTCTGCAAGTGGTATGGGGTGGCTGGCACGAGAGCTCCTTTAAGTAGGAATAAGTCTTTCGGCTGGTGTCTATTAAAATCGAAACTTTAGTGTTTTGTGGCAATACACAGTTATTGCACTTAACGCGGCCAGGCTTGTAATTCGTAATTCAGCGCTCGGCGGGGCATTAGTCCGGAGAATAGCTGTTGGTTGCAGTCTGGTTTTTATTCCTTATATATTTAAGGAAACGTATAGAGGAGTTCGACAAAAATATTTCACTAGTAAATATTCTGCCCTCTAAAAGCAAACCTACTAGATAATAGTATATTTTATTTTTAACTATTATCGAATAGTAATTCTAACCCAGTATTAGTTCGCTGTACTATTGTACTTGGTAGACAAACCAATATTATTGTCGCCTTCTAGAAGTTCTTAAAGAATTACCATAAAATTTGCTTTCTTACCACGTAGTCTATTACAGAAATTATTCCCAGATGACGCCACATACAAATCACTAACAATAATCCATCATGCATTATCTTGCACTCTTATGAATTTATAGAAAATTAATAACATGATTGCAGTATTCAAATTCTCTCAGGGATCATCTATATATTTGGATGGATCTTATAAACGATCTCTAATCTTTGGTTTGGGTGGTCTGATGTCTCAATACTGAGTTTTGGCTAACCAAAAAAAACTTCATTATACAATAAAGTGTAGATCAACCTAAAAATTAGTTGGTGAACAAAAAACAAAGTCGTTGTATTATTTAATTGTAGACCAAATTGAAAATGGTTAGTGAACATAAAAAAATGTCATTGTACTATTTAATTTGTTACAAGAAGATATGATTATTAAACTACTATTTGTTTACGAAAACAAATAAAGTTGTATGACTATTCTTTACTGATTGATTTAACTATGAAACTAGATAGGCGCGATTTCATATGCTCTTTTTGGTTGAATTTACCTCATTTTCTTTGAGTGCACAAGCTGTGAAAAGGGCAGTAAAGCTTGTAACTGAAGCTTCAGCGCTGGGTGGATTAATTAGAACAACGATTAGATTCAGATCCTGTGACAAAATTCTCAAATTCAACAGAAAGAAAGATTACTACAAGCAAGTTTTACCATAATGTTTATAGTATTTTTATTTTTACTTTTACTTTTTATTCTTTAATAAAATCAAGTTTATTTTCATATAAGTACCTTTGTTATCAAATTTCCAATAAAGAAATTAATGTATAAATAAAGTTTATTGTTTCACACTATGATGATAAAACAAATAATTTCCCTTAAAAAAAATGGGACTTTTGAGCTTATAGGGAATAGAAATGGATCCGACGCAGAACAAAGAAAATATCAAGTTGACTTTTAACCCTAACCCGCTACCCTTAAATCTTAACATTTTTGTCTTAAGTTTTTACTTCTTATATATAATTGTAAAGCACAACTTTTTCACACCCGCCATTTTGAATATATAGAATATCAAAAAGTTTACCTTTGACCCGAACCCGCTACCTCTAAGGGTTAATATTTTAATTTGAAATTTTAACGTATTATTTACAACCCAATCACACAAATTTTGGGCGCCCGCCATTTTGGATTAGGTAAAAAAAAAGAAAATCGATGCACCCTAATGGCTATGTCGTCGGCGTACTTGGCAAGTTTTGTATTCAGAAACGTTGGAAAGTCGGAGACATATAGGTTATATTACTTGGGTGCAAGGGACAACCACTGCGGGACGCCTGCACGTATGTCCCACGGTGTTGACAGCTTATTATTTACTCGCAATTATAGCAATCTGCCAGTCAAATACGAGTGAATGAGTTTAGTGACATAAATTGGAAAGTTATTTAAGTATGGTATATAAAGAAGCCCCGATATTCAGACGGTATCGAAGGCTTTATCAATATCTACAAGAACTATAGTAGTTAGCTTATTATGCTTTCACGTCGTTAACGTTAACGATTTGCTGAGTTCCCTTCTTGAAGCAGAACTGATGATCATCTTCAATGTGAAGCCCATTCTGAGAGCTTATTTTATCCAGGATGAACTTCTCCACCAGTTTAGAAATCCTCGACAACAGCCATATGAGTCGGTAGCTACGGGCGATTTTAGCATTCATGTTCTCCTTCAGAATTCGGACACACACACTATGACACATCTCCACTGCGTGGACTTTTCTCGGAAGATATTTGAGAACTTTCTAATCGATACAGTCCTTCTCTGGAGTTTTGTTGTTAGGCAGTGACTTGATCAGTATTACTAGTTCAGAGGGCTTGGTTCGGGTAATTTTGGTGTTATGACCAATGGCGTTTTGTTGCTATTTTCACTGCGGTCATGTTCTGCGTTATTTGGAACGTTTTCGTTGTATCCCACGTTGTCAAAAACCTTTGGGTAGTCTACGAAATAAAAGTAACATTACCTTCTCTATTTTTTCTCTAGTACAGGATCCGTTAACAAATTCTGCTTGAGATATTTACCAACATAATAGATATTACAATCTGGATTAAATAATATTCAACAATATTTTTTTAGCATGTGGTATTAATTCCAGTAGTCCATCTGATTGCTAAAGATCATTCCCTTTTTATGCAGTGACACGAAAATTGAGCTCCTCAAATAATCGAGTCAGATTCCTGTCTCTTTTAGAAGTTTTTGAGAAAATTCATGTTCGATATTCTTATCTTTAATAATTGCAATAGGTATATTTACTTTTATAATCTTTAACTAATGTTCAAGTCCTTATTGAATTTATTCCATTCATCCTTAATAAATACAAAAGTAGTGTTCTACTACACGCCCCGTGTATTATTGGCCACGGAATAATATCGCGCGTATAATTTCAGATTGTTGTAAACCGAAACAAACAGCAGCTTTCAGTTAAAGGTAATTCGTCCCAACAGACACAAAAGGAAATTGGAAAAATCTCATAGTTCCGTCTCTTACTCGAATTCTTTAATTTTTAATAAGCTTTTCCAGTGAATGACAACGAAACCAATGAATTAGCTAGAATCTCAACAACCCACGCAAGAGTTTGTAGGTTGGAGAAATGTTCGCAATACTGCCGGACATATAATAGCGGAGACTGTTATTAACACTCTAATTGGGAAAATGAAAGAAACGTTTCACCTTTATATTACCAACAGAATCAATATAAATTTCTTTATCTCTATTCATCTCCCAATATACAAATTAAATTATTTGAACCATAATGTATTACTCTTAATTGATTCAGGATCTGCGGGGTTATTTTTGATAGTTAATGGATTTTAATTTTGATATATTCGAAGCATGCTAGATGGGTTGTCCGAAAAGTTAATATTCAATGTCTTAAAGGAGACTGGCGGTTACATTTCGAATATGATGAGATAATTATTTCTCATAAACATTAACTTAGGGCCGGTACTTTCATCCTCTGTTAAATCTATTTTACAGATACATCCATGGAAACAATTATTAACACAATTGTATCCAAGACAATTAACTGGAGATGAAAGTACCGGGCCTTAGAGTAACACAACCAATTGCCATATATTGGAGATAAGTGCCCTCATACTGGTAGTTCTTTGGTTGTAAATGAACGACCATGTTATGTTTATGTATTAATATATCATCGTAAACCATTACGATTCTTAATTTAATTTTCCCATCTCTTCCATATTAAGGAGGATAGAGGGTTATTCTTCCCATTTTAGTTTCAAGTTTATTGCTTAGTGATATTGTTGTAGAACCTTCCAGTCGGAGACCGAGAGACTTCAGAGCTGCAAACTAGTCCAAAGGAACTGTTATGAGTTCGATAAGATATTAGGCACAACCGGGTAAAAATTCGAAGAAACACCGAATTTTTACTTAGGAAAATATATTTTGGTCCAGGATATGAGAGTGAAAGTATATGGTGGTCATGAAAAAATGAATCACATACTTTTTTAAAAGTACGCCAAAAAAGTACTTTGAAAATATTCAAAATAGTTTCAACTTTAATTCCTCCGCCGAAGACATTGGCCATGGAGGTACAGTCATTATATACCCTGTACTAAAGACTGACAATAAAATTTTAACAAGGCAATGTATCAAAAAGGCGAAACCGACGAATTTGACAAAAGCGGCATAGCGCCTATAAGCAAAATTGGCAAATAATCAGTGAAAATGCACAAGGCCATTTTCTCGCATAAAACGAGTTTGGATTCACCCAGCAACTTGTAATTTGGTCGAGTGCGTTGGGTGGTCAATACAAAGCGGTGATGCGTGATTCTTTCACATAATACTGTATTATTTTGCACTTATTAAATAAATATTATTCTTTGAACTAATTGCATTTTATTGATGTAAGGACTTGTTGCTAGTCTTAATACCCAGAGTTTTCGTTTGGAAGGCCTAAACAACTGAGTTAATCGGGATCTCGTGATTCCCTAAGTTTGATACTCAGTGTTCTGGTCGCCTTACGGGAGCTTGATAGAGATTTTTTAATGCGATTTCTCCAGAAATCTTTAAGTGCAGAGACCATTATTAGTAGATAAATATATACAAATCACGTCAAATCTTCGATAGGGATTTTTTTTATGCAAAAATAGCAGAAACCAAAAGACGTCAGACCACTTATTACTGTATAAACAGATCCAAATCATGTCAAATTCCAATCCCGCCGGAGAGAAATCTTCGATAGGGATTTTTATTATGTCAAAATCCAAATAATCCAAAGATGCAAAGGCCTTTATTTTCAATGAATAATTGAAATCACGTCCTGAGAGAGCGTCGTGAATAATCTGAGGTAGTGCAGTCTTGACCCATTACTCGTCTATCGAAGTATATCTTATCTCGAACCCACTTGGGAGTGGAAGAACGGAGCAGAATGCGACTGGCGCCCTTCTAAATATAAATTGGTGTCGCGTCAATTTAACACCTGGTGGTGTGTTCTTCTACAATATCACGAGACAAATTGACGATCAAAATCACGAACTATCAAGGCACAATTAGTCGATTGAATTCTTAACATACAAATTCGTTAACACAAAATCATTACGGATTCATTTCTCAAATAAAGTTTTACCCCAGTCAATCTGTCGATTTGTAGGTCATTAAACATAGAGGAATATTTTTTACTTCCACATCGTAGAAGTATGGTAATCTCTTGCCCAAATAGGCTTAAAATGTTATGATGTCGATATTTTAAGTTCGAAAGTTTTTTTGGAGCCCGCCGACCACTAATTGTGTGTCATAGGTTTACTCCCAAAATGTGTAAATTGTTGTTGATTTGGAGCACATAAATATCCATGCCAGCCATTTTTTTTGGTACAGGGGCGTACGGCAGGCCCCCGAATGTGTAAGAAATATGACTTGTAAAAATAAAAAGAAGCCTCAAATAAGTTATAGGTTTACGCATGGGGGTTGGAGGGATTTTTTAATTTACCCCCAAAATTCATTAACCTAGACTCCCATTCATTTTGGGTGGTACAAGGAGGCGCTACGCTAATGAAGAGAAGACAATGAAAGCCTCAGAAATAATTCACAAAATTGCACCTGATGTGGAACTGACGGGGATAAAAACAATAAGGTTGGGTAAAACAGCGAGAGGTGAAGGTCCGAGGCCACTGACGGTATGACTGAACTCCCGGGAAGATGCATTAAAAATAATTAAAAATAAAAGCAAACTAAAAAATCTAAACCTAGGAGTCAATATTTCTCGGTCTGTAACTTTCTTTGTGCGCACGTTTACTCTGGAACCGTTTGAGATATTGACTTGAAATTTGGTACACATATATACTTCAGCGAGATCTAGAACTAAATTATATTTTCATTGCTGCTGATTGAGGTAACCGTACCGTTTATTGACCGTGAGTGGTAATGGGGGTGGCTAATGCCAAAATTTTTTTTGAGACCTTACCTTCTCTTGTCTATACTAAATATCAATTTTATGAACTCTTACCTGCTTGATTTACCTATTTACTCCAAATTTACCCCAATTTACCCCCCAACGTCGAAGGGTTGGGGGGTAAATTGGGGTAAATTTGGAGTAAATAGGTAAATCAAGCAGGTAAGAGTTCATAAAATTGATATTTAGTATAGACAAGAGAAGGTAAGGTCTCAAAAAAAATTTTGGCATTAGCCACCCCCATTACCACTCACGGTCAATAAACGGTACGGTTACCTCAATCAGCAGCTTTAGGACGAGTGAGACGCGGGGGGTGCGAAATCGAATGATAGAGACAGACATATCCGATTTCCGTGCAATAGACAGAGACAAAGATTCCGGTAGGGTCTACAGCCTGCGTCACCTGTAGACACTACAGGCATCTTTGTCTCTGTCTTTTGCACGGAAATCAGATATGTCTGTCTCTTTCATTCGATTTCCCGCCCCCCGCGTCTCTCTCATCATAAAGCTGCTGATTGAGGTAACCGTACCGTTTATTGGCCGTGATTACCACCCCCACCCCATTATTAAAGGGGATGAAGAAAAAAAGTGATTTAGTCTGTGTACAAGAACCAGAAACCTCAAAATAATTTTTTACTTTATCCACCCCCCACTCCCACCCCCTGTCACCACCCCACTACCGATGTGGGGTATCGTTTTATGGGTTTTTGGGGTAGAGGATTTCAAATACTATATTATTAAAGTTCCATGAACAATTATTTCCAGATACAAAATTTTTTCGTTGCGTGACTTGGATAGAAAATCCGGATGTGGAAGTAGTGATTCCTTGGGCAGCGGTTTTTCTTTATTGTATTTAGTGTAAGTATTTATATGAACTGATTAATATTTTGTACGTTTTAATATTAAGCTAGTGCATTTTATAGATGCATAGTTAAGTGTAATTAATTAAGTAACGAATATTGTTATTCTTTATGGGGAAGTGGAAGAGCGGTTATGCCGAACTATCTCCCATTTGTGTACATCTCACTGTTCACAATAAACGTTATTATTATTATTATTATTATTATTATTATTATTATTAAATTTGAAAAAAAATGTCAGGTAAAAAAATGATAAGTTTATGAATGGCAATCAGGAACTTGGTAAGTATGAAACTCCTGAGTGCGAAAAGACATTCGCTATTTTTGAAAAGTAGTACGAACGTCTTGCCTTTCATGATAATTGACGGCGTATCGGCTCTTCCTACCGCATGCACTAGTTACCTTTGTAATTCGATGAGTATCACAAAGGGCATAGCCGGGTAAGCATGGTGTGACTGCCCCCAAGCGTCTGGCGCTTATATTTGTGCAGTAGGAAGCAATCTTGGAAAGTAGCAATTTCACAAAATATTAGCCCGAAAAAGGGACCGGTTTGGGGTGAGTAAGGGAGGGTTGATTTCAGCAAAACTATTTTTTTTCTAAGAAATGGCGCATTCAATCGTTTTGTAAAAAATATATGTTAAAGACCTACTGAGAAAGTACTAAATAAAAAATCATGCTCAAATTCCGAAAACAGATACAGTAAAAAAAACATATATATTATTTTCAAATTTTTTTTAGGGTAACTTATCCCTGAGGTACCAGCCTGAATTTTTTTCTGTAGCATGTCTGGGGACTCACTTATGTTATGTTTTTTTCCCAGTCTTGTGCGAAGATTACGCCATACTTAAAAAAAATGCCGAAGTGTGCAGTGTCGTATGCATATTTTGTCAACAATTAACCCCTTGCACGTAAAGAAGGCCAAAATGCAAAGTAAATATGGATACCTGAGTAGTGTATACATACTAGTGATTAGTGATTATGAAAATGGTGAACGTTGTAAGAGAAACCAATATAACGCTGCAACGCTGACAGTTAATTAGGTGATCAATAGAGTTTAACTCTCTTGCGCCGCAAAAATCAGTTTATGGCCGGAATGTTAAATATCATTAAGGGTAAAAACTAAAGTCAGCGGTACTATCGATATTACCGTCGGCGGGGATAAGAGCTTGGTCTTAACAGTCAGGTGTTGTTAATAATTTGCAGCACTAAATCGTAGCATTACTAACCTGTGATGGATATGGATGTTAATCTTCCTCACTGTCATCTGCAATCACTGCACTCATGCTATCCTTCTGAAACAATAGAGAAAGAACTTCCGTCGGTTTAGGTATGCTTGATAGATATCGTCCTTGCGAAAGATAATGCACGACAGCAGCTACATGGGAACAACATCCAACAGTTCGATTCCCACTGGCACATTCAAAGAAATTGCAAAACTGCCTTTTGTAGATATTTCCAGCAAAGATGTACTGGACTTCCCAGAAATGACGGATTTAAAACTGTTTTTTACCGGATCGTATCAATATAAACAAACGATTTCGTACCTCGAAGTCATAAATGAAAACGGAACACTTAATCTTCAGTACGCTAAGGACCAGTCCAATGTACTCAAAATACAAGTTTGTTCACGTCACATCAAAACGAAGGTTTACCGATGTTTCCTCGACTATATTCCCCACAGTGTCGGCGTTAGAAGACATTTCTGTGACTGTGCCAATGAGTATCAAACTGTTGGATGTTGTTCCCATGTAGCTGCTGTCGTGTATTACCTTTCGTATGGATGATATCTAGCAAGCATACCTAAACCGGCAGAAGTTCTCTCCCTATTGTTCCAGAAGGATAGCATGAGTACAGTGATTGCAGATGACAGTGAGAAAGATTAACATCTATATCCTTCTCAGGTTAGTAATGCTACGATTTAGTGCTGCAAATTGTTAACAACCAAGCTCTTATCCCCGCCGACGGTAATATGTGAATAATGATAGTCTTTGACAAGGTACTCCATAGTACCGCTGACTTTAGGTTTTACCCTTAATGATATTTAACATTACGGCTATAAACTGATTTTTGCGGCGCAAGAGTCAACTCTATTGAGCACCTAATTAACTGTCAGCGTTGCAGCTTTATGTTGGTTTCTCTTACAACGTTCACCATCTCCATAATCACTAGTCACTAATATGTATACACTACTCAGATATCCATATTTACTTTGCAGTTTGGCCTTTTTTACTTGCAAGGAGTTAATTGTCCACAAAATATGCATACGGCACTGCACACTTCGGCATTTTTTTTAAGTATGGCGTAATCTTCGGACAAGACTGGGAAAAAAATATAACATAAGTGAGTCCATAGACATGCTACAGAAAAAAATTCAGGCTGGTACCCCAGGGATAAGTTACCCTAAAAAAAATTTGAAAATAATATATATGTTTTTTTTACTGTATCTGTTTTCGGAATTTGAGCATGATTTTTTATTTAGTACTTTCTCAGTAGGTCTTTAACATATATTTTTTATAAAACGATTGAATGCGCCGTTTCTTAGAAAAAAAATGGTTTTGCTAAAATCAACCCTCCCTTACTCACCCCAAACCGGTCTCTTTTTCGGGCTAATATTTTGTGAAATTGCTACTTTCCAAGATTGCGTCCTACTGCACAAATATAAGCGCCAGACGCTTGGGGGCAGTCACACCATGCTTACCCGGCTATGCCCTTTACGACTGGCAATCATAAACTTGGTAAGTATGAATGAACCTTCTGAGTGTGAAAATACATTCGTCATCTTTGAAAAGTAGTTCTTGCCTTTCACGATAATTGACGGCATATCGGCTCTTCCTACCGCATGTACTAGTTACCCTTGTAATTCGATGAGTATCATAAATTGTGGTTTTTTTTTACTTCTACAAGTCATATTTTTACTAAAAAGGGGCTGGCACGGACATTTCTATGCTCTACTACATCAAATTAACAACAATTCACACATTTTGGGAGTAAACTTGTAACACACAATTAGTGATCGGCGAGCTAATAGTCTATGAAGTGTTCGGGGGTAAATAGGTAAAGCAAGCAAGTAAGCAATTGGAATTTAGTACGAGAAGTCAAGGTCCAAAATTTTTTTTGGCATTAGTCACCCCACCTCATTATTAAAGGGGGTATAAAAATACAATTGTGATCTAGCGTGTGTACAAAAACCAAAGTCCTCAAAATTTATTTAGGCATGAGCCACTTCTATTACCATCCTATTATTAAAGGAAATGAAAAATAAAATTGTGGTTTAGTGTGTGTATAAGAACCGAAGGCCTCAATTTTTTGTTGTTATATTAGCCACCCCAACTAGCACCCCCACTGGAAATTTAGATGTGGAAGTAGTGATTCCTTTCATTAGGTAGCGGTTTTTAGTATTGTAGGTTGAGAATCCAAGTTTTCGACCTTGCGGGAGGGGGGTTACTTTAGCCATTATCCTGCCATAAAAGGGCAAAATCGTCAGCATTTTCAGAATATTTCGTTTCCTGTTGATTTTACGGAAAAAATAACACTTTCATGAATATTGAAGAGAACAAAATTCTCGACAACTTTAGAATAAAATATTTTTTTGGATATAATTAATAATTGATAAATTACAGTGTCGCAAAAGTTTAAAAATTTCTGTTATTCGCCAATTACATCTATAAACCGATCATAATACTACCCTGGCCGCTTAGCCCATCACTAGTCTGGCCACTCCCGCGGTGGTAGAAACATCTGCTCTCCAAGTCGGCCATTTTTATATGCGTGGATCTACGAAACTCTGAAAAAAGAATTGGCGACTGATAAAAATAAGATTTACTTCATTACAAAGCTACAAAAGAAATTCGAGGAATTCAAATTTTTAGAACGTCAAGCTACCGAATATGCCGAAAATGGAGAATTTCAAACCCGCTCTTCTGCAGTCACAAACCGTGATACATACCGTCTTACATCTGCAAGTAATATATTTCTTACTGGAGTAAGTTCATTCTTGCTTTGTTGCCAGTTCCATTTCTTTGGGGATTCGTTAACACCGTACTTATGCTGCACTTGATAATGAAGTGGGTTCAGCGTTTCCTTGTCTGTCACCTTCGAACAACGTAGTCAAAAATAGTTCTTCGATTGACACAATCGCTTCAAGATCCATGTTTTGTAGCTTGAATGATTTAATTGATGTAATTAACTGTGGGTTTTTGTTAAAGTTGACGATCTTGACGAACTTTTCTTTTTCCAGGTTTATGGAAGCAGATGTTGTTCGATCTTGCCAATTCTATCAATATCACCAAGAGATCTATACGATCACCCATGACGACAACGGTTTCGTACGTCGAAGACATTTCGATAACTGTTTAAATAATTAATACATCAACATCTTCATCAGCTTGACGTACCGTAAAATTGATACGTTTATAAACAAATAGTATATAAAATGGCCGGCTCAGAGATCAGATGTTTCTATACTAGGGAAAGTTTTTTTTTCGAGGAGGGGAAACCCACATGGGCTGCCTTTCGCTGGAATGAGTTTGAGTGTCCTCTGGGGCTCGTCTGTAAAAAAATGTTCCGAGGGCACTCCAGCCTCCTGAGCTTATTGTGTTCTCTCTGTCTTAGTTTACAGCATTTTAATATTCCTGTATCACTGAAAAAGGTTTCCAAGTTTGTTTGTGTTTGCCCGTAGATATTATATCTTCTGCAATCCAATGCCTCGCAGTCGTCTATAATATGTTCCATTTACTGGTAACTTGCCACACAGTCTGCAGTTAAGTTGCCAGCAAACTTTCCGATTAAATGCAGGCACTCTTTAACGGGGAAGTGTCCCGTCAGAAGACCAGTTTTAGTTCTCAACTGAATCATGTTCCTTGTGAGCAGCTCCTCAGTTTGTTTTCAACATGATCCATTGATCCGGAAGGGGTTTATAGCTAGACTAGCGACCAGCTAGGTCGTATTATGATGGGTTTATAAATGCAATTAGCCAACAAAAGAAATTGTTCAACTTTCGCACCGATATAATTTCTAAACTGTTAATCGTAAAAAAATATGTCAAAGTTAACAAGAATATTCTTCTTTACAAAATTCGTCAAAAGTACTTTTTCCGTATGATCAACAGGGAACGAGTTATTCCGTAAAAACTGATTTTACTCCCCTTTGTGCCAAGATGGTGGCTAAAGTTGCCCCTTGAGGTCGAGGACACCCGGATTCTTAATGAGTCCTCATTAAGAATCCCTTACTGAAAAAGTTTCCCCTCTATTGCATTTTTTAATATATATACTGTCTGGAGTATTTTCATTCTGTTAATATTAATAGTCGTATAAAATATATTGTTATTCTAACTTTCGGCGTCATTTTAGACCAAATAATAATTTTATTATTCCGAATAACGGGTTTTTGGAATTTAATTTATTAAAATTGTTTAAATTTTTATGAAAAAAGCAAGTGTGACAAATCTGATAACTAGGAAGAGCTTTTTTATAAATTGATAATTTTGTAGTTATCTTCAATGAAGTTAGTTAAACACAACAAGACGCGTAATTAAAAAATTGTTATTACTTAATAACTCCTAAATGCATGTTAACGATATATGATATAACAGAAAACAAAATTGTATAATAAAATACTAATTTATATAACGACATTGTGGTAAAACGTAAAATACACAACTATTAATGAAAAGGTACGCCTGATATAGCAATAAAAAATTTATGTGGCAATAGCCATTCGTAGAAATGCTTTTTTATTACAGTTTTGGGTAAAAATTAAGCCATTTTATAGGATGTAGATAGATAAGGCCAATAGTCTTTTAATTTGGTCATGATTAGAAAATCTTTTGGGGGACGTTAAATGGCAATAAACTACCCTGACATTGTTGACGAACAGTAATTAATTCCTGTTTCGCTTTACTGCATAAATCTTTACAATCTCCAACAGGCAGAATCTATCTCTATATACTCTAAGATTTTGAATACCGGAAAATATTGGGAGCAAAATAACCTCTATTTAACCGATTAATGTGATTTATCAAAACTTTGAATTATTGAAAATATTTTAGTTCAATAAGGGGGTCTAAAGGGAAATGCCGAGATCACAATTTTTGACTTGTGGGCTGTGTTTTGGACTATATAGGAGGTAAACATACCAAAAGTCCCCGAACGTAGGAGGTAGGGGGGATGCAGGGGGGCACGGAGAATGTCCCGATTTTTGGTTTTTCGCTCATATCTCGAAAACGGTTAGCCTTATGGCTATATGCAAAATTAAAGCTGACTAAATTTTCTACAGTAATGTTTCTATCAATTTTTTTCGTATCTGTTATGGTTCAGTAATTAATTGTTTATCTTTTGACTGTATTCTAACTTTATTATAAATTTATTGTAAATTGAAAATAAATTTTAATAATCATCGTAGAAAAAAATTTCTTGTACAGATATCCGTTTCACAGCAGACTGAACTGAAATATCGAATAAAAAATGTCTTTGCGTCTGTAAGTGTGTGTGTGCGTATATGTCTATATGTGCGTGTAAACCGTTTCTTGTAAAAACGATAACTTCTTGTTAGACTTAAAATATTTGATTTCAATTTGGAACGTATGTAAAACAGCATATTACCATAATCCATATTGGAATTGGGCCATATCTGTAATTCATGGTGATAACCAGAAGCCTACAAACTCTCATACGTAAAATACGTTTTATTTTAATTTCAGAGCAAAATATTACTAAGCATACAAAAATAAGAAGATGTATAAGATTTCTAAACAGCAATATACCGGGTGTATGTATGTTAGGCAAACCAACTTTATTAAATTAGATGATATATCTAAAATTCTAAAATATGGAACTTGGTATTTTTAATAACATTATTATGAAGCAAGAATTGTAGGCCTCTGGTTATCACCATGTATTACAGATATGGCCCAATTTCGATAGGGATTACTGTAATATGCTGTTTTACATATTTTCCAAACTGTAATCAAATATTTTAAGTCTAACAGAAGTTATCGTGTTTACAAGAAGCGGTATACACGCACACTTAGATATACACGCACACACACACTTACAGACGCAAAGACATTTTTTATCCGATATTTCAGTTCAGTCTGCTGTGAAACGGATATCTGTACCAGAAATTTTTTTCTACGATGATTATTAAAATTTATTTTCAATTTATAATAAATTTATAATAAAGTTATAATACAATCAAAAGATATACAATTCATTACTAAACCATAGCATATACGAAAAAAAATAATAGAAACATTATTGTAGAAAATTTAGTCAGCTTTAATTTTGCATATAGCCACTTTTTGATTAGCGCTAACCGTTTTTGAGATATGACCGAAAAACCAAAAACCAGGACCTTCTTTGTGCCCCCCTGCATCCTCCCACCTCCTACGTTCGGGGACTTTTGGTATGTTTACCTCCTAAATAGTCCAAACACAGCCCTCTAGTCAAAAATTGTGATCTCAGGATTTCCCTCTAGAAACCATTCATTGACTGGACTATTTGTATCGCAACTTGTTATATCTAGATGATAGGATTAAAGAATTTATAAAGGTTTATAGAGTGAAGGTAGAAAAAGTGTCAATGAATTTCACATTTCTCCTAACTTAAAATTGATGAAACCATCGTGGGAGTTAATAGATTTAAAATATGAAAATAAAAAGAGGACCTTACTACACAATTGCAATTTAAGTTCTAACTAACTCAATAGAAGTAACGAAAATAACACGAAATAAATTTTACCGATTGTGTTGCTTAATTACCCTAAATAATGTTAACAATTTATTTAGTGTTTCAGAGATATAATAAAATCAAAATGGACAATCTCTTAAAAAATAAGAAATCAATTTTAGCAAGGGCACGCATGACATAAATTAAACATTATTATCATAAAATAGGTACACACCATTATCTTTATACCTTTCATCAGTTTAGTTAATTCATGTGCACATAATTCGTGTATATCTTTCCGCAGTACCCTAAAATATCCAAAGTCATTCTAGTATTCATATTTTTAAATTCGATTTAAACGAACTAAATATAAATATGAAATACACTAAGTAAATTAGACATCCCCAAATCCAAAGCCAGTTGAAAAACGTAGACATGCAACAATTCCCTCCCACATTACCATCTTCCGGAACTGAGAAATAAACTCAAGAAAAATAGACAGTGGATGTGTTCTAGTCTACTGTGCTACTGTACTCGAAATAAACTTATATTTTTTAACGCCACAATATCTTTCAGATAGTTCAATATCTGCTATAGAAAAATCGATTCGATGGAAATCCACAAATTCCTAAAAAGGTTATAAAAATAACGGCTTTGCAAGAACATCTATACCTTGTTGAAAACGTTTGTCTCTGCAGTAAGCTATTCTCTCCTAGTAAACGTTAAAAATTAGATTCTGTTATGCACTTCTATTTACACAGTAATAATATCTTGCTGAAAGAAATAGGCCGGGATCCCGTGTATAAAATGGCTGACTATCCGGCGAACTTTTAAAATATAAAAAATGGATTGTTCTTATATAAGTTAGCAATGAATGGACCGTCAGCTGGTTGGGTAGCGGTGGGGGTGGCTGTCAAAGGGTTGAAAACACGTAAAAAAAATTGAGAAAAAAAACTATCCGGCGAACGCTGAAACTTATATGAGGGGAAGATTATGTTATATAATGAAAGTAGAACATAGTCAGCTGGACGGGGGGCGGTGGATTTGCCGTCAGCTGATCGATCAAACAGGTCCAAAAACATGAAAAATTTAAATTATTCGGCGAACTTTGAAATTTGGGTATAAGATAATATTTTGTCACCGGCGCTCGCGCCAATGAAAATGCTTCCTTTAGAAATTGTGCAGTGGGCGGAGCCTAAGCGGGCTGCGCTAGAATCTATTTAAGCAGGCAAATTTTGCCAGCAGCAGTCAGACATGACGATACCCAACCACCCACCCAAGACCCTGCGGGTACCGGACAAACAACCGTCCAGTACCCGTAGTCCCCCTAGCTCCGGGCAGACCAAAAATGCTACCAAAGCAGTTAGGTCTGCCCTTCCTCGTGCTACACAGCTCATCCTTACCCTACCGATGATCCGGATGACAGGATGCCTCTTGGCATCTTGTGTACCGGCAGTCACTCCCGCCACAAACCCAAAACACCCAACAGACCGATGACTACCCCCCGGGGGGCAAACAAGCTGGCGAAGAGCAGAAGACGAAGAAAGAAGAACGCCAGAAGAGGCCTTAGCCAGCAAGGTCCAACGAGCCAGGACCCAGGGAGGTGGACCGAAATCGTCTGCACCGCTCACAATTGTGAGTGGGGCCGACGTAAAGTAAGTTCGCCCGCCCTGCACGAGGCTGGTCCCCGGTCTACAGCGATGTACTGGGGTAAAGGGCAATAGTCCTGCCCGGCCCCAGACATCCGAGACCGACATCTATAGCCAAGAATATTGGCGCAGCAGCAGTCACACAGTTCAACCAGCAGCCGAAGAGAGAACATCAATAGTGCAGTGCAGTACAGTAGTGCAGTAGTGTAGTGTTGTGTCGACGCTTCGGAGCCAGGCGAACAGTGAAGTGGCAGCCCCACAGTGAGAGTAGAGAGAGGAGACAAGAAGTTTGAGAAGAGGAGAACTATTAGATGTCCTTTTTAGGACGCTAATAGAGAAAAGATAAATAAAGTCCCCCGCCTGGGGACACTTTGTTTTACCTTTTTTCCCCTTCCCAACCATTTCAACTAACAAAACTTTTTCTTTCAGGACTAATAATAATTTATTTCCAGGAATTAATACACTTTCTTTTTCAGATAGCCAGACGCATACTGTGGAGGGCAGTATGGACCAAATGGACATGGACGAAAATTCGTCCGCCTCATCCGCAGAGGCATCGTCCAGAGAGGCCTCCCCTGAGAGGGCACCCACTAGGAAGGAGCGGTTCCTAATGGACGAAAATAACAGGCTAAGACGGGAGCTTTTAGAGGTAAAAGCTTAGCTGGTCCTAGTAAGGGAACAGAGCCAAGCCCAACACTTGGAACTGATGAAAGCCCTACAGGCCCTCCAAACCGCCCAGGTCCCCCAGGTGCAGCCCCTGGCCAAAACCAGGCCCAGCCCCAGGCCCAAGCCTCAGTGCAACCCACGCAGAAAGAGGCCCCAAAAAGGAAGGCCGAAACGGACATAGAGGACGGAGACTTCACCCTAGTAGCAAAAACTAGGGCAAAAAAGACGTCCCAGACCCCCCCGACCCAGGCCTCCGAAGGGCCCAGCAACCAGGCGGCCCCGTCCACCAGCCATGCCAACCCCGAAAAGGAAGCCGAGGCCTCAGAGAAGCCCCCCAAAATCCCCCCGGTGATACTGAGGAAACAGGATTCCTGGACAGAGGTGAGCCGCAGGCTCAAGGACGCCAGGATCCAATATACCAAGGCCAAGGTGGTAGGCGAAGGGATCGCCATCACCCCCCAGACGGCGGACGACTACCGCCAAATGACCAGGATGTTCGCGCAGGAAAAGCGCGAATATCACACCTACGCGCTGCCGGAAGAGAGGCTTCTGAGAGTGGTCATCAGAGGCATCCCCAGCGGCGTAAGCTGTGAGGACGTAAAGGAGGACCTCCAGGAACAAGGCTACTCCCCCACCTCTGTCCACCGGATGACATCCCGGAGGACGAAAAAGGAGATCCCCCTGGTCCTGGTCCAGGTTCCCCTCAACGAGGAGAAGATCCTCAACGTGAACAGGTGCTGTTCCCTGGTTGTCCGAACGGAGAGACAGAGAGCAGCCCTAGCAATCACGCAGTGTCACCGCTGCCAGAGGTTTGGTCACGCACAAGGCAGGTGCACAGCCCAGGCCAAGTGTGTGAAATGCGGCGACCCACACCACTCGGGAGAGTGCAAAAAATCTAGAGACGTCCCAGCCAAGTGTGCCAACTGCCAGGGGGCACATCCAGCGAGTTACAGGGGGTGCCCAAAGTACCCCAAGAAGACAGCTGGACCCTCCCAGAAGCAGACACCCAGGGCACCACAGAGGCCAGTAGCCAAGACGCCAACCACCAGCGGCGTCAGCTACGCTAGGATTACACAGGGCACGACGGGGCAGACCACCACCCCCGTCAAGAAACAGCGGGCACCCGCCGAAGTCCAGAACTTCGCAGCGGTGCTCGCACAGCTGCAGAGGAACATCGCACACATTCCCAGACTCGAGACCGAGGCAGACGTAGAGAGGGCCATCGCCTCCCTGGAGGACCAGATCCAGGCGGCACTAAGGGTAAGTACCACCGAGACGGAAACGAGGCGAGCACCAGCTCCCCTGGCAAACCTCCCAGAGGAAACCAGGCAGCTGATAAGGGATAGACGAAGTGCCAAGAGACGAGCCCAGAGAACCCGACTCCCGGAGGACAGGAGACATTACAACACCCTGAGCCGGAGAGTCAAGGCCGCCCTCCAGGAACACCGACAAGAAGGGTGGCAACGCCACCTGGAATCCCTGGACACACAGGACAGGAGCATCTGGACCACCCAACGGGCCCTGCGGAACCGCCGGACTCCCATGCCCCCGATCCACGGAGAGAATGGTGTTGTCTACACTCGCCAGGAAAAAGCCGAGGCATTTGCCGACAGCTTGGAACTGCAGTGTAGGGAAAACCAACTCGATGATGAGGACGAGGACTGGGAGGACGATGTGAGACGCAGGGTACGTAGGATGAACCGTCTGCCAGATGAGGACCACATCCCCCCGACCACCCCCGAGGAGGTCAAGGAGATCCTAAGGAGTCTAAAACCCAGGAAAGCTCCAGGATGTGATGGCATTGGGAACATCGCCCTCAAGAAGCTGCCCCGGAAAGGAGTAGCGGCGATGGTCAACATCATCAATGCAATGTTGAGGTTGAGACACTTCCCATCCAGGTGGAAAAAGGCCGACGTCATAGTCATCCCAAAGCCAGGTAAGAACCTAACGTTTCCTTCCTCTTACAGGCCCATTAGTCTACTCCCAGCGATGAGTAAGGTAGCCGAACGAGTCATACTCAAGAGGATAGCCGAGAAGACAGAAGAGCTGGAAGTCCTCCCAGACGAGCAGTTCGCCTTCAGGACAGGGCACTCCACAGAACTCCAAGTGCTCCGCCTCACCGAGGAGGTCACGAAGGGGTTCAACCAAAGACAGGTCACGGCAGCGCTGTTCCTGGACGTTGCCAAAGCCTTCGACAGGGTCTGGCACGATGGTCTCCTAGCCAAAATGATGAGTATGGGTTACCCCATTGCACTCGTCAAACTAGTGAGATCGTACCTCCACAGGAGACAGATGAGGGTGAAGATCGTGGACAAGGTGTCCACGTACAGAACAATGGAGGCAGGAGTCCCCCAAGGCTCAGTGCTGTCCCCCCACTTGTTCTCCATCTTCACATCCGATCTACCCCGGACGGAGAGGACCTCCATGGCCCTCTACGCCGATGACACAGCCCTGACTGCCAGATCCTGGAGTGCCAGACTAGCCACCAGAAACCTTCAGGAGGCGGCCACCCTCCTAGAGGACTGGTGCAACAGATGGAAGGTAGCCGTCAACGCCGAGAAGAGCAAGGCGGTACTCTTCAAGAAGGTAAGAAAACAAAACCCCACAGGTCACGTTTCCATGTTTGGAGAGGACATCCAATGGCACGACTCCGCCAACTACCTTGGCGTGGTCATGGACAAAGGCCTAACATGGAGACTGAACACGGAGGCCATCGTCAAGAAGGCCAGGAGGACGAGAGCCCTAATCTACCCGATGACGGGTAGACAGAGCAGACTCAACCTGAGGAATAAGCTCACGCTTATCAGGTCCCTCATCCGGCCTCAGCTGACGTACGCTTCGGTAGCTTGGGGCTACCAAGCAAAGAGCTACCTCCATCAGATCCAGAGAGTGGAGAACGTCGCCCTCAGATCGGCCGTCGGCGCACCCTGGTTCATCCGCAACGAGGACATCTACAGAGACCTGGAATACACCCCGGTCACTGAGATCATCAAGCAGAGAGCCAGAAAGATGTACGCCCTTGCCGAGGAGCATGGGAACCCACTAGTCAGGGAGGCAACTGACTATGACCCAGCAGATGCTCCGAGGCACAAGCGGCCGAAGGTGCAGCTCCTGGATAACGGGTGAGTTGAGAAGCAACCACCAACCGACGATCCACCCCCACGGAAGAGACATGACGCTCACCCAACCACCCACCCAAGACCCTGCGGGTACCGGACAAACAACCGTCCAGTACCTGTAGTCCCCCTAGCTCCGGGCAGACCAAAAATGCTACCAAAGCAGTTAGGTCTGCCCTTCCTCGAGCTACACAGCTCATCCTTACCCCACCGACGATCCGGATGACAGGATGCCTCTTGGCATCTTGTGTACCGGCAGTCACTCCCGCCACAAACCCAAAAACACCTAACAGACCGATGACTACCCCCCGGGGGGCAAACAAGCTGGCGAAGAAAAGAAGACGAAGACAGAAGAACGCCAGAAGAGGCCTTAGCCAGCAAGGTCCAACGAGCCAGGACCCAGGGAGGTGGGCCGAAATCGTCTGCACCGCTCACATTTGTGAGTGGGGCCGACGTAAAGTAAGCTCGCCCGCCCTGCACGAGGCTGGTCCCCGGTCTACAGCGATGTATTGGGGTAAAGGGCAATAGTCCTGCCCGGCCCCAGTCATCCGAGACCGACATCTTTAGCCAAGAATAGCAGCAGTCACAGTTCACCCGGACACCGAAGCGAGCAGACCACCTAGTGAGTAGTGCAGTTTCCCAGTGCAGTCAGTGAACAACGAAGTGGCAGCCCCACAGTGAGTGCGAATTGTAACGTGTGCAAGCGTTACAATAGGAGAGTAGAGAAGAGGAGAAACACTAGTTGTCTTTATCAAGACACTAGTGTAAAAAGATAAATAAAGTCCCCCGCCTGGGGACACTTTGTTTTTACCTTTTTCCCCATCCCAACCATTTCTACTAATCAAAATTTTTCTTTCAGGACTAATATTAACCTAGTGCCAGTTATTAATTCACTTTCTTTTTCAGACAACCAGACGCATACTGTGGAGGGCAGTATGGACAAAATGGCCGGCAACGAAAGCCCCAGACCCATGGACGACATGGACGAGCGAGATGAGCTAATAAACACGCTCATGGCTGAAAACAACGAGCTGAGGGCTCAGTTAGCTGAAATGAGCCAGAGGATGGCTCAACTACGCGCCGACATGGCGAAACAGCTGGAAGTGCAGCGAAACCAAATCGAGGCACAAAAAGCCCAGCACGAGGAGCTACTGGCAGTACTGGCAGCCATGAGAGCCGAAAGGACCCCCCAGGAACAACAACCGGTCCAGCCCCAGGCCACCCAGGCCCAGCCCCAAGCCCAGCCCCAGGCCCAAGGACAGCCCACCCAAACAAAAGAGGCTGCCCCCAAAAGAAAGGCCGAGACGGAGATAGGGGACGGTGAATTCACCCTAGTAACCAAAACTAGGGCGAAAAAGACGTCCCAGACCCCCCCGACCCAGGCCTCCGAAGGGCCCAGCAACCAGGCGGCCCCGTCCACCAGCCAAGCCAACCCGGAGAAGGATGCTGAGGCCGCAGAGAAGCCCCCCAAAATCCCCCCGGTAATACTGAGGAAACAAGATTCCTGGTCCGAGGTGAGCCGCAGGCTCAAGGAGGACAGGATCCAGTATACCAAGGCCAAGGTGGTCGGCGAAGGGATCGCCATCACCCCCCAGACGGCGGACGACTACCGCCAAATGACCAGGATGTTCGCGCTAGAAAAGCGCGAATATCACACCTACGCGCTGCCGGAAGAGAGGCTTCTGAGAGTGGTAATCAGAGGCATCCCCAGCGGCGTAAGCTGTGAGGACGTAAAGGAGGACCTCCAGGAACAAGGCTACTCCCCCACCTCGGTCCAACGGATGACATCCCGGAGGACGAAAAAGGAGATCCCCCTGGTCCTGGTCCAGGTTCCCCTCAACGAGGAGAAGATCCTCAACGTGAACAGGTGCTGTTCTCTGGTTGTCCGAACGGAGAGACAGAAAGCAGCCCACCAATCACGCAGTGTCACCGCTGCCAGAGATTTGGTCATGCACAAGGCAGGTGCACAGCCCAGGCCAAGTGTGTGAAATGCGGCGACCCACACCACTCGGGAGAGTGTAAAAAATCCAGAGATGTCCCAGCCAAGTGTGCCAACTGCCAGGGGGCACATCCAGCGAGTTACAGGGGGTGCCCAAAGTACCCCAAGAAGACAGCTGGACCCTCCCAGAAGCAGACACCCAGGGCACCACAGAGGCCAGTAGCCAAGACGCCAACCACCAGTGGCGTCAGCTACGCGAGGATTACACAGGGCACGACGGGGCAGACCACTACCCCCGTCAAGAAACAGCGGGCACCCACCGAAGTCCAGAACTTCGCAGCGGTGCTCGCACAGATGCAACAAATGTGCTCAGCAATGAGCACATTTTTTGCACAAATGCCAGCCTTCGCTAACGTTTAATGATGTTTCAGGTGAAACCAGGCTTCCTGCAGATCGCCTCATGGAATGTCAATGGACTGCTAGGACGCAAGCTCGAGGTGGAGGAGCTCCTAGCCAGGGGCGACATAGACATCATGGCACTGCAGGAAACGAAGCTGCGACCAGACCAGGCTGTCAACTTCCCAGGCTACCACGTATACAGGAAGGACTGGACGAGGCCCCACAGAAGGGTAATGAGAGGAGTAGCCCTACTAGTTAAGACGAGCATCGCACACCATCCGATCCTGCTCCCGGAGATGGAGAACCTGGAGGCCACAGCCGTAGTAGTGCCCACGGCACGAAATGGCGACATCAGAGTGGTCTCCTGCTACCAGCCACCCCACAACATGCTGCGAGACGCAGACCTGGACTCGGTCCTCCCCCCAGGGACCCAGACGGTTGCTATAGGCGACTTCAACGCCAAATCCCCGGAATGGCACAGTAGGATCACAAACACTCGAGGACGAGAGCTACTGCGATTTCTGGGACGACAGGATGGCAACCTGCTGGTCCTTGGGCCGGAGGCGCCGACCCATGACAATGGTGTAACCAGGCCGGATGTGCTGGACATTGCGATGCTGAAGGAGATGACCCTCGAAGCCGAAATCACCGCCATGATGGAAGGTTCCACCGAGCACAACCCCATTCTCCTAGAACTAGGAGAAAAGGACGGTGAGAACACGACAACTTTCGTCAAAAGGAGGACGGACTGGGAAGTGTTCCGTGCAGAACTGCAGAGGAACATCGCACACATTCCCAGACTCGAGACCGAGGCAGACGTGGATAGGGCCATCGCCTCCCTGGAGGACCAGATCCAGGCGGCACTAAGGGTAAGTACCACCGAGACGGAAACGAGGCGAGCACCAGCTCCCCTGGCAAACCTCCCAGAGGAAACCAGGCAGCTGATAAGGGACAGACGAAGTGCCAAGAGACGGGCCCAGAGAACCCGACTCCCGGAGGACAGGAGACATTACAACACCCTGAGCCGGAGAGTCAAGGCCGCCCTTCAGGAACACCGACAAGAAGGGTGGCAACGCCACCTGGAATCCCTGGACACACAGGACAGGAGCATCTGGACCACCCAACGGGCCCTGCGGAACCGTCGGACTCCCATGCCCCCGATCCACGGAGAGAATGGTGTTGTCTACACTCGCCAGGAAAAAGCCGAGGCATTTGCTGACAGCTTGGAACTGCAGTGTAGGGAAAACCAACTCGATGATGAGGACGAGGACTGGGAGGACGACGTGAGACGCAGGGTACGTAGGATGAACCGTCTGCCAGATGAAGACCACATCCCCCCGACCACCCCCGAGGAGGTCAAGGAGATCCTAAGGAGTCTAAAACCCAGGAAAGCTCCAGGATGTGATGGCATTGGGAACATCGCCCTCAAGAAGCTGCCCCGGAAAGGAGTAGCGGCGATGGTCAACATCATCAACGCAATGTTGAGGTTGAGACACTTCCCATCCAGGTGGAAAAAGGCCGACGTCATAGTCATCCCAAAGCCAGGTAAGAACCTAACGTTTCCTTCCTCTTACAGGCCCATCAGTCTACTCCCAGCGATGAGTAAGGTAGCCGAACGAGTCATACTCAAGAGGATAGCCGAGAAGACAGAAGAGCTGGAAGTCCTCCCAGACGAGCAGTTCGCCTTCAGGACAGGGCACTCCACCGAACTCCAAGTGCTCCGCCTCACCGAGGAGGTCACGAAGGGGTTCAACCAACGACACGTCACGGCAGCGCTGTTCCTGGACGTTGCCAAAGCCTTCGACAGGGTCTGGCACGATGGTCTCCTAGCCAAAATGATGAGTATGGGTTACCCCATTGCACTCGTCAAGCTAGTGAGATCGTACCTCCACAGGAGACAGATGAGGGTGAAGATCGTGGACAAGGTGTCCACGTACAGAACAATGGAGGCAGGAGTCCCCCAAGGCTCAGTGCTGTCCCCCCACTTGTTCTCCATCTTCACATCCGATCTACCCCGGACGGAGAGGACCTCCATGGCCCTCTACGCCGATGACACAGCCCTGACTGCCAGATCCTGGAGTGCCAGGCTAGCCACCAGAAACCTCCAGGAGGCGGCCACCCTCCTAGAGGACTGGTGCAACAGATGGAAGGTAGCCGTCAACGCCGAGAAGAGCAAGGCGGTACTCTTCAAGAAGGTAAGAAAACAAAACCCCACAGGTCACGTTTCCATGTTTGGAGAGGACATCCAATGGCACGACTCCGCCAACTACCTTGGCGTGGTCATGGACAAAGGCCTAACATGGAGACTGAACACGGAGGCCATCGTCAAGAAGGCCAGGAGGACGAGAGCCCTAATCTACCCGATGACGGGTAGACAGAGCAGACTCAACCTGAGGAACAAGCTCACGCTTATCAGGTCCCTCATCCGGCCTCAGCTGACGTATGCTTCGGTAGCTTGGGGCTACCAAGCAAAGAGCTACCTCCATCAGATCCAGAGAGTGGAGAACGTCGCCCTCAGAACGGCAGTCGATGCACCCTGGTTCATCCGCAACGAGGACATCTACAGGGACCTGGAATACACCCCGGTCACTGAGATCATCAAGCAGAGAGCCAGAAAGATGTACGCCCTTGCCGAGGAGCATGGGAACCCACTAGTCAGGGAGGCAACTGACTATGACCCAGCAGATGCTCCGAGGCACAAGCGGCCGAAGGTGCAGCTCCTGGATAACGGGTGAGTATGAGAAGCATACCACCAACCGACGATCCACCCCCACGGAAGAGACATGACGATACCCAACCACCCACCCAAGACCCTGCGGGTACCGGACAAACAACCGTCCAGTACCCGTAGTCCCCCTAGCTCCGGGCAGACCAAAAATGCTACCAAAGCAGTTAGGTCTGCCCTTCCTCGAGCTACACAGCTCATCCTTACCCTACCGATGATCCGGATGACAGGATGCCTCTTGGCATCTTGTGTACCGGCAGTCACTCCCGCCACAAACCCAAAACACCCAACAGACCGATGACTACCCCCCGGGGGGCAAACAAGCTGGCGAAGAAAAGAAGACGAAGACAGAAGAACGCCAGAAGAGGCCTTAGCCAGCAAGGTCCAACGAGCCAGGACCCAGGGAGGTGGGCCGAAATCGTCTGCACCGCTCACATTTGTGAGTGGGGCCGACGTAAAGTAAGCTCGCCCGCCCTGCACGAGGCTGGTCCCCGGTCTACAGCGATGTATTGGGGTAAAGGGCAATAGTCCTGCCCGGCCCCAGTCATCCGAGACCGACATCTTTAGCCAAGAATATTGGCAGCAGCAGTCAGTAGTTAAACGCTCTTCAAGCACACCACTTCGTAAATCACCAGTGACACTTTCTCAAATCTTTATTTTAAAACCTACATTCTGTTTTATTGTGCTGGCGGTGGCCGGCGCGCTTGCTTACCTATTAAAATAAATAAAACTTGAAATAACATAATAGTTGTTTCAAACCTAATTAATACAAAGTGCTAATAAATTAACAAGTTGGAATAACGTAATACTTATTCCAAAACTAATAAATATGAGTGACAACGAAAGCGCCGACTCTGGCCACGAAGGAGATAAGCGCCGGGACGCCAGCAGCGTGGTGGGTCTTGAGGTTCGCCCTGGTGCACCTTCAATGTTAGGTGCGCTGCCCACCACCCTGCACGGTGTTCCTGGTAGCGTCTCCGGAGAGTCTGTTTTCCAAGAAGGTCAACGCATGGTGGTTAGTGAGGGAGGGCCTGAGGTTCGCCCTGGCACATCTACAAATTTTGATGTGTTGCGCTCCCTCCTAACCGACACCACGCAAACATCTAACCCATCGCAATTTTACGAACAACTACTGTCACGGCGAGGTGATCCAAATCAAGAAACTCACTCCGGTGCACCTACCCTGTCAGGTACGTCGCACCCCGCCACGTACATCGCTACTCATCCTGATTCCAAGCCTCCGGAAACATTATACCGGACTACGCCATCCACTTTAGAGCCTCCCGGCTCGCCCAACGATTCAAGGCCACCTCCATTTTCCATTGAGGAGCTGGCCGCTACGATCTCACATATGCAAACTGCAATGCAACAACTAATTATTCAACAGAGTAGGGGTCAGATCAACCCCGAAACGAACTCGTGCACGACAACCATCGACCCGAGCCAGGGTCGAGATGGAAATAGGCGAGGACATGGCGCCCAACGTGGGGCCTATGCAAGTGCATTGGAGGATGCCTACTCACACCCTAATGCTCATCCAAACCCGGGGGGGACCAGGGCCCCGGTGGCGCCCAACAAAAACAATTGAGGAAAGATTACAAGAACAAATGCTAGATGTAATAGCGAGTAGTGCGCAGGCGGCAGTAAGGGCAGTTAACCAAAACAAATCCCTGGGGATATCGGCTCCAAAAATATTCCCTACGTTTAGCGCCCATGAATGGGAGGACCCAACCATATTCTTAGAAGAAATGGAGGAAGTAATGACACGACACAAGATAATGGAAAGAGACAAAGTGCGTATAGCTATGAATCAGCTAGAAGGCGCCGCAAAAAGGGCGTTCGAGCCGTGGAAGAGCCTAAAAATGAACTTCGCAGATTTTAAGAAAAGACTGGTCACTCGTTTCAATCAGCCTGCACTAATAGGCAGTTTACGATCCAAGCTGCATGGTGAACGGCAGCGAGAAGACGAGCCGGCCACAGTATTTCTAAGGCGTAAAATGGGGCTCCACCAGAGGGTGGAGCCATACACTCCTGAAAAGCAAATACTAGAAGAAGTCAGAGAGTTAATGAGGCCAGAGTTGCGGTTCGCAACGCGCACTATGAAGTTCGATAGCCTGGAAGAACTAAGCCAAGCTGCCGAATGGATTGAGCAGGACTTTCAAGAACTACAGCGGCATCTACGGCCGCTGCCACGACCAAGCCAGCAAGGGGGTAACGAACCCGGGCCACCTAGCCCGTGTAGATTTTGTCAAGGCCATCACTATAATCGCGATTGTCCCCGACGAGAACAGAGAAACGTGAGGGGGGCCGAGGCGGACCAGAACGCCCGGCCCGGGCCATCGCGGCAAAGATAAGCCTTCATGGCACCCGTGACTCACTCCCGAGGGTCCGGGTACAAATTCAAGGGAAGACACTGACGGCTCTCATAGATAGTGGGGCCACACATTCGTTCCTGAGCGCCGATTGCGCACACGGACTGCGCCTACTGTCCCACGAAATGCGTGTTCAGTCGGCCAATGCCCAGGAGGAATTGTGGACCACAGGCTGTGTAAATACTACTATTCAGTTGGGAGAATTGACTACCATGGTTACACTTTACGTAATACCCGACATGGCTGAAGAAGTAATCCTGGGCCGACACTGGCTCACGGAAAACCAAGTGGTTATGGATTTTCCCCGGGGGTGCCTACATGCGGGGCGTCAACAGCGGTACACTATTTACTGGATGACCTCTGCTCAGCAACCGGAAAGGATGGAGGAATTGGTAGTGGAGCAGGGACAGCTCCCCGAAGAACATAAAGACAAATATTTGGAACTTATTACAAAATTTTCAGACGTTTTTGATGAAACTTTCCAACAGCCTACTACAAAACTGGTCACTCATAAAATCCGGATGAAGGATGAAAACCCTTTTAAAATAAGAAGATATCAGTACTCAGCAGCCAAGAAAGAAATTATCAAGGATGAAGTACAGAAAATACTTGCCGCTGGGGTGATTCGGCAGAGTAGGAGCCGTTATTGCTCCCCGATTGTTATCGTAAAAAAGAAGGATGGGCAGAACCGGTTTTGTGTTGACTACCGGCAACTAAATAGCCAAACCTGGGAGGAGGTCTCTCAACTGCCTCCAATCAGGGAGACGATACGAGAACTTGGCTCGGCAAAAATCTTTTCGTCATTAGATCTTAAATCCGGCTACTGGCAAGTCCCTATGGATGACAACAGCATTCCTTTGACAGCGTTTAGCACTCCTGACGGGGCATCTTTTGAATTCACTGTTATGCCATTTGGTCTACGTAACGCCCCTACCACGTTTCAAAAACTAATGACTGAGGTACTATCAGGATACATCGATGTGTTTGTCAAAGTGTATCTCGACGATATTATCGTTTACTCGAATACCCCTGAAGAACATCTCAGGCATTTAGCTCTGGTATTGGAACGCCTTCGCATCCAGGCCCTGCACTGTGGCATTAAGAAATGCCGGTTTGGAGCGAAGGAGCTGGAATATTTAGGCTACCGGATAACGGAGAGGACAAACGAACCGCAGGAAAAACACGTTGTTCAAATTAAAGATTTTCCTCAACCACGAACCAAGAAAGAGCTGCAGTCGTTCCTCGGGACTGCAAATTGGCTGCGAGAATTTATACCGAGTTTCACCACGATCGCTGCCCCGTTGACTGATTTGACAAAGAAGCAGAGATTCGCCTGGACACCAGAGGCCGCCCATGCTTTCCTAGCCCTGAAAGAAGCCCTGTCATAGCCCCTTGCTCTCAGTAGACCGGAGCCGGACCTACCGTTCTACCTACAGACGGACGCAAGTGCACGAGGCATTGGGGCCGTATTGTACCAGCGGGGACTACAGGGGGAGAGGAAGGTGATCTCGTACTCTAGTGCCAAGTTCACGAAACCGGAAAGCAAGTATCATGTCAACGAGCAAGAGACCTTGGCCGTAGTGTGGGCCTGCCGTCGTTACCGTCACTGGTTGGAGGACAAACACTTCACCCTGGTCACCGATAGCCGGGCACTGACGTGGTTGCACCATTTCAAGGACGAGAGGGCTAAACTTACGAGATGGGCCTTGCAACTGCAAGAATTCAATTTTACGGTGGAGCATTGCCCGGGGAGACGCAACGAACTCCCGGATTTCTTGTCCCGGAACCCTAGCGGGGAAATGTCTGATGAAATGCGTGATGACGATCGCCTAGTTCCACCGGGGGAATTGCCTAGCCTTCCCATTGAACGACTCCAAATGTTGCAAAGCGACCCTGAGTATCGACCTACCTTTGTAACCGGCCCTTCTCGTTCCCCAACTGATCCAAACATCCAAATTCCTACTCCCTCTAGTTCAGTACAGACAATCACTAACACAAACAATCGCTTTTCAGCTATCACCACCTGCGAGGAAGTCCCTAGCAGCTCCATGATGATGCCAAGGCCAGGATCTGGACAGGTCCTAATTGTGGTTCCGCACCCGAGCGATCACCAGGCCCCTCATCAGCTCCACTTCACCACCGCCAAATTCACATGTCCGGATGAGCCAGGTTCGACCCCTGCCATTCCCCAGGAGCATGGAAAAATGGAGAATCCAGTCCACCACGGCGCGTCCGGTTCGACCCCGGCAGTCGATGACAGCAATGGACCCCTCTCCATCCAGTGCCATCCACAACTTGAAGTTCCAGAGGCCCAGATGCCCCGCAGTAAGCCAGGTTCAACCCCTGCGACTGTGTCCGAGGAGCACGAGTCCAGTCATAGACTAGCTGCCGCTAGTCAATCGAAATTGCAGTCCCATCCATGTCTCGAGGTTCCAGAGTCCCCTGCACCCACCAACGCGCCAGGTTCGACCCCTGCCGTTGCCAATGATGCCAGTGTGCCCGAGCCGGTCCCAGCTGCCGCTAGGACGATGATCGTCCATGGGAGAAGTTCCATGCCAGAGAGAGAAAGCCAAACTAGTCAAAGTCCGCCCCAGGAAGATGACCCAGGCGGGCCTCAAAGGTCCCAGCAGTTCCTTGGCAATGTTTCCCAGTTGCCCAGACCCCCAGGAGCAGACACCTCGGCGATGTTCCGATTGTCGCCGAGGTTCCAGTCCGAGCCAGCCCACCCCAGGACAGCGAGCTCAAGTCCAATCCCAAGAGATAGGCAAGAACCAGCGCTCGCGTTTCGCGTGATGTTAAACTTATTAGACTTGTTCATATAGGGCGATACGATTTTTCGTGCCATGTAAATGAAATACTTTGAAATACCATGAAATATTTTGAAATACTTTGCAATACTAATTTTTCTTTTCTTACAGCCTTGTAATGCCTTTATCGTTTTGAAAATGTACAATAAAGTCAAAAGAGGTGGGGAAGTGTCACCGGCGCTCGCGCCAATGAAAATGCTTCCTTTAGAAATTGTGCAGTGGGCGGAGCCTAAGCGGGCTGCGCTAGAATCTATTTAAGTAGGCAAATTTTGCCAGCAGCAGTCAGTAGTTAAACGCTCTTCAAGCACACCACTTCGTAAATCACCAGTGACACTTTCTCAAATCTTTATTTTAAAACCTACATTCTGTTTTATTGTGCTGGCGGTGGCCGGCGCGCTTGCTTACCTATTAAAATAAATAAAACTTGAAATAACATAATAGTTGTTTCAAACCTAATTAATACAAAGTGCTAATAAATTAACAAGTTGGAATAACGTAATACTTATTCCAAAACTAATAAATATGAGTGACAACGAAAGCGCCGACTCTGGCCACGAAGGAGATAAGCGCCGGGACGCCAGCAGCGTGGTGGGTCTTGAGGTTCGCCCTGGTGCACCTTCAATGTTAGGTGCGCTGCCCACCACCCTGCACGGTGTTCCTGGTAGCGTCTCCGGAGAGTCTGTTTTCCAAGAAGGTCAACGCATGGTGGTTAGTGAGGGAGGGCCTGAGGTTCGCCCTGGCACATCTACAAATTTTGATGTGTTGCGCTCCCTCCTAACCGACACCACGCAAACATCTAACCCATCGCAATTTTACGAACAACTACTGTCACGGCGAGGTGATCCAAATCAAGAAACTCACTCCGGTGCACCTACCCTGTCAGGTACGTCGCACCCCGCCACGTACATCGCTACTCATCCTGATGCCAAGCCTCCGGAAACATTATACCAGACTACGCCATCCACTTTAGAGCCTCCCGGCTCGCCCAACGATTCAAGGCCACCTCCATTTTCCATTGAGGAGCTGGCCGCTACGATCTCACATATGCAAACTGCAATGCAACAACTAATTATTCAACAGAGTAGGGGTCAGATCAACCCCGAAACGAACTCGTGCACTACAACCATCGACCCGAGCCAGGGTCGAGATGGAAATAGGCGAGGATAATTTACACTGAGATTCACGAAAAACATATTCAGCTGCAAGTATGTGGGTGGAAAAGTGGTCAGCTGGTACAGAACAGTGCCGAGTGTTGATCACCTGCGAGGCAGCGCGCATCACCTTTCTTGCATCAGCTGACGAATTTTCCACCCACATACTTGCAGCTGACTATGTTTATTGTTAATCTTAGTATGAATATTATCATATACCCGAATTTCAAAGTTCGCCATAAATATTTAATTAGTAATATCGATATTGATAACTTAATGTTAGAAAACGTGCGTGCGGCACTCACGAGTTTCTTTTCTTAATTTGATTAAATATTCAATTTATTATTAATATACATTATTTTATGAGAATACAAATTACATTTCAAAATTATAGAGGATGATCGGCTCAGAAAATTTATTTAGTTTACTGAAAATAAAAATAAATTTATTCGGCTTCCGATAACAGATCTTCCTCATTCTCATTTTCATCCAACTCATCACTCTCTTGATGCTCAGTGGGTGAAAGATCATTTTTCTCTTTGTCACTCGCATCTAAGAAAAATTATTATTTATAAAAAATTGATTAAGATTATAATAGAATGAAAAGTGAAAAGCACAAATGATATAATACCTTCAGTATTTGTGGCATCTCGGATAATCATTTCCACTTACGGAAGTAATTGATCTCCATCAAACCACTTGCAAGTTAAATTTGTTTTCCTCAAGCTGTCACCCATAACCAAGGGATCTAATGTAGATGGCACTTGTTTGTGTGCGTTGTTCCAAATCGTATACATACATATACAGTTCTTAAAACGTGCTGTACAAGTTCCGATTTCGACGGAGGCGAGAGAGATGCATCAAAATTTTTGTGTGGTAACCGAAATTCGTTATCATTTTCGCTAAATTTATACACCTTAGTGAAGGTAGCTACACGAGCATCATTAACGTTTTTTATAGCTTTAAACCCATACATCGTGCAAACAAACTTCCCTATTATGTTAACGACATTATTTAGGTTCTCCTCTGGTAAATTATTCAAACTTTTGTGCTTTTCACTTTTCATCCTATTATAATCTTAATCAATTTTTTTATAAATAATAATTTTTTTTAGATCGAGTGACAAAGAAAAAAATGATCTTTCACCCACTGAGCATCAAGAGAGTGATGAGTTGGATGAAAATGAGAATGAGGAAGATCTGTTATCGGAAGCCGAATAAATTTATTTTTATTTTCAGTAAACTAAATAAATTTTCTGAGCAGATCATACTGTATAATTTTGAAATGTAGAATGTATTAATTTGTATTCTCATAAAATAATGTATATTAATAATAAATTGAATATTTAATCAAATTAAAAAAAGAAACTCGGGAGTGCCGCACGCACGTGTTCTAACATTAAGTTATCAATATCGATATTACTAATTAAATCTTTATGGCGAACTTTGAAATTCAGGTATATGATAATATTCATACTAAGATTAACGATAAACGCAGTCAGCTGCAAGTATGTGGGTGGAAAAGTCGTCAGCTGATGCAAGAAAGGTGATGCGCGCTGCCTCGCAGGTGATCAACACTCGGCACTGTTCTGTACCAGCTGACGACTTTTCCACCCACATACTTGCAGCTGACTATGTTTTTCGTGAATCCCAGTGTAAATATTATCTTATACCCAAATTTTAAAGTTCGCCGAATAATTTAAATTTTTCATGTTTTTGGACCTGTTTGATAGATTAGCTGACGGTAAATCCACCGCCCCCCGTCCAGCTAACTATGTTCTACTTTCATTATATAACATAATCTTCCCCTCATATAAGTTTCAGCCGGATAGTTTTTTTTCTCAATTTTTTTTACGTGTTTTCAACCCTTTGACAGCCACCCCCACCGCTACCCAACCAGCTGACGATACATTCATTGCTAACTTATATAAGAACAATCCAATTTTCATATTTTCAAAGTTCGCGGGATAGTCAGCCATTTTATATACGGGCCTCCCGGCCTAAAACCAAGCAACTAATTCTATATGTTGGAATGACGTCATCATCAGCAAAATTAAAATTTTAATATTTTTAGTCCCACAAGGCTATTACCCTTAATATACTTTGATTTTTAAATGGAATACCCTGTATATTTTCACATATTTGGATTCAAAACAGTATTCTGAGTATACCATGAGACTTTCGCGAATTTTTGAGTCAATGTTCAATATTTTTTAAGCATTTTAAGACATTCGTCTAGAGTGCTTTGGAAAACCAAAATTTGTTCTACGGCGGGTAAAGTCCAATATAATTTTTCGTTTAATTTCATTAATAACTATATACGAACCCTTCAAAATTGAACAAATCACTTTTTTATCGAAAACTTTTTTTTTCGAATGGGAAGGTGGTGGCTCCTAGTATTCAATAAATTATAGATTTTTTTCTGAATTCATTGATATCCATTTCAAATCTATGCTATTTGTTTCTCTATTTTATTAAATTTCTTTAAAAATAAAAAATCACTTTCAAAATAATTTTTCTTGAACTTCAACGTACTTGCCTGCAAAAATCATATATCTAATAATGAAATGTGAATAGCTACCTTTTTTTTTTAATAATAGCCTTTTTTAGTTCTTTCTTTTGTTTTTTAATAGGTATAAGTACTAGTGCAAAGTATAAGGATTAATAAAAATTATTTTGAAAGTGATTTTTTATTTTTAAATAAATTTAATAAAATAGAAAAACAAATAGCATATATTTGAAATGGATATCAATGAATTCAGAAAAAGAATCTATAATTTATTGAACAGCAGGAGCCACCACCCTCTCATTTAAAAAAAAAGTCTTCGATAGAAAAGTGATTTGTTCAATTTTGGAGGCTTCGTAAATAATTATTAATGAAATTAAATGAAAAATTATATTTTTCCCTTGGACTTTACCTGCCGTGCGTAGAACAAATTTTGGTATTCCAAAAGTACTCTAGACGAATATTTTAAAATGCTTAGAAAAACTGAACATTGACCCAAAAATTCGCGAAAGTCTCATGGTATACTCAGAATGTTGTCTTGAATCCAAATAAGTAAAAATATACAGGGTGTTCCATTTAAAAATCGAAAGTTGCGGTCATTTCTAGGTAAACCGGAAATGGTCTTATACCGTTTTTATATCCAAAAATCCATTTTTACAGGTAGTTTATGCACCGCGTGCACCGCGAATTTCAAATGGATAAGTTAAAAAATAAAGGAAATATAGGGGGGAGCGACTAGTCTGTGGCACCCGATATAGTCAAACTATCTGTGCAAAATAAATAAAGGTCGGCAAAAAATCCGACTTGAAGCCTGGATTGTAAAAAGGTCGGAAAAAATTTGTTTGGTGAAAGAACTCGCTTAGTCAAAAATAAATATAGCAGATCTTTCCTAGATGCATTATAGGACTTTATTTTAGACATTTTAAATCCACGATAAGAAGTATATGCTTCTCTGAAAACAATAACATCAGCCGGAATAGAGTAGGCTTTTGGGTTTTTAAAGAATTGACTCGGATAGTCCTCGGAAATAAAGCTGTTAGTGATCGCTTAATCTCATTAAAGATAGTATATCAATTCAAAATGGCAAATTGTGCATGAAATAAACCTTTTAAATACTACAGTAAAAGTGACCCTTATACACCATATTCAAGACTTAATAACTAAATTATTTGAAAATAGTCTTGCAGTAGCCAAATTATATTTTTCAATTTTCAGAAACAAATGCCTACTTGTAATGTATATTTGTAACGAAAACTTGAAGAAGAATCCAAATATATGAAAATAGTATCAAAAGTTGATACCACTTCTGAATAAATCGGAAGTGAAATTTCCATCCCAATTTTAATATCAAATTGGAATGAGACTAATCTCCTTATATAAAAGAATATAAGAAGACATTAGGGTGTTTCATTTTTCCAAAGATGTGATTTTCATATGACTTTGCTTACGCCCCGAGTCTCAGTGATGTAAAATTTCAAGAAGATTGGATAATATTTAGAGGTTGCACACATTTTATCTGAAACTAGTGAAATTTCTAATATTGAAGTGCTTTGTACTGATGTGCTTCTCATGTATTTCTTTCATCTTTTGCAGGTAATTGAACTTTAAAATGGGAATCAAAAGAGGAATTTGGCTGCTAGGAAAGACATCTAGTGTTGAGTTTTTAGGAGTTCGGCTCCCTCCAAAGGAACAAGTACTTTTAGTTTTAATTTATTATCACAACGAAATGAAAGAAACACTTTCGGATGCTGTTAAATCTATCAGTACTAAACTAGGAAAGCTCCACACCTCCTCCACCTCCACACTTCCTGTAGTTTCCTGTAGTTCCTAGTACTTTTTTTATCATATTCCGCTTAAGGGTTGGTTAAGGAATAAAGGGGGGTAAATAAGCAAGTAAGAGTCTATAAAATTGGAAATTTATATATGTACGAGAAGCCAAGGTCTCAAATTTTTTTTGACATCAGCCATCTCCAATATAACCCTCATTACGACCCCAACCCCATTATTAAAGTGGGTAAAAAAAGAGAATTGTTATTTAGTATGTGCAACAGATCCAAGGGCCTCAACATTTTTTTGTGGCATCAGCCATTCCTACTACCAACCCCTTTAATAATGGTGGGGTGATCGTAGGATACTTAAATAGGAAGAGATTTGGATAGGAAATTTGGATGTGGAAGTAGTGATTCCTTAGGCAGAGGTTTTTATTTTCAGTTTCCATTTCCATGTACGTAAGAATCGTTTCCGGTCTTACACTGTAGCCCTAGGTTAGAGTAAATATATCGTTTTCCAGAATGATAGTGGAGAACTTGTTTGTCCAGATAACAGAGGCAGGCAAAAACAAAATTATTTTCCAAAGGTTAAAGACATCTATCCTACTAAACTAGGAAAGCTCCACACCTCCTCCACCTCCACACTTCCTGTAGTTTAGTACTGGTAGATTTAGCCGAAAGTGTTTCTTTCATTTCGTTGTGATGGTAAATAAAAACTAGAAGTACTTGTTCCTTCGAAGGGAGTCGAGCTCCTAAAACTTCACCACTAGATACCTTTCCTAGCAGCCAAATTCCTCTTTTGGTTCCCATTTTAAAGTTCAATTAGCTGCAAAAGATGAAAGAAATAAATGAGAAGTCCATTAGTACAAGGCACCTCAATATTAGAAATTTCACTAGTTTCAAATGAAAGTGATCAATATACGCAACCCCTAAATATCTTCTTTAAATTTGGCATATATATCTTTTACATCATGAGACTCGGGGCATAAGCATGCAAAAATTTTACATTTTATTTTTTGCCTTACAAAATGAAACACCCTAATAGAAATTGTGTAGTATAATTCAAAATAAACTTTTCCAGGTTCAGATGAGAATAGAAAATACTCACACTTATTCCTGATTTAGAAGTTTGAAGAAAATGTGATACTCATTGCTTGTTTTCGCCCAGATATGAGTACCATGTACTCATAGGAATACATACGTGCTTGGATCTGTCTTTCTTAACTTAATGTATCAATGTCCCTTCAGTTACGAAGATTTTTCACCTCAATTTCAACTTCAGAATATATGTGGCAAGAAAAATATGTATAAATGGCCTTTCAGATGTTGTAAAAACATACGCGGTGGTGTTCCATTTAAAAAAACTAAAGTAATGCTCATATCTTTGAAATTCGACTTTCAATTGTTTTTGGAAAACACGTGATTTTCTATAACTTTTACTTTTGAATTTTTTTACGTAACTCCGAAAATAATGGATTTAAATGAGATTCTAACGTTTGCGCGACCACCCTGTACAAATTCCGACGTTCTCTTGGCTACCACTTTCACATGTAATTTGCACAAAGTGTGTTTGGAGTGTTAAGTATGAATTATTTTTCTAAAAATCATTGAAATTATTTCCATATCTATATCTGGCCGGCCATTACATATCGCTTCCCCTTGTGGTTTCTCTGACCAATCATAAGATGATAACGTATGAATACAAATATCAGATCTTAGATTAACAGTAACTTATAAGGTCACTTGACTCCCGCCCAATCAAGTTTTAATGAGGAAAAGAGATTGAAACAGATTTTAGGTTTCATTGTTCGTTTTCATCGAAAGTGATATACTTAAAAATCAAACTTAAAAATTACCAATTTATCTTAACCAGGACAAATGCACATAAAAAATGACAACGTACCTAACATAATAGGCCCGTACAATAATTTTTTTTATTTTAGAAATCGAAAGAAGGACACTTTTTAAGGCAATTCCCAAATTTGCAGGTTTTTATTCGGACATTTAAGCCCTTAAATAAATTACCAAAATTGGACCGCGCGAAAACGGGGCGGAGCTTCGCGTGATGTCACTTTGTAGATGCTGATCAGGCGACAGTCGAGATTTAATAATTAAAAACATTGGAGATGAAATTAAATAGAAGTTTAAGAAGAAAAGGTTATATGCAACTTTTTAGAAAAATTGATAGTCTTTAAGTTATAACGACTTGAAAATTTGGATTTTAGCTTATAAAAGATATTTAAAAACAATATTCGTCAAATAACCCGAAAAGTAGTACATTGAGCGAAAACATGCTAGAGAAAAGAAAGCTACTAAATTGAGGATGAATTTTGTTTTTTTCTAATTTCTGTAGAATTAATGGTTTTGGAGATCTGGAAGTATAAAGGTGGCGTCTGAACGTCTATAAGACAAAGTGAAAAATGAAAGACTATTAATTAGGCTTTCAAATGATTTTTCTATTTTTCTATTTTCATAGCATAAAAAACAAAGAATTTATGACAGAAATAATGTACTTTTTCAATTTTTGTTTATGCAAAATGACGTCACGAATCGGCTAAGCGCTTTTACTTATGAAGCTGAAATTTTAACAGCTTATCTAGATGATCTAATTCTATTAAATGCCATAAAAAAATAATGAAAAGAAGTGATCGGTAACAAACCCATTACTTCCACATCCAGTGGAAGTATAGTAACGACAAAAAAATTTTTATTATTCAAATAGGCTTAGAATGTCATGAAACGTCGAGATTTTATAAAATTTAAGGTAAAATGTCAAAGGTACCAGCACATCATTGGCGAGGTATTAAAAGGGAGTATCTAAAGTGCTTAACTAATTTTACTAACTAATTATTTACTGGTGCCTTACTTGTGCGTCCAACATTCCATTGATTACCACTTTTATGTAATTTAGTTTTCAATTATATGTAAAACTTGCTAGATATAGAACCACAAAAAGTTTTACAATTTGTATTATTTCTTCCAATGATGGTTTAGGTAACCAGCTATATACAACGTGATTTACCACGATATGCGGAAAATAAAATGGTGTACTAATCTTCAATGTGGGAAAGCCCCTACAAAATTTTAGAGTGCTCCGATGTAATTTAGTACATTAATAATGGTTAAAACTTGTGAAGATACACTACTGTTATTGTATAGGTCAGTAATAGGACGACGAACTTACTTCTGAAAGAATATATTGGAGATGTTTACATTTCCTTAATTGGCATAAAAAGTGACGCTGGCGGGTGCGGTCAAAGTGCCGCGTTTTTTGCTCTCGGTCGAACAATCAGGACACCGGTAAGTACAAAGCACCGCCGAAGTTGGTGTTTTTGTGTTATTGACGGGTTTAAGTAAATATCTCTTATATCTACTTGTTGCGTAGAGTCCACTAGCATAGGATCAACGTCTTTTCGATTTATTTCGCTATTTTTGTAGTGTGTTAATTAAAACCAAAAAGTCACTTCAATCCTCTTTAGTTTTGCTGTCAATCCCAAGTCTGATAAAGTGATATGGTTATACCGCGTTACGTTACGTTAAAGTCATTGGCGGTGTATTTCTACAAAAAGATAAGATAATTTTTTTGTCATTTTTTTCAATTTGTCATTTTTTTAACTCCTTTCGGTAGAGACAACCTACTGATAAATTTTCTGCATGTCATGGACGATCACCTTGTATAGAGTGTACTGAAGTAATCTAGCTGCCATCATGGGCGCAGCCATGCCCCCCCCAAGCCGTCTTCCATGAGTCAAAAAATAAAGAAGCAGTACAAAGCAGTATCTAAATTATCCCTTGAAATAAATATTTTGTAATTAATGCCAATATTATCTAATAGAGGAATCTACATCTGTTTTCAACCATTTTCTGAAAAATTTTCCTCATCCTCTGGGGAAGCCGGTTCTATTGGCCCCCCCAGATGAATTTTCTGGCTGCACCACTGAGCTGCCTGCATACTTGACTCTTATAAATTAATACAAGTTATATATTTATATACAGAGTGACCCATTTAAAATCTGAACACTTCTCTAAAACTTTATTTATTGTGCGATTTGAATCAAATTTTACTCAAACATAGAACAAATTACGATATAATTATGACTAGAAAAACATTCGCCTCCTACAAATGCAAAGTCATCTGCAGTACCAAAGTATGCAGAAAAAAAATTATATTAGGCATTTTTTATTGGTAAATTTTGTTAATGAAACTTGTTCGGAATCGTCCAAAAACCTTGAATCCAAAATTTAATCAAAACAAAAAAATATATTGAAATTTTGACTAAAATAATGTCTAAATCCGAAAATATCACGTTAATAATAATAATAATGTTTATTTACCAAGAAAATAATTACAAAGAGATAGACAGTACATAAGTAAATAGATCCGGTAAATATACAAAAGAGATATCACTGAAGTAGATATATACATCTACTTGTGCGTGATTAAAGAGGGTAAAGGGGGGGGAGAACAATTTGTACAATCATAATTTAAAAAATTGTTTGAATATTAATTTGAATGTGTAATAATAGTTTGAATATATAATATATAATAATACATAATTTAAATATATAATGGGTTTTTTTATTTAGAAAACTATACTATGATAATTTTGTTTGAAATTAAACCCAAGCTGCCAGGTAGTTGTCAAGAAATTTGTTTTTTTTATAATTTTTAAAATTTCAATTTTTTAATTTTGATTCAATTTTGAACCTAAGGTTTTTGGATAATTCTGAACAAGTTTAATTAACAAAATTTCCCGATAAAAAATGGCTAATATGATTTTTTGTTTTTTTCCGCATATTTTGGTACCGCAGGTGGCTTTGCATTTGTAGGAGGCGAATGTTTTTCTGGTCATAGTTAGATCTTAATAATAGTCCATCCATCAGGTAGTTTTAGGTGGAATTAACTCGGGAAGTTTTGATATTTGGTATAATTCTAGAGATAGGTGCCTAGTACTAAGATTCACATTTTGCACAAAGCAAGCACCGCCGCTCGAGCCGCCATATTGGCAAGATGGCCTCCAAAAATGGTTTTATTCAAATATCTCCGTTACCGTACGCTCTACAGTCAAAATACCTATAACCAAAATTAAACAGTAGGAAATTTTCTATAAAACATGTCATATGTATTTTTTTCTCTAAAATCAAAGACTTAGGTACAGCAGTCGAGTGAAGTTAAAAATGTTCGTTTAGTTTCATCTAAAGGCGTTTTTTTCATCTCCAATAACTGCTGAGGAAATAGACATTATTTCTTTTACGTCTGGGAAAGAAGGGTGTTGCGTAAGCCAAGCCAACAGCTTTTGCACATCATTGTCTCGAATAATATGTGAACATCTCATATCCACATGTTGTTCTGTAGATGCAAAAGAAAAGTTGCAAAATCTTTCAATCTCATCGCATACGTTGTGCAAATACACCATTCCCAATGTCCACATTATTAACAAGCTATCCTATTCCTCGTCCATGAGTAAGTCCTCCAATAGCTTTCATCGTCCTCATTAGCGTTTGTTCAATGGTCATATCTTATCAACAGACCAAAACTTATTGGTGCGCCTGATTGTGAAAAAGCCGTCTTTTGTAAATTTATTGTGCTCATAAGGAGTCATTTTGCTTTTAAAGATATCATATCTTGCAAATATAAATGACACGATTTTGCATAATTATGATGGCCGCTTGAGTGGAAAAAAGGCAGCATTTCCTAGGCAGTTTCTAGGTGAAGCTGCCAATTACCCATTCTTTCTGCTTCTATAAACTGCTTCACCAAAGTTACCACGCGAAAATATTGCACCCACAGTTCAGCGGTAGGTCCATTACTTTCCAGTTTTGCTAGTTCTTCTTCAAATTTTTTAGTAATCGTTTTAAACAAACCTTGGTGATCCGTTGAGAAGATCATAGATCTGTTCAAATTACAAAGAATATTATCCATGGCCAGGCGTTTTTATTCTGTAAATTCCAGTCTGCAAAATAATATGTCCCAGAGCAATAAGCAAAAATAACAGATACGAAAAGTTGTTATACTTGCACTATGGTCAAAGCAATACTGAAAAGCGATAAAGGCAGAGACTATGCACGTTATAAAAACGACGGCGCCCGGCCGGCGGAGGTTTGCTTTCATCACAGGTAAACGCGGCGCAGATAGGTAGAATTTTAGTTGAAGGGGTACCATTTTTAATGGTAAATAAAATAAGACTATAAAAATTGGGGGGTTTCCTTTTGAAAAAATTGATTTTTGACAGTTTTCTCAATTTCAATTTTATTCTGTTTCTGAACACTCTGTATTAATACCTATCAAAATATTATAAAAATACTATTAAAGTAGGTCTTTCTCAACAAAGAATCCAACCCAAATTAGATAATGAAGGCTTCCTTATAGGAAATACTGATAATTCTTTTAGGGCCTGCAAACGTCATTTTTGACATAAAAATTGAAATATAGGTAAAAGACATGATACACAAAATCGGCCTATAATTTTGCGTAGAATCCAAAAATGTAATAATATATAAGGTTTCCCATTTAAAATAAGCAAGTTGACATCTACCTCCGGTATAACCGGAAGTGCCGTCACCTTGAGAATATTTTAGCCGAGTTGCCCTCATCGACATTAGTTTACTACCAAATTTTTCAAAATTTTACAATATAGTTTTCGAGATATCGATCGCCGCAGTTCGTCGTGGAACACCCTGCATATATATATATATATATATATATATATATATATATATATATAAAGTGCTTGCAATATATCTCAATAACTATGTGATTGTATTTTTTTTACAATTCGTTGCCTTTTACATTATATAGCATATTAGCATTTTTTGTTAACTTATTTTAAAAAGTTTACCAAAATTTATTTCTTTCTACCGTAAACGATTTGTAGGTTACTTAAATAGAAATATTCTATTCCATTTATTAATATCATATTTTCTATATTTTCAGAAGTTATTTGTATTTGTTTGTTGTAATACCTAGACGTTTCTTTTATGATTGCATTTATTGTAAGTCCGCTTCTCTTCATGCGATAAGTATTCTAGCGTACTTTAAGAACGACTTGGAGTTTCAAAGAAAACATTGCAAATCTAAAAGCAAAGTGTAATTCCATTTGGTTCGAATAAATCCGGAACAAACGAAGAGATATATTTTCAAAGCTTTGATTAAATGAAATCCACTTTTTGAGGTTTATTTCATTCAGATGTTATACGCCGCCTACTACAATATAGAGGTCTCTCATGGTATTTACGTATTAAATATTTTATTTATTTTGCTTCAGTTCAATTTAATATACTTTAATAATATTTACTTTTAGAAAAATTATACAGAAGGTAATAGTTTGCTGACGTTGATAATTAATAGTTTGATTAATTTTCCGAGTTTTTCTACAAAAATAATTACAGTTAGTAGTATCGTAAAGGTTCATATCCGTTCGGTACATGTTTAATTAAAAATTTACGCTTTTGTGTAATCTCTTATCTTGCAATTCCCAGATCAAAGGCCTGAGCCACCCAGACCTGCGGATTGGAGACTGGCCAATGAGGGAGTAAAATCCGACAAAATTAGAAGGGCAATTAGCAAGTTCCAACCATTCATGTTTCCTGGGATGGATGGAATTTCCCCGATTCTGCTCCAAAAAAGGGCAGAATATACTAATACCACACTTGTGTAAAATATTCAGAGCCTGTCTAGCCTGGAAGTATATACGGCACATATAGGGGAAGGTGAAGGTCACCTACCTACCAAATTAGAAGGTAGGATATCAGACCAAACGCTCAAGTCACATAGACCCATAAGCCTGTCCTCTTTCCTACTTAAAGCGTTGGAAAGACCACTCCCTTAGTGAGCGTCAGCATGCATACCAGCCGGGAAAGGCAACAGACCTCGCGCTGGATGATTTAAATAAACTACTGATAAAGTCATTAGATGATAAAGTAATGGCAGTGGCAACATTTCTAGATATAGAAGGAGCGTTCAATAACGCTACAACGCAATCTCTAACGAATGCTTTGCTAAATAGAGGAGTCTTAACAGTACTCTGCCAGTGGATTAAAGTCAGCCTAGAAAAGAGTATAATAGTATCCAATCTAGGTAAGGCTACCATTGAGGCAAAAGTGAGTACAGGCTGCCCCCAAGGAGTGATATTATCTCCATTGCTGTAGGCAACCCTTGTTGATGAACTCCTCAGAAAAAAATCCGCAGAAGGCTTTTACAAAACTACAGTCGTCACCTTTACATGGAAAAGAACTTTGTGAGGCCTAAAACCTTACGGAGTCATTATCGACCAAAAGCTGACATGGAATTCCCACATCCAAAAAGTCACACAGAAAGCAACCATTGCCTTGGGAAGGTGCAGGCAGATGTGTGGAAAAAACTGGGGATTTAAACCCCAAGATGACCCTATGGTCATTCACTAGGGTGGTAAGACCCATGACAACCTATAGATCGATGGTATGATGGATCAAGACACTGCAGCTTGGAGCAATAAGGATATTAAGTGGCGTACAAAGGCTTGCTTGCCTGTGCGCCACTGGAGCCATAAAAACTGCTCCGACGCTGCATCGGAAGTCCTTTTAGATCTGACACCACTACACATATTTATCCAAGGAGAAGCTCGTTCAGTGATATACAGGCTAATGCAAGGCACAACGCCCATAAGGCAACAACACGGAATAGAGTACCAAGAGTTATACTCAGAGCTGAAGGTGGATCCCATTTTGGGAATGCCCAAGGACATAATGTCCCAAAGTATAACTTCAATTTTCAAATCAAAATACCAGACCGAGAGGACTGGAAAAATTGTCCTCCATAATCGGCGCAAACGATCTGGTATACGGACGGCTCCAAGACAGAACAAGGAGTCGGAGCTGGGATTTACAGGATAAGGTCGAAAACGAAGATCCCGATAAGTCTAGGAATACACACCACAATATTTCAGGCTGAAGTGGCCGCCATACAGTGGTGTGCAAAAGAAATAATGGGACAAGGAACTGTAAACCAGTCAATTGCCATTTTTTCTGATAGCCAAGCAGCGCTAAAGGCACTCGTTTCCATGCAGGTGGATTCAAGACTAGGATGGGATTGTATAAATACCCTTACGGACCTAGGAAGTCAGAACAAAGTGATCGTGGCATGAGTACCAGGACACGAGGGACACAGAGGAAATGAGAAGGCTGATGAACTGGTCCGGGAAGGCGCATCTAAGGCCCTAGTAGGACCCGAACCCTTTTGCGGTGTGGCTGAGCGATGCATACGAACATCCATTAATGAATGGGTACAAAATAAATCTCTAGAGTGGTGGAAGAATTTCCCATGACAGAGACGGGCCAAAAAGTTCATTAAAGAACGATCGGCCAAATTCACGGAAGACCTACTAGGCCAAAATAGAAAGGCTATTAGGATAATAGAATGTCTTCTAACTGGACACTGTAGGCTTAATAGACATACGAGTCTAATGGACCTGGCAGAGGATACAACATGCAGATTCTGTCAAGAAGAAGAGGAAACCTCAGTACATGTGCTGTGCCATTGCGAAGGCCTTGTAAGACTGAGGTTCCAACTACTTGGTGAAGAGAAACCAAGGGCAGATAGCTATACCAAGGAGCCCTTATCAAGGCTATGGAGTCTGATACAAGACAAAGCTGGATAAGGAGCTTTAAGTAAAATTAGACAAGGAGCGCCACGATCCACAGGGGTTGCGGTGGTCAAGGCTAATCAGCCAACTCCTTTCCAAAATCTAATCTCTAATCTGTTATCCTCTCAAAGATAATATGAGTGAACAAGACTTTATAATCGAATTTTACAATAACACCAATGAATAATAATAGTGTATAAAAAGACACGATACTCGAAAAAAAACCTCGTTTTCTGAGAGAGACAGGCAAGATTATTTGTTATCAATGCGACGCGCGACGGAGAGAACTGCTGGAAAATTTTAAAAGGAAACATAACAGAATGTGCATCATATATATATATATATATATATATATATATATATATATATAGAATATGCTTGCCACATGGGCTTCTTAGAATTGCTGAGACCTATCCGAAGTGCTACACTAATTTCAATAAATTGATATAATCTAATGTGAATGTGGTGCTTAAAGCACCAAATCATATACGGTTATTTCACGAAGTTATTTCAAAAACTCCATTATTTCCCAGAGCATATTTTAACGCAATGAAGAAGTAATCTACCGGCAGCATTAATATCATAGCAATTACCACTTCAGGTTCTGCTTGCAAAGAAAGCGTTTATAATGTTAACAACATATATTACCATTTTTAACTGAAATCAGTATGTTCTTTATTGTGTTGTTAATAGACATTTCATTTATAAATTTCCAAGGTTTTTTAGAATCATCTTTGCATTTAGTTTTATTTTATTTTCTTTATTTCATATTATGTTCACCGCACAATTTGTTTGTATGCCTAGTTATTAATTTAATTTTGGGGAAGTCCCTTTTTTTCCTGAGTTCATCAATTATAAATCGTTATCCAAGGCTTTATCTTGTAATTTTTGTTTTATATGCTCAATTCGTGATTTATGTTTATTTTTATTTACGTATCTAATATTAAGAGAGGCAAGTTAAATAAATAAAGATTTGAGCTACAGACTAATTTATGAATGCGGATTTCACTGGCATTCTAGAAATTTATTAGATTGTTCAGATCTTTGGATCAATGCGTCCTAGGTTAAATTATGATCCCGTGCGGGTCCAATGGCATCAATTGATCGACATTGTTGAAACAATGAGGCCAAATTTATTTTAAATGGCATGTGAGCAATTTAGTTGATTGCAACTATTCGACATCATCAGTTAATGCTTTATATATTTTTCTTCCTAGTGTTTTCCAGCTTTGTTTTTTCGGAAACTTTTCTCATCTCATCTTACTTCTTTCCTCGTTTCATACAGTATTTTTTGTACGTACTAATAAATTGTTATTGCGGGAAGTAAAGTATGATAAAATGGTTAAATAATACTTTTATTAGGTGAATCTCTATGACAGTTATCGAACGTACGAGTTTATATTTAAATGTTATAGATTGAAATATCGCTTGATGACACACATTTGTTTGCGGAGTATTAATGCGCCTATTTCACTGCTGCCAGTCTGGGTGTGAGTACAGTAATAGTTTGTTTTAAAATTTACGTATTTAAATACAATTGCTGTCGTTTTCAATAAATCAAAAAGTGTTCATTAAATGCGTAGTAGTAGAGTAAAATCTGGAAGTAAAGTCGCTTAGTTTTCGAGAAAAAAAAACCGGCGTAGAACCAAACCAGACTTAGTGGGATCCTTTAGTAAGATAATCGTGTACACGAAATCGTTTTTTACGACATTTTTCGGTGGTCGAGAACTTTTTTATTTCGGAAAAACTCAAAAAAATTGATTTTTAATGAAATATGTTTTTTAACGTCTCCACCGCTATATCTGAAAATATTTGTGCTATCAAGCTATTTTTTTTTTAAATTAAAGTAGACACAATAGCGCTTCGAACAACGTCCCACGTGAACCCGATTTATTTTTTTTAAGTTGGTAAAATAATAGGAAACTCAAACTTGTTATTTTCAGTAGCGTAATTTTAGGCAATCGAGAAAAAAGTTTATTTATGAAAATTTGTATATACATGCTGCGTACAAATTGAAGTCAATAGTTGAAAAAAGTTTTTAGGATAAAAATTTTTCATGTCCCGTTCATAGTATTGAATGAGCGATTTTTTTTAACGGACCAAAGTCATATTCTTGCGCGCTCGGCTGTAGCAAGCCTGCCGACTGCAACGATCTGACGATCCCGGTCGGGGTGTATATAGTAGTTTAACTTATATCAATAGGTACAAAACCAGTAGTGATCAAAAGCATCTAGGGGATCAATATTATTGTTCAATATTTCATATATTGTAAAGTAGGATTGATCATATGTTGTTAATATCAAGAAATTGTATAATAAATATTAAATAGTCTCCTTTTAATAATAAAAAGACAGGTGGTAGTAGTACAGTACCTAGAGGTAAAAAATATGCAAAACTTCGAAGTAATGTCATATTGAACGGATTTCGTTCATTTTTGGCAGTATAATAGTAAATGTTTCACAGAAAAGTTTCTATATTGAACGGGGGCTTGTTAATTTATTTATATTTTTTAAGTGCCATCCCCTTTGAGGGGGTAGCACTTAAAAAATGTATGAAGTACAATCATATTTTAAGAAGAAAAGGTTCTATGCAATTTTTCACATAAATTAATAGTTTTTAAGTTATAACGACTTCAAAATTGCGATTTTAGCTTAAAAAAGGTATTTCTAAACGGCTTTCGTCAAGTATCTCAAAAAGTATTACTTTATCGAAAAAATGTTATAGACCAATTACAGAAAGTACAAACTGGGAATTAATTATATTTTTAGTTTATTGATGTAAGATTAATAATTTCGTAAGATAACTATTTAGAGTGAGAGTTAAATATCTCAGAAACTGTGACACCTACGCCAAGGATACTAATAGATACAATAACAGGTTATTAATTAAGCTCTTAACTATTTTTTTATTTGTTTATGTAGCATAAAAAACAAAGAAGTTATGACCGAGCAATGTCCGTCTACACATTATTTTAATAACAACATCGCCATTCTGTTACTGTAATTAGCCAGTAATTAAAAAAAAATTAATTTCAAACACGGTTTCTCATTAATATACAGCATGACGTAGATGCTCAAATTTTTTGGTTCGTATACAGCACTTGCTTTAGAAAAAATACAGTTTAAACTATAAAGGTATTTTCGATAAAACGTATTTTTTTTCCTATTCCAAATATCTCAATAAATATTAGTTTTGTTCAAAAATGTGTAGAGACCAAAAATAAGCTCATAAACTAATAATGAATTTCGCTTGTTTATTTATTTACATAGATTTAATAGTTTCGGAGATATGAGTTTACAAATGGCATCCGAACGTTCATAAGACGAAAAATGCAGTTTAAATGTTAAATATCTCAGAAATTGTGACGCATGCTAAGAAAGGGAATTAAAGACAATTAATTGCGCTTTCAAATTATTTTTTACTCGTTTTGTTACTCTAATTAGCCAATAATTTAAAAAAATTATCTCAAATACAGTTTTTCGTTAAAATGTAACATTACCTAAATGTTCAAATTCTTTTTTGCTCATTTAAAGCACTTGCTTTAGAAAAAAATGCATTTTAAACTTTAAAGGTAATTTCGAAACCCTTGGATACCAAATATAAACTTAAATATTTCCGAAATTATTAATCCTACATCAATAAACAAAAAATATAATTAATTCCCAGTAAATTCTGTAATTAGTCTATAACATTTTTTTGGATAAAGTAATACTTTTCGAGATACTTGACGAAAGCCGTTTGAAAATACCTTTTTTAAAAGCTTTTATTTTAAGTTAAAATCGCAATTTTGAAGTCGTTATAACTTAAAAACTATCAATTTATGTGAAAAATTGCATGGAACCTTTTCTTCTTAAAATTTGATTCTATTTCAGCTCCAATAAATATATATATTTTTTAAGTGCCACCCCTAGAGAGGGGGTGTCACATTTTTTATGAATGATATCTAATTTTTTAGATGACAGTAAGCAACTCCACCCCAACCTAGAATGCCAGATATTAATCTAGATTTAACTAACGCTACTTCTACGCGACTAATCTGACCAACTTTGCATGCGAGGTGTATTAATTGCGTCCCAATGTCGCGATTAGCGCTGAGAAAAAAAATCGCAGTTGCCAAACGGTACACTTTAGGAAAAAACATATTGTTTCAAAAACTTTTGTGATTATTAGGCTTTATTTTCTTCGCTGCATGTATGCAAATATTTTCAAAAATAAAAAAGTTTATCGATTGGTGAAGATTTCAATACACAAAATATGTATTTTTAGTTTATTTGATTTTTAGAGAAATGAAAGTGCGAATTGTGCCCAAACCGTTTATATTGGTAAAAGCGCTACAGTGTGTGCTTTAATTTGACATAAAAAAAATTTCGGTACCTTTAATAGTTTTAAAGATATGGCGGTGGAAACAAAAAAAAAACAATTTTCTTTAAAAATACATTTTTTTCACTTTTTATTGATTTAAAAAGTTCGAGACCACAAAAAAATGTCGTAAAATATGATTTCATATGCCCGGTGACATACTCAAAGGAACCTAATATGTTTGACCTGGTTCTACGCCAAAAAAAAAAAAAACGACACGATAGACTTACGAAATCGCTGCTCTATAGTAACATAATGTAGGTAACGCTATCTTACTACGCTGAAACTATAGTCGGGAATCAATCTTCTCAAAAGACGCTCCTAAAATGCCAGGGTGTGAACTCAAAGATATACTTTTGAAAAAATATGTACATTATCTGGAATGACTTTGCGCATCTAAATCCAGAGGGCGCCATTCTGTCCGCGATTGCAAAAAAGCATAAAAAAAATTTTTCCGAAAATTTTTGTGTCACTGAAAATTAATTAATTTTATGTTCCCATCTCATTTACAGGGTTATTTTTTAATATTTCTTAATGATTTTCAAACTAATGGAAAGCTTATTCCTTCTAGATTCTGGTACTGCCAAATAATTTTCGAAATTATTGTTAACGAATGCTACAGAAATTGTTTAAACAAAGCATGCTCGAAGAGTGCACGGTAAATTTCAGTATCGAGACATTTTAAAAACTATTATAGATAGATGCATACTTCTATGATATGAAATTTGCGGAATAGAATGGAGCAGTTTTTGGTGAAAGAATTATCTGCATTGTTTTATTGTTGTAAAAGATATGACTATTTTTTTACAGCGCTCCGTTATTTCCGCTATCGTTTTGGCTGACACGTTCGCGCGCTGTGGCCGGTCGGTAACTTGCTGACAATATACTGTGATTTCAAAAAAATTACGATGCGTATTACTTATACGTAAATATTATCATTTGTCATTATGAAAAAAAACGAAGGTATTTAAAGATTAGTTTACTCGAGAACCAAAATTATTATATTTTAACTTAAAATATTGATTAGAGACAGAAAACCATATAACTAATTAAATGAACTTAAATTTACTTTTTGTGCTTGAGAAATAGAAATACAAAAATAATAATATACATACATACATTATACTTAAACTAAATTAACAGCTAATACATTTACCCTCTCAGTAGCAATCTATTATGCATTCCAACCCAGCTTTGCTACGACTGCAGTTTCCGATACATTTTTTAAATTTACATTTACAAAATACATTTTGAGAAGTTATATTGGGACGAACATTTATAGTTATTAATTTAGGAATAAGTACGTTATTTTTCAAATCCCAACCAAAATCAATTGGATCGGGAATTTCTGGGTTTATCTCAGTTGCACTCTTCCACAGAATAATTTGATACGCAGCTCTCAACATATGTTGTTAAAAAGAATCTTCGGTAGGCGATAAATTCCTTATATCAGACTTATCGTCGACCATATAACATTTACTTCCACATCCAGTGGAAGTATAGTAACGACAAGAAAAAATTTGAAAAGTTTTATTGTTCAAATAGGCTTAGAATGTCATAAAACGTCGACATTTCAAGTTTGAGTGAAAAAAAATTCTGTTTGTCGATCTGTCTGTCTGTAACGTTTTTTGTGCGCACGATTACTCTGGAACCGTTTTAAGTTATTGACTTGAAATTTGGTACGTACGCGTATGTATTTTAAGGTGATCTAGAACTAGATTATATTTTCATCTTATTCCGTTGAAGGGATGGGGAGTAAACTGGAGTAAACATATAAATCAAGCAGGTAAGAGTTCATAAAATTGGTATTTAGTATTTTACAAGAGAAGCTATAAGGTCTCAAAAGTTTTTTTGGCATTAGCCACCCCCATTACCATTATTAAAGGGAATTAAACAATTGTGATTTAGAGTGTGTACAAGAATCAAAAACCTTCATCCACCCCCAGTACCACCCCTATATCACCACCTCCACCCCACTACCGATGAGGGATATCGTTTTATGGGTTTTTGGGGGTAGACGATTTCAAAAATTATATTATTAAAGTTCCATAAACAATTATCGTTAACACCGTTACTGTATACGCTACTCATAAGATTTTTTGTTATTACACTACACCTCAGCAGGTAGTCAACAAGCCTAAAGATAGCGAGGCAATGCGAGACATACATGTACACTGTATATCTACCAAAAGACGAGCCGGATCACAACGCGTGCTGTACAAAAATAATCGTATCTTTTACAACAATAACGCAATGTAGATAATTCTTTCTCTAAAAACTGCTCCATTATATTTTGCAGATTTCATGTCATAGAAGTATGCATCTATCGATAATAGTTTTAAAAATGTCTCGATGCTGAAATTTACCGTGCACTCTTTGGGCTCTCTTTGTTTAAACAATTTCTGTAGCATTTGTTAACAACAATTATGAGAAGTATTTAGCAGTACCGGAATCTAGAAAGAATAAGCTTTCCGTTGGTTTAAAAATCATTAAGAAATGTTAAAAATTAAGCCTGTAAATGCGGTGGGAATATAAAATTAATCAATAATTAGTGACACAAAAATTTTCGGAAAAAATTTTTTTTCGCATTTTTGCAATCGCGGACAGAATGGCGCCCTCTGGATTCAGATCCGCAAGGTCATTTCGGATAATGTATGTATTTTTTAAAAACTATATCTTCGAGTTCACACCCTATGATCGATTTAGTGGCTCCTGATTCCTGACTACTACTCATTACAGGTGAAAAATTAAATGCTAATATTTTACATCACAAAATAGTTTATTTAATAGTTTCGAAGTAGTGATGCCAAAACCATGCCCTAGCGAAGAGTGGTTGGGTTTTCGACTATACGAAAAGGACAGTAAAAGTTACATTACAAAGTTTTTTGTTAGATAGATAGATAATCTTTATTTCTCCATTGAAAAAAATATACATTATATGCATACAAGAAACAATGCAGAAAAGGTAAAAAAAAGTACATGTAAATATAATATAATAGGTAATAAGCTTAATAGGTAATTATAAAAAAAAAACAGAAAGTTAACTAAACAAAAAGTAATTAACTATTTAAAAATTCAGTTGTTGTATAGCAGTTCTTATCTAGTAAAATTTTTTTTAATTTTGATTTAAAGATATGTATACCTACTTGCAGAGAATATCTTCGGGTAAATAGTTGTAAAATTTACAGCCTTGGTAAATAAAACTCTTTTGAAAAAACTTGTTCTATGAGAATTGGGTAGTAAAAGATCTCTGTGTCTGGTTTCATATGAATGGTTAACTTGATTACTAATAAGACTGAATTTATTTTTGTATACATATGTACAAACTTCACAAATATATTGACCAGCAACAGTTAAAATTTTCAGAGATTTGAAGGCATTACGACATTACGTCAGCATAGCAAATCACATGCACATGCATAAAGTGTGGAAGCCATCTTTTTTTACTAATTTCGGGGTGCTCAAAATGAATCCGTCACCCGTTTTGGCGAAAAATCTCCGGAACACATTTAAAAACGACCCTTATTTGGGGGTGATATTAGAATTTTGCAGGAAATTCTCTTAAAATACTAAGTTTCGATAACTAAGTAGAAAAAGAAGTAAAAAATCAAATTCACCCCTTCAACCCTCCTCGCCATTCTTTCACCACCCTTCAGAAGTTTGTAAGCTACTATAACTATTATATAGTTATTTACATATTTAAAAAAACCAGAACACCTCATTGGGTGGTTGCTATCAGAATATAATAATCTGATTACTTCATACGCCACCTCACCTCAAGTGTGAGCCACCCCCTAGAAGGGGTGGCTCACACTTTCTCAGGAATATTAATTGGTTTTAATTACAAAAGAAATCCTAATACTCAGTTGGATGTTTTTATATCATATTAAGGTGACTTGGCTAATTTAGATCACTCCTGAATATTTCTTTCCGCCCTAAGGAGGGGGTGTAGGGCTTTTTTGGTCCGTCCGTGGTAAAGTATGGAAATCATATTTTTTTACTACTTTTGGGGTACTGGATACGAATCTGTCATCTGAATTGGCTAAAATCATCGGGAAGACAGTAAAAAACAACCCTAATTGGGGGTGGCATTGAAATTAATATTAGAACTTGCAACAAAAAGTTATTCTTTAGTGCAGGAAATTCTTTCAAAATACTCATTTCGTTAGGTAAGTAGAAAAGGAAGCTAAAATTCCAAATTCACCCCCACCCCTCCCTTTCGTTTCCTCCGCCTTTTACCACCCATAAGAATGGTGTAAGTTACAATATCTAATATACGGTTATAAATCTAAATCTTCTAAATACTCTTACACCCTCTTACACCGAACCCCACCAATTAAGGTGGTGTTATCTTTTTAGAATATTTATTGGTTTTAATTGCAAAAGAAATCCCTGGTCACCCAGTTTGATGTTTTGTTATCATAATAAGGTGATTTAGTCAATTCAGATGACTATTTCTCACCCCCGAGGTATTTCTGTATGCCACATCCCTCAAAACGGGTAAATGATACGTTAATATATATTTTTTCAATAAGTATTTCGGGATAATTTTTTGAAGTCACTGGGTTACTATATTATGATAGAAATCTATGTAAGAGGTAATGAAGGATTTCTGTTGTAATAAAAAGTAATCGAAAGTCTCAAATTAGTTACTCTCGCCCCTTTCGTGGGTAGATTTGGGATTTGAATGAAAAAAGATTCCCATTCTAACAAACAAAAATTATTTAAATACCTAACTAAATAATTTTTTACTATATAATTCAAGCAACATTTTGTAAAGAGGATATTGACACCCTACACCCCCTCCTTAGAGGGGTAAGAAATACTCAGGAGTGATCTGAATTGGCCAAGTCACCTTAATATGATAAAGAAACATACATCCAACTGTGTATTAGGATTTTTTTTTGTAATTAAGACCGATCAATATCCCTGAGAAAAGTGAGGAGGCGTATGAGTGTACTCAGAAGTAATCAGATTATTGTATTCTGATAGCAACCACTCAATGAGGTGTTCTAGTTTTTAAAAAAATATGTAAATAACTATATAGTAGTTATAGAAGCTTACAACCTTCTTTGGGGTGATGAAAGGGGTGAATTTGATTTTTTTACTTCTTTTTAATAAATGTTTTATAAATGCGTATAAGTGCTTCACAGATACCTATATATAACATTTTATAACCTATAAAACGCATAGGCAGTCCCCTTTCTTTAAAAAATACGGCCGTATCGTCGGCAAAGCTGAAAATCTTAAAATTATGGTCATTTGTTTTTAAAAGCGAATTAATATATAAAGTAAATAAGATAGGACCTAGTACTGTTCCTTGCGATACTCCGTACTGTATTGTCATGGGTTCACTAACAGCATCATCAATTTTCACGTATTGAATACGCCCCGATAAATAGTTTTTTAGTAAGCTCAAGACAATTTCCCTGAAGTCATTCTTTTCTAACTTATATGATAAACGCTTGTGACACACAGTGTCAAAAGCTTTTGCAAGGTCAATAAATGTGCAAAGTGATGGAGTTTTTTCGCCAACTTCTTTATATATGTAATGTGTTAATGTGGCTATTGCATCTTCCGTTGACTTATTAAACAACTAAAATTTTTCATTCACTGTTGACAATTTTTGAACGCATCTTCATTGTTGCTAAAACTCTTGATTATTTCATTTTATAAACAAATGAACTATTTTATCCAATAAAGTATTAATATTTATTTTTTTCCTGTTCAGATATCATTTTTCTCTACTGACAGACCCATACATTCAATTTCTTTCTATATTTAATATCATTCATGTAGATTCTATATTGATATGGCGTACAGTAATCGCCAATCATAATGAATTTAATTGTTGCAATTTCTGTTACACATAAATTAATCTGTCAATTCAATATTGAATTGCTTAGTATACATTTACGCATTCAATTAAACGATTTGAAATAAATTAATGGTACGGAGATTCACATACTCTGTCTTAGTTGGGCATGGAAATTTACGGTATTGTCAATTATGTTCTGCCTTTATCTAAGGAGAACTGCTTTTCTATAGCCAGTTTACTAATAAACGTCTAAAAAATTAAGACAATTTGTTTTATTTTTTTGAGACGGGCTCAATGTTCGACTTTAGTCACGATTGGTACTTAGAAGTCTAACCGCCAGAGAATAACAGAGACCTCGTCCCAACTTCTATCTACTTGTATATCAGCCTATACGCAGGAGTTGTGGAATATTAGGCGGGGATTGTGTAGTGAATATAGGATCTTTCATAGCAGATGTAAAAAATTACTATTCATCTTACGAGGTTCGGCAAAATTTTCTGGTATCCTAGTGTCGGTGATTGCTAGACTGACATGAAATAAATAATAAAATAAGACAATTTTTTAAGTGATATTGTTTTGGCCACAGATTTAAACAAGCTAAAAACTTACTCCTCGCCAATTTACTGAGCTTTTTATATAATTGTTACACATTCTATAGGATATTCTTCGCACAGATAATGTTATTTTTTGGATATCCTAAATTTTGTGATACCAACTTTGTTGTGAAGAAAAAATATATGAAAAAAAAAAAAGAAAAACATCCTACCTGTGTGGGATTCGAATACACGATCTTTGTATTGCAAGGCAAAACTTTAGTCACTGAACCATCACATATTGCTACAAAAATTGAATGTTTGTGATATATATCTTTTGAGAATCATATTTCAATGCATTAGATATATTATTATGTATGTTATATTAGTAAAATGCATAAACAAAAAAAATATATTATAGAGATCACATTTCGCAAGATTTCTATTAAGTACGAATGACAAAAATTAAGAAAATATATTTTTTTTAAATTAAATAATTAATAACTTTCTTATTTACTGATTGATTTTCTTCAAAAATGGGGTTCTTCCTCTAGCTAACATTAACTTACTTTCCAAATTTCATTACAATCGAACTTTTCTTTCTTAAGTTATCGTGCTTACAAGAAACGAGACGGACGGACAGACGGACATTTTGAAAGTCGTTCAGAATTCATTCACTAACACAATGATATGAAATTCTTTTCTCTACGAGCGATATTTACTTTTCGTTTTTGCAAAGAGTATTATATTAATAGGGAATTATGGATGTCCACTATGCATTATGCCCTTTGATAATATTCAAGTACGTCGTTTTTTTTTTCATATTTAAATTAAAGACGTTTATAATTTTTTTGTAAAGTTTGTGAACCAAGGGAAACGATCACTAATTTGAATTTAGAAACATTTTCAAAGTGCAATAATGGGTTAAACATCCACATTCAAATATCGGTTGAGATGTATATAAATAAGAAATGAGAGATTAATATATGAATTTAATATAAAAAAATTACGATATTATGTTAAGTAAACAGAAAATTAAATTTGATAGTAACAGAAAATTTAGAATATATTGTAGACAACATAGTTGTCTTTTAATTTGATATATACCAATATCTTTGGGCACCCTTTCATCCAAGTAGGAGCAGTATGACAATTTAAGTTTACATTACCAATAAAATGACTAGTTTTTCAAAGAAAATTAAAACAAAAAAAATTAACCGCCTTCAAAAAAGGTCTCTAAAAATTACTAAATAAGATTTTTCCGTCGTTCCGTCGCCGCGCCCCCCAGATAATTGAATTTTATTGCCTAATATCGATATTGAAGTCAGTTAAAAATATGTTTGAATTAGTTTTTTGTTTATTTTTACACCGATATTATGTAAAAATGTTCAAATAACTGGGCGAATGTAAAATTTTACTTAATAATTTTTAGCGACCTTTTTCAAAAACCGATTCAATTGATTTTTAATTTTTTTTCTCGCTCTTTTTTGTGGCTAAAAGGTAAAAAGTCTTTCTTTAGCTTCTACACAGTAGAAGAAGAAAATACTCGTTGCTTTGAATTTTGAAAATTAGACGTCAGGCTCGTGTCAGGAAACCTTGAATCCATCATGTAGTCTATGTAATGAAGGCAGAAATAGTGTAAATATTTCGTGCAACGAGATTACCTTCCTCCCCCGTTTTCGGAGGTGCTGAACACGATGCAAGTGGTGTGAGAAGTTTTTGACCGCCGCAACCCCCTGAGATGGCCAAAAGCCACCCCTTTTATGGACCTCTTTATGTTTTCAGATATTTCGGATATAACTGGGGAGTGATTTATCGACGGGTTATACTTGAAATAAAATGGAAGGGGGTTATAGAGTAAGTGGAATCCAGGCAGCAGGCCTAGGGGGTTGATTAAACCCTCCCGAGAGAAAAATATTCATTTTTAGCTCCATCCCTCAAACGGGCAGAAACCACCCCCCTCTCACCAGAAATCATGCTATCCAGGATTTACAGATTTTTCGACACATGATCGTTATTCCTGTGTATATTCCTCGTTTTCGCAGGCTCTGATCAGGATAAAAATATTCACCTCCATCTCCGACTCTCCTCAAACTCTATAATGGACGGAAACTTACCCTCATCCACCAGTTATCGCTGGGGCGATGATACTGAAGGTTGCTGAGTAGATATAATGATTTATTCATCGGGGTGTAATGAATAATACATTTTGTCATCAATGGCAATGTTGTTTATTCAAAGAATTACATGAAAATATTTTTATGACAAAATAAATTATTTGCTTATAATTAATTAAAACAACCTAGGTCATTTACAAATAGCATAACAGTCCTCATATTCCTCAAAATGCACATCGCATGCGATCTCTTTTTCTTCTTCATCCACCGTAAGCGAATTTGAATCGGAATCGCTTAAACCAATTTTAGGGATTAAATTAAAATATATATTATCATCAATATCGTCATCGTAATCTGCTCACTCTTCTGTATATACATCTTTATCATTATAGGGGTTGAGGACAGTCGGAGATGAAGGTGAATATTTTTATCGTGATCAGCGCCTGCGAAAATGGGGGAGGGCGTATTAACGATTCAAAGTGTAATTAATGAATTTTCCCCTTGGAAAGGATGAAGCATCCCCCGAGGTCGCTCCCACCTTCTCTTCCGTGAAAAGTGAAGGGATATGCACATGATCATGTGTCAAAAAATCTGTAAATCCTGGATATCATGCTTTCTGCCCGTTTGAGGGATGAATATTTTCCCGTAATCAGCCACCAAGAAAATGGGGGGATACGCATTTGAACTGAATCATTTGAAAAAAAATGATTTTCCACCCCTCGCCTCGGGAGGGTTTAATCAACCCCCTAGGCCTACTGTCTGGATTTCACTTACTCTATAATCCCCTCCCATGTTATTTCAAGTATAACCCGTCGATAAATCACTTCCCAGACTCGTTTATATATAAAAACATAAAAGAGTCCCTAAAAGGGGTGGTTTTTGGCCGTTTCAGAGAGTTGCGGTGGTCACAAACTTCTCCAACCACTTGTATCATGTTCAGCACCCTAGAAAACGGGGGAGGAAGGTAATCTCGTCTCTACACGAAATATTTACAAAAAAGTCGTCTTATAATGCTTCATTACACAGAGATGCATCGCAAACATTTAAATATGCAATAATATTGCACCTATTGCAATCACATTAGATTCGCAATTTGGAATTTTTAACTTTTGAGATCGGATTCGGCATCAGCTACTCCTAAAATACCTAACTACCAATTTTTATTCAATTTCGATGAAATTTGAATTTTTCATCGCCATATTATATTTTTCTTAGTACTGACGCATTCGGCATATTCTCGACTAACTGGACTAACAAAATCTTATTTTCCTTATTTTGCTCGCCTGACACTAAACGTAGCTTGACGACATTAATACACCTCCGAACCATACCTTACAATTTAAAAATATTTCATAGAAATCGCTTAGGCCAATCTATAAATAATTTTGGACACATAAAAAAATATACACACGGGTCGAATTGAGAACCTCATTTTTTTAAATATTATGAAATCGGTTAAGAGTGGAATATTGTAATGTTTAATTTAATTATAGAATTTAATAATTTACCCTAAAGGTATAATAATATGCCTTTGGACAACGTATTACGCATAATATAATATAAAAGATATTAGATTGATCGACACTTAAAGAATTCTTTTTAATATTGAGGAATGTGAATGATTAACAAAGCAAAAGAATTATTATTTAATGACAATACAAAATATGCCGGGTGTGTTTTTCATATCATTTTACTCTTCGGAAATACGAAAGCGTTTTATCGGCATATTCTAAAACTTTGAATATTGTTCGTAGAGAAAATATTTCATATCGTGGCGTGCTCGAATTTCGAATAACTTACAAAATGTCCGACTATCAGTACATGTGTCAGGAAGAATATCATAATGAAATTTGAAGAGTTAGTGTTAGCTGGAAGAAAGATCCCCTCGTTTTTGAAAATATCGATCTGTAAATACAAAAATTATGAAAGATTTTAATGAAGAGATGTACAATTGGAGGTTTGTAACCCTTGATGGGATTCTAGAAAAATAAAATTACTGCATAATATACTAACAAGCGGATATGATTAGATTGAAAAATACAGCAATTATGCCTAAAAATTAGTTTGTTCTCAAAAACTGCAAAAAGTATCCTATCAAATGATCAACATGTATACAGGGTGTTTCATTAATTTCAGTGTTACTCATCTCACAAATAAATCCAGCCCAACATTTCTTTTAAAGTAAGGAGATCTTTTAACACAAGACTAAGGAAATGTATCGGAGCCCAATTTGAACATTTATTAAAATTAATTATTACTGCCTGCAAAACGTATTGTTTTATTTTCAAAGCTTTTTCGAATTCAAATATCTCGAAAAATAGACACTAGAGCAATGTTCTAAGTGTACCTTTTTTAGTAAAAATTATTGAAAAATAAGAGAAAACCAAGAAAACAAATACTTGGCCAGTGCCTTACAAATTACATGGACCTGGCAATAGTGAGGAACCAGTTCTTTTGCTGATATTATGCGTCTTGGACCACTAATACTATCTACCAAATATGGTAAAGAAATATTAGGCAATTTTAAAATAACATGTGGAAATAATTTATAATTTTTAACTCACTAAGGAGGCACATTTTATCTAAGTGTTTTTGGTTAAATTGTTATATTTTGGGCTAAGAGTTCTTCAGTTATCAAACGACCAATTATTAATGAAACATCGTGTATGAAAACCTCTGTAGATCATCGAAAAGAATAAAATTTACACCTAGCTTTAACAGATAAACGTTCTTAAGGTTTTCCAGTTCTACATAAATACAGCCTACGTTTAAATTCAACCAGGCTCGAGACCTCGACCATATGTTTTTCGGATGTGAAAAATACCAAAATGCTTCTAGTACATTATTTAGCAATATTACAAAAAACTGCATTATATTGGCTCCATTTAATATGCTCAACTTATGTTTTTCCTCGTGTTATTTTCCCCGTCAACCGTGGTCCTCCCTGTATTGTCTATTTGAAAATGTCCTGAGAGGCTGGACCCCAGGACTAGAAGCGTGTGACCCTGTTATATTCCTTTTTGTTATCGTCTATATATACAGATCTTCTCTCTCGTAATTATTATGTTAGATATAGGTATAGGTTTATTTTATCGCTCGTACTTGTAAAGTATAATGTGTCAACAATTTTATTTATCAATTTAACTGACTATTAAACAAATTGCGTCTGGCTGTACGGTCTTTGACTACAAGCAATAAAAAAACCAGGCCAGTTATTTAGTATAGCCTAGGAAAATATCTCATACTTCTGGCAAAGATTCTTTGCAGATATTAAGTTTATTACATAAGATATTCTATTATAATCCCATGTCGCTGGACCCCAGGACTAGAAGCGTGTGACCCTGTTATATTCCTTTTTGTTATCGTCTATATACACAGATCTTCTCTCTTGTAATTATTATGTTAGATATAGGTATAGGTTTATTTTATCGCTCGTACTTGTAAAGTATAATGTGTCAACAATTTTATTTATCAATTTAACTGACTATTAAACAAATTGCGTCTGGCTGTACGGTCTTTGACTACAAGCAATAAAAAAACCAGGCCAGTTATTTAGTATAGCCTAGGAAAATATCTCATACTTCTGGCAAAGATTCTTTGCAGATATTAAGTTTATTACATAAGATATTCTATTATAATCCCATGTCGCTGGTTGTTTGCCTCTCGCGGAATGGCTATAAATATTATTTTAAGTCAATGAGAATATATATAGCATTTTATATAGCCATGGTGTAATATGGTTAATAGATTCTTCGCTTCTTTAAACATGCATTTTACGCGACATTAAGACGCCCAAATATAAAAAGATGATGTTAACTTGGAGTTGATAGTTTTTGTAACTAAATACTGAGATCAACTCTGCTCTGGAATTCTCAGAAGTTCTTTGCAGATGTTATTTGTATAACATTAGGTTCATACGGGATCTCGTATAACCTAAAACTGAATTATGTATTCCGTGACTAAATTTTACAACTTTCCACAAAGACAAAGTTTATAATATCATCTTTTTTCTCTCCGACTTATATAATTATTGTTTATGAGTTAAAAATATGAGGCATAACAATGTTTAAAGAGCTTGCGTTTTTGTTATCGTAATCTTACGTGTGGTGGAATACGTAGCATCTGGTGATATATTTACGCCGATGTTCGGCGGTTTAAGATGTCAACGCCGCTCTTAATAGATAGCAATATTTTGAAAAATTGTAATTGAGACTGATACGATTTTTACATATAAAATTAACTTTTTATCATTGCATATAACAAGATTAATAAAACATATTTTTTGCGTTTTAACGCTCAAAAAACATAATCATAATGACCTATTTGGCGTAGTAGCCATCATTAATTTTTGTGTGCCAAGCGATCACCGCCGCACAGTGGGGCAAATAGCTCATTTTTTGGACAAGCGATAATTCCCAAGCCTGGAATTAATGAAATTTAAATTTTTTTTTTAAACTCTTCATTATAAAATTGCCTTTAATTCTATCGAGCCCGAATTTAGAAATTTTAAAATTAAAGGACTTAAATTTTGAAAGTAAATTAAAATTTTAAAAAAAAATCGTTACTTGGGGGGTTTTTTTGGTTTCTAATCTCATTTCTGATCCCCGAATTTTGCTATTCAAAAAACCAAGATAGCGGATCCAATATGGCGGCCATAATATTTTTTTAAATGAGATGTACATGCGCAAATTGATAAAAATTGTTACTCTGGGTTTTTAAAGGTTTCTGACCATGAATATGAAGTCTAAATTATGTAATATCGTAATCCAAGATAGCGGATTCAATATGGCGGATCCAATATGGCGGCCACAATATTTTTTTAAATGAAATGTACATACGCAAATTATTAAAAATTGTTAATTAGGAGTTTTAGGGTCTGCTGAACATGAATCTGAAGTCTAAATTACGTAATATCGAAATTTAAGATGGCGGATCCAATATGGTGTCCGTAACTTAAAATAGAATGATAAATCAAGAAAGAAATTGCTAAAATTTGTTACTCAGGGGCTTAATTCGCTAATCTTGTTGCGGATATTTTAGTTTCGTCACTTTGGAAACCATAATATCGGATCCAATATAGCTGTTATAAATTTAAAAAAAAAATAAGACGTACATGCAAAAATCATTAAAAATTAGTTCCTAGAGGTTTCTGATTCTGCAGTTAAAATTTCGTAATTTTGAATTCTGCATTTCCAGCATGTGCTAAAATGAAATAATTAATCAAAAATTAACCTTAAATGTCCAATCATAGAGTAGTCAAAAGACAAATACTATTAGCTAATACTATTAGGCAAGAACTATTAACTTTAATTCTAATATTTGGTCAAGTCATAAAATGACAGAAAGTAAAATATTGTAAGCCATGAACTTAAAATAACCTAATGCTTCTAGTCCTAAACAAATAGCTATAAAATTACGATAAGATATAAATCTAACATAATCTAATACGTAAAATGATGAACTAGTAGAATCTTCAACTTACGGACACCATATTGGATCCGTCATCTTGGATTTCGATATTACGTAATTTGGACTTTAGATTCATGATCAGCAATCTCTAAAACCCCTAAGTGACAATTGTTAACAATTTGCGCATTTACGTGTCAATTAAAAAAAATATTATGGCCGCCATATTAGATTCGCCATTTTGGATTACAATATTACGTAATTTAGATTTCAGATTCTCGATCAGAAACCCTTAAAAGTCCTAAGTAAAAATTTTTAATAGTTTGTGCATGAACATTTCATTTAAAAAAATATTATGGCCGCCATATTGGATCCGCTATCTTGGTTTTTTGAATCGCAAAATTCGGGGATCAGAAGTGAGATTAGAAACCAAAAAAAACCTCCAAGTAACAATTTTTTATAATTTTAAACAATCTTTTGTTAAATTTAAATTTAATTTCAAAATTTAAGTCCTTTAATTTTGAAATTTCAAAATTCGGGCTCGATAGAATTAAAGGCAATTTTATAACGAAGAGTTTAAAAAAAAAAAAATTTAAATTTCATTAATTCCAGGCTTGGGAATTATCGCTTGTCCAAAAAATGAGCAATTTGTCCCACTGTGCGCCGGTGGGTACTACCCACGCTTAAGCAAATCCTAGCTTGTATTTGATACATCGCGGGTCGTCGCAGTGGAAAATAGTAAAAAATAATAACATATTGCCATAGTTATGAAAGAAAATAATTGAAGGTGATTGGTAGAATGCAAGGTAACAACTTTCTGTAAAGATTACTTAGATGATCCGACTTATTGTATAGACTGCTTCAATGAAAAACATTCATTATAATAATTACACAGACCCACAAAAACAAAAAAGTATCCTGGGCTAGTGACCAGACCCACATATTCTCATGCGTTTTCATACGCTGAACACCAATCTGGTATCAGAATAGTACCATCCTGGACGAATTTATGAGTTATGATGGAAAAAAGTTCGAAATTCATTAATTCGTCTTATTAACCTTACATATTTCAAGATCATTGGCAGTAGCGTTTGCGTAAATTGAAGACAACTCTGATACATACTTGGAGGTGATAATGATATAGCAGATAACAATAAGACCCGTAACGCAACAATAACCCGTGACTCAATAAATCAGCAATTCATATTACTAAAATTCGTAAATTTAAAAGAAAAATTCCTCGTTCAGTGATGCTTTCGGACTTTTTTATCTTCAAAAGATATACGTAATCACCCATAAACCAACAATAAGCCAACGGTCCAACAACCTAATGACCCAATAAATCAGAAATTCATATTATCAAGTTTAAGTAAAACCAAAAAAAAAAAACTCGCGTTTAATGTATTTTTTTATTTTGGTCCTTGGCATTTTTGACGTAATTTCCATAATTTCTAACATATTTAATATTGAAACTAAATACTTCGTATAAACGTTCGGATGCCATCTTTATACTTCCAGATTTCCGAAGTCATTAATTCTACACAAATTAGACATATTCATCCTCAGTTTAGTAGCTTTCTTATTTGACCCTAGCATTTTTTCGCTAAATGTAGTACTTTTCGAGTTATTTGACGAAAATCGTTATGAAATATCTTTTTTAAAGCTAAAATGGCAGTTAATAAGTCGTTATATCTTAAAGAGTAGCAAATTATATGAAAAGTTACATAGAACCTTTTCTTCTAAAAATTTGGTTCTTTGCCAGCTTCAATATTAATATTTTTATTTAGGTGCCCCTAAAAGGGGGTTGCATCCGCCACCCTACAAATTAACAAGCAGTCGTATAATATAGGAACTTTTCTGTGATGCATTTACTTTTAAACTGCCAACAATGAACGAAATCTAATTCATATAACATTATTGGCAAGTTAAAACCTCTAGTTACTGTGGTATATTAATAACTGACTTTTTACAAACAAGGAATACTTTGTCTATGTTTATACTAAAGTTAACATTGAATACGTAATTCTTACAACCTAATAAAATTCAACTTGCCCTGCTTTGTTCATCATTCGAAATGGCCAACAAATCTGCCTGGCTGCCTTAAACTCGTTAGGAATCAAATTTCCGCTAAACTGCAATACCACTTACTGAAATCAAATCAGGAATGTCTCACATAAACTCTAATTAATCCTGACCACTGGCTATAAAATTTATTGGTCCGTAATGGCAACAATATTACACCCAGAGTCTCCTGCGGGTGTCTCTAATGTCTCAAGCAGAAGATCACTGCACTCCTAATATGGCTAATTATACAAACACAAAAGGTAGTTTATACCGGGGGTGACAGATGAAACTGATGTGTCTATTTAACTATTTTATTGTTGAATAGAGAAAAAGTTTATATTTAAACTACTCTTATTTGTATATGGCATACATAATACACTCAGTTGAGCATTTGTGTTTTATATAAAAACATTAATAAAATGTATAGGTATACCGAGTGTAAAGAAAACACGATGATAGCGATAGATCGGCTTTTTAATTGACTAAAAATTTTTTAAAAGAGGAGGTTTTCAATTTTAACCGTATACAGGGTGGACCATTAATAATGGGTCATGTTCAAGGGTAGATTCTTTGGATCAAAATATGAGGATATAACCAAACATGCTTTAGTAAGTTGTTGTCGTGGAAAAAGATACAGGGTGTCGAAAATTTTTTTTTTTTTGCAATATCTCAACTACCTACCTCTTGACCGATCTTCTACCAATTTAGTAAGGAAACACTTTTTTGGCCATAAACAATAATTTATGTATTACATCACGTTAGCCCGTGGAAAGCGCCTCATGAGCTATACCTGATGATGAATATTTTTTCTTTTTTTTTTACGAAACGTGGTGGCACTTTTGGCTAGAAAATATCATGTAAGATTAATTTCTACGTAAGAAAGGTCCACTTGATAGAACTTGATAATTCCAACCGTTTTCGAGAAAACTGCCGCATAGTTCTCAAAAATTCTTTGAAAACAAACCCAATTTGAAAAGGAAAAATTGTATTTATTGAAAAGTGTGTGTCACCAAAGCGACATCTTAGTTCTGTCAAAATATCAAACTAATGAAACTGTACGTAAATAACAGAACTAAGACGTCACCAAAGCACACTTTTCAATTAATACAATTTTTTCTTTTCAAATTGGGTTTGTTTTCAAATAAATTTTTGAGATCTATGCTGCAGTTTTCTCGAAAATGGTTGAAATTATCAAGTTCTATCAAGTGTACCTTTTTTTACGTAGAAATGACTCCTGCATGAGATTTTCGAGTCAAAAGTGCCACTACGTTTCGTAAAAAAAAGATGCAAAAATATTCATCATCAGTATAGCTCATGAGGCGCACTGCATGGGCTAGCGTGATGTAATACATAAATTATTGTTTCGTGTCCTAAAAAATGTTTCATTACCAAATTGGGAGAAGATCGATACTTGAGATATTGCAAAAAAAAATATCAATTTAATGTCTAAAGTTAATAATTCAACATGACGAGTCCAATATGACTGTTGCACTTGCAATATTTGAGAAGATTTACATGAAATTCGATACATGAAGATCTCAGGATTCTCTGATACTGACGTTAAAGCTTGAACTGCCTTCAAAAAGATCGCTAGAAACTATTAAATAAAATTTCACCGCCATCCAGTTAATTTAACCGTATATACATTTAAGTCGGCGTAAAAATGCATAAATAACGATTTCAAACGTATTTTTAACCAACTTCAATATCAACATTAAGTAATAAAGTTCAATTCAATACGATGGTCAAATTTTATTTTATAACTTTTAGCGACCTTTTCTGAAGTCAATTGAATTGAATTGAAGCCAGTTCAATTTGTTTTTTCACAAATTTCTTAGAGTTAAAGATTTTGAATCTACATTACTTTATAGTAGTTTAGATTAATATCTAATTAGGTTAGCGGTTGTATATCTCATAAAAAATTATTATTATTATAATAAAGACCATCATGGTAAAGTAGACAAAAAAAATTCTGTTGGGTTTTGATGAAATAAAATTCACACTATCAAATAACTATCAGTGAATTCAATTTGGTTCAGTTATTTAAAAGTACCATCTCGAATTCGAAAAATGTATCTAGGTCAAAGAGTAAACAAAGTCATGTCACCAATGGATTCCTAGACAAGATACGAAAGATCTTGTGCATAATACATTATATTATTATATCAATTACAGATATCAACTTTATGTGTATACTAGGATGAAGTGAAAAAAGACACTTTTTCACTTTTTTTTGGAAATCAGAAATGCTCGGGATTGCGAAAGTTCCTACACTAGATAAGCAATACCAAGATAAAATAAAATATTATTAAAATATAATGTTATTATGAGGTACCGCAAAGACCTTAAAGTTTTGGAAAAACCCGCTTGCAAATAATCTTCATATCTTTTTATTTTTTTGCGTAAAAATTTAGCTTGGGTATAAAAAGCCATTCAAAAACTTTTGCCAATCTCTAAAAAAAACTAGGTTTTGTATTAAAAAGCTGTGAGTTGCCGCAAGGCTGCTAAATACTCAAATTTTTAACATTTTGACCCTTTAATGTAACGCCTCTGGGCTTTGTTTTAGAAAGCAATCTGCGCCTGCGCCGCGGGCACTAATAAATTCCAAGCATAATTAAATTGGAAAAAACCACCAGTTTTTCGAAATATTCAAAAATGTCATTCATGAAAATAAAAAAAATGATGACCCTTGCGTCAGCCTAAAAAATAAATTATGATGTGTTTACGTATGCTAAGTGGCAACTTTTGCACATTCAAGCTTTTTGAAAATAAAAATTATATTTTTTCACTCCACCCTAGTGTATACTACTAAAATTAGAAAGGAACAAATGCGTCAAGGAGTACGTGGAAAGCATAGTAACATGAGGTTACAAACAGTAATATTATTAAATTGTGCAGTCTGCTGCTGCCAACGACTCATAGTGGTAAGCATCTGCTTTCCACAAGAACATCACAGAGAACATGGAGGATACCAGGCACCAATAATAGCGATCAGATAGTTCAGGTTTCAAGAAGGTGGGCAACCTCCTTATTTAATGTTAGATCATTCAAAGGAATCAATTTTAACTCCGATCGCTTTTTGGCAAAATCAGGAATGAAATAAAGAAGAGTAAGCACGGAAAATGGAAGGAAAAGAAGCATCGAAGAGACAAGAGAGAAACAACCGAGATACGAGCAGAACATTACAAATAAATTAAAGAAATCTCGAAGAGAGCTGGAAAGTCATAAAAAATGTTGTGATAGAAGCTGCCACAGACGTAGTAGGAAAGAGGACTGGTTCAATGAAGATTGTAGAGAAACAATAAGAAATAAGGCACAGTGTATATATTTAACAAAAGAGGCTACAAAACTCTACTGGCGGAAAAGAAATCGAACCGCCTTCAAAAAATATCCCTAAAAAGTAAGGAATTTTACTCAGTTATACAAATACCATCTACCTATTAGTGGAAAGTAGTAAGGAACTGTCCCTTATTATCGAATATCAATTTGAAGTCGGTGCAAAAAAAAATTACTAATTTCAAAAATACGTTTCAACCTCTTTAGTAGCTTCACATATTTCAAGGTCCCTACCTAGATGATAAACAAATAATACATCATAACCTCACTTTAGTTTCTTATAACAACATACTTTTAATCCACAGTACATAATATACGCCATTGCACCAGGTTTCACGTAAATCTATAAAAAAATTGCTGTCATTATCGCATCTTAATTAAAAACCATCATGCAATGAAACCGTCATAGTTAACAGCATTGAAAACATCATAAGTTAGAGCATGGTGTATAATTTGTTTGTAAAAGCAAATTATTCAACGGGCGTGTTTTTCAATCAAAGTCTCAGTCCATACTGTTGTCGTAGAAAACATTCTTCGGCTGATTCGCCTTCATGCAAGGCTCTCTTTCGTTGCGAAATGGTATATGACATGAAAGGAAGTTATAATGTTCTGTTGTTTGTGAAAAGTTATCATTATTATAAATCGAGAACTAAATTTTTAATTGATATCACCGGCGACTCCGCCAAATCTTCGAATATGCCCGTATACAAATTTTCTTGCTATTTTTGTTCACGTTACACTAGATGTAGCTTGATATTTAATGTTGAACTACCGCCGAACCATAGCCTATAGATTGCAGCAGGTTTGACAGAAATCGCTTAAGCTACTGCAGAGTAAACATTGAACACATAAAAAAAATGAGAACCTCCTTTTTTAAATTTTATAAAGTCGGTTAAAAAGGGAAAGGATTAATTGGAAAATTGAAAATATAATGAAACACAACACTGAATTACTCTAGAAAATTTTATAAGCTAAATACTGCAGAAAAGAATGCAGACCAAATCTCAGTGTATGTAAAAGTAAAACAAAGAGAAATACTCTATAAGTGGAAAGAATATTTCCAGGAGTTACTATTGATAGGAAGAAGAAGTATTTATGCATCACAGTTCAGAGATCGAAGATAAACAACCTCAATATGACGAAGTTGTTACGTCCTATTGCATCGTCAGTAACAAGAGATACGAGGGGAACATTTCTCGGCCCTTAGCAACCCATTTCGGTAGTTTGGATACGCCACTGTGTGGTATTGAGTGTATATAGAGTTGCCTATTGTCAACGTCCGCGGAACTTGGAAAATAGGAAAGACGATCGCAGCGCTAGCGGTTAGTTCTGTCATTTGGTTTTTGTTTTGTCGTTGCTGAAGCTGGAAGAAAACAAGTTGGCGAGGGCTAACGTTTTATAATTTTGTGATTATTAATATCGTGAAAACACGGATTAAACGTAACCGTCAGTCGTAGGGGCTTCTGGTTAGTTGCTTTATTGGAAATTGTATTGTGATATTGTGTCGAAGCCTCGATGAAACCAGATTTCCTGGGATTCGAGCCGGCACGGTCTTCCATCTTGGTTTGCTAAAGGAACCGGTTAAACCGTAAGTTGCGCCTTGATGTCTTTACCTCTTTAACGAGGATTGAGTTCCATTGTTATAATATTTCAGGGTACCTTTTCCTACCTTTTTTTCTGGGAGCACCCTTGGAACTTCATTTTTTTGTGACACCCCGAAAACTTAATTTTGGTGCCTGCACCCTAGAAGTTGGTTGCTTTGGACGCCCTGGATGTTTGGGATTTATTATTGATGTCTTGAGGACTTTCTTTTTGGAGCCCTTGGTAGCTTACCCCTAGCTGAGTTGTGAGTGGACAGGGTAGGTGACCCTCCGAGTCCTTGGTGGTTCCCCCTAGGACTTCAGGAGCCTTCTTTCGACACACCTTCGAGAGCTTATGTTTTGTGAGTCACAGCAGTCTGGGACCAACGCCTGGTGACGGAGCTGGAGCATTTTTGCCCCCGTGTCGACGATCCTTAATCGTTCGATCCACTTCAGTGGTCTAGCTAGAGTATCGGAACCCACGAAGTGTTACTATAAGCTCAACCCAAGAAAGCACCTGACTGTAAGTAGCTTTGTATTTGTTCATCTTTGTCCTCTCGTCGGCAGTTGGAGCGTAGTGTGACACCGATCTACCGACCGACTTACCCCTCTGTGAGTGCGCTTTTATTATTGTTTGTCAGACTTAAGTTTTGCATTATTATTCTAGGGCTTATGTGATGGGAATAACCCACAGCGACATAGTTATTTGAGCCGTTTTATATTTACATTTGTGTATGTCAATATTTTGTACGTAGATTATTTATCCATAAGGGCAATCCTTATGGCGTTTGTCTCATTAAAGTAAGTAACATTGATATAAGACTTACCATCTAGTTATATTGCCCCTCTGGCACTGGTTTCGTGGTTTTTTTAGAGTAAATTACATTAGTACGAATTTTTAGATAGCCGCATTGCTCCTGTTAATGCTCGTTGAATTTTGGTAGGAATTTTGAATGGCCCTGGTATTCTGGGAATTTTTAAATATTTATGTAAGTAGTTAAGTGTATTAGTAGGGTGATTTCCACTGGGGTTTTTGTACAACGAGCGAAAGGCCTTTTACACGTTACCCCCCCATAACATATAGGTTAGGAATCCCCACATCGTTTCGTTCGGCCCTTCTGGCTCTTTAATGAAATTGTGCCTCTCTAGGTACCATTGATTAATTTTATAAAACTAGGTGTTTATCAATGTGTTGTTGATCATTAAATATACATTTTGTTAAAATATGTCGTAGTTTGTTTTCAAGTAACCGCCACAGCTGGAGAACCACGTCCCCACCCCATCTTAATTGAGCTAAGCCAGGTATATAAATTTTTGCCGCCTCTCGAGGGGTAGTCAAAACGTGCCAATTTAGTTTGTTTAGTCAATTATTATTTTAGTAGTCCTTTTTTCCCTTATCTGATGTTGGCACGTCAAGACCGCCCCCTTTTAGACGCGACAAAGTAAGAACGGTTACAAAATCTCTGAAAGACCACAAACCACCTAGTCAAGACGATATCCGGCAAATTGCTTAAGACCAACGTTATAGAATGGACTACACTGCCTAATCACACAAATAAGGCAGGAAGGGAAGATTTCAGAGGACGGGAAGATAGAGATCATTCAACCAATACCCAAAAAATGAAGTAAACAGTTTGTAGTAATTATAGATGTAATACTAATCTAAATGATACTTACAAAGTAATCTCGGCTGTGATACATATACCATAACCAAATAGGAGAAAATTTTTGACGAGCGGTTTTAGAGTCGATGGATCTACAACTAATCACATCTTCACTATTAGGCAAATACAGAAAAAAATACTACGAATATGATGACATCGATTTACATAAACTCTACGTACTTTAACCTGTCAGTTGACCTAAATTATTAAATAAACTAACGTAAACTTGAAGAAAAAGTTGCTATATCTGCTGAAAATATAGAATAGCAACAAACTATATTGCGATTTCCTAATTAAATTCAGGCATTTAAGCAAGATTGCAAATACTGCAGCATTATTTAGGTATGATGAAGATTTATGATTGAGTTTTGAACAAGGTGATTGCGTAACAAGTTGAAAGAGTATGATAGAAAAATTACACAGGACCACAAAATATTTTTGCGAGTTACCTGGGATCAGACCCAGTGTAGCATATGTTTTTGGGGTCACTGAAACCGAATCTGAAACTTATTTTGCCTTGTCACGTCAGGATTTTTTTTTAATTAAAAACAATTTTTTTTACTTTGTTATATTCGAAGTTTTGGCGAAGTCGCCGGTAATATCAATTAATTCACAAACATGGTATTTTTTTTATAGTAATATTCGCATCGTGCCTAACATAAAAAGAATTTCACCACTGATGATTTTCTACCTTGTCTGCAACCAGGACACCTGCACCTCCACGTGGTGACGGTGAGCAACGAAGTCATACCGTTATTTGACAGAATCCCTAGTTAATGGCGTTATGTTGTCATGGTAGGCACATATAGAAAATCTGTTACGATGCAGGGATTCGGCGGCTGGTCAGGGTGAGAAAGTGGGCCCGCAGGCGTCGTCAACCAGCGACCGCAGCTCTTCGTCGGTGGGAAACTTGGCCTTCGTAGAGTCTAATGCTACAAGAAAAAGAGTAACATCCTGTATAATATCAATTTCAGAATTTCAACTGAAAATTCTAATGAAGATGAAAGACCTATTTTTTCGGTACCTACGAACTATAAACAACAAGTTTTGAAATTAGATATTTTTGCACAGATTTCAAATTGATATTATGGTCCAGTAAAATGACCAAAATCTCTAACTTGAATGGTACTGAATAGATTTTGATGGAACCTTATGCAATGTGTTTGTAATGACGTTAATAAAAAAGTTGAAAAAAGATTAGAGTAGGAAATGATCGGAAGGGGTAGAAAACACCCCTTTTATCTCGGGTTCCGTAACTTGTAGAATTAGGTCAAAAATGAAAAGAAAATGATATATTTATCTTTTTTGGCCCAAAATAAGATGTTATTGTTCTTGTGAATTTTTTCGAAAAATGCTTACTTTTCGAGATATGGCCTCTCGAAAATTCCCAAAAATGGGGGAGGGGAAATGAAAATGTTGACAAAAAATCTGAAAAAATTCAGGTGAATGTATCATCGAAATGCAACACTTTTTTTAATTGCAACTCTTCGGTAAAGTGCGTTTTCACCGAGTTTTTCCGGAAAAACATGAAAAACTTCATAGCGCCTTAAAAATATATAATTTAAAAATTTGAAAAAATTCAGACGTATGCATTGTGGCCTTCTAAACATTTTTTGTCTCTTGGAATTTTTTTGTAACTTGCTAATTTTACGAGTTACAGGCAGTTTTTCACGATAAATATTGTACTACATATCTTGCACATTAAAAAAATACATGAAAATTCGAAAAATGAGCGTGATTTATATATGTTATAAAAAAATGTGGAAACTATATGGTTATGCCATTTTTAAAGATTCAATATAAATTTTAAATTGAAAATGTGAAAAAATTTTCCCGCCACAATGTCAAAGATAGAGGTAGTTTTTCATGTTTTTCCGGAAAAACTTGGTGAAAACGCACTTTACAGAAAAGTTGCTAATAAAAAAAAATCTTGCATTTCGATAATACATTCACCTGGAGTTTTCAGATTTTTTTTCAACTTTTACATTTCCCCTCCCCCATTTTTAGGAATATTCGAGTTACCATATCTTGAAAAATAAACATTTTTCAAACAAATTCACAAGAGTAAAAATATCTTATTTTGGGCCAAAAAAGGTAAATATATTGTTTATTTTTCCATTTTTGACCTAATTCTACAAGGTAAGGAACACGTGATAAAAGAGGTGTTTTCTACCCCTTCCGATCATTTCCTACTCTAATCTTTTTTTCAACTTTTTTATTAACGTCATTACAAACACATTGCACAAGGTTTCATCAAAATCCATTCAGTGGCACTCAAGTTAGAGGTGAAACCCCCGTTGACTGGACTAATAGATAGACAGATATTTGTAAAACTAAGTGAAATTTTATTTCTTTCTTTTTAGAGATATTTTTTTGAAGAGTTATTGAAGGCGATTCGATTTAACAAAAGAATTTTTTTTTCAATCTTTTTAGCAGCTTCTTTTATTTATTTAACTTCTACGTACTGAAGGAAACTATTGTGACATTCTCTTTATTGCGCACCATGTGAATGGGGCACCATGTGAATGTTACTATAAAAATAATACCATGTTTGTGAATTAATTGACATTACCGGCGACTTCGCCAAATCTGGGAAATATGAAGTAAAAAAAAATTGGTCTTAATTTAAAAAAAAATCCTGACGTGACAAGGCAAAATAAGTTTCAAATTCGGTTTCAGCGACCCCAAAAACATATGCTACACTGGGTCTGGTCCCAGGCAACTCGCAAAAATATTTTGTGGTCCTGTGTTATATTTAGTCACTATTCATCTGTACCTAAGATGTTACCATACATAAGCTGAACTCTCTTTCGTTCACTTTCCATCAAAAAAGAATTTTTCCGCGACGGCGACGGTGGGTCTAGCACCCGTGGAACAGAGACTTGCTTCGCGTAGCTCAGTGATAACGACTAAGGTTATTTAATAAATTGAACAATTCTTGCAATCATTTGGTGAGGACGTCCCAACTACTTCCAATAGCTGTCAATTTTTTAAATTAGACAGTACCAACTACACCTATTTAAACATTGCAATTTTAGTAATGCAAATAAATTTACAAGAATTTATAGAAGTAACTCTTTAAAAATTGTATTCGTAAATATTTCCTTACAAGTTACTATTTGAACATAAATAAGAGAAACGTAACGACTCAACATAAATTTAATATTTAATAGTATCGGTATAGAGACAATGTGATAAAAATAATAAAATATCGATACATTTTTCTCTGCCATTCCATTTGTACATCTATCCGAGTTATATTCCAGCCGATGTGTCTCGCGCTACCTACTACTAGAAGAAGGAATTTAAAATATTTATTGCAGTCACAGAGGATCATAATGTCATTGTCTTGGGGTGGCACGATGTGTTTTACGCTACAATATGCGGTTATTTTCATTACATATGCATTACGTTTGTTCTTATTTGATGAATATTTTATTATTTTATTTCATATTTATAAAATACTATTCTTACATTCTCGTATATATAAGCATTCTATATCAAGAAACTATACTACCATTATTATTCTTTCGCGATTAACTAACATTTCATATTCGTCTGTTATGATTTAAGAATTAATGTAATTTACACACAACATAAACATTACATGACCTTTCTCAGTTTGATTTGTCTGAGCCGAATTTATTAACTTCCAGTAACTTATTTGCGTCCAGTATATTTTCCTCTAATACGACACCTTACATGGCGATGATTTTGTATCAGGAATATAGCCTAATTTCAATACACATAGGTACTTTGAGGCTTACACGTAACCACATTCAGACGCACTGACATTCTTTATTCAGCATTTGAGTTCAGCATATTATGAAAAGAATTTCTGCACATTTTTTTTTTCTACGATGGTTATTGAAAATGTTTGTTTGGTTATAACATAGCCATGTGATTAAATCTAATTATGTAATAATATTATTTCCTAAGAAGTGGCCTAGCACGAATAGTCTTATTTTTCAACCAAAGTTTTAAATGCATAAGTGATGCATGCGTATTGTACATATTTCTTCAGCCTCATATCATTTTGACTTTAAAAATTGTCTTATATGACTAAGTTAAGTAATTTGAAAATATTTATCAGATTTACGTGGATTATCGCGTCATGTAATAATGACAACTACTTGTCAATATAATTAATAAAACCGCTGCCCAAGGAATCACTACTTCCACATCCGGATTTTCTATCCAAGTCAAACAATGAAAAAATTTTGTATCTGGAAATAATTGTTTATGGAACTTTAATAATATAATATTTGAAATCCTCTACCTCAAAAACCCATAAAACGATACCCCACATCGGTAGTGTTGTGGGGGTGGTGACAGGGGATGGTAGTGGGGGGTGGATACAGTAAAAAAATATTTTGGGGTTTCTGGTTCTTGTACACACACTAAATCACATTTTTTTTTTCATCCCCTTTAATAATGGGGTGGGGGTGGTAATGGGGGTGGCTAATGCCAAATTTTTTTTTGAGACCTTAGCTTCTCTTGTCTATACTAAATATAAATTTTATGAACTCTTACCTGCTTGATTTACCTATTTACTCCAAATTTACCCCAATTTACCCCCCAACCTTTCGACGGAACAAGATGAAAATATAATCTAGTTCTAGATCTCGTTAAAGTACATATGTGTACCAAATTTCAAGTCAATATCTCAAACGGTTCCAGAGTAAACGTGCGCACAAAAAAAGTTACAGACCGACTGACCGACAGACAGACAGAAATTTATTTTTCGCTCAAACTTGAAATCTCGACGTTTCATGACATTCTAAGCCTATTTGAACAATAAAATTTTTTTTGTCGTTACTATACTTCCACTGGATGTGGAAGTAAAATAAATCGAATTCAGCAGTATTTATATTTGAAAATTCTTCTTTCAGATATATCCAAAATTAATTATTTTAATGTTTAAATGTTGGCTGTACATAGATGTGAATGAATAATGATTTTAGATTATTATTAAAATTCACTGTACATATTCCTTGCACACCAATGTGGTTTTAAAATCTACCCAAAGACTCTTTTTATACTACTTCAAGTCTTTTTAATACAAAGTAGGTTGAGGTAACGGTTGTCAATCTGAAGCAAGAGCTGAGGCAAGAACGTTTGTACGCTAATCTTGGAGTAATTGAATAAGGTAACGACAAATGTTAAATCTACGAGATTCCACCTCCGTTAATTTTCTGCTCGGTCTATTTTCCTTATTGAACTGTCCTATATCGTTCGATATTGCTTTAACGACGGGAGGGGTGTCATGAAATTTTCACTAACTTGACTTACATCTTATCTTTGTAAATAAATAATTATCTCCGCAACACTTTTATTATTTAAAAAATATTTTGAAAAAATTAAATTACCTTTAAAAATGTTATGAAATAAAATTTCACCATAATAGTCGAATAAAACTGCAATTTTTCCAACGATTGTTTGGTGGGGGTGGGGAGGTGGATTTTTTCTGGAAATAACTCGGGAAATAATAAAAGGAAGTAATGAAAGGCGCTAAATAGAGAAGGACGTTTTGTATAGATATTTTTACAGATTTTTACGTCCCTCGTTTACCGAAAGGAAGTTTGTCATCGTGAAAAAGTCACCCTCCGAGATTTTTTCGGATTCCCACGTTTCAGAGTACCTAGATTACCAAAATTAAAGCCTTTTAATTCCTTCAGTCTGTTTGTCTGTCTGTTGGCGCTACGTCTACAAAACCACTTGACTTAGAAGGTTAATATTTGATAGTTGACGCTATTGCCAACGAAGAACTGGGGTACAGTTCTGTTGAAAAATATACAGGAGGAGCCCACAAAAAATAGAAATAAGAAAAAATATGACGGAAAACAGTAATATTTGACACGCGATTAGCACAACTGCCAAGAAAGAAAAATATAGAAAAATATACAGGGTGGCCACCCTAAAAAATTAAAAAATGTGGCGAAGGACGATAATATTTCGCATGTAGTTAATAAAACTGTCAAAGAAGGAAAATATGAAAGAAAAAATACAGAATGGTCACCCAAAAAAAAGAAACTTAAAAAAATGTGACGGAGGACAATAATATATCACATGCAATTAACACCACTGCCACGGAAGAAAAATATGAAAAAAACTATACAGGGTGGTCACCCACAAAAAAATTAAAGAATGTGGCGATGAACAAAAGTATTTCGCATGCAGTTACCACAACTGCCAAAGAAGAAAAATATGAAAAAGAATATAGAGGGTGATCACTAAGAGACAAAATTATGGTGGATATAATATTTGGACTGTAGTTGACACAATTATCGAGGACGAAATCGAACATACTATTAGTGAAATGTGTACAAGGTGGTCACTCTAAAAAAAAACTAATTGAGGAAGAGCAGAGACAAGTAATATTTGGAATGTGGTTGTCAATTAAAAAAAATATAGATGGCAGTAATCCTTCACAAAAGATAATGAATAAATGAAAAGTGCTAAATAGAGAGGAAAGTTTTGCGTAAATACAGATTTTTTTCAAAAGGTTTATTGCACAGGTACTTCTATGAATATATTTTAATTTCATTTTATAGCGTACCGTATGCATTCATGGTTAATGAAGAATTCGTTCTGATATTTTATCGTTATTTATATAATTACACGTTTATTTTAATACGTCTAAATTTTATACTTATACGCTAAACAACATACAGATAAGTTATATAGAACCCTGTGACGCGTTATCAAACTTTAGGACTTATTTGTAATATTAGCAAATCCAGATATTAAACGCAGTGACAAAATGATGTGGCAAAACGCATGTTAATATACTCTTCGCAAAAATGAAGAATATATTGCATTTGATAGACACATTTCTAAAACTGGAAATATCGCTCGTAGAGAAAACATTTTCATATCATTGTGTTAGTGAACGAATACTGAACAACTTTTAAAATGTCCGTCTGTCCGTCCGTCCGCCCGTCCGTCCGTCCGTCACGTTTCTTGTAAGCACGATAACTTAAGAAAGAAAAGTCCGATTGTATTGAGTTTATACTTTTTACGAATATATATTTTATAATAATATATCTAATGCGTTGAAATATGATTCTCGAAAGATATACATATATTACAGACATTCAATAAATTTATACGACTCATCTCTGGCTCGGAGAGATACATCTCCCTCAGAGATTTATATGATCGTTGCCACGACATAACCACTAACGGACTACGTCCAAGCAATTTCTCAAAAATTTTACGAATTCAAACTGGGCGATAGTCCGCTATCCCGCAACATAACCCAAATCAGACAACATAATGCAATCCTTTTCGATATCCGACACTCCCTACCTATATCGCCAAATCAGGCGTCCCCTATCTTCCGGCAACCTCTCTAGCCACACTTTTCTATACGACAACTTCTTATTTTCCTACGTTTAATCCTCACTAAAACCTATATAATTAACTTTCTCTATTCCCTTTATACGTTCTATTTGTTTTTATCCTTTTTTGTTCCTTTGTCCTTTTTTGCTTCTAAATTCCATCTCGACCAACAAATTCCCAAAAACCACAATATTTCGTATCACATCTTTTAAACTTCCACATTTTCCTGGCAGCAGGAAGACCACCAGGTTGGAATTGCTTCGAACGGGTTTTTTCGTTGAGTGATAGTTCTCCAGTGTTTTTTCCATTAATTAGTTTTAGGTCCTTGTGGACACATTTTTAATTCTTAATTTAGCTTTTTAAGTCTACCCACAGAGGACAGGAGTGCTAAAATAATATACGTAATTATCGTTCCAGCCAAATCGGGCCAGCCCCGCAAAATCATGCATTCACGACGACGCTGCGCGCCGTGGTTGTGTGGTTAGCTCCGGATCGGGTTCCGACTAGGCGCATTATTGTAATTTGAATTTCTAATAAATTGTTATTAATTGATTGATTGATTGCCTTACAATCCAAAAATCGTGTATTCGATTTTGGATGATTTTTTTTCATATATTTTTTTTCACAACAAAGATGATATCACAAAATTTAGGATGTCCAAAAACTAACAATATTTACAAGAAAACTGCGAAAGGTATCCTATAGAATGTGTAACAATTACATAAAAAGCTCAGTAAATTGGCGAGTACGTTTTTAGCTTGTTTAAATATATTGTGACTACATAGGAGTGTAAAAACTGATAGTGCTCTGTTTCGGTAAAGATAAAAATCTAAGGCGGCTCAAGTCGACCTAAGCTATTATGCAAGACGCAGTTCGCGCAGATTGCCACGAATTTGAAAAGTAATAAGACATGGCTCTGAGATACGTCGGTAAATTTCAGTGGTATTCGAAAATCTCTATTTCAACTCAATACACTTTCTGAATATATAAAACATTCCATATATTTCTTAACAAATCACACCAGACGAGTTTAAAGATATATTTGAGGTTCCTTTTCAATTTGACTTCCTGTTAGTTAAATCCTTATTTAGGGTCTATTGTAATAAAGTCAGATTTAAAAGAGTTTTGGTTCTCCACTTTTATAAATAACTGTAAGAGGATATTTTATAAAAAGTTTTTCTATAGAACTGCTTAAACCGTTTCACAAAAGAACTGAAGTTACGGGTATTACATTTTTCTCCTTTTCAGATCATGGTTTTCCTTTCATATTTTATGTGCGGTGACGAATTACTGCGGGGCTTTTTCTTATAGTTTCCAGATTCAATAAATTATTTGAAAGAAAAGAGTGAATTTTAATATTAATGACAACACTGTTTATCTAATCGATTAACATACTCCCTTTTAATGGATTAACAGCTAACAGTTAGTTTAATTCGTATATTCACTATTTTTGAGAATTTAATCTAGAAAATAGAAAAAATGCAGTAATAGTGAAATTTTATGTTCGTTAATTGTAAGTAAAAATGGATTTTTAAAAAACAAACAATCGCACTGGTAGCTGGCAATTTCTAATTACTTTAAATACTTTATCTTTCTAATTTGGCCGTTTCTGTCAAAAGTTATAAAAAACAAAATGCGCTCGCTCGACCTGTCGCTGAGTTCACAATTAGAACGTTCTTCAAAAGATTTTTGTCCAGGCATCTAAATAATAATAATAATAATATAGCATCTAGAGTTAAAAAAGATGTAAAACTTAAAAAATAATGCCATGTAATTTTTTATCTGTGATTTTTGTAGTAAAACGCTTCATCTTCAGGTTCTATATGGTCCCGACACTTGTTCTTACCTCCAAGGTGTTGTCAGGTATGTTAGATGGTTTAAATATCTCTCTTATTACAATAAGGTTTCCATACAAACAAAACTATACCTATAGTCCAGTCAACGAATGATCTAAAGGGTGGTGTAGAGTGCGTGAGCAGGGACCTAAGCGATTACTTTAGAAAGTTATTCAGGGTGTTTAGGGAGTGAACACACTGAAAGTCCTGACGTCTTGGAGGTGAGCCGGAGGGGGGCACAAAGAAAGTACCACTTATGGTTTTTTCGCTTATATCTCTAAAATGGTGCATCGCAGGGAAAAATTTGAATAAATTCGAATAAAAGCTCATAAAATTCTCTACAACTTTCATTTCATATACTTTTTTCGAATTCGCAACCGTTTTTGAGCTACACGCTCCGGAAAAGTGAAAATTTTCGAAAAACAGATTTTTGCCTCTTCAACTTTAAGGAAAAGCAAGGTGGGCTTCTCAAAATTGTACTTAAGTCAAAAATCATCAAGGAAGCGGCAGTGATCTTTTACAACCCCTCCTCCACTTAAGGAGGCTGGGAAGATTTGTCTCCTAAAATGGTATGGGGCACCAGTACCGCTTCCAGTTGTTCATGAGGTCAGTGGCAATATTAAGCCTGACATCAGCTCCCTCCCACCAACTGAGAGCGCAGCTAAACAGTATTCCTAGCGCACCTACCAACAAGTGCAGCAATGACTCGGGAATGAGCTGCTAAGTCAAGAGTGGGGGTGGAAACATGTAGAGACTACTTTTTTTTTTATCATCTTTAAAATACAATTTTCTATTTTTCAGGTAAAAATCTGTTTTTCGAAAATTTTCACTTTTCCGGAGCGTGTAGCTCGAAAACGGTTGCGAATTCAAAAAAAATATATAAAATAAAAGTTGTAGAGAATTTCATGAGCTTTCATTTGGAAAATTTTTCCGAGATATAAGCGAAAAAAACAAAAGTGGGACTTTCTTTGTGCCCCCCCGCCTCACGTCCTAGGCGTCAGGACTTTCAGTATGTTCACTCCCTAAGCACCCTGAACAACTTTCTAAAGGAATCGCTTAGGTCCTTGCTCACAAAATAGGTATGTACAATGCCCGTCATAGAAAATAACCCGTGCTGTGAATTTTACTCTCACCAAATTCTTAGCATGTGAGAAGGGCTCGTTCTGTGAAGCGTACCGGGCAGCATACCATAAAATTGACCACCGTTCACGCTTTTGTTAGCTATTTTGAAATTAATTTTCGAGAAATAAAGTGTCAGTTTAAAATTAAAATACACTATGAAAATGTTAGTGGGCTGTTTTATACGGCTGGCAGTGTACCTACTAAAAATGCCAGTCTACTAAATAATTAGCTATTATTACTAAACTTTAAAGTAAACGAAAAAAACGGAGGAGTTATGATAAAACAAAACAGATAATAAAATGATTCGGTGTGTACATACAATACAGGAGTGATTTCAGCAGACAATCAAGATGGCATCATCAGAAGATGTTTAAAATGACAATTATAGTAATACCGAAAAAATTTACTTATTCTCAAAAACTGCGAAGATTAGGTATACTGGGTGGCTCAGCTGACAGGGATACTCTTGTAACTTGAATGGGGGAACGGATTTTTTTTTAAATTTGGTGTCGTGATATGGGATGAAATTTCCAATTATATGATATAAAGAACCAAAATGGCCAACTTCCGGTTTCGATGCAATAGGCCTTTTCATCATAAGCGCGCGCGTGTGCTGCCGCTATGTACATTTCCGTAAAAAAACAGAAAATACTTTTACTGCATTATCAATTACTGCACGAAGAATGTTATTAAGTATATTGTAGACTAAACACATTTGTTTTTTGTTAATAGTTGAATTCTAACTTTGCAACCAGTTCTTTATTTTTGCTTCCAGTCATTTTACAGCCAGGATACTTAAGCTAGCGGCTTAATTGAGCACAAGTGTGTTCTTCCACATTGTTGTGTACTAATTTTGCACCGTCAATCACACTTTCGTCTAAATTAATGTGAAAAAATGATACCGGTCCAGCCATTTTGACAACCAAGTGTCCGAACATTTCATAGTTCCCGCAAACAAACATAGCGGCAGCACATGCGCGCACTTATGATGAAAAGTCCTATTTACATAAAAATCAAATTTTTAAATGGGAAAACCTGTACAATTTTGCATATTGGATCCTGCTGGAGAAAATACATATGATCTGACCTTCAAATATTATTTTGATTTTCAAAAGATATGTTTTTTCATTTTTAGTTTATTATTGTAAACAGTCGATTACACAGGCCCACAAAAAAAAAGTGGCCTGCGCGGGGATACTGACCACACCTATCCCTTGTATTTTGAACCGCTGAATATGAATCTGACCTTAGTTTTTCCCCAGCACGTCAGGTTTTTTTTTAACATCAAATAAATATATAAATATTACGATTCAGCAGACTTTTTTGCTGTTAAAAAAAAAACGGACGTGTTGGGGAAAAACAAAGGCCAGATTCGTGTTCAGCGGCTCAAAATACAAGGGATAGGTGTGGTCAGTACCCCCGCGCCGAGCACTTTTTTCTGTGGGACCGTGCCACAATCAGTTGTGGCACAGTCCCACAAAAAAAGTGCTCGGCGCGGGGGTACTGACCACACCTATCCCTTGTATTTTGAGCCACTGAACACGAATCTGACCTTAGTTTTTCCCCAGCATGTCAGGTTTTTCTTTTCCCGATAGGGACGGCTGAGCCCATTGTGTAAAAAATTCAATAATCCAGGGAAGAGTATAATTTTTACATCTAGTTTTTGTTATAACCACTGATTATTTTTAAGAATTTTATGCTCTACCAAAAATATACGGACAACTTTTTGCCGAATTCCGCATAACATTGACGAAAAATAAATGTTTGCAGAGGCCCCTTAGATTTAGCAAATAAGAAGAAATCGACCTAAAATGGCTATTAATGAAAGGTTATTGTCTGTTGGCACACTAACTGATATTAAGCTAAGGAACGTTTTTAGAAGAAGCACCACCTTCACGAACCATTTGGATCCAAGAAATCGATTGAGGCAATTTTGTAAAAAATAAATTTGCCGGAAATAGCAAAAAATGTAAGATACACTTATTTTGTCTATAATTGGATGACTACTTTACCTTAAGATATCATCGCTTTTAATTTTCTACTTTTTTTTTAAGTCAAATTTATGTTACTGAATACCCATATCTCCGCCACTATTTAATTGTAGACCACGCTATAATCACATCTTAAAACATCGTACCAAATTTGATTTAAATTGTACCTGAATAATAATATACAAAAAAATTAGATATTTTTTTAGAAATTTCAACAACCCGTATCTCCAAAACGATGAATTTTTGGGCACCTATTTATATGAACTAGGGCCCTACGCAATTATTTCGTACTTAATTTGACAAATAAAAAAAAATGCTGCAATTTTAATTGTCTAAATTTTTTAAATTATCATCTTTACCCCTTTCAAGATTTCTCAAGTTGCTCAACCGAGGAATGTTTGAACTTAAAGACTAGTTTCCAGTGGATTATAAATTAAATTGAATGATAATATGAGTCAATATTAGGAAGCACTCTTAAGGATAAAAATAAACGTATTAAATATTACAACATAATTCTGTAAGCACCAGGCTATCTCATGCTTATTGATCTATTATTTTCTCTATATCAGAAATAGCTTGAAATTGATTTGTCAGAATTATTAAACAATTTCGCAGTAGACGCCACATGACGGATATATTCGACCTATAATTAACAAGGCCAGTTCTAGCCAGCTGGTGACGTCATTAGAATAATTACATTTTAATTTATCGTTGGAGTTCTGACCAAAGATGCATATGACGGTCGTATAATTAACCTTTATTTTCTGGTGTAAAATCTATGTATAGGTCCATCAAATATGATAGATTTTCTTAATTAAATCATTTGAATCGTAATAAATTATTCTAAGACAAAACTTATTAGGATAGGACTTTGAAGAGTGAGAGGGAAATATGCGTTCATATTCGATTTATTATAAATATTTAAAAAACCAAACATATCATAATTTTTCAACCTGTTTTGGATACTTGCTATTGTTCTAACGAATACAACTATATATACTTTCTATTGTAAATTTCTGTTGTACTTTGAATATTGTAGTTAATGAAAATAGTTCCTAATTTCATTACTAGAGTATGGCATTTAACTATATACAAAATTTACGATAAAAACTATATATGGTTGTATTCCTTAGAGCAAAACTATTTTGTTGATTACGCAATTTGCGATTTTTTAAATAGTTATAATAAACCGAGAATATAATTCACGTGTCACATGGTACATTTTTGATTAATTTCATTGGTTAAAATACAAAAACAAAAGAGCAGAATAGGCTATCAAATCGGTGATAATTTTATCACCGCATATTGACTGTCACTTGTTTTAATGAATAAAATAGTTTACTGTCAAAGTGACAGAAAGTTTCAATAGACGCGTCGAAATCAGAAAATAGTGCTCTTAAGCAGAAAAATGTTTTAACCAGTAGATCACCGTCGATGGGGAGATGCTAGCGAGAAAGAGATTCGAAAGTTAATTGAGAAAAAAACACCAAAAAATACCAAAATTAATAAAGAATCTCAGTGGAACCAGTTCATGGAATTTTGCGCTTGACTTTTTAAAAAAATTATTTTCTGTTAACGTTCATTATATTCTCTCACCAAATATAACACGTGTTATGATTAATAATCGGTGATACCACTCGTTAAAACCTATAGAAAATTGAACTCGTGCTTCGCACTCGGTCAATTTTCATCGGTTTTACCTCGGGCTATCACCGATGATAATCATAACACTAGTTATATTATCCCCGAAAATAAACACATACTTTCCTCTCATTCTGCAAAATCCTATCGTTAAGAGCCTAGCTCTACCTTGAACAGTTGAACGTGTTATAGTACAACTTACCAAATCAGTTTGTTTCTGCCCAACAATAGCTATTATGAAAAACGTGTTTTATTAATGAGAAACATTATCTTCTCATTAATAAAACACGTTTTTCATAAAGAATTGTAATTTTAATAGATGTGTTTATCATTTTTATCAAATTGTTGTCATTAATTATTGTTTATATTTCATGACCTATAGGAATCCACATATCCGTAAAGCAAAATTCTTATTGCCTATGTCTAAATTCTGTGTTTAAATTCTGTGCGAATTCATTCTCTTGTATTTCTGGCATGCACGTAACCGCTGGTGTATAAAAAACATTAACTATAAAATCGCATAATTTCCATTCGATGAGCGAATAAGTATAGGAGTAGTACATTGTACATGGTTGTTAAGATCCGCAGCCTAATGGTTTATTGTGCTATCCACCTCTGTCAATATCATAGGTAGCTTCCAACTCTACGTGTGAAGTTAGTAGTAGAAGATTGGTCAGGTCATTGATTCACAAGTCGACAATATTGGACGAAACTCTAGACCCTCTGACCAGAATATACTTTTCCAAAGGTTTTTGGTACGCTGAAACCGAATCCGACCTCAGAACTGCTCCATCACATGAGGTTTTCTGGATATGCTAACCTAAAATTGCAAAAAACATGGTTTCTATGTATTCGGGGTTATATTACACCTCGAATTAATTTTTCTCCACAGAACTCTTTGCGGCATATGAAAGTACTACTCTTCTCCATCAAAATACAGTTTAAATTTTTCAAATCTCTTAATTGATGCATACCGCACTTTTCTAAATTTAGAAATCTGACATCATTCTTGTTACAAAAATTGGAAAACCTTGGAATCCCAGGAATCACACTAGAGTTATTCCGTAGTTATCTAACAAGTATAAAATAAAAAGTTATAATTGACGATGTGACTAGTGAGGAAAGAATAGTGCCATAGTGCCATATATTGCATTACCAATTACAACTGTAATGTTCCTTGTATATCTTAAAAAACATTTCAAATACTATTTGCAAAATATATGAACATACTTTTTTAATGGATGGTGGGAATTAGTATGTATGTTTGTAGTGTGGATATATTTACTTTTTTAGAATTAAGTTTACTCTTTTTTTTTTTAAATTAATAAATTGATACATAATGAAAAACAGCAGTGCACTTATATGTGCGGGCAGACACGATCGGGACGGGTCGACTCGCGAAGTGGGCAGGAGTGTGCGAAGTGGATAGCGCTGGTGAGCATCCGAGCGTAGCATCGTTGTCGCCAGTTTCTATTGGCAAAAACAAATTTAAAGTAGCTCATATAAATATAAGATCGCTAAATACTGGTTTCGATGAATTTTCAGAGTTTATTTATAACTATGATTTTGATATTTTGGCTGTAACAGAGACCTGGTTAAATCCCGATATGGATAGTTCTTTATATGCCATACCGGGTTATAATCTTATAAGAAAAGATAGAGCCACTACAGGTGGGGGTCTAGCTTTCTACCTTAAAAAATCTATAAAATATAGTCAAATTAATATTAGAAATTATAATAATATCGAAGCAATGTGCATAGAAATTATAATAAATAAACAAAAAACTGCCATTTGCGTTTGGTATCGTCCACCTAATAATGATAACGTCAGTTTTATGAATTTTTTGGATGAATTTTTTTCTATGGTGTATCCCATTTTTACAAATGTTGTTTTGTTAGGCGATATAAATTTAAATCTATTGGAAAATTCTGAGCATAAAAGAGAGTTCACAAATATTCTGGATATGGACAACATGAAACAGTTAATTCAGTCTGCTACTAGGGAGGATAACTATAGAAATAGTTCTAGCTTAATAGATATAATTGCTGTAAAAATATCATGTAAAGTGATTAATACAGAGGTCATTAGTCTTGCAGGGAATATCATAGATCACAAACTAGGTTTTGCTATTTTAGATATGCCTAAGTTTAGGTCGCCCAAAAAAACTATTACTTACAGAGATTATAAAAATATAAATTTACAGCATTTTGAGCTAGATTGTAGGGCCATAAATTGGAATGTTATATATGAATCAAATGACATTGATGAAAAAATGTATCACTTTAACCAATTAATTTTAAGTTTATTAGATGCGCATGCGCCTATCGTAACTAAATCTATCACCGAGAGACCATACACTCCTTGGATTACAGACACTATAAAGACACTTATTAAGCTTAGAAATAAAGCTCACTTAAAATATGAAAAAAATAAAACAGAAGCAAATTTAAATTATTACAAGCAATTGCGAAATTACACTAAGTGTGCTATACGTAGAGAAAAGTGTGCGTATTTTAACTGCTTAAAAAAGGACTCAAAAAAATTGTGGGATGCAGCCAAGAAACTTAATATAACTCAGTTACCGAATTTTCAATTGCCTACAAATTTGAGGAACCCCAATTTGTTTAATGATTATTTTATTTCCACCTCTAACTTGCCTTCAACATTAAGCGACAATACTCTAAACTATTATGAAAATAATATTCATCCGAATATTGAGAGTGAACTAGAATTTAATTTAATAGATGAAGTGTCATTATTGAGAATAATTAACTCTATAAAAACTAATGCTAGTGGGGTGGATGGTCTCTCAATAGTTGATATTAAATTGTGCATACCGTACTGTGTTCCGCATATACTGCATATAATAAACCAAGTAATAATTCAAAAAAAATTTCCTGCATTATGGAAACACGCATTGGTTAAACCTGTTGCCAAAAATAATAATCCCACTGATTTTTCTGATTTTAGGCCAATCAGCTTGCTATCTGTTATATCTAAAATATTAGAGAGACATATTTATAACCAAATCATTGACTTCTTAAATAAAAATAAATTAGTTTCAAACATACAATCGGGATTTCGAAAAAATCATTCCACATCAACAGCGTTAACACATTTAGTAGATGATTTTCTTAGAAACATTGATGGTGGAAAATGTATATGTTTGGTACTGATAGATTTTTCAAAGGCCTTTGATACCTTAGACCATTCTATGCCATTGGCAAAACTTCATTATCTTGGTTTTTCTAAATTTGCGACAGATTTCATGAGTAATTACTTAAATGGGAGAAAACAAGCTGTGGTTATAGATGATGATGGTACTCGAAATGTGTCACGTTTGCAAAACTTAAATTCAGGTGTTCCTCAAGGTTCAATCTTGGGACCACTGTTGTTTACCTTGTACGTTTCCGATATTTCAGATGTAGTCACCAGTTGTCAACTACATCAGTATGCAGATGACTCGCAAATATACAAATCTTTTAATTTCCAAGAATGGCGAGATGTTTTAACACTAATAAACCAGGACTTAAAAAAAATTTATGAGTATTCTTCTAACCACAATTTAAAACTAAACCCTGAAAAATCGCAAGTAATGCTAATAGGTACATCTGTCGCATTAAAAAAATTATCAGAAGTTTCATTTGATGTTAATTTAAATAATAAAGTCTTTCCTGTTGTAAATGAGGCAAAAAATTTAGGGCTTTGGTTAGACTCAACGCTAGGCTTTGAAAAACATATTTTATCCAAATTGAAATTCGCTTACAGTCGACTGAAAAAATTATACAGTTTTGCGAAAGACATATCTAGAGAGTGTAAATCAAAATTTTGTGATTCACTCGTATTATCTTTAGTTGATTATGGTGATGTTGTATATGGAAAGTTATTATCGGCGGCAGCAAAAAAGAAAATTCAAAAACTTCAAAATTCATGTATGCGTTATATTTACAGTATCCCATATAGACAACATATATCACCACATCTAAATAAACATAACATATTAAACATGGAAAATCGCAGACGTTTACACATGCTCACGCTTATATGGCGAATAATTCATAATGACGAACCTCAGTACTTAAGAAATAAGTTAATTTCACGAGATCACTTGCATAATACAAGATACATACAAAATTTCTTGGTGCCTCAGCATAAAACTGCGATTTTTCAAAGATCATTTACGTATTTTGCATCTCATCTTTGGAATGAACTTGAAAATGAATATAAACAATATAAATCAAAAAAAAAATTTATTAAAGTTGTCAAAAATTACATTTTGGCTGATCAGAGGCAGGAGACTTGATGCTGCGTTGTGGATGTGCGTATATTTCTTTCTTTTCCGATACAATTTTATTTACGTTTAACCTTTTTGCTTCGCTTCGCGGGGTCTGCCCGTTCCCCTTGTCTGCTCGCATGTCTGAGTGCTGTTGCTGCTATTATTATTGTTGTTACTATTATAAAATATAACATTTGTTAGATTACAATTCATTACTGAATATTAAAAAATAAAATAATTTTTTTTTCTTGAAATTTTAGGTTATATGTATATTTTTTTTTATGATATTTTTATAATCTTAGATTATAGATTATTTGTATTTGGGCAAATGGAAGAAGAGCTCTACAGTTCAATTTGTACCATTTTTACTTTGAGTAAAATAAATGTATTATTATTATTATTATTATTATTATATGAAGTATCGCAGAGAACGGTTTTATGACCTGTATTATTTACAATTTATATTAACGATTTACTTAACCCCATCTTCAAAAGACAATATCATATCCTATACAGATGATACTGCAATATTTGTGGAAGGCGATAACCGGTTGGATTTGCGACACTCTGTATCTACGGAACTGAAAAAAATTAAAACATGGTTTGACCAAAATTTGCTAAGATTAAATTGGGACAAAACTAAATATTTAGCTTTCACATCGTATAAAAAATACTTACCTGATTTCAGCAAAATACCCATAAATGATCGGGAAATCTCTTCTACCACAAGCATTAAATACTCGGGGATAACGATTGACAGTCGTCTAAGGTGGGATGCTCAAGTCAGTACTATTACAAAAAAGTTAAGATTTCTGATATACAAATTTAGAATTCTAAAGAAACTCTTGACCATTAAACAATTGAAAATAATTTACTATGCACTGGTAGAGTCGATACTACAATATGGAATAATAGCATGGGGTGGCGTAAAAAAGACTGATTTAATGCCATTAGAAATATTACAAAGAAAGATTATAAAAATAATGCTAAACAAAAATAATTTGTATTGTACAGAGCAATTATACCGAGAGTCTGAAATATTGGATCTAAGACGAATATGGGCCAAAATAATATTAATATATTTTTATGAAACAAAACGTACTTGCAATCTATAAGCCATAACTACTCTCCTAGGCAAAACGAAAATGAGTGAAGCGAAAAAGGACATAGGTAAAAGACATTTTGTTTATCTAGGTCAAAGGTTATATTATAATTTGCCCATTACTATTAGGAATAGTAAAACTGTTTATTTTTAAGAGAATAATAGTTAAAAAGTGGTTGAGAGATTAGACAGCCACACAAAAAAAATAAAGTGTCTTGACCCCAGAGACTGACTAGGTAGACTTTATATTTTTCGGGTCGCTGAATCCGAATCCGGGGTCCATTTGATCCCATATCATCAGGTTTAAGGTCATTTGAAGGTCAAATTGAGATATGACCCTGAAAAATTCCGTAAAAAATTTATGTTTATGTTTTTGAGGTTACTAAATCCGAATCCGGGGTCCATTTGATCCCATATCATCAGGTTTAAGGTCATTTGAAGGTCAAATTGAGATAGGACCGTGAAAAATTCCGCAAAAAATTTATGTTTATGTTTTTGAGGTTGCTGAATCCGAATTCGGGGTTTATTTGATACCATCATGTCAGAATCAAGGTCAAATAAAAGTCAAACACATGAAATTCAATAATACAATAAATTCAATAATCTTTTTGACCCCGGATTCTGAAAAATCCGAAAATTTTGCCTCCAAATACATCCTGAACGGTTCATGGAACTGATTTCTTAGGTCATTTGTTGGTTATCAAGCGGTCAAATGCTTATTTTCCATTTCTTAGCTGATATATCGATTGTAAATCGAAAACTTGCTCTATGACTAGTGACCTTCAAGTTTTTTTTGGTCGCTTATCACGATCCCGGTATCCATTTGATACCATGACGTATAAACCAAGGTCAATCGAAGGTCAAACGCCATAATTCGAATGGTATAACTTTTTTAACCCCGTATTCTCAAAGAACAAAAAATCTTACGTCCAAATACGTCTTGATCTGAGTCGAACCGAACTTTGGGTTTCATATGGAGGTATTAAACTATTTTGAGATGTTTTAAACTACATTTTTAAGTCCAAAGACCTAAATCCAAATCTGCTGAATTCAATAGCCTCAAAATTCAATAACCCAATAACCTAATAGCTCTAAAAACCTGATCCCGTAGCTATAAAATGGGGATTACAGACGATGAAAGCTGATGAATCCGTTTACTCGAATGAGCACATTGCTCAATAATGCCATAACCGAGTAACCCCATAATTTTATTACTTAGTCTCTCATAGCAAAAATTCTGTCCTTCACAAGTTTCACAACTCCAAACCATGCCACTGTAATTATGGAACGCATTTTCTCGCTCTGCAACTTATCATGAAATTTCTTTGCATGGAACAACCTTTACACCCAAATCAGCATAGCACTTGTGTCTCTGCATCCAGGGCACCTCCTCGCGGTGACGGCGGGCAACGGAGTAAGCCCGTTATGATGTACAAAATCCGTTCACGCAACCTCCTCGTGGTGTACATCGGGTAACGCTAATGCTGACGGTTTCACAATTCAGTTGAAAGATTCAAAAGAAATCTATCTGTATTTGACCTGCAGATGATCTTTCAGGGTCCAAAAAATTATATCATTCGAATTATAGCGTTTGACCTCAGTTTATACATCATGGTATCAAATGGATACCGGTATTGTGATAAGCGACCACAAAAACTTAAAGGTCACTAGTCACAGACGTAAGTTTTCGATTTACAATCGATATATCAGCTAAGAAATGGAAAATAAGCATTTGACCGCTTGATAACCAACAAATGACCTAAGAAATCGGTTCCATAAACCGTTCAGGATGTATTTGGTCGTAAAATTTTCTGCTTTTTCAGAATCCGGGGTCAAAAAAGATTGTCTTATTGAATTTTATGTGTTTGACCTTGATTCTGACATGATGGTATCAAATAAACTCCGGATTCGGATCCAGCATCCTCAAAAACATAAACATACATTTTTTACAGAATTCTTCACGGTCATATCTCAATTTGACCTTCAAATGACCTTAAACCTGATGACATGGGCTCAAATAAACCCCGGATTCGGATCAGAAATCTCAAAAACATATACATACATTTTTTACGGAATTTTCCATGGTCATATCTCAATTTGACCTTCAAATGACCTTAAACCTGATGACATGGGATCAAATGGACCCCGGATTCGGATTCAGCGACCCGAAAAACATAAAGTCTACCTAGTCAGTCTCTGGGGTCAAGACACTTTATTTTTTTTGTGTGGCTGTGTTATCTAAGATCGTTAATAGATCCACGATCTTTTAACTCTTTTCTTTAAATTCTTTAAATTTTGATTCTTTGTCCATTTTTTGACTACATTTTTATTACCGACTGTTTGTATTAAATTATTGTTCTTTTGCATCTACTTGTCCCTTATGTTACTAGATCAAGTTATTATGTATAATGCTCCATTCATTCATACGTTTTTAACTTAATATAATATGGATTTAAATCTATACTTATTTATTTATTCTGTAATTTAAATACTACTTCTATATATAGATATTATCCTTTGCAAATTTATACAAATTATCTAAATAAATATTATTATTATTATTATTACTATTCTATCTATTGAGAAAAAATCGAGTTTATGGCGGAGTCGCCGGGGATACGCCCATAAAAAACATTATCACTACCCCCCACTTACGTCATCATACAAGGTCAATAATATTATATAATTGTATTGTCAACAGAATTGCACAAGTTTGCAATGTTTCAAATTTTCTGTCCTTGTTTGCCCTTTTTAAGGGGATAACAGGTGGTGGTAGAGGGAAACTGACATGACGGAAATTTTTTTTGCGTCAAATATTGGCTTCAGCGCATCAAAATACTTCAGAAAAGTTAGATCAGAACCTTAAGACGAGACCTCTTTTTTTTGTAGATCCGTGTTATTAACATTCAATCATCCGTAACTCAAGAAGTAAGGCATTTGAAGCATTGTGCCCATGAAGATTTTTAATCAGGATCCCAAAACCTTATGAACAAGTTTGGCCGAAACCCAATTTCCGTAAGATTAGTTCTGGGTACTTTGAGCTTTTACACTAATTTCTTTTGTTTACTTCTCCTGAATAGAAGATAGCTGGGCACTTCCTTTTTCACTAGTTGGGCATTCATAGCTTTCATGTGGCTGTTCTCTTCTCACAAGTATATATAATTTAAATCTAGAATGTTCCCTGTAATTTAATAATATTTATATAACAATAAGTACCTTTACCACTTTCCTGGTATTTTTCTCCTTTTCTGCTAATTGCTGATTTACACTCATTAGTTCTTTGCCTGTGGTGAAAGTTATGTTTTTAAATATGTTGTTTTCCTCTTCAGAACTAAAATAGATGCACGATTGCCAGTCATAAAAAGTGATATTGGTCACCAGCGCCAGCGTTTGCTCGATTCTTTTCAAGGGCGAGTTAATTTTTTGATTCTCATGTTTGATGCTGTTTACATAACGCCGAGGACCGTTGATCTTTTTGAGAAAAAAAAAATGCTGAAATAAGAAGAATCTAAGGAATAAATTAAATATGTTTTAAAGTTTGACACATTTATATTTTATTATTAAAACCAAAATTTATTTTTATGCCGCACTTTTTTGAGTTTCAAGCAAAAGAAAAAGTCGAAAAAAAAATCAATCACCATGTACGTTAATGATTTCCGAAAGGTTAATACTGCCTTAGTGCCTAATATTAGTTTCTACAAATTGCGCCAATTGGTTAAATAATGTTAATATTGAGTCCAGCTTGCCAATGTTTGTAAAATATTCGATATATATTGGATTAATATATAGAAAATACAGCTGATAAGCTGATATAATATTGGCTAAATCTGACATATATTGCATCAGTATACAATATACGTGGCCCATTAGTGCGACAAAGTCCAATACCTCCTTTATTAGAAGAAATAGAAAAAAAAAATTTAACGAAAATTGTAGGTATCCTCTAAAATTATTACGAAGAATACAGGGTGTCACATAATTGCAGGACGAACCAAACATACATTTTCTTAAATGGAACACCCTGTATATTTTTAGATATTTGGAATCAGCTAGTTTTTTGCAATCTGCCAATATAGAGTTTTGTTAGTCTATACGGGGCATTTCAAGAGATATATACATTTTCATATTGGAATCGTTATGATATGAACGCCCTGTATCTTTTTGAAGATAAGAAGTTACATTATTTTGTCATTATGGGAAGTTGTACTATATTGTCTAATTTAGTAGCAATAAATTATTTTCTTAATTTGACATTATTTGTAAACAGGGTGAGGAAAAACTCGGATCTACGAATTTCTCTTTTTTTTTTTAAATGGAACACCTTATATTTTATACCAGCATTATTAAAGATATTTACTCTTCTTTAAGTTTTATTAAGCATTCTCTATACCTAAAACCTCAATTTTCTGAGATATTATGGGTTTAGTAGGAAAACTGCGTTTCATTAAACTTATTCCAAACTATCACGTTAGCTTAAACACCTCTGAAATGGGATAAAAAGAAGATTAAGCTACGAGAGTAGTTGTTACTTCTTAATCAATCGAATTATACAAATTAAGGTTAAACAACAGCGTACATACAATAAATATGAAACACACCCCCAGGGAGGGGCGAAAACTAGCCCCCATATATAAAAAAATCGATCCAAAACAGCAATGACTGTTGAAAAAGTTCGAAATGTCTAAGTTTTGTTAAAGTGTTAAGAAACTACATCAGGTCCGACGTAATCTTCATAAACTGCCCCTATAGGGTTGAGACAACCACCCTCAAGTTCAAAGGACACGAGAAAAACAAGAAAAAACGTGAAATCCAACAGGATTTCTATTTTCATGGATGCTATGATTGGCTGAAATTGCGTAGTACTCTAAAATAGAACCAGAAACTTACGTACCATCAACATCCTACACTGTTGACCCTCAGAGGGTGAGAAAACTACCCCCTATGTAAGATTTAACTATAAAAAGTTACAGTGAATTCGAAACACCTGCGTTGTGTAGAAGAGAGAAGAAACTAGACTATGTTCGACGATGTGCTTGAAAACCATCCCCACGGGGTTGCGAGATACGACCCCTCTATTTGTAGGATGCTGGAAAAACAGAGAGAAACTAACCGTATTTACATTTTTATGGATGCTATGATTGGCAAAAATCGCGTTGCACACTTAGAGTTTGAAACTCATGTCCTTCCTATAAATGTTATTAAGTAACACCGCCAGAAAGGATGTAAACTACCGTAATTCAAGATGTAACGAAAAAGCTATACTGTTGTTATTCGTTTCATTTCCATAGTTTTTTTTATATGTTTTTCTCGTGTGCTTTATACTTGGAGAACTCTAAAGGGGTAGCGTCTCTCAACCCCGTGGGAGTGGTTTTCAAGCACAGCGTCGAACATAGGGTAGTTTCTTCTCTCTTCCACACAATGCAAGTGTTTCATATAGAAGTCACTGTAATTTTTTATAGGCAAACCTTACATAGGGGGTAGTTTTCACACCCTCTGTAGGTTGACACTGTAGAATGTTGATGGCACGTAAGTTTCTAGTTCTACTTTAGAGTACTACGCAATTTCAGCCAATCATAGCATCATGAAAATAGAAATCCTGTTGCATTTTACGTTTCTTCTTGTTTTTCTCGTGTGCTTTATACTTGGAGAACTCTATAGGGGCAGTTTATGAATATTACGTCGGACCTGATGCAGTTTCTTATGATTTTCACAAAACTTAGACATTTTGAGCTTTTTTAGCAGTCATTGCTGTTTTGGATCGATTTTTTTTATATATGGGGGCTAGTTTTCGCCCCTCCCTGGTGTGTTTCATATCTATTGTATGCACGCTTCTGTTTAACATTAATTTGTATAATTCGATTAATTAAGATGTGATAACTATTCTCGTAGCTTCATATTCTTTTTACCCCATTTCAGGGGTGTTCTTTGGCTCTAGCTAATGATTTTGGATTTCTACGATTGTACGTACGATTCTTTTTGACCCCGGATTCGGATTCAGCGACCGAAAATATATAGGAATACATGGGTCTGGTTCGTTGCTTTGAACTTTTTTTTTGTGGGGCTGTGTAATTTGAAAAATTCAAAATGCAAAAACATTGGTACTGTCGTGAGCAAAAAAATAGGTCAACTATTTTTTCTAATGTAAATCTATCTCTATTTGCACACTTGCAATGAATTTTGACAAATAACTGACAAAGTCATAAAAATTAAAGTTAGATATACACAACTAGATTTTAGCAAAAATACGTTACAAGATTTGTCCCATTTTTTTTGCGCACGACAGTACCTTAACTTTCCTTCCTTTACAAATGGTGTGTTTTTTTTTGTTATAATTAGAAATATAGCAAATGATTCTATGTTTAAAATAAAATCCAAATGTTCATATAAAATAAATGTATCAGTGAAAGAATAGTACATTGTGTATCTAGTAGTTAAAGCAATACATTTCCGGACGACAATGTTAGCCGAGGCCAGCAAGCATGTCCGGGAATGTGTTTTTACTACGAGGTGCACATACTATTTTTTCTGAAATCGCAATCAATAATATTATAAATATATAAAAATACAAAAATATATACATATTAAAATATGTATAAAAACAGTCCGGAAAAGTTAACTTTCCCCGACTGTTTTCTAATAGTTGCTTGGCAACGGATTAAAATACTAGAATAACATATTTTGGGATCTAAAATTGCACCGAAAAAGTAGACATTCTTGATTTATTTCAGAAAAATATATTTTCTTAATATAAAGGGTGACATTAAAACAATGAATTCCTGATATTACTTTATCGTGAATATTTTATTTTAATTGTCATTTTCTGTGTATATTAAGCATTTTAGCATGAATACAGAGTCAGAATGAATCCTATAAATATTAAAGGTGAAGATACTTGAGTCTCTTTTAGCATATCGGCATAACAAACCTACTTACCATTAGTGTAATTACGCCGCTTATTATAAATATAATATATTTTAAATATCTTGGAATATTATCCAAGTTATTTGCAATATTCAAAGAAAGTAGTACGAGTCTTGAGAGCTTCATATAAAATTGTGCTGGAAAGTGTGTGATGCAAAGAAACTACTTCAGCTGCATAATATACCTAACGTTAACTTACCTTCCATTAATACAAAACCAATAGCTATCATTATTTATTCAAGAGTATGTTAACTTTGAATCTAGTTGTGCTAGAGGGTGCTGAATGTAAACACTGTGAGTCAACAAATTTGATAGAAAAGAGTAAATGGGGGGAGGTCTAAAAAATTTCAACTTTTAATATAGCTATCCTTGTAGATAGTGTGGTGGCTTAGCGAAGAGATTGTGACCTGCTGGATTAAAGCTCCAAATTTTGCACACTTCTTATATACCCTCAGTAATATCAATTCAGGAGGGGCACCCGATTTCAGTGTCCGCCATCTTGAAATACGACGCCATCTTTGTTTTCTTTGAACTGTACCTGTAAATTTTCGACTTTTATTTGGTTTCTACTAAATATCTCCCCAACTTCTGGGTTTGTAGCAAAAAGGATTTAATTTAAACTAAATTTGCAACAATTTGAGATCAGAACTGCTTTTGTAATTTTAATATTTTGTGAGATCAAGCTTCTAAAGTTTTGGACTTTTGTCAGGTTATTCATATTTTTGTCGGTTTTGCTAAATATCTCCAATGCAGTCAGTTTTACAGCAAACATAGTTTTATTAATGTTTCAGAAGAATAAATAGGTTACAATGTAAGTAAAAAAAAGACATCGATACAATCACAATTAGCTGAGATAATATATTTGACCATGTTACAAACGTTTCAATACAAAAAATTACAGAACAACTATTAAGAAAATAATCATAAAAATTATATTTATAATGTTGTTATTATTATATTCATAATGTTGTTATTTACTCTTCACAATGGCCTTTGCAATGACAATGAGGCAAGTGGAGACTTGTTACAAACGCAATTATTAGAGCACAGGGGTTGAGCCTTACATCCGCACATGATTACTTCCCTACAACTCTTGATTGCTTCTGGTAGACATCCAAATTGGTTGCCATGTCTCTTCGTTTGTTTTCCATCCAAAGTTAGCCGGAGTGCATTTTGGAGTGATTTCAAATTGGTTAACCAGATATTAATAGATGCTTTTTTTCCTTGTGTGAAGAGATCCCCTCTTAGCTTGTTGATGCTGTCAAGTTCTGTTGTGTTTCCATCGTACAGGATGCATGTGAATCGTTCTATGAGTTCAAATGCCTTTGTTTTAGCATCTACTGGCGGAAATGGATGTTTTTCCGAGAAGATAAATCCTTCAATGCCTGGAAGGTATGCTTTCCATGTTTTCCATGCTGACTTTTTCCCCTTATCAAAAAATTGTAGTGTCTGAACCCGTGAAAACATGGAAAAAGGGCAATGCTTGCCACATATTTTCTCCGAGCTCTTGGCAGATGGCGTTGATATGATAATAAGTGTTTATCCTTACCAAATACAATCCAATATTGAATATTAGGTTTGTAAGTTTGCAGCTTGGAAAAGATGCCTACTAGTATTACAATAACACCTGTGTCCACTGTACTTATGAGGATGTTGGTTACACCTTTTTTGTAATGCATCCAATATATGAAGACACATTCTGGTATCAGCTTCTTCGTGGTCAGTTTCGAACATCGGTGCACCGTTATTTCTTGAAATAACAGATTTACCATAGGTGATGTATATCTCTTTATCTTCTTTTACGTCATAAGCTGCGACTGCATCACTTAGTAAGGTAAACAGTTTTGTCTTGTTCTCTGAATTCTTCAGGAATGTAACAAATTTTTTGGGGAGTGTGGTTTTCTTTGTTACTTTTCTCCTTTCTCCCTTCCCTCTCTTCACACGTGTAGTTTTCTTCAGACTATCTCGCTTGTATATGTCCCATACAACATCGATTCGTAGGCAAAGGTAATGAAAAAAAAATACCACTGCTAGAAACACTGGAAGAAGAATGTGATCGCGTCGTATTTAGAATGTCTGGATGCTTGTATCTCGCAAAATATTAAAGTTGCAAAAGCAGATCTAGTCTAAAGTTGTAGCAAATTTAGTCTAGATTAAAACTGATTCGATTAGTGTTGCTGTAAACCCAACGATTTTCGTAATAACCTGAAAAAAGTTCAAAACTTTGGAAGCTTGTATCTAACAAAATATTAAAGTTACAAAAGCGGCTCTTGTCTCAAATTGTATCTAGTTTAAATTAAATCTTTTTTGTTTAAACTCGGAAGTTGGGGAGATATTTAGTAAAAATCAAATAAAAGTCGAAAATTTGCAGGTACAATCCAAAGAAAACAAAGATAGCATCGTATTTCAAGATAGCGGACATTGAAATCGGGCACTCCCCGTTGAATTGATAGTACCGAGGGTATATGAGAACTTCAGAATCCAGCAGGTCACGATTCTGGCTAGTATTTGTTCTAAGCCACCACACTAAAATATGCTTTCTCTTAAAGAGGTTTTGCTAGATTACGCTTGGCGCATGGACTATTTGTAGCGAATACCGAATATTAACTGGGGAGGACTTGCATTAACCTGTCTGTTTCATTCTTAATTTAACTAAAGTTTTATTTATTTTTCTTTAATTAATAGAGGTGATAAATACATATTATTAATTTCGCGTAAGATATATAGAGAGCGTTAGCAGGTAATTATTTCCTGTGCGAGGAAGAGGAATTAATTCGTGATATATCGGATGATTCAGTTTGGTATTCGCCCCCCTGTATATTTTTTATTTTAACAGAAAACTACAATAAACCATATATATTTGTAAATCGTTTGTCAAGCTCTATCGAATGACGTCCTTAAATCATCTCTTTGATCACATATGCCAAAATAACGATAGTCAACTTTTTTTTTTTAAATGGTATGCTATACATTTTTTGCCGATTGTTGTAGAGCTTCCCTTTCTGCATTCAACCATGTGAAAAAGTATACACTTCCATAAGGAAAATTTTGAGAAAATTAATAAAATACGAAAAAAACTTAATTTAAAGGTTTTGTTTCTGATTCAACATAGTTAGCCATGGAAATAATTGAATTTTGTCATTGTTAGTAATGTCAAATTGAAAATACTGTTATTTGTGACTGTGTTATTCGGTTTTGTTTTATGTCATACTTCTAAATAGATTTACACAATGGTATCTTACACTAATGAAGAAAAATTGGACATGATATTAATTTATGGAGAGTGCGGAAAAACAGTAAAGCAGCCAAACGTTTATATCAAGATCGCTTTCGAAATAGGCCGGTACCATCAGACAAAATGTTTGCAAAATTGGTAAGAAATATGAGCGAAAGTGGAAGTTTTGAGAAAAAAAGAAACGTTTTTAAGCCCAGAACCGCACGAGATGAGGAACATACAGTTGCAGTTTTAGCCCGTGTTTTCTTAGACCCGCATATTTCTATTCGTCAGTTAGCGACAGAAACTGATATTTCATATTCTTCAATTCAAAGAATTCTGAGAGACAATAAACTGCGACCATATAAAATACATTTACATCAGGGCTTGCTTCCAGGAGATTACGAGAGACGTTTATATTTTGTAGCGTGGTTGGCAGTTACTCAAGAAATGACTATTAAGATCGCATCATGTAGTCAGATGAATCCCGTTTCCATAATAATGGAATTGTCAATAGACATAACTGCCATTATTGGTGGCAGGATAATCCTCACTGGCTTCGGGAAACTAATTTCGAAAATATCTGGGGAATTAATGTAAGGTGTGGAATTCTCAACGGACAAATTATAGGACCAAAGTTTCACGAAGGCACGCTTACTGAAGAAAGATATCTACAGTTTTTAAGAGAGCTGTTAAATTTCATAGAAGACGTTCCATTATATATTAGGCATGACATGATATTACAACAAGATGGGGCACCGCCACATAATGCTATAATTGTAACGAATTACTTAAATGCAGCTTATCCAGGTAGATGGATCGAAAATCGTAGTGAGGGAGTCAAGTGGCCTGCCAGATCACCGGATCTCACACCGTGTGATTTTTTCCTTTGGCCATATCTAAAAGAAAGAGTGTACTTTACACCTCTAAATTATGTCGAAGATCTTAAAAATAGAATACGAATTGAATGCCGCAGATTAAATGTTGAAATTCTTCAACATGTATGTATCCAGGGCGTGATAAACACAGAAGCGAACGGAGGACTCTTCGAACATATGAAGCAATAAATAATGTTTTTTTTTCTTAATTGTTAGTTAGTTCTCAAGTATTGGTAGTTTTTTTATTGGTAATTGTTATTTATTATTAGTTGTTATTTTAATATTATTGTTGAGTGTTATTATCATTAATTAACTAAAGATACGACATTAAATGTTTGTTTATATAAAAATGAATTACATAATTATTTAAAAACAGAACTTTGTTTGGTCAAAACATTAAACTTTGTTCCGAAATTTTTATGCCTCATCAGTGCCGTACACAATCCTCGAAAAAATCCCTCTCTTTCGAATCTGATTTGCCTAGTTGGTACTAGTTACATTACTTACAATATCAAAATTCAATTGCTTCCTTGGCTAACTATGCTGATTCAGAAAAACCTTTGAATGACGTTTTATCATATTTTATTAATTTTTTCGAAATTTTCCTTATGTTGAAGAATGAATTTTAACATTTTGACATCTGCAGCATTCAATTCGTATTCTAGTTTTAAGATCTTCGACATCATTTAGATATAAAGTAAACTTTTTCTTTTAAATAGAACCAAAGGAAGAAATCTAACGGTGTTTAAAAACGTTTCTTTTTTTCTCAAAACTTCCACTTTCGCTCATATTTCTTACCAATTTTGCAAACATTTTGTCTGATGGTACCGGCCTATTTCGAACGCGATCTTGATATAAACGTTTGGCTACTTTGTTTTTTCCGCACTCTCCGTAAATTAATATCATGTCCAATTTTTTTCCATTATTGTAAGATACCATTGTGTAAATCTATTTAGAAGTATAACATAAAACAAAAACGAATAACACAGTCACAAATAACAGTATTTTCAATTTGACATTACTAACAATGACAAAATTCAATTGTTTCCATGGCTAACTATGTTGAATCAGAAACAAAACCTTTAAATTAAGTTTTTTCGTATTTTATTAATTTTCTCGAAATTTTCCTTATGGAAGTGTAAGTATAATTTTTTCACATGGTTGAATGCAGAAAGAGAAGCTCTACAACAATCGGCGAAAAAATGTATACCATACCATTTGAAAAAAAAAGTTGACTATCGTTATTTTGGCATCTGTGACCAAAAAGATGATTTAAGGACGTCATTCGATAGAGCTTGACAAACGATTTGCAAATATATATGGTTTATTGTAGTTTTCTGTTAAAATAAAAAAGATACAGGGGGCGAATACCAAACTGAATCACCCGGTATGTTCATATTGAGACTGTTCGAAGAACATAACATCGAATTTCTGCATCCAGGATTTAGAAAAAAGATAAGACTGCTTAGCGTGTTAAATAAAATAATTTGCCATTAATGTCCACATTTGTTCATTTTTCGAACTCATTAAATAACAAATATTTTTGTTAAATTAAAACCTTTGATGTACCGAGTTTCGTGGTGACCCGGTGTATATTTCCAATTAATTTAACACATATCTTACTCCTTTTCCTATCTAACAGAAATATCAAATTCAAGTCAGAATATTCGATAGTTAGGTTTATTTAATTAAAAGACCTAGGATAAGTCAAGACGGTTCGAGGAAACTAAATGAATTACGAGAGGGAAACTTCGAAATTACTTCTAGTCAAGTTAGACGTGGGAACGTAACGTTGATAAGGCCGTTTTTACCTCAATTTGTCACCGCTCTAGCGTGACCTTGCCACTTTTTAAACAGAAGAAATAAATAGAATTTTACCAGCTCTACATTATGGTACAAGGAATTAGTTTTACGCGACTGTGGAAAAACTGGGTCGTTATGTACGGACCGTCGAGTAAAACAAAAGGAAAACTGCCGTAACCGCTGAAAAACTTTGAAAATCTCAGAACATGTTCTCTTTGCGTTTATTTTGATGAAGGAACATATATCAGCCTTGTACTTGGTATTCCTATTTTTAACAACAACCATCCACATTTATGTTTGATTCATGTATGATTCAGTATGTTATTATACTCTTCGCAAATACGAAAACGAAGAGTATATTGCATTTGATCGGCACATTTCTAAATCCGTAAATATCGCTCGCAGACAAAAAATTTTCATATCATTGTGTTAGTGAACGAATTCTGAACAACTTTCAAAATGTCCGTCTGTCCGTCTGTCCGTCTGTCCGTCTGTCCGTCTGTCCGTCTGTCCGTCCGTCCGTCACGTTTCTTGTAAGCACGATAACTCAAGAAAGAAAAATCCGACTGTATTGAAATTTGGACAGTAAGTTAGTATTAGCTAGAGGAAGAACCCTATTGTTTTTTAACAAAATAGATTGGTAAATAAAAAAGTTATTAGTAATCTAAAATTTAAAAAAATATTTTTTACATTTTTTTTTTATGGTTTGTAATAAATAGAAATTTTGCGACATGTTATTTCCTATCACTATTTTTTTTTATACATTTTACTAATGTGTGTTTCCTAATGATCACAATAAATTTTCTAATAGTATATATTACACTCATTAACTATTTTATTTATAAGAAATGGTGGTGTAGCGGCAAGAGTTAGGGAGACCACCAGGCCGACAGTTCTCGTACGGGTTTTTTCGTTTAGCTTTTTACCCGAGTCAGCAACCCAAATTTTGTAAGTGCTTTCCCAAGTGTTGTGTTATTTTTAATTAGTTTTAGGTCTCTGCGTAGACAGCAATTTTTAATATTATTATTGGTTTTAAGTTTGTTTATAACAAACAGGAGAGCTAATCCCCCTCCCCCCCGTTAACCGTTAAGCCGAACCGGACCTGCCCCGTCCCACCTTACATTCACCACGGCACCACGTGCCGTGGTTGTTTGGTTGGCCCCAGGCCAGGATCCGGCAAGGCACATATAGTTGTACTAAACTTAAGAATAAAATCTGTTTTCTTCTTCTTCTTCGTCTCGCAATCCAAGAGTCCTGGGTTCAACTCCCGGGCAAGTTTAATGTTGGAATTTTTTTTTTTTTATGTAATTTTAGAAAATACAATACATAATATTTGAATAATTAAGTAATATCCAAAGAATAGACAAAAAAAATTGTTATAAGATAGCAAGGACTACTAATTTTTATATGGTGATAAAGATTTTATGTAGCGTTATTTTTTTCTTTATATAATGTTAACAGTTTTTTTTTGTTTTGCGCCATATAACGGAGTATATCTGTATAATATATTCCCTTTCCTTTAGTATTTTTTTATATTGTCGGTAATACTTGTAAAAATGAAATAGGTATACTAGCTAGATATTTATTTCCGCATTTTAGCTATTTATAATGATTTATTTGTATTTCTAAAATTTCACCATTTGAAAATATGTATTTTGTCATGCTCCGCACATAAATTATATTTTTGCAGTGTTGTATTTTTATATTGTTGATTTTGATATTTCATATTTAAATATTTCTATTTTGTCGAGCAATGAATTATTATTATTATTAATTAATATATCATATTACCGTTTTTGCAATTATTATAATTAAAATAAACATTTAAGACATAAAACATAAAAGCAGTTAGGTAAGGTAAACAACAAACAGCTGAAGAACAGTCAAGTATTCAATTTGAATTGACCGCCAAATGATACGAATATATTGACCAATCACAGCAAAACTTAACCGTGACTTTCTATATGGCGCTAATGCATGTTAAATGACATCTACTGTCTAGATATCAACTGTGTCAGTGTTTTAGTTAGTGATAAAATATTGTATTTTAAAAATTGAACAATTTAAAAATCGTTACATGTCTCGTAAATAAATCAATAAAAGTGGTATAACGAAAACAGTTAATTTAAGTGACAAGTTGAAAGAATTATCTACATACCTTGTGTAGGTACCTCACTGTTTGTAAAACTTTCGTGATAAATTCTTTAAATGAAAAATAGCCTCTCTCTACTATCCGTTGGTAAGAGTATTGATTTCTATATATATTGTTATTATCTTTAGTTTGTTTATTGTTGCTTGCAGTTATTATCTCTAGCTTTAAGTAATCATTCTTTCTTATAAGATAGGTAGGTAGTAGAATAAACTTAATAGGTAAGTGCATTTTACAAAAATATATTCTTAGTGTGGTTTCACGAAAAACTTGTGTATAATGCTCTACGATACATTTACCATATTTTTATTAATGAAGTATAACTTTTGCTGGAAAATATAGAAGTACATAGGTACAAACAAAATCATCATCGAAAATTTTAAAATTCTTAATTCTTGGCCAGAAATTGATTTTTATTTTATTTTAAATTTGTTAATTAAATTTTTATTACTTAAATTTACTGTAAGTGGTAGTTTCACCAAGATTATATTAAACTATTCGTACGTATAGTTGAGGTTTAATATTTTTTAAAGATAACTGTTTAAGAAATACAGATATTGTAGGCAAGCAAATGAACTTAATATATTAATTTATTAGCATTATTTTAAGAAAAATACTTTTTCTGTATAAAATAAAAGTTACTATTAATAAGTGCGTATTATAAAGTTTATTTGATATTTATATATAATGCCTAAAACAAAGAAGCAGTCGCATAAGAAACGAAATTCGCAAAATAAAAAAGCCGTACAAGCTTTACGTGAAAGTCAGGTAAGTGAGGAATCAAGTGAATTCACAGCAAAAACTACTGTTGAACGAAAGCGTAAATCAAGACAAAATGAAGAACAGAAAATCCGAGAACAAACTATTAATACAATGCAACATAAAAAGCGCAGACTTAGTGATGCATACAGACAAAATGAGAACGAAAGAAATGCATCAGCATGTCAAGATAGAAGAAAAAATGAAGAATACCGTATTGTGGAAAGGGAAAGGGACAAATTAGAACACGAGAAGAGAAGAAAAAATGAAGAATACCGAAATACAGAAAAGAAAAGGAACACTATAGAACACGAAGAGAGAAGAAAAAATGAAGAATACCGAAATAAAGAAAAAGAAAGGAACACTGTAGAACACGAAGAGAGACGAAAAAATGAAGAATATCGTATTGAGGAAAGGGAACGGGACAAAATAGAACACGAGAAGAGAAGAAAAAATGAAGAATACCGAAATAAAGAAAGGGAAAGGAACACTATAGAACATGAAGAGAGAAGAAAAAATGAAGAATACCGTATTGAAGAAAGGGAACGGGACAAAGTAGAACACGAAGAGAGAAGAAAAGACGAGGAATACCAAAAAGAAGAAAGGGAAAGGAACACTGCAGAGCGCGAAGAGAGAAGAAAAAATGAAGAATACCGTATTGAGGAAAGGGAACGGGACAAAGTAGAACACGAAGAGAGAAGAAAAAACGAGGAATACCAAAAAGAAGAAAGGGAAAGGAACACTGCAGAGCGTGAAGAGAGAAGAAAAAACGAAAAATATCGAAATGAGGAAAGGGAAAGGGACAGCATGGAACACCAAAAGAGAAGAGAAAATTTGGAATATCGAATTGGAGAACAGGTAAGGAATTCTTTAGAACATTATTTGCATAGATCACAAATTGTACAAATTAATATAGACATAGAAAATAACAATAGACATTTAAGTAATATAGAAATATTTAATGTTATTAAGCAAAAGGGTCCTACCTGCGTGTGTGCATGTTGTGGAGGTCTTTTTTTTAATAAATCCATTTCTAAATTAAAGAAAAGTGTTATTATATTAAAATATGATTTAGAATTTGCCGATAAGGTTTTTAACATGGCAACTGGTGAAGAAGAATTTTTTTGTTTTACGTGTAGATCCAATATTATGAAAGGAAAAGTACCAAGAATTTCTCTATATAATATTAATTTTGTTAACGTCCCACACTTATTAAAAAAGTTGACATGTTTAGAAGAAAGATTAGTTAGTCCAAGAATTCCTTTCATGAAAATTACTAGGTTAGGATTCGAGAGGCAGTGTGGGTTACAGGGACAAGTGGTTAATGTTCCTATAGATATAGATACTTCGGTTCATCGACTTCCGCGAGCGTTTGATGAAACTTATACTATACAACTAAATTTAAAACGAAAATTGGAATATAGAAGTAGTTACATTTGTGAAACCATTAGGCCTCGTGTAGTTTTAGATGCCGCGAAATATTTAATTGCAAAGCCCTTGTATATAGAAAAAGGGATCACTGTTTCAGAGAACTGGATTCAAGACAGGCCAGCTTTAGAAAATTTCATTATTTTGGAAGAAGATATTGAAAATTTTAATAACCTCAATAAAAATTTTGATGGGGAAAATGTTGATGATATTAATGAAATTAATTTAAATCAAGAAACTCTTTTAGACAATATTCATTTGGAGAATATTACCCTTGCTCCCGGTGAGGGCCAGAAACCTTTATCATTGCTACTGGACGAACATGCTGAAGAACTGTCTTTTCCAACAATTTACGGTGGGGAAGCACGGAAACCACGGATAAATTTAAGCTACGGAGAAATTTCCAAATTTGAAATTCGGCACTGCGATAGGAGATGTGTGAGGGTTGATAAGTTATTATATACATATAAAAAATTAGAAATTTCCAAAATTCAAAGTGCGATTAATATTTGTTTAAGAAAAAATCTAATACTGAAAATGTGACTGTCGGGAATCTTTTGAATAACAATTTTATTAACAATTTAGTCCAGCACGATGACGGTTTTCGAGTTTTAAGTAATGTACGAAGTTCACCTGCATATTGGGAAAAACAAAAGAAAAAAGTTATCGCTATGGTACGTCAATTTGGTCTACCAACCTTTTTCATAACTCTTTCAGCAGCCGAAACTCATTGGCCTGAACTTTTAGTCATACTGACGAAAGTATTAGAAAATAAACAAATTTCATTAGAACAGGCATCTCAGTTGGAGTTTTCTGAAAAGGCCCGATTAATCCGAAGTGATCCGGTGACTTGTGCTAGGTACTTTGATTATAGAATTCATGAGTTGTTGAAATTATGCAAAGGTAAGTCAGGTGTTTTTAGGGACAATTCTGTCGCCCACTATTTCTTTAGAATAGAGGATCAGAAAAGAGGATCTCCACATCTGCACGGTATGTTTTGGCTAAATGATGCTCCTATATTCAACCCCGATAGTACAGAACATTTAGAGACGTGTATTTCTTTTATAAACAAATATATTTCATGTAGTTCCTCTGCCCCTTTTGTTGAAAATTTGGTACCACTTCAAACACATAAACATAACAAAACATGTCAACGCGAGGTGAAGGGCAAAACTATCTGCCGGTTTGGGTATCCACTTCCTCCCATGCAAAATACCTGCATTCTTTTACCTTTTCAGAATTTAACGTCCCATGAAAAATCCGTTTATTCGCAAAATTATTCCAAATTTCTGGACATCTTAAATTCTGCAAACTTACACAATTCCGATTTAACTTTCTCAGATTTTCTAAAAAATGCAGGCTTAACAGTAAATGAATATATGAACGCAATTAGAGCCAGTATTAAGAAACCCAAAATTTTCCTTAAACGTTCATTTAAAGACAGATTTCTAAATTCTTTTAATCCAGAAATTATTTCCCTACATCAAGCTAATATGGACATTCAGTATATTCTTGATCCGTATGCATGCTGCTCCTACATTATTGATTACATAAACAAGTCACAGACTGGAATTTCTAAACTATTAAAGGAGGCACTTCAAAATTTAAGAGAGGGAAATTATTCCGTGAAAGACAGATTGCGGGCCGTGGCTAATCAGTTTATTAATTGCAACGAAATTAGTGCGCAACAAGCTGCGTACAATGTTCTCGGGATGCATATGAGTGAAACTAGTGAATCGGAAATTTATATAAATACGGCTCCTATAAATGAACGCGTTAGATTATTAAAGACGAATAAAGATTTGGATATGTTAGACTTTGATTCCACAGATGTTTTTGCTTTAGGTCTTTTGGATTACTATGTTAATCGCCCAGATAATTTGGAGGATGTATGTTTAGCATGTTTCGCGGCCGATTTTACATACACTAAAACTCTTTCCGAACACAACATCACAGAGAACACTTACACACTAAAAAATAATTTAGGTTTCCTGAAATCACGAAAATTTTCTAAAATAATAAGATTTAGGAAGTATGGGCTTCAACAAGATCCAAAAAACTATTATCGGGAACATTTAATGTTATATTTAAATTGGCGCAATGAAGAAGCTGAACTACTGAATGTTAATCATGAAAGTAGGTTTAATCAAAATTTTATAACCATTATTAACAACAAGAAATTATTTAACGTCTTTGAGGACACCGATTTAGACAGTATCTTAAATGAACTTGAACACCAACACGATCAACACAACACCAACATTCCAGACATTACTCAAGTGAATCTTGACGAGGAATTTTTACCTTACGCGTTACAAGACATGCAGTTAGATATTTTGGCTGAAATCGGCATGCAAGAAGTTCCAGAAATTTTAAAGCATACATTTAACATCAGATTTTAGTCAACGGATGAAGAATTTGCAAAAATAACGCGGTCTTTAAATTTGAAACAACAACAGTACTTAAAACATTTTTTACATAACATTCGAACAGGAAACACGATGCATGAATTCATCTTCGGTGGAGCTGGAGTAGGCAAATCTACATTAATAGAAGCATTGTACCAATCTCTATTAAGATATTTTAATACAATTCCTGGTAATAATCCAGACGATGTAAAAATTTTATTAACAGCTCCTACTGGTAAGGCAGCTTTTGGTATTGGTGGTGTAACTTTGCATTCTGCTTTTGCTCTTCCTATCAATCAAACAAGCAATACTTCACTCATTCCACTTTCATACGATGTCATTAATACACTAAATACAAAATTGTCCAGTTTACGCGTAATATTTATAGATGAGATATCTATGGTTGGTACGAAAATGTTTCACAATCTAGATGCCCGGTTAAAACAAATTTTTAAAAGTAGATTACCTTTTGGAGGGATTTCTGTTGTAGTATTTGGGGATTTAAAGCAGTTACCTCCCGTTGGTGACAGGTGGATTTTTCTAAGTTCTTCTCGTGATCCATATAGTGAATTGGTTGGGGAACCACTTTGGTCATTGTTTACATGTTTCGAATTGACTGAAATTATGCGCCAAAAAGATGATGTTCCATTCGCAAATGCCTTAAATAACTTAGCAATCGGTGCAATGTCTAAAGAGGATATAGAATTACTGCAATCAAGGGAAGGAAAAGACGGTTCAGATTTAGCAGAAGTTCATTTATTTAGAAGCAACGCGGAAGTTGATCATTTTAATAATATTAAATTATCAACATTACATTCAGAAAGTGCCGTTTGCTTGGCTATAGATGTAGTGAAAGAGAGTTGTACGGAACAGGTCAAAATAAAATTACTAGAAAATATTCAAAAACTAAAAATTTCAGAAACGTTTGGACTTGCTCATAGCTTAACTTGCAAAATAGGAGCGAAGTACATGTTGACAAATAATATAGACACCGATGATGGTTTAGTAAATGGAGCTACAGGTATTCTAAAACATATCACATATGGGATTTCCAATAAAGAACGGATTCCGGAAATTTTGTGGATACATTTTTCAGATGTACAGGTCGGACGCGTTACAAGATCAAAATTTCAATTAAACAATGATTTTACACTAATAAAACGCATTGTTCGTAATATTAAGCGCACGAAAAAAAGTAATTTGTCAGTGGAACGCAAGCCATTTCCTTTGGTGGTGGCAGAGGGAATTACTATACATAAAAGTCAGGGTGCGACATATAAAAGTGTTGCAGTTCATTTAAAAGCCGGTATAGCTCGAAATGCACTATACGTTGCTTGCAGTAGGGCAACTAGTGCCAGTGGGTTATATTTAATTGGTAAATTTCAACCACCTCAGCAAACTAAAAACTGCATTGTATTGTCAGAAATTGATAGATTAAAAAATAGAGCCAATTTAGTACCTACATTTGAATTTTTGGTAAACCGAAAGCCAAACGTATTTCAAATCATGTATCACAACGTTCAAAGTTTGCACAAACATTTCGATGATGTTATTTCCGATTACTGTTTTACTTCTTCGGATTTCTTGGCGTTCGTAGAAACATGGACACTTGCAGGGGACGACTTAAACATTCCCAATTTCACCATTTGCTGTAGGCCAGAAAGTTTAGAGAGAAAACCCTGTGGTATCGTTTGCTACATAAAAAATAACGTCCTCAATAATTTCACCCATCTGGAGTCAGTAGTAATATTTGATAATGGACAAGTTTTAGAAATTGTAGTAGAACAAATATTTAATTTGATTTTGATTATTACTTACAAAGGGCCAAATTTTTCAATAATTAAAGCTGCAAATATTTTAGATAGTATTTTATCAAAATTTACATCTGCCAATATCATTATACTGGGAGATTTTAATGTAGATCTAACAAAAAACAGTAATAGCGCAATATCACAAACTTTAATTAAATTTCACTTTCAATCAATTCTAGCTCCTAATGAATCCACAACAAATGTGGGGACACAAATCGATTGGTGTTTCTCCAAATTCATTCCAAATTTTTACAATATTGGTGTATATCCAACAGTTTTTAGTTTTCATAATTCTTTATATTTACAATTAAAAAATTCACATAAAAATTTCGAAGCACTTAATTCAGAAGATTCTCCAATTGAAGTCACTTCTTTAGGACCAGTTAATAATCCAGGCCAAAAGAATAAGCAGAATTTAACACAACCAATTAAATTTTCAGAATTACAGCCACCTCCTAATTTGAATTTTGATTTTTGTATTTCTTCTCCAGTTATCGAAGTTAATAACCCTCCGGACAGCAATTTCGACAATAATTCAGATTTAACGGATGTTATTCAAATTCTGTAGTGCAATGTGTTCTACGCTTAGACTATTTAATGCAAGTACTAGATAGTTATGCCGTAAATGAGCAGTCCATAGAAGATTTAGTAACGTCAATGTTAAATATATATAAGCCACATAATAGGAATACTCACTTTAATACTGATATTATTCGACGAGTTGTTTCTGGTCCGGGAACTCCTGACTACACAGTAGATCAGCAACAAGATGCTCAGGAATTTCTTTGCAATTTAATAGATAAAATGTCATCAACGGTTAATCCCCAAATTAAAACTATTTTTGAATTTCAAAATATACAAACTTGTACGTCTTGTAATCATCGGCGTAATAATCAAAATTCGGAATTTTGTATTTTTCTCAACTTTAGCGATCATATTGATAAAACGTCGGTATCGCTTTCATGCCTCTTGGAAACAGCTGATCAATTTTCTGCTGATTGTCAAAACTGCCATAATACTGTAGATTTTTCAAAACAAAACTCTTACAATTTCGAGAATAACCAGTATCTTGTATTAGTATTGTTAAAATACTCGTATAATGTTCGAGGGGAAAGTTTCAAACTCAATATAGATATTTCTAATTTTGACGAAAATAATTTAATCATTAACAATACACCATTTAAAACTTTAGGCATAATAAATCATCACGGACATAACGTTAATCAAGGTCATTATACGTGTCTAATTAGAAATTATTTTAATTCATGGATTTTATGTGACGATTCTAATATTATCTACAACAAACATATTGACAAATCTTTAAAAAACGCGTACGTAGTAATTTTGGAAAAGACCGAGTAAATTGTTTTATTTACTTTCCTTAATCAGTAAATTATTATTCAGTGCAGGTGAGGATTGGGAAGGCTAGAAGGGGAGGTTTGGAGGCCTTCAGTTAAAAAAAAAACTAAAGTACTTGATTAAAAATAATTAGATTTCTAGAAATCAAATATGATGACAGTCTAGAACACCTGCTCCACGCCTCCATATATCATCTCTAATTGCAGAAGTTATCGATTTAAAGTCAATAGGAAGGAATTAGAAGACAAAAACACGATCTCTTTTAAAAAATTGCGAAGAGTATCCTATAGAATGTGCAACAATTATATAAAAGGTGCAATAAACTGCTGCCTGCGAAGAGTATAATGCACATCTCTATGCTACCCTTTCTAGTTTATTCATGTACAAACATTATAATCTAAAAAATACCATAATTTACAAAAAAAATATATTAACATTTTCATATCTCCATATATATATTTTTTTGAGAAGAAAATAAATTGCTGATCTGTATTTTAATAACTTCAAAATAAACTGCCAGAGTTGAGAATGAAACCATAATTAATGTTTGATTACAACTCAAATGAAAACAAATAACTATGACGAATAAAAAGACAGGCATTTTTATTTATTATTCCAGTGTTAGAAATTCATGATTCGCAATTTCTTAAATATCAGAAGGTTTCCAAAATATTATTTTACCACTTCATAAACATCAATTATTGTGTACTTCATGATTTCCATCCAGTAACGTGAGAGAATGCTGGCGCTGGAACCGGGTAGATGGATAGTTGCTTATTCCATATTTGAAATAACAAGTGTAGTAACAAGTGTAATAACATGGAAATAATTTTTCGCTTAAAACACTCACTGAAATATTAAACAAATCGTGATTGGATGCTTTAAGAAAAGTGATTAACAGAGAAGTCATTATCTCGCAACATGATATTATTAAAGAGGTTAGTTAGGTTACATTCTGATAACATACAGGTACATACTATATACATATAAACTTACACATACACATACAGGCTGTTCATTTTATCTGGACCTTTGACGATATCTCGCTTAATATCAACCGTGCAAAAATAATGTTTTTACAAAAATTATAACGATTTTTATGAACTACAAGAGAGTTTAAAGCCATTTGAAATCCATGGGCTACTTCAAGGGGTGAGATGAAAAATCTTGAAAATGCAAAACATATTTAAGCCAGATAGCTCCGTTGTTATAAAAACTTCTAAGACATTTTTTTTTTGTAAAATTATAAAGGGCTTTATTTGATAAGATAAATTGCTAATCTGTATTTTATTTGAGGTATTAAGTTATTTTCTAATTATTTTTCAGAACTGCTGATTTTCGTGATTTACTCTTCAGGGTGTTAAAGAAAATTATGAAACAGGCATGAAATAGTGGCATTAATTAGAATGACCGTTCTCCTTTTTCAGCGATATGTCATATGCCATATTTATTCATTAGAACAAAGCGAGGAATTAAATAGTAGTTTATACAACAAGAGTGGATATGATATCCATATCGCAAGATAAAGAAGTTTGAGCACGATGCCATAGGCGGAGTGCTTCAAATCTTTTGAGTGCGATATGGATAATATACTCGAGTTGTACAGTATAATTTTTCTACGACCAGCTTAAAAAGAACTACAAAATTTATTAAACATTAATATATTACACAAATACACACTGACAGTACACACTGACAGTTACTTTGACAGCTTACGTACTAATTTTATTTTAAAACGAATAGTTGTCTATGTACTTAATACACGAACTGTGATTGGCCGGTTTCATTTCATATCCATCCTAGAACTGATATGAAATATATCCTTTCAGTTAACTGGAATGGCCTACTTATCCATTCTACAAACTGTACAGAAAACAGCAAATTTTCATAAGGGAGTAGAAAAAATTTTTGAATTAGTAAAAAAAATTTTAAATATCGTACTTTCCATGGAGAATCATGATAAAATAAAACAAATAAAAAATCCAATAAGTTGCTCCAACATTTACTATAATAAAACATTAACACAGTTATAATAAATAAAGTAAATTCAGATTCAAAAGGCAAATAATAATCAAGAAGCAGCATGAAACAATTATAGGAAGAGTATTCGCACTATTCACGGTTATATATATGCTGATGTATAGAGGTTATTCATAAATATATCATTCGTTGGTTAGAAAGTTAAAATATATCTTTTCCAGTCAATTTAAGTACTACGATCAAATAAAACATGAAATATTTTAACATTTATTATAAAACCATTTATTGAAAAATGTTTCTGAAAATCAATTGTTCCTTGACAAGTGATTTTTCATTTTTAATGAAAATTACGTTTAAAAAACACATTTTGTGTATTCCATGTTATCTACGAAACTGGCTGAGCTATTATTGTTATTAATTTAAAAAGAGTTGGCTATGAAAGAACAAGATCTCCTTTAATTTCTGTCACAGTTTATCTCATTTAATAGTGACACTGTCATCCACTCACTCATTTAGAGTTTAAAATTTATAAAAATGCGTTTCACTCAAATAATCATTATAATTAATAATCAAAAATGGTATGCCGTCAAATAACGTAGTTATCTGTCCTAGACATACCGGGTGGCTCAGCTGACAGGGACACTCTTATAACTTTTGACTAGACCAATGGATTTTTTTCAAATTTGGTGTAGTGATATGTGATGAAATTTCCAATTATATGATGTAAAGCACTAAAATGGTCGACTTTTGGTTTAGATGCAACTGACATGAAAATCAAATTTTTAAATGGGACAGCCTGTATATTTTTGCATATTTGCATATAGTACATATGATCTGACCCTCAAATATTATTTTGATTTTCAAAAAAAATATAGATTTTTCTTTATTTAGTTATTTTTTTTTAAATTTAGTACAAAGAGAAGGTAGACATTCGTAATTTAAAGATCTAATATAGCAGGTTGTCCCTTAAGAGCTCCATTAAAAAAAAAATAGTTTTGAAAAACCAATATATCGTTGAACTTAATGAAGAATAAATCGTGTTTAATGGCAGTATCTGAAGAGATAATATTTTAATTTTATTCTATGATTAAAACTAAAAAATGAAAAATCTGTATTTCTTGAAAATCAAATTAATATTTGAGGTTCAGATTATACGTATTTTGACCAGCAGGATCCAAATATGCAAAAACATATAGGTTGTCCCATTTAAAAATTTGATTTTCCTGTCAATTGCATCGAAACCGGAAGTGGGTCATTTTCGTTCTTTATATTATATAATTGGAAATTTTCCCATATCACTACACCAAATTTGAAAATAATATCATTAAAAAGTTACAAGAGTGTCTGCTGAGCCACCCGGTATTCCACATTTTCAAGATTTTCTGTCATAACTCTTAAAATAGCCATGGATGTCAAAAATTGGCACAATTTTTGTAAACACATTTTTTTGCACGACTTGTATTAGCTAGATATCCTCGAGGGCAAGGGCGGTCCCACGCTTTGGTTCTAGGGGGGGCCATCCCTATTAAAATATGTACCAAAATATTTCAACCCCTTAACAGGGCCGTGGAAAGAAAATATGGGCCCGGGGAAATTTTTTTGAAAATTGATAAGCGGGGTGGGAGAAATTTCAAAAAAAATTTTTGATGAGCGGAGGGAGAAATCCGAAGAAAATATTTTTAATGAGCGGGGGGAAAGAAATCAGAAAAATAAATTTTTGATGAGCGAGGGGAAAATTCGGAGAAATTTGTTTAAATTATAAAACAAAACCGCGCCCCCCACACAAGCCCTCCGCACCACCCCTACTCTCGACAGGACTGCCCCGTAAAAATTGATAGGTATGATTTTGGTCTGAAAATTCGTATTGTAATATGACATGTGTAGAAACCTATATAACTTCTATCTTATCTTTTTAATTTTTGAAAATGTAATCATAATAGTCATATCCTTTTTAAAAATATATAAGTATTCAACTAAATATTTACACAGAGCAGTAAACATAAATAAACTTTAATAAATTTAACAAAATAAAATAAAAGAATATTCTTCAATACATGCATGCACAGAAGTCAATCTGATTCTTGAAATAGAATTTTATATTTTAATGACCAAAACACGTGCAAGTCATCCATTTTTTTGTTCTTGCTCTTCTTGAAATTTTGTAACTATTTATAACACAGGGGAACAAATTTGCATTTATTACAGCATTCGTTCTTAACTAATCTAGAGGTGCTTGGTTCAAATCTGTAGGTAGTTTTGCTCCGTAAGCTCTAGATTTTTTGCAATTCGACATTTTCTCGAAATATGACGCTTCATATAATGAGATGATGGCAAATTGACCTTAGTTCAGGATGGTACCAATAAATAACAATTTATGGGTACCATATTGAACCAAGGTCAATTTTATGAACCTTTTTAAAATCCAAACCTAACTTAGGCACCCGTACTATTTATTTTTATTTTATGCAATTAAGAAAAAAGTTGAGCTCCAATTTGAAGGTCCAGGAGTCTGGCGTTCTGAGGTGATTGCCTCGACGCCATATGGTTATGCAAGACACAAAAAGCTTAAAATGAATTTATGTACAAAAATAAACAACGACGAAAAATGTTTCAAGGTATAAGCGAGTGGAAGAAGTGAGTGATTTCTTTACGTCAGAAGAATTTCTGGCTATTTTTTGGAAATAAATTAATTTTAGAACTTTTTGGTGCCTTGCATAACCGGTGTCGGCTATTATGTTACAACAAAGATTATATATTGACTTTCACTTTTGATTGATGGAGACTGACTACAAGGCATGTGTCTTTTGTACTTCAAATATTTTTAGATGGGTGTTTTGTAAATAATTTCATTCTATGCTATTTATTTTCTTGTATAATCAGAATGTAGGTTATCAGAAAAATTCGAAGATTAGAAATTGATATATTTTAACTAGCTGACCCAGCAAACGTTGTTTTGCCATATAAATTATAAATTTTTGTCCAAAAAATAAAAATAAAATTTCTGGATAGGGCCACCCTTATCACTTAGGGGTATAAAAAATAGCCTACGACCTATTCTCAGACCTACCAAATATACACCAACAATTTCATAAAAATCCGTCAAGCCGTTTAGGAGGAGTTCGATAACAAACACTGTGACACGAGATTTTTATATATTAGATAAACAGATTTTCATTTTTGATTAGTCATCAATAATTTTATCTACTTTTTCCTAAATCCTAAAAATGTGATTTTATTTAACTTTTGTTACAAAAAATTATTTATTTACTTGATTTTCTCTATAATTTAACAAAAGGAATTGGAATTTTTAATATTTGTATTGATCAGTTTTTATCATGATCAGGGCTCTGGGGGGGCATGGCCTTCATGCGACCCCTTAGGATCACCAGTGCTCAAGGGTCTGATAACAGAGACAGCCTGAATATATAACTATTTACAGAATATACATTTAATTAACATAACACAAAATATGTAATTAATAATAGTAGAAAAAATATGAAGGTATAATATATTTTTGAGGATATTAATATTAGAGAAAAAAATTAAATCATATCAGCTAGTTACTGTTCGACTTAATTAGTATATGGATATTCGGATTTCTTTCAATACATATTAGTGAATTGTATATGAAATTTTATGGATCCTTTTTAAAAAAAATATTTTTAGAATTTCTCTTTCTTATACTATTGGGAATAGAATTAAATATATTTGGCCTTAGATAGTTATGTGACTTTTGTTCTGTATTTGTATGCATTAATGCTATAAGTAAGTTATTTAAATGTTTACTCCTTGCTCATGATAATTTCAACTTATATTATCTTTTTTTTTCAGAAAAAACTTTCAAGGTTGCATTAAAAGAGTACGATTGATAAATATCAAAAACACGAGTCTCATGAAGCAGGTCATCTGACGAGTAGATCATCGGATTATTAAATATTATCTTTAGGATCCGTTTTAGCATAATTTATGGTTGTTGTAAATATACATTTATCTACTATCGATATGTAATGTCAAACATTACAGTATTCACTTGAATGTCATAATGAGATACGTTATCGCACTAGTTCGGTAAAATGTCACTTTACCAAACTAGTGCATTAAAAAGATATAAAAAAATCTTAGCAATTATACATTACTTCAGGTACGAATTAAATTAGAACTAATTTATTACAATCATTAATTATATTTTAAATATTTATTAATTGGAAAGAATAAAAATGAGACTTCACTTATTGTAAACATTGATTACTACATCTTTGCATTTTGATATATTATTTTATTATTATCGCGTATCGTAATATGAAAGTTTGGGATACATATATCGTAAATAACAATTAAAACCACATCTTTCGATTATTTCATATGTTAAATGTATCCTCTACTAGGGCTTTATAGAAGATGATAATTATGTAATTAATATTTAATACTCAAACATTTTTCGGATTTCTTTCAATACATATTCTGCTTGTATATTCCACATCAGGTGGCAATCAACATAAATATCTAAATATTTTCATATTATTGGCTTTCTTCATTTTAAAGAGTTCAGTTTTCAAAACGTAGAGTAGAGGCGTCTTAAATGTGATTGTATTTCAATACTCCACTGAAGCAACGTTCAGCGCGGTTAGTACTTGGATGGGTGAAATCCATCTTGAGAAACACATCGATCTCGTCCCACCTTCTAGCGACTTGTATATCAGCGTATACGCGGAAGCTACGTAATTTCAAGACGAGGATTACGTAGTGGATATACCATCCTTCGGAGGGGAAGTAAAGCAGGCGGTCCCTTGTATATTAAATGTTAGTCAAGTAAAAGATTCCAACTCTTCTTACGACAAGAGGTTCACCAAAGTTTCCAGCTCGTCTCGGCGTCGGGGATAGGCCGTGGTAGCGGAAATAGGCCGAAGTTAAATAAAAAGTTAAAAAAATATATATTCGAAACGCGAGCGAATCCGAAAATCCGCAGTATTCAGGCCATTCGCGACATTTAGGATTCCCTAAATAAGACCAGTGGTCTCCATGAAAAGCAGTCCTTTCCAGGGTAGGTCCCGTAGTTTTAAGGTTTACTCTGATGCCTATATCTGGAATTGTGTTTTTGTACATCCTAAAAAGTATGAGCATGTTTTTTCTACACTCGGAGTTAACAATTTAAATTCTATCCATTCTAAAATTATTGGAAGATTTTTTCTACTTTATATTTTAGTTGTTCCCAAGATGCTGCTTCAGAATGTATACCAGTGTCATTGGCAAAACCGAGCAAAATTAACAATGTGTCATTCCATTTAGGATTAACATAAATATTTGAATACAACACGAACAAAACTGGACCCGGAACGGTGCCTTGTGATACCCCACTACTAATCGTTTTGAATTCACTTTGTGTACCCGTAATATGAAGTCTGCTTATTCTCTCTGCTTATCTGTGATAAGTTTATCTGTAAATGGTAAAATAATTGATAGTATTTCTGGTAACATACTCGGTCTATTTCATTATATTTTAGAGAACTTTTGCAGCGTAGGGAAATTACACTTGCATTTATGTATATTATAATTATTATTTGCTAGGTCATCTCTCGATTTATTCTTTCAGTTTTAAAAGAAGTCACAATGATGACACTAAAATATGGAAACATAAGTCTGTGAGTCAAATGAGGAAATGTAACATTTTTGCATTTAAATTTCTTTTCATATTCCTTGGTACAATATCAACAATAAATAATGTCTCTTTACTTTTTGCGATAAAGTCTTTTTATGTTGACAATATGACGTTTTTGATTGTAACCATATTAAAAAATATGAAAAATAAGCAAATATATTTTTTTCATATACTTGAACAATGAAATGCGTGAATTAGAATAGCCATTTTTTAGTATTTAATATGGCTTTTAGTTGTTTCTTCCGCGCTCGATTAGTATCCTTGACTCCGCTCAAAGTATTGCTGTCTCTCTCATTCTTACGCGCAGTATACGGCGTTATTCACGTATTTCGTCGTTAATAGCTCAAAGTATATGAAAAAAATGCATCTGCATAATTTTTCATATTTTTTAGTATGTTTATAATGACCTGAAATCAATCAAAAACGTAATTTTGTCAACATAAAAAACTTCGGAAATATCAACTTTATCGCAAAAAGGAAACAGACATTAAGGGCCCGTTTATGAATACAGGGTTAGGTCAGTTTGCTTTGGGGCTAAACGCAAACTCCAAGCTAAAATGTTTATCATTTATCAAGTCGGGTTAAAAGTATCCATGGGCTAAAGTCAAAGGTAACTTAGCCCGAACTTCAAAATGGGGGTATCTCTGTTAGCCCAAGGTTAACCTAAAATTTGTATGTTTGCTGTTGACAGTTGGGTGAACCTTCAAAGTGATTTTTCGGTTAAATTGTTAAAAATTGAAGATTTCGACGAAATAAGCAATTATGAAGCAAATATTTTGGAATCTTTGGAACAAGAAAGACATACTTATTAATCTAATGTAGCTAAATAACAAATATTAAAATCTATTTTATTGTATTGTAGAAATTGTTCAGCTTCCTTGTCTCTGTAAGATATTGCATCAGTTCTTTTTTATTCTACGACGTATTTAAAATTATTTGCTATTTTAATTAATAGCAACCGCTTTCATGATGAAAAATTGGGGCCTCTGCCTACCTTTGTTGGGATTTCACTAATTTTCTTAAAATAAAAATGTAATTATTGACCAGAAATAGTCTAGTTTATATTATATTGTTGTAGCTCCTTGTTGTCTCTGTCTGGTGACTTTTCGGCAAAAACAAACAAATGCTTTTAACTTAGTAACAAAAACTTAAAAAGGTAACAAACAAGAAATTACCCATTTTTCGGCCAGTCACAATCAACCTAGAGCTGGCAACTCTGTAGAAAGCTTTACCAACCTCAGGTTATTCAAAGGTTTCCTAATCCACACATAAAATGCAGTGGATAAATGGCCAGTTTAACACTCACCTTGCCTCGATGTTAAAGTTAGCCCTGGGCTAGCTAATACGCAGATTTAATGCTACATTGATAAACGGGCCATTATTGTTGTTATTGTACCAAAGAATACGAAACAAATTTTTAAAATGGAAATAACATTTTTCCATTTTAAAAATTTGTTTGTTTCCTCATTTATTCAAACAATTTCGGCTTAAGCAATATCTGACCGGTTTGCCGCGTGGCAACATACACTTATATAATTATTAGTACTATGTATAAAACAAGATTATGCAAAAAAATTCCAGCGGAATAATTTTGCTCACTCATGCGCCCATATCTCCTAGACTAAATATTCATATTGGTATATAGCAGGGAATGCAGTTGTTTAGAAAGATGTACTGGGTGGCTTAGCCAATAGGGACACTCTTGTAACTTTTGATTGGGCGAATGAATTTGGTGTAGTGATACAGAATAATATTTCCAATTATATGTAAAGAAATAAAATGGCCGACTTCCGGTTTCGATGCAATTGACATGAATATTAAATTTCTAAATGAGACAACCTGTATATTTTTGCATATTTGAATCCTGCTTTCCAAAATACATACGATCTGACCCTCAAATGTTATTTTGATTTTCAATAAAATACTAAAAAAAATTATACAGCCCCACAAAAAAAAAAAGTTCAGACCAGCGAACCAGACCCATGTATCCCTATGTATTTTCGGTCGCTGAATCTGAATCCGAGGTCAAAAAAATTCGTAGACCCCCAAAATCTTTAGCTAGAGCCAAAAAACACCCCCGAACTGGGGTAAAAAGAATATTAAGCTACGAGAATAGTTGTTACATCCTAATCAATCGAATCATACAAATTTAGGTTGAACAGCAGCGTACATATAATAAATATGAAACACACCCCCAGTGAGGGGCGAAAAATAGCCCCCATTTATAAAAAAATCGATCCAAAACAGTAATGACTGCTGAAAAAGCTCGAAATGTCTAAGTTTTGTTAAAGTGATAAGAAACTGCATCAGATCCGACATAATTTTCATAAACTGCCCATATATGGTTGAGAACAACCACCTCCAAGTTTAAAGGACACAAAACAAGAGAAAACGTAAAATCCAACAGGATTTCTATTTTGCGTAGTACTCTAAAATAGAACTAGAAACTTACATACCATCAACGTCCTACAGTGTTAATCCTCAGATGGTGTAAAAACTATCCCCCCATGTAAGATTTATCAATAAAAAGTTACAGTGACTTCTATAAAAATTCGAAACACCTGCGTTGTGTGGAAGTGAGAAGAAACTAGACTATGTTTGATGATGTGCTTGAAAACCACGCCCATGGGGTTGCGAGATGCTACCCCTATATCCGTAGGACGCTGGAAGTGTGCATCACGATTTTTGCTAATCAAAATAAAAATGTAAATCTGGTGAGCTTCTCTCTGTTTTTCCAGCATCCTACGGATATAGGGATGGCATCTCGCAACCCCGTGGGGGTGGTTTTCAAGCACAGCGTCGAACATAGTCTCACTTCCACACAACGCAGGTGTTTCGAATTTTTATAGAAGTCACTGTAACTTTTTGTGGATAAATCTTACATAGGGGGTAGTTTTCACACCATCTGAAGGTTGATACTGTAGGACGTTGATGGTACGTAAGTTTCTAGTTCTATTTTAGAGTACTACGCAAAATAGAAATCCTGTTGGATTTTACGTTTTCTCTTGTTTTGTGTTCTTTAAACTTAAAGGTGGTTGTTCTCAACCCTATAGGAGCAGTTTATGAAGATTATGTCGGACCTGATGCAGTTTTTTATCACTTTAACAAAACTTAGACATTTTGAGCTTTTTCAGCAGTCATTACTGTTTTGGATCGATTTTTATAAATGGGGGCTAGTTTTCGCCCCTCACTGAAGGTGTGTTTCCTATCTATTGTATGTACGCTGCTGTTTAACCTTAATTTGTATAATTCGATTGACTAGAATGTAACAACAATTCTCGTAGTTTAATATTCTTTTTACCCCTATCCAGGGGTGTTTTTTTGGCTCTAGCTAAAGATTTTGGGGGTGTACGAACTTTTTTGACCTCGGATTCGGATTCAGCGACCGAAAATACATAGGAGTACATGGGTCTGGTTCGCTGATCTGAACTTTTTTTTTTGTGGGGCTGTGTTTTCAAAACATATTTTTATATTATAAATTTAGTATAAAGAGAAGGTAGACATTATGCATATAATTTTCTTCGCATTTCAAAGATCTAATTAAATAATAGGTTATCCCATAGGAGTTCCATTTAAAAATAGTTTTCATTCAAAAACTAATATCGTTGAACTAAATGAAGAATAAATCGTCTTTAATGTTAATATCTGAATAGATATTTTAAAGGTGCTTACAGACCGATTTTTAACAATTTTGATTAAAATGATTAAAATTAAAAAATGTATATCTTTTTAAAATCAAAATAATATTTGAGGATCAGATCATATGTATTTTGGCCATCAGGATCCAAGTAGGCAAAAATATACAGGTTATTCCATTTAAAAATTTGATTTTCATGTCAATTGCATCGAAACTGGAAGTCGGCCATTTTGGTTCTTATATCATATAATTGGAAATTTCATAACAAATCACTACACCAAATTTAAAAAAAAATCGATTCGCCCATTCAAAAGTTACAAGAGTGCCTCTATCGGCTGAGCCACCCGGTATGCTCATACTTATCTGTTACAAAAGATGAAATTATTACTAGTATTTCTGTTAATACATTTTGTTCATTTTATTCTAAATATATTTTTGAGTGCACTCTAGCTAATGAATAAAAGATTACAAAATTATAATTTCTCATGAGAATTATTTTTACATTACCAGAGCATGAAAATATAACGAAATAAAATTAACGACGTCTTAAAATAGAATATCTACAGACATCATAAAGATTACATTTTCCAAATGGATTAATAAAGGAAATGGCATTGCATAAAGGCTTGATTACTCAGCCGTCACATGAAATGTAGCAGTTATAGTGCAATTTTCATATTTCATACAAATAGAATGTAAGAAGGCGAATTTCTCTGAGGGTAACAACTATATTCAGTTATTCAGAAATATGTAATTTCCTCTTTGTACATAATATTCAACGTTCCTTTATGCATTACAGGTGTTTTTAGTAGAAAGTGCTTTACAGATTAATATGTTAAAACATTTAATAAAATATTCACTTGCTTTATTACTATCATACATTACAGGTAGACACTGAAGTAGATTTCAAAAACACCATATTAGTGATCAATGTGCATGTTTCGACAAGCAAGGTGACATTATTTGGAGATAATTAAATCTCAGTTTTAATTATCGGAAATAAAACCTACTCTTCTACCTTGATTAGACGATTGTTTAAAAATTAAATTAAAATCCTTCCAAGTTTAAAAAAAAATGTAGAGGTAATTTAGTGTAGAAATCATCTGGTTTTTGAAATACCATAAAGTCGAAAAAGGAAAATCTTATATTTCAGATTATAGAGACTATAATAGTGAAACCTGATTTAACAAATTTGTATTGTCAGAAGTGTTTTAGGGTCGACACACTCGCCGTACCATACCGTGTCGTAACACGGTATGGTACGGCACCGTACAGTACGGTCTGTCAGCACATGTGTATACACGAAAAGCACTATACCTGAACACATATGTTCACGTCAAACGAAACAGCGCCAGCGGTATGATTTTTGAAGACATGATACACCATCTAAAAATATTCCTTAAACTTAAAATATACTGGGAACTTCTATTGACTTTCAATAATACATTCACTTTAAAGACTAGTATTAAACGTAAATTACATTGAACACTGGTGCCACAAAATATAGCAATTTTAATACTAACAAAAACATTAAATCGACTACTTTTAACCAGAAAAATGTTTTTTCTGTGTTTTTTAATTCAAATTCGATGAGAAAATTTTAAAAAGCAAGCACACCTACCTGCTAGAGTCAAAAATCGACACGTGCGACGCGACGGTCGCCGATGCGAGTGCTTAAAAAAGTGTATTATTTATTTATGAGCGGGCTCATTTATGTGTGCGTGTGGGTGTGTGTGTACTTTATACGAATGTGCTATTTGATTACCTTAATATTTAATATTTATTATTAACAAAGGTAGAGAATATTTATATCAGCTTTCTCAACATTTTCGCCATAACTTATCTAATTTCTGACGTACAATATTGGAATGGAAACAAAATAAAAGGAGACTGATTAAGTTTATAACTTTGTGATAATGTCCTATTTTTCAGAAGCATGCACTTTTTGAGAGTATTTTGGCCACAAGTTGGGCAAATTCTGCTGTACAGAGATTAAATAAAAACGAATTATATGGGTCTAAATAAACTTCAAATTTTGTATCAGCATTTTTTATGTAGAAGCTTCGGTTTTTAAATAAATCGAGTCTGCAATTGGGGGTTGAAAAAGTGTTAATATCAAGTTATAAAACTATTCTGTCTCGGTTAATTTTTGTGCGAAATAGACCCAACTAGTCTCAAATTACAGAAAATTTTCTAAGCTATAAATTTGAATTCTTATGTATTTTTCTAAAAATGTAGAGTTTTAAAGATATTTGCGAAAAAATGATTTTTCATCCCTTCAACACCTTTTAAAATATGCTCGTAAGACGTATTTTCTTTTACATATTCCTCTAGCTCTTACTTTTAGGAAATATATTAGTGGATTGATCCCTTAAAACGCCTAATTCACCTAAACTAGATAAAAATAGAGGTAAGAATAAGAACATTACATATGCTTTTTTCCTTTATTACAATGTGAAATCAATCGATGGCCGAGTTTACGAAAAACGTTTAAGTTTAATACAAAATGTAAGCTGCAGAGAATCATTTATAAAATTTAAATAAAAAAATAATTTATATATTAAATATGAGTGTATGTTACACACAAAAAAAGGTATATTTGATTTGAATAAATATGCTTCAATCCAAATAAACGATAAGTTTGTATATGATGAATAAGATCAATATTTCAAATGAAGAGTACAATTTATTTAAGATTATCCTTAATTAGATAAGTACGTAATATTAAATTGACCATTTAATTTATTTAAAATGAAAAGTCCTAGTTTTGTTGTTTCAACATTATCCCTTATTTTAAAATGAACTCCTTAATATATTTCCTTTAAAATTGTATTTAAGTCTTTGTAAACAAATTGTATGTTACATTTAAAATTGCCTCTTATTTAAAACAATAATATTGATTTTTTTAGATCAAGCGATAAATCAAATTAAACTAAGAATACACATAATTTTAAATTAAATATAATATATTTGATCATTATTTTTAAATTAATTTATTTGTGTATTATCTCTTGTAGTTTAAATAAAAATTAATATTTATTTAAATTGAAAATCAGGATTGTTTCCTTTTGAAATGAATTTTTCAAGTCAAATTCTTGTCGACAGCAAGAATTAACTTATTTAATTATTCATCGATCATTTGACTCCCTGATGATTCAAGAAAGTCTGATGATATTGCGATGGAGCATTTATATTTTGATTACTTAAACGAATTTCCGAGCGATTACTCTCATAGACCTATGGTAAGACTAAATTAGCGAATTGTAAGCAGATCCATCTACCAACATCTACCGTGAACTTGGAGAGGGTTTCACTATACTCTCTATAAGTTAAATATATGATACTCACAAATTTAAAAAATATGTTATATTTAAAGATTGTCTCAAATCTATATTACATTTGTTTCAAGAGTAAAGCATTCTTAGTTGCAATTATGCATAATTCTATATTTAGAGTGTGGATCCCCTGACTTTAATAGAATTATCTCAAGTTTATAATATATATAATAAATACTTTATTAATAGTATAAATATACTGTACAAACTACACTGATAAATGTTTACAAAAAAAAAAATATATATATATACTACAAATACACATAATAAAAAAAACAAAAAAAAGAAGTTAACATACAACTGGTATGAAACTAATTTCAATTATTATTAATAATTTTATTTTTTATTGCAGTTTTAAACCGCTCTAAACTAGGTAAATCTCTGATATTTTTAGGTATATTATTATATTCCTTAATTCCATTAATTAATAACGACTTTTGCCCTTTTGTGGTTTTTCTGTGATCTACATACATATTACTTTTCCGTCTCGTATTATAAGAATGAACATCTTTAACAAATTTAATTAAATCACACAAATAACTTGGAAACATATTATTGACAATTTTATAAATAAATACCATAGTTTGAATATAAATAATGTCATTGACTGAAAAGATGTGTAACACATTTAACATTAAGTGAATAGGTGTATACCGATCGCATTTTAATATTGTTCGCATGCATTTATTTTGAGCGATTTGAAGGTCATTTTTCAAACTTTCATTTACTGAATGCAACAAAGTAGTGCAATACATAAAATGTGGCAAATCAATGGTTTTATATATTGTAAGTTTAGTGTAAGTTGAAAGATCTTTACCTACTCTTTTCAGAAAATAATTTTTTTTGTTGATTTTCTTTATTAAATATTCAACATGTGGCTTAAATGATAATTCACTATCTAATATCACTCCTAGGTATTTATGTTGGCTTACAAATTCAATTTTTTCATTGCCTATTGTCACTATATGATTACTATTATTATATATATCAACTTGGTTTTTTGTTGATATCACCATACATTTACATTTTGATGCATTTATTTTTAATTTTTTGTATTCAAAATACCTCGATAAATTATACAAGTCTTCATTAAGTTCAGTTGTTAATATATTGTGGTTATTCCCATTTATCGATAATAGTGCATCATCGGCAAATAAATGTAGTTTACAATTTTTAATTATTTTATGCATATCATTTATATAAATCAAAAACAGCAATGGGCCCAACACACTACCTTGCGGAACACCATAATTATTAACCATTTCTTCAGAACTTGTATCTCTTATTTTAACTACTTGTTTCCTATTTGACAAATATGATTCAAACCACTGTAATACAATTCCACTTACACCATATGAATTTAAATTAATTAGCAGTATATCCCTACTTACAGTTTCAAAAGCACGTTTCAAATCCAAAAAAGCCACAAGTATTGTCTCACCCGTATCAATAACTTCCCTCCAATTGGTTATTATAGCTTGAATAGCTGTTTCACATGAATGTTTTGACCGAAATCCTGATTGGTTTTCATAAAATATTTTATTTAATTCGAAATGATTCAGTATTTGTTCATAAACAACACATTCCAAAACTTTATCCATTACAAGAGGCACATTTAATGGTCTGAACTCACAGGCGATTGAAGTATTTTTTATTTTAGGGATTGGATTTATTGTTGTCACTTTTAATTGTTCAGGAACAACACCTTCATTCAGTGACGTGTTAATAATATTTAGCATGACATGCCCCGAAACCATAAAAATATTTTTAAGCAGCTTTACATCTAAAATTGCATCAGAGGAACTTTTGTTTTTTAAATTTAAAATTATTTTTCTCAATTCTGCCAATGATATCATTTTAAAATCTTTTATTTCAATGTAGTTTATTTCATTATTCTCTAAAATTAAATCTGAATCAGGAATACTTCGGACTATCTCTATTATACTATCTACAAAATATATATTAAAGTGTTCAGCAATATTTTTTTCTCCATTTTCTCTTCCATGTGGAAAAATTATTTCATCAGGAACTTCTGATTGCATTTTGGTGTTTACCAATGATTTTAAAGTGTGCCACATTTTCTTATTATCTCCCTTTTGATTATCAATTTTGTTTGCATAGTATTGTTTTTTCTTTTTTCTTATTAATGTTGCAGCTTCATTCCTTTTTTGTTTATATGCTATCCAGTTTTCTGCTGTTCTCACTTGTTCATATTTTTTATATAACTCATCCCTAATTTTAATTTTTACTTTTATATCATTATCCCACCACTTTTTATCATCTCGATATTTTTTATATCTTATTGGGGCAACTTTTTCTATAATTTTTGTTGTATTATCAATAAATTCATTATATAATGTATCTACATTAGTACTGTTTAAATCCCACTTACAGTCTATAAGTTTCACCTGTATTTCATTAATATTTGCCTCATCCAGTTGTCGATATTTTTTTATTTTATTCACCTGATGCATATTATCGTTAGTGTTAATTCTTACATTAATTTTAATAATATTATGATCTGTTATTTTAGGGGAGCTTAAGACTTCAGCAGAAAATATTTCATCATCCTTATTCGTTATAACCAGGTCTATTATTGATGCACAATTTTTTTCAATTCTTGTAGGTTGTTGAACCAACTGAACTTTTTGACAATTTTTTATAACATTATTAATTTTATTACTATAAAATGAACTTTTGCTAATGTCAATGTTGAAATCACCTGTTAACAAGAACTGTTTGTCATCAAGATCACTTAATAAATTGTCTATATACCCTATAAATTCACCCATACTTGAACTTGGTGATCTATATAATACTCCAGCATATATGATTTTATTGTACATTTTTATTTTAAGTATTAATGTCCACCATTTTTTATTTATACAGTCTTTCATATGTACACTACAATTTACATCTCCACGCACATAAGCCATCACACCACCGGTATGTCTGTTTTGTGAATTCACCACGTATGCTTTATAATTTTCAATTTTGTATTCATTTTCAAAAATGTCACTAGTAATTCGCGTTTCGGATAACAACAATAGGCATGGTTTTACTGTTTGTGCAAAGTTTGCTATTTCTTCCAAATGTGCTAGATAACTTCTGCAGTTGAAATAATTTATTGTAAACAAATGGCTATTCTCTAATTGCTATACTTTTTCTTCTTTAGCTAAGATAATATTCTGAATTCTTTTTAATGATTCGCATGTATTATCCAAACATGAATGTTTTATATCTAAACCTAGATTATTATTATTATTTGCATTTATGCAATTTATGCATTTATATTCTTCCGCTTGTTTTTTGCAATTTTTTCCCTCGTGATTTTCTGAACACTTATAACAAATTACCTTATCCTTTTTACAATCTCTATTAATATGTCCAAAGCCTTGACACTTAAAACATCTAATAACATTAAAATGCTTCATTTTGTAGCACCTTGACCATCCTATATTTATTTTCTCATTATGTTCTAACATTTTATCCACCGTTGCATCCACTTCCACTATGACTGTATTTTGTTTTTTATTATTTACATATTTTTTGACCACTTGCTTAATAGGATTATTTAAACCAGATAGATTATTTTGATTTACAATAGCAGAAATTAATTTATCATCATTATTAAAAAATTCCTCTTCAATATTAAGTATCTTTATCATTGGTAATTTTTGTTTAGGGTTATTGGCTACATATTTATCTTTCAAAATTTTATTAGTCTCATTTTTTAAAATATCTATCGAAGTTTTATCACTGCATTTAATTGCAGTGCAATTAGTAGTTGTCAGTTTAAATTTTTTTAATAAATATATTTAATGAAGCAAAGAATTTTACTACTTATTTAAAACTTATATAAATTAATTAATTAATGTTTAACTTGAAAATATATATAGTACTCAGTGTAGAATATGAATGTCTCAACTTGACTATACTCTATTTAAGTTAAATATATGATATTCTCAAATTTCTAAACATATGCATATATTCAAAGGAAGAATTTTAGCTTGTTTTAAATTTATATTATATTTGTTCCAAAAGTAAAGTATTTTTTAGTTGAAATTATGCATAGTTTTATATTGAGAATATAAATGTCTCGATTTGAATATACTGCTCTCAAGTTAAGTAGTTACTTTTCTTAAATTTTTCAATAAATACATATAAATAAACATAGAATTCTACTATTTATTTCAAATATATGTAATGTTTATTCTAAAGCTAATACATTTTTAACTTGAAACTATGTATAGTTTTCAATAAAGAATTTGGATGTTTCAACTTGATTATACCTACCCTATTTAAGTTAAATATATGATATTTTCAATTTTTTGATCATATGCGTATATAAAAGAAGAATTATATTCTTGTTTCAAATGTATATAATATTTGTTCCAAGAATAATGCATTTTTAAGTTGAAATTATGCATAGTTTATATTTACAAAGCGAATGTTTTGATTTGATTATCTTCATCTCAAATTAAAGAAATTTATCAAGATTTTGCTTTAGTTTTCACAAAAAAATATATTGTTTCAAACAAAGAAAAATATCTTCTTTTGAGCAAATAATACATTCAAATTCCTGAACAAATAGGTACATTCAAAATAAGAATTTTTTTGTGTGTGTATGTACATGTTGATATATTTGAACGTGGTGAATAATTATAAAATAAATTTAATTTATGCGGACCGTTGAAGTAAGATAATGAAAATATAAGGTTAGGCAGTACACGCAAAAAAAAAGTATTTGATACAAACAAGTCGAAAGTTTTAAAATGAAATAGTTAACACAAATCTATATTTATTAAATGTAAATGTATACATTTTTGTGAAACTTAGTGAAAAGTTTATTGTAATCTAATATTTTTCTTGGGATATATATTATTTGTGAATATATTACGATTATGGGAAATGTTTCATAGTTTTAAATATTAATATTTTATACATTAACTATAACGTAATTAAATAGTTTTCGCAAACCTATATTTATTAAATGTAAATGTATACATTTTTGTGAAACTTAGTGAAAAGTTTGTTATAATCTAATATTTTTCTTGAAATATATATTGTTTGCGAATATATTACGATTAGGCAAAATGTTTAATATTTTTAAATATTAAATTTCATACATTTTCTTATTCAGTATATTATGTTATTTTTGTTTTAAAACCTTCGTACCTTGAAACAAATCTATGTAATACTTATCTCAACTATATTTACATTATTAAGGGAAATGTAGATATATCAATTAAAATGTAATTTTCTTGGCAGAATATTATTAAATTTAATATTATATTATATTAGTTTTCTTTTCAATATACATTACATTTATCTCGCAATCTTTATCGGTCGCGGTCGCTGGCAAAGAAGGTGGCAGGTAGGTAAGCCGTAGTGTCGAAACTTGTTGACTTGTTCTGTTGTTAGTTTTTATTTACTGTGAACGTCGTGTGCACATTATACACCTTTACTTACTTCCTATAATCTGACTGATGTACTGTAATCACATTTCATATTCCTCATGTATATACACAAATATCAACGGAGTTTATGGCCGTTCGACCAATACTAATGATAGCATGCATTGATATTTTTTTACATCAGGAATATGAAATGCGAATGTGGTATAGTTAATCGTGCTTTAATTGGAATAAAAAATACAGTCCCGTAACCTATGATAACCTTTAGAGGTCCAACGATCCAACCAACCAACCGACCTTCTCGGTACACTTTGAAGATTGCCATGCGAACTCGTAAAATTGGCGGACCCAACATTGTCGGTACGCTTTGAAGGTCGCTGAAATTTCAGCTGACCAGCTTGCTTTTACGAGTTTTCATGGTAATTTTCAAAGTGTACCGAGAAGGTTGGTTGGTTGGGTCGTTTGTAGATCCCTTTAATTAAACCTTTGTCACTGATTAGGTCAAATATATGCTTATTATTAATTCAAAACCTATTTGAAGTTAAAAAATGTAAAATCTCGGGATAAATAGTTTTCTTTATATTAATTCTATAATTCTCTGAAGATAGAGATACCACAGATTTATCTTAAAACTTTTTATTAACGGTAAAACTATACGTAATTAAATATGAAACAATATATTGTTAAAACAAAACTGTTCTAGTTTTTACCTAAAACTTTAAAAGTTTATTACAAATACGTAACATTCTTCTATTAAATATTCGCATATTCTGATATTAAGAAAAAAGGTGATTTGATTTCAAAATATAGTGACATTAATCACAATTATTTCATATATTTGAATTAAATAGTATATATTCACGAACAGAAATTAAATCAAATAAATTATTTTCTTGGATGAAGAAAATATATTCTTGCGTATATATAAACGTGCGATGCATTAAAATTAAATGTTTTATTTTTAAAACAAGAATTTATTTTTTTCCGTGTATACCGGTGCAAATGAATTATTACCTCTTGAAATATGTTAGCCTGTGTTATTATAAAGGTTTTAGCTTCTCTATAGAATATTCTATTACTACAAATTTTTTGCATATTAAGAAAAATCAAGTTATAAGAATTTAGGCTCATAAAAGAGAAATTTCTGGCATCATTAGAATACCTATAGATATTACAAGATGGTTTTCAAGGTTGGCTCGAATGACGTGTTCATATTCACTGAGTTATTTTAAACTCGGGAGAATATAATGGCATGATGTGACATAAATCCCTAGTTTTCAATAATTTTGTGTCTGTGTGAATTCCAAAAAGCACACATGACTTTATAACCGTTAGGTATAAGAAATCTTTTTAAGAGTAATCATCCTTAATTATACTTCAAGAACTCTTTAATGCTACTACACGGAAAAAAATAAATTCTTGTTTTAAAAATAAAACATTTAATTTTAATGCATCGCACGTTTATATATACGCAAGAATATATTTTCTTCATCCAAGAAAATAATTTATTTGATTTAATTTCTGTTCGTGAATATATACTATTTAATTCAAATATATGAAATAATTGTGATTAATGTCACTATATTTTAAAATCAAATAACCTTTTTTCTTAATATCAGAATATGCGAATATTTAATAGAAAAATGTTACGTAATTGTAATAAACTTTTAAAGTTTTTAGGTAAAAACTAGAACAGTTTTGTTTTAACAATATATTGTTTCATATTTAATTACGTATAGTTTTACCATTAATAAAAAGTTTTAAGATAAATCTGTGGTATCTCTATCTTCAGAGTATTATAGAATTAATATAAAGAAACCTATTTATCCCGAAATTTTACATTTTTTAATTTCAAACCAATACGTTTTAAATTAATAATAAGCATATATTTGACCTAATCAGTGATAAAGGTTTAATTAAAGGAATCTACAAACGACCCAACCAACCAACCTTCTCGGTACACTTTGAAAATTGCTATGAAAACTCGTAAAAGCAAGCTGGTCAGCTGAAATTCCAGCGACTTCAAAGCGTACCGACAATGTTGGGTCCGCCAATTTTACGAGTTCGCATGGCAATCTTCAAGTGTACCGAGAAGGTCGGTTGGTTGGATCGTCTGTAGACCCCTTAAAGGTTATCATAGGTTACGGGAGTATATTTTTTATTTCCATTAAAGCACGATTAACTATACCACATTCGCATTTCATATTCCCGATGTAAACAAATATCAACGCATGCTATCATTAGTATTGGTCGAACGGCCATAAACTCCGTTGATATTTGTGTATATACATCAGGAATATGAAATGTGATTACAGTACATCAGTCAGATTATAGGAAGTAAGTAAAGGTGTATAATATGCACACGACGGTCACAGTAAATAACAACTAACAACAGAACAAGTCAACAAGTTTCGACACTACGCACACGGCTTAGCTACCTGCCACCTTCTTTGCCAGCGACCGATAAGGAGTGTGCGATAAATGTAATGGATATTGAAACGAAAACTAATATAATATAATATTAAATTTAATAATATTCTGTCAAGAAAATTACATTTTAATTGATATATCTACATTTCCCTTAATAATGTAAATATAGTTGAAATAAGTACTACATAGATTTGTTTCAAGGTACCTACGAAGGTTTTAAAACAAAAATAACATAATATACGGAATAAGAAAATGTATGAAATTTAATATTTAAAACTATTAAACATTTCGTCTAATCGTAATATATTCGCAAACAATATATATTTCAAGAAAAATATTAGATTATAACAAACTTTTCACTAAGTTTCACAAAAATGTATACATTTACATTTAATAAATATAGATTTGCGAAAACTATTTAATTACGTTATAGTTAATGTATAAAATATTAATATTTAAAACTATGAAACATTTCCCATAATCGTAATATATTCACAAATAATATATATCCCAAGAAAAATATTAGATTACAATAAACTTTTCACTAAGTTTCACAAAAATGTATACATTTACTTTTAATAAATATAGATTTGTGTTAACCATTTCATTTTAAAACTTTCGACTTATTTGTATCAAATACTTTTTTTTTTGCGTGTATAGGTGCAAAATAGGCACCGTGTACTAGTTAGGCTACAATTTGTTGACGCCTATTTTATCTTTTGTATACGGCCACATCTGTTCATATTGGTGAACGCTACCTCTATCTGCAGTTTTTCTGACAGAAATACGCAATCATTCTCATGCAATTTTCGATGCTACTTTTAGAAATGCCCAATATTTTTTGTTAAATTCCATTTTCAGTTTTTTTGTTCTTATTCATTTCATTAATTTTTTTATCATCATCAACAACTTTAATTTTTCCTCAAGAATATTAGTTAGATTCTTGGTTATTTCAGCTTGATGTTTTCGAAAAATTTGGCTAACAGATTTTTTAATTTCGCTGATGGTTTCTGCCGGGATAGGTGTAGTTCAGCTTTAATTAAGTAATTAATATACTAACGCTGTACTAATTCACTTCATTTTAGGTAATTTTTTTTGTATTCGGTATAATACAAAAAGTTTTTCACTTACTTAGTACTTAGAACAATATCTTTAAATTCTAATCTTAGTTAGTTAATGATTATAATTGCACATATTATTATTATTATTTTTTAATCGCCTTATTTATATTAATGTCCTGGCGGACTTTAGCCGTGGCTATTCTACCACTCAACCAGGACGAACACACATACATATAGACAACATCACGACTCCCATTCCCTGCGACATTGCCATCTGCCGCAGCTGAGACTCGAACTCAGGAGAGGAGAGCGACTAGACCGTGTTGTCAATTAAACAGCCGCAGTCTAGCCTACTGCTACCGTCTCTACAACACGTGAAAAACGCCACTACACATCCATACCTTTGCCAGGATTGGAACTCGGGACCCCGTGGTCGCAAGCCTAATTCCTTAAGCACTGCGCCACCGAGCCGGTGGTTATATGTTTCCTTTCCAACTAAGATGCAAATAAAATTTTTCCACTTACCTTCCACCAAGTGATGATCGCCGGTGGCCTGGATCCCCTACATCTGCATGTGATATTGTACTTCCTTCCTGCACTGAACTCCGGGTTGTTACCCACCAAACCGACCTCCAAAGGTCTCAGGTACATATCGATGGCCACTCTGACTACCAGTGGCGGTTGCAATCTACTATTGCTGACTTCGCAACTGTATACCGCGAGCAGATGAGATCGCATCAGCTTCTCGATTTTCAACACGCTCTGTGATTTCCGACGATCAGGAAAGTACTGAGTTTCGTCGGTGACAAGATCGCCGTCACGCCACCATGACACCTATAAGAGAATGAATATATGAGAAATATGTTTAGCTGAATGAGCTTTTTCTAAAGGCTAAAAGTAACTATCATTACTAATTATACAGCAACGTATATTGAACACTTTCTTTATTTGATATGGTTTATATTATGGATAAATATTTTCCCGTCTTTCATATATTAGTTCTCAAAATATCTTTCACAAACATGTCGCACAATCAAAAACATATAACGTAATTATAGTTCAGTAATGTAACGATTTATATCGTACAAAATTCAAGTTTTTAAAGTGGTAGAAGTGTTAAGGATAGCACAAGAATTACTAAACGAAAAAGTTCCCACCCCTAAATGGTGTGCTTCATCCCCTAGGATGTTGTTTTCACCAACATTTTGATGTTTTCTAGATTATCTCAGGAACGGTGCACTTTTTGATAAAAATACCTATATACAAAATTAATCTTTATTAAATTCTCTATCTACACTTTTTTTCCTAAAATTAATAGTACATATAAGGGTTGGTTTCGGTTAACACAATCAATTGTAATCCTTATTATAATATACTTTAAAGTTCAATGCTTAACGCTAAAGCAGTAGTTACTAAACTCTACTTAGAATTACAATAAATTTACCGCTTCCACCTTTTCACCACTATAAAATAACGCGATTTTTAAAGAAGCGAGATTATTGTATATTGTACTTGTTTCCACGCCAACCAGAGGAAAAGTACTTGGCGCGTTTTTTTACGTGATGTCTCCAGTAGGCCTAATCCACTAATTACACAGCCCCACAAAGCAGCGAACCAGGTCCATGTATTCCTATGTATTTTCGGTCGCTGAATTCGAATCCGGGGTCAAAAAAATCGTACACCCCCAAAATCATTATCTAGAGCCAAAAAACACTCCTGAAATGGGATAAAAAGAATATTAAGCTACGAGAATAGTTGTTACATCTTAATCAATGGAATTATACAAATTAAGGTTAAACAGCAGCGTACATACAATAGATATGAAACACACCCTCAGGGAGGGGCGAAAACTAGCCCCCATATATAAAAAAATCGATCCAAAACAGCAATGACTTCTGGAAAAGGTCCGACGTTATAGGGTTGAGAACAACCATCTTTAAGTTCAAAGAACACGAGAAAAACAAGAAAAAAACGTGAAATACAACAGGATTTCTATTTTCATGGATGCTATGATTGGCTGAAATTGCGTAGTACTCTAAAATAGAACTAGAAACTTACGTACCATCAACATCCTACACTTTCAACCCTCAGAGGGTGTGAAAAGTACCCCCTATGTAAGATTTAACTATAAAAAGTTACAGTGACTTCTATAAAAATTCGGAACACCTGCGTTGTGTCGAAGAGAGAAGAAACTAGACTATGTTCGACGAAAACCACCCCCACGGGGTTGCGAGATACTACCCCCATATCTGTAGGATGCTGGAAAAACAGAGAGAAACTAACCGGATTTACATTTTTATGGATACTACGATTGGCAAAAATCGTGTTACACACTTAGAGTTTGAAACTCATGTCCTATAAATGTTATTAAGTAACACCCCCAGAAAGGATGTAAACTACTGTAATTCAAGATAAAACGAGAAAGCTATACTGCTGCTTATTCGTTTCATTTGCATAGTTTTTTTTGTATGCGTATCTCAACTCCGTGGGGGTGGTTTTCAAGCACAGCGTCGAACATAGTCTAGTTTCTTCTCTCTTCCACACAACGCAGGTGTTTCGAATTTTTATGGAAGTGACTGTAACTTTTTATAGTCAAACCTCACATAGTTTTCACACCCTCTGAGGGTTGACACTGTAGAATGTTGATGGTACGTAAGTTTCTAATTCTATTTTAGAGTACTACGCAATTTCAGCCAATCATAGCATACATGAAAATAGAAATCCTGTTGCATTTTACGTTTTTTTCTTGTTTCTCTCGTGTCCATTAAACTTAGAGGTGGTTGTTCTCAACTCTATAGGGGCAGTTTATGAAGATTATGTCGGACCTGATGCAGTTTCTTATCACTTTAACAAAACTTAGACATTTTGAGCTTTTTTAGCAGTCTTTGCTGTTTTGGATCGATTTTTTTATATATGGGGGCTAGTTTTCGCCCCTCCCTGGGGGTGTTTTTCATATCTATTGTATGTATGCTGCTGTTTAACCTTAATTTGTATAATTTGATTGATTAAGATGTAACAATTATTCTTCTAGGTTAATATTCTTTTTACCCCATTTCAGGCTCTAGCTAATGATTTTGGGGGTGTACGATTTTTTTTGACACCGGATTCGGATTCAGCGACCGAAAATACATAGGAATACACGGGTCTGGTTCGCTGCTTTGAACTTTTTTTTGTGGGGCTGTGTTATTAGAAGGTTACCTAGGTTAATTAATCTTCGTCGTTTTCCATAGATTTGACATTCATGCATGCTTGTCCGTGATAATTGTAACACACTGTGGAGCAACGTAAGCCGGTTCTTCTGGAACTGTACCTGTTTTCGCACTCTAATTTGCATGAACAAAAAATTAGTGTTAAAACAGATTCGGGAGCTAGTTCTTTTGTTGCCGTAGTTGAGGTTAGTATACCACCAACTTTTTTCGTATACTTCCAACTTTTTTCCGTCCCCAATCAGTAGCTTCTAGCGTAGCAATTTGGTAATAAACGTAATATGAGTGTTGTCGAGCAGCAGCAGAAATTGGTGGTAGTTTTGATAACATTACAGTATTGTTGGCTTTACCAACAAGTTTGTTAAAAGACATGAATCTGTACATATCTAGACTTTTTTCTGTGGAATTATATGACCTGCACCAGAGCTTAAAACAAGGTATAAAGTGGGTGGCACTAGTGCCGCCCAGTGCCATTCGGTTGTGCCGGTGGCACTAAAGCTGAAATTTTTTTTTTAGATCCCTCCCCGCTCTTCAATTTTCATTTTAGAAGTAAATTTTTTTCCGATTGATGACTACGGGTCTGAAGTACACATAATTTTCGAGTACTAGTGCCGCCCAGTGAAAATTACTTAAAATATACTCTGACCTGCGCAGATTATATTTGCGCCTCATTTACCAAAGTATTATTAATATTAAGAAAAAAGTGTAGAGGTGTTTTCGATAGAGAATTTTATAAGGAATAATTTTGTATATAGGTATTTTTATTAAAAAGTGCGCCGTTCCCGAGATAATCTAGAAAACTTCAAAATGGAAACGACGTCCTAGAGGATGGAGCACACTATTAAGTGGTGGAAACTTTTCAGTTTAATAATACTTATGCTATCCTCATTATTTCTACAAATTTTTGAAACATCATAAATTTTGTCCGATATATTACAATTTTAACTTTTATATTACTGAATTATTAAATAAATTGTTGTTTTTGTTCTTCATTATTATTAGCGTCATTTTATTTACTTTGTAAATACTCATTTTAGACTTTCTCGTATTTAACTCAACTGATAGTTTTTTATACGAGCGTTTCCCGCACTTATTACACATGTGGGGAATATTTTCCGAACGGTGCGGGAAACACTAAACTCGCCGCATTTAAATAATAAGGAAACTCATTTGAAATATTTATTTGTTATACATATTAATAACACGATTCTTTAAATGAACTGAACTGAAAGTAGAAATAGAAGTACATGAAAAGGCAACAGACTAATTTTCAGAAGATATCGGCACCATGTCCATGGAAGTAGTTTCCTCGCCAATCAGAATTTTTTCTCTAAATTTTTGTTCTTGTCCATGGGAAAATATTCTTGGAAAATCAGGATTTTGATCGCTAAATTTTTCTCATTCTCGATTGATTCTTCGGCTATCCCTCTGCCACGTCCCAACCACTGTGTCGCTTAACATTTAGTACCTGACAGTAGTAAGTAAGAAGAACGTCAGGTAGAACGAAACAATGGTACGTAACTGAGCATCGTTGCGAAGGCCTAAATATTGAGCAACCATTTTGTGTATTCTTTCAAAAGTGTTCAAAACGAAAATACTTTAGATTTAGAGGACGTAGATTTACATATTTACTGTATATATCTTGGTAGTTTATACTCCGGAAACACTATTTGTTATGGTAATTAATATAAGGAATTCTTACTGTGATTAGTCAACCTAAAACGAACTATTATTTTCCATGAAAAAAATATAGTTAGGTTAGGTTAGGTAGTGGAATGAGTTATCTTCATCATCCGGAGTTTCTTGCCTTTAGCATTATGAAGAAACTTAAAGATTCCAGTTCTAGTTCTACAGTCAAAAAGTCTAAAATAGACCTTTTGACTTTATAACTCTCATCGATCATCGTAGGTCTTTGGCATTAGCGCAGATTTTCACATAGAATAATGTCTAAATAAAATAGGGTACTTAAGCTTTCTCTCTAAAATATAGAAAAAAAAAACTAGCGTTTCCGAAAAATTTTTTAGATCCCTTTCTCACCACTCGCAAAGTTGACCGCAAGTGTGCTCATATCTCATCTTTATTTTTCCTGGTAATAAATTTGCAGTTATCTCATTAGTGGTTTTCTAAATTTCAGTAATAATATATTCGTCCATCAATACATCACTAATCTTCCATATTTATATTTTTATAGCCAAAATCTCAAATAAACCTGAATTCGATACAAAATTTAATAACATTTACAAATGATAATTGAAATAACATTACTTGAAAAAAGGTTGTTGCAGTACACTGCTACCCTTCTTCTATCCGATATTTATGACGCTGACATGTTGCATACATTTGCCAAATAAAGTTAAATGGTCTATCAAAAATACAAATTTATTTAATTATATTTTTCTTTTTTCAGGAATGATCTCATTTATAACACGTTTTGAAAGGTACTTCTTGATTCTTGTGATCTACAGAATGAGCTCATTCAGGAAATTCCTGTTTCCCGGCCTTACATGAAAAGAACTATTGTATGAACTACATCAAAAACATATTAAACAACCCATAAATATATGAAATAACTTGTCAACCGCTACCGAGTATATACATGGTCATGCCATTATTGGGGCACCTATTTAACAAGCACTAAAAATAAAAATTCTTTCACACGTTAAAATAAGGCTAGACAAATGCCCATAAAAATGTAAGTTTTTATTTGCAAATGTTATGAAGATTTCGTCTTTATTTTTAAACTAACCACTGCTGATCGAGTGTATACGTTATTACAACGGTTGAAATTAAATGCACATGGTTGTGATAAACCTCGTGCATAAATGTTGCAGCTATGCTCCTCGTTACCAAATCATATCACACATATTATTGTGGAAGTAGGTTATTTTATTGATAGTTGGAAATGCACAGTAACAAAACCAAGGAAAAGTTAAAAAATAGATCTGAAAAATAATATAACATCTCCTGATCACAGGGTGCAACCCAAATTAATTAATTAAAATGAAGATAATTTAAAATAATTGACATAAAAAGCAAAAAGGCTCATACTAAGCAATTATTAGAGCGAGCGGCTATGCCAGATCGTATAATATATGATTTTTAAATGTTATAGCTTCAGAAGATCATATTAATGATATTTAAAAAAAAATTGATTAGGAAGAGAAAAATCTAGAATGAAAACGGAGAAGAGGATAGAGAGAATTCTATTTTTTCAGGTTTAATAATATTCATACCATTCATGTTTGGGTTGGTGTGTTGGAAGGGTTCTTCTAAGTCGGGGAGCATGTTTTATTTTGTATTTGCTGTGCTTATGTAGTTCTGTCTCTAAAGACAGCATGGCCATGAGATGAGTCGTAATGATAATTGCCATTTTTGAACTAGTAATAAAGTAGTTGTATTTTCTTTTGTGAACCTTTAACCATACTATTTAAATAACCAAAATAACATTTCTTAACGAATGGGATGTAGCTAAATAAGTTGCCGAAAGATGAGAAATGCCTGGTACGGCGCCTTATGCGGAATGGTGACTTTGATGTAGTCCGCCAGTGGCATTATTTCATGACAACGGGTTTAGATGTCTTTTAAGGTGTGTCGTGAGGAATTTAAGATGAGGCACATAAACTTATATTTCAGAACTTTCAGTTGTTTCATTATCGTGATTGACTTGTGGGCACCCTATGAGATTAGGCCACCAGATAACTTTAATAATGGAAGTTAAAATGTCCATATTCAAGGCTCATACACTTTTAGACGGAAGAGAGACTCCTAAAATAGATTTATCTAGAGGTGACGAATGATCTATGAAAATTTACTAATGATAGCTATTTATTGAGGGCCCAGAGCTTCATTTCAGAGAGACGGAGGGACAGCTGAGCAAGAAAAATAGGGTTCTATTTAGATCTATTCGGGAGTGCGGAACCAGAAAAATGAAGATTTAACCAGCGCATCGAAGATTTTTACATACCCATAATTTAAAAATGGTTTTTAAGAGTCAATACATATGTTGCCTTCGGCCACTTCATACAGAATTAATTACATTCTGTAAGTGGTAGGCTTGTAAACAAAGTAATTGATAATATTAATTATTATTTGGTGGTTGAAAATTAATAATCTGCGAAACTAGTAAACAATACATTCGAAACCAATAAATAATAAACAATACATTGTTAATAGTTTATTTGTGGTAGAAATATATTCATGTTTATTTTCACCAATATAAAATGAATTTTGCATTTATTGATATTACTGCATATATTTGAGGTCAAATACATTACTGAAAAAATAGTTTGAGTTGATATACAGTGCGGACAAATAAACCGGGCTTGTTTATTTTGCCTCTAACAGTTCTATTAATTATTCAATTTTTGTGAGACAGGTGTCATTAGATAGGCAAAACTGTTTGTATTTCTTGGCATAACTTTAACCCATTTGATCCCACTGTACTCATTTAGGTACACCAAAACAAATTAGCCCACAGTGACATCTGACGAAATATTACAGAAATTTATTGTCACTATAGGTTACCACAATACTACGTCGTATGATATCTGTTGGATTTGGTTCAAGAGGCCGCTGTTTAAGAAAGTCATATGTTTTGCAAATATTGAGAACTGATCGTGGCAGTTAGTGGTTTGTTTACGTTTAGTTTTTTTAATTGTTTAGTGGCTGATTTTACTTCAGAGGCTTACTTAAATTACATTTAAAGGTAAGTGATGAATTAGTTTATCGATGATTTGCTATAAATCTTTGCTGTTTTTAGAAAATATAGCGTTCTAAATATGAGTGTACTTGTTAGGGATCTATGATATACTAAATTTAATAATTTATCTTAGATTCTTTTGATATGGATTCTCAATTTCAAGAAATAAGACCCAGTGCATTTTATGGAAAACGATTTAAGAATTTGGTGGAAGCAATCGATGCAATTGAAGCTGATGATCGTGAACCAGAACTTATCATTATTCCACCGGAGGTTGATAACCTTACAGATGAGGAAGAACTGGACGAGTACAATATTGAAAATCCTAATTTTCCAAATGATGTTCCTGGTGAAATTGAACTGCATTACGATACCGACGACGAAGTCCCTCTGTACCAGTTTATATCCCAATCCGCAGATTATGACAGTGAAGATGAAATAGCATTGTCTGAATTTTTGCCAAAAAAAAGTGAAGACCTCCGGGAAACAAAAACGACAAAAGATAGACAACGAACCGACTTCAAAATGGAAAAACAGTTACATAGACATAAGTATGGGTGATAAAACGACAAGTTATAAAGATCGCCTGCATAAGATGATAGATGAAGTAACAAATGATAACGCTGTTCAGACTTTCGAAAGACTTTTTAATATTAATATAATCAAAATTATTACTGAGTAATCAATGCTTTATGCTGCACAGGAGAATAAGCATACGTTTTCTAGGAAATAAAAATATTCTTAGAAATACTACTTCTAAGTGGTTATCACAAATTACCCAGAGTGCGCATGTACTGGAGTTTAGATTAGGACATTTCTGTACCTTTTGTGTCCAGCAGTATGTCACGCAATCGGTTCCAAGAAATAAAAAGTTTTCTCCATTTTGCTGACAATTCCAAATTAGATAGAACCGACAGAATGTTCAAGTTGTGTCCTTTGATTGATAAGTTGAATGCAAATTTTCGGCAATGGGGAATTTTTCATGAAAATCTTTCTTTCGACGAAGTGATGGTTAAATATTTTGGCCATCATTCATCTAAACAGTTTATAAAAGGAAACCTGTGCGATTTGGGTTTAAAGATTGGATGCTGTGTAATTCCACTGGATATTGCTATAATTTTGAAACATACTGTGGAGCCAAAAATGTTCAACCGAATAATGCTCAAGAAACGGCACTACCTCAAAAGTAGTTTTAGGATTGTTGGAATGCGTCGAGAAACCGTCCGATCATATTATTTATTTTGATAACTATTTCTCAAGTTACGATTTACTGAATATGCTGAGAAAAAAAGATTTCAGGGCAACATGTACTGTCCGAGATAATAGGACAAAAAAATGTCCTCTGCAGATTGTCAAAGAATGGAGCAAAAAGGAACGCGGTTCTTTCGAGACAATATATGACGAAACTAATTCTTTAATGTTTGTTAGATGGAAAGATAACAATACAGTAACAATGGCAACTAATCATGATACTGTTGAACCACTTGTAAAGGCAAAACACTGGTCTGCTGTTGAAGAACAAAAAGTTGATATTCAACAACCTCAACTCTTTAATAAATACAATGCCTCTATGGGTGGCGTTGACCTTCTCGATCAGGCCGTCAACAACTACAGGAAAAGAAGTGGTGGTGGTGCCTTTTTACTCATTTAGTAAATGTATCAGCTGTAAATGGCCGGAGACTACGGTTGCTTGCTTGTAACGAAAAGACTGACTTACTCACTTATATTAGAAATGTCACACGTCATTATTTGAGATGTTATGATTAAGCAAATTACAAAAAAAGACCTAGTGCATCTGTCCCTAAAAGTATTCTCCAAGAGGAAGGTGGACATTTTCCAGAAAAAACTGAAAAACCACTGCGTTGTCGATACTGTCATCTCAGAGCTAGGTGGAGATGTCTCAAATGTAACGTCACTTTATGCATTGAACGTAATTGTTTTATAATGTATCATACTAATGTCTAAACTTATGTATTACATTATTTTTATTGCAAATAAACAAGTTTCTTAAGATTGAACTCTTTATCCAAAATACACCCTTAGATCCCATTGTACTCATTTAGGTACACGTTTTTTTCAAAAATTAGAAATCAAAATGTTTTGTTTTATGTTTTTTCCAATTCAGTATACTGCATATTAGTAATTATGCTAAAGAAAATGTATATATAAAAAATACCCGTGGGATCAAATGGTTTAACTTAGGTGGAGTTCAAAGCATTGACAAAATTATATTTTTATAATTTATATTGGCACGTATCCCCTTTTATTTTCCAAATTAATGCTATTTTTCTTTCTTTCATAAAACTATTATTTTGAATACGCCTCCTTATTTATACAATAAAATCAATTTAGAACGGATATTCATAATACAAACATTAGAAGAAAATCTCTGATTACCCCACTAGCTCACAGAACTGCTTTATATGAAAGATCATTTTCATATACGATTGCTAAAATGTATAGGGCTACATCTTCCGAACAAAGAAAATACGGAACAATCAAATTTAAATATTAAATGAGAAAACAACTCTTACATAATCAGCCAACTTGCGATTTTAATTCAATTTACTAAGGGTCGCTTTGTCGGTGCTCATTCAGTTGGTTGAATTATTTGTCAGTTCTCGGACAATAGATATTTTCTAGTTGCAGTTGTCACTTGCTAGGAGGAAATCATGAAATTATTATTATTAAGAACGTCTGTCGGCACATTGTACCTCCGCGACATATAAAATCCCCTAGAAAAGACCAGTGCTCTCCACCAAGGACAGCAGGGTAGATCCCGTAGCTCCTCTGGCTGCAAAAATTGCCTCGCAAGATGCCTATACCTTGACGCTCCTAATGGAGCGCAACTGCATAGAATATGAGTGATGATTTCATCTTCCACTCCACACATCCAACAAATAGGATCTTCTCTCAACCTTATTTTATGTAGGTACTTGTTCCGAGGACCGTGTTCCGTTATTAGGCCCACCATCCGTCTCATTTTTTCTGTGTCGAGACCAAGCGACCATTTTACGGTAAAAGTAATTGAAGGTGCCTTGACTGCCTCATTCCGGGGGCTTGAGCCCAAATAGTTGTTGAACTGTGCCGTGGCCCAGTCTCACAGTTCTGAATGAATCAGACACCTTGGCAGACCGAAGGTTGGCTCAGATGATCTGCTCCCGCTAGATGATCTGCTTCTTCGTTGCCCTCCACATCACTATGTCCGGACACCCATACGAATTTAACTGAGTTGCGTTCGCAGGGATCAGTTAAAATATTTCAACAGTTCAGCACAAGACAAGAGGTCACTGTGTTTGATGAAAGAGCCCTCAGAGCTTCCTGGCTGTCGCTGCATATATAAATCTTTTGTCTGCGAATTTTGACATACTTTTAATTAAAGACAAGATAATGAATAAATGAAAAGTGCTAAATAGAGAGGGAAGTTTAGCGTAAATACTTATACAGATTTTTTAAAATGTATAAGAAGTCTGTTATGAAATGAATAAAAGGTGAACTCAGATGTTGTCGAATATCTATTAAACACGATAACTTCTGTTAAACTTAAAATTTGTATTTCAAATTTTGTGCACGTATTATATAGTGTGTGCTATTTAATACCGCAACACCCCGTTATTTTGGAACGCGTTGACCGTTTTTATTATTATTATTTTTTTTTAGATATAGTGCTTGATGAGCTTTATTTGACTGTTTTGAAGAATTTGTAATTTTTATATTTTCAAGGCCTACTAAGCTCCTCTAAATAGGTCGAAATTTCGAGATCGACTATTAGGCAATTTTTTTATCGGAAAATTTCATTCGCACTTGTTTGAAATAATTCTATGCAAAATTTTGGCTCGATACCTCATATAGGGTTTGTTATTCAATAGCCAAATTTAAAATTTCTCACTTTTCAACTGGCCTTGTATGAAGGTCGGTTAGGTTTACTAAAAAGGTAAAGTAGTCATTCGACTTAGTGGTTATCAAATACTAAATGAGGAAGAAAAAACAAATGTTATTCTTTCAATAAATAGTGCTTCTATACATTATTCGGTTGTTGTACGTAGGTGCCTTAATGAAGATTTTTCAAACAAATGAATTGGATGGAATAGCTTTTCTTTTTTCTTCTTTATTTAGTATCTGATGTTGATGTCACTAAATAAGGAAGAAAAAAGAAAGGCTATTCCGTTCAATCCATTTGTTTGAAAAATCTTCATTAAGGCACCTACGTACAACAATTGAATAATGTATAGAAGCACTATTTATTTAAAGAATAACTTTTCTTTTTTCTTCCTCATTTAGTGTCTGATGTCCCATAAGTCGAATGACTGCCTTACCTTTTTAGTAAATCTAACCAACTTTTATACAGTGCCAGTCGAATTGTGAGAAATTTTAAATTTGGCTATTGAATAACAAACACCCTATATGAGGTATCGAGCTAAAATTTTGTGTAAACGTATTTGAGGCAACTGCGAATCGAATACGCTATCTTTGCCGATAAGAAATTGGCTAATAATCTTTCAACTTAATAACTTAATCGAGAAAACAAATATATAGCGTGATTCGGCAAGAGAAGGACTAAAATTTAAAAACAGTCGGTAATATACAGGGCGATCATGCATTGAGTAGTAATACAAAGGCGTGTTTTTTTAAATGAGACTCCCTGTATATTGTTACATAATTGAATTCTTTGTAACATTACAAGCAAACTGTTCGATACTTGCAAAATAGGTAGCCATTTTTGTATGCTTGTCAATAAAGGCTATTCATCTGGAAGTAGTAAGCGACATGACTACAGATGCATTCATGGCAGCATTTCGCAGATTCACTGCTAGAAGAGGTCGATGTGCGCACATGTACAGTGACAATGGGACCAATTTTGTTGGTGCCAGTAATATCCTCAGTAAAGAAGTCCTCGCCATTACCCGTGAACCTGAAATCCAGCAATCACTAGCAACTTCCGGAACTCAATGGCATTTCATTCCCCCGGCCACCCCCCACTTCGGAGGATTATGGGAAGCAGGAGTCAAGTCCATGAAATACCATTTAAAACGGATAATTGGTGATTCCACACTGACATACGAAGAATTGACAACACTCACTCACCAAATAGAAGCATGCCTGAATTCAAGGCCCTTATGTCCCCTGAACGACGACGTTGATGACATCGAAGCCCTCACACCAGGACATTTTTTAATTGGTAGGGGAATCGTATCTCCACCCAATCCAGTAACAACAAACATCAATACAAACCTATCATCAAGATGGCAGTTGGTCCAAAAAATGAAGAAGGACTTTTGGCAAATATGGTCCTCCGACTATCTAAACAGACTCCAACAGCGATACAAATGGAAAACGCGTCAGGAAAACCTGAAAAGTGGTGACCTAGTCATACTCAAGGACGACAATATTAACCCGAGTCGATGGCCATTGGCTAGGATCTCAGAAACACATCCTTCTGCAGATGGAATTGTTCGAGTAGTTTCCGTTAAAAGAGCAGAAGGTCAACCGTTGAAGAGAAGCATCCATAAGATCATTCCATTACCTGTTGCTTCAGAAACTGATATACCCAGCACTGCAACCGTAGACGAGCAGGCAGCCACTACAACTATGAGTCATCCTGCTGCTCCTACTGGTATTCGCCCGGTCCCTAATGCGACAACGCAGACGGAAGAGAAAACAACAAGAACGTTCAAACCCAGATGAGATGAATGAACTCCAGCCACTTCATTAGCAAACCAACGAACCTCGTCCCTCCCGGTCTTGCCAGAATGTTTAATCTCTTAAACATACAGTTTTTATCATTTCAAATAATTTAATTTCTTATTGTTATTGTATCCTACTTTCGACATATATTAGTTATTTCGTATTGCAATCTACATAAACATTAACTATAAACAATGTCAGCAAAGTATGTAATCAAGTGCAAACATTGCATTTCTATAGTTGGCATAATTTCTAGGACAAGTTTAATATTTCATATGTAACGTATAATTAATTGTTTTTACGATTTGTTATTATGTTTATTATTGCCATTTAGTATAAATAGAATTTTATTTTCTTAAATAAATCAGTCTCAACTAATTACTTGTTGTACTCATTTAACCAATCTTTCCAAGCCACAATTAGGAGGTGAGGCTGCCTCCAGGATTGGTTTTTACCACAACAACAAAAATCCCTACAGTCCACTGGTCCCAGAGCCAGTAACCCCAACTACACCCTCACACGGTTTCGCCAGTGACCCGCTCAGCCCGAGCATCATTGGGAGATCGTACAATAGGTGAATAATAAATAAAATAAAATTGGTCTTAGTTACTTTGCTGGTAGGTGTGAAACTGTTGTTACACGTACAGCATCGGATAAAATTATATAATTTCTTGTCAACATTTTATTATTATAATAGAATGGAATGTTCCATTGCCAACATTACTTACTGTCATGAATTGTAATGAAAATCAGCATGAACAAGGTTGACAGCAATAACAAAACCTGCATGAATCCAAAACAAATGACACATTATAGCCGCCCAAGACACAAAAAGTACGTGAATGGATTATAGTCGTTTTCGTTTTATATTATGTGATAAATTTGACGTGTTTCATTTCTGTTGACTGGTATCTACCCGAAGTTGCCCTTTACAGGCATCTCTAAAAGCACATATGGCGATAATTGTCAAACAATGTATCGCCACATCACAGCTCCTGTTTTAAATTAATCGTTATTTAAATTTGTATGATGATTTTTTAGAATGGTGAAATATAGTATAAATGTAATGAAGTTTGCTGGATATATTATTGTCTAAAAAATAAAATTCAAACAGTCGGCAAAAGTGAGAACGTTCAACTAGATCATGTAAATAAGAACAATTTTGTCTATAATTCTACAAAAATATTAGTCTTAAGTAACTACAGTGTCTACTATATAAGAGGTATACACCTTAATACGTTTGTTAATTTTTATGGAATTCAAATTTTCCTGTGAAAGATCTATTATTTTACTTCTGTCTATTCTTCTCACTCTCGATACTATCTAACCCTTCTAGGTTTAGAAAAGTACCCATAAAATTCGTAAAAACATAGTAGATACATTTGCCTGCCCGCTTCGGCAGGTTTCGATCTTTTGGCTCTCGTCAGCGCAAAGAAGACTTGGACACCTTTGACGCTGCGTATTCCTTTTGCTCTTAATAAATTCATGCAATACAAAGTCAATGACTGAATATGAGTAGGTCCCTCCAAGCACACTGCGTTTCTAGTAGTGATGATAATGTCATTCAGAACACACACCCTAATCGTAGAATTAGAAAACCAAGAGGAATACGACAAAATTGCATATTTTATCTACCGTTTCACTAGATCATTACTCTTTAGTAATATTTGCCTAGTTGAGGCTTCTATAAAGTGTTTGCTGCAAATGCCGTTGGGTGGGTCTACTCACATTATTCGAATTAATTTTTTTCTCTACGAGCGATATTTACATTTTGCGAAACAATCCGATCAAACGAAATATACTCGTCGTGTTCATATTTGCGAAGAGTATAATAACAGAAAGCGTTCAAAAACTGTATGAGCCCAACCAAATTATAATGAGTTTTATTAAAATAACAAAAAATAGAGAGAACTTTAAGGGTACTTTGTCTGATAACTATGGATGTTAATATTAATAAAAAATATCAAAAGATTATAATAAACTGGTTATGGATTTACTGGACTTTATTGAAATGAAGAATGGATGAAGATTATAGAAGGAACTATGTGTTTTACAATAGAAACTTAAAAATATATGTTTTATTCTATCCACTGTCATAGAAATGTCTCGGTATATTATAATTTTAACCTTAGATGCCTTTACTCTGACTACTACTTTATTTCCTGTATTATAAATAGTAATATGCGGATAATTTGTTTTTTTTTAAGCACCTTAATTTCACTTCAAATATTAATGTTAAGAAAAAAACACATTTATTGTAATAATAAACATAAACACACCACAGATATTAATTAACCTCTAACTGCGGTTATATATTTGAGAAAACGAAGACACACATTATCTACCGATTGTTGAATATAAGTTGAGGATGAAACCCAGAATATAACAGAAAATATAAGAACCAACAAAAAACGCCTGTGATAATTCAAGTGCAAATGAACTGAATTGTAGCGTATTAAGTTCATTTGCACTCCCTCACTGCTGAGTCACGTTTAGATAACTGATCGACTGGTACTGACTCCTACTCATTCCTCTATGGCACGGCTCGAGAAAAATTTATTTTATATGTCGATAAATTGGGGTATATTCGAAACACTCGATAGTTTTTGGTATGTTAACCTAAAATGCATATTGGTTTAAATTCAAATGGCAAAGGACAATTTTTGAACTTTTCAGCAGTAGTAGAAACCCCCATAAATCGAACTGCAGCGCGATAAATCTAATAACTCTAATAAATCTAATAATCTATAATAGTCCAATTAATAAGCCGAAAAAAAGTGTAAAATGTGGAAAAGTGGTGGAACAACACCGATTTGAAAAATTCCTTTTTTCACGTGTTCCCTAGATCCCCAGGAACATTCATCAGCATGAGAAAGTTACGGGGGTTTGAAGCGCCCCAAAAGTGTAGCTGTCTTAAAAAAATTAATAAAATTAATATTTCGCCTCGGAAATGGCCTCTAGAAGATTTTTTGGGTCGCTGATCACGAATCCGAGATTCAAATTGAGGGATTCTATATTCCACTATGGAATTCGTGTAATTTTTTGATGAAAATTCCACTTTTTCGAGCGGAAATTTAAATATGAATATTGTGCTGCGGAAGTATGCTCTAGGGGGTTTTTTGGCTCGCTTATCACGAATCCGAGGTCCAAATTGAGGAACTCCATATTCCAGTATGGAATTCGTGCCATTTTTTTTATGAAAAATCCACTTTTTCGGGCGGAAATTTAAATATGAATATTGTGCTGCGGAAGTGTGCTATAGGGGTTTTTTTGGGTCGCTGATCACGATTCATAGGTCCAAATTGAGAGATTACATATTTCAGGATGGAATTCGTGCCATTTTTTGAATGAAAATTCCACTGTTTCGGGCGGAAATTTAAATATGATTTGTCTATGTTTTTTTATATGTATATGTGTTTGTATATATCTGTGCACACATTTATGTGTTTATATGTGTGTGTGTCTGTAGATAATAATAATGTCTTTATTAGGAAAACATGTATATACAATACATCCATTCGTAACGTCTAGCCACAGCTAATCAACTTATATATACTTAATTAAATTTAAAGTTATGTAACCTATTCCTCCCCTCGTTTATGAGGATGCTGAACACGAATAATACGGTGAAAGAAGTTTCTATTCCTCCCCTCGTTTTTGAGGATGCTGAACACGAATAATACGGTGAAAGAAGTTTTTAGTCATGCGCACCCTCTGAAACGGCCAAAAACCACTTCTTTTTGCTTATTTCTGATATGACAACTTGGTATCCACTATTATTGCAGGCATTGTTTGTTTTTTCATGGGAACATAACAAATGGTGAAAGGTGATATCAGGTAGTAGACCGCAACCGACCTTGGGGGTTGAATCTACCCTGTCAGGTATAAAATTGTTTCCTATTTTTTGATTTTTAAAGACCGAGTTAAAGACGTTCGAGGATGCTGATCAAGGACAATGGTAAGAGCGAATTATGACATCCTGAGAGGGTTAGAACCCCCCCTCCCAGGGTGTGGAAAATTTGTTTTTTATTTTCTAATTTGTATATTGAGTGGGAATGGTTTCGAAGTCACCATTTGTTCATTTCACAACCTCCTCAAAAATGAATCTGTCCTCGCAAGGATTTGAAATTAATGTTCCTTTATATGTGTGTATGTATATAATAATAATAAAGTCTTTATTGGGAATATAAGGAAAGAATATTATTAGTAAAAAAGAGCTTAGTTAAAGAATATGCAAACACTAAGAAACATATTATTTTTGCACATGCTCTCACTAGCTGCTCACGACGTCGGCCTTTTTGAATCGCGGCAAAAAAAAATTTTTGATATCTTGAATAGAGAGAGATACGCAAGTGTCTGCAAATTTGCGTAAAATAGCAGATTCATTTAAAGATCGCATTGAGGACATCAATCAAGTATTAGACGGTGAAAAAGAATGTTTGTTAGAGTTATACAATTATAAAATAAATAAATTGGATTTGAATTTGACTGCAAGGCAAAAACTATAATACTTTTTTGAAAGAAAATGCACAAAATTTGAAATCAACGAAGAAGAATATGGTAAATATAGCCACGTTGCCTCCCACCGTGGATGGTCTCTAGTAAACAGGTGTACTACCAAATGCAATCTTGGATCGGCTTCTTAACAGATACTCATCATAACAGAACCACAACATTGAATCCAACTGATTGGGGTTGGAAATTGATCGACGACATCCGACGTCTTGCATCCCGTAAGGATGACGGAACCGCCTGCATTATAAAAGATTATGGATGCCATCATGTGTGGCTGTCAAACTGGATGCGGAGCAGCTTGTGATTGTCGCAAGAATGGCGTATATTGCTCTAAAACATGTAAATTTTGTCACAGAAACAACTGCGAGGTACCTGAAGCTGCAGACGTAACAGAAAATGAATCGATTTGTCCGGCTGAAATATCGGATGAACAGGAAGATGAAGGTGACACTGAAGAAGAACCAAGAAATCCTGAATTACCAGTTCTCAAATATGATTCAGATTCAGATTGATTTAGATGATGTAAATTATATAAAAAAATAATGATAAATTAAGAACTATTTTATCACACAGAATACCACCTTTTGTACCAACACAATATAAAATTGCCGTATATATTAATTTGAAATGTTCGTAATATTCATACATAACTTTTATCTTTAAAGTAAAATTGACTTGAAAAATTATTTTGAGATACTCGTAATATTCATACATAATTTTTTTCTTCAAAGTGAAATTCGACACGAAAAGTGGCACGTATTCCAGTCTGGAATATAGAATTGCTCAATTTGGACCCCAGAATCGTAATCAGCGACCCAAAAACCTCCTAGAGCACACTTCCGCAGCACAATATTCATATTTAAATTTCCGCCTGAAAAAGTGGATTTTTCATCAAAAAATGGCATGAATTTCATACTGGAACATGGAATTTCTCAATTTGGACCTCAGACTCGTGATCAGCGAGCCAAAAAAACCCATAGAGCATACTTCCGCAGCACAATATTCATATTTAAATTTCTGCCCGAAAAAGTGGAATTTTCATAAAAAATGGCACGAATTCCATACTGGAATGTGGAATTCCTTAATTTGGATGTCGGATTCCTGATCAGCGAGCCATAAAATCCCATAGAGCCCATTTCTGAGGCGAAAAATTTATTTAAATTTTTTTAAGGCAGCTACTTTTTGGGACACTTCAAACCACCCTAACTTTCTCATCTTCGGAGTTAATGCAGTGGTCAATGCTGATGAATGTTCCTGGTGGTCTAGGGGAACACGTGAAAAAAGGAATTTTTCAAGTCGGCGCTGTTCCACTACTTTTCCACATTTTCCAGCTTATTAATTGGATTATAAGGTATGCATGGAGAATTTTTGGTATCATATTTCGAATTTTCCAACTGTAGGATTGTTTCAGGTTACCAGGAAACTCTACTCCAAATTTCAACTTTCTAGCTTACTGGAAATTAAGACACAGACACAGACGCGGCAAGGACTTTATCATCAATCATCGTTACAATAATCATCTAGAAGTATAGGGGCATTTTAGCCTTCTAGTCTCATCTCAAACTAAGGTGATATGAGACAGCTGCTTAGCGTGGTGTTGGCGCCTCCTAAATCGCAGCCTCGTATGGCTTCACAATACGGAATGATCTCAGCAGATTCGTCTTTTGTGACGTGGTCAACAGTGGCGTGGATGCCGATCCATAGATACGAATTGTGTTAAGTTCCTTAGGAAAATACGATTTGATATCCCAAAAATTACCAACATTCAAGACCATCAATTAAATTACGAAACTTGAATGCATTTGACTAAACTCGAGCAAATATTAGGTACCTATTCAGTTCTTTTCTGGATTTCTTTCGTTATAACATTTCTCTTCGCTGAACAAGATAACTCGATAATATACATTCCCTTTTCAATTAAATTCTACTATGTCTGGTTTGATGGCATCCAGCTTTCTGGTTGTTGAAAGAAGTAATACGACACGATGAGATCTTGGTCTCTTGGTCGATGCCATAAATGCACCTAATGTGGCAGTGGAGTACCTTAAGAGCTGTGCCACCTTCGGTGACTGTATAATGTTTTAATTGTAGTCAATTTCCAAATAATTACGGCGTTTGAACATATTTTATCGCCAACACTCATTAAAATAATTATGAGGGCAGGACGTCGTGTCAGCAAACAAAATTGCTGGTTAATAATTTCACAGGTAATCGCCCATCTAGCTTGTTTCTCGATTAAAAAGGGAGTATTAAAATAGCTGTTAATAAAAAGTGCGCCATCCACAGAAAAATTGATCCTAACCTACCCTCCTTAATCACAAGACCGACTGCTGTGGAAAAGCCTGATAATAAGACAGACACAAACATATAAATTAAAAAATGTAAATTTTAAGATAAAATATAGCATTTATTAAACGTATTTAAAAAATTGTAAACATGTGGTGATATACAAAAGAAAATTGAGTAATAATCTAGATCAAAAATAGTAATTTTATATATACATATACTGAAATATGACCACGTAGTCTCAAAAGATAGTCATCAAAAATATTTAATTAAAAAAATTGGATTGTTATACCTTATATTAGGTAAACGTACCCTTATAAGCAATAATAAATATTTAAGATCCACAAAATATGGTCAAACAGATCTACGAAAAATATATAAATTACATGATGATAATTATCAAACGTTAAAATTCACTCTAAATCTTGTCAAAGTTATCGCTGCACAAAATAGAAACTGAAAGAAATAAGCACATTTCTCACCAATCCGATTACAAAATGGATACTGGGTGATGGCTCCTAGTGGACAGCGGCAGTTTCTACCAATAGTTTCGTTAACCACAGACGGCCTCTCTCAATGCACTATGATGTGATCTGGATTACCTGGATAACGGTAGGGTTTTGTCATGTGGACTTGAAATTTACTGAAGTTGACTGGACTATGAAGTTATTACTTTTAAAGCAGGCATTTAACCATTTAACCGAAATTTATTGATTTCCGGAACGTTGCAATATGTAGGTCTTTATAGGAATAATCGATATTGTATTAAACAGCTAACTGGATTACACAGAATTGCAAGTAGTACTAAATTCTTCGTTTAAAGGTTAATTAAACAAAATAATAGTTGAATAAAATGAATGAAAATAAACGTTGAATAAAAATACAGCAAAATTCCTTCATTTGGGAAGAAGAAAAAATATAGTTAGCACGTGTTTGCAGAACTACGGTTATCGTTAAATATAAAATAAATTAAAATAGAAGAAATAAAAAATATGGCTGAAAGCCGTTAAATATTAATGAGAGGAATTTATTAATTACCTTATACTTGAATGCTCACTAAAGAAAAAGTAGGTAATGACAAAAGTGACACCACGTGTCACATATGGAGTGACTGTGTTGTGCTGTGTCAGAATTAGAAATGAGGTTCCCTACGTATATACCAGCCAGTATAATGGTATTCAACATTTTAATACCGTATTATATTAAACAAAAATTATTAGATATATGAATTTGGGTAGAACATTGCTCTGCCCAAACCACAATACTCTGCTATTATTATTTAAGATAACAAGTAGTATACAAAACTGAAATGAAACGTATAGCCCAGACGACAGAGAACATTTTTATAGTGAAACTAACAAAAAGTTGCAAACTGAATATATTTTTTTAATGAGTTCGTGAAAATGTATAGAATAATATCCTGAAAAGTTTACATTCCGCTCGGATGCAGAACACAAAAAAAAGTGAGAAAACATTTTTTTTTTAACAATTTTTTCAAAATTCTTAAATTAAGTCAGGGCAGGAAAAAATAAAAAATACAGGTGGATAGACCATGTGTTTCCGAACAAAAAATATCCTAATAAAATTTTTCGCTAAAGCCACGGTATTCCTGGAAAAAAATAGTGAAGTAACCTTGTCTCTCTGCGCGGCTAGCGCACGGTTAAATGCATACTATGGAACCTATAAAATTTCTTAGCTGTTCTATCAAGTAAAATAAAGCTTTTTTCTCTTTCTGATTACACGTTTTAAACATTTTTCTTAGTGAATAGGAGGATAAATAGTGAGCATGGAGGGAAAATATATAATTATCAATGCATACACAGACACCACACATACCCGCTGAATCGCTCGCATGAATTTTTACGTGCCTTTACTGTATTGTATTTATTACAGGTACACCTATCCACATTTCAGCTATATCCAATGGATTCCTTATACATTTGTTAATGTATTGGAAAAGTTCCAGAATTTGTATTCAAAACAATCAAAAATATTTTCATAGTTATAAGGATAAGATCGTGAAAATCGCAATTTTTTATCATGATCTGATTGATCATATTTTCGAAAAAATGCATACAAGTAAACGATTTTGTATTTCAACATTTGAAAAATATACATTTTTTCCGAAATAGTGATATTTTATTTTTTCCAATGGGTCAATTTCTCGACAAGTTACAGCCTCCAATCCTCGTTACTACAACGTAATAAACCATAATAATCATGAAGTGTACATACTTTTCAACAGTTCTCAATGTAGAAAAAAATTTTTTGAAGGGCTTTTATTTTTTTCTATATTGTTTATTGCGACGATTAAGTTCAGGCGTGATAATATATATAAGTATATTTTTCCCATCCATCCTTTGCTTGTATTGTTTAAAACAAAAAAGCATTTCCATCTTTTAAATGAATCAACACTCATATAAATTGAACAAATTCTCATTTAGTGACATGTAATTTAGTGCGTCGGTGTCACAGTCATGCGTATTCAAGCGCGTGCACGCATGGACCTCGCTCCGAGTTATAACGTTACACTTGACTATTTTTTTTCGGGAAAACCGTGGCCTTAACGATAACTTTTGTTAGGACATTTTTTGTTCATAAATACGTGATCTATCCATATGTATTTTTTATTTCTTTCTAGCTTGATTTAATTTAAAAATTTTGAAAAAATGGATGAAAAAAAATTTTTTTTCACCTTTTTTTTATGTTCTGCACCCGAGAGAAATGTAAACTTTTCAGGATATTATTCTACACACTCTCACCAACCTATTAAAAAAAAGTTTACACAGTTTGCAATTTTTTGTGGGTAAATACCTACGTCGACTGGGCTAGTAACCATATTTACGAAGCGGTCATAGAATTTGTGTTTAAGGAGAACTATTCGCAAAAACTGTAACATTACAAATAAATAAATGGTAAATATATTTTGCTAAAGTGATAATTTATTATTTTTTATATAATTTTTAAATTTGACAGCCCGGTAATTACCCGCTTACTGTTTATTAATTTGTTTGCTACAACTGGCTAATTAATATAATAGAATATATATTAGCTGCTATTGTCTTCCCTCTTGAGGGTTACCTGACGATAATTCCGGCAGAATTTCGTCCTTTAGAATTTGTGGGGAACCGTGGGATGCCAGATAAAGTTTATAAAAGGGAAATAGGGCGGATTCCTCAGCTCAAGCCTCTCCATTTTATTTATTATCGAAAGCGGTAGGAAATTAAAAATTACATCACACAAACTGAAAAAAATCTCTGCCGTATAGAAGCGGCTTTTCATTTTACATAACTGCTAATAATACTGTTTACGGAGTGTCTCACAATAGGCTCATTTAATGAATTTTAGTAAACAGTGGTAACTTTGTGGTGGTACTCAGAATTAGAAGATTCTGAAAATTATCTCATAAGCAGTTTTCAGAATATACGATCTTAAATATACGCTTGCGATACCGGGAGCTCTGTGACGTGATCGCTTGTGAAGCCGCAGAGCTTGGCGACTAGGCGACGACCGTGTTTCATACGAAAAATAAATAAGTTATAACAATCATCCTACATTCGCAAATCGTCGACTCTTGTAAAGTAAATTGTGGCCTAAATTTTTTGTTTATGTTTATTTTTTTTTGGAGATGTCCACAAAAAAAATTAATAAGTATACATTAATTTTACTTAAAATTCTACATTAAAGTTCTTATTACCAATATCCGAAATTTATTTGGAAAAATTATCAATTTTAATTAGAACGCTTGCTTGATTGGGTTGATGTCGAAAGCGCGCTGGCTTGGTCGGTGCGAATCCGTTGTATGTACTGTATCGTTAGAGCGAAGTTCGCATTTCGAGTCTTTATTATTTAGAACGTTGTGATGTTTGTTTATCGATTGTTGTATCATATTATTGGAAAATATGAAAGAAGATTTCCAGAAAGGAGATCCACATAATTTCCCAAATGTAGATGCAATTATGATGTCCCGTTTTCTGGAATCAAACAATAACTTCAACCATTTCCAATTTAGTGACGTAAAGCTGCTTTATAATAATATTGATCGATTTATAAACATTATAAATTCGATTTGCAATATTTAGTAAAGAGTCGGTCAGAAATAATATTTTTCTGAAATCGATCGGCAATGTCTACATTTTCGGCGCGATTTCAGATCGAAAAATGCACAATTCCAGTATTTTAGTCCGTTGCTAAGAAACTATCAGAAAACAGACCGGAAAAGATCCGTTGCCAGGCAACGATCAACATTCCCGTACGGTTTTTAATGTATATTTTAGACAGTAAATAAATACACGCAGACAAACCAAATCACATTAAAATTGCATTTATTAGTAAGCAATTAGATTGTAATGAAGAAATGTTATGCATTAATACAAATTCCTTAATTTGTAATAATATTGGTTGTGATTTCAGAAAAAATAGTATGTGTACTTCGGTGTGAGAGCACATTCCCGGACTTCGATGCTTGTTGGCCTCGGCTAGCGCCTCGGCCAACATTTGCATAGTCGTCCGGGAATGTATTGCTTTCACACGTAAATACACAATATACTATTATGGAACATTTAATAGGTACTTGCATATGTAGGCAACTTCAACGTTAACTCACAAGATTACATTTATTTTTCTAATTTTGAGGATTTTTTTATTCAGTTTTATTGTTCAAATAGGCTTAGAATGTCATGAAACGTCGAGATTTTAAGTTTGAGTGAAAAAAATTTTTTCTGTCTGTCGTTCTGTCTGTAACTTTTTTGTGCGCGCGTTTACTCTGAAACCGTTTGAGATATTGACTTGAAAATTAGTACACGTAACGTGATCTAGAACTAGATTATATTTTCATCTTGTTCCGTCGAAGGGTTGGGGGGTAAATTGGGGTAAATAGGTAAATCAAGCAGGTAAGAGTCCATAAAATTGATATTTAGTATATACAAGAGAAGCTTAGGTCTCAAAAAAAAATGTTGGCATCAGCCACCCCATTACCACCCCAACCATTATTAAAGGGGATGAAAAAAAATTGTGATTTAGTACGTGTATAAGAACCAGAAACCTCAAAATATTTTTTTACTTCATCCACCCCCACTACCACCCCGTATCACCACCCCCAACCCACTACCGATGTGGGGTATCGTTTTATGAGTTAATGTCCTACAAGTCTGTTATTTTACAATAACCACCCCATTTTGAGATACATTAAATGAAAAATAACGCCCTAGGGCGTTATGAATATCTATAACGCCCTAGGGCATTATAAAATTATAATACAACCTAAAAGAAGCAAATTATGATAGCGTTATTGCTATGCAACGGCGGCGTTTACAAACAATTTTGATTTTTACTCTCTTTTAAATCAAATCATTCTGAACATAATAGATGTCAAATTAATAAATCGTAAATGTCAAAAAAAAATTCGGATTAAATAACAGACTTGCAGGACATTAAACGTTGAAGGCACCATGGGTGTTATAGGATAATGACGCCCTCGGTCGACGTACACTCCCTCGGGCCAGAGGCCCTCGGGATTGTACACTGCCGACCTCGGTGCGTTATTATCCTTATAACACCCTTGGTATCTTAATAACTATTTTGGGGCAGAGGATTTCAAATATTACATTATTAAAGTTCCATAAACAATTATTTCCACATACAAAATTTTTTGTAAGTGTCTTGGACAGAAAATCTGGATGTGGAAATAGTGATTTCTTGGGCAGCGGTTTTTTATCGTCGATTGCGATTCGGGTCATAATTTTTCATACCGAGGAAAAATATTATATGGGACATTTAAAATTAGGTATCTGAAAATTAATAAAGTCTACTTCTGATCCAGTCAGACAAGTTTATTTGCGGAGTAGAGTTGCTGAGTGTAGTTTGTCCATTTTTTCATTTTTTGAGGATAGAGGTTTTGAGCAGAGATATTTCGGTACTCTCTTCAGATTTTACATAAGAAAATCGACCACGACCACCTAAACGCAGATCTTTACAATGACTTCCGGTCCTTGAAAATATTTATTTCCTAGCAGATGTAAAATAGGAGCTAGTTTTCTGGGTTTTACTCTAAATAGCTGACTGGATGAACTGCATTTAGAAAGTCTGCTTCCCATTTGCATATGTGCAATTTCGTTTATTGATTTATTTATGTAGAGAGATTATGTAGTTCTAACTATTTTCAGAGACTATTATACTGAACATTTAGAGTTTCTTAACTTTTTTAATGTGATCACAACCAGGTGCAAAGTAAATAAAAATACTAAATTAAATTATGTCACTGAAAGTAAAAGCACAATAAACAAACAATCATAAAAGACGAAATATGTAATCAAACAGAAACGGGTTGGGTTAATGTATGTATGTATCCATATGTCAATGCCAACGTTTTTGAAACAGAATTTAATACTGTGCGTGTGTTTCTAAATTTGAATACATATCTACAATAATTATTTTTTAGATAAAAAAAAATGGGTACATGTTAATTTAGTTCAGCAATGATGTGTGAAAATAATCTTATATATTTTGGTACATGGTATATATATTTAATGTCCTTAAATATTTTAAATCAAAAATGTGAAAAAATAATAAAACTAAAGACAGTGATGGAGCTCCATTTTTGTCGCCTTTACATACATAGTATATAAGGCTTAAAGTTCACCAGGTATTTGAAATTACTTCCTCATCCAGTGGAAGTATAGTAACGACAAAAAAATTTTTTAAAATATTTGTTCAAATAGGCTGAGAATGTCATGAAACGTCGAGATTCTAAGTTTGAGGGAAAAAAAATTTCTGTCTATCGGTCTGTCGATCTGTCTGTAGGTCTGTCTGTAACTTTTTTTATGCGCACGTTTACTCTGAAACCATTTAAGATATTGGCTTGAAATTTGGTACACATATGTACTTTAATGAGATCTGGAACTAGATTATATTTTCATCTTGTTCCGTTGAAGGGTTGTGGGGTAAATTGGGGTAAATCAAGCAGATAAGAGTGCATAAAATTGGTATTTAGTATATATATACAAAAGAAGCTAAGGTTTCAAAAAAATGTTTGGCATTAGCCACCCTCATTACCACCCACACATTAAAGGGGATGAAAAAAAACTATGATTTAGTGTGTGTACAAGGGCCAGAAACTTATATTTTTTACATCATCCACCCTCACCTCACCCTCCTATCACCATGCCCACCCCACTACCGACGCGACATATGGTATCGTTTTATGTGTTTTTGAGGTAGAGGATCTCAAATATTATATTATTAAAGTTCCATAAACAATTATTTCCACATACAAAATGTTTTCGTTGTGAGTGACTTGGATAGAAAATCTGGATGTGGAAGTAGTGATTCCTTGGGCAGTGGTTTTTTTTAAGGCAGTTATATTGTCGATTGCATAGCACGTCATACTAAACAAGTCTATTAAACTAACCCCTTAAAGTACGACCGTACCTTTTAGATCATCCTGTATAAACAAAATTAATCTGAAATTGAACAATAAAATTTTATTATCAATTGAGTAATAGTATACTTGTGTAAATATTAGTTAAGAAATAGTCAGAAATATCAGATAAATATAAGACGGTTATCTCGACTTGTCCAAGTCAAGACTACTATAGCGTAATATGAAGCTATAATAATAATTTTAGAATGATATTTCAAGGATTTATATGAATGTTAACATTTTGTAAAATATATAAATAAAAATTGATTTTGTTATTTTTATATCCATGGAGATGCTGTGCATGTATACACATATATGTGAGTGAGTACGCTACATATACTTCCCCTCTGCAAAGGAGAAATTAACTTACCAAGGTACAATCGATAATTGTGCACCAGTATCAATTAAAAAATGTAATTCGTTTGACATATCATAAATGAAAAGTCTAGATCTGCTGTCAGTATCACTAGTATCCGCAGATAATATGCTAGTGTTGGTTGGTTTTTTAGAAAAGAGACCAAAGGTGTGGTGACATTGTTAAAAATTTGCTCCAAAACTGATTCTACGGATGCATTTGAGCAGTCGACTGTTAACGAAAGAGTTACCCCATCGTTATAATTAGGGAGATCAAGGACGGTTGCATCTACTAAAGCTTGCTTAGCTTTTATGGAACTATCGGAATAGTCCATTGACCAAATACCTATAACCTTTATTTTGTCACCTAACAGTTTAGTAGTTAGTGCATGTAAAGTGGTGAATATTTCAACGAGATTAGGTATAAATCTATGATAAAAATTAACCATGCCTAAAAATCTTTGAAGTTGTTTAACTGTTGTAGGTTGTGGAAATTGCTTAATAATGTCAACGCGCTCACTATTGGCCCTTATGAGAGACGTGATGACCAAAAAAAAGTTAATTGATCTGTGCCGAAAACACACTTAAAGGGTTTAATATGTATTCCGTATTTTTCTAAACATTCAAACACGATTTGTAAATGTTGCAAATGTTTGACATGATCTTACCTTGCGACTAATATGTCATCCAAATAAACGAATACAAACTTCAAATGTGACCGGACTTCATTCATAAAACGCTGAGCAAGCTTTAGTAGATACAACCGTCCTTGATCACCCTAATTATAACGATGGGGTAACTCTTTCGTTAACAGTCGACTGCTCAAATGTATCCGTAGGATCAGTTTTGGAGCAGACTTTTAACAATGTCACCACACCTTTGGCTTTCTTTTACAAAAAACTAACCAACACTAACATATTATCTGCGGATACTAGTGATGACAGCAGATCTAGACCAATTTATGTGGGATTCCACATAATCAAAAGCAATATAGCAAATAACACAGCCCCACAAAAAAAAAGTGGTCCGTCCGGCTGAGTAGACCAGTGTATCCTTATATATTTGGACGCGCTGAAACCAAATCCGAAGTCAGAATTGTCAGACTGGCTCGTTTATTAACCCTGACCCCCAAAAAACACCCCCTCAAAAAATGATCTGTCCGGGGGGTTGGGGGGTGAAAAACGAGCCAATCTAACAATTCTAACTTTTCGGATTCAACAGGTCAAACTACATAAGAATACACTGGTCTGGTCTGCCGGACAGACAATTTTTTTTTGTTTTTGGGGTGTTTTTTTTGGAGTGAAAAACGAACCAATCTGACAATTCTGACTTCAGATTCGGTTTCAGCGGATCCAAATACATAAAAATATACTGATATGATCCGCCGGACAGACCACTTTTTTCAGGGGGTGTTTTTGGGGGGTTAGGGGGTGAAAAACGAGCCATCCTGACAATTATAACTGCGAACTCGGATTCAACGAGTCAGAATTCATAACAATACGCTGGTGTAGTCCGCCGGACAGACCACATTCTGTTTTGGGGGTGTTTTTTTGGGGTTAGAGGTGAAAAACGAGCCAATCTGACAATTTTTACTTCGGATTCGGTTTCAGCGGATGCAAATACATAAAGACACATTGATATGGTCCGCCGGACAGACCATTTTTTAGAGGGGCGTGTTTTTGGGGAGTGTAGGGGTGAAAAACGAGCGAACCTGTCAATTCTAATTTCGAACTCGGATTCAGCGACTCAGAATGCATAAGAATTCGCTGGTATAGTCCGCCGGACAGACCACTTTTTTGTTTTGGGGGTGTGTTTTTTGGAGTTAGGAGTGAAAAACGAGCCAATCTGACAATTCTGACTTCAGATTCATCTTGAGCAGGTCCAAGCACATAAGGATACACTGGTCTGGTCCGCCAGACAGACCATTTTTTGGAGGGTGTTTTTTGGGGTTAGGGCTGAAAAACGAGCCAATCTGACAATTCTGACTTCGGATTCGCTTTCACCGGATCCAAGTATATAAGGATACACTGGTCTGGTCTGCCGGACAGACCACTTTTTTTTGTGGGGCTGTGTAATTAATACATTGATACGGTGATAAGATGATCTAGTAATGCAGGGAGTAATATAAATAGGGTACCCACCGACACATTTACATAATGTTACATGTAATTAAAAAATTTTTGGAAAGAAATAAGCTTGGGATTGTCTTCGGTTGTGTGGATGATGTGGGGACTTCAGGAGAAATTGGTAACTATATATAATTCCTTATACCAATAAATATAAATCCTCATTGTAAAGCTGTCTGCATATTTAAAATAAATGTTCATTAGAAGATGATGTCCAATTAAGTCAACAGACTTCTGTCAAACATTTACCAAAAATATCTTTCGCAAATTTATTGCTTAAATTTTCATCCATAATACATGTTTAAATCGAGTTCTTCTTTCTTGATTTTCTGTTCCAATTTTGTTTTTAACTTTCGTATATGCTCAGGCGGTATGTAACGCGTGTAGTCGGGGTCACCAATATAGCGTAATATGAAGCTATAGTAATAATTTTAGAATGATATTTCAAGGATTTATTTGAATGTTAACATTTTGTAAAATATATAAATAATAATTGATTTTGTTATTTTTATATCCATAGAGATGCTGTGCATGTATATGAATATATGTGAGTGAGTACGCTACAACTACAATAAAAATAAAATATAACATTACAAAATGTTATGTAAAATAGATACATTTATGAATTAAACTGGATTAAAATGCAAACAGTAAAGGAACAATAAATAAATTAAATTGAAAACAAAAATAAGCAATATCCTTCCCTTTACTAAAATAGACCTTCATTATTACAATTCTTAGAAGAAAGAAAATTACCTATGGCTAAGAAATTTATGCATTTCTTTTCATAAAAAATTCATAATATGTAAAAAAATATATATATTTATGATAATGAAAAACCATGCGTTCCGTATATTTGAATTTTATAACATTCTTATAAAAAGTTACCAACGTTGCAAACAATATTTTGAAAAAGAAATAGAACAAGGGCAAACATTAATTGATGTTTATTTTGCCGGTGGCAGTATAAAATTTGTTGTTTGAAACCGCCTGTTCGGGAAAGATTGATGAACTTTTACTTTATATCTTTGCGATTCAAAGATTTCTCTTTCCCCATTTTCTTGTTCCCAATGTTTCAGTCAATATGCCAAATTATATTATGCTTTTGTTTGGTTAAATTCAAAGGAATTACAACGCTATAACAGTAACAATAGGTCAAATAAGCACATGCCTTTTTTGAATAATAATTGAATCTATTTATATGCCATTGGTGTTTTCTGTTGCGCAAACTGATGAATATTCTGTCGTAAAATGAAATTACGAGTAATTTTCATTCATACAATAAAATTATTTTATATTATACAATAAAAAGCTTAAATTTATAGTTGACGCTGGTCACCATATTACCTTTTACAGAAATTCAAGTCAATGTTATTGTAAAATGAGCAGAAGTTGCAGTCGAGCGTGGCCGATGTCGAATATCCAATTGACTAGCAATTTGCTAGAATACGACACAATTGAGTTATACGTGGGGATACTGAGATTAAGTCCGCAATCAGTTTTTTTTCATTTTTATTGTTTAAATAAGTATTCGCAGTCGGTAATACGCAACTTGCAACTTTCATTCGCTTTGTAATCTTATTAAACAAACATTTTGTTACTACAAAATTGAAATATCACCTAATCTATGCAAAGTTCATTCGAACTTGAGAGACGGTGTATATTGCAGCTTCAATATCTTGTAGATTATCGTATTTTTGTTTGTTTAATCAAATACCTTAACATGATAGTTGAAAAACCTCTAACGATCATCATGCATAATGGATATGGCCCAATTTTAATAGGGAGTGTACTGCTACATTACATGTACTTCTGAAATAAAAATATTAAGTCCAACACAAGTTTTCGTATTTACAAGAAACGGTCTACACTCATACATACAGGCTGTTTCATTTGACATTTAACTCCTGTACATTATTTTTTCCTTTGGCTACAACTATTAAACCATTTGCAGGAGCGAATTCATTTTTGATGCACAACATACAAAATGAAGTGCTTACAGACTCGTGTTGGCCACCAGGGTCGCCTGATTTCACTACTTCTTGCGGAGCCACCTGAAATCTGTAGCGTATTGTGACACTAATACATTGAATTTAATGGAAATAATGACTCATTGTTGTGATACTATACGAAATAATACAGATACGACAATAATCCAGTCAGTATATACAAAAAAAGCGATTTGGGCTTGCAAAAAGTCGGAAAGTTTTGAAATTTGACAGAGGTGTAGATTTTGATGTTCTGAATAAGCCCTTGAATTTGCGAACAGGGCGTCGCGTTGCGACGCCCGCGACGCCATCTTGGAATGGATCCGAAAACAAGAAAAAGCTATATCTTCGTAACCCTATATTTTATCGAAGTGACACCTCTAATCAAAAACATTCTCCATAAAATTCTCTACAACTTTTCTTTCTTTTCTTTCAGTTTTTTATACGATCAATAATTTCGTATATATAGTTTTATAATCCAATCAGTATATGTAAACAAAAAAAACCGTTTTATTTGCAAAAAGTCGGGAAGTTTTGAAATTTGGTAGGGATGTAGATTTTGATGTTCTGAATAAGCTTCTCAGTTTGCGAACAGAACGTCACGGCGTCATGTTAAAATGGCGCTGAAAACAAGAAAAATGGCTTTACCTTCGTAAAGGTGCATTTTATTGAATTGACATCTCCAAGCAAAAACATTCTTCGCACGGTAACTTGGACGGAGGAATCTGCTCCGTCCAACCTCGTGAAATGTATTTCCTGCAAACGTTGCAAGGGATGTGGTGCTGCATGTACTGATGCACTTGCCGAGCGTTCTACAATGTGAATTTTTTGCAATATCGTGCAAGAACGTAGCAGACGTAATGGCTCAAGGTAATGATGACAACGTTAACAATGAGATCGAAAATATTATAGGCGATTTTCATTTACTGCGGGAAACTGCAGAAAAGCAGAGACCGATGAAGAATTTTCTGAAGTAATAACAACTGAAGAAGTTCCTGAGTTGTAACAATAGAACGCATGCTTACGGTTCTTCGCATGCTTAGCTCGAAAATTAGACTACATTGTTGATTAGGCTTTCAGGGGATACCACATAAAAAAACGCGCCGATTACTCTACCTCATGGGTGGTGTAGAAACGAGTAAAATAGCACTTACTATATTATTTTTCATCCTCCAGAAAGAGGTTCGCACTTAAATATAATAAATTTTAATTGTTTTTCTCATTTCTTTTCTTTGATTCATCAAGTATCTGTTGTATAGTTATTTTTGTTCTATCGCTCATGCCCTACTTTGATTCTATTGCTTTATTGTTACTATTTTTATTTTCAAAGCTATTAAGTAGTGCTATTACTGCTACCGATGTACAATAAGGAAATATTTTCTTTAACTGTTCTAATTGCTACTATAATGTTGAAGAATTTAATTCTAAAAACGTGGTGTGTCAGAACTTGATGTTTCATTTAGAGACCGGTGAAACTGTGACAAAAAATCAAGTACTTGACTTTTCTTTCTGGCCCACTTACTTTTTAAACTGCTATATGGAATTCCAACAAAAGAATATACAGGGTGAACTTTTCTGAGTGAATACAAGGAATCATAATTTTCATAATGCGGCTCTGGAATTCTAACTCGCGAAGATGCTGGCATTCAGTAATGTATAATGTGTACCAACAACGAATTAATTCCCGTAAATTGATAAAACAATTCCAAAAGAAATGTTGGTCAAAAGTTCATAATTCATCCTGTACATTCATAAATGCTAACCGAGGACACTTTTAAATGATCATTCGGTACGTGCCTGGATTGCTCAGATATACCATTACAATATGTACAGTGAGTTATGAAACACTGAGTATTAAAATAAACATGGCGAAAATTAGAGATAACTTTGCACTTGCAAAATATAGCACAGTGTCCGAGGCAGAAATATATCCAATGTTAGATGTATTAGATTACACAAATAAGCAGAACCACATCGTTTCAGAAAATCAGATAATATTTACTAAAAAAAGATTTCAAGACTGGTTTGGGAGAGCTCCAGGCCCTCTCAGATGAGGATATAGTAAACCTGGATGCCAGAAGACAGTGATGGAAATGACAAAGTTGACGACATTGCTAACATATTCTTTACGCTGAACTAACTACTACGAGTGCTTCTATTACAATGAGTTACGCATTTGTTCTCCAAAATCTCCTTATGTTTCAGGTCTTTGCAAACTAGATACGCGTTTCCCGATATATCCAAAAAATAGATACAGCATTGGAGTTGTTTTTAAATAATAGACATCACCACCAAATGCAACAATCTCAAACGAAAATCCAAAAATTCACAAACTTCAAAATATTCAAAGTAAGCCCTAGGGCAATGTTTACTTTACACTATATCTATTGTATAATCTAAAATGATTTTCATCATCTATAGTACTACTGTCCTAGGTGGGCTCCGACTTTCTTCAGCATCGTTCGCCATTCGTCCTTATTCATCGCAGACCAGTTTGGTGCAACAATCTTCGCAGCGTCCTCATCAATTCCACCTTTCCATCTCAACCTTGGTCTACCTCTGCAACGTGTCCCGCGGGCTCTGACTTAAAAATCTTTTTTGGTGGGTAATTTTCATCGGCTTTTGCAATGTGTCCTAGCCATTTCAGGCGTCCAATCTTAATGTGGGTAACTATGTCTCTACCTTTGCTAAATTCGGTATATTTTGGGTATAGTTCAAACTTATACCTTCTGCGCCATTGGCCATTTTCGTAAATTGCACCGACTTTTCGGAGGATTTTTTGTTCAAAAATCAACATGAGGTTTCCGTCCGATTTGCTTATTATCCAACTCTCGGATTCACATGTAAGAATTGGGAGGATTAAAGTTTTGTATACTAGGGTTTTAGTTTTCCACTTCTCAGGTGTTTATTTAGTCCAAGGTAGCATTTATTGGTTAGCAAGATCCTTGTTATTATGTCATCCAATACCATATTTTCGGTGTTTACCAAGGAACCTACGTAAGTGAAGTGTTATACGGCTTCAACGTTGACTTCTCCCATATTCACGTTCTAGCCTATGTTTCGGGCCCTATTCCCTGGTGTGAAGATGATGAGTTTAGTATTGTTCACATTAATTTCGAGTCACATACTCTCAGCTGAGGCGGAGAAGGCTTCAAATGTTTCTTTTGATTTCCGCAGGGTGCGGGAAACTATGTCTACGTCAAAATAATTTTACAATGAATTATTTTCACAACTAACGTCCGGAACCTTCCCATTAAATGTTTGCAAAAATTCGTAAATTTAGTTAATAACCTACATAAAATGAGGCTAAAAGATGATCCTATTCGTCGGATGTGTGGAGTGGAGGATGAAATCATCACTCATGTTCTGTGCAATTGTGCATCACTAGGAGCTTCAAAGTCTAGGTATTTCCAAAGGCAATTTTTGCAACCCGATGAACTACGAAATCTATACTGGAACGAACTGTTGTCCTCCGTGGAGAGGACTGACCCTTTCAAGGAAATCAGAGTCTACTCGCGTTCCTAATAATATTAATAACCAGGCTCGTTACTGTTAAGCTATAGTTTTTTATGGAAACTGATTGGAAGAGAGTGAAGGAAGTGAAATGTGAAATATCATTGAAATGAGAATTACATCTACTTTCGATGGTACAATAAAAACTGCTGCCTACGGAAACATTAATTTCACAGCCAGATTTTCTATCCAAGTCCCTTATAATGAAAAAAATATCGATACACTATGTGGAAAAAATTGTTCATAGATCTTTAATAATAGAATATTTGAAATCGTCTACCCCAGAAACTCATAAAATGATATGCCACACGGTAGTGGGGGTAGTAGAAAGGGAAGCTGTTGCCAAAAAATTATTGAGGACTTTCTCAACCAGCATTACTGCACAAATATTCAGCTGAATTGTCGTATAATTATCATTTAGTGGTGGAAAAATGTTCTTTTATGTTTTATTAAAGTGTTATTGTAAACTAATTGGCTATCTGGAAGAATTTGGTGATATACTTTCAAGATAGTTATAAACCCATTTCATAAAAGTGTAAATATTCCCGATATATCTTTGATAGAGCTTCAAGTAACTATGCGAATTTTTTATTTTATAACGAATACATAATTGTTGCTTACAGAGCTAGTATGTCATATTACCAGATGATATAAACGTTGTTAAAGCTAATTATAAAGCAGTTCTTAATAAATGCTCTTATACAGAAACTGTATTAAGGTGTTTAAACGTTACCCAGTAATACATTGTCTTGTTCTAGAAGAGAACCGACATTGTACTACTACGCGATCCTCAAACTGGGGGACTGTCTTTATAGACTAAAAGTGTTTGTGCACTGCTTAATGAACTGAATTGTTTTATAGCAAAACCTGCAGCAATTTTCCTAAAAAAAACAACATACTATATAACAACTGCATAATGAATTAAATTGTTCTGTAGGATAATCCGGGGTAGTTTTACACTACCAATTACCGTCAATAGAACCGTCCTTTAAAGTAGTTCACAACAGTCTCTATGCAACTAAAAGAGCTTCATAACAGCTGTTATAAAAAAAATACTTTTTTCTTCAAGCGTATTAAAATGTTTAAATTATGTCACCAAAAACAGAAGTAGAAGTAGGACATTGTTTTCCTAGTAACAAAATGTTAGTACCGAACGCCACCGTAGTGGACATTGTTTTACTAGTAACATAATGTTAGTTCCGAAAGCGCCACCGCAGTGGGTATTGTTTTACTAGTAACATAATGTTAATACCGAAAGCCACCGGTGGCGCGCTATCCACTAGCCACTTGTCATATTGTGTCAACATGTAAGACTGTAGTTTGAATATTTGTACATTTATGATAAATAAATGAATTTTTGCATTTTAATACGCTTGAAGAAAAAATAGTATATATTACACGGAGTAGAACGCCTTTTTTTGTGTTTCGCCCAGTTTGCGGCTTCGGCTTCGCCTCAGCCGCAAATCCTGGGCTCAACACAAAAAAAGAGTGCGTTCTACTCCTAGTAATATAATATACTATTTTAAATGCTGCCTAATTTTACCTGCAAATTACCAATGATTTCTTATAAAGCAATTTTCCCTTATAAATAATGTAATTGCTCTATGATAGCTAAGTCACCATAAATATTGTATTATTTCAGCCACCATAATATGTAAAACTTTAATGTAGCATCCATCTTGAGAAACATTTACATAGGAAAATTAATATTCTATTTGCGTACATTAAACTATTCCTCGTGTATTTTTAATTAAGTACCTATTATATTTTAAATAATTAATTTATGAAAATGAATTACAGTTTTATTTATGTAGGAGTAAATAATTTGAAAAACGATATTTCCATAAATTTTGATCAGGTACTCAATTTACAGAATTTCTATGGAGCATTGCTATCCCGTGAGATACCATAGTATATATCGACAGTAAAATTTCAATCGCGAATTAATTTTAGCTTTAGTTATCTCATGAAAATTGAAATTATAATGTACACATATTTAGTCACAAAACAGATAAGTTGAAGCAATGATTGAATATATTTCCACGTTTTATAAGTTCGTATAATAGAATCGTTATGAAACGAGAAAGCCCTTTATATTTTTCAACCAAAAACAGTTATACATCAACAATAAAAATTAGCAGAAAAACTACTTTACAATTGAGGGCTATGAAACCGCTTTATCGTTATATAGAGAGGTGTAAATGAACTTTTATTTGACTCTGCATCTCTACAAGAGCTTCTTAAGATATTTAGAGATGCTATGAGTATGTTCCTAAGGAGTGCTAAGTAGTTGTATCAGTAATGTTATTTGCGGCTTTTAAACTATAAAGTGGCTTTATAAACCTGCGCCTATTCTGGGTATATGGTGGCAATATAGATGTTCAGAGAACATTCTTAGATCTTAATTATACAATCTTATACAATGGCGATATAGATGTTCTTATAGCTATTATAAAATAATTAATGTTAGTTGTGTTGGTTCTTGTACACACACTAAATCATAATTTCATTTTTTACCCCCTTTAATAATGGGATGGAAGTGAACATGGGCTTTATAATGGGGTTGGTAAAGGGGGTGACGAAATTAAGAAAAAATGTGGTTTTTGGTTCTTGTATACACATTAAATCAGAGTTTTATTTTTTTAATAACTTTAATAATAGTGTGGGGGTGCTATTATAGAGATGATAGTGAGCTACCAAAAAAAATTGAGACTTTGACTTCTCGTACATCCCAATAATAATTTTATGGACTCTTACTTGCTTGCTTTACCTCTTTACCCCCATTCAACCCCATTTACCCCCAACCGTTCAACAGAATAAGATTAAGATATAATCTAGTTTCACATCTGGTTATAATGCAATTCATCAATCGTTCTAAAATGATAGTACGCATAAAAAAGTAAGGCAGACCGACAGAACGGGAGACAATTTTTTTTGCTCAAACATAAAATATCGACAGTTCATGGCATTAAAAGCCTATTTGAACAAAAAACATTTTCAATTTTTTTTTACCGTTACTCTACTTTCACTTCACTACGTGGATGTGATTTGCATATTTTCTAGAAACATGTTATTGTCCCTGGCAAATCTTTGGCGCCTTTTGCATTTTGAAAGACTCTCTTTATAAAAATTTTGTTCAAACCACTTTAGCCATAGTCAGAATTCCGAAATAACGTACAGGGTGGATAAAAATACGGAAACGTGAAATTACGTCAAGAGTAAATTATAAGTTTTTCTAGACGAGATTGAAAACGTTATAAGAAAGAAATTTTTCTAATGTCAATAACAATATGTAGGCATTTCCATAATAAATGGATTGAGCAGTTTGATCCTGCACGCTGCCCTGATATTACTCCACCTAATTTTTTTGTTAAGATACCTAAAGCAAAAAGTTCATAGTCCCGATCTCCACGATAACACAAACCGCTTAAAATAAAAAAATTACAGGCGTAATAGTTGACATAAATGATGATAACATTCATTAGTGTCTGCGAAAAATTCAGAAAACAGATTGACAAATAAGGTCCACACATAGAGTAATTTTTCTCTTTATGTTTTTAGCCAACTTCATAAAATTCGATCCGTATTTATATTTTGTTATCAAGTTCAATAAATTCAATGAATTATACACTTTGGTATGAATTTGTACAATTCCATTAATTTACTTTAATTATGGCAAAGATACCCACTTTGAATAAAATTTAAATTTCATCTTGGTAGAATAAGCAAAACTTTTGAAAAATAATAACTTTTGCTCCTAAAATTTAAAATAAGAAAGATTTCAAACATAGTCAGGTTCATCCGGGAACACACACTGTATAACAGTTCCATTTTTCTTGGAGTTTTCCTGAATTATTAAAGTTCCAACGATACCGATATATAAAAACAAGTAACGGTAATATAGTATAGTAACTAGAGGTTTTAACTTCGGAATAATATCATAGGAATTACATTTCGGTTCTTTTTGGCAATTTAATAGTAAATGCATTACAGAAAATATTTTATATTATGCGAGGGCTCCCGACTTTATAGAGGGTGGATGCCACTCCTTTTGAGGGGGTGGCACCTAAACAAAAACATTGGAGCTGAAGAAGAATAAAATCTTGAGAAGAAAAAATTTTACGCAACTCATGTAAATTCATAGACTTTAGGTTACAACGAAATGAAAGTTGCGATTTAAGCTTGAATAACGGTTTTCGTCAAATAACTCGAAAAGATTTACAATTAACGTCATTTTGCCCAAAGCGGTTAGAACATATAGTTAAGACTCATCTCAAGATAATTATTTGTAATGAGCCCATACAAGTTGTTAACAGTGTAAAGAATCTAGGAGTTATTTTCGATTGTAGGTTAAGATTTGAGGAATATGTGTCACTACTCATCAAAAAAGCATATCTAGCCTTAAAGTTGCTATATAGAAATATATAGCTTATCAATTTTACGTTACGTAAGAAACTCACCGAATCTCTCGTATTGCCAATTTTAAATTATGGAATTACAATATATTATCCCTGTCTTGACATAATCACCCAAAGTAGAATTCAAAAAATACAAAATTGTTGTTGTCGATTTGTTTATGGGTTAAAAAAGTACGATAGAGTTTCGATAAAAATAAATCAGCTTGGTTGGCTAAAATTAGAAAACGTATATAATATCATGTCAGTATTTGTTAAACGCATACTTTCTTCTTCTTCACCACCATACTTATGAGAAAAAATTGTATTTATACGTGATTTACATAATGTAAATACATGTAGGTCAAATATCGCTGCCCAGATTTTATTCAGCTTTGTTTACTAGGTCCTTTACCTACAACGCAGCTAAAATATATAACAACCTAAACGATTCTCTGAAAAACCTCCCCGTAAACAGTTTTCGTAGAAGAGTAAAGCACACTTTTTTGACATCACAATGTTAGTCGCGATTATCGTTTATTCACGGCATGGTCTGTTATGAATTTATGAATTTATGTCTAATTTAATTCTATTTAATTGAATATTTTGGTTACATTCACAACTATAATCTGTCTGTATTTTAGTCTTATATATGTTCCCTTTCCTTTCTCTTTTTTCTTTTTATTTGTATTTTGTTGCGTCACTGTCTCACAAACATTTTTTAGTATTATTCACATATTTTAAGATTTAATATCACATTTTCCAAATTAACAATGACATTAGTTTTAAAAAGCTTCGGCTAGACTTCGCCCTAGGTATTGTATTAATGTATAATACTGAAATAAAGGCAATTTACTAATATATTATTATTAATTAGCGAAAAAATGCTAGAGATAAATAAGAAAGTTACTAAACTGAGGATGCATCTCGTTTTTCCTAACTTCTGTAGAATTAATGGATTGGGAGATCTGGAAGTATAATGATGAGACGATGTATTTTAAATCTTAAATACTTCAGAAACTATGGTACATACATCAAATATGTTAACAACCAAAATAAGAGAATATTAATTAAGCTTTCAAATGATTTCGATTGTTTATGTAGCATGAAAAACAAAGAAATTATAACAGAAAATATGTGCCTCTTCACAATTTTTATTTAAAAACGGTGCCATTTAGAAGAAAAATTTTGTCAGCCAAAAAACAAAATTTTCGCTGGCATAAGACATGCGATGAAAAGTACTAAAGCTTGAACTAGTATTAGTTCTGACTATGGTAACAAACTGTAAATTATAAAATTTTAATAATTTCTAGGAGAGTATCAAGAAATGAGAGCACTTAGACATGGACAACATTTATTGAAAATACCCAAATTGTATATACAAAAACACTTAAGGTTAATTATATCGGTGATTCAAATTAAAATTTCAATTCATATTGCTTGCATTTGAATTTAAGTATGTGAGAGGGTGCCGTGCCCTTCTTGCTAATAAATTTACTAATAAAGAAATTTTACTAAAGGAGCTACCTATGTAAGGTTAAAAGTTGATAACAGAACTAAACTATCCTTCCCTATTATATTATGGCGCAATGCCTAAGCAGCCTATGGTACCATGTCTGACTTTTACAGTGACATGCTCACAAAAATTCATTTAAATGCACTTGAAATCGAACTGAAGGTTCACAATTTATGATTTGGTCAATGATCTAATATTGTAAAATAATTTAATTAAGTAGTTATCACAAAAAGATTACTAAATGAGTGGTTCAAAGCCATTGCAAGATAATTACAGAAAGAAAAATTAAGAAAGAAAAAACTTGTAAATTTCGACAATCCGGTGAGATTCTGAGTCGTCCTTCTTGATGCCTAGAGCACATCTCCCAGCTCTTCAGTGTTTTTGTGCGACTTCTCCCTACAACATTCCAGTAAACAACTACTACTCCAGCATAAGTTCCCTCGGATCAACGTGAATAATTGCATCACAGTGAGTGACAGGATGGTGATGACCAAGACCATTTAGAGAAGCCAGCACGAGGTGTTTCCATGAGGATCAACATAACCAATAATAAAGCCAGCTCTTTAACTTGCCGTGGGAATTTGTCATTCCCCTGTCGAATATACGCGTTAAGTCCCACAATAGATGAGTCATAAACAAATTCTAGCTCTATTAATCCACGGCCGCCGTTCTTCCTTTTAACGTACAACCTGTGAACATCTGCTTTCGTTAGGATTTTTCTCATCTTTCTGTCCATTTTCGCGATGTTACTTCAAATTCAATCGACAATTCCAAAACTGTTGATAACTACGGGGAGAGCATAGTGTTTATTGCTATAATCTTATTCTTGTAGTTTAGCTCGGTCTTAAGAGCTTGTCTAATGTGAAGGTAGTATTCCCTGGCAATCCTACTCTCCATTTGGTCGTTGTCGATTCCGCCGCACTCCTCCACCCCAAGGTACTTATATGTTTCCCCAGATCCATGCTTCGTATTGCAGATTGATCACTCAGCATGATGTTATGACTCCAATTCTGACAGACCAATTTGTTCATTATTTCCGAAAAAAACGTGAAATTTTTGTTCCTTTGCTTTCTTAATAAATATTAGTTTCAGCGGAAAAATGATAAGGATCAAAAATAAATCTTATAAACTGAGAATTAATTTATTTTTTATTTATTTACATAAAATTAAGTTTCGGAGAAATTTAAGTTTAAAAATTACATTCGAAAATTTGTAGGATGAAGTATTTAGTTTAAATGTCGAATATCTTAAAAACTGCGACACTCATGTATGAACCTAGCAATATAGCATTACCTAGGTGCTCATTTTTTTACCGTTTGAAACACTTGCTTTATAAAAAAATTTCGTCTGCCATATTGGAGACACGATTTTGAATTTTTTAATTTTGACTCCAGATTCGCAATCAGCGATCCCAAAAACAAATATCCTACTTTTTAAAATTAAATAAGCAATACCTTTCCAAATATTAAATACCTTTTCAAAATTAAATACCCAATATTAAATACCTAATATTGGAAACCCCCACCTAATGGGGGAAATAAAGTATCGTGACCATAGAGAAACTGAAGATGAGAGCTTTTACTACAATTATTGCCCATAAAAAATATAATATAAAATAAAAAAATATAGCAATGCATGTAAGATTATTTCTTGGATTATACATATTTTTTACCTCTAGGTACTTTACTAATAAATTTGTATTTAATTATGTAAAGTTCGGATTTTAGAAACTGAATGTAGTCACGGTTGATTTTTCTGAATGCTGAGTTTAAGATCCCTTTTAATATATAATGATTTAATTCGAAGAAAAAACTTGTCACGTAACGTCTTGCGCCAAGATGTAATGGTCTTTTATCTGATATATATCTTTTATATTAAATAAATAAAAATTGCTACGTTTGTTTCAGAATGTCACAACTTTGTAAAATTTTCACGTTGGGATGCAATCGATACAACCTCTCCGAGTACATTAATAGATTCTAGAATTAATGTTACTTTTATTTTGTATTGCTTTTATTTAGGAATTGCTAAGTACACAAGATATAAGAAATCGTAGTGTAACACACTTATCAAACAGTTTCTTTGTGAGTAAACCACAAGGGATTTAACCTCAACTGCTGTCGACCTGGATGCAGAACAAGTACTGTTTGGTCTTGGTATCCCTTGTGAGAACTCTCACTCAATATCACTGCGTGTTTCAGATGTTCAAATGTAATTTAAAAATAAAATATATATGTTGCCAACGAGATACGATTTTGGTAAAACAATATATTTATTGATACAAAATAAAATATCTATTAGTTTTATAAACGGTAATGATTTACATATTCAGAAAATATTTAATGGCACTTTGATATAATAAAATACCAGAAATATGTTGATAAAAATAAATGTAAAATAACAAATACATATTATTTAAAAGAGAAAAAGTATTAATTGATGGATACTAATCTGTATGCTACGTTTTAAATAATATTTAACTAAACTATCCCCCTCGAGATTCGACGAAGTGGGGATCGTTGAAAGCGTTTCCCAGAAATTATTCTTCACCTTTGAACGAGCAGACACATTTTCAAGAAATTCGCGGCAATGATTCAATGTAATGATCTTACTTTTTCCTATAGTAGTTCATAAAAAGAATACCATCACTTACTACATCTTCAAATATACATCCTCTGTAGAATGTTGTCAAGTTTAGACTAGTTAACAATTTTATTCTTTTCGTGACGACACTGTATATCTTTTTCGTTAAAACAAAAGCAGAGGTTTCCTCCTTAGCGATTATGTTTCTCATAATATATTTTTCCTTAAATATTTTTTAGGGTGTCCACCCTTTTCACTCAAATCTTTTCATGGTATTAAGCGTCAACTACTTGCTAAATACTATTTTTCAGAATCAAATATTTTTTCCATATAGAGTCAACAAACCGACTGATAGGCAGACAGACTGAATGGCTAAGTTGAAAGTTCTTAATTTTCTTAATCTACATACTCTAAAATGCGAAAATCCTAAGTAATAGTGATTTTTCCTCGATTACAATAATACTTTCCTTCGGTAAGCAAGGGAATTCAAGCATTTGTAAAATTATTTACAAAAATCCCTCCTCTCGTATGTATACCAAAAACGGCAAATGATTAATAATCTGACACTTTTCCGTCACTTTCGGTTTTCCCGGAAATGACTTTGAAATTTTAAAGCGAACGCCCTGTATATTTTTACATTTTTGTGTTCCAGAAACGATTTTAAGTACGACTGCGTAGTTTTAAAAATTTTTCGAGACTACTTGATTTTTTTAGGAATATCTTTAGTTTTCCATCCAAAGTACAGTGCACTCAAATCAATCAATTGGATCAAAACAATAAGAGGAAAGTGTAAACGCGTGATCTTTCGAATTGGTTGAGTAGCTACAACAAATCGAAATTTTGGAAATCACTAATTTGTAATTATGTTAACTTTTTCAAATGGCAATATCTTTTAGACACCCAGTAGTAAAACACTAATACTATATGAGACCACCGCCGATCAATAATACCCTATGCTTTGTAAAAAATATTATTATAAATCGTGTTTATAATCACCAGAGCCCATTCACTAAATTTGCGATTAAAAAGACTTTTTTCCTATCATTGCTTAATGAAACTATAATGGAATCCCCGCCGAGTCATAACCTACAGTTTCCAGAAGATGTCATAGAAGGCGCTAAAACCTAACCACAGTAATTATTGCAGAATCATAAAAAAAGCATATACGACCCGAATTGAGAGCCTTTTCTATTAAAATTGTTTAAAGTAGGTTAAGAAATCCACAATTTTAACAGCTCTAGTTTCAAAGCCTGCACGAAAATTGTATCCCATCTATATGAAAAATAGAACAAAAATGCTTTAAATTCAATGTGTGTATCTTATGATGCACAGTCATTGAAAGACTGGCATCTTTATTTCCTTCAGTTGTGATCCATTTGAAACGGGCTTCGTAAGCATTAATTTGATAAAATGCACGTATTCCCTTAGTAGATTTATTTGACTTAACACAGTAAGGTTGGCAATTGTTCAATGGTCAACGTCTACTAATTTACTTTTCAGAGAAAACGAGTTTACGAGTTTAGAATTGTCGAAAAGTACAACTGCAGTTGCAGTCTATTGTGTGTCAAAGTTTTACTTCGGCACGTAAAAGCGCAGTCATTTGTGTTAAACCAGAGAATGAGATTCTTAAGAAAAAGCTGTGAAAAAGCAAAAGTGATAATACACAATAAATAAAATCGTTATTGGTGAAAATTTGAATATACATTTTCACAGTCCAAATAAGACAACTATGTAATGATTTAATGACATCTTTTAAATTTTTGCTTTAAATATGTTCCCCATACACAATTCCAGTTGTATAACCGACACCAGCCATACTTGTGATTGCCCTTAATGACAAAGAACTGTGGGCTGCTGTTACACGTGGCAGCCGTGATATATTACACAGATCTACAAAAAAAAAGGTCTTATCCTAAGGTTCTCATCTAATTTTTTATCTTGACGCACTGAAGCCAATTTTTGAAAAAAAAATGTTCTACTGTCTCCTTTTTTTCTCTACCACCCCTTTTATCCTCTAAAAAGGTCTTGTCCTAAGGTTCTGATCTAACTTTTCTGAAGTATTTTGATGCGCTGAAGCCAATTTTAGACAAACAATAAATACCACGCCTTTCATCCCCTAAAAAAAGGCAAAAATGAGGCCTTGCTTGTCTCAAGGTTCCGTTCTTACCTTTTCAAAGTATTTTGATGCGCTGAAGCCAATTTTGGACAAAATATTTTTTTCTACCGTGTCGGTTTCCCTCTACCACCCCTTTTGTCCTCTAAAAAAGGGCAAAAAATAGGTCTTGTCCGAAGATTCTGACCTAACTTTTCTGAAGTGTTTTGACGCGCTGAAACCAATTTTGGACAAAAAATTTTTTTCTATGTTTGCTCCTAAATTTTTTTTGTCCAAAATTAGTTTCAGCGCGTCAAATTACTTCAGAAAGGTTAGATGAGAACCTTAGGACCAGACCCTTTTTTGCCCTTTTTAGAGGATGAAGGGGGTGGTAGAGGGAAACTGAGCCGGTAGACAATTTTTTTTTGTCCAAAATGGCTTCAGCGCGTCAAAATAATTCAAAAAAATTAGATTAGCACCTTAGGACAAAACTTTTTTTTGTAGACCTGTGTTATTTATTGTACAGGGTGTTTGGTACTTCGATAGAAACTTTTCACTAAGGTCATAGTTGGAGTCGTTTGGAACCAATATGACCATATTTACCCTTATGCAAAGTCACCGTTCTTGAGATTCGGCATTTTTAGATATTTTTGCGATATAATTGAATTGTTACTAATACATGTTATTTTTTTTAATATCATAAGAAATAGCATGCATATTAAGTGAAGGAGGCCATTTCCAACAATTTTTATAAAACAAAATTTATTATTATCAATGTTAATAATAATTAGTTTAAATTTGAACTTAATTGTTTTAATCAAGAGAGAAAAACGAAAGAGACCGTTTTCATGTAGAATTGACCGGGCTAATCAGGAAAAGTATCCATATGGAAAAATGTCAGTGGCGCACCTCTTTTTTGGTAGAAAATATCAGAGGACATATTCTCAGCGACGCCAGTGGTGGATCGATAAAACAACTTTTCTAACTAAAATATGTGGTTTTATATCCTATTAACACATACCAAAGTTGAAAATAATATCTAAAGTATTTTGTGAGATACCTATATAAAAATAACAGTTAAAAAAAAATCGACACCCTGTATCAAAAAGCCGTTGCGTATATATGTTCATATGATCTTTTCTTCATAAAATGACCTATGGAATCACACCCTGAAATATTAGCAGGTCATTAAGGAACACCCTGTATATTCCGAAAATCAAAAATGCTTTGTAGTGTGAGTCGTCAGTAAACAGAATTTTACGTAAAAGATTTGGAGTATTTTGCATTCGTTCAGGCAACAATTCTCAAAAATCAGCTCTTATTAGTATATCTTCAAGTAATAATTCTTGAGGTTTTCGATCATGAAATGAGTGCATTTATATATAGGCCCCAAGTGTATGTGTCCTATATTTTGATCCGCCGAATCCGAATCCGAATCCAGAATTGTCAGATTGGCTCGTTTTCATCAGTAACCGCAAATACTGCAGGGAAATTAGCCAAAAAAATGAGGAAATCTGGACAAAATTAGTAAAAATCTGAATTTTTGCACAGACGCACGTGTCCCAAACCCAAATCCACAAAAATCACAAAAATCCCAACATGGCTACCCAAGACATTGAAAGTCAAAGTTTTTCGCAAACAAAAAAGGCAAATTGTAGACAATTTAATTCTCTACAACTTTCACATGACTTCATGGGCATCCGATGCATAGGACGGGAGATATTTGCAAAAAACTTTGACCTTCAGTATCTTGGGTAGCCATGTTTTTTGATTCTTGTGATATTTCTGGATTTGAGTTTGAGACATCTCAAAGAAGGTCTGTGCAAAAATTCAGATTTTTACTAATTTTTTCCAGGTCAAATGTTGGAAATCCATGGCCTAAAAGTAAAAAGCCTGGTTTTTGAATTTCACACTCAAATGAATAGTTTTCTTTTAATATGTCTACTTCATAACCTACTTCATAACCCTACAACTTCATAACTCTATAACCCTATTAATCAGGGCGCGTGCAAGCTTCTATTACCACAAAACTCTGGAGTAAATAGAAATTTTACACATCTGACTTCAAAAACCATATAGAAGTTTGCAGGCCTTTATAACTCCATAACCTTTAAATTCTGTAACTTCAAAACCCCAAACTACATAACCCCATAATGCGAGGCATCACACTCTGAAATATTGACACGTCATTAAAGAACACCCAATATATGCAGACCTGTGTTGAAGAACTTTTTTAAGGTCGTCACTCTGATGGAACCACATAAAAATCACCTTTGAACAAATTTTTTGTTAAATGGAAATATTAATAGTTAAAAAAGTTCTTCATAATACTCTCTACAATTACGTCTTTGATGCATCACTCTATCTTTATTAAAACCAGAGAAATAAAAATTTAAAAAGCACATCTTAAAATACATACTTTTCAATGACGTTATTCAGTTAACAAAATAGTAGTTGTTATATTCGGTTCTGAGGGCCCAATTCATATGGTTACCATGCTAGAACCTTTGCACAAATGGAACTCCCCTAACTAAAACCACGTTGCTTAGTGCTAATTATATTTTAAACTATAATAATTTTGAAATAATAAATAACTAAAGATTTAAATATTTTAAGTATATGAGATATTTTAATAATTGTTCTATACTTAAAAACTAAATTAGTATATTTAACATCATTAACAATTTCGTACGTTCATACTATAATATGCTAGGAAAAATGCGAATACAACTTTTAAAGCTTTCCTAAGTGTACATAATAATATATACATGCACTTTCATGGTTGAGTGACCTAGTTCTCATAGCAGTGTCGGTTTAGGACGGCTATTGAAATAAACTAGGGCTATTAGGCATGAATAACTGGGCACATAAATGTATTTTTATAATTAAATTTGATACTGCCACGGAACACGAAAGGTTTATCACGAAAAATGCGTGTACGTGTTGATAAATTTTAAGGTACGTTTAGACCATTTAGGGTTTTAAGGGTCATTTAGTAGAACGAGAGGGTCACAGCAGTACATTGCGAGAAAAACTAATCATAGCATTGTATTTGGCATGCCATCTATTTCGTTCCTTTATATGTATACTATTGTATACACTTGTTTTGTAGATAACGACAATGCTAAGAAATAAAAAATACGTAGAAAATATGGAATGCATAATAATATGTTTCATTATGTTTAAAAGTAAAATAAAAATGGTAATTCTGCATTTTAGCGGGGCATCGGAATCTTTGCGAAATTTTCTCAGGATACACTAATTTAGGGTAGTAGAACACGAATCTGAAATCAGTCTTCGGAGCAAATGCATGGTTCTTCAAAAAAAAATTTCGAAATTGTCCTCCATAACACTCACTCTCCGTCACTGTAAACACTAAAAACCCTGCATATCGGCCATTTTCATGGCATGTTCACCATGTGTTTGTTCTAAAGAACACTCACACCAAGAAAAGTGCTTTTTTATAAAAAAGAAACAGTAAATTATTATTTACCAAAACTGAAACTATAGAAACCAGAAAATGAAAAATCATCAAACTATCAAATCAATGCGCATACGAATCCTCACTTTAAAGTTGTGTCTAAGGAACTGAGCAAAATCAGCGGGCGATTGTTGTCTCTATGATTTTGAAATGGTATTTGTATTTTTTCGGGCGAACGATGATGTAACGGTAACATTTTTGGGATAATTTAAGTAGTCGACATTTTTAGTTACATTAAAAGATTGGTAAATGTTTACGGCATCAACTTATCGTATTTTGCCATTTTTTTGTGTGACATGTAGTAGATACTATTAGAAGTATTTTATGAGTAATGAAATATTCTGCAAATAGCAAATAGTCTTACAATTTTACGGAAACGTGGAGCGAAAAGGGGTGCTGGGTGGGTAAAACGATGTAAGAAGGGAAATGTATTGTTTCGTTTTTGTTGCATTTAAAAGTTGATTTTTATTTTTTTTTTTGCAAAAATTCTTAGTAGGTCAAGGTCGTTTGGCGAAAGTTATTGTTTGAACATTCCTAAGAGGGCAAGGATCATTTTTTAATATTGCAAAAAATGGATTATATATGAATAATTTTGAGCATTTATTTTTGGTTTTCCAAAAATTTTTGGAAAACCAAAAACAAACGCTCAAAATTATTCATATACAATGAATTTTTTGCAATATTCAAAAATGATCCTTGCCCTCCTATTTGCCTGTTGAAATACAAATACCATTTCAAAATCAGACGGACAAAAATCGCCTACTGATTTTGCTCGATACCTTAGACACAACTTTAAAGTGAGGATACACATGCGCATTAATTCAACAGTTTGATGATTTTTCAATTCCTTGTTTATAGAGTTTTGAACAATTAATTGTTCTTTTTTTTATGAAAAAGCAATTTTTTTTTGTGCGTAAAAGGTGCATTATTATTCTGAAGAACACTTATTACATCGTGAAGACAAGATCGCAGTCGGTCGAAATTCATGTTTTTTTAGTGTTTACAGTGACGGAGAGTGAGTGTTATGGTGGAAAATTTTAAAATTTGTTTTGGAAAAACTATGCATTTGCACCAAAAACTGATTTCAGATTCGTGTCCTACGACACCAAATTAGTGTATCCTGAAAAAATTTCGCAAAAATTCCGATGCCCCGCTAAAATGCAGAATTATCAAAAAAATACTAACCGTAGCTTATTATAGCTACCTCGCCTTCACAAACTACTCTTTCAATTTCTAAAACAGCACTATACATGTTATATAATATTACACGCTATCTTATTGCGACTTAGCCATAATAAACCTTCACAGGTATATCGTATTTCACGATAACAGCTTCTCTTATTAATTGCTTATCTTCAAGATATCATATTACACCTTTGTTTCTCATAACTTGTGCAGACTGCAGAACTGCAATTCCTTTGTTATATATTTTGCTTACTCAGGTTCTGTATGTTATAAATATGACTAAACACGCTTTGTTGAATCAGTTAGTAAACTCAGTTAGAATGCAACACTTCTAATTTATTATTATATTCCTTCTCCAAGAGCCAACGTTGGCTCCATTTAAGTAAATAAATCTTTTTAAAAAGTCACTCATGTAAACCGTGATCTAACATTGGCGCAGTCGGTAGGATCCGTAAACATCATCAGAACAAGAAGCCTAACTGGTAGTGAAGCGTAAGAGAACAAGGAGAACATCTGCAGAAGGTGCCTAACTAGTGCGTGTACATCTACTTGAACAAGGAGACCTTCCTCACTGCTGGTGGCGGATCCCAATCCCTTGACGGACGAAGAACCTACTCATGGAGATGAAATTAATGTAAGTCATTTTTAAGAATCATCTCGTTATTTTATTTCATTTTTACAATTATTATTTCTCACAATTATTTACGTGTATTATACCGCTAATACACTCGGCAAACAAAGCCAATTCTGTTATCAAACAAATCCTATACAAGCTACAACGCAACAATTTTAATTTTAAGTTATTTATTTTCGTATTCACGAAACGACTGTGTATTACACAGTTAATACACAATTCATTTACGTACGCAACAAAACAAGCTAATTTTAATTTAATTCTCGTATCATACTGCTGATACGCAGACAATTCTTTTAGTTCAAATAATCTCTAAATAAAAAGCAAAATGCCAGACAGAGCTCAACCAGAGACAGCTCAACCAATAGTACCGGCATCAGCCGAACAACAACAACAAAAACTACAACAACAACAACAACCAGAGCAAATTGAGCCTTACAAGCTCTCTGAAATATTTTCTTTAATACCTGAATTTGATGATAACGCCATCAACCTCCAAACTTTCTTAAACTCATGTCAGTGTGCCCAACGCATGGCAATTCATGACCAGAAAATCTTGTTAACAGTGCATATCAAAAATAAACTAAAAGGTAAAGCTGCCGAACTTATAAATTCGCGCAACCCTGCCACATGGCCAGAAATAAAGGCACTACTAGAAACTCATTTCGGAGACTCCCGAGATTTAACGTCCCTAATTCAGGACCTACAACGAATTCACCAATTACCTAGTGAATCCGCCTTAACATTCGTTTCGCGTTTACAAACGCACAATGCGAAAATGCACGCTGCAGTGCAAAAACAAAATTTAACTTCGGAGCAAAGAACCGCGCAAACAAACCTGATTGAAACTATGACATTAAATAATTTGTTAACGGGTCTAGAACCAAATCTAAGCAGAATAATACGTGCCAGTAACCCTCCGACTATGATGAATGCAATTATTAGAATTCGTAGAGAGCTACAACTCTCTTATTTTGAACAGCAAAAATTCCCAAAAAATAGTCCGGTCAAAAATCCAGTAATTCAACAAAAGCGACCACAAGTTCCCAATTTGCAACAAAAGTTTTGTTCCTTCTGTAAACGGAATGGAGATGTAATAAGCGAATGCCGCACAAGGCAACAGTCTCAAAACTTCCAGAGACCAAGTTTCCAAGGAAACCCAAACTCACAAAATTTTTCTCATCAAAACTTCGCACAACCGAGTAATAATCAATTTAGTCAGAGGACATTCCCTCAAAATAATCAGCCAAATCAATCACAGCAAAACAGGCCCTCAGCCATAAGGCCGAACCCTAACTTTACGCAACAACGACCATCCGCTATTCAGCCTAACCCGAATTTTAACCGCTTTAATCAGCAAAAAGCTCATCATTTAAATTACGAACCTTACGATAATTATGCCGATCAATTTAACCAATACAATGACTACTCTTTCGACGATTACCAAAATTACCAAAGTCAAAATGAATCGTACGAAAATTACAATTTTGAAACCAACCAAAATTTTCAGGAGAATTATACTGCTAATTCTCAGAACGAGCAATACGAGGATTATACTGCTAATCCTCAGGATTTTCGTTTAGATCTGGAGTACCCCACGGATACTCCAACACAACAAATAGACCAATTCGACCAAATATCAAACCAAATACAAACAATGAATCTCAACGACAGTTTCGATCCAATGCTGAACTTCCCAGAACAGACGTTCATGTAAATACGCTTTCTCACACCCTATTAACCGTAAATTCAAAAAATCTCTATTACATCAAAGACGCAACCGGCAAATTTAAAATTTTGATTGACACAGGTGCAGGAATTTCAATTTTTAAACCTAAAACAGCTGAAAATTATAGACGTAGATCCCCTGAAAATGTAGTTATACAGGGTATTACTGATCAAAAAATTTATATCAACGAATCTGTTCTCATCCCCTTTTCAGAGGAGTCACACAAGGTTTATATCTATAATCTAGATATAGATTTTGATGGACTACTAGGCGCAGACTTTTTAGAACATTACGAATGCCGAGTAGATTTCAAAAATAAACAACTAGTCACAAATTTTAAAACCGTACCACTATTTAAAGTCACGGAAGAAACTACAGTAAATTTACCCGTACAACCAACTAGTAACATCAGAAACCAAAATCCAAATTTAAGCAACATCAAAAATTTAATTTCTATCGAACCTCGCATGGAAAAAATCTGTAAATTAAAATGTAATTTGCAAAATACCGAAGCTATACTGTTAGCCCAGGAAAACGAGAAAGTACGCTTACCAAATGCTATTGTCAAAATCGATAACAATGGAGAATTTTTAACCTCAATTATAAACGCGAATGCAATACCAAAAACAGTAAATTTTTCTAACATAAAACTAGAGCCAGTACAAAAATTCAAATCAATTTTCAATTTAAACACTCAAAATTCTGACTCGCACCTACAGACGGACAGATCCTTCGAAATTAGGAACGAATTGCGCTTGGATCATCTAAACGAAGAAGAGGCCGAAATAGTAACGCAGCTTTGTTTAGACTTTCAAGATATATTCTATTTGGAAGGAGACAATTTAACTTTTACTAACGAAATTAAGCATTCCATTGACACGAACGATTCAAAACCGGTTTTCACAAAGTCATATCGCTACCCTCATATCCATAAAGAGGAAGTTAAAACACAAGTCTCTAATATGCTCGATCAAGGCATCATTAGACCTTCGATTTCTCCCTGGTCCTCTCCGGTTTGGGTGGTACCAAAAAAACTCGACGCCTCCGGTAAACAAAAATGGCGAGTTGTAGTGGACTACAGAAAACTCAACGAACTGACTATTGATGATAAATACCCGCTACCCAATATTTCCGACCTCCTCGATCAATTAGGCAAATGTCAATATTTTACAACTTTGGATTTAGCCTCCGGATTTCACCAAATCGAGATTGATGCGAAAGATATTCAAAAAACTGCTTTCACAGTTGAAAATGGTCATTTTGAATTCGTAAGAATGCCTTTTGGACTTAAGAATGCTCCATCAACATTCCAAAGAGTGATGGATAACATTTTATTAGGTATCCAAAATGAACGATGTCTCGTCTACATGGACGATATTATTGTTTACTCCCCTACTATTCACGAGCATATTTCTCGATTAACGGAAGTTTTCAAACGATTACAGAAAGCCAATCTCAAAATTCAACCCGACAAATGCGAGTTTCTCCGCAAAGAAGTCGCTTATCTAGGACATCTCATTACAAAAGACGGCGTAAAACCGAATCCTTCGAAAGTTGACGCTATTCTAAATTTCCCTCAACCAAAAAATCAAAAAGAAATTAAATCATTTCTATGCTTAGCCGGATATTATAGGCGCTTTATCCCTAATTTCTCCAAGATTACCAAGCCTTTAACAAAACTCTTACAGAAAGACGTACCATTTCTCTTCGACAATGATTGTATAAAATCTTTTCAAGATTTGAAACAAACATTAACGACAACTCCGATATTAATCTACCCTAATTTTGACGAACCTTTCGTTCTAACCACTGATGCGAGCGCATTTGCCGTCGGCTCAGTGCTGAGCCAGGGGCCCATTGGCAAAGATTTACCCATTGCCTATGCTTCTAGAACCTTGTGCAGTGCAGAAACTAAGTATTCAACGATTGAACGCGAGCTTTTATCGATAGTATGGAGTGCAAAGCACTTTAGACCATATCTGTATGGTAGAAAGTTCAAACTTGTCACCGACCACAGACCACTCACCTGGCTATTCTCTATAAAGGATCCAGGAAGTAGACTTGCTCGTTGGCGACTCAAACTAGAAGAGTACGATTACGAAATAATTTATAAACCCGGCAAAATCAATAAGAACGCGGATGCACTTTCCAGAATCAAAATTAATCATTTTTCTGAATGTTCCAAATTCTATTCAAAGGTTCTAGCCGCGAACGACGAAGAGTCAGACGACGACGAAAACCCAGACAATAACGAGATCACTGACGAACAAATTTCCCAAGAATTCGAAACTTTCGCCAACTTATATAAGACAACATCTTTAATTGACTATTCGAAAATCAAAGCCTCGAACAAGCAACTTTTGTATCGAGAACACAAAGATATTATAACTTTCTTCCAACAAAATAACCTACAAGACCTCCATCATAAAATTATCGAAGACATATTCGAAGAAAACCCCGAATTTCATAACGATAAAATCAATATTCTATCGAGCAAAACAGTCAGACATAGGAGATATTTTATCATCCCTCTACCTTTTGATATCGAATCTGTAATTGAACACCTATTTTCGGTATTATTTAAAAATCAAGACGTCCTAGATCTCTCTAAGACATACTTTGTCGAAAATAACTTAGACCTCCCCATTCTTGAAATCCTATCATTCATTTTTGCGGAAAAAGACTTAAAAGTAGTAATTTGTCAAGATATCGCCAGAACTGCCGACGAAGATGAAATTCCAATTATATTGGAGCAAAATCATTTTGGTAAAAATAATCTACACCGCGGAATAAATGAAACGATTCGAAGAATTAGAGAAAAATACACTTGGCAAGGTCTAACTAAAGACGTTGAAAATTTTATAAAAAATTGCGAAACTTGCCAAAAGACTAAAGTATGCCGGAAAACCCTTAATAACCCTCTGGTAGTCACAGAAACCCCAAGAACACCATTCGAAAGAATCAATATCGATTTATTTGAATTCCCAACTCGAAATTACGCTTTAACTATTCGAGACGAGTTAACTAAATTTACACAAGCCTATGCAGTCCCGGACAAATCCGCAAAATCCGTCGTAAATACCTTGTTGTTATACTTTCAACATTACGGTACCCCGCTAAGAATCCATTGCGATTACGGTGGCGAATTTGACAACCGTTTGCTCAAAGATCTCTGCACCCTCTACGACATAAAATTAACTTATTCAAGCGTAGGACATCCCCAATCGAACGGATCCATAGAAAGATTTCATGCTACTTTAGCCGAAATGATAAGAATCCACAAAACTGAAAACCCAAACGAACATCCTTTCACGATTTTACCATATGCAGTAATATGCTATAACAATTCGGTAAATAAAACACACGGTTTTACCCCGTATGAACTTATCTTTGGTCATACATCTAACAGACCACCCGAAACTTTGTACAACCAAAAAGAATTAATAACTAAATACGTTAGAGATTTAAACAATAGAATATCCCACTACTATAAAATAGCCCGTAGTCGAACACAATCTCAAAAAGAGAAAGCAAAAGTTCGCTTCGACAGAAATATTCCCCAAAAACGACCTGAATACAAAATAGGCGACTTAGTTTATGTAAAAGAATCACAAATTAAGAACAAACTACAAAACAAATTTAACGGTCCCTTTAAAATAAAAGAAATTTTTCAAAATTCTGCTACCCTATTAAATCTCGAAACAAAACAAGAGACTAAAGTAAATTTTGATAGAATGAAACCATATACTGAAAATTAAATTTATTTTCAGGTTTCTCCTGCTGTTCGGATCAGCACTCTGTCAATACAAAATTACCCCGATCAATAACACTGTTGGTGTATACTATCACCAAGACACGGACATCGTGGTGACAAATGACAAATGGACTCTACTAGTGCATAAAAATATTTCATCCCTCAAACTAGCTTTTGACAAGAATCAAAATAATTTAGACAGAATCTTGAACACCCTCGATGGTGCTGATCAAAAATCAATCCTGTTTAGAAGCGAAGTTAAAACAGAGTTTAACCTTTTAATGCAAATAGCTAGTTCGATAAAAACGAAATTTGACGAAGTCTTTTCAGACACAAAGAGATATAAACGCGGAATACTTAACGGTTTTGGAACAATATTCAAATCAATCACCGGAAACTTAGACGCCGAAGATGGCGAGTACTACACTAACTGTATAAATAAATTAAATAATGACGAACATCAATTAGAAAACTTAATCAAAAATCAAATCTCAGTTACAACTTCTGTTATCAAAAATTTCAACTCAACTATACAAAAATTGCAAATTGATGAGGAAACATTTAACAAAGATATCAAAGAAATCGAGCACACAATTCAAACCATGACTCAAACGATCCAAGCTGCCGAAATAAAACTAAAATTTCTATACATTTCCGAACAACTAATGGCCAGCTATTTGTATATCGAAGACAATCTAAACGATATTTTAAATTCAATAACATTTGCCAGATTAGGAATTATTCATTCATCAATCATAACACCTGATCACTTAGTAACGGCGTTACAAGAGATTTCACAGAGTTTGCGAAGGAACAATTTACCTCTTCCAATTAAACTATCAGCAGTTGCTCAATATCTGGATATTATTGAACTAAAAGCTTTTCAACTAGATTCTAGGTTAGGTTAGGTTAGGTTAGGTTGATATGTGAGTGGGCTAGTAACAGACCCTCCACCGCGACCATCTGGTCTATTGTGGCTCACTCCTAATTATATTTCACCCAATAGGTTCAGCTTTTTGATAAAGTCGACTACCTTATTGGGTGAGAGGTTGTCCAGATCCTCTGGCAGCAGTTGCCCTTTGCCAAAAAGTGAGAATCTGGTTCTTTCTGCAGCAGGACAGGTACATAAAATGTGCGCTGCCGTTTCATCCTCCTCCAGACACAGTCGGCATTCAGCGTTGTCCGCTATTCCGAGTCTGTGTAGGTGGTGGTTAAGTCTGCAGTGCCCAGTGTATAGGCCAACTAGAGTTCTTAGGTGTAACCTATTTAACTCTAATAGTTTTTTAGTTCTTGATTTCAAAGGGTATGTGATGAACTCCTTTGAATGAACTAATCCTGGCAGTTCTTGCCAGTACTGGAGGATTTTCCCCTCAGTCCAGGCCAAGATGGTGGTTTTCGCAGTGCTTGCCGATATGCCAAGCACTGGCTCCGGTCCGATAAATTTTGATACCGCACCTTCCCTGGCTAAGGAGTCGGCTACTTCGTTGCCCTCCAAGCCAGAATGGCCCGGTATCCAGACCAGAGTTAATTTGTTGTATCTGCCCAATCGGGCTAGAGCCTTTTGGCAATTCCAGACCAATTTAGAATTGCAGCGATGTGAGCTAAGAGCTTTAAGAGCTGCTTGGCTGTCTGAAAAGATTTTTATTGATCTGTGTTTAGGATGCATCTGCTCAAGCCTCCTTGTACACAGTTCAATGGCATGAACTTCTGCCTGAAAGACAGTCGCATAGTTACCCAGGCTCGAAGTGATTCTTACCTTTGGGTTGCGACTGTATGCTCCAGCTCCAACTCCCTCAGGGGTTTTGGAGCCGTCTGTAAACCAACAGATGTCTGCTCTTTGTAGGTCAGTTTTATTCCGATCCCATTCGTCTCTTCCAGGAAAAAGGACGGTAAAAGGCAGTTCATAGTTGGTCGCAGTAGGCATCACATCTGAAAGCATTCCCAGGATGCCATGACACTCCATGTCATCTGACAGCCTGTTGCGTTCCATGATGCTAGCCTGCGGCATATTATTTGCCGCTTGTTGAAGTCTGTATGTTGCCCACCTGGCCTCTCTCTCCAAGTAGATGTGGAGAGGAGGTAGATCCAGGAGGATTTCCAGAGCTGCTGACGGTGTGGTACTTATCGCACCAGTTACTGCCAGACATGCTTGTCTCTGTAGACCAGAGAGTTTGGCTTTGGTCGTTTGTTGTAGCCCTTTCGACCACCAAACTATGGAGGCATACGCTACCATTGGTCTTATGACCGTAACGTATAGCCAGTATATTTGTTGGGGACCTATACCCCAGGTTTTTCCACAAATTCTGCGACATGTCCACAAGGAGAGTCGCGCCTTGTGGATTACCTTTTCCAGATGGGAGTTCCAGTTGAGTGATTTATCTAGTGTAACCCCTAGATATTTCACTTCCCCCGCAAATGGAATAGTTTCACCTGCTAAGGAGGGCGGCACTAAATTGTTCAGCCTCCTTTTTCTGGTGAAGGGTACTATTACAGTTTTGTGGGGGTTCACAGTCATCTGCTCCCTCTCACACCAAATATGGACTGTATTTAGCACCTCTTGAAGGGTATTAGAGAGTACCTCTTCAGATTTTCCTCTAACCATAATGACTAGATCGTCCGCATATGCTTGAATCTCGGCTTCCCACAGAGAGAGAATGGCCAGCAGATCATCCACAAGCAGTGACCATAAAAGGGGGGAAAGTACCCCGCCTTGTGGACACCCTCTTGCGGCCCTGAATCTGACCGTTTCTCCCTGTAGAGAAGTCGTTATGATTCTGTTTTCAAGCATAGCTTGAATCCAGCCAGTTATAGTTAGCTCAACCCCTCTAGCAGCCGCAGCTGTATATAGGGAGTTGGGCAATGCATTGTTGAATGCTCCTTCGATGTCAAGGAATGCTGCCACCGCAATCTCTTTTTCCTCAAGAGATTGTGTGATTTTCCCGACCAGGTTATTTAGTGCTAGTTCTGTTGATTTGCCGGGTTGATAGGCATACTGGTGAACATTCAGAGGATAGGTGCTCAGGATGTTTCCCCTGATATGTCCATCCAGAACCTTTTCTAGGCCTTTCAACAGAAATGATGTCAGGCTGATGGGTCTTAGCGATTTGGGGTCTGGTTCTGTCCGACCCACTTTTGGTATATATACCACTTTTACCGCCGCCCAACTGGATGGGATATAGTTCCATACCAGACCAGCTCTGTATAGTCTGATGAGGAAAGGTAGCAGTATTTCCAGTCCGTTTTGTAGCAGCGCTGGAAAAATGCCATCCTCACCAGGCGATTTGAATGGTTGAAAAGATTTGATCGCCCATTCAATCGCTGGTGCTGTGATAACCTTTTTGGCCACCAGCCAGTCGTCTTTGTGAGGTCGTTTGGTTCGGCCTCCCGATGGTGGTGGTTGTTGGTTATCCAGGATCGAACTCCCTGGGAAGTGGTTCAGTGTAAGGAGTTCAAGGGTTTCCTTTCCAGATTCAGCAAATGAGCCATCTGGACGTTTTACCATACCAAATTCTCTTGCCGGCTCTCTGGAAATGATCTTGTGGATTCTAGTGCTGCTAGGTAAGTCAGTAATACTCTCGCAGAACCTCCTCCAAGATTCCCTTTTTGCCCTTCTGATTTCTTTATTATAGTCCGTTAGCGCAGATCTATATTGTTCCCAGTTGCCCGAATCTTTAGCTCGATTACAGAGGCGTCGAACTTCTTTTCTCATTTTATCTAATTTTTTGTTCCACCAAGATGCCCCTCTGTTGTCTTTTTTCGTTTTTAGTGGAGAGTTTTCATGATATGCTGAAATAATTGCGCTCCGGGTCTGTTCCGCCGCAATTTCTATTTCATCACGATTCCTGATTGTGGTGAGAGTGGATTGCAGGTGTGCCTGGAGGGATTGTTTATACCCACTCCAGTTAGTACACCTAGGATCCCTGTACGTCACCACAGGTCTTGGTCCAGTTTCTATGTTAAATAGAATGTGTCTGTGGTCTGAACACGAGGGTTCAGAGGATACTTTCCAATCAGTAATCTTGTTGCTCACAAAGCTTGAGCTGATTGTTAAATCCAGTACCTCTCTTCTATTTCTAGTGACAAAGGTTGGTTCCGTTCCAATGTTATTCACAATTAGCCCTTCACCTAGTATGTATTCAAAAAGTGACTCACCTCTTTGGTTAATGTCTGTGCTGCCCCATGCCGTATGGTGGGAATTTGCATCACATCCAATAACAAGGTGAATGTTGTTCCTCTTGCTGTAGGCGATTAACGACCTAACCGCAGGTGGAGGAGGTTGATCAGCACCCCTGTCTCCCGGGAAGTATGCAGAACAGGCTATTATATCCATTCTGCTTTCCCCCACCGGTAGCGATAAGCGGATGGCTACAACATCCTGGGTGCAGTAACCTGAGAGTACAAAATAATTGATGTTATTTCTGATCAAGATACAGGCTCTGGGTCTTTCTCCAGAGCCGACTGATACTATCTTGCCAGAAGTGTTTCCTAGTCCGTTTACTCGGCCTGTATTGGTTGTCCAAGGTTCCTGGATAAGGGCAATGTCAATCTGCCCTTCCTTGAATCTTCTGCCAAGGACGTATGTGGCGGCCTTGGCATGTTGTAGATTCGCCTGTAGGCACCTGACGTGCATAGACTTCAGGTTAATTCCTTCGGCGACTACCTTAAAGGAGGGTTTGACAGTTTCACTTTCGCAGGGATTCTTTACCCGCTGGTCATGTGAACTGCCGTTGGACTGTAGACGTTTTCCCGTTTCAGCTCGCTCAGAGAAAGTTTGTTGATCCCTCTCCGGCGGCTGGTTGGTGTCACGTCGTTCCAACACTGACTGCAAGGCGGTTTCATATGGTATTCCGCTCTTGAGTGAACGGCTAAGGAGCTTTGTTGCAGCCTCCCTTAGCTGTTCTCTTTCAGAGGAGAGGTTGTCCAAAGCTTTGGATTCCTCTTCCCCTGAATTGTCTTCTCCTTCGGACTCAGAAACCGGCTTTAACAGCTCCCTTTCCTGATCCGACGGGATCGGACGTGCTTGTGGAGTGGGATTTATCCCAGTCTCCAAGGGTTCTTCAATTTGAAGATCGAGGGTTGTACCCCTCTCGTTGGGTTTTTTAGAAGAGAGATTGCCCAAAGCTTTGGGCTCATCCTTCTCTGATTTGTCCTCTCCTTCGGACTCAGGAATCGGCTTTAACAGCTCCCTTTCCTGATCCGGTGGGATCGGGCGTGTTTGCGGAGTGGGATTTATCCCAATCTCCATAGGTTCTTCGATTTGAAGATCGAGGGTTGTACACCTCTCGTTTGGTTTATTTTTGTTAGTCGTTTTCACCATATGGTTCCCACGAGTAGCAAAGGAATGTTGGTCCGCCACAGTAGAGCCCTGCATTGCTGTGGTAAGGCAAAATACTCCGGAAGATTGCCCAGTTTTCCGGAGGCCCCGTTAATGACACCTTTCGCCCCGGTGCCATTCAGCCTTCGGCACGGGTTGCGTACACCTTGGCTTGGAGGATTTTATCGACTTACCTTGTCTAGATCCGCCGTGTTTAGCCGAACGCAGGGTCACCTCGGGCAGGATGCGACATTGAGCCGCGCACGGACGATCTTGAGAGAAGCTTCATAAAGGATGGCCATTTCCCCTCAGCTTTTCTCCTAGAGTCAGTGGCCAAGTAGCTGACTCCTTGACCCCAACTAGATTCTAACCTGATATTTGTTTTAACAATACCTCTTATTGAACCTCAAAATTATAACACCTTTCGCCTATACCCCATACCTATACTTGATAACAGAACTGGTCTACATCACTTTTTATCTATTTCACAAAAGTTTATCGCGAGAGACGATGATTCTTTAATGTACATACCTATACAAAATTTGAAAGAATGCAAACCACTCTATTTTGGAACCAAACTATGTTCGAACCTGTTTGCATATCCTATCGACCAAAATGCCATTTGTGAAGCTAGAATCTTAAAACCATTGCCGAAACTCCCAGAAAATTGTCAAACTTCCTTCATCATTAGTCAAGGATACAACGTCCAAGAACTTGAAGACAACACATGGCTAGTAATTAATTTCGAACCACTTCACATTACCAACAACTGCCCGAAGAGAGAATCCATAACAGAGCTAATTAACAAAAATTCCATCATAAAACTACAACCAGGATGTTACGCCTATGCAGGCATTACTCGAATACAAGCCAGTGCTAAAGACTTTTCCGAAATTAAGGACAATTCACATCCAATCCAAATTCCTTTTGAATGCTGCAATCACATGCCCGACAAAATCGAAATCCCAAAATTAAAACCGCTTAAATTAAACAGTCTCGACGTAGAAGATTTAGATATTGCTAAAAACAAACTAGAGCAATATTCCAAAGACCTAGACGACCTCATAAACGAACCTTTTGTGACCAAACATGTATCTTGGTTCACATACTTCATAATCACTCTCATCATCCTATTAGTTCTACTTTACATAACTTGTAAATGCAGAAGAAGAAGATGTGGAGCATTGCGAATCCAACCCTCAACGGATAACCCTCCTTCACCTCCTTCAGAGCGAAGCAGAGTATTTACCAAATTTCCTAGACTGATCCCTCCAAGAAAGCGACCCGGTATTAGACCTCAAGAAGAAGAGGACATCGAGTTAACATAGACTTTCATGTGGAGTTTTACCTTTGTCTATTAATTTAGACTATTGTATTTTATCCTTATTACGTTATGTAATGTTTTATTATCGCTTACCAATTTTAACTTTTACATTATTTTATTATTTTGCTTTGTATTCATTCAACATTGTTTCAATTTATTTTTGCATTATATTCATTTAACGTTTTAACAATTTTCAAAAGTTGCTGCATAACATCAACTTTTTTATTAAGGGGGAAGTTGTTATATAATATTACACGCTATCTTATTGCGACTTAGCCATAATAAACCTTCACAGGTATATCGTATTTCACGATAACAGCTTCTCTTATTAATTGCTTATCTTCAAGATATCATATTACACCTTTGTTTCTCATAACTTGTGCAGACTGCAGAACTGCAATTCCTTTGTTATATATTTTGCTTACTCAGGTTCTGTATGTTATAAATATGACTAAACACGCTTTGTTGAATCAGTTAGTAAACTCAGTTAGAATGCAACACTTCTAATTTATTATTATATTCCTTCTCCAAGAGCCAACGTTGGCTCCATTTAAGTAAATAAATCTTTTTAAAAAGTCACTCATGTAAACCGTGATCTAACATATATACATTTGAAGGTGTCGTTAATTTTGATAAAATTATTTGTTCTGTACTTTCTTTGAATTTTCAACTACATATTCTCTTCTAGAAATAATGTCAGGAAAATCTACAAAATAATACAATTATCTAATCTATTATTGAAAACTAACTTCTACACTGTCACTGTCACTTTTACGTCAAACCAACAGTTATCGAGTGTTTTTTGACAAATGATATGAATGTTAAAATTTTAATAATGTGTTTTGCTAACATTTCAGGAACCAGATCTCAAAGCTTTATTAGAAAATCATTTACTGCTGTGTGTATTTAAGTACATAGCTCTAAGAACATGTTTATATTATAATAAATATCCAGAGATACCTACTACTTAGACAGAGCTGTTTATATAGTTGATGGTTTTATTTTGAACAAAATTAAGTTTGTTATGTTCTCTTTTTAATATTGGTAACCAGATTGTACAAGCGGAACAATTATACAGCCTTTTATCCTCATTTAACAATATTATATTGGAATATTTATTTTTTCTATTTTTGCTATCCGCTTCTTTTTTTAAAATTTTTACCGAGTTTCTATTTATTCTATGTCTGTTCTCCCAAGCGTGTTCGCAAATCTTTGATATCTGAATTTCATTCCTCTAAATGTAATTCTTGTGTTCAGTCAATCTACACATACGAGTGTGAATGACTCATCCACATGTTGTCTGTTACATTTATACGGAATACTCTAAATGCATTTTTTTTAAATATTTTGCTCATAGTTTAACCGTTTTGTTTTTGTCAAAATGGATATTAAAGTGTTACTCGTTTAAAATACCATCCTACCACCAAATTAATCACCTATTAAAGAATTCACGACATCAGCTTTGGAAAGCTTGAAGAAAAAAATGTGAAATAAACGTCAACCAAATTTTTTAGAAATAAAGTGAAAATTACTGTTATTTCCAAAGATGAAATAAAAAAAAGCTCATAAATTAGGTTCCTGTAGCGACAGTATACTTCGACCGATATTTAAAGTTTTTTCGTTTAAAGCAAGAATAGAAATTTATAATGATAAGAAAACGTTAAAGAAAACAAATTTTGTGATAAGGAAAGATTTGACCAAAGGCTTAACATTTTTTGTTTTGGAAATATAATAAAAAAATCGGCAGCTACTGGAAGCGGCTGGAACCTCCCCACCCGGTGAATCTTTGAAGCCGAAAAGAGCACTAAACAATATGAACGATCTCATTTAATTATATTTATTAAGTTGAAATATTTTTTTCGTATTAAATCAGAAAAAAAGTCTTGCGTTCGGTGGGATTTGGACTTAAGAACTTGAGTGTCAAATTTATAGTCTGCACGCATTTTTCGTCTTATAAACGTTCAGACGCCATGTGTAAACTTTCATATCTCCGAAACTATTAAATCTATGTAAATAAATAAACAAGCGAAATTCATTATCAGTTTATGAGCTTTATTTTTGGTCTCTACCCATTTTTCAATAAAACTAATATTTATTGAGATATTTAGAAAAGGAAAACAAAAATACGTTTTATCGAAAATACCTTTATAGTTTAAATTGTATTTTTTTCTAAAGCAAGTGATACATACAAACCCAAAAATGTGAGCATCTACGCCATGCTATATATTAATGAGAAACAGTGTTTGAAATTCCTGTTTTTTAATTACTGGCTAATTACAGTAACAAAATGGCGACGTTGTTTTTTAAAAAATGTGTAGACGCACATTGCTTCGGTCATAACTTCTTTGTTTTTTATGCTACAGAAACAAATAAAAAAATAGTTGAAAGCTTAATTAATAACCTATTATTCTACCTATTAACATCTTTGTCGTAAGTGTCACAGTTTCTGAGATATTCAACTCTCACTCTAAATAATTATCTTATGAGCACTTGGATGCCAAATGTAAACTTAAATATCTCCAAAATTATTAATCCTACATTAATAAATAAAAAATATAATTAATTCCCAGTTTGTACTTTCTGTAATTGGCCTGTAACATTTTTTCGATAAAGTAATATTTTTCGAGATACTTGACGAAATACCTTTTTTTTTTAACCTTAAATCGCAATTTTGAAGTCGTTATAACTTAAAAACTATCAATTTATGTGAAAAATTGCATAGAAACTTTTCTTCTTAAAATTTGATTCTACTTCAGTTCCAATAAATATATATATTTTTTAAGTGCCACCCCCTATAAATTTGCAAGCCCCCGCACAATATAGAAACTTTTCTGTGAAGCATTTACTATTATACTGCCAAAAATGAACGAAATCCGTTCAATATTCCGAAGTTTTGCATATTTTTTACCTCTAGGTACTGTACTAAAATAGTTTAGAGTACCTCAATCTTCACTGTTTAATTTATATGGTGTCTTTTTCACAAAATTTACAGCGGCTAATTCCTTGACCATAGCCATGTTTGCTGCTAAAAATCTGAAAGGAAATACTTGTTACTAAGTAGTGAACATGTTTTGTCTAGACAAGCAACAGATTCACAGTAAGTACTAAGGAACCATCTGAATTTGCAATAGTCCATGGAGACAATTGCTTTTGTTCACTATGAGTTTATAACCTGAAAAATGAATTTGTACGTTAGCAATTATTTATAAAGCAACATTTAATTTGGCAAGTATATATGAAAGGAATGGTTCATCACTGATAACAATTCTTACCTCTGCAACAAGCTCTTATTCTGTAAATTCCTTCCACAGTACTTCTTTCACCTAACCACAAACAACTTCAAGACATTTGAATGCTTTGAACTCATCCTTCTGTCTATGCACTTCTCTCAAAAACCAAGTAATTCGCAGTATCCCCATGTGTAATATTTGGAAGTACATCAATATTTATATTAAAGCATTATTTTCTCAAAATATTATAAGGATTTAATTCGATAGCAGCAGTAACCTCTATATCATGACACAATTCTGCAAAATACAAACTAACCGTCATCCTGGTGAACAAAACTGAGGATATAAAAGTATTAAGAATAGTTGCAGATGTTAAATAATCCAACATTAAGCTTTTAAATGGCCCAAACACAGCAAAATTCACTTTAAAGAAAAACATTCTGATTCAATGAGAGCTGTTTGTTTTTCCTAAGGTCTCAAAATCTGTGACGTCGGCGCACGCGACCCATACAGTGAACAGGCATTATAGGAGAAATTCGACAGGATGGTTGACGGACTTATTATAGCTGATTTGACAGATTTGTAGATTATCTGTTTTCTTTTCGAAGCTGTCAATTCAACGGCACATCATTTATTGTTGCTAATATCGCTGACTTCCGCAAACATAAAATGAATTTGTCCTTTCTTCAAAATTCTTCACTAAAAATTACCAAGGTTTCTAACTCTTCCAGACCTTTTTTTTCCCAGTTTGTAAGTATAGATTCATTTTATTCTACCATTTGTAAAGAAGCATTGATATTGTATTTTTTACTTATTGTCGGATAATTCTGATTTTCTTTGATCTCTGTTGGTCGAAGCAAGTATAAATATGTGTGAGTTGATGCGATAATATCTATTTCAATTTTATTATTTATTTTTATTCATTATTTATTAAAATTAATGTATATAGCCTCTTTTTATTTAAAAGAAAATTTGTAATTGAAAATTTTTTTTTTGCATATCTTAAATTTTAAGTCACAATTTTGCCACACAAAAGTTTAATTTCGAAAAAATTCCAAGAGTTTAGTTTGAATATGAAAACAATATCTTCAAGTTTTAAAGTTCTAGATTTAAAGGTTTGGGAGCACTATTTCTTTTAATATTTCAACTAGATATTTTCCTTTCCTAATTTAAGAGAATAAGATTCAAATAATTGATTAAAGGTTGTATTTCATTTTGATTTTGATTCTTAATTTTGGAGTTGAAAGGATTGGGTTGTCAACAATTACATAGGTGTTATGAAAAAAATTGTCTCGCTTATGGTTAGATTTGTAATTCCCTATGAGCGAATTATCATTCTTCAGGACTTAATACTTTGAAATTCTTTTAAGGCTTTACAGCTTTTAGAAACTTATAACCCAATAAGTCAGTCGGTTGTTAATGCAATTTCGAAAAAATCGTATTCAATTTTAAGTTTAGAGAAATTGTTATTTTATTATCTTTTATTAATTTTACTACGTTCTATAACCAAGGGCACTTAACTTTAGATAACACAAATTGCCACACAGTTCTGACGAATTTTTATAACAAAAATTTGACGGAGGTACTGGGAGACATGGAGAAGTTAAACTTTATATAATAGACTGGCGGTACATGACCAGTCAGGTGCAACGTTTTTAAAATGCATGCCAATCATATATATGAATGAAATTACCATGAATATGCCAGAAACGCAAATTTTAGGCAGTCGTCGTGCGCAGAAGGGTGTGCAAATCGATCTTTTTTGTTTTTTTTTTGTGTTTTTTTTTTATTTTAAAGTGGATGCCAATAGTGCCAAACGAAAAGTCGTGAAAAATAATCCAGCGGAAATTCATTGGCATGCAGTTTCCGTGCGCAAAACAGCTTTTGATGCGCACATTAAATCGTAAAATTTTTTGGTGTTCTTGATTTTGGATGACTTTGATTTTGGATTTTTTTTTCAAGGCTTTTCGTTTGGCACTATTGGCATCCATTTTAAGATAAAAAAAAACACACAAAAAAAACAAAAAAATTGATTTGCACACTCTTCTGCATGCGACGACTGCCTAAAATTTGCGTTTCTGGCATATTCATGATAATTTAATTCATATATATGATTGGCATGCATTTTAAAAACATTGCACCTGACTGGTGATGTACCGCCAGTCTATAATGCAATGTAATAGCATAAAAATATAAAAGTTATATTAGTATTGGAATGAATTTAGATGTTGAAGTTATTGCATCTTAGCAAAAAATATTGAATATATTTGTTTGGGTTGTGCGTAGCGTAGTTCAAATTGCAAATTTATACTCATATTGGAGAATATTAGCTGACTGTTTATGTTTAATATCCTCCAGTTATATGTTCTGCCTAAAGGACTTTCATATTAATTATTTAAATAGAACTATCCCGGATTGTAAATATGTTAAATCAATATTAGAAACGTTTAGTTCAAATCAAGTTATATATAAACATACAAGAAACACTTATAGATTACGCCATAGTTAAATAATTTAAGTATGATATCAAATTCGGCTATCTTAAATGTCTCTCAATATTCTGACCACAGCTTTATATCTTGTTAATCGATATGCCCATAAATAATTAAGAAAATAAATCTTAGTTTATCTTGCATCGGCCCATGAAAAATATAAACCTAACAGAATTTAAAGCTCATCACATACACAGATCGGAATATATTTTAATTTTAGATAATATCGATGCTAAAGTAGGCCTTTTTTTACCTTTTTCACTTTTTTGAACTAACATTCACGCGATTTGTGAAAAATCAAATTACAAAAAATAAGGTAACTGCAAATATTATATAAATGAAAAGGCATTTCTAAACATCCCGCGTCTCAAAAAATATAAATGATATAATATGACCCACCTAACGCCAAGTATATTTATTATTAAGAACTAAGAAACTGTCATGACGTCCATTCCCCGCGACAATTTCATATTTTAAAATTTCTGGAAAACTTAGGTTAGGCTAAATATTCACTCGAAATAAAAAGTTTAGGTAATATATCAGTTGACTTAGTAGAACCAGACATAATTAATGAAAGTTTTTTTAATCAGTAATTCAAGCTGCAGCTGATTTAACAATTATTGAAGAATTACAGAATAATACATAAGAATAAATTTTCACCTTTTTAAAATTCTAACCTTTAACTTCTATGGTTGCACGAAGTAATGTTAGTGACAGAAAAGTTAATACAGTAGAGGTGGATGAAATATTTTCTAATATATTAAATTGGTATAGTTAACTGCAACAAATATTATTAATTGGATTAGCAAATTGCGTCATGTTGTTATTATTGAAATTTGTATTTACTACTGTATCCAAAGAGAATAAATTTTTATCTCTTGACGATTATAATCATTCTTCCATATCTATTGAAAATAATAGAATGGGTGGCATATACTCAATTAAAGAATATATGCAGAAACTATTTTGCTTACTACACAGTTTGGCTTTAGACTTTGTTACAACACAATTACAGTTACATACTGCTTAGTGCTTAGTGTTATCGACGATGTACTGTAAACTGTTGCATAGCTTATCGTAACTTGATATCTTACAAAGCTATTTCACAGTTTTTGAATGTCGCCAGCAGTGGCTGTCTGGGTGTCTAGGGCTTAGTCGGCATTTTACAATGAACATTCGAACTCAGTTCGTCACCGATTTGAATCTTTTTGCTTCGCATGTATATAAGCGCATTACGTACTCAAAAGGCAAAAGGCCTCTTCTAAGTAAAGTCATTTTTAAAATACATATGACGAACTTATCTCTGTTTATCTATTTTTGATCCATTAACACAATTTTTAAAACAATTGTCCTCGACATTAGAGGTATTCCATAAAAAGATAACGAGGACAATGAGGATAATGAGGATAATGAGTTCGAGGACATGTAATCCAGTAAATAATGTAAACAGAGAATAATACTTTTATCAAATAAATATTGCTTGCTTCGAGGATATTTTTAATTCAAACTCTGTTATATTTGCAGCTTTGGAGGGGATGTTTCGAGAAAATTACACCAAAATAAATTTATTGCAATATTTTTCATTACATATATATTTGATTTAATATCAGATTTAATGTGCTGTAGCAGAGAACCAATGGACAATTTAAAATTGTTATTACTTTATTAAGGCTTTTGGTACAACAAGCATTTTCTATGTGCATTGCACATAACTTTCCTATATGAGTGCAGAATGCAATAGGTAGGTACTCCATTTATATGAAATATATGTATTGGAAAGATTCACTTTCTATTTAATACCCTCGACATTCTGAAAAATATCATGTGATAATGTATCGAATATACGAATAAAATGGAAATCGAAATTATAAATTCAAGTTCTAAAAATTTAAAATAAATATTTTATTTAGGTACTTTAAAATTTTATTAGTTGGGATATTTTCAAAGTTTATTTATTTATTTAATTAGGTACAACTAACCCACGGTCAATAAACGATACGGTTACATCAATCAGCAGCTTTAGGACGAGAGAGACGCGGGGGGCGGGAAATCGAATGAAAGAGACAGCATATCTGATTACCGTACAGAAGACAGAGACAGAGATTCTGGTAGGGTCTACAGCCTACGTCACCTGTAGACACTACAAGCATCTTTGTCTCTGTCTTTTGCACGGAAATCAGATATGTATGTCTCTTTCATTCTATATCCCGCCCCCCGCGTCTCTCTCGCCATCAAGCTGCTGATTGAGACAACCGTATGGTTTAATCACCGTGCAACTAACCAACAGGTTATCAATTACAAGGTGGGGACATTAATGTGAAATAATATAAAACATTACAATAAACGGAAATATACTAGAATAGTACAAACGGAAATGGATATAATTCAGTAATTATAAATCAAGCTAAATGAATACGACAGTTGATTATCTGATATATTCAACTACAGCTGTCTGTATTGAAGTAAATTATAATTTTTACTCATAAAATATAAAAGGCAAAATTTTAGTAAATTAGTTCGAGGAATAGGAAGGATAAAATGTTTTACGGATAGGAGGTAAATTGAGTTGCTGCAGAATATAAGGGCAATCAAATATGTTACACATAATTTTATAAAGAAAAATTATTCAGAGTATTGTCCTTCTATTTTTGTGAAATTCTTCCAACATAACAATTTGCTAAAAACCAGTCATTATTTTATATACTGAATATGGATATTAATTCATATTTCATAAAATAATTTAAAGGCTCTATTTTCTCGTGCAACATTATGCTTTACTTGAGCTCAAATTACGTCAATGGGGTTCAGTTCACAGTGGTAATGCGACAGTCGTAATACAGCAACCTCTGAGTTCAGCCATTTCATCCACGATATATTTCTTATACATCGGCGGATACTGTCTCGCTAGCAGAGGCGCACTGAAGGGGGGGGGGCTTAAGCCCCCCCCTGGAGGCCAGCATCACTTGCTCCCCTCGAGGAAAGTATTTGTTACGTTGTCAAGGCGACATTGTTTTTTGTCTGGATTTTTATTTGTACTTTTCCCACGAGGCGCGGAAATTTTTTTTAGATTTTTAAAATAAAATTTTTTGTCAGATTTTGAGACGAAAGAAATTTTTTTTTTCGGATTTATATTTGCACCCCCCCCCATGAGGCGGAAAAAATTTTTTTTCAGATTCTGAGGTGAAAAAATTGTTTTTTATTCTGATTTCTATTTGTACCCTCCCCCCATGAGGTGATAAAAAGTAGCAATCGAAGGGATATTCTTGAAAATGTAAGTGCCCCCTCCCAGTAACCTTTCTGTATCCGCCCTTGTTAATCATATTATTATTATTTGTAGTAGCCCCCCCCTCAGCAATTTTCTGGGTGCGTCCCTGCTCGCTAGGATTAGTAATTCGGCTCTAATCGAAGCAAGAATGAATGAATCATATGCGCTATTATTAAGCGTTTTACTCCTCTTGGTCATTTTAATCCGGTTGATTTTCTTCCATACGAGCTTGACGAATACTTTGTACATTTTTATCTTGCCAAATTCGTGTTACATCTTTCATTCAAACACGTCTCTTCTAAATAATAACATTTTCTTCCGCGTTCACGAGTATCTCTAATTGCCCGAATATAATTTTTTCGCCAACAAAAATATCGTCTGCCTCAAGTAGGAAGTTGTTCCTATTTGCTTTTGCAAATACAAGGTTCGTATTACGTAAAATTTTTCTAAGCGTCGTTTGGCTCATTCTGGGTATATTTTCGTCTTCATTCAAGGATTGTAAAATTTTCCGATGAACTTTACGCCGAATGTCATTTTTCTCGAAATCGTTTAATATTTTTTTTCTTCCAGATTTTTCTGTAGGTTTCTGAATGGCCTATTCATTTTTTATAATTAATTGTTTTATATTTGTTTGCTTTCATCATGATTAGAGAATATTATTTAGCTAGAAGAGTAGTTGCTTTGATTGGTTCTCCAATGATGAGTATTTTAAAGTGTTTTACTAAGTAGTATATTAGCGTGACCAGATTAGGGTACCAATATACTGAAAGTAGATAATTTCATATTAAATAAAAAAGTGTGATTGACTGAATTTAAATAAATGATTTAAGTATTTTTAATCTATATTTTTGCTTCAAAATACCAAGAATCTTATCATATAATTCAATACTTCGTCAGTAGTAGTTAGAAGAGTAGTTGCTTAGATTGGTTCTGCAATAATGAGTGTTTTAAAGTATTTACCTAACTAATATATTAGCGTTCCCAGATTAGGGCAACAACATACAGAAAATAGGTAATTTCATAATAAATAAAAAAGTGTGTATTCTGATCTGCTTAATACCTAAATAATATTTCTAATCATGATGAAAGCAAATAAATAAAAAATAAATAACTGTAAAAATAAATCAAGAATAGGCTTATAAATAACACAGGTCTACAAAAAAAAAAAAGGTCTCATCTAACTTTTTAGAAGTACATTGACGCGCTGAAGCCAATTTTGGGGAAAAAAAATTTCTACCGTCTCATTTTTTCTCTACCAACTCTTTTATCCCCTATAAAGGGGAAAAAAAAAGGTCTTCTCCTAAGGTTCTGATCTAACTTTCCTGAAGTATTTTGAAGCGCTGAAGCCAATTTTAGACAAAAAAATCGTGTCAGTTTCCTTCTACCACCCCCTTTTATCCTCTAAAAAGGTAAAAATGAGGTCTTGCTTATCCCAAAGACTGTAATCTAACTTTTTCAAAGTATTTTCACGCGCTGAAGCCAATTTTGGACAAAAAAAATTCTACCGGCTCAGTTTCCCTCTACCACCCACCCCACACCCCCTAAATTTTTTTGTCCAAATTAGTTTCAGCGCCTCAAATTACTTCAGAAAGGATAGATGAGCACCTCAGGACAAGACTTTTTTTTTTGTCCTTTTTAGAGGATGAAGGTGGTGGTAGAGGGAAGCTGAGAAGGTAGAAACATTTTTTTTTGTCCAAAATTTGCTTCAGCGCGTCAAAATACTTCAGAAAAATTAGATTCTTAGGACAAGACTTTCTTTTTGTAGACCAGTGTAATACCAATACTCTACTAATGAGAACTAACGAGTTCGAAAAAACTTGTACAACTTTTCTAGCGTTAAAATAGAATGTAAGGTTCAATAATTGTTGTGAATAACTGAATTTCAATACACGATTTAAGTATTTTCAGTATATTTGTGTAGTCTAGTTGTTTTTATTTGTTCTCCAATAATGAATGTTTTAAAATATTTACCTAACTAGTATAATTAGCGTGCCCAGATTAGAGCAACAGTATACAGAAAGTAGGTAATTTCATAATAAATAAAAAAGTGTGCAAGTTGTAGTTTGCTAAATACCTAAATAATATTCTCTAATCTGTTATTCGTTAATTTATATGCAATTTTACTTGAGACAGGTAAAAGATTTTTCTGTCTTAGATAGTTAATACCCGTAGGGTTGTTTATTAAATATAATATATTAATAAGTAAATAACAAGAAAAACAAATCATCTTTGCGAAATTTGTAAATTGGCACGCCAATGGGTTTACTATCAAAACTTTATGCTTCTTGTATATAGTACACGCAAATTAGATTAAAAAACACTGAATAGGAGAAATAATTTATAAAGTAATAATATTTGAGATGCGTACACTAGAAAGGGTTAGAAATAGATACCCGAAAAGTTCCCCCCCCCCCAATTTAGGAGTGGAACGTCCCTTTTTTTTTTTTTCAAAAAACCATCCCTAACGGAAGCTGGTTTTTCACTTTTCTCTTGTAAACCGTTCGTCGGAAGAGAAAAAAGTATAGGAAATAAAAAATTTGTCGTTAAATTCAGCATAAAAAACGTCCTATTAATCTTGTAGCTTATCCCCATTTTTTATACCCATTTCGCGCTAACTGCATCCGAACACAGTAGTTTGTAGCGCACAGGTAAAAATCAATCCCATTCGAAATTTCACAGCGAATATTTTATCTTCGTGTGATATTTTCAATAAATAAAAAAAAATAAATTAAAATAATAATTAAAAAAAAATAAATAAAAAAGAAATAAAAAAATCATTTCTGTGCCTTTTTCTCGTTATAGCGGAGCGGATCTGGTTTTGAAATGAAACCAACTTTTTTAAATTTTTTTTTTGACAATTCGGTTACACGCGTTCTCTTTTATCATGCTGTCAACTTAGTTCAGCTTAATCACACGGAGTGGCGGAGGAATTCGCATTTAAAATTCTCAAAAACACGTTTTTCCACGATAACTCTGTTATTATTGACCTGACGAAAAAAAGTTAAATTAAAAATTGAAGATCTCGCGGAAGCGCATAATCTGGTAAAAATTTTTCAAATCGAACGGTAACTTTTCGTGAAAAATTTTTTTGAAAATACTCGTTTTTTTGCCCTACTACACAAAAAAGTAATTCCTTAATTTTTTTACGAAAAAAAGAAGTTAGGGTGATGGGTTTTTTTTGAGGCTATGTGTAATAGATAAGAATTGATGAAGCCGGAGGATTGGGGTGGTGAGCCAATTAGGGGAAGGGAGGGAGGTAGGGAAAGGAAAATTATTCAACCTCCTCAAACTTTTTTCCCTGTCGTGCGATTTTCAAAAACCAAAATGGAATTTGTTCATTATTACGTCTAAAATGTGACTGGATAATTCTTTTTAGTTTTTTCAAATAAACAAACTTGTGGGAGGGGAAAAACCTTTTGCATTTTTTCTTAAATGCGTTTTGGAGTACGAAGGAAAGAGCTCAGAAGAGAAATTTTTTTACTGCTGAGTGAGATTTTTTTTATCTTTAATTTAAAAAAAAAGAATATCGCAATCCAAGCAATAGGAAGGCAATGAGGGGGCATAATGCGTTTGCGGGAATAAAGGGTTAAGGAAAAGGGATAGGGACCTCGGAGCTTAATATTCGGATATATGAATCTTTTTTCCATCTTAATATTTTATCAGTCTACCCTCCATCAAATATTAAACTTATAAATAATAATTATTTAACACCGTCACGAGTTTTTGTGGTGCATTTCTCTAGTTTTAGGTGTGTGTTGGATATATAAAACAATTATTTTTCCGCTTAACTCGCTTTAACTCAAAAACGGCACAATGGATTACTCTCAAATTTTTATCGTGTTATCACTATATATTTGTTAACATAATATGTTAATATGTAGGTCAAATTTTAATAAGTGTAGAAAGCATTATGTTTTTTCTAAGGCTATGTCGAAAATTTGCATTCTCAAATGTAACATGCGGGAAACTTTTTTATCTTTCGAAATAGATACTAAGTGTATCGAGAAGTAATGAAAATAAAAGATGGACGTAACTTTTTTATTTGAAACTTTTTTTTCTGGAATTAGCAGTTTTCGAGAAAATTGCAAATGAGTGATTGTTGGCCAGGTACAGCAATTAATTGCTATTAGATTTCCACACGTTCACACCAGATTATGCGCTTCCGCGAGATCTTCAGTTTTTAATTTTACTTTTTTTTCGTCAGGTCAATAATAACAAAGTTATCGTGGAAAATCGTGTTTTTGCGAATTTCTCCGCCACCCCGTGTGATTAAGCTGAACTAAGTTGATAGCATGATAAAAGAGAACGTGTGTAACCTAATTGTCTAAAAATTTTTTTAAAAAAGTTGGTTTCAAAACTCCTCTTTTTCTCGCCAGATCCGCTCCAGTATTAGAGTTTTAAGATATTCGCTGTGAAACTTCGAATATGATCGATTTTTACCTGTGCACTCTAAACTACTACCCCTCCGTTCGACGCTGTTAGCGCGAAATAGGTGAGGATAAGCTACACGGTTAATAGGACATTTTTTATGCAGAATTTAACGACAAATTTTTTATTCCCTATACTTTATTCTCTTCCAAAGAACGGTTTACAAGATAAAAGTGAAAAACCAGCTATATGTCCCCGTGATGGGGTTTTCTTTTGCAAAAAAAGGGACGTTCCACCCCTAAATTGGGGGGGAACTTTTCGGGTACCTATTTCTAACCCTATTTAGAGTAGGCATCTCAAATATATTACTTTATAAATTATTTCTTCTAAAATGTCTAATTTGCGTGGACTAACTGGTGTGTTTTTTTTTAAACGATTTATGTACTTCCACTTCAGAAAAATGCATTTAATGATACACTGGTGCTACTGGTATCCTCACAAGGATGATATTTAGCTATATTATAATTAGGTCTTAAATATTGCAGTTTGAAAAAGTTAGCAAAGGCATCGACAGCATCCTAGCGATTTGTATTTTGAACATCATATAATCAGTATCATCGGAAGTGGAATTGCTTCTTTGGGACCATTTGTAGATAACCTACATTTGCATTAACATAAACATAAACACACAACATATAGCAGACAACCCCCAAATTCAAAGCCAAGACTGTCTGGAAGGGGGTTACACATTTGGAAAAACGCAGACATACATCCATACCCACCGGTATTGTCAATACTGGCTGGGGCTCAAACCCAGAGCGCGATAAACAGTCGGTCAACATATTCACCACTCAATACGCCTTAACCGACTGAACTACCATGTTGCTACTAAACTACTACTACTATTAAAACAATTGTCCCTAGTATTCAAGAATTATATGCTTAATTTCAATTCTTTACATCGGTTAATTTGTCATCACGAATGACTAATTTGTTTGAAAAGTATCATGTTTCTAAATAAGAAGGTATAATAAATCATCCTTCTACATACAGTGTTTCTTTTTGTCCAAAGTTGGCAGAGGAGAAAACAAATCTTAATATCATAATTTAAGATACATTTCGCCTTTTTATAGCTTGTGAAAGGGGCATAAAATTACTTTGCTAATGATTATTAATATAGAGGCACGAAGAAAGTGGATGAAAGCTTTTAGGTTTTCTGTTATCGATTGTGAAGGGAACCAATTCGTGACTTTGAAGTTAAATAGGTACGCTATATTTACGAGAATATTTTTCAGGTTTTCAATGTACTCCATAAATATTTTATTAAAACTGCATTAGTCGTTTATATCTGACATTTATAAAATACCAGACGTATTTGTCTGGTATTTTATAAATAAATTTAAATTTATACTTTAACTACATGCAATAATTTAATTAATGTAAGATAAACATCGAAAGAAATAAAATATACGTTTTTTTAATTAATATTAATTGTTGCTTTTATTTACTGTATCAACTCTATTTTGTTTTTTGTTTAAGCTTTTGGAAGTATGATGATTAACAACTCAAGGTATTTTGGAAATTTTGTAACTATTTCAGTTTTTCATTTTACTTCTGATCTTGCAAGAACTAAAGTATCTGAACTGGTACTTTTATTAATTGCATTAAGTCCTACCCTCTTGCATTTTATCAGAACTTTTAAAAATACCCTGATTAACAAATCTAAATGTTTTAGAAATATGACTGAATTGATTCTTTCTTGATTATACTTTTAGTCTTACAACATTTAAAGCCACTGAATTAAACTTGGAACATACAGGATGCAATTCGTTTCATATCATTAAAAAACAACCGCTAATGGGGACCGACTAGACAAATAAAACACCTATATGACTTTTCCTCTAAAGCACTTGGAAAAACTGACCTAGGTCAAAAATTTGAATGTTAAGGTAGGAGATATTTAAGAACCACTACTTTTCTGGGTCAATGAACGTATAGTTCCGAATCAGAAGTTTCTTACTTACTATTAAAAATACATTAAAAAAGTGTAAAGATTACCGCCTTGTGTCTCAGCGCCGTGCGATCTCAAAGCAAGTAGCGCAGGCACTTTGATTGAACGAACTTTTTAAACTAATTATAAAAATGTAAATGATTCGTTATCTCTTTCTACTCGACGCCAAGCACAGAATGGTCGCAGGGATTTAAATATAAATAGGGGATTTGTTTACATGTGTGTTTTTTAATTTGAAACAAAATTATTTTAGCTTTTATTGTTGTTTATAACTTATAAAATTTAAATGTGATTTATTAACATTTGTAACCATTTATTGTTCTGTGTTAAACGCCTCAAAAATGAGCAATTAGTTCATGAAATTGGAAAATGAATAGTTACAGTTAGGCGTCCGAAATACGATAGCAGACAATAGTTATGTGCATATTAAGTGAGGAAGAATCTGATTTTTTTTTTAAATTGCTCACATAATTTTTTCCAATCAGGTATCGAAAACTAAAAATCGAGTCTTTGGTCTCTATAGAAATCAATGTAAACAGTAATAGACAAATCAGAACAAAACAGCGAAAAATAATAATAATAATGCCTTTATTGCCCAACAGGTAACACCCAATAATAGAACAATTCTGTTGAATTTGTCAGAAAACCACAAAAGTTGCTCATAACAATAAAATTTAAATTCCTAACCCAGCAGCGACTTTGATTTAAAAGTGACAACAATCTGACAGCGTGGTGGACAGTAGGGTGGGCCGAAAATGGCCTTTTTAAAAAAAATTGAAAAACGAAAATTGAAATACCCATCAAAAGTTGCCTTTCACTGTGGAAAGTCCATGTGACTTTTTTTAAAATAACAAAAATATATCTTCCGCTCTTTACCACTCTTTAATGACCAAAAAAAAAAATATATAGTGGACAGGCCTATTCGAGAAATCTAGAACCTACCAATAAATTATTGTTGATTTACATAAATTATTCGAAATGACCTTCATCACCTGCATTAACACATATTTCGGCACTTCGAACTAAGGACATACGCACCCGTTCAACACATTTTGTAAATTATGATCATTTTTTATGGTTTCTATGCACATTAAAATACGTTGCTGAGATTGTTAGAAAGTGTCAATTGGATCACGTAACCAAGTATTTAACGATTTGAAGGGTAAATCAACATAGAAAAACAACAAACGGGTAAGTCGTGTGTACGACGTTTACGTACTTCGTACGTAATCAAGTAACGACATAAACTAAAATATTGCTTGAGAATAACATAAGTGAGAGTACCTACCTGGACAAATGCCAGAGTATCATGCACGACCAGAAGCCTCCCCCAATATTTCAACAGTTCTCAAATAATATTATTAAATATTTTCGAAATTTTTGTTTATTATTATTATAACTTCTTATCTGAAAAATCCGAAAATTTTAGTTTCAATAAACTCTAACTTTAAATGTCTAACATCTGGACAAGTGTCAGAGTATCATGCACGGCCAAAAGCCTTCCCCAATATTCCAATAGTTCTCAAATAATATTATTAAATATTTTCGAAATTTTTTGTTTATTATTATTATTATAACTTCTTATCTGAAAAATCGGAAAATTTTAGTTTCAATAAACTCTAACTCTAAATGTCTAACATCTTTAATATGGAAATCGGTGTAGCTCAAGGTTCCATTATTGGCCCACTTTTGTTTCCTATTTTCGTCAATGATTTACCAGATTATATAACAGAAGGTGAGATATTCATGTACACGGATAATACATCTGTCATAATCCAAGTGATACCATTGAACATTCAGAGATTAGAACTGCTACAGTCATTAAGCAATTTGAAGACTGATGTTTTAAAAATTCTGTAATTATTAACATGATAAAAACGATATTTTTGTATTTTACAAATATTATATCTAATAATAGTCCTAAAATAGAATATGTTGAGACCAACACGAAAACAACATTCCTAGGCTCAGTGATAGATGCAAAAAATATATACTTTGTGCACTAAGTTAGCAAAAACAACATTTGCAATTTAAATAAAAAAAAAGAATTGAATAATAATGCATTAATGATATGTTACTACTCTTTAGCATATTCAGCCATTAGCTACAATATTAGTATATGGGGTCAATCAGCTGAGGCGAGTAGAGTTTTTGTAATGCAAAAGATAATTATTCGGATTCTGTTTGGTTTGAACCATAGAGAATCATGCAGAGGTACATTTAAAACAAAAAAAAAAATATGATTGTGACATGCATTTACATATTTAAAATTTCTTGTTTCAACCTAAATAAATTTAAAATAAACAGTGACAGACACAGCTACCCCACCAGAAGCGCGGGGAAAATACACAAAAATATTTTCGGTTAAATTTAATATTTTTGTAACATATTATAACTGTTACATGTTACAATTTTTGCAACATAATATGACATATATATATATATATATATATATATATATATATATATATTATATCTTATATTTTGTGAATTTTAACAAAACCGATAATGTTTCCGTAACAAAATTTATGGTGAATAAATTTGTTCTATTCTATTCTGTTCTATTTCTTTTGTCCAAAACTATGGGCTTTAAGCCCCATACTATATAAGATTTTTTGTTTGTGTAGTCGTTTCCCACCACCAGTTTTTTTAATGACAAGAATCTAATTGCACCCTGTATATCGAAAATATATATTCCAAGTTTAATACAGTTGCCCAAAATGTAGCAAGAATTATATATGTACATATAACAAAAAGTGTAATATTGAAACAGGAAAATTTAATGAATTACACCAATGTAGTGTTCGTTTCAGAAAAAAAATAATGAATACGTTTTTTATCGAATACTTCGTCACAAACAAAATCCATGTCACACAAATCCTTTAAGACTATTCTATTCTAACTTAAACAAAAAGGTTCTAGAAAATGTGTTCTACCATGAAAAGTGATTTCCGGTGTCCACAGATGACATGAGAGGTAGTAAGTTTACTGTCAAAAAATCATGAAAAACAGGAACCGAAACTCCATTTTTGAGACTTTGGCGACCGGTACAAACTTAACTAACAACTGCACCATTTTCTTTTTACTGTAACAAGTATTTAGAGAAGTTTATGCGCTACCAATAAGTGAAGATATTGACGAGAAAACAGAAGAGGTTCCCTTATTTTATTGCTATTATTATTAATAACATTTTGACAATGAAAAAAACAGGGTACATATCTCACAAGTGAGTATAGTATCGAGCACGATACTCTAAAACAATATCACTTTTAATAACGGTGACCTGTGAAGGCGAATGTCACATACAAATATTATGTATGCCTGCTTTATATGATTTAATATTAAATACTCATGGTTTTGTATCACTGAAACAAAGAAGATTCAAGCATTCTATTATCTTCCTGGATAGGATTATTAAACATATGTTCGACTGTCCACTAATTTAACATTCCTTTTCACGATTATAATAATTCCCTTCGCTAAGCAAGGAAAGTAAAAATACATGTCTTTATTTTTTCATTAGTACTCATATACAAAATCAGCCAAAGGACCACGGAACAAAACCGTTGAAAATGGTGTTTCGGTGGAATTGGCCGAATTGACGGAAAATTCTGTATACACTGGCACATACATACACACAAACGTACGCACGCATGTACACAAACACGCTGGAAGCTATTCATAAACACAATTTTGGACAAAAAATATTTTTTTATCGTGACAGTTTCTCTCTGTCACGCCTTTTATCCCCTAAAAAAATTACGCGATAGAAAAGAAAACATTTTTTTTCAAAATTGACTTCAGCGCGTCAAAAGTTAGATCAGAAACAAGCCTTTTTTTGTAGACCTATGTTATTAGCATGTTGGTCGACTTAGAATAACCAATTCTTAAATCGATGATAATTGTACTTTGTATTTAAATTAATATAGATTACATGAAATTATTGCTAATGATATACGCGTAGTGTCTCTACCCGATAAAAAGGGACGAGCCAAATATCAATATGTAAGATTTAGAGACTTTTGTAATCGAAAATAAATATTTAAAGAAGTTAGAAACCAACTGACAGACTGTTTTTGTACGTTCATATTATATCAGTGATCGATGTCTTAAGAAAGTTTTGTGAAAAGTTGTTTTTAAAATATAACTTCAGTAATTGGACTTTTTAATCCCGAAGGTATGTCACCTGCGTATCCTGAAGTTGAAATATGTCAGAAAAGTGTTTTACTTGTTATTAAAGTAATTCTTTACGAAATCCAACATTCACACAATTTGTCATTTTATGATTAAGAATACTTTGTTTCAAGTTTTAGAACTGTAATTTTACTGTAATGATAATTTATTTATTTATTTAATTATCTCCAGCAGCCAAATGACCATTTACAGAAGGACTACATGATTCTTACAGGGTGTCGAGAAACTCTCGTGACAAACGAAAACTGCAAATTCTAGACGCAACTATATGTCGATTTCACGTAAATCACCTTATCCAAAAATGCTTTCTAATGGAGCTTCAGCTCTTTAAAGAAGGATCCTTGTCATCTAACTTTTTAAATATTTTAGAAACGCTTTCATCTAAAAAGCTAAAATTGAGTACATTTATTAACCTAAAAATGACCCTTCGTTTGCCGTAAACATGATTCTTCTATTACGATCATAAGTGTCTCATTTGGAGGAGGCCAGCGGACATTTTGAATCATATTTTTCTTTATTTTTGTTGCATTTTTGATGTCAGATTTAAAAACCGTACAATTTTTCTAACATTAAGTAACTCTTGTTTGTTTTTACTATGATGAACTATTTTCGAGACAAAACGATTTAAACTGTTTCTGTTTCTCTGCATAAAAAAAGAACGAACTGGATAGAAGTCGTGAATCAGCTAGAAAAATTCTTAAAAAGCGTGGATTTTGTTCATATAAATATCAGTTGCAGCAACATTTATATGAAGATGATCTTAGTGATGTTAGATGATGCTGATCGAAGGCTGGATTATTATTGCGACTGGTTATTTCACAATGGGCCTTTCCCACTTTTTTTTTTTATTGAATATTCTCTTTAAAAAAACTCACCCGTATTTTTTCTTTTTTGCGAAATTTGCTTCTTTACTACAGAAAAAATTATTATGTTATATGAATTTAAAATTGGCGGCAATATTTCTACACTGATGACACATTGAGAGGAACGACCAATCAGTTTATTCTAGCACCCTTGGTAGAGGCTACATATGACCAGATTGTCTAGGCATTTTTTCGCGAGCTTACCACTGTGGTAAGGTGTAAAAGAGATGGCCATATATAATTAAGATGTGGATTGGTTATGTATGTATAGCCATCTCTTTTACACCTTACTATAGTTAGTTGTGGTAAGCTCGCGAAATGCTTGATGTATAAGTGTTTGTCTCTTTCTACCTTTACCGAATTGACAGACATGTCATCAAGCTACACAGTACACACACACACACACACACTTTTAAATAATTAATAAGAACACAATTATGAAGTCAAAATACTAGATCTATACGATCACAACGTAAATCGTAAATAAGAGAGCATAACCTATCTATTTATTTTATTTCCATCAATGTTGCCAAGTGTCATTTATTTGTTGGGAGCCGACATGTAAGTGTCTTTCGTCTGTTAATTATTATCATTTTTATTATTGTAGGTGGTATTATTCGTATGTAATATCACTAGTGCTTAAAATTTTATCGAAAATTTTTTCGAAAGCGTGTTGCCTGGTAATATAAAGAGTGCAAATTGGCAGTTTATTATCTGATTAAATCCCGACCGCTTTAGCGGGAGGGATTTAATCTTTGATAATAAACTGCCAATTTGCACGAGTTATATTAACTAGGGGCAACTTAGCTTGAGAAAAAATTTTCAGATAAAATTTAAAGCACGAGTGGTATTTGAGGAGAATATTTAACGAATAAATAATTCATTAAGTACATCTTCAATATTATGTTTTCTCATTTATTGCCAGACGTTTTCTTGTCACTTTTTAGAGTTTACTGACCTTTATTTTCAATTTCCTCATTAATTTGATATACAGAAATATTTCCAAACCGACTCATATTTTCAAAACAGCAAATCTGAAACAAACGCAGAAGAAACAATGGAGATTCCCTATATTTTAAAATAATCTAGTGACGTTTCTATGGCAACTAGTAAATAAAACGAGTAGAAACCTTAGATATTATAATATATAGACTGGCTTAACACCTTTCAGGCGTTTCTGAGGTGCAATTTGACGAGGAACGATAGAGACACCACTACATCTTTAATCTGCGAGCACTACTTTATTCCCGATGTCCCGTCTATTTATTACTATACACTCATGGTTCCGAGATTGACATAGAAAGCGCCATCTAGCGCTACCGCTACTAGAGTTATATTCCATAATAATTGTTCATTGATTCATATTTACGTATTTAATCCTGATTTTTAACTTACGAAGTTTACAAATTATGTTGAGGTTTGCTTCGTTAGGCAGAGTGAATTTTAAATACAACAAATTAAAATATTTCACAGCTTTTATTCAACTAGTTACTTTTTGATAGATTACCGTATGTAAGTAGGTACCTAGGTACATTTTTAGTTTGTTTCCAGAGCGAATGTGTTTACTTGACATTTATAATAAATGATTTGCTTAACTTTGTGACTACTTTATTGAGCTATTGAAAGCTGTGCCTGGCTTGTTCCTGTATTATGAGCTAGGTATATTAAGTACAATCTTTGTATATTATTGTTACCTGATTGAAAAGTAGGCAAATTGAAATAGTTACAGATAGGCAAGGGTTATAGCCTATATATTTCAGACAGGCTTCTCTTTGTAACTGACGACTGGTTACCATATATGTTTGCTAGTACATAATACAATATTTTAATTTACAAGGTAAGTTAACAATTAGTAATAAGCTAGAGAAGATATTTATAGATAAAACTTAAAAGCGTGAGTTGCCCTATTTGCCGAAAATATTTCACGAAACAAAACGTCAAAAAATTATCGCAGTATTTGCCGCTGCAGCGACATAAAAAATTAGAGCGATAAATTTTGCATGTTGGTACTGTCAAAAGCTGATCTAGCTTGAATTACCACTAATAATGACATTTGATTGGTGCAATGTTGTAAAAAACGGGCTCTCATTGACTATAGCGTTAATGAGTGAAATAATCAATGAAAATTCATTATTTTCAAAAGCGGAGATAAAAAGTAGGCATTCTTTAATGAAATAATTAAAGCATTTCCTCTAACGCTAAACATTCATATACAATAGGTAATATGAAAATAGTCTCATCGGCAGGTTTCCAGACGAGATGTACAATTCAGAAACGTCAACAGGTTAGCATCTGCATCATGTAACCAACATAACCTTAAATTTTAAGTTTTTCAAGTTTATTCCCACGTTTAATGTTTGTATACGCATTTTGAGCTTGGAGCCTCCAAGGAAATATTTAAAAATTCACGTAAACAATTTTTCAATATTGTTGATTAATAAAAATAGACTGCTAATTACAGGTTAGATTTCCAACCTACAAAAAGAGTCCTATTTTATTAGGACAAGGTATTTAGAACTTCATAAACATTACACTGAACTAGATTTTAGTTGAAAATACGGGAACCAGGCAGACATTTTAATAATAGCTGGGGTAATACTCTTAAATCTTAAGAAATACATATTTTTGAGGTTAGCTGTGACGTAATTTGAGTGCGTTTATTTGTTTGAAATATGGAGTAAATAAGACAATATTTTTATTTTTAAAATATCCATTTAAAATTAAAATATTATACGATATGACGTGTATGTACAATATTTATTAGGTGTTAATAAATGATTTATGAAAAAATAACCATCAAGTTCTATTACGTGGGAAAGGTCCATTATGATGAAGACCAAAATTTAGAGAAATGTATTCTTATCTCTGATGAGTGGCGATTCACGAAAAATGGTATGTTCAATAGGCAGAATACTAGATATTGGGCGCAAGAAAATCAACATTTAATGAGACATGGAAACTTTCAGGAAAGATCTGGAGTCAATGTGTGGGAGAGAATAATTGAAAATAGATTATCGGACTAATACTTTTTCAAGGACGTCTAAATAGTCAACGATATTTAGATTTTCTACAAAATAAGAATGAAGGATATCTAGAAGAATTACCCCTTGAGATTTTGAGGAGATTATACTTTCAACAAGATGGGGCTCCTTCCCATAATGCTGCTCAAGTGCTAAATCATTTAACAGATAGGTCTGATGAACGAAATTATTACAACCAATGGTCTCCACGTTCTCTGGTCCTTACACCTTTCGATTTTTCCCTATTGGGCTATTTAAAAGAACGTGTTTATTATATATTTACAGCAACTTTGGCAATTTTGGAACTCAGAATACGCCAAGCATTTGAAACTATTACGCCTCGTATTACGCCTCTAATGCTTGAAGTAATTGCATAAAATACCAATTCCAAAAGTAGAAGATGCATAGAAGAAGGAGGTTTACACTTTAAACATCTACTTTGAATGTCTATTACGATGAAAATTTTGTACCTATCACTATTAGCCAATCGGACTCGTTTATTTTCTCATTGTTGCTATGACAACCATCAAATTTTTCGGAAATCTTACTTACCCATGTGATTAATAAGTGGAAATTTCCCTGGTTTGACAGCAATGATTAGACAATGGCGTTTATATTATGAAAAATATTTTTATATTTATGTTAAATTAAATTAGTATAATTTTGGCTTACTATGTTTCCTTACATCATTAACTAATTCCAAATGCTTTAAAAATTCCACTTGTACATCTTGTTTCCTCAGAAAATAAAGCACAGGGCCATTTTATGACATATTCCAAGACACTTGTGATTTCCATAGCTAACTATTAGCGATTTTTTCGGGGGATATTATTTATCACCACTTTAAATCACAGCAAATATCATTTCATCTTGGTTTCCCTTTACTATAGTATAAAGATTCATACGAAATTATTATGACTAATATTAATTCACTATATTATTTTTATGCGACTAAAGCGTAGGGAATATAAGAAATAAGTAGGTATACTAAACTTGTTTAAATTTTACTTCACTCTCATTATTCCATATTTTATCTTCTATTAAATATTTCATTTTACTAAGATATGAGGAAACCACATAAGAAAATAAAAACCAAAAAAATTAATCTGACGCCAGCACCAGCCTACAAGATTTTTCAAACATTTCTAGTTTTTTCTTTATCAAGTAATTTTGGTCTAAAATTTTCTTACCGAATCTCCCTCGCTCTTGAATTAAAAATCCGGAAATTTTTTCTCGCTCACGAATTTTTAAAGAAAATTTTCAAAAAATTCGGACCTCAAAAAAATTTCCGGAAATAATTCAAGCACTAGGGAGATTACAAGTGATAATCAGCGAAATAGTTGTTGTGTTTGTTAAGTTCCTTTTTGCATTAAGCTAATAAAATGTTATTTTTAATAGCTAATAAATAAAAATATTTTTTTAATTTTTAAACTGAATTAATTTATGTTGATTAGAGGTCATTTGCTAAATTGTCAAATAAACAATTTTTATTTTTCATGGCTAACTTTAAAAATCAGTTATATATTTCTCCACTATTTCTCTATCATAATGAAAAGTAAATAATAAGTTTTTTTGAGTTTAATACTCAATGGATTTGATGGTATCATTGGATCGATATTGAAAAAGTTGTATTTATCTGAGGAGGTGCTGCCATTTGAAAAAAAAAGATTTTTTTTGCAAGAAACTAATTCCGAAAAACTAAAGTGAATCTAGTTATTAAAATTGTTGGTTAAAAGTCAAATTAACATTTTTCCATTATTTTTTATATCATTTATGATGATTTAAAGTTAATCGCAGCGCTTTAGATCAAAAATAAAACTAGGTTCTCAAAATATCAAATTGGCATAAAAACTCATCAAAATAGTTCAAGCCTACTTAGAATTTTCCCAGGATTCCGAAAATGCAATAACATACAGGGTGTTTCGTTTAAAAATCAAGAATTGGTGTCACAAATATCAAATTGGCATAAAAACTCATCAAAATAGTTCAAGCCTACTTTGAATTTTCCCAGGATTCCGAAAATGCAATAACATACAGGGTGTTTCGTTTAAAAATCAAGAATTGGTGTCACTTCCGACTATCCCGGAAGTCCGAAAAAAATCTTCAAATACGTCAAAGTGTGGAATTTTACGTCTTTATTAACTACGCCGAGTTTCATCTTGATATCTTGATTTATATCTTGAAAAACAAGGTGAAAATGATGTCGTTGTCACCCTGTATATAAAGAGTTTACAATGGAAAACTGAAAACTAATATAATACAATTAAAGTTAAAATAGTGAACAAGACAGTAAATAAATACATTAACAAAGAATATTAAGACACGTGACATTTCTAGAGAATTAAATTAATTAGTTTGGAGGTAAACTTGAAACATTGTTTTTAAATTGCCTCATACTGTTAGAAAACACGCCTATACTATTTAAGTTATTATAGCTTATGAGTTTGACACCAATATATGAAAAGTACTACGACTTCACGAAGAAAAACGTGGTACGTTATAGTATTAACAGCTGCCTAAAGAGGGGGAGTCGATATGATTATGTATAATTTCATATAAAATTAGTAAATCACCCAACTCGCGCCTTTTGCGAGTAGAGACAAAGTCAAATTCGTCTCATATGGTAAAATCCATATTTTGTACGCAACAAAAATGTTTAGAAATCTTTTTGTACATTTTAAGAAAGTGATATAATATACTTTTATGGAACGGATTCCAAACTGTACTGTAATATTCTAGTGTGCAACGTACCAAAGTCATGAAAAGATTGCTGACCAGCAGTGACCACCTCGAAAGAGGAAAATTCTCAACTTTTTCTAATAAAAATGCCTAACATTTTGATTCCTGCCTATACAATATTATTAATGCGAGATGAAAATGATAATTTTCTGACAGTCGTAACACCAACATCTTTTACTTTCATAAGTCGCGAAAGTATAACATTAATATTGTAGTCAAATGGTGGACTTGCGAGTAAAGGACATTACCTTGCATTTCTCTATATCGAGTGTCAATTGATTTTCGTAACACCAATTCTTTAGGCAGGTCAAATCACTTTGCGATTGTTGACCATGATCAATGACATTTATTTTATTAGAAAAATTTAAATCATCTGCAAATCATAATTTTGTGATATCATTAATAAAAATAGCAAGGGAGACGGGCCAATACAGTTTATAGTGGAATTGGAACTACTCCTTGGAGATAATTTACTATGAAAAATTTTTTCTCTGTGTGATGCTCGAAGCCACATCTAGATAACATCAGAATGCATGCTAACGTGCTAACCACGGAGCTACCGAGCTACTTTCTACAAATAATTTACGGATTTTTAAGTAAGATGCCAATAAATGTAAAACGCTATTGCAAACATCATAACTATTCAATTTTTGAAGCAACTTTACATGAGACACACGACCAAAAGCCTTACCGAAATCCGTGTATATAACATTCTGCCTGGAGCCTAAAATACTAGAAATATTTGAGTCAAATAACACAAGTTAGATCCTGTATTTTAGTGTAATTATAACTTTTTTGGAACAAACTAATTTGAGAATATATGAAATAAATAATACTCTACTAATTTTTTCCTTACTAAATATTTTTTTTCTGATGCCACCACCCCCCTCCCACAAAATATCCTGTATTACGTGTTTTCACGAAACTATGCAATTGTTTCGAGAATATCGGTTTAACATGTGCATAAAGTGCCTCAGCCAAAATAGTTTCAAGCAATTTTGAAAAAAGAAAAAACAGAAATAAGCACCACTGGTCTATAATTTGTAATGTCTGTGATTGGTTCCGATTTGTAAACTGAACTGACTCTGGACAATTTTCATAAACATATTTTTATAATAAAATTAAAAATAAACTTTAACAGTAACAAAAAACATTGGATGCAATCTTTAATCACAAAAGAAGGAATATTATCCTGTTCACTAGCTTGATTCTTAGCCGCATAATAACCAATAATGGTCATTGGAATTCTTTTGCCTCTAATGCTTAAAATTCTAAATATAGATTTTTAATCCTATTCGATTTACATAGATCAACATTAAAAATGAGCAAAATATGAATATTTAATATCCATAAAACGGAGAATATATAAAACGGAACGTGGACTGAAAATGATCTTAACATATCGTAGAGTTTAGATAATCCCCACGCGGCATAAATTTACTCGACCATTTTCACAAAAATGTATGACAATATGGAATTATGAATATGCAAAATCCGAATGAATGTAATATATGCAAATTCTTATTCAACTGGAATGTGAAATACGTGGGCCACATAGAAGACTTAATATAAAATAAACATTACTTTAGAGTTAAATTTACTAGAGTAAGGAACCATTTTATGATGTAGAAAAAAATATACAAATATTTTTACGCATTCCACTACATTCTTTCTCATGCACATATTATTACCTTTTACCCAACTTTAAAAAAGGATATTTCAGCTGCATATGTGTCTTTGCATCTTTGTCTGAGTATAAGTCTAGAACGGCTAAACCTACTTCCATGAATCTTTTAATAAACAATTTATAATTCTCTCACTTAGGTTTTAGATACGATTATCATACTCGGCACAGTACCTACAGTTAAAAAATATTTAAAATTTCTGAATAATCGCATACGTAATGAAATTTTTTTATGGGTTATTATTGTAGTAAAAGTTATCGTCTTCAGTTTCTATACAGGGTGTCTCACCAGGAACTGCATCGATCCATATAAGGAAAAGTACGCACAAGAAAATTTTGAAAATTTAGGAAGCTACTAACGGCAGTATGGCCAATCCAACTTAAAATAATTACAAGCATCTGGCACTTCCGGTTATACCGGAAGTCGATACCAACTTGCTTATTTTAAATAGAACACCCTATATATTTTAGGGTTTTCGAAAAGAGCATAAAATTCTGAGCCAAAAGCATGGATACCATTTACTAGTGAAATATTTTGTCGAACTCCTCTATATGTTTCCTTAAATATATAAGGAATAAGAAACCAGACTGCAACCAACAGCTATTCTCCGGACTAATGTCCCGCCGAGCGCTGAATTACGAGTTACAAGCCTGGCCGGGCAAGAGAGCTCCTTTGAATGGGAATAAGTCTTTCGGCTGGTGTCTATTACAATCGAAACTTAGCGCTTTGTGGCAATACATAGTTATTGTACTTAACGCGGCCAGGCTTGTAACTCGTAATTCAGCGCTCGGCGGGGCATTAGTCCGGAGTATAGCTGTTGGTTGCAGTCTGGTTTCTTATTCCTTATATATTTAAGGAAACATATAGAGGAGTTCGACAAAATATTTCACTAGTAAATATTCTGCCCTCTAGAAGCATATCTGCTAACTGTGCCCATGTCAGGGCTACTGCTGTTTCGATTGTAATGGAAATCAGCCGCTAGATGGAGCCTGTCATTTTTGTTGCATGTCGTAGTTTTATAAATCTCGTCATGTACCAAGAGTGAACAAATGCCTCGTTACAGCCGTCTCAGACCTACTTTGCACTGACGAGAGCCAATAGCTCTAAACTGCAGTCTGCAAGTGGTATGGGGTGGCTGGTACGAGAGCTCCTTTGAATGGGAATAAGTCTTTCGGCTGGTGTCTATTACATCGAAACTCAGCGTTTTGTGGCAATACATAGTTATTGTACTTAACGCGGCCAGGCTTGTAACTCGTAATTCAGCGCTCGGTGGGGCATTAGTCCGGAGAATAGCTGTTGGTTGCAGTCTGGTTTCTTATGCCTTATATATTTAAGGAAACATATAGAGGAGTTCGACAAAATATTTCACTAGTAAATATTCTGCCCTCTAGAAGCATATCTACTATGGATACCCTATGCCTAAACCCAGCCGTTTCAGAGATATGTGACATTTAAAGAAAAATTTGACATGCCTATGCCTAAACCCAGGCGTTTCAGAGATATGTGACATTTAAAGAAAAATTTGACAGGTGTCATGGTTTACAATAACATTTATAGCTTTCTTCGTGTAAAAGATACTCATTTGCTTTTTGGCACGTAAAAAAAACACAAGGGGAGCTGCATTCTACAATTCAATTGCATTCAATAATAGTACATCAAGTGTTCCATTTTTGACGTTACATTTTGTAAACTTCAAACCGCGAAAACTTGTTTAGGTCAAATGGAACACCCTATGTTTTTTTACATCAAGTTATGTAAAATTAAATTCCCTTTTTTCTGATATCAGCATTTTTGAAATATTTGCGATTTTCTTAGAAATTCAAGAAATGTTAGTAATAATTTTAGCAAATTAGCCGGGATTAGAAACAATCAGTAATGTCATCAATCTCTTATATAAAAAAATGCTAATGCGTTTAAATTACACCCACGAAGACTTTTTGAATTGATTTATTATTTATGGAGAATGTGATAAAGTAATATCGAGAACTGGTAGTACATTTGTTACTAGATATCCACAAAAACGGAAGATAACACTAAACACTGTAAAATGCCTATTAATTGGATTGAAGACACTTTGCATAAACTAAAATAGCTAAGATGAAATCAACTAAAAACATCATCCCATTTTAATTTAATAATTGTTCAAAATTCGCCCTCGAACCTTCACACATTTTTCGCACCTTCGGATTAGTTCCTCATGGGTAGCTCTCCTAATTGAATCCTGTGATAAATTTTGAAGTGCATTTCTTACTCTCTATATACAATCTTCAATAGTTGTTAATGGGCTCTCATAAGTTTTATTTTTAATAGTTCTCTAAATAAAACGATCCATTGATCGTAAACTGATCGATAATTTCTTGTAAAAAATTATTTATCGAATACGCGTTATGTGGGGGAGCACCGTCGTGCTGATAAAAAATGTTTCTATGTTCGGCGAGAGGTAAATTTTCTAAATACTTAGTTAATACTCAAATTTTGTAAAATATTTAGTATCTTTCACCTAAAAAAAACAAAAACAAAAAAATTAACTATACATATTAGCAGAAGAAATCTTTTTAACTTACTGTTTACATTTTCTTGATAAAATTCTAATGTTGCCACTCTATCGTTTCTTATGGCGCAGTAAACATTAAACTGCCAACTTTCTTGAAAATTTCGCTCCCTGAGCACATGAGGATTCGAGTCTCCAATAATGCAAATTGTGTCGATTAAAAACTCCATTTTTGGTAAATTTAGCTTCATCTGATCATATGATATTTTCCAAATAAGAATCTTCGCCCTAGAATAAATTCACAAAAATTTTCTCTTCTTAGGAAATCTGTTTTCTTAATCGTTGAATCATTTGGACCGAAAACGGGTGAAATTTTTGTTTAATTAAGATTCTGTGAACTGAATCATTGCATAGTCCCGATTCCAGAGCAGCTTGTCTTAATGACATCATTGGAAATGCATGAAAATATCCCAAAATTGCTATTTCTACGTTTTTGTCATTAGCAATAGGCTTCTGCTTTTGAATTCTTGCCTTGACAGAACTATAGTTTTTAAAATTATCCAGTATGCATTTCATAGTGTTCGGTGACGGTTTCTGTTTTTGTGGATATCAAGTAGCAAATGTACTAAAAGTTCTTGATATTACTTTTTTCACGATATACATGAACGGCTTGTTCTCACTTCGGAGTAGTGGAGATATAATCAGTTTCGCAGACGACACTGCCATCTTTTATAAAGATGAATCTTGGGAAAAACTGAAAATAAAAGTCGAAAGGGATTTAGATAACCTAAAGGATTGGTTTGATTTTAAACTACTTACCTTAAATCTACAAAAAACTTATTATATACCGTTCTCTAACAACAAATCTACTGCTCCAGCCTTCAATTTTATCACGATTCATAATGAAGGCAAGGAATGCAAGATCCAAGCTGTAGATAAAATAAAATATCTGGGCATTATTATTGACAAACATCTACGCTGGGACTTACAAATTAAATACGTCGCGGAAAAACGTAGATTCTTATTATATAAATTTAGACTTCTTAGAAATATATTGAATGATAGGGAACTAAGAATCATATATTATTCATTGGTACAAAGCCACTTGCAATATGGTATAATAGGGTGGGGCGGAGCTGCCAAAAATCATTTGACCAACCTAGAAATAACACAAAAAAAATTTATAAAGATTCTACTACAAAAAAATATACTCTACCCAACGGAAAAATTGTTCATAGACTCAAAATTATTAGACTTGAGGCAACTTTATTTTATAGCAGTTAATATTGCACAATACAAAAATAAAAACACACTTAATTCATTCACACATGCATACCAAACACGACAGCGGAATACATATCACATACCTCCAATGATGCATAAAACTATCGGGCAAAGAAGCTTCAGCTTTCTGGGGCCAAAATTATATAATAGTTTACCTCTAAACTTTAAAACTCAACATATGTCAATCCACGTATTCAAAAAAAAACTGAAGATGTACGTCTTGCACAGATCTAGGAAAGAAATACATGACTTAATAGACTAAAAATGTAACTAATATTACTGCCATAACTAGGATAATTTACTAATGCATGTATCCAGAGTTATCCACCATTAAGAGTTCCGTCTGCGACCACAGAAAACATGAAATCGCAGTTAGATTACTGTGTCATTATTAAAAAAGTTATAAACATGAAATTTGGACACGATATAGAGAAAAGTCCAATATGTGTCACTGCGTTGGATTTTTTTAAGAAAAAAAATTATATTTTTTTGTACGAATTTTCAAAATTTTAAATTGTGAAAACTGAAAAAGTAAAAACGCTGTGACACAGAATATGATTAGATTAATTGCATACCAAAATATTTGTAAATTATCTCAACTCTAAATATGTTTAACTGTCTAACTCTTATCCTAATTTTCGTAGTAAGGAGCAGGCGGCCTCTACAGTATATCATCGCAGTCTCCTTTAAGCGTATTCAGTGTAATTTGCGGCCCCGCATACTATTGAGATCTTCCAGTAAGAAACGTTTAAAACGAAAAACAATTGAAAATAGCTAAAAACGTACTCTTCGCCAATTTACTGAGCTTTTTATATAATCGTCACACATTCTATAGGATACTCTTCGCAGTTTTCTTGTAAATAATTTTAGTTTTTGGACATCCTAAATTTTGTGATATCATCTTTGTTGTGAAAAAAATTATATAAAAAAAAAATGAAAAAAAATATCCAACCTGTTTGGGATTCGAACACACGATCTTTGGATTGCAAGGCAAAACTTTAGCCACTGCACCATCACATATTGCTACGAAAATTGATTGTCTGTAATAATCTTTCGACAATCATACACATTTCAACTCATTAGATATATTTTTATAAAATATATAATAGTAAAACGCATAAACAAAATATATATATATTATGGAGAAACATTTATATTTAAATACAAGCGACAAAAATTAAGAGAATTTTTTTTTTTTTTTAACTAAATAATTAATAACTTTTTTATTTACTGATCGATTTTCTTCAAGAACAATAGAGTTCTTCCTCTAGCTAACACTAATTTACTTTCCAAATTTCAATACAATCGGACTTTTCTTTCTTAAGTTATCGTGCTTACAAGACGCGTGACGGACAGACGGACATTTTGAAAGTTGTTCAGAATTCGTTTACTAACACAATGATATAAAAATGTTTTCTCTACGAGCGATATTTACGATTTTAGAAATGTGCCGATCAAATACAATATACTCTTCCTTTTTGCGAAAACTAAAAACGTACTCTTCGCCAATTTACTGAGCTTTTTATATATAATTGTTACACATTCTATAGGATACTCTTCGCAGTTTTCTTGTAAATAATGTTAGTTTTTGGACATCCTAAATTTTGTGATACCATCTTTGTTGTGAAAAAAGATATATAAAAAAAAATGAAAAAAAAATATCCAACCTGTGTGGGATTCGAACACGGGACCTTTGGATTGCAACGCAAAGCAATCAATCAATAGCATATATTCAGTATTAAGAGTACAATATGTGCCTCCTCGGAGCCCAACCCGGAGCCAGCCACACGACCAGGACAGGTGACGTTGAGGTGGGTGTGGGGCTGGGCGGGGTGAGCCCGATTCAGCTTAGAGATAGTTCGAGTGGGGGGCTAGAAGCTCCTGTCCACCGCAGGTGGACTTAAAAACTAGGTTAAAATATTTTATTGTCCACATGGACCTAAAAGTAAATTAAAAATAAACACAACACTAAAAACATTGGCGAACGCGCACTACACAATTTTGGTTATTGAGACGGGAAAACTGAACGAAAAAACCCGTTGGAACAAATGACGGCCTTGCGGTCTGATCGCCGACAAGGAAGGTAAGATGGGAAGATAAAAGCTGTGATTTAAAAAATTAGGATTTGGATAAGTTTCGGCCTGAAGGGGATTTAGGGACAAACAATTACAAAAAACAACAAAAAGGATAAAAGAACAAAATTGCAAAAACATGAAAGGGAGAGAGGAAGGGGTTGAAAGATAAAGATAGGGGAAAGGTAGGTTATCGTAGGAGAGAGTGTGGCTAAGGGAGTTGCCGGAAGATAGGCAACGCCTGGTATGGTAGGGGGTGTTTTATATTGAAAAGTATGGCATTATGCTGTCTGATTGGAGCATGGGCGCAGCCAGGGGGGGAGCCATGGGGCCCGCCGCCCCCCCCCAAGCCGTCTTCCATGAGCCAAAAAATAAAGAAGCAGTACAAAGCAGTATCTAAATTATCTCTTGAAATAAACATTTTGTAATTAATGCCAATATTATCTAATAGAGGAATCTACATACACATCCGTTTTCAACCATTTTCTGAAAAATGTTCCTTATTCTCTGGGGAGGCCGGTTCTATTGCCCCCCCCCCCCCAGATGAATTGTCTAGCTGCGCTACTGGAATGGAGTGATGTTGCGGGTAAGCGGGCTACCGTCCAGTTTGAACTGATAGAATTTTTGAGACATTTCTTGGACGTAGTCTACTAGTGGGGTTATGTCGTGGCAACGTGCATAGAGATCTCTGAGGGAGGTGTACCTATCAGAGGCTGAAATGAGGCGCATAAATTTGTGTTCTAGTACTTTTAATTTTCGCATTGTCGTGGCCGGGATGCTGCACCACACCGGCGCCTTTAGCCGGTGCGCCACCACATATTGCTACGAAAATTGATTGTGATATACCTACATCTTTCGACAACCAGATTGTTAGCAAAGAAAGAGGGGCTGTAGTAGATGAATATATGTTAAAATGTATAAAACTTGAGTTATTGGCGTCATTAGACAATTACAGCTGCGTCTGCTCTTTATTTTTTGTGAATCCTGTTAATTAGTGGATTTTTAGGTAAAAGATATATAAGTGCCTAAAAAAATAATTTTTTCAGAAGGATGCCTCCAAAAAAGTCTTAGCAAAACCCATTTTTCTAGTAAAACATGTGTTACCACGTCACCTTTTACAAAATAATATATACCTACAACGAAACGATGAGCGATTCTCTGACAATTTTTAATTTACTACAGCGCGCAGCGGGATCATGTAAACAGAGTACGACTCTGAATAAAACTGTTGTTATTACATTCCCAATAAGAATACACCAGCGCTAAGATAAGCTCCGCCTTCAGCCACAGAGGTTTTTGTTAAAATTGCTCAAACTGGACTCGCGTATTTCGCAGACGGAACTCTTAAACTTCCCAATTCTTAGTCTATACTCCTGGAGCCGCCGCGCGCCGGCTGTTCGTTAATTTTGTCTCGTGTTCACTGTTCACTGCTCAACTATGAGCTAAGTCTTATAGTAGTAATTTACGTTATAAATTACAGATTTGTGTACAAATCAACTTCTTATTTAGTAATTTTATGTATTTATGCTCTGAGAGTATGAAATATTTTATTGTTACTCACGGACAAGGCTTTGCCTTCGTGAGTTGTGTTGTTTATTTACAAGGTTTTAAGCTAATATTAAGAAATCTATGTTATTATTACTAAATGTTATATTGTAAATAAACGTTATTATTATTATTATTATTATTATTATTATTATTATTATTATTATCACATTCGTCATAAATAAAAAACTAATTCAAGAAGTCTTATTGGGTGTAATTTAAACGCGGTGGAATTTTTCTGACATAAGAGAATGACTGACATTATTACTGATTGATTCTAATCACGGCTAATTTAATAAAATTTTTACTAACAATTTTTGAATTTCTTAGAAAATCGCAAATATTTCAAAAAGTTGTAACTTAAACCCCCACAACGCTTATATCAGAAAAAAGGGAATTTAATTTTACCTAACTTGATGTAAAATAGGGTGTTCCATTTGACCTAAACAAGTTTTCGCGGTTTGAAATTTACAAAATGTAACGTTAAAAATGGAACACTTGATGTACTATTATTGAATGTAATTGAATTGTAGAGTGCAGCTCTCATTGTTTTCTCTTACATGCCGAAAAGCAAATAAGTATCTTTTATACGAAGAAAGTTATAAAGGTTATTGTAAACCATGACACCTGTCAAATTTTTCTTTAAATGTCAAATATTTCTGAAACGGCTGGGTTTAGGCATATGGTATCTTACATATTTTCGACTCAGAATTTTATGCTCTTTTTAAAATCCTAAAATATATAGGGTGTTCCGTTTAAAATAAGCAAGTTGGTATCGACTTCCGGTATAACCAGAAGTGCCAGATGCTTGTAATTATTTTAGTTGGATTGACCATACTGCCATTAGTAGCTCCATAAATTTTCAAAATTTTCTGGTGCGTACTTTTCCCTATATCGATCGATGCGGTTCCTGGTGAGACACCCTGTATAGTACGGACACTTGATCTTACCCTTAAGGGGTTAAAACCACCTCAAAATTTAAATATTCAATTTTTGAAGAAGTATTACTGATTTACTTTTGAAACGTAAGATAGTTATATTTTTGGGATCGCTGATTGTGTATGGCGGATGAATTTTTTTTTCCTAAAACAAGTGAAGGGCCCAGGGGAATAATGATGATTGTCACAAAATTGTTAAAACTGAGTTAACACTGCCATCTGTTGGCTATACTACAGTACTATCTACTGTACAGCCTAGCCAGGCAAAAAATGCTGAAAGTATCTAGATATTGGGAAATTTAATTTAGATAAAGAAGGCAAAAGCGATGAATGTCCACCAGTTTTTAGGCTAGAACGATGAATGTCCAAAAAAATTGTCTACTATTATTCTGATCATCTATTTTGTTCAGTTGTTATTGATGTGTTGACATATTAAGAGGTGTAGAGACTGAATTTTTAAAAGCAACATTCAGGCCAAAATGTCCTTTTGCTACTAGACCTACAAGAGAGGTGAAAATAGAGAAAAAGCAGCCACAATTAATTTTTCATAGGAACAGCTATTACGGTCCGTGGATGACTTCTGTAGTCACACTTTCTCTGACAAAACGAGAAAATACTCAATTTGCTACATGATGATTTTAAGCATCCAGCCAGATTGTATCAAAATCGTTTGCCAGTGCCACTGTTAAAATATCGAAACTTACAAGAGCTAAAGAGGTTTTGTGAAAATCCAGAAGCACAAATATTTTACGAACCACTTTCTTTTACAGAGAATGACGATAATAATGACGAACATTCTGAATGATACTTGTCTTTATAACGTTATTTAATAGACATTAATTATTTTTTCCTAGTTTTTTTTGTAGTTTTAAAGATTTTTTAGATTTTCTTAACGTAAATTTTTAAGAAGCACAATTTTGTTTTGCTAATCAGTAGATGATCCTATGTTAATTCTATAAACCAAAATGTGTAAACATATTATTTTTGTATTAAAAATAAAGCCGTTTTCAAAATACAACTACAAATATTTCCATTTTAAATTTTTGTGACATTCAACGTTATTCCCCTTAACCCTTCAAGTGTTTTAAACTGACAAAAAAATTGAGCATCTAGGTAATGCTTTCTGAATTGTCAGGTTGGTTCATTTTTCACCCCTAACCCCCAAAAAACACCCACCACAAAAATGATCTGGCCGGAGGGCCATACCAGTGGCAGGGTATCCTTATGTAGATAGATAGATAGATAGACATTTATTTAACTATATTACATATAAAATGTTTATAGCAAGTCACAGTAAAAAAGAAAATTTAATTACATTTTAAAAAAACCGCTGCCCAAGGAATCACTACTTCCACATCCGGATTTTCTATCTAAGTCACACAACGAAAAAATTTTGTATCTGGAAATAATTGTTTATGGAACTTTAATAATATAATATTTGAAATCCTCTACCCCAAAAACCCATAAAACGATACCCCACATCGGTAGTAGGGTGGGGGTGGTGACAGGGAGTGGGAGTGGGGGGTGTATAAAGTAAAAAAATATTTTGAGGTTTCTGGTTCTTGTACACACACTAAATCACATTTTTTTCATCCCCTTTAATAATGGTAATGGGGGTGGCTAATACCAAAATTTTTTTTGAGACCTTAGCTTCTCTTGTCTATACTAAATATCAATTTTATGAACTCTTACCTGCTTGATTTACCTGTTTTCTCCAAATTTACCCCAATTTACCCCTCAACCCTTCGACGGAACAAGATGAAAATATAATCTAGTTCTAGATCTCGTTAAAGTACATATGTGTACCAAATTTCAAGTCAATATCTCAAACGGTTCCAGAGTAAACGTGGGCACAAAAAAAGTTACAGACCGACAGACCTACAGACCGACAGACCGACAGACAGAAATTTTTTTTCGCTCAAACTTGAAATCTCGACGTTTCATGACATTTTAAGTCTATTTGAACAATAAACATTTTTAAAAATTTTTTTGTCGTTACTATACTTCCACTGGATGTGGAAGTAATACCTAGTTTCTAAATGTAAACGTAAATTATCACAATAAAATTATCAGTCTTAATATATTTGCGTAAATAAAAATTAAAAAAATTTTAGCACACGCACACTGACAAAAAAGAAAATAACAGATAAGAGCTAAAATCAATGAGACAGTTTGGTACAAAGGTCACAAGGAAAATTGTACGTACATTTTTATATTCTCTAAATTACAACGGTCTATCTGTTAATAGTAATTTAAAATAACTGAACAAGAATCAGATTGAAAATTACAATAAGAGATATTAGCTATGTTCTACCGAGGTGTTCATATATTCGTTTATTGAATAAAAACAGTACCTTAGAATGTGGTACTTTACCTTCATTTTAAATTTATTATACTCAAGTGTTTTGAAACTTTCTGGGAGTTTATTGTATAATTTTAGGTCTAGCGAATTTCTTGCCGATTTTGTGAGACGAAATTTTGATGTTTTCAGATAGTTTGCCGACCTCGTATTGTAATCGTGATAATTTGCGTGAGTGGAGTATGAGTTTTTGTTGCGATGAATTTGCAAGATACTATAATAAACATATAAAGATGGAATTGGCATTATTTTAAATTGAATGAAAAAAGGCCTACAATGCTCTAAAGGATGGACACCACAATAACTCTCATACATCTCTTTTGCAACACACAAATTTTATCAGCGTTAGTGGAGTTACCCCAAAGGATAATACCATAGCTCATGTGGGACTGGATAAGTGCGTGATATGCATTCAATAGTGTTTCCCTATTCACCAATTTTTTAAGTTGGCGTAAAAGAAATATATATCCTGACGTTTTATTGCACAGCTGATTAATATGAGAGGACCAATTTAGTGAATCATCTAAAATAACTCCAAGAATCTTTACGCTTTCACCTACAATTAACGAATTATTTGAGGAAAAAATCAGCTTCTGAGTTTTGTCCCTATTGACTTTAAGTAAATTACTATTATACCAATGTTCAGCCAGACTTTGAGTTTCCTTTATCATAAGTTTCAGATCATCCATATTTTTGTTCTGATTTATTAGTGTTGCGTCATCTGCGTACATTACAACGTTGTTTGGAAAAAGATAAAAAAATAAATCATTTACAAATATAATAAATAATATTTGGTAAGGATACACTGGTCTGGTCCACTTTTTTTTGTTTTGGAGGTGTTTTTTGGGTGAAAAACGAGCGAATCTGACAATTCTGACTTTGGATTCGATTTCAGCGGGTCCAAATACATAAGGATACACTGATCTGATCCACAGGCCAGACCACTTTTTCTTTAGGGTTGGGGTGAAAAACGAGCGAATCTGACAATTCTGACTTCGAGTCGGTTTCAGCCGGTCCAAATACATAAGGATACACTTATCTGGTCAACAAGCCAGACCACTTTTTTTTGTCTTGGGGATGTTTTTTGGGATTAGGGGTGAAAAACGAGCGAATCTGAAAATTCTGACTTCGGATTCGGTTTCAGAGGATCCAAATACATAAGGCTACATTGGTATAGTCTGCAGGCCAGACCACTTTTTGGGGTGGGGTGTTTTTTTGGGATTAGGGGTCAAAAAGGAGCCAATCGGAAAATTCGGTTTCAGCGGGTCCAAATACATAAGGACACGCTGATATGGTTCGCAGGCCAGACTACTTTTTTGTTTTGTTTTGGGGGTATTTTTTGGGGTTAGAGGTGAAAAACAAGCGAATCTGACAATTCTGACTTCAGATTCGGTTTCATAGAGTCAAAATACATAAGGATACACTGGCATGGTCCACAGGCCAGACCACTTTTTTAGGGGAGTGTTTTTTTGGGGATAGGGGTGAAAAAAAAAGCAATCTGTCAATTCTGACTTCGGATTTGGTTTCAGCGAGTCCAAATACATAAGGACACATTTTTCTGGTCCGCATGCCACTTTTATTTTTGTGTGGCTATGTAATTATTGGGCAATTACAATAACAAAGTGGTGACATTTTGTTAAAAAAATATATTAAAACGCACTTTTTACTGGGCGTAACTTTGTTTGTGATGTAGAAACAAACAAAAAATTAGTTTAAAGTTAGTTTAATTACCTATCATAATTTTGTATGGAAGTGTCACAATTTCTAAGATTTAAACTAAATACTTCATCCTATAAACGGTCGGATGCCATTTATAAACTTAAATATCTCCGAAACTATCAATTCTACACAAATATATAAGAAAAATAAATTCATTCTCAGTTTATTAGCTTCATTTTTGATATCCACTTTTTCGTTAAAACTAATATTTCTTGAGATATTTGCAAAGAAACAAAGATTTGGTTTAAGTCCCTTTACAATTTAAAATGTAATCTTTTTCTAAAGCAAGCTCTGTAAACGTGCGAAAAAAATTGAACATCTAGCATCTAGGTCATACTATATATTAACGAAAAACAGTATATGTAACATATTTTAGTAGTTACTCATTATTTACATTAACAAAATTGCGATGTTTTGATTAAAATAACATGAAGAAGCACATTGTTTCTATTATAACTTTTTTGTTTTTTATACTATAGAGTTAATCAAAAAATCATTTGAAAGCCTAATTAACTTTCTTTTTCTACACCTATTTAATTATATGACAATTATTAGCATTTTTTTGGTGAAAAATCGTGCCTATAATTCACTGTAGTGAATTATCGATTCATAATTCACTGCATCCGGCCAATCACAAATACAAATTTAAAAATCATTGTTTCGCTGATTCAATGATATTTTAAATCTACCGCGATCAACTCTTGCTGCTGCGGCTGACAATCAACTCGCATGACTGTGACAAGTGTACCGCCATACCGCCATATTGTTTGTTTACGTTTTCGACTTATTACGAATAGGTACCGATTAATGCTATCAAATTTCAGTCTAATTTATTTGTTTAATAGGTGTAGAAAAAGCATAGTATTACATTCGTGATTATGGCCATTATTCACTCAGATGATTTGCGCCACTCGCCTACGGCTCGTGGGCTCAAACGTCATCTTCGTGAATAATGGCTATCATAATCGCTCATATAATAATATACTATTTTAGCATTTATGGCGTAAGTGTGATAATTTCTAAGATATTTGACATTTAAACTAAATACTTCATCTTATAAATGTATACTTCCAGATCTCCGAAACCGAAATTAGAAAAGAACGAAAGTCGTCGTCAGTTTAGTAGCTTTCTTCTTTGCCTCTAACATGTTTTTGGTTAGTAAAATACCTTTCGAGTTATCTGATGAAAACCTATTTAAAATTTTCAAGTCATTATAACTTAAAGACTATGAATTTATATGAAGAGTTGCTGAAAATTTGATTCTTTTTCAGCTCCGATGTTTTTTTTGTTTTTTAGATATCATCCCCTATAAATTAGCAAGCCCCCTCATAAAATAGAAACGTTTCTTTGGTGCATTTACTATTAAGTTGCCAAAAATTAACGAAATCTAATTCGTATGAAATTATTTGAAGTTAAAACCTCTAGTTACTGTACTATGGTACGATTAACCAGATAATTACATAATTTTAATTAACCGTGTACACCATTTTCAGAAATGGAGTCCGGCATGCTAATGTTACAATATTTTCTTTTACTAAGTAGAAGCTAAATAAGCGGCCCATAAAAAGTGTTAAAATAATTCTTTATTAAAAATTGAACAGCTTTAAAAACAAGATACTAAAAATTATGAAATAAAACACCCAGACGCTTGATTAATTGGACTTTACCTATAATTATTTCTTTCTTTGAGGTGTCAGGATGTGTAATATTCCACTCGGCTTCTTAGCTAAGATTACCGCACTGAGTCGACGTGCACCAGGGTCGGTTGATGCGAATACACCGCTTCGACGTCAGCCTATCACCGGCCAAGACCATTTGCCCGTGGCCAAGAGCTATATCCTGCTCAAGATGGCACTGCTATAACTTCAGACGATGGATCCAGATCAGGAGGACAATAAAAAGTTCCTCAAGAAAGCTATCGTGCCGAGGGCTGCATGGTACCAGAGTGATGGTTACCTTTAACGTTACCTATCAATGAGAAACCGGGCGACCTCACATAGTATGCAGCCTTACTCCTATAAGCGGGCTCTAAGGAAGCGGACCGTTCTTCCCACCTATCCATGGGACACATATGATTAGAGATCACGGTAACAGTAATCACGGGTGGCTCCGTAAGAGGCGTTCTCAATCGCTGGAAATGGGAGAGTGATCCTCCTTGAAGGACAATTTCCCTGGCCCCCACATCAATGAAGAACAGAGCTAAGAACTGGAGGTTATGTCGGTTCAAGTTCCTAAGAACGTCAACTTAACTTTAGGCCGCTGTATTGGGGTGGCGGGTAATGCTCTGTATAATAGTATAATGTTATATATGGCCACATACGTTCTAAATAACCCCTCGTATCTGTCATTGTGTAAATACTAGTAGCCACTTCCATCCCAGGAGCCTATTGCGTCAACACTCTGTGTCCAGTAGCTAATTTCTCATTATCTTCCTTGAAAAGAGAACAGTGCCGATTGTTAGTTGAAGCGCGAAACCTGTTGAAGGCTTCGCCAACGTACATGTTCATAAATTTTCGTGGAAAAAATTGAGTGTCGTAGTGTTCTCCTGCTTTCTGTACTCTTAAGCTTTTAAAGAAGTTGGTAAAGGGACCCTTCTATGTTATTACCTTTGGGTAAATCATAATCTTTAGTAACTTTTTTTGAGGTGGTTCACATTTTTAAAAAAATACTTATATTTCTATTTCAAACCAAAATACCTAGTAGTAAATCCATGGAAATATATTTTGTAACTATCTTCGTAAAATATTTCATCTGTACAGGGCGAATTTAAGTCATATTGGGTTATGTGAATTCTTTTGATGAGTGGTTTTGTTTGGTCTTGTAGGTAATTATATTGCCTAATAGTTATGTAATCCCTAATTCATCATTATCATCATTATTACTTTCTTGTATTATAAGAGAATAAACTAGTTAACTAGTTAGTAAACTAGTTACAATCCATAACACGATTTCTAAAATATGTGAGCTAAAAAAATGTTGGTCAGAAATATTCAATTTGAAGAACATTTCTTAAAAACGGTAATTGTTGGTAAGAGATGGTTTTCATTATTACCTCCTTACCTGAGTTATATCTCTTCTCTCGCTGATCATTATAATTATATTTTCGTAAAGTTTTTAACCAAGTTGATACCGTTGCAATTGATTTTATTGAGAATCATAATAAATCGGTCTACCTTCTGCACGTTAGATAAATGACAGTCCATTTTTCGTACCACAGAAAATTATCAATTTGGAATATAAAATAAATGAGTACATGTTCAGCTGGATTAAAAACATGCCCCAAGCGTTGCCAGCTGCAAAATCCAATGCCAATGCTACGTGCACAGTGGATTAAGGGTTAAGGTAAATAAATTTGCTACCACGTACAATGTTCAGTTTATCGCATATTTCCAAAATACATATTGAATACATACTAACGTTGTAAATTAATAAATTTTACTTATTAACAAATTATAATGCAAGATATAACAAAGTTATTGAAATAATTTTATGAGTAATTATACAGAGCATTTCATAAACAATGAAACACACTACTTCAACATACACCTGAGATCAAGATACGAAGATACAGTTAAAAATGCTTTATTATTATAACTAATTAATAGAGTTCACCGAATTTTTAAGAAATCGATAGTATAGAAAAGTTGCCTTGCATCGTTGAAAGTACGTGCATGATAAGCACACTAGCCCAATATTTAAGAGGTAATATGAGGGCCAAACTTTTCTGAAATTTTAATTTTGGCGTAGCATGGAGAAGCTACCTTATGTCATTATTATTACCCACGAGAAAAATATGAGGGCATTACTACAATATATTATTTTTTTAACGCCTTATTTTATAAAAACGTCTTGGTGGAGTTTAGCTATATAGCTATCCCACCACTCAACCAGGATACACACACAAAGACACTAACACAACAACTCCCTGTGATCTTGCCACCTGCCGAAGCTGAGAGTCGAATTCAGGAGAGGAGAGCGACTAGCCGTGTTCTCTTACACGGCTAGCCCACTGCTATTATCTCAGCAACACATGAAAGACGCCACTAAACTTCCGTACCCTAGCCAGGATTCGAATCCGGGACCCCGTGATCGCAAGCTTAACAACATGCCAATTGTCAATTAAATATTTATTGTGAAGTATTCCATTTAAGTATGGACAATCATTTGCATTGCTAGGTTAAAAACGTGAGGAATCACGCGAAGCCTCCCACCGGCCAGATGTTATGACAAACGAAATCAGACATTGTATTTTTAGTTTTTAATTCAACTCAATTATGTTTTATTTTGAATTTTTGCATTGATATCATATAAGAGGGAAAATATTAAAAATGTTAAAAACCCAACTTCTGTTGTCAGATACATTAAAAATAGGAGGTCACAGAAGGGATTGCGGGATGAAAGTTAGATATTATGGTGTTTGTTTTTTTTCTTTGTTCATGTGCTGTATGCCTATGTGTTTCGTTAACCGTCTCTTCGTAGGTTGGTAGTCGCTCATGTAATAGTTCGTATAATCATTTGTGTGTATGTCTTATATTGTTTTGTTGTCGAATATGTGTTATATTTGTTGTTATTTTAGAATTAGTAATTTTGTACGTTAAACATTTGTGTGAAGTCTCGTCTTATCATTTGCACCCCCGTAAGCCTATGCAAACTCTCAACGGTAATGTAACGTGGTGAGTCTGTTAATAGATGGAGCAGTTTATTTTGCGTACCATGCACCCTCATGCACTTCTTGTCCGAAACGATGTTCCAGGCCACGCAGGCATAGGCCAGCATCAGTCTAAATATTGCCTTATATGGGTTTATTTTATCATCAATTGACAATTTACTGCGTCTATTAAAAAATGTGTACAATTTTGTAAGATTTGCATGGGTTCTATTTATCGTGTTTGTAATGTGGGGCAAACCTAATACCGTAAGCACTGTACCTCTGAGTCGAAGGTATTTGAGGTTGCCCAAATATAGTTTTTTCTGATACTGATTTGTTAGTGGAAAGGTTACTTCTCTCACTGTAATTACGTGCAAAAGTATTACCGTACTAGCTCAATACTTAGCAGTAAAGCCTTTATTTTGGAATTATGTATTTTTGGATATACGGAGTGTAATTAGTTTCATGTTATTAAAGAAAACTGGTAGTGGGGCATGACCAGATGAACAAGAACATAGTTTTGGAGAAGAACATTGTAATAAAACTGGTTGAGAACTTCAGATACTAAAGTCTGTTTGAAAATATAAGACTCAGTCGGCAACAGTCCAAAGCAGCACCGCGGATTGGCACGTGTGCCTTGTCTTGTAACTATTCAAAGAATTACCGCGTGTGTCAGATTTTTCATACAGACTTTATTCACAATATTGGCTAGGTCGGAAATGACTGTTGAACGAACCATGTTCAAGGTCTCCTTGCGACTTACATCCCTATTTTTAATGTCCATTTTATCGATAACAAGAAATAAATACCAGATTTATACCACTTTGTTTGAATATCGCCGCCATCTTTTATGTATAGTTTATCAGTTTATTACTAGATCACTGAATTTTGTACCTACCACCGTGTCATAATATACCTGCATCCCAGCCGACCTAATTGTTTTATTCTAATGCAAAAAACGCGGTAATTTAACCGGCATGCTTTAGCTCAACTTTTTATATCAATTAGGGAAAGCAAATGTGCATTTTCCTCTTCATAAAAAATATATAGTTAGTCGGCAACTGTTCTAAAGCTTCATCGCGTATTGCCTCGTGGATAAATATTTAAAAAAACGCAAGAAAACTCCGTTCTTTGAAGTTATTGATTTTTTAATATTAGTGGTGAAACCTACTAGAGCAAGATCCCGTGAACGCCAGACCATTATATAAAATCTGAAAATTTTTCTACGGAAATACACTACTACAGATAAGAACGATTGGCTACTATGAACAGTTGGTCGCGGTGGCTTTGGTAGGTAACAGGTAGCAAAGGTGTAGAATTGCTGCTCAAAATCATCATACTATAAAGCGTAATTTTTTTATATTGCCAGACACTTTATATGGTGGCAACTCCCCGTCAGACCCCTTTAAAGTATAAAAAATTGTAATTGTACGTACGTTATTTTATAAAATCTGAATTTTATATATGTTACTTGTGCAACTATTTTTTAAGGTGTTTCCCAAGCAGCCAGACAGTTTCGAAGGTTCCAACCTCCTACCAGACATAGTTGAAGGTCAACTGCAGGTATGAGCGCAAAGTTTATTGTTACATATTTACCGTTCACAAATTAAAAGATCAAAAACCAAATTTAATATATATTTTAATTTTAATTTGTAGTAATTAAAACAATTATTCTAAGAGTTGTTTATGAAAGCATGCAACTCATTGTAGACACGTGGGGAAGTTATCGCGCATAAATAAATAGTTAGTTTATTTACTATAGCTATGTAAATCATAATGTACACACGAGAAAATAATCACAAAACAAATCAGAGAACTTCTTTGCCCGGCCTCTGTTAACATAATTTCTGCCATTTAGCTTTGTTGCTATGTTCCACCCTTTCTGAGCCGTGTTATCCAAACATTTCCTGGTATAATCAGCATTTCACTTTTAATAATAAATATACCTATTCAACGCTTCATTCTCTTCTTATTCATATACGTTATAAAAAAAAAATTATATTATACAACTACGAACAACACCATACTGGGGAAGTTGCATGATTGTTTTTATAATGAAAATCTATAAAGCATCAAAAAAATTATCAAAATGTAAAATTTACGATTTTTGAATATTAATACAGTGAGAAAAAAAATTCTTCGGTGAAGAATTTGGATATTTCAAAACGGCAGTTCCTTGGCGCCATTAACTGTGACGTTTTCCGTTATTATTTATCAAATGTTAGTGTACTGTTTATTGTTTTACTGAGCTCTATTACCAAGGCTCGGGAGATTTATCTCCGCGCCAGAGACGGCTCTCATATAGACATAATTTATACTACAAACACCTACTGAAACATTCAAAAAAACGACGAAATGGTGAAATATTCATCATTGCCAGCTACAATGTATTTTTGGTACAAAAACATATAATGCATATCTAGCACATAAAAAACAATTTTGAATCAAACGCACACATTCCTGTTCTATTTAATGTGTGTGGCGTGTTTATTATGTTTATTTTCATAATAAATAAATATTAAAACCTAATAAGCCGCTGATAACATAGAACATTTTTTTTCTCAGTAAAATAAACCATTTTTATGGGAGTGGTAATGGGGGGGGGGGGGGGGGCTAATGCCAAAAATTTCTTTGAGACCTTAGCTTCTCTTTTATATTCTAAATACCAATTTTACGGACTCTTACTTGCTTGATTTACCTATTTACCCCCATTTACCAATTTACAGCCCAACCCTTCAACGGCATAAGATCAAAACATAATCTAGTTTCAGATCTCATTAAGATACATACGTGTACCAAGTCAACATCTTAAACGGTTCTAGAGTAATCGTGCACACAAGAAATTTACAGACAGATAGACCGACAAACAGCATTTTTTCGGTCAAACTTAAACTATCGACGTTTCATTCTAAGCCTATTTAAAGAATACAAATTTTCAAAAATATTTTTGTCGTTACTGTACTTCCACTGGATGTGGAAGTAATACGTAACCTATTTGTCAGAAATCTACTATATTGGTGAAACATACTGACCTAAACACTTGTTTCTTTACAATTACAATTGTAGTGTTGAAGTCATTTAACCCTGACCGATTAAGAGGTCTAAAAATGATACAAATTGCTAGAGCAACATTGTCGGCATCCTTTGAACTAATTCGTAAAAGTGAGCTGGTCTGCTGGAATGCCAACAATCTTCAAAGCGTACAGACAAGGTTAGCTTCCCCAAGTCGGATCGTTTGTATGGTGGTACTTTTATATGTTTTTTTACTAATGCGGATTTATTATCTCCTTTAATTAGGCGACGCCGCCAAAATTGTAAAACATCGCTTTGACAAAATCCCTTTTACTATACCTACACTGTGGCAATTCTTGATATTTACATTGATATTCATTAAAGGGAAAGGGTAGACTATTCGAGATCGCCGTTTCGCAATTGCCCAGTGCAAATCCAGCCATAATTATCTATGTATCTACAAACCTGGCGTGAAACTATAGAGTGGACGTTATATAAAAATATCTCGAGCTTTTTAGGCTGCGAAATATAAATAATACAATGATATAATAAAGAACCTTTACTTTGTTTTCTATCACTAATTTATTGTAACATACACGTTACTGTAGTTTCGGCACATTAACGTGTCATTTTCAACTGTTGATTCAAATGGAAAATGCTAGAGTTCTCCTAGTTCAAGACGAAGGCAGAGTGGGAGGCATGAGCAGGCACGGTACGTATAAGTATACGGTGACGTCAACGGAACTTAAAAAATTTCACCAACAGGTTTGTGGACTTTGAAATTATTTCGGCTTCGGTCTTAGAAAAATTCGGTGTCGCACTTACTTAGTCCTGGATCCTTCTTCGACACGTCTAGTCGGTAGCGGAGCTCGTGAGGGACTCCCTGTTTATTCTCATCTCAACTGCTATCTAGCCTGTATTGCTCTATGGAGGAAAAACTCGATGCGTAGAAATAACAAGTGACGTAGGCTCGACTTAGAATAACTTTTCCAAAGCAGGTTTCAGTTACTTCGAATAGTTTTATTGAAATATCTCATTTGCGTTTTACGGCTGGTCTCTAGTAGGCACTTCTGAACACTCGAGCCGGCTGGAATCGACTGCCAATTATCTGCAGGGGACACTGACTAGTATAGATATTTTCTGGCACGCTGGGTTTTTGTACGGTCGAGTATCGATATGCATTACCCGGAAATTTATTAAATGTTTTACCCTAGCCTGGTTTCAATAAGTAAGAATTAATATATTCAAAATAAATTATGTGGGTGCAACTAAGCCCGCCAAAATGCGCTTCGTTTTCCCACTATGGATCCTCTTTTCATTGAGAGAGCTAGACAGTGGCACATGCTTAGCAGTCTCGGCCTCCAGACTGCACCCTCCACACTTGGGATTATCTATTATAACTCACAATGTGTGAAGTTGTTTGTTTAGTCTGCAGTGTCCTGTTAGCAATCCTACATAGATACGCAGATTACTCCTGGACAACTGGACGTAGTGTTTACCTAGCTTACGAATGGGTGCGACCAAAGCCATTCTGCTGGGTCTGCAGTTGTTTAGATCACTTCACCAATCTGCGTGGCGTTTAAGTGTATAGTTCTTCATCAGGGAGCGCTATTGCAAGTTCCGGACCATGCAGGGAGCTCTCATATCCCCATAGCCAAAAAATGAAGAAACATAATCTCTATCAGTACAAAGCAGTATCCAAATTATCCCTTGAAATAAATATTTTGTAATGAATGCCCATATTATCTAGTAAAGGAATCTACATACACATCCGTTTTCAACTATTTTCTGAAAACTTTTCCTCATCCCCTGGGGAGGCCGGTTCTATTGCCCCCCCCCAGATGAATTTTCTGGCTGCGCCACTGCTTCGTTACACTGAATTCCATCGAGTCCTTTCACCCAGCTGGATACAGCTATTTTGTGCGAGCATATCTGGGGCATTTCTAATTTGCAGAAGCACCCCAGGGTTTGTTCTACAATTGTTTAGGGCTAGCAGGGCTGCTCTGCTATCCATTGATAAACGCACTGTATTGCCGCTGATACTTGCATTCGTGGTTTCTATTGCCACTTGTAGAATTCCTACTAGTTCCACCTGGAAAATAGTAGTATGTAGTATGTGTGCCTAGTTATATTGTCGAGTGCAGACCTAGTTCTTCTGAGTAGATCTCAGCCCCTGATTTATAGTTCATTATGGAATTATCGGTGTAGATTGACACGTCCGACTCATCGGATGCGTACAAACTTACCTTTAAGTTCTTGTTAAAATTACATATTTGGGGAGGGGGGTACGATCGGTCCCCATTCCCAGAAAAGGAATTTGCATTGTAGTCTCTTCTAGAATACGGGCACGTCTCATAGCCGTGCCCTTTATATACCATTGGACTACGGATTGCAATCTCAGAGCAGTCCTCAGTGTCACCTTCTCTTTGGACAGGTTCAAAGGAGATACGCAGAGTATATTCTTTATAGCAGCTGTAGGCGTCGATTTCATCGCACCAGTAACGTAGTGGCATGCCTCTTTGAACATGCTCTAGTTAAAACGCTTCTATTTTTTGCCTTACTCTGGGCCAACAGACTATGGTTGCGTAGCAAGGCATGAGTGAAAAATGGAATTACCGACTGCCCCGCGGCAAAGGTGCGGTCAAGTATGACCACCAGGTACTAATATTATAAGAGAAGATAATTCCCATCCATTACAATATTTCTAAAATATGATCCATAAAAAAATTAGGTGAGAAAGATTAAATTTGAAAGTCGAACAGTTTTTCAGTTATCGCTGATTTTTTTGGATGGCGTCGAAAAATCATTAATACAACCCGTTCCTTTTTTTCTGCCATCCATGCAAATAACAAAATGGAAAAACAGGATTGGCATAAGAGTGAATACCACTTTATTAAATCCCTGGTTTCTTTCAGCTTCTGCCTTCATTCTTTCGTATCTTTTTCTATCCTTTTCAAGTTCCTTGCCCGTAAGACTCTCTTCGCATCTTTACCTCTTTTTACAATATTTTAACACCGTTTCTTAGTTTTCTTACTGGTCGTTTCTTTTTTAGATTCTACTCTTGACTATTTTTCTTGTTATCCTTTCATCATTCATTCTTATCGCATCTCCAGCCCACTGTAGCCTTAACATACCTTGATAACGGCAGTTCTTTGAGCACTTGATATATTTCATGATCATATCTCGCCCGGTATATATTGTTTTCATTTACTGGTCTTTTTTTTATGGCGTTCGGTCAAGTGCCATACTGCCAATCGCAATTTTTTAAAAGTCAATCTTACATTAATTTATTGCTCATACAACATACTTGAATACTATGGATAAGTATGAGAAAATATCCTATGTCTATGTCTAACCTAATACGAGAGAGAGGAGAATATATATAGAAGATGACGAAAAAGGATATAACAGGGTCACACACTTCTCGTCTTGGGGTCTGTCAGGTCATTTTAAAATAGACATTACAGAGAGGCAGGGAGGACCACGGTTGGAAGGGTAAATAACATAAGAAAAAACATACGGTAACAAAGATAAACTACAACTTAATTCCAGTCTCTTCTAAGAAACCTGTAATATGCGTATAAATTTTCCTAGATCCTATAGTCAATAAATTGAACATATTAAACGGAGCCATTTTATCATTTTATCGCAATTTCTTGTAATATTGTTGACTAATGTAGTAGAGGCATTCCGATATTTTGAACATCCGAAAAATATATGGTCGAGGTCAGCTGTCATGTTACATTGATCACAATTTGGTGAGGTATCAATACCAATTTTATATAAGTGTGCGGGGTAACATGCGTGGCCAAATTTTAAACTTATGAAAGATGTTACATAATTTCTCGATACTTGGAGTTCCTCATGCCAGAGTTTATTAGGTATATTGGGGTGTATCATCGTATAACTAGTAGGGTTAGTAAAGCAGTATTCATTCCACTGATAATTCCATAGGCCTTTCAGGTTAAATTTAAGTACACTATACACGTCTGCCAAACTAATTTTGTATTGTAGTGTGGATTTTGAGGAAGCGCCTTCTTTAGCCAGTTTATCAACATATTCATTACTTTTTATGCCTACGTGTGCTTTAACTCAAACGAACATAACTATTTTCCCGGTTAAGTGGATTTGGTGAATGATGTTTTTTATCTTAAGGATATATGGATTGACTTTATAACTAAATGTATTTGTATTACTTACTGCATTGAGAACAGATAGGGAATCGGTTAGAATGATTGAAGTTGGATGATTACATTATTTAACATACTGTAGTGGCTCATATATTGCTATGGCCTCTGCGGTGAAGATAGTACAATTGGTGTTTAGATTAAACATTTTCTTCCTAAGTTCAATGATGGCATAAAATAAGCCCCACCAGTATATGCATCTGTGTGAATAATCAGTGGGTGGTCAAACTGATTTAGAATACTTATTAAAGTATTAGAGTTTAAGAGGTGGTTTTCACTACAAGATGGCGTATGATGTGGATATCGGTGAATAAATCAAAGAAATTAAGTTTAGTGAGAGAAAATTTTTCGAAGTCGGGAAGTTCAGAGCAGTATCGAAAATCCGAAGTCGGGGGGGGGGGGGGGGGGGGGGTGAAGGTTTTTAAACCAAAACTTATTACATAAGTCGAATGTGTTTAAGCTTACACTTTTGTCTAATAGTGGAGTATTGAAATTTACTGGTCTTAATATGTCTCATTATTTTTCTTTTCAGAGCATCTATTTTGCCTTTATTAATCTGCATCAAGGTCCATGCTTTACTTCCATAGGTTAAAATGGGCCTTCTGCACTCGTATCTCTCTGTTCCGCTCTATATTTCAAGATTTAAAGACATGTGATAATGCAGAGAATGCTTTTTGCAAGGGTAATAATATTTTTATTTTGGCATCCCCTGACCTGCTACTGGCAAGGTTCACCCCTAGGCTATTGGCTCTAGACCAATATAATTAGCTACTTCCCTATTTAGTTCTGCACATTTTCTTAAACGGTAACTTATTGAGTCCTTTCTAAAAAGTAAAACGATACATTCTAATTTATCTGCTATTTTCCTATTTAACAATTCTATTTTTGTATTAGTTTATGGCCCAAAACTGCTTATTCATATTTCAATTGATATGTAACCCAAATTCCGGCCTTTTCTCAGCAACGTTCTGAACTGTCATACATTTTAAAATAAAGATAAATTGGTCAAATATACATACACACTATGTGCATAGTGGTCCCTATAATACAATAGAATAGCGCCGGGATGATTTATGGTCTCTCAAGAAACGTAATACCTTCAAACAAATTACTTTCGTGATAAATTCGCCATTAATAATAAACGATAATGTTAAAAACAATAATTCAAAACACCCCCAACGGAGAATCCTCGAAGTTTATATAGCGGATCTATTGGACAATTAACAAGGGTGGCACTATTTATGTGAAAATATCAGTACCGCCTTTTTATTGCTTCCCTTAATACATAATACATAAGTGTCTAACTTTACGACTTTTCGAAACTCAGGCTTTACTTTTATAAATAGATTTAGATCATATTATTATAAAATGGAACGCAAAAACCTTTTTTACATACATTTTGCTTTCTCACTATCATCTCCAGCAGAGTGACGAAGCTATATCATCGATATTTTTAATTCCAGTAACGCGGGAAAGCAGTTCATTTAGCACTTTATTTACATGTAAATTATTTTGGTTCTTAAATATTATCTGGAACTGCAGTAGACCAAAGTTTTTACCTAATGCATATCAAGTCGAATGCGTTTGATGTTATATCTGCTCTATTTTCTACAAGAATTTATTCTATATTTTCGAACAGGTGAATCTTTAACAATATCGACTCTTGGAGTCAATAAAAATATTTTAGTTTTTTTATTTGCTGACTTTGCTGAGTCACTTTGTAATGTTCGTCTTATTACCTAGCCGCTATTCGGAACACCACCGCTAGGTGTATAGGATTAACATGTTCAGAAGTAGAACATAATTGTTGCAGGCATTCAGAAATATATTTGTAACTGTTACTTTAGTACTTTTCCTAGTTTAAAACTGAAAATTTACATTCATGGTGTAATTGATTATGAAAGAAAGATAGAGCCAGAGAGTTAGAGAGATACAATAGAATATATTCCTGTATTCCATGAAACAATGTAGTGTAGAAAAACATATTGCAAATATTTATCAGTTGCAGTGCCATAAATTAAACTAACAAAACAACGTCCGTTATGAAACAACTGAAAATTGATATAAATTATCAAGTAAATCATAAACTGAAATACATAAATACATATTTTTCTACTATTATATTTTATTTGCTTTTCAGGAGAATGAATGCAAAATTAAATGATTTTTGCTATTATAGTAATCATAAAAGCAGCATATGTGTGCATGTAAATAACAATAGATTTATTTTATTCAGATTCATATTATAAATAAATATAAAATTTAGGAAAATGTATACTCTAGGCAAGTATTTTTAAATGTGACACATATGTAAACTGATTAATTTTTTTAAATTCTAGGTAAAATATGGAGCGCATTTAAATGTGTTACCCATACTATATGGAATTTGGAAAACTCAGAATGTGGTAAATATCTTGGAATAATTGTAGATAATCATTTGAGATGGAACCACCACATTGAAAACTTAGTCAGGAAGCTGAGATCGCTATCCTACATGTTTCAAAAATTAAAGTACATTTTGAGTATCCACGAACTTAAATCCGTTTACTATGCGTTAGTACAATCACTGCTTACTTACGGTATTATTGGCTGGGGTGGAGTATACTCAAATGTAATAAAACCTCTGGAAGTCATACAAAAACGAATACTCAAAATCATTTTTAATTTTCCGGCAAGGTTTTCAACTGAGGAGATTTTTAAATATACCAAAATATGTGACGTAAGAAACCTTTTTTTATTTAACTGCGTTAACAAATATGTCAAAACACAAATTAATAACGGTTTATATCTTACATATACATAATACAAGACACAAAACACAAAAAAATCTATTATTACCCAAAAAAAGTAAGACCATTGGACAGAGAGTGTACCACTACATTGGAATAAAAGTGTACAAATAATATATAAAAAGTCCTCAAAAATAAAACTTCGCCAGTGGTTAATTGAAAATAAACCTACGCTTTTATGAAAGCTCATTATTATATCCGCTTTTCTTCTTTTTACCTTTTTCTTCTATGGTGTAAATATACATTTGACAGAATCGTTGTTATTTCTTTATATATATTTGCATTCCTTATGTTTATGTTTATATATTTCGTCTTTTCCCTTTTCATAAGATATGTGTACGTATAATGTATATACATGTTTACGTATTGTATAATACTTAAGTATCGCTTTAGTCACCTATTATTATTTGATTTTTTTATTGTTATTTTAGTATTTTATTACATTTAATATAGCAATAGCGTTGAAAGAATATATTACTCCCCAGGAATTCGAGACCTACAGTCAAGTTTTTTCGAAAACTTAAGGAAGTCTCGGACACCTACTTTTAGTAACTATTATAGTCTGCCATTATTTTCAATATTTATTTACACTGTTATCTAATTAATATATGCGTATGTACTATATAAATTAATGTAAATAAATATTATTATTATTATTATTATTATTATTATTATTATTATTATTATTATTATTATTATTATTATTATTATTATTATTATTATTATTATTATTATTATTATTATTATTATTATTATTATTATTTCATATAGGGCAGGTTTATCAATGCAGCGTCAAAGAGTCACCGCAAAAGTCGCCTCCTTTTGCATAGTAGATTACGAGCGAAGGAAAGGTGCAAAATTGATCTCGCGTGTTAGTAACCCCGGAATAATTTAAACCCCAGGTCAAAGCATCTGTTTATCTACTACAATTTATGCTGTGGATTAGGAAACCCTTGAATAACCTGAATTTGATAACTATTCCTTCTGAATTGCCAGCTCTAGGTTGATTGTGATTGGTAGAAAAATGTGTGATTTTTGTTAGTTTTTAAGTTTGTTACTAAGTGAAAAATTTTGTCGTATTCCTTTTTCTTAATTAGACTGTTAGGGTTTGCGTTCTAATGATATTACCATTATTACTATAGAAACGCAGTATGCTAGCAACAAATGCTGGTAAAGGGAACTCTGAATAAAGTAAGTAAATGTTGCAGTTGAACCCATAAACCCATATAAACCCATAAAACACGAAAACATCTGTTTGACTTAAAATGTTATTTCACATGAACACTAATACTGACAGATGTGTTTTATAGTTTCTTTTGTCCTTATTTTTTCTCTTTTTTGTAAGTAATTTATATTATTAGGTACTTGTGTAGTTAGCCAATAATATTCTACCAGAAAATTTCTAAGTTGTCTATAGTATTTGCTATTATTAATCATATGTTTTTTAAAAATGTCATCCTCCGCTCAACCGCCTTTTTTTAACATTTTTATTAATCAATGATTTTGGCATCTGTAAAGCAACTTGGTGTTTAGGCGTTTATAGGATGGTCTTGAATTCTATAAAATGGTGGAGGATCCGTGATTTAAATTTAAAAAAAAAAATACTTTCCTCTGTTTTACTTTTTAATCTATATTATACTCATAATTATACAGCCTATCATCTGTCCTAGTGGAAAGTGCAATTAGATTGGACCAATAATTTTGGTGGATGAGGCCACGACAACCACGAAGGCATACGCACAAACACAACCGAATTGAGAACCTCCGTTTTGATTGTTTTGTTAAAAATTAAGTACGATTAACAGTCCAGTCGGTGGGGGATTATTCCCTACAAAAAGTAGGGTAGAAATGATTTTAATATAATATGTTATTGAAGCCGAGACCATAATGAAAAACACACATTTTCAATAAAAAGTGCAAAAAATTGATTTTTACAAAATAACTCCGCAACAGTAGACCTTGCGAGAAAAATGTTTCAGATACAGTTGAGGAAGACAAAATTTCAACAATTATTTGAATACACTTTTATTGTAGGTCTAATGTGTAACGAGATACAGCGGTAAAAAATGGACTTTTTAAGAAAATTAAAGGGGCCCGCACAAATCCTTATATAAAAGTGGCTTCCGTTAAATGGGCTGGATTTTTGATATGTTCTATATTTTGGGCCCCTGATCAAATATCTCAATGGAGGTCCCAAACCACCAGGGTTTCAAGATATTTGACATTTTATAAAAAATTTGGCAGATGCAACCGTTTGCAAGAACCGTTATAACTATCTTCGTGCAGGAGATCCTCATTTGCTTTTTGGCACGTAGAAAGAACACAAGGCGAGCTACACTACATTGAAAATAAATTCTATAATAGTATACAATGTGTTCCATTTCTCACGTTAGATTTTGTCAAATGAAACCTCAAAAACTTTTTTAATTTAAATGGAACATCATGTTATGTAAAATTAAGTTCTCTTTTCTCTAGTATAAGCATTGTAGGGATTAAAGTTACAACTTTTTCAGATATTCGGAATTTTCTTAAATGTTTTTTTAATAAAAATTGCCATCAACTTAGCCATGATTAGATACAATCAATAATGTCAGTCATTCTCTTATGACAAAAAATGTCAGCGTTTTTGAATTACATCCACGAAGGCTTTTCAGATTTGTTTATTAATAAGTTATGTAAAATTAAATTCTCTTTTTTCTAGTATAAGCACTTTTACAACTTTTTGAGATATTCACGATTTTCTTAAATGTTCTAGAATTTTTAGTAAAAATTATCAACGTAGCCATGATCAGAAACAACCATCAATATCAGTCATTATATTATGTCAACGTGCTGGCAATTTATATACATATAAGGACATAATTATTTTAATTTGTCTTCAATACCGAGCATTTGAAAAAATTCTTCACTGCGGCCAGTTTTTCTGATAAGACCAGTCATGGCTCAATGTGTGCCGTGTTTCATGTGTAATGCATTTTTTTCCTTTCGCACCATGCATTTGATTAGGAGCTTCAACGATCAGCAAAAAATTGAAATTATTTCAAGGTATCGCCGAGAACTTAATCATCCTGACCTTGAGATAGATGATCATTCGCGTGTATGTATTACCTGCGATACATTGCTTACTCGCGATATAGAAGCTTTGCAGGATCCACTGACTTTCATATTGAGAGTTCTCAAACGAAGATCCGCTGATATATGTGTGGTTTGCAATCACTTATACAATAATTTGCAACGACTTAGTATTGAAGCTCGGGTTGAGATTTACTTGGACCGAGTATCTATTTTCCTTATAGATCTCGAGTATGCTTCCAACACATCGATGCTGCAGGATTTCTTTTAAAAATGTTTTATACCGGTTTTAAATCCATAAATCGCCAGATAATCCTGGATGGAAGAGAAGTCAGTAGATTTTTCACATCTTTGTCAGATATCGCGAAAGTTCTCTCGATCCTGGTACCTTAAATGACGTCCTTAACGAAAGTTCAATTCAACGATTTATACGATTATTGTATGCCGGTTCCTGAAGCTAACGGTTTTCGTCACGTATCCACAAAAGCCCTATTCTTATTTCTATGTAAGATGCGTCATGGAGTTTCTGATGGGCTTCTGAAAATTATATTTAATTTCTCCAGAAGACAAGCGATAAGTATCATGATTAGTACTGTGCGAAGATCCTTGATTATAAGATTCGTACCGGCAAACATTGGTCTTGGCGCGATAACTCGTCAAGAATTCATTGCGAGGCATGTGACTCCATTCGCAAACGAACTCTATAGTGACAATAAATATAGAGCGCCTTTACATATGGTAGGTAAAACTGCAGCCTCAGCTCGATAGATTGGAGGTTGACTTGATGATGTGAACGTGGTACAGGCGAGAGTTGAAGCTGAAAATCTCACCAGAAGAAATGCAATCTGGGAATGTTTGGATCAGGTACACGTCCCTGAGTTTCCTCGATTTGATCTACCTTATGTACGTCTATTGACCCTTGACCCATACCAAGTGGAATTAGCTCCTGCATATTCAGAATAAATTGGACCATACCAATGACGAGGTATTTGAACTTGATAGGCTCAGAGATGAACCAGGTTTTCTTAGATTCAGGATCTGCTCTCGACACAGAAATGTTACTCACTATCAGCTATTGCGAAGAAGAAAATAATAGGGAAGATGAGGCAATGGGCTGTTGTGCACATGTAGCAAGTGTTCTATGGTTCCTAGGATGGACATGACATCAACAGTATATAAAATATCCAAATTAAGCTCTCCTCCATTTCATCCAGAATGCCGGCAATAGGAACGTTGATAACGGGGGAGCAACAGTAGGAGAATTGATTAAAAATAAACAAATCTAAAAAGCTGTCGTGGGTGTTGTAAGTGCTGGCATTTTTTGACATAAGAGAATGACTAACATTATTGATTGTGTTTAATCATGGCTAAGTTGATGGCAATTTTTATTAAAAATTCTAAAACATTTAAGAAAATCGCGAATATCCCAAAAAGTTGTAACTTTAATACTTACCATGCTTACACTAGAGAAAAGAGAATTTAATTTTACATAACATGGTGTAAAAAATACAGGGTGTTCCATTTAAATTTGAAAAGTTTTTGAGGTATGAATTTGACAAAATGTAACGTGAAAAATGAAACACTTGATATAATGGAATTTATTTTCAATGTGGAGTGTAGCACGTTTTGTGGTCTTTCTGCGTGCCAAAGAGCAAATGAGGATATCCTATACGAAGAAAGTTATAACGGTTCTTGCAAGCCGTTGCACCTTCCAATTTTTTTTATAAAATGTCAAATATTTTGAAACTCTGGTGGTTTGGAACCTCCGACCTATTGAGACATTTGATCAGAGGCCCAAAATATAGAACATATCAACAATTCAGCCAATTTAACGGAAGTCACTTTTATATAAGGATTTGTGCGGGGTCCTTTATTTTATTATATAATGTACGTTTACAAGATGACATATTTCATATTATTTATATTATTTTTCTTTGTTTTTTGATGCTCCTGGTCGATTCATGTTGACGTTTTTACTATCATGTTCTAATTCGTCACTGTGATTGAGAATCTGGGCCTCCATTAATAAAATTTCTTCATCTTCGTCTCGCTCTTGATGCGAACCTTTGTTGTGTTTTCGCAAGATTCGCCATTACGGAAACCACACACAATGGAGCACTTTAATCCAGGTTTTCTACAGTCATACGCTCTGCTGCATCCTTTTTTGCATTAACATGAAATGCCATTTAATTAGGTCTCAGGTGCTGGTTTTCTGTCATTGTTACTGGAAGGAGCCTATAGTTGTATAACTATAGTTAATAATGAAATTCTTGAAGATATAAACATATATTGTTGTTATTTATAATTATAATGGTATTTTATAAAATTGATTAATTATAATTCGAATTATTTCATTTTGATAAAATATTTAATACGTCATTTTTTTGTTTTTCTTCCATCTTATAGAAACTTCAGACTTCCTTACAGGTTAGTGAGTGAGGCTGAGGCCGCTGAGGCCATATACACCCCCTCGTTAAAAAAGAGAACAGTCAATCAACCAACAAGTCGATCGCAAAACGCACTTTTTTAATCGGGGTAGGTAAAGTGTCACATCTGTCAACTAACAAAAGCTGGTTTCAATATTGACAGTTATGACTTTTGTTTCCTTTAGTAAAGATGAACAACATATCTGTACGTGATAAAACTTTAAAAGGTCCTTCATATAAAGGAGAAAAAGAACGTTTAAACCGTTCCTTGCGAACAAAAATAAAATCACAGGAGGAAAGGTCTGAACTAACAAAAGTTTTGTAATTGACATGAGAAATTGGAGGAACAAATTTTAAATTATTAAAGTAAATGCGTAGCTTGTCAATGAAATAAGGGATATCTGGGGAGTTATACGATTCAACGAAAAATTCGCCAGGTAAACGAAGAGTTTGACCATATATAAGTTCAGCAGGTGAACATTGCAAATCTTCTTTGGGAGTTGTCCCAAATGCCAATAAAATGATGGGTAATTCATCTGTCCAATGCAATGTATTTGCTCTAGTCAACAAGGAAGTTTAAGTAAGCGATGAAATCTTTTTATAAGGGAATTTGATTGAGGGTGATATGTAGTTGTACGTATTCTATGAGAGCCTAAGAACTTTGCAAATTCATTAAATAATCTTGACTCGAATTGTACCCCCTGATCAGTCGTCACTGTCAAGGGAACACCGAATCGACAAACAAAATTTTGAAATAAAGTACGCGCAACTATTTCTGCTGTGATATCGTGAAGAGGGAACGCTTCTGGCCATCTAGTGAATTGTTCAATCACCGTAAGAATGTAAGAGTTACCTTTGGATGGAGGTAATGGTCCTACCAAATCTATATGGATGTGGTCGAATCTGCTTTTCGGGATGGTGAAACTACCAAGAGGACTTCTCGTATGTCGGCTGACTTTGACAGCTTGACAGTTAATGCACGATTTTGACCATAAATTACAATTGGTGTTCATTTTCGGCCAAAAATAATTATTAGAAATCAACAGCCTAGTGGCTTTAATGCCAGGATGAGATAAGTTCTGAAAAATATCGAATATCGTTCGTCTGTAAACAAGTGGAACAGAAGGTCTAACTTTTGTACGAAAAACATCACACCAAATAAATTCATTTGAATCTGGAATTTGTATCTTTTTTAAAATGAAATTGGTTTTACCGAGTGATGTTTTATCTGACAATAAATAGTTGAGATTTGAATCTTTCTCCTGAGCTTCGCTAAGCAACTTTAAGTCAAAGTTAACATTAAGGAAGGGAGAATTTTTAAATTGAAGAGGTAAAATATCTTGTTTTAAAGAAGAAGTATCGTAAATAAGTGACAAGGTGTCAGCTATTACGTTATGTTTCCCCAAAATGTTGTATTTTACAAGAAAATTGAGCTATGTATTCTAAATGACGTATTTGACCAGGAGATCTCTCCGCTTTTGTGAACAAAGCGTTGAATAAAGGTTTCTGATCTGTAAAACAATTAAATTTTCGACCTTCAAGTATAAATTTAAAATGTTTAATTGCAGTATATAATGCTAAAAGCTCTTTGTCAAAAACCGAATAAGAATGGACCGAGAATTCCCTTATTATCTTTTTGCTCTAAAACTGCACCCATAGCAAGGTTAGAACAATCAACTGAAAGTAATAAGATAGTATCGTCATTATTGCAAGGATGAGCTAAAACTACTGCATTACTTACAGCATTTTTTGCTTCCGAAAATCCATTTAAACATTCATCAGGCCAACTATTTATCTTTGTAACTTTATCTTGAGATAAACTGTTACAAAGAGAATATAGGGGAAGTAAAATTTCAGCAAAATGAGGTATAAAACCATGAAAAAAGTTTACCATACCTATGAAACGTTGTAGTTGTTTGAGAGTTGTCGGTAAAGGAAAGTTATTAATGACTTCGACTCTCTCAGTTGATAGTAAAATACTTGATGAAGAGATGTAATGACCTAAAAAGATTAAATTGTCAACTCCAAAGATACATTTAGATGGTTTAATGTTTATTCCGTATCTGTCTAATCTTTTAAAAACAATTTCTAAATGTTCCAAATGTTGTACATCTGATTGACTTGCAATTAAAATATCATCCAAATAGACGAGAACGAAAGGTAAATTGATAAGTACTTCGTTCATAAAACGTTGGAAGGTTTGACCTGCATTGCGCAAGCCGAAAGGCATACGAGAAAATTCGAACAATTCGAAAGGAGTAGTTATGGCTGTCTTATAAACGTCATTTTCATGGACAGGTATCTGATGATACGCTCGCACTAAATCAATTTTTGAGAAAAGAGTGCAGTTATACAATTGAGAATTAAAATCGTGAATATGAGGTAACGGATATCTGTCTGGAATAGTAATTGTATTTAATTGTCGATAATCTCCACGAGGTCTCCAGTCACTTTGCTCTTTTTTTGCGACCATGTGAAGTGGTGAAGGATCTAGAGAAGATGATGGCTTACAGATCCCCAATTCTACTATGTTGTTAATTTCTCTCTGTGCAATTTTAAATTTAAAATTGTCTAATCTACGAGGTCGTGGGAAAGGTAAATGACCTTCAGTAACTATATGATGTACTACAGAATGTTTAATAGGTAAATTGTAATCTGTGGAAGTAATTAAATTAGGAAACTGTAAAAGTAATTTGTTATATTTATCCAGTAAAGGAAATAATTTAAGTGAGTCTAATTTATAATTATCTAAAGGACTATCTTTAATAAGATAGTTAATTGACAAATTAGTCTTGTTATCAATTATTCGAGCTCCTTTAAAATCGACAACTAAACCAAAATGAGACAAAAATCTTCTCCAATAATGGGAATGTCAATGTCTGCAATATTGAAAACGAAAGGAAATAATCTGCGTAAATTTGGATTGACTATTAATAATTTCTTTTCGTATGTATAAATAGTTGAGACGTTAGCTGCGGTTAATATCGTCTCAAAATTATTTTTTAAATCTGTGAAAACATTACGTCGTACTACAGATAAATCAGCTCCGGTGTCGATGAGGAAGCGTAAGTTGTTAGATCTGTCATAAATAAAAAGGCGACGTTTGTTGCTGGAAATGTCAAAGTCAGACGTCATAAAATTATCAAACTTTAGTCATCTTTGAGGATTATCAGATTTTTTACAAATTTTACTGAATTTGCACCATTCACCTCCACAACGATAAGCATTGGTACCATAAAGTTGATGGTAGTAACAAATAGTATAGTAGTAGAACGATTGCGATTAGAAAAACGAATTTGTGAATTGTTTCTACTCCTACAATTATTGCAGAAAGAAGTAGAAGGTTGAGGCTCGAAAGATTGATTAGGTAACTTAGATTCTAAAGAGTTTAATCGAGAATTAAAAACTTCTTGTCTTTGTAAGACTTGATTAATTGAATCATGGAAAGTAATTGAAAATTTTCTGATAGTAGAAACTAAATCTGATAACGGGGTTGATTCAGAGTCAACAAGATTATTAGAGTATGATGCAACCATCGAATTTTGACAAGACTCCCATATCCGATCTGCAATATCGAGAATCTCTTTGGTATCTGTTTTGCCTGAAGCTGTAATAGCGATATAAACAGTTTGAAGCAAACGTATTTTAATCAATAAATCTTGACTAACCATGCTGAAACCTCCAACCATATTCAGCATGGATTTATAGAAATCTGAAGGCTTCAGATCACCAATCTGAGAACCTGAGAGCAAATCATTGAGACGTTTCTCTTCACTCGATGTCAGACGTGAAATTAAGGTTTTCTTTAAATTGATATATAAATCTCTTTCAGGGGGATTAGATATTATATCGTATATATTATCTATCACATTATATTATATATTATATAATTAGCTATAACCTGGTCATACTTATTTTTGTCATTGATAATTTTTGCGACTGAAAACTGCAACTCGATTTGGGTAAACCAAATTTCAGGTTTTCATTTCCAAAACGGGGGTAGCTTGACGGATGTGACATAGTGGGTTTGAGGAAGATTTAAAAGTTCAATTGAAAGATCGTCTGAAAGTTGTGTTGGCATAATTGGTTGACTGATTGACTGTTTTCTTAAATAAAAAGGGAAATATAAGTTAACTAACTCACTAAGAAAATGGCAGCGAAAACTTCAATCTAGGTCATGGGAAGGGATTCAATTCAAAGGAGGGATACCAATCCAAAAACATCAATGATTTTTCTTCTCTTTTTGAGTAAAGGAATTGTTGCTGGAAAACAAACTTGGTTATAGTGGATTGTCCAAAATGTTGAAATTATTTGAGAGATTCTTCTTTTTTTAAAATTTCCTTAAAATATCAGCATCATTTGGGTCTTGACTATCATAAATAATGGTAGATTTGAATTGCAGGAAATAGTCTTAAGCTTGTGAATAGTGCGAATTTTAGGTTTTTCCTTGTAAATTGATAGTATTATGAAATAAATTTTGATGTCATCAGTTTGAAATTATTCAAAATCAGGGATATGGACAGGATAAAAAGGGTACCATTGGGGAAATGAAATTAGTTGTCCAAATGTTGAGCTACAATTCTTCTGGAGGCCATATGTACTCTTTATCGGGGTCACCAATTTATAGTTGTATAACTATAATTAATAATGAAATTCTTGAAGATATAAACATATGTTGTTATTTAAAATTATAATGGTATATTATAAAATTGATTAATTATAATTCGAATTATTTCATTTTGATAAAATATTTTATAATGTTATTCTTTTTTTGCTTTTCTTCCATCTTTATAGAAACTCCAGACTTCCTTACAGGTTAGTGAGTGAGGCTGAGGCCGCTGAGGCCATAGAGCCCATTGGAGATAAGTTTCCAGCCCCAGTCATCTGGATTTCTGTGAATTCCATACCATTTTTGGGCTTAGTGGTACATTCTAAACGCACGATACCGTGCAGCGTCCTTGTAGGTGGCAAAGGAGCAAGATAGAATTTGCTTTTTATTGTCGATTTTATGTAACGTTGGTAGCGGACTTTTTCCAAGGTTTCCTTATCCATGTCACTACCATGCAAGGTAACGAGAAAGCGAGCTCCAGCGTCTGCGATGTCTTCAGGTTTGGCATCTTGATATATGAAGATGCCAATAATATCATCAAGCCTTGTTAGTTTTTGGAAAAGTGAACAAAACCTTAGTTTTTCTTGGCTACAAAGTGACGATGTTGTGTCGCAGCCACTAAATGCATGGAGAAACAGAATATTCTCAGCAATTTCTTCATGCCTTAAACAATTCGCGGAATACAGTCTTTCAGCACTTTTGCCTCTCCTAGGTTTGCTTTAGGATGTTGCTAATGCTGTTAGCAGAACAAAGAGGTTGACGTCTTCGCCAATAATGAAAAGAGCACCAAATGATGGGCAAAAAAACTGCATGTATTTATTAGTCTTTTTTCTACGACTCTTGAATGATTCATTAATTATTATCGATACGTTTTTGAACGAGTAATAGATCCAATTACTCACAGCCAAGGGTAATAATTCATTACTCAATGGGCTACGACCAATTACAAGAATTCATATTCATTACCCAGTAGTTTTGCAGAGCTATCACAAAAGACGATTTAAAGTTCAAAAACATTGCGTGTATCACAACTCAGTTCAAACCGTCATGTACATGCAGTAAATTTCTTTAAATTTTAAAATCACTATAAGGTTTTTTTTACTAGTTTGCACAAGTCTGTTGTCAAAAAATAGTTCCAAGCGTTGATAAAATTATCGGTACGGAAAATACAACTAGTTTTATCTCGAGTTTTATTAATAATAAGTAGATCATCGATTTCGCCAAAAATCAAAAGATGTACGCTCCGTGGGCTCGAATTTTCGATTTCCATCAAATACAATTCTCCCTCTTCTCATATTGAGATCGTATGGCCCTTCAATTCATGTATTAAGAAAGATCTGAACGTTTAAAGATTTCATGTGTCGCCTTCTTTACTGATTTCGGAAATGGGCGCTACAAAAGGGTTTCTGTCGAATATCACGAAAAGTATCACTCCTAGCTGGAAAATAAAAAATCTCACAGGAAAAGTTCACGAACTGAGGAAAAATTTGCTGTTTTTAAAATCTCCGTAATGTTTTTAATTATTTCGGATATATGGAGGTTTAAAAAATGGAGCAGAATGTTTTTAAGTTAAAATACTACTTTAAAAGTTAAATATGTTAGAATCTATGACACTCGTACAAAAATATTAAGGAACCAAATTAAAGATTATTGATTGAGCTAAAAGTTGTTTTTTATTTTTTCTCCTGTTTAAAAATTAAAAAAGTTATAAGCGATAAAATGGGCGTCCTCGCATTTTTCCATAAAAATCTCGCCATTTCTCACCATTTTCATTTCAGGCAAATTTACCCTAAAGCGCAACAAGCAAGCAAAGTATAGTATTCTGTTCGCGTGTAATAGCTATTACACTCTCGTTGAATAGTATACTATTATACAGCCTTCTCATAACTTTTTATTCCTCTTTCTCACAATCTACAAAGACAACGCTAAATCCACAACTGTAGTTTGTAGAAACAAAACGAATAAAGAATTTATAATAAAGCTTTGCGGAACGAAACAGATTCAGTTTTCGAAACGTCACGAAAATACATTATTTCAATATTTTTATTCTTACTCGTATCATTTATACACAAATAGCTTCTAACTGTTCTCTCAACGTATAATTCACACGCATACAGCAAAATATTGGGTATTAATTATATTATTTTGAAAATTTCAAGGATATTTTTGGAAAAAATAAATGTGGCAGAGAATCCCATAAAAAAACAGAATATTAATTAACCTGAAATATTTCCGCATAGGTAAGTAAATAGATTACAATTGCTCAACGAATTCATGGCGCTTCATTTTTTTATTCAAACCAGTATATTCTTCGTGTGAAATTCCACCCTTAGTGGATTAGAGCGGAGATATATGTTAACGCCAAGAATGAGTTATGAATTATTAAATCATTTATTATAAGAGGAAATATGCTTCCTCAGAGGAAAAGCACGCCATTAAGCGCGTCAATATGTATATTTTTTAAAATAATCGAAACCGTGTCAAACTCTTTAGACGTGTTTATTTTAGAAATTGAAAAATCACTCAACGTCATGTTCCATACATTTGCACTTACCCTAGCGAGTGGTTTTCCTGAACTAGCGATGCATGTTAGTGTGAGGCTTGCCCCTTCAGCATATGAAGTCGTTATTCCATTTTTCACCAGACCCAAGTCATCACTCACTTGAACACTCGACGGAGGGACTGCAAAAAATAAACACATGATGAGATTTTTAGAAGTGTGTCAAAAAAATCAAATATGCTGGAATAACCGCTGTGACAACTTTGTTACGGGAGAACTAATGGTGCCTTGTTTTAGGAAAGCTTTGTTTTAGAGCGAATATAAAAATAAAGTTAAAACAATATTTCATTAAATAGGTTACTGACTAGTTTTTTGTTTTGGGAATCTTTAATTTTTTATAGTCCAATAAAATAATGACTTTTAGCTTCCAAACAAATAAAATGAAAGTTTATTTACATGAAATACACTTAAATTGGGATCCCTTTTACCATGTTAAAATGTACAGTGATAACTCACCAGCCCTAGGGAGCTTTTAAAAGAAGCAGACACTAAGTATAAGAAGAAAATGACCTCTTATAAAGCTAGTTATATTGTCTACAATTTGATTTTTTTTAAATTCTTAACGACTAAAATTCACCGAGTGTTACAATATAAAACAAGAGAAACTCCGACTTTAAAAAAAGCTTTCCTGAACATTTTATTTAGATTTTTTACTAGTGAAATATTTTTGTCGAACTTCTCTTTGTACGTTTCTTTAAATATATAAGGAATGAAAAACCAGACTGCAACCGACAGCTATTCTCCAGACTAATGCCCGTGTTAAGTGCAATAACTATGTATTGCCACAAAATGCCAAAGATTTGATTGGAACAGACACCAGCCGAAAGACTTATTCCTACTCAATGGAGCTCTCGCGCCAGCCATTCCGTACCACTTGCAGACTGTAGTTTCCAGCTATTGGCTCTCGTCAGTGCAAGGTGGCTGGAATGAGGCACTTTTTCACACTTGGTACATGACGAAATTTATAAATCCACGACATCCAACAAAAATGGCAGGTTCCATCTAGCAGCTGATGTCCATTACAACCAGTAGCCCTGACATGGGCGCAGTTAGTAGGTATGCTTTTAGAGGGCAGAATATTTACTTGTGAAATTTTTTTGTCGAACTCTATACTATACTAATCTTATTTAAACCAAAACAAAAAACTGTATTAGAACATAATGACGATAGTAGTTCTAACTGACAAATTCGTCTTCATGAAACGTGATAATATAGGGTGTCTGCTGTAAGCGTACAAATATTTCACAGAACGACATGTTGACTCAAAAGAAGTAAAAAATCCTTATACATTTTTTCTAACTCAAACTTATTTTTTGATCTGAAATTGATTAGAAATAGGCAATGTTTTCAGTTTAAACAGTACTAGTATAAACAGAAGTCGGAAAAGACAAGGATATTTCGTTCACTTGTCATATCGACGACAGCAGATGAGATGATTCCTTTTATGAAAGAGACACCGGCGTTTTTTACAATAATAATTACCCATTATAAAAATTGTTCATTACATTACGATATTATTTATAAATTTCACATAGTTTTTACTTCTAGATATCGTATTATTTAGTGAAAAATATGAAAGGTGATCTCACTAAAAAAATAATTTATAGAAAAACGACGGAAGAAAATAATATTTAGCACGTAGTTGACACTATTGAAAAATAAATATACTTTTAATCAAAAACAAATCTATTTTTGACGATGAGGGGTAGTTTGTGTCGTATTACTGTCTATGGTATGTTATCGAAAATTTTTAGCACAAATAGCAATCCTATTAAATTCGCACATTTCTAATCACGTATGCTTAAACAACCAATTACAACAAAATTACACTGAAAAGATCCTTTAGGGGTCTTTTCACTTATGTCATCATGTTTGACAGTTCAATAATTTAAAATTTATTTTTTGACAATGTCGATTTGGAACTGCAAATAACGATTTAATGAATATAATAATAGACGACAACACATCAGATAATACATAATATATAATCTACATTTAATTTTAATAATTGTATTTTTAATAAATAGTTTTTAACAAATAGATAAAATAAATTGCAAAAAAATTTCTATGCGAACGTTGATAAATAGCTCATAATTTTATCACAACTTCCTCAAGCACGTTGCTTTTAGGTAATATCCCTCCACCTACGGCGCACAGTGGGAAAAATATGCTCTTTTTTGGACAAAAATCTGCCGACAGTAGAGATTTCAATCAAATTAAATAAAAAAAATGGCAAATACTCTTAAGACATTGTACTTTAGAGTAGTGCTGCGGCAAAGTGGCTTTGGATTAAGATAACCTAAAAACCGCACATATTACTTCCACATCCAGTGGGAGTATAGAAACGACAAAAAATTTAAAAAAAAATTTATTGTTCAAATAGGCTTAGAATGTCATGAAACGTCGAGATTTTAGGTTTGAGCAAAAAAATGTCTGTCGGTCTGTCTGTAACTTTTTTGTGCTCACGAATACTCTGGAACCGTTTAAGATATCGAAATTGTATTTTAACGAGATCTGGAACTAGGTTATATTTTCATCTTATTCCGTTGAATGGTTGTGGGGTAAATTGGGGTAAATGAGGGTAAATAGGTAAATTAAGCAGGTAAGAGTCCATAAAATTGATATTTAGTATATACAAGGGAAGCTAATTTCTCAAAAAAAAAATTTGCATTAGCCACCCCCTATACTACCCCCACAACATTATAAAAGGGGGTGAAAAAAATTATTTTATCGTAGATGACCATTCGAAAGCTTATTTTAAAGAGGAAGATTAAATGATGTATTTATTAGAAATAAATTGAAGTTTTTTTTTTAAATCCTATACATAACCTCAAAATTTGACAAAAAAATCATTTTTTAAATAACCTAAAATATTTCAAAATCCTGACATGATGGACCAATACTGAGGCCAGATTCGGATTCAGCGCGAGAAATTACTTCGGAAAATGGATAATGTTAGGGTTAAAACTGAATGAAGTAAAAAAAAAAATTGAGGCCTTCTTGTACACATACTAAATCACTTTTTTTCCACCCCCTTTTATAACGGGGTGGGGGTAATAATGGAGGTGGCTAATGCCAAAAATTTTTTTGAGACATTAGCTTCTCTTATATATACTAAATGCTCGGGAACTGTTTAAGGTATCGACTTGAAATTTGGTACACATAAGTATTTTAACGAGATCTGGAACTAGATTATATTTTAATATTATTCTGTTGAAGGGTTGGGGGATAAATTGTGGTAAATATGGGTAAATAGGTAAATCAAGCAGATAAGATAATCCATATAATTGGTATTTAGTATATATAAGAGAAGCTAATGTCTCAAAAAAAATTTTGGCATTAGGCACCTCCATTACTACCCCCCCCCCCCTATTATAAAAGGGGGTGAAAAAAATATGATTTAGTATGTGTACAAGAACCAAAGGCCTCAATTTTTTTTTTACTTTATTCAGTTTTAACCCTAACATTATCCAATTTCCGAAATAATTTTTGGCGCTGAATCCGAGTCTGGCCTCAGAATTGGCCCATCATGTCAGGATTTTGAAATATTTTAGGTTACTTAAAAAGTGACTATTTGGCAAATTTTGAGGTTATGTATAGGATTCAAACAAATTTTCAATTTATTTCTAATAAATACATAATTTAATCTTCCTCTTTAAAATAAGCTTTCGAATGGTCATCACGATGAAATAATTTTTTTCGCCCCCTTTTATAATGGAGTGAGGGTAGTATTAGGGTATTAGCTTCTCTTATATATACTAAATACCAATTTTATAGACTCTTACCTGCTTGATTTACCTATTTACCCCCATTTACTCCAATTTACCCCACAACCGTTCAACGAAATAAGATGAAAATATAACCTAGTTCCAGATCTCGTTAAAATACATATGTGTACCGAATTTTAAGTCGATATCTTAAATGGTTCCAGAGTAATCGTGCGCACAAAAAAGTTACAGACAGACCGACAGACATTTTTTTTTTGCTCAAACCTAAAATCTCGACGTTTCATGACATTCTAAGCCTATTTGAACAATAAAATTTTTAAAAAATTTTTTGTCGTTTCTATACTTCCACTGGATGTGGAAGTAATATCTGCGATTTTTAGGTTAGATTAATCCAAAGTCACTTTGCCGCAGCTCTAATCTAAAGTACAATGTCTTAGGAATATTTGTTAATTTTTTTATTTAATTTGATTGAAATCTCTACTGTCGGCAGATTTTTGTCCAAAAAAGGGTATATTTTTCCCACTGTGCGGCGTCGAGATATTACCAAGCAAGTGCTTTCGGAAACTGTGATAAAATTATTTCGTATTATCAACGTCCTTGGGATATTATAGCTGATACTTTTCAGTAAGTCTGCACGCATATCGATAATATTAATTTCACTGCAATTATATCAAGTCAATTTGAGTGCCATTGTTCTTCATGATGTTTTATCAATATTTTTTTAAATTATGGTAATTGCTCATATGGGTCGATGAAAATAGATCGATTAGGATGAAATCAGGCTGATTTGTATTTCATTACATTTTATGGTGTTTTATCAATCATTTTGGTAAGTTGAAATAAATCTACATGCAGACAAATGTAATTAAGTTCTTTGTGGCTAGATCGATCCAGTTTGTGTGCGATATTTTGAAGATAGTTTTGGTACGTCTACACACGAATCGATGTAATTGTGCTCACTGAAGTTCGATTCAATCGCTATTTACTGAAGTGGAATCTGGTCGGCTTATATTCCTTTACTTCCTATGACGTTTTGTCGATATTTCTTTACCCATTTATATGTAGCTTGATATACCCATTGTGGTTGGATCAAACCACTTTGTGTTTCATTACTTTCTATCCTATTTTATTGATAAATTTTGATATATCTATGTATAGATCGATGCCATATAATTAATTGCGAGCAGATCAAACGTGTGGTAAGGCAGAAGGCTAATATATTGTTACATGTTCTATCCTCAGAGACATCTATGTGAGTTTTCAACAAGTTCTATTTATGTATAAGTAACAGAAACTAAGTTAGTTAGTTTGGCAATCGGCCCAGAGATGGCGCGCGGTGTCAGAGCCTGGAGTTGTAGAGAGCCGACTAGAAAGTGACAGATTAATCGAGAATATTCTGGAACCCCCATCTTTGGGTATATAAAGGCATGGAGAAACCGAGAGGGGACAGTTGAGTACAGTTCAGATGATCAAACAGTTTAGTTCAGATAGTGAATTGAGAAACATTAAGAATAAGTAAGCAAAGTGATCAAGTGACTGAAGTAGTGAATTATAGTACTAGCAATATAATAATAATAATACATTTATTGATTCCAGTTTGCCAACAAATGGATAGGATAAGTCAAAATAGCACATAATATGTAAGTAATAATTGCATATAAATTAGACGGAAGTACACATTCATAAAATAAAGCACAATAATAAATACGATAAACAAAATAATACGCTAAAACTATAACAGAACATTTGGCGTCTATAAAATTTATATAAAGTTCAAAGTCTGAAAGCAATAAAAGAGAAAAGTCTTTGTTACAATTAATTTTGATATGATATGCACACATATAAAAATATAACTATGGTTGTAACAGGTCTGTCTGTTCGTTCAGGTCAAAATATTCCCGCAATGTATAAAAACAATTGGTTATAAGAAACTTTTTTAAATTTCTTTTAAATATGTGAATACTATCATAGGATTTTATTCTTTGTGGTAGTTTATTGTAGACGGTTGGGCAAGTATAGTAAGGACTTTTTCCTAAAAAGTGCTAAGTTGTAGTGGTTAATATGAACTTCATTTGCGGATCTGATATTGTAAGAGTGAATATTACTTCCCAATATAAATTTACTTTTATTTGCATGTACGAAGGTAGCGGGCTTAAAAATTAATATGGACGTCAGTGTTAGAATATTGTTTTCTGTGAAAGTTGACCTACATGATTCTAAAGGACCGAGGGAGAAGATTAAACGAATAATTCTTTTCTGTTGGACAAAAACTCCATGTGATGCAGAACTAGAACCCCAAAGGATCACTAAATATTTGAGGTGGCTATAGGCATGGCTATACTACACGTTTATTAACTGGGCTTGAGATAAAATATTTTTTAAGTTCCTAATTGCAAAAAAGGGTGAATTTAATTTATTACTTATAAGGCTAATATGTTCCTCCCAATTCAGTTTTTCATCAATCGTAATACCTAGAAATTTTACATTTGAAGATTTTTGTAGTTGACAGTTGTGTATTTTAAGGTTTAGCTGAGGTTGTTCACGTCTGGCCTGAAATAGTGTGTATGTTATTTTCTGTGTATTCAAAAGCAGTCTATTTTTGTTAAACCATTGGGAAAAAGATGTTAGAAGTTTAGATGACATGTCTCCAAGGTCTTCAGGTGTTTCTGCCGATATGTTAATAGAAACATCGTCGGCATACATGACTAATTTGAAATTAACGTTATTTAAGGTAAGGTAATGCTCTAGGTCATTTACAAATAGTATGAATAACAATGGCGGTAAGACGGCACCTTGTTAAACGTTTGCTCTTTAGAAAAATGTTCACCTAACCTTACAGTTAATTTTCTGTCACTTACGAATGAGGAAACCCACTCATTTAAATTTCCACGAATACCAAAGGCATCAATTTTTGCTGTCAATATGTATGATCTATCGAATAAAACGCTTTGGATATATCAAAGAATATGCCCAAAACAAACCGATTTTCATCCAGAGACTCATATATAGATTGTACACAGTCGAAGGCTGCAGTACAAGTTGAATGCTTGGATCTAAAACCATGTTGGTTTTTGCTTAGGAGATCGTATGTGCTCAAATAGTTGTATATTCTATGATGCATTATTTTTTCAAATATTTTTGATATGTATGAATTTTGCATAATAGCTCTATAGTTTTCTATTAGTTGTTTATCTCCTTTTTTATTAATTGGTGTAACATGGGCTAGTTTTAAGGCCGATGGGAATATACCGCTAGTTATTGATAGATTAAAAATATAACAAAGGGGCTCGACGAAGTTATGTATGCAGGAATTTAATATTTTAAATGTAATTTTATCCGGACCTACAGAGGTTCTATTATTAATCTCGGATAAAGCAGAAAACAGCTGTATGTCTCCAAAAAATTATTAGTAAAGTAATTAATTTTTGTAATTAGTACCTAAGTTAATAAATTAATGTTTAGTGTTACCTTGGTGTTATAATTTCCGGATCCACGATACAGGGTGTTTATCAAAAGGGGTAAGACGTAACAATACTTTCCCAATTTATGGTGCAGAGATTGATAAAACTGGTCTGTCTGGTTTTACCCAACTCTGGTAGAGTTTCGCTGGACATCCTTCAAGCTATAAAGATGAAGAGACGAACGCAGGTAGATTTCGCGCATCGTTTTATCTGCGGTCGAATCAGAAATTTGTGCACAGCAGGATAGTACAATGTTTTGACCAGACCATGACCTTGTGTTACGAAGAAGACAGGTTCCTGTAAGATTAGCGTTTTCTGTTACGGCTAACAATCGCAAGGTTAGATCTTAGACAAAGTATATTTGTCCAAAAAGCATTCAGTTTAATTATTGTACGTAGATTTTTCCAGAATCTGGTTATATAATAACGTTATAAGCTCTTGTACCAAGAGCATGGTCCAGAGACAGTTCTCAAGAGCGATTTTTAAAATTATATGGTACAGGGAAGGTTTCTTGGAATTAAATCTTACCTATTGGAGACACGCTTGCGTTCTAGTTAGAAGAATATAAAGAAGATCTTCGCTGTGTACTTAATCTCAGAGGTATCTCGTAAAAGTGGTTCCACAGCCGTAAGCTGTATACAAGCAAAATGCGTATTCATAGTTTACAATACTCGAAAGCAACTTTTACTCATGTTATCACACCAAAAGGCGACATATGGACATCATAATCAAGGAATTTTTTACTTAAAGGATTTCTAACTGTGATATTAATATTAATACAAAGGGGACTAAAATTAACATTTTTTTCTGTATCGTGGAATGACTAAAACCAATGGAATCGAAAGCTGGAGTCTTTGTCTTTAAAATGTATTACAAATTTGCGCGTTTTGCAAAAACAAATATTGGTTTCAACAACCTCATTTCTCTCGAAATCATTGCATTTACGAGAAGGAAAGTAAAAACCTTTTTCACTGTAAATTTCCCTGCACTTTCATTTGGTGTAAACCATTTTTGCATTTTTTTTATCTTTGGAGATTTTAGGGCAAACATATTTTTTACCATTAATCCAAATTTTTGTTTAACTTCCTGTCATTGAGTACAATCAAACTTTCCTTTACATTCTTCCGCGTATAAAATATATGCAAAAATTAGTATTGAGTCATAAACTTTGGGCGCAGCGGTAGTAGAAAGCAAATGAAATTAATAAATCTAATTATTTTTGTATAGCCTATTAGATATTACTAGTTTTTTCAAATGACTGTATTAAAACAAAATTTTGTATAAACTGTTATAAATAACTTCCTAATAGTAAGTTCCTGCCAACTACTAGATGCCATTATAAAATGAATATTTGTGTACCGCAATGGATCAAGCATACAACTGCGAACTAATAATTTCTTTTATTTAGTGAAACACAATTGTGTTTAAAAATCCAATTCAAACGGAACAAATAATCAAGTTTTAATCTAATTTCCACTCAGCACCACTATGTGTTGTGTGTTTTCAATTTCAAAAATATTTGTCAATATGTCAAGTTTGAAAACATTATTAGTAAACTGCGGCAAAATGGACTTGGTTTGCGGTTTTATATCGATCCTAAGCTATGACCCATTTTTGCTCTAAGCTGCTGTATCAAAATAATATTCCTAATATTGGAAATTTTACATTTTATTGGCAAAATTTTTTAGATGCTTAATGGAAATTAAACGGTATATTAATAAAGAAAAGGAAATGTTCTTGACCTTGAAGATTCTGTAAATGTATTTAGTACATATAGAAAACAAGATAGGTTCAAATATTATCAAATTGAGATTTTCTTCTGAATGCAAAATATAAGTAGTTTTAAAATGGGTAAAAATTATTTAAAATTCAATTAGATTGAGTATTTTTTTTTGTTCGTATGAACATGTTATACATTGCTTGTTACATATAGTATATGAATATAATTATGTATAAAATACAGATGTATAAAATGTGAGTATATAAATGCAAGACAAAGAGTTATGATAATTAGTTTGTAAATAAAACTAGAATATCACAGTGGCAGGTTAATGTTCTTGAGCCAATCACTTGCGTCAGGTGTGAGATTGTGCAGTTGTTGTAGTGATGCGGAGAAGCAAGTATCAGGGCATTCCAGTGCTAAGTGGGTTGTCTGCTCTTGAGCGACACGACTGTTATACCAGGGATTATTAGCTATTCCCCATGCGAATAGGTTTTTCCATATATACTCCGTGAGCAGTGCGAATTCTATTTAGGTTGCACCATTCTCTTCTGGGTACGATTAAGTTAGGCACCCTAGAGGTTGGGTCTAAAATGAGGCTCGCATTTCTGATTTCCAGTCCAGATTGAGCATTCTTGTGATGAGAAACTAAAACGTTTACCAATTCTTTAAAAGATAATAATGGCGTTGCTAAGATATCTGCTTTTTATTTACTTTATTTTATTCATACACCATCTAACAGAACAAGATCAGTTTCAAGATGAGAATAACATATATTTAATACAAAAATTAATAAAATTGGATAAAATACATTCCAATAATGATCAAACAATAAATTGCCAGCTGAGTGGCGCAATGCTTGACTACCGCTTTACGCAACTCATCGTTAAACTCATTCACTCGTATCTGACTGGTAGGCTCTAAGTGCGAGTGAATAACAAACTTTGAACGTTGCGGGACATTCGCGCGGGCACCGGCGGTCCAAAATTTTACAATTTGTGCCTATCCGACTTCCCCACTTTCCCGAATACTAAACTTGCCAAGTACACCGATGACACAGCCTTGTACGTACATAGTCATAATGCACAAGCGGCCAACGCCATCTTAAAGCCCACTGGCTTGTGCCACTGCATATTAAGATAAGTGGAAGATTCGGGTAAATGCGGAGAAGTCGGAGAAAATATTCACGTGCGAATTTAAAGAGAGTAAGATTCTAACACCAATTTTGACAAGGGGTAACAGAAATCCAGAAAGGAAATACGTGAGTACGACTAGATAAACGACTGACCTTTGACAGTTATGTTAACGAAACTGTACGGACGGTCTACTCCATGTCCAGGAGTATGTGTCTGCATCTGACTAGCAATAGCAGACTCAGTAGACAGAACAAAAAGTTAATTTACACTGTTATTGTGAGACCGGCCTTAACATATGCACCGGCGGTATGGTGTAGCATACCGGACACGACAATGAATAAACTAAGAGTTGTGGAACATAAATATATACGCCTTATTTTAAATTCCACACGATGTATCTCCTTAAGAGACCTCTACGCACGTTGTCACGACATACGCCACTAGCGGACTACATCAAAGTTACATCGGAAAAATTCTACCAATTCAAATTTGGTGATAGCCCGCTAACAAACAAAATTGAGAGTATAATGCACCTTTTCGCAGAAAACACAAATGACCGCACCCGGCGTTGCCCATTTTCGGCAACATATCTAGCCAGACCGCCTTTCCCTATCTAAGTATGAAAACACAATTTCTGATCTTTAACTCTTTTCTACTCCTTTCTTCGTTTCTCTTTGTTATTTTTGTTTGTTTTGTCTTTCTAAATTCTCTCTTCCCAATCACAACTTATTTTTGAATATCAAAATCTTTAGATAACCAAATACTTTAAACCATAAAGTGTGCGGTTTTACATAGCCATTGGCTCTTACTGCATTGATTGAAATGAATTTTTTGGTTAGTAATTTTCCCGTATAGATCAACCATATATATCTGATATTTTATTTACACTAGCTTCCTTTACATTATATATAACAATTATTTTAAGTTTATATTTTACATATTTTACTTTATACACTTTTTAATTCGCCTCTCCTGCGAAAGGAGATTGTGTTTATGTTTTTATTATCTTTTTAATCGAAATCAGCCTTGCTCCGTCCAGCCTATAAATTGTCATGGCGATTTGCACCATGGATGTATGGCTGGCTCCAGATGAGTGCACGGGGAGGACAATATGTGTACTTAATTTAAAATAAATTTGTTCTTGGTTTGATTTACTTAGGGTGTTAGGCTTGTAACCACGAAGTCCCGGGTTCGAATTCTGGCTAGATGTGAAAAACAACACGGTTAGTCAATCTCCTCTCCCGAGTTCGACTCTTAGTTGTGCAGATGGCAATATTGAGTGGATATTGTGTTGTTGTATATAGGTGCGTGACCTGGTTGAGTGGTGGAATAGCTATAGCTAAACTTCACCAGGATATTAATATAAATAAGGCCATCAGAAACTAAGGTATAGCTCTATTATAAACGATCACGAAATACGTAACTACACAATATAGACAACCACTTATACGCAGATGGTATTGTATGAAAAGGAAATCGCCTCGTTTAGTTAAAAGTTAAATGTTACAAGAATTTAATAATAGCACTTTAATATTAGTATTATACAGGCCCACAAAAAATGTGGTCTGTGATGGGGTACTGACCATACCTATCCCTGAGCCGCTGAACACGAATCTGACCTCAGTTTTCCCCCAACACATCAGGTTTTTTCTTAACAATAAAAAAGTCTGTTGGATCATAATATTGTTTACCCAGCTCATTTAAATCAAACTCCAAAAGTGATTCAACTTTAAAACTTTAACCTAATAACATTGTGGTACTTCAGTAATGACCACATAACTCCAGGGAATCCGTAAAACCCCATAACTCCCTAACCCCATAATCTCTCAACCCAATAACCCTTGGAATAAGATGAAAACAGTGGGGAATCTTGATTGGGGAGTTAATGAGATTGTGATCTCGGACCCTTGCCAACGGCATCCATCCTCATAAACCCACAACCCAGAGAATTCAATTAAAAAATGGGAGGCTCTCGATTTGGGAGGCTCTCGATTGGGGAATCAATTAGATCGTGCCTCAGAAACTTGTTACCAATTGAGCCTATTCCAGCAGCAAATCCTTCTACTAGATAACTCAGTAAAGCCATAATTGCATAACTCTGGAAATATCATAGAAGAATGTGAAGAATCTGAACAGGAGAATTCATGAGATTGTGGTCTCGGAATCTTGAAATCTAGTAGCCCATGACGCCCTTAGGTCTTGAACAGTGAAGCTTTTAGAAGTTTAACCCCGCAATTCTGGGGATTTAATACACAATCATGTGGATGTATGACATTTAAGCACAAGGATCGGAGGTCACAATTTCATTAACTCCCCAATCAAAATTCCCCACCATTTTTTCGGATTCCCAGGGTTATGGGGTTGAAGGAATATGAGGTTAAGGATTATGGGGTTTTACGGTTTCTTTAAGTTAAACACAAAAAAAATTGTTCGGAGCAAACAAAAATTTTGTTGCGTATATACAAAGCAATTTCTTGGTTGATGTTAATAAATTTTAGTTGCTTTAAACAAATTTGTTTTTGTTTGTTATTTACATATAATTTCATTAGTTTGATATTTTGACAGAACTAAGACGTCAGTCACCAAAGCACACTTTTCAATAAATACAATTTTTCCTTTTCAAATTGGGTTTGTTTTCAAAGAATTTTTGAGATACATGCGGTAGTTTTCTCGAAAACAGTTGGAATTATCAAGTTCTTTTAAGTGCACCTTTTTTACGTAGAAATGACTCCTGCATGAGATTTTCTAGTCAAAAGTGCCACTACGTTTCGTAAAAAAAAGAGAAAATATATTCATCAGCTATAGCTCATGAGGCGCTCTCCACGGGCTAGCGTGATGTAATATATAAATTATTATTTATTAGCTTAAAAAATATTTCCTTACCAAATTGGGAGAAGATCGGGCAAAAAAAAAGAAAAAAAATTACAACTTTGACACCCTGTATCTCAGTAAGGAGGCACATTTTATCTAAGTGTTTCAGGTTAAATCTTTATATTTTGGACAATGGATTTTTCAGTTAGCGTATGTATATATTAATGAAACACCCTGTATATTTGTTAACAAGACATGTGTCCAAATGATAGTGAGGCGCGTATAAGAGAATGGTCGGTAATGCAGTTTTTCGTTTTTTTAACTATCTTCCACGTTTTTTAAAAATATGAAAAAAATTTAGGAATAGGCCTTGATAAATGAGTAATTTTCGATGAAAAATCCATTGCGGCCTTCTTTCTTAAAGTGCCAAAAAATGGCAAATTTTTTTTGTATACGAAATTTGCATTTAAAAATTATGAAAAAAATTGGGTAAATAGTCCAACATGTAAGTAACAACTGTGAATTTTTTCGTACAACGTTATCAGAGAAATTTTAAAAAACAAAAATAAAAAAAACCCCACCACTCCTCCAATATGGCGGCTGCAGGCTTGAAATTTTGGGAAAATCATATTTAGGGTAAGCCCCTTCAGAGATTTTACATACTTATCCTGCTATGCCCTTTGATTATAAACCGAATAAATGATAACCACCTAAATACGTTAACGAGGACTGTGAGGTAGTATACAAGATGGTATATCTTGGAGCCTTTGTGGCTTTAAGCCGATAGTGGCTTGAAAAACTTCGACTTTTGTATTGGTAACTAGCGAAGAAACTCAACTAGGGCTTGAAAGTAATAAAACTTACAACTTTGAAATCCGTAATTATCTGGAGCATCCGTCGCTAAAGAGGTAATTTAATTTAACTTTTAACGTGTTATGTTATTTAGACGCAACCTTTATTTAGAATATTTCTTATTTTTTATATACTTTTTCTCATATTTGCCTGTGACTGTTAATAATTTTTTTATTTTTTCCCTCATCAATTCATACAAAAAAAAAATACTTTTACAATTAATTATTTTTTATTTATTTGCTTTCATCATGATTAGAGAATATTATTTAGGTGTTAAGCAAATCAAAACTTACACACTTTTTATTTATTACGAAATTACCTACTTTCTGTATATTGTTGCCCTAATCTGGGCACGCTAATATAATAGTTAGGTAAATACCTTAAAACACTCATTATTGGAGAACCAATCAAAACAACTACTTTTCTAGCTAATACTGGTGAAGTATTGAATTACATAACAGGATTCTTAGCATTTTAAAACAAAAAAAGGCAACAATATACAGAAAGTAGGTAATTTCATAATAAAGAAAATGTGTGTAAGTTTTGATTTGCTTAACAATATTCTCTAATCGAAAAAGTACTTATTTACAATTAACTTATTTGGCACACTTAAAGGGTTCATTAAAATTATTTAACCACAAACTACTTAGTGTTTATTATCAGTACTTTAACTTAGATAACTTCATTAGTGGAACTTTGCTGCATGTTGGACAAAAGTTAGCTCTGATTCGACGTAACATGCCCAAAAGTAATAGAGAAGATCTATATTAGAAACGATACTTATAGAAGGCTATATAGTCCAGTCAACGGAGCGCTAAAATGACCAAAATCTCTAATTGGATTTTGATGAAACCTTGTGCAATGTGTTTGTAATGACGTTAATAAAAAAGTTGAAAAAAAGATTAAAGTAGGAATAATCGGAAGAGGTTCTGTAACTTTTTACTTTTGTGAATTTTTTTTTCGAGATATGGCATCTCTAAAATTCCTAAAAGTGGGGGAGGGGAAATGTAAAAGTTGAAAAAAAAATCTGAAAAAATTCAGGTGAATGTATCATCGAAATATAAGACTTTTTTTATTCCTAACTTTTCTGTAAAGTGCGTTTTCACCGAGTTTTTCCGGAAAACATGAAAAACTACCCCTTTCTTTGAAATTGTAACGCTTTAAAAATATGTAATTTAAAAATTTGAAAAAATTCAGACATATGCACTGAGGCCTTCTAAAAATATTTCTTGTCTCTTGGAATTATTTTGTAACTTGCTATTTTTCCGAGTTACAGGAAGCTTTTCACGATAAATAATGTACTACATTTTTTGAAACCTTTTTTAAAATTTTCAATTTAAAAATTATATTGAACCTTTAAAAATGGTAAAACTATATAGGTTTCATATTTTTTTATAATAATATATATATATAAATCACGCTCATTTTTCGAATTTTCATTATTTTTTAATATGCAAAAATGTAGTACATTATTTATCGTGAAAAACTGCCTGTAACTTAGAAAATTGGCAAATTACAAACAAATTTCAAGAGAGAAAAAATATTTAGAAGACCTCAATGCATACGTTTAAATTTTTTCAAATTTTTAAATTACCTACGTATTTTTAAAGAGCTACAATTTCAAAGAAAGTGGTAGTTTTCACGTTTTTCCGAAAAAACTCGGTGAAAACGCACTGTACAGAAAAATTGGAAATAAAAAAAGTCTTGCATTTCAATGATATTCACGTGAATTTTTTTAGATTTTTTTTAACTCTTACATTTCCCCTCCCCCACTTTCAGGTTAGATTGGTCATATCTCGAAAAATATGCATTTTCTGCAAAAATTCACAAGAGTAAAAACACCTTATTTTGGGTCAAAAAAACGTAAATATATTGTTTTCTTTTTCATTTCTGACCTAATTCTACAAGTTACGGAACGTATCCTACTCTAATCCTTTTTTCATCTTTTTTATTAACGTCATTACAAACACATTAATCAAGGTTTAATCAAAATAATAATAATAATAAACGGCTTTATTAGAAAAATGTAGATGTATAAATACAAGCACATTACTTTTATCAATTTACAAGGCGAAGGTTAGCCGTGTGGCTATTCTTATGCTTAACCTTATAAATCACTTACCTACCTACCATTCATTAGCACTCAAATTAGAGGTGAAGCCCCCCCCCCCCGTTGACTGGACTAATAATCCGACCGCGAAACCCTGCTTTTTTAAATATTTTTCGTATTAAGACTTTCTTTAGGATATGTTTAAGGAAATTATAAGCCGCAAGAAACTGCATAATGACAAGTTGTCATCTATGAGCTTCTCGTTTTATAATTATAATAATAATAATAATAATAATAATAATACTAATATTTAGTAAAAAGAATGTAATAAACGGTAACAAATTTATAATTTTTTAGGCGATTTCGACTTTTACGATAATAGTGGTATAGTGCTACTGTAGTACTACAGTACTGCTACTATCTAATACATACTGCTGTTCTGAACGTGCTATTTTACCATTAGCCCGGAATGTAGCACTTGGATGAATATGAAAACCAAAATAATTCTACGTCTCCGTTAAGAACAAAAAACTACTGTTTAGATTTGCAGTAATAGTACTATGTTACTATGTTAGTATTATAGTAAAGCAGTATCATGGTACTGCTGCTGTCTCACTAAACACAGTCCGGAAAGTAAAACTTGCTGGTTTAGCCCAATAATTTTCTGTTCTGGTAATATAAGCAAGCAATGTTACACCTGTTGGATAGCAATCGTATCTTTTATTGCTCTTATTTGCCAAATGCTACACTTGCGTAATAGAGAAGAAATTAACGCTGGTGTAACACAATATTTATTTATTTATTTTTTTTTATTTAAAGGAAATATCCACATCCGTTCTAATGGAGTTGTCAGCACATAGTCGTTCGATAGTGGATATGAAAGAAACAGTTATTAAACATCAAGATTTATTACCCAACGTATTAGCAGCTCATGTCATGTGATACGACAGCAATATATTATGGTTTAGGTGAAAATACTGAAAAACGGATATCAGTTGACTCTTATAGGTGAGCGGGGCGCAAGTTTTACTGAAATTGCAACCAAGCAACCAAGTTCATCGCAGCATGCATGGGAAAGCTTCATGTGGCTTACTTTCAGTGGTCTGCTTAAAACTTTGGGCAAAAACTTTGAAAGTGGTAAGTCCTTTTACACTTTGTATTTGCATTTGTTGAAAACTTATAGCGTGTCCACCTTCATTTGGAATTATGGTTGGGAATTTGACTCACCCAGTTTGGGCCCGACAGATTATGGATTTTGTAAATATACAAATGCAAAATGCTTATTACCAACAACTTTACCTGAAGACACGGAAGTTGCACCACCTGTGAAACTAACAAAATACTCTTGGGCCAGCATTAGCCCATGTCAAAACCGAAGATGCGGGTGCAAAAGTACATTTTGGGGTGGGCTTTACTTAATTTTGAATGCAAGTTTACAAAGTGTTCATTCGCCCTATTAGCTACTTCCCGTGGTTATTTTATTAATTTATTACTAATTTTCATTTCTCGTAGGTTACTGGACTTACTTTTGTTTTTACCTAGATCTGTGTTGATAATTAACCAAGCAACCTTAGATTTCCTTTGTGGCTTTAGTGTAAAGATTGTCATTATATAATCTCTTGGCCGCCTTTATGAATTTTTCATAAGCTTCCTTGTAAAACAACTACTCCCGTCATCTACTTATTTGGTTGATACCAAATATGAAGATGTTTTAATTTTTACGAGTATACCTGAATACTAAAAAATACCCAGTTTTTCTTCCCTATTATTAGTTTTTACAACAACAAGGGAAAAACATACACCTTTGTAATGTATTAAGGTACCATAGGTGATTCAAAATCACATTTTTCCCACTGTACACATTAAGCCAGATTTCTCTACCTACATATTGCTCAAACAAACTAGTCGATGGGCTACGTCCATTATTTAAATGATAATGTTCTTTCGATTAGGCATTTAAATATTGATATTTTTATCTACAAAACTACTTAAAACTGATTAAAGAGTTATTTTCAAGGATTAACAGTCACATCAAATTGTAGATATGTTTAAGGCATTTAAACATATGTACAGAGTGTTTTAAATAAAAATTTTTTTGAAAAAAATGTTAAGAAATGAAACTCAATTTTTTCGAATATTTTTTTACCTCACCATGTACATGAACTGCGTTAATGTTTTCTTATAAACTTTCTAATTAGCTTCAATTTATGTTATTCTGTTATATTGGAAATTCTTTTCGGTTTTAGAGAAATAAATTAAAAACACTTTTTCCGATTCCAAACTGATTTTTTTAAAATAACTTTGAAAAGAATGTAAATAATAATGTTGTGCTTTATTTGTAAAAGACATATCACAAACAATATTCAACGTAAAAAACAGCAACAAGAAACAAAAGAAATAAATATTTTTACGAGACTGTACGCAAGGTCTACTCCATACATCAAAATGTACTAAATAGGAAATTGCAAAATTTTTATTAAACAATTAAAAAAAAACATCAATTAAAGCTAATTAAAACCTTTATAAAAAAACATTAACACAGTTCATGTACAGGGTGAGGTAAAAAAATATTCAAAGAAATTAAGTTTCATTTCTTAATAATTTTTTCAATTTTTTTTTTCTAAATCACTCTGTATGCATGTTTAAAAGCTTTAAAAATGTATACAATTTGATGTAAAAAAGTTACAAGTCTGGGGAGTTTTAAGTGGCGCACTCTGTATAGTAATTATTTCTCAGAACAGCAGCATATTTATATTATTCCTGTCTAAATTACATGTGATTCAGTTATTATGCAATAAAATTTCGTATTCGTTCTTATTATTATTACAATCATTATTTTGTTTTCACTGAAGTTGCTACTGAATTGCTACAAATAGCGTAAGTCTGTCGCTTTAGCAGTCTTTGCGGAATCGAGAAAACTGGGTCATTTGATAGCCTGATTTTTGTGCGCCTCCTAACGCTGCTGTTATGCCAATTAAATTGTGCTCCTCTCAAAATTTCTATAAACTCATTGAAATTTTTACATGTGTTGCTGCTGCATACTTTGTGAGGTGATGTTAAGAAAGCCTTCGATAGCGTATAGATCCCAGGACTACTTCACAAACTAAATGCACTGGACGTTCCTATGCACATAACGAAACTTATTCACTCTTTCCTGACAGGTAGACCGCTGCAGGCCAGGGTGAATAACAAGCTATCAACTCGACGGGATATGCGTGCGGGACATTGCTTGTCGCCGAAGTTGTACAAATTATACGTCTTCGTCTTTCCGGAGTTCCCGAACACGAACCTTGCCAAGTACGCCGATGACACGGCCATATATGTGCATTCACATAACGCGCAAGCGGCTAATATGCTACTGAAAGCACATATGGCCCATGCCGCGGCGTATTACGACAAGTGAAAGATTCAGATCAACGCCGAGAAGTCTGAGTCAATTCTTTTCACGCGCCGGTTCACAGAGAACTGCATTCTAACGCCAATTTCGATCAGGGGGCAGCAAATTCCAACTAAATGGTGCGTGAATTATTTGGGGTTAACCTAGACAAAAGACTGACGTTCAACACTCACATTAACAAGACTGTACGCAAGGTCTACTTCATGTCCAGGAGTCTGTATCCATTCCTAGCCAGAGGTAGCGGACATAACAGGACGAATAAGAAACTGTTGTAGACAATGGTAATCAGGTCGGCCATCACATATGCGGCGCCGGTGTGGTGCAGCATACCGGTCACGACAATGAGAAAACTTTGAGTCCTCGAACATAAATTTATGCGCCTCATCTCTGGTTCGGACGGACGCACCTCCCTCAGAGATTTATATGCTCGTTGCTACGACATAACCCCACTAGCGGACTGTGTCCAAGAAATTTCTCAAAAATTTTATGAATTCAGACTGGGCGATAGTCCACCAACCCGCAACATAACCCGAATCAGACAGCATAATGCAATCCTTTTCGATATTCCTTTTTGTTCTCTTGTCCTTTTTTGTTTCTAAATTCCATCTTGACCAACAAATTCTCAAAAACCAAAATATTTCGAACGGTTTTTTTTCGCGTTTTCTTTTCCCGTGAAAATTAAATAAGTGCCTTACCTAGTGAGTGATAATTTTTTAGTGTTTTCTTTTAATTAGCTTTAGGTCCGTGAGGACACATTTTTAATGTTAATTTGGTTTTTGAGTTTGCCTGTGGCAGACAGGAGTACTAATGTATAAGTTATTTGTCGTCAAACCAAGTTGGACCTGCCCCGTCCAGTCCTACAATCACCTCGGCGCTGCGTACCGTAGTTGTCTGGCTGGATCTGGGCCAAGTTCCGGGGAGGTACATACTTTGTAACATTTAATTTAAATAAATGATTGTTGTTGTTGTGACGAGACCTCGATCGGAGAAGTTAAGCACGCCGGGCGAGTCCGTCACTTGAATGGGTGACCATATCTTATCTCGCCGCCCTGGTTAAGTGGTAAAGTAGCATTAGCTAAACTTCGTTAGGACGTTAATATAAATAAGGCATTAAAAAAACACCACTGGAAAGAGACTATCATGCGGCTAAATGCATATACCTTAATGAAATACATCAACCTAAACACACCACACATAATAGACATCCCCCAAATTCAAAACCAAGACTGTCCGAAAGGTGGCTACACATTTGAAAAAATGCAAACGACATCTATTGCCTACCGCTACTGTCAGTGTTGGAGCTGGGGATCGAACCAAGTTCACGTTAGATAGTGTTACCAAGCATACTCTCCACTGATACGTCGAAATTTACCAATTTCTCCTAGATTGTTATTAAGATAGATCAATTTTATTATTATTCATCTTAAAATCACTCGGTTTTCTAATTTAGTTGGCTCACTTTATCGCAAGTGTAAATTAACTCTCGGAAAAAGTACTTTAATGGCTTGGAACTTTCCGGAAAACAAATGACGTTTTTTGCAAAGTCAACTTATATATTAAATGTATTAGAAACTTTTTCTATTATGATGTTTGAGCGGCGCTGGATTTTTTTGTTTGCCCCCTAACCTATTAATCTTTGACGACATGCCGCTGCATTAGTTCTGCTGTCACAGGAGAGGAGAAAGAATTATTTCCGGCGCTTTGCCTTTCTAAAATACAGGGAGACTCATTTTAATGGAATTGGATATGACAAAGAAATGAAATCAATAAGAAATCACATTGGAATCGTAAAAATGTCCACCGCATTTTATAAAAAATAGTTAAAACCGGGAAATTATATTTCTGAATTATAATAATTGTCAAATAACTTATTTATTTAACTTACTTTTTAAGAGATTTTGATGGATTTTAAATTTGGAAAAAGCGATAAAAGTAATGTAATGAGAAAAATATAAAATATCTAAAAGCACATAATTTTTTCAATACAATACTTTTTATAAGTATGCGCATGCAGATTGGCATTGGCTTCCTTAAAGTAAGAATAATATGTATAAATGTAGCATAGTATATCCACTTTAAGAATGCAGTAGTCCTAAAACTGGTTTACACATCCATATGCGCCGTAGGTATATTTGATCGATTACTGTATAGATCGACTCATTCTCCACTGCAAAGCTGTGTCCATGTTTTTTTCTTCGTCTTGGGAGCATTTTGTTCAATTCTCTTATAGCCTCTTTCGGCATTAACCCTTGGATGTTTCATTGTGCTAATTATAAAATGTTTTCATGATTAGTTTTGATTATGTCCAGCTACATAATTCAATTTCTTCGTTCTATTTCAAATATTACCTGAATGTGACTTTATAATTTTAAAGCAAATGAGAAATGAGAAGGGTCTATAAGGCTGGTTTTCGGTCTAATTTACTTTTGGACAACAATAACTGAAAAACATTTTTTTTTATTTACCATCAATATCGAATGGATTCCACCGCAAACGGAACTTTCCTCCACCCACCTCCCCTTTTTGTATCCCCCTAAACTATTAAATACCAAGCATTCAGTAACAGATTTACTTAGATGTTTTTGCACTTAAATAATGTAAAGTACTCTTAGGCAGTCATATTCCTTTACAAAAAAATTGACCTTGCCAGCCCCTCCCTCACTAATTGAACTTTTTTGAATATTGAGAAAGGGCCTATTCTAAATAGTTAGCTTTATTGGTTATTAGATCACAGTTTGTTGAACTTAAACAGGGTTTAGGTATCGATGACAGAATTATGTGATGCCAATAAGGTTATCATAACATGCAACATGCGTCGAGTTAACAGTATTCAAGTGTTTTGGTGTTTGGGAAAACTATTTTAGATGTACAGTCAATGCAAATACAGTACAAATACAGTACAGTAGGTACAGTCAATACAAATAAAAAGACCTTAAGTGTACTTTGCGAGGGGATTTCAAACTTATCACAATCGTCACAAGAATTCGCCCTTTACCCGCCCAGTATTTACAAACTTAAAATAAAGTGCAGATTGGGGTGTGACTTAAAAGAAAGCTGCGCCATGCACAATTTGTGTGGGCAAACCATGTATGATTAGATTAGGCTATGGCCGCTATTAATTTTGAACAGCGTATTTCCAGTTGTCCAAAAATGACATTTTGTCATCAGTCCAATATGTAAATAAGTCCAACTGACTCTGCCAGAACCGTTAATGAAAAAAAAATAATACGATAAATTTGGATTTTGTGCTTAGTTTCCGGATCATGTGAACAGATTAGAAAATATATATATATATATGGGACATTCCACGTCAACCGGATCACTGCTGCGGCCAAAATTTGAAGCGACGAAAAAATACGTATGAGGGCTCAATTTGGAGCCTGAACTCAGAACTACAAAAAGCCGTATGCGCCTTTGTAAAAATCAAGAAGGCGGCATCAATATGGCGGCCATAAACTTAAAAATTGATGATAAATGATAAAGAAGTTCAATTTTAGAGTCGTCAAAATGAACCTACCCGGTTTGAAACTACTCAAAAGTAGTAACCGGAGTTAATGATAAAAAATTTGGTACAATAACTTTGAAATCACAAAATAGCGGATCCAAGATTGCGGACTTTTTGCCAAAACCTGATGTAAATGCCTTTAAAAACAGCAGATTTGTTTAAAAATGGATTGGCAGGGATCCTTAATGTCACTTATCTCAAATCCTGTGTGATAATGGCGGACCCAAGATGGCGGACGTATGCCCGAAAGTCCCACCAAATTGCCTTTGGGAACACTGAATCCCGTTGAAAATGGATTTCCGGAGGTTTTTAACATCGCTCCTTATAAATCTGACGTGAATAATAGGGTGGGGCGAAATAAAGACAAAATTCTTTTTTCTGGAAATCGACCTAGCACTACTGCCAAAAACTTGCATTTTCTAGTCTACATTACTTTTATGTTTTACTTTTTGAATTAAAAAAATATCCTGAGGGTCCGCCCCACCCTTGAATTTTGACTCTTTTATTTTTTTTAAATCAAACTAGCACTAGCGCAAAAAAGTTGATTTTTGTGATCTAAATCACTATTATGTTTTAATTTTTGAAATAAAAAAATGTCTTGAGGGTCCGCCCAACCCTTGAATTTTCGCTGTATCAATATCAGATAAAATTGATTGGTATTCTTAGCAGTTCCTCGCTTATCCTGATTAATTCATCAAAATAACCCAGAGCTCACCACGTGGAGGTGACTGCTAATCGAGCTCCTCCCTACACCACCCAACCTCCCACCAATGCAGGTGTAGTCTTAGCATTTATATTCTTTTTTTGTTTCAAATTTTGGCCGTAAACTCTGGGAATGAATTTTGGAGCGAATAAAGCCGTCTCTTCTAATGTGGCCACACACTGATGCCGAAGCCTGCGTCACAAGCTTAATATGTCTTTCCACAGTTTGTGTATGACACGGAAACTTCGGAATTTCTGGCGATTCTCCAGTTCCTATAAAACCTTTTAGTTCTTCGTCTGAGTATTTTGCCAATGCTGGTGGATCGGTTACGTCAATGTTTTGCCATTCTAATATTTCGGTATAGTCTTCAGCCTCAAAATTAAGCGGTGGTATTTTGAAGATTCTTACAGCTGTCCTGTTGCTTTTCGCTTTAGCACTTCTAGCTTTTAGAATACGGCGTAAGGCAAGCTCCCTAATATGTTGCCGTTGATCATTAACCATACAAAGAACTACATTTTCTGGATGCGCGAAATATGCATTTCTTTGAATCGCAGAGTCTACGTGTTTTCTGTCACACTCATCTAAATATCGCGTAAGTTTTATTAGATGAAACAGGTTATTTGCACCATCTGTACACAAATTATTTTTTTTTATACGGAACCAAATAGGAGCATATACTTTTACCACATATGTCGCAAGTTTCTTCAATTTTTCGCAAGGATCATTGGTGGCAACATATAGTCGTAATATTCTGTTGGCGAAAGTAACCCATCGAGCGTGAGCCAACTTGCCTGGATTTCTTTTCTCTAGATCCTCAGACACAGTTCCACTTGCTACGGCTTGACTGATCTCTAGTAAATATTTCTGATCAGAACTTAGATCTTTTACGTCCAACAATGGTATTTCAGATTCAATTTTATCAAATTCCACTACAGGTAGTGTCTCACAAGTTTGTAGTAGAGTTCCAATTGGACCTGAAAAAGTTTTTGGTCCAGTCGTTGTACCATCTACGCTATAAAACAAGTGACGAAGAGGAAGCTCATTACCATGTTTCGTTTCAAATCTAACTCAATTAGTCGCAAAATTCCCCCTTTTATACCAGTATTAGTAACTGTTCCATCACATCCTAATGCGACGAGCTGTGATAAGTCAGCATTTGACTTTAAGTAATTTAGTATACTTTTTGAGCAACTACGTGACTTTCCGGATTCTGGACTTACGTGGCCCATATATTTGGAATTGGGTTCTTCAATTAATACAATATGCTCTTTCACAACATTTACTCTATAATATTTTTTACCATGTCGTTCCATTTTTAACGTCCTGTCCTTTCTGCCATCAAAATAAACTGACTGAGGGTATTGGCTTTCACGTTTTCCAGCAATTTGAAGTAGGTTCCTCTGTCTCTTTCTTGCCCTTCGAATTTTCGATCTATCTATTACATTACTTTTTGCAAATTCCGACACGATGTCAAAATCTTTTAAAACAGCAGAAGCAATTCTTGCTGCTGCACGATCAGAAATAGAAGTCCTATCACATTCTAGAGCCACTGTGGGTATAGATTTTCGCATCTGGGATGACTTAATCCCTGAAGAAGTAGACGGTTCATTTTGTATTTTACAGACAAACTCTGTTTCTGTTTCTTGTTCAGGGATTAATTCTTCGTCTTCTTGTTCGATGTCAACATCAACTTCAACAACTTCTTGAGTAACACTTGCGTCTACTTTCAATTTTCTAACCCTTTGTTGCAAACCTAATTTTCGATTTATTCTATTAACCATCTGTTTTGTTGTTTTAATATCAACTCTCCCAATAGCCATTTTCCGAACTGTCCTCTGGTCGACAATAAATTCTCGTTCCAATTTAGGGATTTTCTTATTTTTACTACAACTACAGTTTAAAAAGTTATTGCACTTACAGTAAGATATATCAAAAAGTGTTGATTTTGCATGGTTTAAAAAAGATTCTGCTTTTATTTTGAAAAAGTCTTTTTTATGTGAAGATTTTTTTATATTCATATACTTTTTGTGATAGTCTTTTAACTTTGTTACTATTCTTGGCTTACTGAGGGTCGGAATTGAAGCCGTATCCCATTGTTGTTGTATTTTCTGTATAAGAATCTGAGAAATATCAAAAAAAGTTGCTTCCTTAGAATTAACTTCAGGCATTAGATTATCACGAATATGTAAGTAACACTTCATAATATCATAATATGTCGGTAAAACTCTTTTGTCCAAATCATTTCCTAGTCCAAATATAGGGCAGGCACTTTTCTTTCTAGTTTTTACAGTACTTGCACTTGCCATTTTCTGCCTACTATTTTTACTAATATAGAATAAAATTCACTAACTATAAAAACACCGCTTAATATTATTTGCGTCGCACTACCACCTCGCATAACACTTCGCAAACAACTAAGGGAATAAAAGACGCATGTCGCATAGGTCGCCTAGCCTGGTCAAGGTCATAAACAAGCAATTATCAGAAACCATAATATACAAAACAACTGGAAATATGCCGACAACAGATACGGCCAGGTGGTCATAGTGCCACATGTAATTGTGCAATGTTTAATAGTATTATATGGTAATTTCCCAAAAAATACGATTTTTCAGATACGCGGCGGACCCTGAAGACTACCTTTGTTCAAGTTGAATTTTTTAGGGAGGTTTTAGATACTGTAGAACTCCTTAATTATTGATAATGCAAAATCAAAATACATGTTGTAAGAAGCAAAAATATACTTTTTGAATAAGATGAAATTTACGTTAAATGATTTTTTTAAGTGTCGGGCGGACCCTGAAGATGATCTTTTATCAAAAAAAGTAAAATATTTATTTAATCCTTGGTGTAAAAAGCAACTTTTGACAAGTAGTGCCTAAACGATTTCAAGAAAAAAAAATTCGCCCCACCCTAGTGAATAACCCTAAATTAGAAAATGGTGGATCCAAAATGGCGGACTTATGACACAAATCAAACTGCAGATGTTTCAACAATTTTGATTAGAAATGAGAATGTTCGTTTTCAGAGGTATATGATTGTAAATGTACTATTATGAAATCAAAATCAAACAATGGCGAATTCATTCATTTATTTAGATTAGAAATACTTCAAACAATAAATGTTGCGCTGCGTAATGATGAGAGCTATGATATACTTTTCGACATTACTTTTTAGATCAGTTGCATTGCGTGATCCCAATGCTTTAGGTGAAACTCAGTAAGAGTATTTTTCAAGATAGTTGTTGTCACTTAACAGTCTTTCTCTTACGGCTTTTTGTAGTTCTGAGTTCAGGCTCCAAATTGAGCCCACATATTTTTTCGTCACTTCCAATTTTGGCCGCGGCAGTGATCCGGTTGACGTGGAATGTCCCATATATATATATATATATATATATATGGGACATTCACATATATATATATATATATATATATATATATATATATATATAAATATCAGTTATATAATGCCTCATTAGTGAACTAAAACCGAGATACAACCACGTACTTTCATATATTGTTATTTAAACTAAAGAAAAAACCGCTGCCCAAGGAATCACTACTTCCACATCCAGATTCTCTATCCAAGTCACTCACAACGAAAAAATTTTGTATCTGGAGATAATTGTTTATGGAACTTTACTAATATAATATTTGAAATCCTCTACCCCAAAAACCCATAAAACGATACTCCACATCGGTAGTGGTGTGGGGGTGGTGATAGAGGTAGTAGTGGGGGGTGGATGAGGTAAAAAATTATTTTGAAATTTCTGGTTCTTGTACATACACCGAGGGGGCAACCGCTGAGGGGAAATAGTGTACAAATCGGAGGAATTAGGAAGGAAATAGGAAGGAATTGAAGGTATTTCGAAAGGAATTATTAGGTATTAAGGGAATTACAGGGGAATTTGGAAGAAATGAATATTATTACGAGGTATTAGAAGGGAATTAAGAGGAAATAAAAGGTATTAGGAGGGAAGTAGAGCGTAAAAATATTGAAATGGAATGTTTATCTTGAAGAATTACATACCAATTCTTATATAGAAGACGTCAGTGTTGTAAAAACAGCGCAGAGATTAGCGCTAAAAATATCTAGTAGAGAAAACATATTTAATTTAATTAAACTACCGATGATACTATGGACTTCTAGTTCAGTAATATAACGATTTATATCGGACAAAATTCATAAAGTTTTGAAAATTGGTAGAAACGTTAAGGATAGCATAAGAATTACTAAACCGAAAAGTTCCCATCCCTAAATAGTGTGCTTCATCCCCTAGGACGCCGTTTCCACCCCCCATTTTGAGGTTTTCTAGATTATCTCGGGAACGGTGCACTTTTTGATCAATTCCTTATTCCTTATAAATTTTTCTATAAAAAACGTCTCTACACTTTTTTTCCTAAAATTAATAGTACCGTGGGAAATAAGGCGCACACATAAGGGTTGGTTCCGGTCAACACAATAAATTGTAATCTTTACTATAATCTACTTTAATGTTCAATGCTTAATGCTAAAGCAGTAGCTAATAAACTCCACCTAACTCCACTTCCACCCTCTCACCTCTATAAAATAACGCGATTTTTAAAGAAGCGAGAATATTGTATATTGTACTTGGCGTGTGGTGTCCCCTGTAGGCCGAATCCACTAATTATCAAAAGGTTACCTACGTTAATTAATCTTCATCGTCTTCCATAGATTCGACATTCATGCATGCTTGTCCATGGTAATGGTAACACATTGTGGAGCAACGTAAGCCTGCTCTTCTGCAACTGCACCTGTTTTCACACCCTAATTTCGATGAACAAGAAATTAGTGTTATAACAGATTCGGGAGCCGGTTCTTTTGTTGTCATAGTTCGGGTTAATATACCGCCAGCTTTTTTCCATCCCCAATTAGTAGATTCTAGGGCAACGTTTTTCCATGTTTGAATTTGGTAAAAAACGCGATATGAGTCACCGAGCAGCAGCAGAGGTTGTTGGTAGTTTTGATAATTTTATAGTATTGTTCGCTTTACCAACAAGTTTGTTAAAAGTCATGAATCTGTATACATCTAGACTTTTTTCTGCGGCGGTAGAGTTGTATAAAGCTAGAACAAATCGCTCTCCTACGTCTACAATTTCTCCATGACTAGCATTTTCATTATTAAAACTTTGTACGATGTCTTGTAATACTTCAGTAATCTAACAGTTAAAATTGTAATATATTGGACAAAATTCATAAAGTTTCAAAAATTGCGTGCTTCATCTAGAGGACGTCGTTTCCACCCCCATTTTGAGGTTTTCTAGATTATTTCTGGAACGGGGCATTTTTCCATAAAAAAACCTATATACAGAATTATTCCTTATAAAATTCTCTTAAAAAACTTCTGTAAACTTTTTTCCTAAAATTAATAGTACTTTGGTAAATGAGGCGCAAATGTAATCAGCGCAAGTCATATAATTCGCTGAATATCCGTACGGCAATTTCCAAAGCTGTCTTTACGCGAAAAATATCTATACACCACCACAATGTAAAAAATTTCAATTTCTCCCACTACATCTCAGACGATCCAAGGTCGCTGCATTATTTTAGAGCTTGCTGTAAACGCTGTTACTGTTCAGGGCTGCCAATGTGCGGGATTTTATGCAAAAACCGGGTATTTTAAACCCACTTTCGGGTAAAATCGAAACCGGAAGTCGGCCATTTTGGTTCTTTACATTATATAATTGGAAATTATATCCCATATCACTACACCCAATTTGAAAAAAATCCATTCGCCCTTTCAAAAGTTACAACACTGTCCCTTTCGGCTGAGCGACCCGGAATACAATATTTTCGCTTCATCAAAAATCGCGTTATTTTATAGGGGTGAGAGGAATTTATTATAATTTTAGGCGGACTTTAGTAGCTACTGCTTTAGCTGTTAAGTATTGAACTTTAAAGTAGATTATAGTAAAGATTACAATTTATTGTGTTGACCGGAACCAACCCTTATAGACTGGCGATACATGACCAGTCAGGTGCAACGTTTTTAAAATGTATGCCAATCATACATATGAATGAAATTACCATGAATATGCCGGAAACGCAAATTTTAGGCAGTCGTCGCGTGCAGAAGGGTGTGCAAATCGATTTTTTTTGTTTTTTTTTTTGTTTTTTTTTATTTTAAAATGAATGCCAATAGTGCCAAACGATAAGCCGTGAAAAAGAATCCAGCGAAAATTCATTGGCATGCAGTTTCCGCGCGCAAAACAACTGTGAATGCGCACATTAAATCGTAAAATTTTTCGGTGTTCTTGATTTTGGATGATTTTGATTTTTTTTCAAAGCTTTTCGTTTGGCACTATTGTCATCCATTTTAAAATTAAAAAAAAACAAAAACAAAACAGAAAAAATCGATTTGCACACCCTTCTGCACGCGACGACTGCCTAAAATTTGCGTTTCTGGCATATTCATGGTAATTTCATTCATATATATGATTGGAATACATTTTAAAAACGTTGCACCTGACTGGTCATGTACCGCCAGTCTATTATGTGTGTGCCTTATTTCCCACGGTACTATTAATTTTAGGAAAAAGTGTAGAGACATTTTTGATAGAGAACAATTTTGTATATAGGTATTTTTATCAAAAAGTGCACCGTTCCCGAGATAATCTAGATAATCTAGAAAATATTAAGGAGGAAATAAAGGTATTTGAGGAATTAGGGGAATTACAAGGAATTAAAGGGGAAATAAAAGGTATTTTTCTAGAATAGGTATTAGGTGTACAAAATTTCACCAGCGGTTGCCCCCTCGACATACACTAAATCACAATTTTTTTTCTTCCCCTTTAATAATGGGGTGGGGGTGGTAATGGGGGTGTTTAATGCCAAAAAAAATTTTGAGACCTTAGCTTCTCTTGTATATTCGAAATACCCATTTTATGGAATCTCACCTGCTTAATTCACCTATTTACCCCAAATTTACCCCAATTTACCCCCCAACCCTTCGACGGAACAAGATGAAAATATAATCTAGTTCCAGATCTCGTTAAAGTACATACGTGTACCAAATTTCAAGTCAATATCTTAAACTGTTCCAGAGTAAACGTGCGCACAAAAAAAGTTACAGACCGACAGACAGAATTTTTTTTCTTTCTCAAACTTAAAATCTCGACGTTTCATGACATTCTAAGCCTATTTAAACAATAAAAATTTTAAAAATTTTTTTTGTAGTTACTATACTTCCACTGGATGTGGAAGTAAAATCAGTGAGAACGATATTAAGAATCTCGAACATGAGCACTATTTTAATAGAAATTGTACAAAGGTCCAAAATTGCCGGGACTGGGTCACTTATTCAATGGACTTGGCAAAGTTATTTAGTTCAAACTAGGGCATTAGTTCCTGCTCACTGGTCAATATTCTGAAAGATGATAACAATAGTATCATTATTGGTAGAGAGCTCTCTTGGCAGACTTTGCAGGGTCATAATGATAAGCGCTTAAACTTTAGAATATTATTTAATAATAAATAATGAATAAGAATTACCAACAGCTACAAATATCAATGTTATGCTAATGACAGGTGAACATTTTCGTTACAGCTTTTATTGCTTTGTCAATATAATTAATACAAGACATTTAACTTAAACCCTTCTCCGTATTGAATACAATTAAAATATAAATTAAATAATACGGTTGCCTAAATACATTATTATGTAAAAAAATGTAAGAAGTTTATATATAGTTAATTTTTAAAAAAGTTTAAGACGGAGGTCCTCTTTCTGTGAAATTGTTGGGCGTGACTTGTGCCTTGTGCATGTGCATACCTGGTTATACTAAAGGTGGCGTCACGTACTAAATTAATATAATATAAGTTTTCTATTTAAATATTGAATTGTATTTAAGGTAAGATTACTGTGAATAGTAGTTTAGTATATTTATATTTAGCAACAGATCTATTCTCAAGGTAGAAGTAAACCAAACTAACTAAAAAAATGACAGTGTGCTTTTATTTATGAAAACAATATAATAGCTGCACCACTATAACAAAATTAATTAAAAACGTCGGTTCGAGTGATTTGATTGATGTTGCTAATTGATGCTGCATTCAAAATTTTAATTACATTTTTCGCTATTATAGCTATGAAATTAAACTGATTGTAAGAAGCAAATAACCACATTTTGCATAATATGAAATTAATGAATTATAAAATCTGCTACTAGTATATTTGAATCAAATTACATGCGTAACTATCTATAGTATTTTTCGAATAACACATACAATTTGAGACAACAGTAGCAAGCTCATAATAATGATGATTTCTCAATGAACGTGTGTCCACTTCTCACAACAATATTTAAGTACAGTAGCGACATATCGGCATATGTGGGTAATTCACTGCAACCAGTATGAGCAATTTTTCCTTCAGAGACAGAAAAATTTACATTTGATTTCGGGTAAATGATTCTTATCATTCTTGCAGACGAGCAGAGGTCTTCTGTGTTCAACAATGTGCAGTAAGTGTGAAGGCCGCTTATGTGAGATCTCACCTAATTCTGTTACTGAAGTTGATGATAATGGTGGTGACGAAATGGACGAGTATTTATTAGATGGTTGGTAATGGGTGCCAAAATTGCGACCCCAGTATAATTCTTTTAGTTATATTTTATTTAAAATATTTCTGTGTACTTCTTTGTTTTTAGTAAAATTAAAGTAAATAATTCTCCAAGAAGCGCTATATTCCTTAATGCTCCTCAAATTTTATTTAACACTGTTTCTAATATTCCCATCAGTAAATGAGATAGGCCTAAAAAAACTAAAAAACGGCTGCCGTTTTTCAAGATGTCGGCCTCAGCACGGCATCCACGAACGTTGATTTTTGATATATTATTACTAGGCACTAGTACTAGGCATATACGAAGTCTCTTGTTTAGGGGAGATATTTCCAAGTAAACCCCTAATATGATTGGATTATATGTAAACAATATGTAAAAACTTGACTTTTGTTAAAAAGCGACGCACGACACGGCGTTTATGTAATAGACAGAAAAATATATAAACATTTGTAAATTATATATGAGTCTGGGCATTGCAATTCTTTCATAACTCCAACAATTTTGCAAGTGATAAGTTAATTTTCGATTTATAATAACGATTATTTAAAAAAATATATAGGGTATTATTGCTCGGTAGTAGTCCAATTGTATTTTATCTTTCACTAAGTAAAACTTAAGTAAGTTTATGTGAGTTAAAGTGCACGTTGGCATTTATTTTGACGAGAAGGTTGACACTGTCGCAAACTTCTGAAGCAGTTTTAACAAACTCCAAAACACTTTAATACTATCACTCGAGACGCGTTTCGCCAACCATGTTGGAATTATCTGGATACCATTAAAATTAAAGTATTTACAAAATTTCCTGTACAAAACTAATGTCATGATTGAACGCACTCAACCATAGGGAACTTGCACAATTTTTTTTTATTGCATAAAAATGTTCAAATATGTAAGAAAATAGGATATGCAAAATAAATGTAAGTAAGTAATGTAAGTAATTAATTTCTTATCAATAATTAAAGTTCCACGCGCAACGAATCATTTGAAAACAGTGCCTAAGCGTGTGACGTCACGGTGCACGACGCTCATAATGTTGCGGTAAGATAGGTGGATAGTACACTAGCAGCGTATTTACATTATACAAATAATGCTGAATAGATACTTTCAATAATAGAAAATATAACTTGCAATGGAAAATATGTCAACCTATTTGAAATACTGTATTGTACCATTGCATTGTGTAAAAGAACGCCTAATAAAATATCTCTACGGTTACCACGAGATAGTCGTCGGACCAAATGATTAAAAGCTTGCAGAAGGAATAATGAAGAAGATATTTCACAAAAAAGTGGTGGTGTGTGTGTTTGTGTGTGTAGTAGATCATTTCAATGTAAGTGTATACAGTTAATTATTTATATGCTTGTTGGTGACAAGGGCGTTTTGATTTTCAGTTTCATAAGTATTTATAAAGTAAATTAAATTAAAGGGAAATAAATACCTTATTTTTGAATAAATAGATGTCGATTTTTAAAAATACGTATTTTATATGGTTTTTGATAATACTTCCTCTTTAGAAATGTATATATATATATATATATATTATTGGCAGCTGTGACAAATTAAATATAAAGAGAATGGGGCCTAAAATGGTATGATCTTAAAAAAAATCGATTTTCTTTAAATGGTTATTATATTTTTCGCCATTTGATCGGCACATTTCTAAAACCGTAAATATAACTCGTAGAGGGAAAAAATCATATTATCATGTTAGTGATCGAATTCTGAACAACTTTCAAAATGTCCGTCTGTCTGTCCGGGCGTCACGTTTCTTGTAAGCACGATAACTCAAGAACGGAAAGTTGTATCGTATTGAAATTTGCACAGTAAGTTAGTGTTAGCTAGAGGAAAAATCTTATTTTTAAAAAATCGATCAGTAAATATAAAAGTTATGAAATATTTTATGAAAAAAAATATACATGAAGACTGCTGTAACATTTGATAAGATTCTACAGACACAAAAATACTGCATAATATGCCGACGAGCGTTCCGCCAATCAATATAGCATCATCAAGAGATAATTAACATTCGCAATATAGTAATTACACTAAAAAAATTTACTTATTTTCAACAAACTGCGAAGAGTATACCATAGAATATTCAAAAATTATAAAAAAAATTCAATAATTTGGCGAAGAGTATAATGTTTACCCTAGTTTGTTATTTCCGACGTTTTAAAAATAATGCAAAAGGTGTAATATATTGGTTATATTTGGCTCATTACTTCTACATCAAAACGTGTATTTCTTGTAAGTTTGTAGGTATTGCGAAAAATTCACCAAAATTGTTTTTCTCGCTAAGAGTGTTTAATATCCCCTAAAACATTGAGAAACAAAGTATAAGCGAAAATAATTCGGTCTGTGTGCATTTTAGTATACAGTATCGGAAGATTTTGGATTTGGGTGGCACGCATAGTTTCAACGGCTTGACAGACCGCCTACAATAAAGGCGTGTACCAGTGCTCTAGTAGAGGGGCAAATAATGACGCGCTATCAGGAAAACACGTACATAATTGCTATTAAAAATTTCAGTACCATTTATTCAAAGGAAGGATGTAGTTGGCTCTGTTCAGTATAGGTAATATTATTACGTGCTTTAATAACTAAAATTATTTAACTCGTTATACTTTCAAAACGAGTCAAATAATTCTTTACATTTCCCGCAGAAAGAGCTGCCCACGTACATGTGGTGGGGAAAGCAGGTGGCACGAGTAGGATGTGTTATACGATAAAAAAGAATAGCCTAGTTGCTTCGCTCTCGCTTGCTCTCATTGCCGACCCAAATGAAACATTTTCTGACACTATACAATATATTATATAAATGTTCGGATTGCTCTCGAGCAAATTTCACGTAAGCAAGCGGTTTGAATATTAATTAATATATTTTGATGCGCTTAATGCTTAATATTTTCTTTATTTTTTTTAACCTCCTGTAGCAACGTACGCCTATGACATAAATAAAAATTTGTATATAAAAATGTGTCCTCTTCTGGATATGTAATATGTGCCAAATATGAATAACCAAGGATAATTAGTTGGCCCGTCTTAATTGGGACACCCTGTATAGCAAGACTCTTCCAATAAACATATTGCTTTTAATAATTTTAATTTCATATTTTTAAATTACATTTTGTGTTTATATCCATTTAAAATCATAATTATGATTTTTCTAAAATGTTTTCACCCTTTTAACATTGTCAGAAATGCAAGAAAAAACTGTTTTTTGAAAGTGATTACTAGGCATTACGACTTCATGATTGAATTTGCATAACGACGAGAAAATAATATTCATATATCATTATGACTAACTAAAATAATACAATACTTATTTGTCTTAACGCAATGTTGCAACCAGTATCATATCCACATAAGGCAAATTTTCAGATTGGCCTTTTGAGAAACCCCTATCAGTCATTGTGAACTAATAATCTAGTACATAAATCAGTAATTCACAGTCACAAACTAGAATAGAAACTAACCACGAGCCTAATATCTGCATGCACTGGATGTGTAGTTGTGCACTCTGACGTCACGGTCAAAGATAGCGTTTTCTTAGCGTGACATAAAATTTGAATTTTACAGCAGTTTCAATTGTTTATATGAACGCGCTGAATTAGAAAATATGTTTTTTTGTGAAATATACGTTTTATTACAATGTCACCTTACGTTTTTTAGTACTATTTCCCCATTTAAATTTTTATGCCAGTTCCCTATTGTGTCATCCCTACCTAGCGGTTCAACGAATCGTGACTTAATAACCAATAAAGCAGACTATTTGGAATAGGCCCTTTATCGCCATTCATACTATTTTTGCATTTTGTAATCTTTAAGCTTTCAAAAGCATCCAGCTGTCCGTTATTTGTTATTATTAGAAAACGCAAGCAGGTCCGAAGATCCGCAGTACTCAGGCCTATTGGTCCATTGTACATTCGCGACATTTAAGATCCCCTAGAAAAGACCAGTGCTCTCCACGAAGGAAAGCAGCCCTTTCCAGTGTAGATCCCGTAGTTCCTCCGGCTGTAGAAACTGCCTTCCGAAATACCTATACCTTGACCCTCCTATTGGTGCACAATGGCATAGGATATGATTGTTTCATCCTCCACTCCACACATCCTACAAGTAGGATCATCTTTTAATTGCATTGTGTGCAGGTGCTTATTCAGAGGACAGTATCCTCTTATCAGGCCTACCATCCGTTTCAATCGTTCTCTATCGAGCCCAATCAGCGACTTTACGATGGAATTAGTCAAGGGCCCCTTTATATGGAGCCTCGACTGTCTTATTCTGGGGGCCTGAGCCCATAGTTGTTAAACTGCGCCGTAGCCTCTAATTGTATCAGACTTCTTGACAGACCGAAGGTTGGCTCGGGGCCAGGGAAAGGACTTTTGGCTCGTTCACCCGCCAAACGGACTGCTTCTTCGTTATCCTCGACGTCACTGTGTCCGGGCACCCAGTAACTGAGTTACGTTCACACAGCTTAGACAGAATGCTTCGCCAGTTCAGCACCAGCTAGCCTTTGAACTTGACATAGGCGAGCCCTAATTGTTACATTTCTAATTAACCTGATAATATTGAAAATATTGATATCTATTCTATGATTGTCATTAACGGCATATTGGTAACACTAGATATTTGAATTCTTCCATAGAGACATATATTCCTTAAATTTTGTTAAAATTGGTAGTACTATTACAATTTGAAGCATATTGAGCAAGCAAAACGAAGTTTCATTATTTTTTTCGTGAACCATTTTCGTCTAACCGTTTTGCTTGAAAAACAACCTCTATTCAATGGTGTATAAAAAATTGGATTACTATTTAAAAACAAGTTGAACATCATAAATAGTCCACCCGTCAGGTCATATAAAAAGGCTTCACCAGGAATTAAATCGGGAAGTTTTGAAATTTGGCACGGTTGTAGATTTAGGTATCTACAACTAAAATCCATATTTTGCACAAAGCAATATCTGCCGCCAGCGTAGCCATATTGCCAAGATGGCTACCAAATACAGTTTTTTTGAAATATCTCCTTTACCTTGGGTTTTAGAGTTAAAAGACTTATTACAAAAATGAAAGAGGAGCAAAAGGTATAGCCGGATAAGCATAGTGAAAAATGCCCCTGAGCCAAATTGGACTTTGCATACATGGCTTGTTGACTCTCTATTAATAAATAATTTCTGCCGAGTTTTAAATCCGTACCCCTACGGTTGGGCCTGTTATAGAGGGAGATGTGATTTTCAGTTTCTATTTAATTTCGCTTTTCCTGTTGCATTGAAAATTCTGAAAAAAATCAGGGTCCATAGAGTCTTAAGGATGTATGTCAGGATTTTTTTTCAGATTTTTTGGCTTAAAATTCGGCTTGTTAAAAATTTTTGAAATTTTGAAAAAAATTTTTTTTTAGGATTTTATCAAGTGACTACCTTTATTTTTTTACAGTAATAACTACTTCATATGCTTGTTGGTTTGTAATTTTTTCAGATTTTTTAATGTGGTGGGCCATGGTGTAAAAAATTAAATTTCGATTTTGAGATGTTTGGGCTCTTAATCTTTATTCTTGAATATATTGTAATTTGTAACATTAAAAAGTTTACTTAGCATTTCTGCAGGTTTTACAATTTTGGAAATATATCGAGCGTCAGATAAATAATACATTATTGCAGCTATGTGTGAACAGCACCCGACTGTGCGTCTACCATTTGCACACTCACAATAATATCGCCTTACTCCTCGGAAACCAACGGAATTTGGCTCATTTGGCTCATAATCAATAAAATACTTATAAGTTCTGCTGCTAACATGTTGCGACCTCACTTCTACTTTAATTATATCATTATTGTATGTAACATAAGCCATAATAACTGATACGACCCAGTGAATAAAATTTTCAAGTCGTTCTGTGATTTCTGGGAAATCGAGGAGGTATGAGGATTTCAACTGTTGAAATGGGGCTTTTCGCCTAGTTCAATGTTTCGTCTCGATCTCTAAAGTTAAAGTATTCTCCACAATTTGCTGCGATGTCATTTGGAAAAAAATTTCTGTGGAAAGACTGACATCTGAAAGGCGTTTTGTTTTCCAAATCTATTAATTAAAAAACAAGCTATCCGAATGTATGCACGGATTCTAAGAAGCAATTTGTTATCCAACTACTGATGAAGTAGTCCGTACTTCTGTCTGATTACACCGTGAATTGCTTCAGCGACCCAGCGAACTTTTGTTACTCAGCGTGAGTTATTGGATTCGGCTGTGGTCAGCTGACTACGTTTGCCTTTAAGAGCAGGCATAAGTACTTTATATTTTCATCCGCATCATTCTGCGTTGGATGAAAAGGTCCGAGCATTTCGACAATGATTTGCACCACGATTTGCACCACAAACGGCTATATTGTCGAAATGCTCGGACCTTTTCACGCAACGCAGAATAATGCGGATATCATGAAAATTGTCTCGCAAGATCCGAAAGAGTTGCAAAATCTTCTGAAGGAAGGTGATATTTGTATCGTCGATCGAGGCATTCGCGATGTAAAGGACCATTTGGAACAACGAGGTTATAAAGTACTTATGCCTGCTCTTAAAGGCAAAAGTAGTCAGCTGTCCACTGCTGAATTCAATGACTCACGCCGAGTAACAAAGGTTCGCTGGGTCGCTGAAGCAATTCACGGTGTAATTGTACAGAAGTACCGACTACTTCATCAGCAGTTGGATAACAAATTGCTTCCTAGAGTCCGTGCATACTTTCGGATAGCTTATTTTTTAATTAATAGATTTGGAAAACAAAACGCCTTTCAAATGTTAGTCTTTCCGAAAACATTATTTTCCAAATGACATCGCAGCAAACTGTGAAGAATATTTTAACTTTAGAGATCGACATGGATCGTATCAGTTATTATGGCTTATATTAAAGACAATAATAATATAATTAAAGTAGAAGTGAGGTCGCAACATGTTAGTAGCGGAACTTATAAGTGTTTAATTGATTATGAGCCAAATTCCGTTGATTTCCGAGGAGTTAGGCGATATTACTGCGAGTGTGCAAATGGTAGACGTCCAGTCGGGTGCTGTTCTCACATAGCTGCAATAATTTATTATTTATCTCACGCTCGATATATTTCCAAAATTGTAAGACCTGCAGAAATACTAAGTAAACTTCTTGATATTACAAATTACAATATATTTAAGAATAAAGATTAAGGGCCCAAACATCTCAAAATCGAAATTTAATTTTTTACACCATGGCCCACCACTTTAAAAAATCTGAAAAAATTACAAACCAACAAGCATATGAAGTAGTTATTACTGTAAAAAAATAAAGGTAGTCACTCGATAAAATCCTAAAAAAAATGTATTTTCAAAATTTCAAAAATTTTTAGCAAGCCCAATTTTAAGCCAAAAAATCTGAAAAAAAATCCTGACATGCACCCTTAAGACTGTATGGACCGTAATTTTTTTCAAAATTTTCAATGCAACAGGAAAAGCGAAATTAAATAAAAACTGAAAATCACGTCTCCCTCTTTAACTGGCCCAACCAAAGAGGTACGGATTTAAAACTCGGCAGAAATTGTTTATTAATAGAGAGCTAACAAGCCATGTATGCAAAGTCCAATTTGGCTCAGGGGCATTTTTCACTATGCTTATCCGGCTATACCCTTTCCTACAATAAGCTCTTTGTAAAATCAATAGTTTAGACACAACAGTCGATTAAAGGTAAACATATTAATTTTACTTTCTCAGGCCACGTTCTTTTTTGTCACCTTTACAAGTGGGTTTTGCTGCATTTTGGTACAAAAAATATGGATCCATTATATATATAGGATTTTGCTCAACTCATGATGAAGCATCCTATTTCAAAAATGTGCCATTATGCGCCCAAAAATTTGCATTTAAGAAGGATCATTTTCGCAGTTTGTCTTTGGCAATACGGATTTTAACACAAATACTCTCGATGGCTTGCAGATATTTCACGCTATGGGAGGCATCCATTGTGTAACACCTAAAACAGCCATTACTCCAGATCAAACAATTGCATGATTTGCGGTTGTAGGCAAAATGGACCAAACTTCCTGATACACCTGGATGGAATGGCTTCATGGAGAGGGCGACCATAGAAAGACCGTTTATGAGGTCACAGGTGCTCTGCTTACCATTTGTTAATGCTCCACCTAGTGATTACGACACAGTTTTCACGATCCATTCTGCCGTCGAGAAATGTAAAATATTAAAGCAACAGACGTGTTTTATTACATTTGACCAGCCATTGTACTTAAAAGCTCATGATATAATTTCTGGCGAAAAACAGAATTTAGATTGCACCAACATCGTCGTCCGACTAGGAGGATTTCATTTATTGATGTCGTATCTGGGGTCTATCTGTTATATAATGGCAGGAAGTGGTCTAAAAGAACTTCTAGGCGTGATTTATGCAGCAAATTCCGTTGACCAAATGATGTCAGTACACGCCCATGCTAGGACAATCAGAGGTCATCTTTTAACTCACCCAGCTCTGGGACATATTATTTTGCAGACTGTGGAATTTACAGATGAACAACGCCTGGTCATGGAAAACATTCTTTGTAACTTGAACAGATTTACGATCTTCTCAACGAATCACCAAGGTTTGTTTAACACGATTACTAAAAAAATTGAAGAAAGACTAGCAAAACTGGAAAGTAATGGACCTACCGCTAAACTGTTGGTGCATGGTAACTTTGGTGAAGCAGTTTATAGAAGCAGAAAGAATGGGTAAGACAACATTCAATGACAACTTACCACCAAGTGCAACGATGATGAGGCTTTTCAAAAAAGGTGAAAGAATGGGGTTGGAATAAAACTCAAACTGGTATCACCCCAATAACCACTTTAAAGGATCTTGCTCCTAAAACATTACTTAATTTTATATTATGCAAGTGTAAAACGGAATGTGGAAAAGCTTGCGGTTGCAGAAAGGCAGGTTTGAAATGTTCTGTCATTTGCAGTTTTTGTAATGGAAAATCTTGCTAAATGTCCTACAAGACATACTTGAGGCATCCGATGAAGATGAAGACTTAGACTTGCCTCTTGACACCATTATATCAAATGAGGAAAATTGGTAAATCGGGTGAATTAGAGGAAAGCGACGTTGATTCTGAAACAGAAACAACTACAAATACCATTGAAAGTATCCGTAATAATAACGAAGTAGGTCTATAAGGCCTATCTAAACGAAAAGAGTGTAATAAATAATATATGCTGTTGTGGAATAGGCCTCTAGGGGATACCACATAAAAAAACGTGCCGTGTATTTTACCTCTTGAGTGGTGTAGAAACAAGTACATACTGCATTGTTTCAGTTAAATATATATTAAGACGAATTACGTGACTTGCTTTTATCCAACTTTTTTATAATTGAATGTTCATAAAAAATGAAAGCTACGCCACTGACCCAAGATGAAATTGGAGAATGTTTTACATAATTAGCTCTCTGTCATTCTGAAACACATTAATTTCGAAAAATCGGTCACAAAACTGGAAAGACGAAACTAAACGAACATTTTCAAATTCACTCGACTGCTTTACCTAAACTTTTGATTTTAGAGAAAATATACATATGATATGTTTTATAGAAAATTTCCTACTCTTAAATTTTGGTTATAGGTGTTTTGACTGTAGAGCGTACAGTAACGGAGATATTTAAAAAAAAAACGTGTTTGGAGGCCATCTTGGCAATATGGTTGCACGAGCGGCAGTGCTTGCTTTGTGCAAAATGTGAATCATAGTACTAGATACCTATCTCTAGAATTATACCAAATATCAAAACTTCCCGAGTTAATTCCACCTAAAACTACCTGACGGATGGGCTAAAAGGTGAAATAAAAAAATTAAGCAAAACTTTGAGACTGCCAACATGGATATTTTGAAACATTGAACAACTTATGTCAAAGCAATATTCACAATATTGACATCACTTGTGACTTTTTCCTCTGTTTAAGAATGGAAATGGTGCATCATAGACGTATAATTTACGAATCCGCAGTGCTTGCCACTGGGAAGTTTATAATTGGCTTTAATACAAAATTCTAAATGAGATTTTCTAATTTCCATGAATATTACCTAGTTTAAGGGATAATTTACTTCCATATATAATTTAACAGCGGCAATAACATAAATATACACATACTAATGAGTGTACTAATGAAAATAGCATGAATAAAACATGTTTAAAACAGAAATTATTGTATTTTAGCACATTGTTAAAATATATTCATGTAATTCTCCTAATCCTACATGTGAATAATATTAAATATATTTTCAAACTTTTGCATTAAATAAAAGATTTTAAGACAAATAATAACACAGTGTATCCAGTGTATCCTTATGTATTGAATCCACTGAAACCGAATCCGAAATCAAAATTGTCAGATTGGCTTGTTTTTCCACCCCCCCCCCCCAAAAAAAAAAATGATATGTCCGGCGGACCCACTCAGTGTATGCTTATGTATTTGGAACTGCTGAAACGGAATCCGAAGTCAGAATTGTTAGATTAGCTCGTTTTTCACCCTCAACCCCCAAAGAACACCCCCAAAACAAAAAAAAAGTGGTTTGTCCGGTGGATTATACCGGTGTACCCTTATGTATTTTGACCCGCTGAATCCGAATTCGAAGTCAGAATGGGCAAGTATACAATTTTTTTAAAATAATTTAAATAACATCTACACCCGTATTTTTTATTTTATTTCTTAAATAATGCCTTATAGTAAAAAAATCATGAAGTTTAAACTGTGTTTAAACGATTAGATATTGCCACCAATTTTCGAGCTATTCTGTTGCCTATGACGTAATAGCGTAATCACCAGATTCTAATTTGTGCTTGAACAGAGAAACGAGTGCTATGTTGCCATATTTCGATAAATAATGTAAGATATTTTGTACTGCTATACGGAATCCTCTGTAATATTACAATTCTATATTAGCAAGTTATCAATCAGTCTTAAAAATATATAAATTATTTACTTTCCAGGTATTTCAAACAGTTTTAAAAATTAATAGTGCAGTAGTGCACATTCATTTTTAGAAATGTGGCAGCGTAGCTGGTTACTGTCAAATGTAAAATGACCCTGTTTTTGAGGTTATTACGCTATTACGTCACAAGATATCCGGCAAACTACGTTATTTTAAATCCACTCTGATTTTAAGCATACTCATTTTACAACAAAACCAATAATAGTCGGTAAAATTACTTTAAAATCATATTTATAACATATTGGAGAGTCATACTATAATGCTATATTATTAATATTGTCGTTTTCGTTATTGTCTACTAGCCCATTATCAGATTTGCTCGAACGCGGTACAATGCACAACACGATGCCAGTGAGATTAAGTACAGAGTCGATATCTAATTAATTAAAGTAGGTATTCGGCAACACCCAACTACAACTTTCATTAGTTTCATAATAGTCTTAGTAAGCAGAAACACTTTAAACATTTTACTCCAAAATTATAATAAAACATATTTTAAATGAAACAAAGCAGTTTACACGACTTAGGACATAATTTTGTATAGTAGATATATCACAATTTCAATAGGAAGTATTCTATAATCCTCCATTACTTATGTGCCAAATTTTAAATAAGCCTAATAATAATAAGCGTAATCAATTGGTTCATTAGTACCTCGCTTAAGGTACAAGGTAAATATAACAAAGTGTCTCTGTATCTGGAACTAGATTATATTTTTACTTTATTCAGTTGAAGAGCTGGAGGGAAAAAGGGGGTAAATAGGTAAAGCAAGCAAGTAATAAAATAGGCCTTAAAATTGAGAAGCTAAGGTCTCAAAATGTTATTGTCGTCAGGCACCTTCACTATCATCCCTATTATCACCCCCACCCCAATATTAAAAGAAAAATAAAAGTTTGATTTAGTGGGTGTACAAGAACCAAAGGCTCCAAAATTTTTCTTGGCATCAGCCAACCCAACTACCATCCCCACCCTCAGTACCGATGTGGCATATCATTTTATAGGTTCTTGGGGTAGACGATTTCAAATATTATATTACTAAAGTTCTGTGAACACTATTTTCACATAGCGAAGTGCAAGTATAATACACAATTTTTTCGTTGTAAGAGACTTGGATAGGAAAACCTGAATATGGAAATAGTGATTCCTTAGGCAGGCAGTTTTTTAGAAGAAAATATATGTGGTAGAGAATTCCAGAAAGAAAAATAGAAAAATTAAAAGAATGTCACAACTAATATTTAAACAATATTGAGTGATTTTTACTGTTTATACTAGTCTTACAACATTTTAAAATTGGCGATTTATTATTCTAAAAATCCATCTCAAGTAATGTATTTTTTTACTAAAAACAATTCATCACTGTCTTTTAAAATTTTAATACCAAAATGTATCTTCATTAAAAGCCGACTTCATGGCCATCAATTTTAATAATATAAATAAAGTATGATGGTTTCGGCTTCATTTATTAAAGTTGCATTCGTTTAAAAATGCTTTTTGTATTAATATATTAATATTCGAAATCCAGCTATACAAAATTAAAATTACTGCACGTATGTAAGTGATTATTTAAAAAATATTATTTATTTATATGCTAACACTGTTCTACAGGGTTACAGTTAATTACGGATCAGGATGGCACAGTAAAATATTTAAAAAAAAAATGGGTTAAATCGATGTAGATACATTAAACCAGAATGAATGTAGTAATTAATATTCGACGATTTTTTTTATTTAAACTTTCCGACTATGTCTATTTGCTCACAGAGTATGTGCGGCCTAATATATTGTGAGTTCTGTATTATTTCAGGGTCATAATTTAAACAGGTAACCAAACAGAATAGAAATAGAAAGGCTTCAATAGAAGCCATAATTACATAATACTGAAAAATGGATATTGATTGATTGATTTACCAGCGTGCGGTAGGCATTGCTGCCACTCCCAAGTTATACAGCTGGGCCTGCTACGTCCACGCTGGGTTGGATTAAGGTCATGCTTGTTGCGAGCAGAGAGAGCCACATGACGCATGGTAAAGGAATATGGGATGGGAGGTGTAGGTATTTGTGAGATGCGTTACCGCATTGTGTCGTGAGAGAGCGTTTAAGCCCCTTTTTTTTTGTATTTTTGGTTCTGGGCTTCTGCCTATTCTGGATCTTCTTGTGAGATATGTTGCCGCATTGTGGAGCTGCTATCTGTGCTCCTATTTTTGTACTTCTGTTTCTACAAGTCTTCTTCTTCTTCTTCTGATGCTTCTGATTCCTCCGTTTCTGATTCTGGTAGAGTATATATCGCTCCGATTTCTTTGTGGAAATCATTTTTTCCCCTCGCTTTTTTTTCCCAATATGTTTGGTCCTTTCCCAGTTTGTTCATGATCCTCTCGATTGTTTTTCACGTGTAACATGGTCTCCCTATTTTAAGTTTGCTGCTGTTCAGTGTTAGTGCTTTCTTCAGTAGGTGTATTGGTTCCCTTCTTTGGACGTGTCCCCAGTACTTCATTGCGTACATTTCTGTCCTTTTTGTGATTGTCTTCCCTTCTAGTAGTGTTGATGTTTTATGTCGTTGTTTTTGCCCTGTTGTTTTTCTGAGTAATTGGATGGATTGGATTTCAGCTCTTCTCAAACTTCTTCTGTTGGCTTTTGTTGTTGCCGCGTTTTTAACTCCATATGTCATTGTTGGCAGTATGATGGCTATGTACAGCCGTTTGGCCAGGCCTCATGATAGTCTGTTTTTCTCAATGAACGGTATAATTGCTCTTGTGACTGTATGCTGTTTTTATTCTCTCCTTTATTTGTTTCTCTCTTTTCAGTTGGTTCGTCAGATATGTTCCTAGGTATTTCAGTTTGTTCGTTGTTCTTAGGGAGTAGTCACCTATTTTGTATTCTTCTCCACTGATCCGACTCTCTTTTGTTGATGGGTCTCGCTCCATTATTAGACTTTTCTTGAAATTTATTTTTAGCCCAGATGTGTCCAAATGCGGTTTCATGTTTTCTAGGAAGTTGAGAATTTGTTGCTCTTCTTCTGCGACGATTGGGTCATCGGCGTAAGCTAATTCGATTGGAGTTCTCAGTGTTTCCGTGTCTTCGTTAAAATTTGGTGTTTCCCTTATTGTGTTTTGTATCGCTTGGTCTAGGACCGTGGTGAATAGTCGGGGAGATAGGGGGCATCTTTGTTTGACTTCTCTGTTCTTTTGTCTAGTTTCCGTTATTTGTCCGAACCATTGTATGGCAGTTGTTTCATGAAGGCAGGCCTTTATTATCTTGTCTATTAGATAGTGCGGCACTCCTTTGTTATAGAGGGTGTTGACTATGGCTTCGTGACTGATGGTATCGAATGCCTTTTGGATATCTATAGCGGCTATGTGCAGTTTTGTCTCTTCTCTCCATTTTCTTCCAGTATTCTTCTGGTGGTGTACATGTGGTCGTCCATTGATTTGCCTTTGATGAATGCTGTCTGGTAGTCTGGCGGTCTTCCAATGTACATCTCTAGTTGCTCGAGCAGGAATTGTGCGTAGTATTTGTAACCTATGCTGCAGAGTGTTATTCTTCTGTAGTCTTCTATGGTCTGTGGTGAGTTGGTTTTTGGGAGAGGTATTTGTATAGTCTTGGTCCATTCCGTAGGCAGAGGTGTGTTTTCTGTCCATAACCTAGTGATGATTTCTAGGGTTTGCTCCTTTAGCTTTTCCGTGCCGTAGTGTATTAACTCGTTGTTTATTTTATCTACTCCAGGTGCGGTGTTTCTTCTAGCTCTGGCTATTATTTCTAGCAGTTAGTTTTTTGATGGTGGCTTGTCCAAGGGCCAGTGGTCTGTTTCTTTTATTAGTTTTTTTTCGTTCTTTACTTGCTTTCTCTTCTTCCTCCAGCTTCTTGGTCCAATGTTGTATTGGTATGTATCTTCTCCTGTGGGTATTGTTGTTTCTTCTATATTTTTTCAGATATCTGAAGGTTTGGTTTAGTCGTTGTCCTATTGGAAGTACTTCTATGTTTTCGAAGAATGATTTGCATTTTTCCTCGTCGTGGTTTCTCTCCGCCTCTCTTTTTTCCCTCAGTGCTTCTTTTAGTTTTTCGTTTATATTCCCCGTCGGCTGTTGTTCGCCTGTGGCCTTCATCTTTTTTAGCTGTTCGTACTTGTTATTTTTTTTCTTTCTTGTCGGGCCCATAGGTGATCTGTCCCTTTTTAACGTTTTTCTTGCTGCAATTTTTATTTATGCGCCCATTGATGTCCAGTCTAATTGTTCTCCTGTCAGTTGGTTTTCTAGACAGTTTCCGTCGCCGTCAATTTTTTGTACCAGTAATTGATGTGTCTTCGTTCTTACGTTCTGTAGTGGATACATTGTTTTTGTGTTTTCTGGAAAGTTGTTATTTCTTGCTTACTTTTGCTTATTCTTGACCTAAACTTTTTAATAAAATAAAATTCCTTAGCCTTACCAGAGCCGTACCAGACGTGGAGTGTTAACAATCAGTACGTTTTTAAAGCATGCATGAGAATTTTCTAGATTTTAATAGCTCTGAAATCAAGAATGGTCAACAGTTTTATCCAAAATTTTTGTTATTTTTGAATTAATTTAATTAGGCGCGATGTACTGTTACTCTGATGGTACGCCCCTGGGGTTTAGTCATATATGTATAGCTGAAAGAGAAATTGTTTATTGACTTATCTAATTTATTGCCCGACCTGTTTATGAAATTCTTTAAGTTGTCTACAAAATGTGACTGGTTTATAAGTGGTAATTGGACACTTAGCTTGATTTATGGTTCCCTTTCTGGTCCGTCCCTTCGTCGAATACATCTGTCAGCTTTTTTCACTGCACAACACTGAAGAATTTTGTATTTATTAATTATTGGCACTTATCACTTAATTGTTGTTATGTTGACACCACCACCGTATGTAGAATTTTTTACTCAATAACTAGGGTAATTTTGACCTACTTCGGCCAGCTTTTTACCGGTTTTTTTTACGATTTACTGGCCGTTTTTAGAGCGTTTGTAAAGCGCGTCTATTCACTTTCAAATACCGACCGTTACTCTCCCATAATACTGAAAAATGGATATTCAATATAAAAAATTTTGGAAAAATAGTATTGAATAGAATTACAAACTTCTTATTAATAAATAAGTTACTATTAGATAATCAGCATGGCTTCAGAAAAGGTAAATCCGTGGAAACTGCCTAAGTTTCTTCAAACCATCTATGATGGGGCTTGGGTTCGGGGGGTAAAATGAATTTTCTGAACCTAGTTATAGTAGTGGTACGTATTTCACAAATTTTTAAGTTAAAAATTGTTAAAATGTCGAAAAATGGAAATTTTGCAAAATTTTGAACAGCTTTATCTCGGATACTACTTGATCTACAGAGTCCGTTCTGATACCAATATGTAGCAAATTTAAAAAGTACTAAATATTATTTTTACCAAAGAAAGTAGGCCCTAGGCAGGGTGTATTAAATAGGTGGTCCGACTAAGGCACTTTCCTATGATAATAATGGCTTCATAAGTGCATGCTTCCTATTTAATTTAGTAGATGGCGCGAGCTTTAGCGTCCAACAAAAAACCTGTATATAGGTACATGAATTTGCTTTGCTGCATATAGTGTTGCATATATTCACAACTGAACAGCAATTTCAGTTATGTAAAGGCAAATGTAAAGGAACAAATATTCACCAGTTTCAAATTTATTTGGGTATGGCAAGAAAATAAAATTTATGTAAAATATACAAATTTATTTACAACAGTACTGGGCGTAATGGGCTGCAATATTATAAGAACAAGATTTACATAATATGTTTACAAATAGTTCCTTTCTCCAAAATTACTGAGCATTCTCTATGCTCCCAACATAAGTTGACTTTAATTGCACATCAGAATGAACACTTTGATAATAATATTTGTACTTGGTCCACCTAAGCAAGCATTGTAGATTAAATTTTCAGAAAAATATGCTGCAATTCTTCTACAGTGATCGGTTTACTGATTGATGTTAACTTAATATCCTTATGCAAAAAATAACCTCTATTGTAGGACCAAACATGAGACAAAACCCAACCTGAAAATAGAAATTATACAAATAATTACTTGAAAAACTAAATTATCATTTGGAAACAAATACTATCTAAAAAGCACTTACCGTCTTAAAACATGTTGTAATTAATTTATCAAGCTGTTCTGCCTTATGTAAACACTAAGCTTCTACTTTCAATACATTTATGAATACTTCAATTCTTATTTGGTAATTTGACGACACATTCTTCAGACAAAATTTTTTCTAGTAAGTGTAAATACAAACTCTCAGAAATGAGGATAAATTATACTATCGTGAACATCACTCATTTAATAACTTCTTAATTTTCTTAACGACAACATTTTCTGAAGAACAAGCATCTAATTTGCTTGGAAGTGCACCTTTCTTCAACCTTTTTCTTTAGAACTGCCGCTAAAAGCATAAAATATATTTAAAAAGACGTTTTTATATCTATAGGTTATGTTACAAATATTTATGTAAATTTAAAACTTACAGTGTATATAACAACTCTATTTTCAGACTGTGAAGTAAAATTACTTTTTATGCTGCTGGAGCAAAAATGTTTTTCACAAATATGTGGCTTTTTATTTCAAGTAGGTACTTTGTAAACTATCACATTTCTATCTCTTCCGTATTTTTTGGCACTAAGAAAAGTGATAATTTTTGGTCTTTATAGTCATAAGCATAAGTACACAAATAGGCACTCCATATTTTCTAACTGTCTTATGAAAATATAGCTGACTTTTTTTATATTTAGCACTAGCGTATTGAATGTATTTCTTCCATGTATTTGATGTCAAATGTCACTGATATTTTGTTTGACTACAAGATTTTTCACTAAAAACGAAAGCCCGGGAATGTATGCAACACTGTATGCACGTATGTACAGAATCTGCAAAATTATCTTTCTATGCGTAAATAATGACGGACACTATTGCTCCTGCCATCTATTACATTATGTACAAAGTAAGCACTTATGAAGCCACTCAACGGGTCCTTGTCGCACCACCTATTTAATACACCCTGGCCCTAGGTGACAAAATTGACAAAAATTGAAAAAAAAAACAAAAATCTCGCAGTTTTTTGGATTTTCGACCAAGACCCGGAGGTCTGCCGAGGTCATAAACTTGGATTTTAACATTAATCTTTAATCCCATACAACATATTAAAAAAGCATAGATACCTGATTTGACGTCAGATAGGATGTATAAAATTATTATATTACATGTATTTGGGGAACTTGTGTATCACATATAATTTATAGATGAGATCATTCCTCCAGATGGAATCAAACGTTTTTTCTATGTCTATTAAAAGTACAACGTTACAACTTTTTTTTTAATAACTATGTAAGGTGTCTCGGACTAGCTTACATAGTGTAAGTGAAGTACCGTGTCCCAGCCTGAAGCTAAACTGTTGTGTGGATATGAGGGATTCTTTTCCCGCGAATCTATTTATGTGACCCTCTCGGCCAATATTGAGAGGGTATTTAAGAGGGAAATTGGCCTATAATTCCCCGGTTCATGGGGGTGGGTTTATTCGGTTTCAGTACCGGCACAACGATCGCAATTTTCTACTTCTTGGGAAAATATTGCAACTTTAGAGTAGCATTTATTATATATGTGATTTGCACTATAGCTTTAGTGGACAAAATATTGAGGATTATGTTAGGAATTGAATCTTGTTTTATAAATATTTGGGCTAACTCAAACAAATATTCTAAGATCACCGTCTTGACAAATCCAACTCGCGGGCATAGACATTCATTCACTCTCTATTTATTTAACATAGTACATGTTCTTTTCATAAAGTGGAGTTTGCTTTTAAATAAACGTATCACATCGAGCTGACTTCAGAAGCGGAATTCGAATCAGTGTGTTTATACATTTTGTGTAATTGTTTTATGTTTATGCACACTCCTAGTCAGTAAGTTCTTGATTTATTACTGTCTGCTTGCTTCTGTTGCGCCGTTGAATTTCTGTTATCATCACTTCTCATTGACTCTACACGACGTTGTTTACGTTATTATTGTAATTTTACTTATTAAAAACTATGGGCCGTTCAAGTCGAAGTTGAGTGCCGAAACAACCTGGCAATCGACGGGGGGTTGTATTAATCATGATTTACGGCATACACGTGATCGTGGTCTAAACAACCGAAGTGTTGGTCCTGATTATACCCAACTTATAGAATGTCCGCTCAATGCACTGGAAAGGAAATTAATGAGATTGGCGAACTTTATAATTGGGATGATTGCCCAAAAATATTTGCGATGATTGGGCGACTTACTAGAAATGCAAAATCTTGGTACGACTGCCAATCTGAAATTAATTCTCCCGACTGGAATGCCTGTAAAGTCGTGCATTTCTTTCGTCTAGGGGTTTTGCTCGAGATTTAAAAGAATTTGTAAATTTGGAACGAAAATGTAATGAAGACGAAGTATCATTTTATTAATCTATATTAAAATTGGGCAAACACTGCGAATTGCCAGACCATGTCATCGCAAATACAATAATCTTTACATTAAATGACAATTTATTAAAAGCAAGTGCTGATGCCGCAAGTTGTAAATCTACTGAACAGCTTCTCAAATTTTTAGTATAGTCAAATTATGCAGGTACCAGTAAAGAAGTGAAACGTCAGCAACCACAAAATCGAGTTAATAATTCTAATAAGGGTGGCTGTTACATGTGGACAATTTTATCATAAAGCAGCTAATTGCTATTGGCGCAAATCCGATAAAGGAAACGACCTGAAGAAGACAATATCTACATCTAATTTCTGTAAAAAGCTTTGCCATACTAGAAAAGACTTTTGCACTTAAAACCGGAGCAGACCTATCCACAAAAATAAATATTGTGTCAGTTGATGGTGCAAAATATCATGTAACTGCGAAAATAAACAATGTAGATGTTCCGACTTATATTGACTTCGATAGCGCTTATGAAACTAAAAACTACAAAATTCCTCGGATTTCCAATTGACACGAGGAAGCAAACTACGATGCGCGCTTACGGAGGTACATCATTAGACGAAGCGCCTGCCAAAATAAAAATTGACTAGGTTGAAAGGGATGTACCAATTCTGGTAGTTAATGGCCTGGTGCAAGATATGAAATTATTGACTGAATGCACTTTTACTGAAACTAATCTCTTAATCATAAAAACAAACGAAAAATTACAGCTCCAAGATGAGAACGAAAGCTTGTGGCGACTACCTCTGATTTACGAAGAAATTATCAAAAAGTATCCCATTATTGTAAATCAGAAAGCTGTATTTTCTCCTGGTATTAACAAAATTGAAATTTCTTGTGAAATGCTGAATGTTGTAAAATTTTAAGGCAAAAAAAGTCAACTGAATGCGATGGCGTACAAATGGCAGTTATATAAAAAAATACTCATACCCTTGTACAATCATTAAGGGCGAGTTGCACTAACCAAGTTCAGCTTGATCCAAGATCCGAAGCTATGATTTTGTTACAACTAGTACTACAATTCAATAATTCAGTCAATTTATTACTTCTTTTTGATCCGATCTGAACTCACTACTGAGTTAAACTGCTCCATGAGAGTACGCGCCTTCTATTTATACAGCTAAGTAAGTGGTTCTGGAATTTTCTATATTGATTTGGTAGATGTCAGCAGCGTCTGGATGGTTTGTTGATGTCGATCTCGCTCGTGCCATCTCTGGGACGATTGCCGAACTAACTAACTAAGTTAGTTTTCTGATACTCATACATGGAACTTGAAATTCTTATATATGTCTATAGGGGCATGAAACTGTAACAATACGTATATTGCAGAAAAAACTGCGATGTGCGGGTGAGCGTGTGCATGTATGTTTGTGTGTGCGTGCTTATGCTTGTAAAATAAAAATTATCGACTCTGTAGTTAATCTCAGTGGCACCATATGCAAGCGAGTTGTGCCGTATTCAAGCAAAACGTTAGGCAAATATTTTTTATTCGTAGTCAGTCAACCGCAACTTCTACTCATTTTAATCTTACACGAATTAAAAATATTACGCATATTAATGGTTGTTTTTCCGTTTTCTTCTATAAAAGGAATACATAACATGTTATCATATTTACCATTACTTCATGCTAATAGCCCTGTCAATGAACGTTCAATAAGGGGGTCTAGAGGGAAATGCCGAGATCACAATTTTTGACTCGAGGGCTGTGTTTGGACTATTTAGGAGGTAAACATACCAAAAGTCCCCGAACATAGGAGGTGCGGGTGCTGCAGGGGGGGCACGAAGAAGGTCCCTGTTTTTGGCTCTTCGCTCATATCACGAAAACGGTTAGCCCCAATAAAAAAGTGGCTATATGCAAAATTAAATCTGACTAAATTTTTTACAAAAATGTTTCTATTCATTTTTTTCGTATCTGTTATGGTTCAGTAATGAATTGTATATCTTTTGACTGTATTCTAACTTTATTATAAATTTATTATAAATTGAATAAAAATTTTAATAACCCTCGTGGAAAAAAATTTCTTGTACAGAGATCCGTTTCATAGCAGATTAAACTCAAATTTCGAATAAAAAATGTCTGCGTCTGTAAGTGTGTGTGTGTGTGTGTGTGTGTGCTTGTATATGTATGTGTGCGTGTATACCGTTTCTTATAAACACGATAACTTCTGTTGGACTTAAAATATTTAATTACAATTTGGAACATATTACAGCATATTACAATAATCCCTATTGAAATTGAGCCATATCTGTAATACATGGTGATAACCAGAGGCCTTCACTCTCACACGTATAATAGGTTTTATTTTAATTTCAGAGCAAAATATTACTAAGGTTTTTGATTAAGCATACAAAAATAAGATGTATAAGATTTATCAACCCAATATACCGGGCGTATGTTAGGAAAACCAACTTTATTTAAATTAGATGATATATCAATGTTATCTTAAAATATGGATCATGGTATTTTTAATAAGAAGTGAGAGTTTGCAGACCTCTGGTTATCACTATGTATTACAGATATGGCCCAATTTCAATAGGGATTATTGCACTATGCTGTCTTAAATATGTTCTAAACTGTAATTAAATGTTTTAAGTCTAACAGAAGTTATCGTGTTTACAAGAAACAGTATACACGCACACATACATACACACACACACACACACGATATTTGAGGTCAGTCTCCTGTGAATTGGATATCTGTACAAGAAATTTTTTTCTACGATGGTTATTATACTCTTCGCAAAAACGAAGAGTATATTGCATTTGATCGGCACATTTCTAAAACCAGAAATATCGCTCGTAGAGAAAAAATTTTCATATCATTGTCTTAGTGAACGAATTCTGAACAACTTTCAAAATGTCCGTCTGTCTGTTCGTCTGTCCGTCCGTCTGTCCGTCCGTCCGTCCGTCCGTCTGTCCGTCCGTCCGTCTGTCCGTCCGTCCGTCTGTCCGTCCGTCCGTCTGTCCGTCCGTCACGTTTCTTGTAAGCACGAACACTTAAGAAAGAAAAGTCCGATTGTATTGAAATTTGGAAAGTAAGTTAGCGTTAGCTAGAGGAAGAACCTTATTGTTTTTGAAAAAAACCAATCAATAAATAAAAATTTTTTTTTTCAAAATTTCTGTCATTTGTACTTAAATAGAAATCTTTCGAAATGTTATTCTCTATATTTTTTTTTTGTTTTTACATTTTACCAATATGTATATATATATATATATATATATATATATATATGTTAGATCACGGTTCACATGAGTGACTTTTTAAAAAGGATTTATTTATTTAATGGAGCCAACGTTGGCTCTTGGAGAAGGAATTAGAATAATAAATTAGAAGTGTTGCATTCTAACTGAGTTTAATAACTGACTTTACAAAGCATGTCTAGTCGTATTTATAACATTCAGAACCTGAGTAAGCAAAATATAGAACAAAGGAAATGCAATTCGACAGTCATCATAAAATGTGAGAAACAAAGGTGAAACATAATATCTCTAAGATAAGCGATTAATAAGAGAAGTCGTTATCATGTAATATGATATACCTGTGAAGGTTTGTTATGGCTAAGTCTTGGTAATAAGCGTATAATTTTATATAACAACTTCCCCCTTAATAAAAAAGTTGATGTTATGCAGCAACTTTTGAAAATTGTTAGAAACGTTAAATGAATATAATGCAAAATAAATTGAAACAATGTTGAATGAATACAAAGCAAAATAATAAAATACATAAAAGTTAAAATTGGTAAATGATAATAATAATAAGCGAGTAGTACATTACATAAATGTGATAAGAATAAAATATAATGGTCTAAATTAATAGACAAGGGTAAAACTCCACATATGAAAGTCTATGTTAACTCGATGTCCTCTTCTTCTTGAGGTTTAATACCGGGTCGCTTTCTTGGAGGGATCAGTCTAGGAAATTTGGTAAATACTCTGCTTCGCTCTGAAGGAGGTGAAGGAGGGTTATCCGTTGAGGGTTGGATTCGCAATGCTCCACATCTTCTTCTTCTGCATTTACAAGTTATGTAAAGTAGAACTAATAGGATGATGAGAGTGATTATGAAGTATGTGAACCAAGATACATGTTTGGTCACAAAAGGCTCGTTTATGAGGTCGTCTAGGTCTTTGGAATATTGCTCTAGTTTGTTTTTAGCAATATCTAAATCTTCTACGTCGAGACTGTTTAATTTAAGCGGTTTTAATTTTGGGATTTCGATTTTGTCGGGCATGTGATTGCAGCATTCAAAAGGAATTTGGATTGGATGTGAATTGTCCTTAATTTCGGAAAAGTCTTTAGCACTGGCTTGTATTCGAGTAATGCCTGCATAGGCGTAACATCCTGGTTGTAGTTTTATGATGGAATTTTTGTTAATTAGCTCTGTTATGGATTCTCTCTTCGGGCAGTTGATGGTAATGTGAAGTGGTTCGGAATTAATTACTAGCCATGTGTTGTCTTCAAGTTCTTGGACGTTGTATCCTTGACTAATGATGAAGGAAGTTTGACAATTTTCTGGGAGTTTCGGCAATGGTTTTAATATTCTAGCTTCACAAATGGCATTTTGGTCGATAGGATAAGCAAACAGGTTCGAACATAGTTTGGTTCCAAAATAAAGTGGTTTGCATTCTTTCAAATTTTGTATAGGTATGTACATTAAAGAATCATCGTCTCTCGCGATAAACTTTTGTGAAATAGATAAAAAGTGATGTAGACCAGTTCTGTTATCAAGTATAGGTATAGGGTACAGACGAAAGGTGTTGTAATTTTGAGGTTCAATGAGAGGTATTGTTAAAACAAATATTAAGTTAGAATCTAGTTGAAAAGCTTTTAGTTCAATAATATCCAGATATTGAGCAACTGCTGATAGTTTAATTGGAAGAGGTAAATTGTTCCTTCGCAAACTCTGTGAAATCTCTTGTAACGCCGTTACTAAGTGATCAGGTGTTATGAATGATGAATGAATAATTCCTAATCTGGCGAATGTTATTGAATTTAAAATATCGTTTAGATTGTCTTCGATATACAAATAGCTGGCCATTAGTTGTTCGGAAATGTATAGAAATTTTAGTTTTATTTCGGCAGCTTGGATCGTTTGAGTCATAGTTTGAATTGTGTGCTCAATTTCTTTGATATCTTTGTTAAATGTTTCCTCATCAATTTGTAATTTTTGTATAGTTGAGTTGAAATTTTTGATAACAGAAGTCGTAACTGAGATTTGATTTTTGATTAAGTTTTCTAATTGATGTTCGTCATTATTTAATTTATTTATACAGTTAGTGTAGTACTCGCCATCTTCGGCGTCTAAGTTTCCGGTAATTGATTTGAATATTGTTCCGAAACCGTTAAGTATTCCGCGTTTATATCTCTTTGTGTCTGAAAAGACTTCGTCAAATTTCGTTTTTATTGAACTAGCTATTTGCATTAAAAGGTTAAACTCTGTTTTAACTTCGCTTCTAAACAGGATTGATTTTTGATCAGCACCATCGAGGGTGTTCAAGATTCTGTCTAAATTATTTTGATTCTTGTCAAAAGCTAGTTTGAGGGATGAAATATTTTTATGCACTAGTAGAGTCCATTTGTCATTTGTCACCACGATGTCCGTGTCTTGGTGATAGTATACACCAACAGTGTTATTGATCGGGGTAATTTTGTATTGACAGAGTGCTGATCCGAACAGCAGGAGAAACCTGAAAATAAATTTAATTTTCAGTATATGGTTTCATTCTATCAAAATTTACTTTAGTCTCTTGTTTTGTTTCGAGATTTAATAGGGTAGCAGAATTTTGAAAAATTTCTTTTATTTTAAAGGGACCGTTAAATTTGTTTTGTAGTTTGTTCTTAATTTGTGATTCTTTTACATAAACTAAGTCACCTATTTTGTATTCAGGTCGTTTTTGGGGAATATTTCTGTCGAAGCGAACTTTTGCTTTCTCTTTTTGAGATTGTGTTCGACTACGGGCTATTTTATAGTAGTGGGATATTCTATTGTTTAAATCTCTAACGTATTTAGTTATTAATTCTTTTTGGTTGTACAAAGTTTCGGGTGGTCTGTTAGAAGTATGACCAAAGATAAGTTCATATGGGGTAAAACCGTGTGTTTTATTTACCGAATTGTTATAGCATATTACTGCATATGGTAAAATCGTGAAAGGATGTTCGTTTGGGTTTTCAGTTTTGTGGATTCTTATCATTTCGGCTAAAGTAGCATGAAATCTTTCTATGGATCCGTTCGATTGGGGATGTCCTACGCTTGAATAAGTTAATTTTATGTCGTAGAGGGTGCAGAGATCTTTGAGCAAGCGGTTGTCAAATTCGCCACCGTAATCACAATGGATTCTTAATGGGGTACCATAATGTTGGAAATATAACAACAAAGTGTTTACGACAGATTTTGCGGATTTATCCGGGACTGCATATGCTTGCGTGAATTTAGTTAATTCGTCGCGAATGGTTAAAGCATAATTTCGAGTAGGGAATTCAAATAAATCGATATTGATTCTTTCGAATGGTGTTCTTGGGGTTTCTGTGACTACTAGAGGGTTATTAAGGTTTTTCCGGCATACTTTAGTTTTTTGGCAAGTTTCGCAATTTTTTATAAAATTTTCAACGTCTTTAGTTAGACCTTGCCAAGTGTATTTTTCTCTAATTCTTCGAATTGTTTCGTTTATTCCGCGGTGTAGATTATTTTTACCAAAATGATTTTGCTCCAATATAATTGGAATTTCGTCTTCGTCGGCAGTTCTGACGATATCTTGACAAATTACTACTTTTAAGTCTTTTTCCGCAAAAATGAATGATAGGATTTCAAGTATGGGGAGGTCTAAATTATTTTCGACAAAGTATGTCTTAGAGAGATCTAGAACCTCTTGATTTTTAAATAGTACCAAAAATAGATGTTCAATTACAGATTCGATATCAAAAGGTAGAGGGATGATAAAATATCTCCTATGTCTGACTGTTTTGCTTGATACAATATTGATTTTATCGTTATGAAATTCGGGGTTTTCTTCGAATATGTCCTCGATAATTTTGTGATGTAGGTCTTGTAAGTTGTTTTGTTGGAAAAAGGTTATAATATCTTTATGTTCTCGATACAAAAGTTGTTTGTTCGAGGCTTTGATTTTCGAATAGTCAATTAAAGATGTTGTTTTATATAAGTTGGCGAAAGTTTCAAATTCTTGGGAAATCTGTTCGTTAGTGATTTCGTTATTATCGTCTGGGTTTTCGTCGTCGTCTGACTCTTCGTCGTTCGCGGCTAGAACCTTTGAATAGAATTTGGAACATTCGGAAAAATGATTAATTTTGATTCTGGAAAGTGCGTCCGCGTTCTTATTGATTTTACCAGGTTTATAAATTATTTCGTAGTCGTACTCTTCTAATTTGAGTCGCCAACGGGCAAGTCTACTTCCTGGATCTTTTATAGAGAATAGCCAGGTGAGTGGTCTGTGGTCGGTGACAAGTTTGAACTTTCTACCGTACAGATATGGTCTAAAGTGCTTTACACTCCATACTATGGACAAAAGCTCGCGTTCAATCGTTGAATATTTAGTTTCTGCACTGCACAAGGTTCTAGAAGCATAGGCAATGGGTAAATCTTTGCCAATGGGCCCCTGGCTCAGCACCGAGCCGACGGCAAATGCGCTCGCATCAGTGGTTAGAACGAAAGGTTCATCAAAGTTGGGGTAGATTAATATCGGAGTTGTCGTTAATGTTTGTTTCAAATTTTGAAAGGAATTTATACAATCATTGTTGAAGAGAAATGGTACGTCTTTTTGTAGTAGTTTTGTTAAAGGCTTGGTTATCTTGGAGAAATTTGGGATAAAGCGCCTGTAATATCCGGCTAAGCCTAGAAATGATTTAATTTCTTTTGGATTTTTCGGTTGAGGAAAATTTAAAATAGCGTCAACTTTCGAAGGGTTCGGTTTTACGCCGTCTTTTGTAATGAGATGTCCTAAATAAGCGACTTCCTTGCGGAGAAACTCGCATTTGTCTGGTTGAATTTTGAGGTTGGCCTTTTGAAGGCGTTTAAAGACTTCAGTTAGACGAGAAATGTGTTCGTGAATTGTAGGAGAGTAAATAATGATATCGTCCATGTAGACGAGACATCGTTCGTTTTGAATACCTAACAGGATGTTATCCATAACTCTTTGAAAAGTTGATGGAGCGTTTTTGAGTCCAAATGGCATTCGCACGAATTCATAATGACCGTTCTCAACTGTGAAAGCAGTTTTTTGAATATCTGCGGGATTAATTTCAATTTGGTGGAAACCAGAAGCCAAGTCTAAGGTTGTGAAATATTGGCATTTGCCAAGTTGGTCTAAAAGATCGGAAATGTTGGGCAGAGGATATTTGTCACCAATTGTAACCTCGTTGAGTTTGCGGTAGTCGACTACGACGCGCCATTTCTGTTTACCAGAAGCGTCCAGTTTTTTGGGAACTACCCAGACAGGAGAGGACCAAGGTGAGATTGAGGGTTGAATAATACCTTGACTTAACATTTTCGATACTTGGGACTTAACTTCTTCTTTATGGACTTGAGGATATCGATACGATTTAGTGAATATCGGTCGGGAATTTTCGGTGTCAATAGAATGCTTAATTTCGTTAGTAAAAGTTAAATTGTCTCCTTCCAAATAGAATATATCTTGAAAGTCTAAACAAAGCTGCGTTACTATTTCGGCCTCTTCTTCGTTTAGATGATCCAAGCGCAATTCGTTCCTAATTTCGAAGGATCTGTCTGTCTGTGGATGTTTGTCGGAATTTTGAGTATTTAAATTAAAAATTGATTTGAATTTTTGTACTGGTTCTAGTTTAAGGTTAGAGAAATTTATAGTTTTCGGTATTGCGTTAGCGTTCACGATCGAAGTTAAAAATTCTCCGTTGCTGTCGATTTTTACGAGAGCATTTGGTAGGCGTACTTTTTCAATTTCTTGGGCTAACAGTATAGCCTCGGTATTTTGCAGATTACATTTTAATTTACAGATTTTTTCCATGCGAGGTTCGATAGAAATTAAATTTTTGATGTTGCCTAAATTTGGATTTTGGTTTTTGATGTTAGAGTTACCAGTTGGTTGTACAGGTAAATTTACTGTAGTTTCTTCCGTGACTTTAAATAGTGGTACGGTTTTAAAATTTGTGACTAGTTGTTTATTTTTGAAATCTACTCGGCATTCGTAATGTTCTAAAAAGTCTGCGCCTAGTAGTCCATCAAAATCTATATCTAGGTTATAGATATAAACCTTGTGTGACTCATCTGAAAAGGGGATGAGAACAGATTCGTTGATATAAATTTTTTGATCAGTAATACCCTGTATAATTACATTTTCAGGGGATCTACGTCTATAATTTTCAGCTGTTTTAGGTTTAAAAATTGAAATTCCTGCACCTGTGTCAATCAAAATTTTAAATTTGCCGGTTGCGTCTTTGATGTAATAAAGATTTTTTGAATTTACGGTTAATAGGGTGTGAGAAAGCGTATTTACATGAACGTCTGTTCTGGGAAGTTCAGCATTGGATCGAAACTGTCGTTGAGATTCATTGTTTGTATTTGGTTTGATATTTGGTCGAATTGGTCTATTTGTTGTGTTGGAGTATCCGTGGGGTACTCCGGATCTAAGCGAAAATCCTGAGGATTAGCAGTATAATCCTCCTGTAGTGTTTGAGAATTAGCAGTATAATTCTCGTACTGCTCATAATATTGAGAATTAGCCGTATAATTATCTGAAAAGTTTTGAGCGTTGCCTGAATCGTAATTTTCATAACTATCACTTACGTTTTGATAATCGGGTGAGTAGTCATTATATTGATTATAGTTACATTGATTATCATAATTGTCATAGGGTTCGTAATTCAAATGATGAGCTTTTTGCTGGTTAAAGCGATTAAAATTTGGGTTAGGTTGGATAGCTGATGGTCGCTGTTGCATAAAATTAGGGTTCGGCCTTATGGCTGAGGGCCTGTTTTGCTGTGATTGATTTGGCTGATTATTTTGAGGGAATGTCCTCTGACTAAATTGATTATTACTCGGTTGTGCGAAGTTTTGATGAGAAAAATTTTGTGAGTTTGGGTTTCCTTGGAAACTTGGTCTCTGGAAGTTTTGAGACTGTTGCCTTGTGCGGCATTCGCTTATTACATGTCCATTCCGTTTACAGAAGGAACAAAACTTTTGTTGCAAATTGGGACCTTGTGGTCGCTTTTGTTGAATTACTGGATTTTTGACTGGACTATTTTTTGGGAATTTTTGCTGTTCAAAATAAGAGAGTTGTAGCTCTCTACGAATTCTAATAATCGCGTTCATTATAGAAGGAGGGTTACTGGCACGTATTATTCTGCCTAGATTTGGTTCTAGACCCGTTAACAAATTATTTAATGTCATAGTTTCAATCAGGTTTGTTTGCGCGGTTCTTTGCTCCGAAGTTAAATTTTGTTTTTGCACTGCAGCGTGCATTTTCGCATTGTGCGTTTGTAAACGCGAAACAAATGTTAAGGCGGATTCACTAGGTAATTGGTGAATTCGTTGTAGGTCCTGAATTAGGGACGTTAAATCTCGGGAGTCTCCGAAGTGAGTTTCTAGTAGTGCCTTTATTTCTGGCCATGTGCTAGGGTTGCGTGAATTTATAAGTTCGGCGGCTCTGCCTTTTAATTTATTTTTGATGTGCATGGTTAATAGAATTTTTTGGTCATGAATTGCCATACTTTGTGCACAGGAGCACGAGTTTAGGAATGTCTGTAAATTTATGGCGTTGCCATCGAATTCTGGTATTAGTGAAAAAATTTCAGAGAGCTTGTAAGGCTCAATTTGTTGTGGTTGTTGTTGTTGTTGTTGTTGTTGTTCGGCTGGTGCCAGTGGCACTGGTTGAACAGTCTCTGGTTGAGCTCTATCAGGCATTTTGCTTTTTTATTTAGAAATTTTTGAACTAAAATAATTGTCTGCGTATCAGCAGTATGATACGAGAATTAAATTAAAATTGTTTGTTATGTTGCGTACGTTAATAGATTGTGTATTAACTGTATAATACACAGTCGTTTCGTGAATACGAAAATAAATAACTTAAAATTAAAATTGTTGCGTTGTAGCTTGTACAGGATTTCTTTGATAATAGAACTGGCTTGCTTGCCGAGTGTATTAGCGGTATAATACACGTAAATAATTGTGAGAAATAATAATTGTAAAATGAAATAACGAGATGATTCTTAAAAATGACTTACATTAATTTCATCTCCATGAGTAGGTTCTTCGTCCGTCAAGGGATTGGGATCCGCCACCACCAGTGAGGAAGGTCTCCTTGTTCTAATAGATGTACACGCACTAGTTAGGCACCTTTTGCAGATGTTCTCCTTGTTCTCTTACGCTTCACTACCAGTTAGGCTTCTTGTTCTGATGATGTTTACGGATCCTACCGACTGCGCCAATGTTAGATCACGGTTTACATGAGTGACTTTTTTAAAAAGATTTATTTACTTAAGTGGAGCCAACGTTGGCTCTTGGAGAAGGAATAATACAATAATTAGAAGTGTTTCATTCTAAGTGAGTTTAATAACTGATTCAACAAAGCGTGTTTAGTCATATTTATAACATACAGAACCTGAGTAAGCAAAATATATAACAAAGGAATTGCAGTTCTGCAGTCTGCACAAGTTATGAGAAACAAAGGTGTAATATGATATCTTGAAGATAAGCAATTAATAAGAGAAGCTGTTATCGTGAAATACGATATACCTGTGAAGGTTTATTATGGCTAAGTCGCAATAAGATAGCGTGTAATATTATATAACATATATATATATATATATATATATATATATATATATATATATATATATATATATATATATATATATATATATATATATATATATATATATATTTCATAATAATATATATATATATATATATATATTTCATAATAATCTATCTAATCCGTTGAAATATAATTCTTGGATGGTATTCATTCAAGTTTTCTGGTAAGGTGAGATAGCCTAATGGCTAAAGCATTTGCCTTGCGTTTGCCTAGTGAGTTTTTGGTTATTTATAGTGTATTTTAATTAATTCTAGGTCCATGTGGGCACATGTTTTTAATTTTTAATTAGTTCTTAAGTTTGCCTGCGGCAGACAGGAGTTTCTAGCAACAATTTAATTACCGTTAAGCCGAACCGGACCCATTTCGTCCAGCCCCACATCTACCACGACGCTGCACGCCGTGATTGTTCGGCTGGCTCCAAGCCGGGATCGCCGGGGAGGCGCATTCTTGTACCGTTGAATATCAAATAAATTCGTTTTGTTGTTGTTGTTGCTGCAATCCAAAGGTCTCGTGTTCGATCCCTCACATGGTGATTTTTTTTTCATATATTTTTTTTTTTTCACGTTGGTATCAGTCAAGTTGGTATCACAAAATTTAGAATGTCCAAAAACTAACATTATTTACAAGAAAAATGCGAAGAGTATCTTATAGAATGTGTAACATTATATAAAAAGCTCAGTAAATCGGCGAAGATTATAATGCTTCCACCAGTTAAAGTTTTTATTTAATTTAAAATAAATTTATAATAAAGTTAGAATACAGTCAAAAGATATACAATTCATTACTGAACCATAACAGATACGAAAAAAAAGTAATACTGTGGCGCTTACTTTCAGATTAGAAATTTTAAATAGCAACCACGCGCGACAGCTCTTACAGTCGTAGCCGGGGGTGGGTTCGCTTAAGAAGATTTTGCTTTCGCGATGTACTTATTCGTTGGTTCTTGTTTGTTGGTTACCAAAAATACACGAGCTATTTTCTTTGCGGGCGCCAGCCGATCGCTAGGGATCGACAAGGGAGGGGAGTGACAAAACAAGCAAAATAATTTTAAACACAAGGAATAATCATAATAATAATTTAATAATAAATATATGTACGTGGTACAAAATAAATGACAAACAATGACTAAGTAAATTCTGAGCAGTATTAACACATAAAGGTAAATATAAATAATGAACGATAATAAAATTAAAGTGATCGCTACATCAGCCCTACCAAGAAAATTTAAATGTCTTCGTACATTAGATACGGAACGCGTCCCTATTATTAGGAATTTACTGTTTGACCGCAACCTTACTTTTAAGAAATTTGACAACTCGATGACAATAGTTGAAATTTGAAATTAATAATGGCAAATGATAAATTCAATTCATCTGGAAATGCTACATGCTATTTTGGCGATTGCCCACTTGAACAACAGGTAGGTTATAATAATAAAATAATATAACATGAAATAATGCACAAGCTAAATGTGTGTGACTACCCAAAGTTTTAAAAAAATGCAAAAGTGCACGTCAAATAAATGTGCAATTCTTAAACATTGATAAGAGCTAGACTATGTCTTGTTTTAGGTTTTCTACAAAAATTTAATACCCAAATAACAGCTGTTTAGTGAGTTTACAAGGTCTTACAAAAATAAGTCACCGACAGAAAATAAGAGACTTTTAACGAGTTGACAGGTTTTCGCTGCGGGCTGGTGCTTCTCACTGTTGTGTTAACTTGGGTGGGCCCCTTGGGCTGAGACGGATATTATAAAAAAGATGGACTTACAGTCGTCTCGCCGAGCGAGTTAATCCTACTTGCACTTTATTCGGTTGCGCTTCTTGGTTGAGCTGCTGGACATGACCCAGAAACAACGGCAGGTTATGAACAGTTCTTACTGGACCAGGTAACTTTCCATGTGGAGGCGTCTCACAATATTAATGTGTTCTTACAATGTTTCCACGCAGTGGATGAAACAATGCCTAGCGGGATCCTTAGATAGCTCAGGCTCTCAATGCCAGAAGACTCTACCAGGGAGGATTTTAAAATTGTCTTAGCCTTGATTTGAATGACATAAAATTATAGATGGGTGAAATAATTAAATTCGAGAGTAGAAAAGGAACCTGGAATTAAATGTTTCTCCAGTAAGTATCTAGCAGGAAAATTAAAATCAGTAGCAACCAACTCACCCTAGTTCTTATGAGGTCCTAACACTTCACAAATCAGGAGAGAAATGCCAGGAAATTCTAGATTTCAAAATGGTTACCTTTTTTTTGCCTCTCAGGTTTTTTGTTCAAAAAAACTTATAACATGCTACTTTAGATTTTAAAAATCCCTGTTTTAAAATGTCAAATCAATATCAAAACAAAGTTGCAATTTAACACTAAAGTTATTTAAATTATATACTTGTCCAAATTACCTCAAGTAAGCTGAAGGTAAAGCCAGAAACATTTTAAGAACCCTTGCCTAAATTTATTTTGAAACTCATTGTTTATTAATTTGAACTTGTCATAACCTAGCCTGTTTGTTTCCATTTCAGGTCCTTGAAATTAAAGCTTTAAATTGAAAAGGGACATAGCACACGGGATGACAGGACAAGTCAAATTTCAACCGTTACACACCCCCTTTTGCTGGCAGAAAAATATTTTTCTCAGATAAAATATTTTTCTAAAATCACACTTAAATAAAAAAATTCCCATATTATGGACTACATATATACAAAAAAATTATGCTAAATGTCAAAATCGGTAAGCGCTTAAATGTCACATCCGGGAACCAAGGTCGTCACCTTGACAAGAAAAAAATTGTCTAAATCAGTAACTTAAACTATAATAATAAACAGAATCCCTCTCATACATCAGCATCCGTTCACATTCATACGACTTGCAATCTAGGATTCTTCAACACCATCCAGGAAAGGTTTTAAGTCCTTTACATGCCATTTTCCTAAGTTTTTATTGTCGGCATCATCTACGAGTTCATATACTAGGGGACTTATTACTTTTTTCACGCGACAAAGTACGTTTTTGGGTGCTAATTTGGCCGCAAAACTTTGCACCGCACTAGACAACACATAGTTTTTCTTCCATACGCGTTCTCCCACAGCGTACTTTTCTGTCGGACGCTTCCTTAAATTATAAGTGTGAGCACACTTATCATAGGCCCTCTTCAATTCCTTTTGTACATCAGTGAAAATCTGAGGTAACTGTCCAATGCTCTCAGCATACTTTTCTCGATCGAAGGGATTAAGATTATAATCATTGACCGAAGTCAGGTTTCCATAAAATTTGCCATCAATAGGCACGTATCGTCCGAAGTTAAGATATGTAGGACTAAATCCAGTTGACTCATGTACTGCTGTTCTGAGTGCATAACCAATCTTCGCAATCTCCAGATCCCAATTCTTGTGGTTATCATTCTCGATATACGAACGCACAGCAGAACCAAGCACACGATTCACCCGTTCTACTTGATTGACTTGAGCACAGTACTTAGCATTGAACCATATTCTCGCACCATACTTCTCACACAGTGCCTTAAATTCCTTACTAGTAAATTGCGTGCCATTGTCACACGTGACAACTTGAGGAGCTCCGAACATTAAGAAAACCTCATTCTCGACAAACTTCACTATATTATTAGCCTTGGCTTGGCGCATGGGGTGCAGCAAGACAAACTTAGAGAAATAGTCAGAAACGGCCAACAAATAAGAGAAACCACGGGTAGACCTAGGTAGAGGTCCCCATATATCCACTGATATTACCTGCCAAGGGTAAGAAACTTGCTTTTGTTGACCCATGAAACCAGGTCGAGCAGTATTACTGGACTTCTGCGCCGCACAGACTCGGCAGTGCTTCACATAATTACTTATGTAGGTCCGCATTTTAGGCCAGTAGTACAAAGTTTTCACCCTAGCGCCAGTCTTAAACTTTCCAAGATGAGCAGATGTGGGATCATCATGGCACTCTCGTAAGACATCTTTACGATACATCTTGGGAACAACTATTTTCCACTCCGGCTCATTCAGATTCACTTCCCTCTCAATGGAAATGTGCTTATACAACAAATCATCCTTCAACATCCAATTGGGGTATTTGTTAGGTGTGGAGCGTACCTTGAGAACCATCTTTTGGTACCATTTGTCCTTGACACATTCTTCAGCAACTAATGACAAAACTGATACCTCTGCCACAGGTGCTCTGGAGAGTGCATCAGGAACGACATTCAGAGAACCTTTACGGTGCTCAATGATCATGTCATACTGTTGTAGTTTGACCGCCCACCGAGCAAGTCGACCGGAAGGGTCCTTGAGGCGATTTAACCACAGCAGACTATAATGGTCAGTGATGACCTTGAAGGTTGTTCCTTCAACATAACATCGGAATTTTTCCGTTCCGAACAAAAGAGAAATTAGTTCCTTTTCGGTAACTGTGTACTTTCTCTCTGCCTGTGTAAGCGTGCGACTAGCAAAAGCTATCACCACTTCGTGACCTTGATCATTCAATTGTGTCAATACGCAGCCTACGCCTAAGTCGCTAGCGTCACACTGTATCGTGAACATCTTGGTAAAATTGGGTGCAACAAGAATAGGAGCCGATACCAAGGACTCTTTTATTTTCCTGAATGATTCGTCAGCTTCATCAGACCACACAAGTTTCTGAGATTTTCTTTTCCCCTTCATAAGAGATGTCATGGGTGCCGTCAAATTTGAAAAGAAAGGTAAGAATCTACGATACCATCCAACTAATCCAATAAATCTTTTCAATTCTGTTACAGTCTCTGGACGAGGGTAATTCAACATAGCAGTAACCTTGTCAGGATCAGTCCTGAGACCTTCGCCATCTAATAAAAATCCTAAGTATCGAAGTGATGGTAGACAAAACTCACACTTTTCTAGATTGATGGTGAGCTGTGCCGTTTTCAAACGCTTCATCACTTCGCGAAGCACTTCCAGGTGTTTTTCAAACGTGGGTGTAGCGATGATGATATCGTCCAAATAGACGAAGACATATGGCTCTAACGAGTAACCTAGTATGGTATCCATCAATCTTTGTTGAGTTTGCGAAGCATTGTTGAGACCAAAGGGCATCACTACAAATTCAAATAAACCTCGTGACGGTATGACAAATGCTGTTTTCTCACACGAACTCTCCTCCAACGGAATTTGCCAATAAGCACACTTCAAATCAATGCTGGACAGGTAGCGAGCACCCGTGAGCTTACTCAAAATATTGTCCACACGTGGAAGAGGATAAGCGTCCTTTTTCGTCAAGCTATTAATTTTCCTTCCGTCAAAACAAAATCGCATCTCTCCGTTAGATTTTTTCACCAGAAGTACCGGAGAAGCCCAGGGACTGGACGAAGGACGAACCACTCCTAGTTTCAACATGTTATCCAATTCCCTATGCAGATGCTGCAACATGTAAGGCGACATGTTATGGTGCCGTTGCTTGACTGGTTCCGCGGCACCTGTATCAATCTTATGGACAATAGCATTAGTACGGCCCAATTTCGTACCGGCCAACCACGACAGATCCTTAAATTCATCTATAACAGATTCCAACTCAATGTTCTGTTGTTCGGTTAACTCCGATCTTGATTGTACAGCATTAACTTCGTTGACTTCATGGATCGCATAATCCTGAGTTGAACATATTAATTGCTCCCTTTCACCACCGATAAAATATGAATTTTTACCATAATCCAAAATTACATTAAAAAGTTTACAAAAATCACTCCCCAAGATCAGGCCATGTGATATAGAGGGCACAATTAACACTTTAAGCACTTTAAAATGACCACCAATTTGTACCGGTAAGTTGACATAGCCAGTAATTTTCTGAGAAACACCATCAGCTGTAGTAATATTGGGTTCACCATAGTGCAAAATTTCCAAACCAACCTTGTCAAGAAGATCCAGGCTTTTTCCACCAAAAACGGAATGACTTGCTCCAGTATCCAGAAGAGCTATCACCTTCTTGTCAAGTACTTTAACCGAGACATAAGGCCTATTGTCATACCTTCGCTGCACCAAAAACATGTTTGCTTCGGTAGTCTTGACACCATCAGCACCTGTCTTTACAGCGAGACTCTCACCAGTATCAGATAACATGGCCCTGCTTGCAGTTTCCGGAGCCCTAAAGTTTGATGATTGGATGTAAAAATTCTTGACAAATTCTTTCCAAACCTCCCATTCTGTCAAAGAAGTCTTTCCCAGATAAAGGCTATTCAATGAATTACGCACTGTAACAGTATTTGCGGTAAAAATGTCACTTTTACTCGATTTTCTGTAGACCTGATGGCTGTTGTGGGATTTACAGGAGAAGTGCCGGTCTACCGTGCATCTCCTGCCCTTGCGTTTTTTGTGCAATTTGTGCAGTTGGGTTTTATAACACCTTCTCTGCCACATCCATGACAGGTAGGAACTCGCCTATTCTGATTTGCGCCACGCTGCACACCAGCTCGACAATCACGTCTCACATGGCCCGTTTGCTTGCATTGGAAACATCTCAGTTCTGAAACGGCCTTAACCTGTTTTGTAGTACCCCCACTACGCTGCCAACTCTGTGTAGGTAGATAAGCCAAGTCGGGTTCCAAGGACGAAACAGTTTTTCGGGCGGTATTGGAAGTGCAAGGCTGTTGCTTAACAACACCGGCGTCCTCCAAGACACGACAAATATCGCCAAGTTCTTCCACCGATCCAATTTCTTTGAGTGCTAAGTGGACATGAAATTCCTCTAATAGGTTTTTCCTAATCACCTTGAGCTTTTCTGCCCTGGTAGCCTTGAGAATCAAGCGACTGAACAGGTTTTCCATAGCAGCAATGTAAATAATCACCCGTTCATCCTTCTTTTGTCTGCGGTTACGAATTACTTCCCAGAGGTCGTCATCTGCGTCTTTGGGCAAAAAGTCTTTCCTCAGACATGCCACCAATTCCTTCCAAGAATTGATCTTTGATCGTACAGAACGATACCACACTTTTGCTGGACCTTCAAATAATTCAATGGCTGCCCTAAACAGTTCATCTTCAGAAACATTTCTAGCGAAGCTCAATTCTTCGACTTGTTCCAAGAATGAATTTACAGAACACTTAGTCGTTGTACCATCAAAAGTGAGGTTCCACTTGTGAACTGGAAACGACTTGCTAGTGGTTGTGGCGTTAGAAGGAGTAGCAGTGCGAGCATGGTTCGCATCACCCTGTCTATGTCTTTCCATAATTTCTTCTAGTTCGTCTTCCAAAGTGCTAGCCATAATCAAGGTATCTCCTCGGTAACCACAAATTTCTTCCCCGATATTTTCTGGAATGCGTCTTATTCTACCACCGATGTGAACCAGTCTACTCCGAATTCTCTCGAAGACATCTTTATTTGTACCATCAAAATCATCTACTAGTGCTGTGACCGATTTGATGCTCTCATCTAGTTCCTTCTTCTCAGTGTCAAACGAAAAATTTGGTACCTCGTAAACGTGTACCCCAGGTCTAGCCATATCTTTTTGTAACTCCCTTCGCAAAAATCTCCTCTTTTGAGGCATGTCCGCATTAGTAGTAGCAATTCCACGAATTCTCAACTCATAATTCATTTCATGTGTCCTCAGATGAAGTGGATCCATACTGTAGTCGGCCATGATGACAAATGTAATTTATCGCAGTCACCACCCAAAAACGCACTTTGTTCTTAAACAATGGGATAACAGTGCCCCTTATTCACACCCTGTATATAGTAAGGCAAAAGCTAACTCGGTTGTAAGTATAACCCCACGTGTAAATGTAATAAAAAAATTAAAAATTGGCAAAATTTGTAAGTCCACCTGGCACAATGACTTAAAAATTATTACGTATCTCAACACTGTTAGTAAGTAATTATATAACTTGGCACGTTTATCGACACCCCTATACGTATATAGATAAATAAACGCTGTTTCACTTTGTAAACACCGTGTATATATGACACTGCAAAGCTTTACAATTTTATAAACACCGCTAAGCGAAACAAGATTTTGAAATAAACACTTTTTTTTTTTTTTTTTTTTATAACCCCTGTATAAAGTATTATTGTAAAAGTAGACACTTTTGATCACGCTCGTATAAATTCACAAATTTAATGTTACAGATTTTATATATAACACACCTCGTACTAACAATACAAAAATAATTTGAGCTACTTGAATGCTAAGTATGCACATCTCTCACTTTTCTATATACCCTCTGTATACGAAACTCAAAATCGCATACCCCACATATATTCTATGTACGCAGTTCACTAACACATGTACACATATAGTATACGACAACACCTCTCGTACACAATCCTAAATAATGTACGTATAAAAATACCAACAATGTAAAAGTACAAACAATGTAAATATACGCACCCTGTATACACTTAAACAATATCGCATACAAACGAATATCAATTTACGTATTTAAAAAAATAAACAACTGTTTAAAGTACACACTGTATAAATATCAACCAACAATCAATGCAACACACAATCTCCTGATTCGTTTTCAAATATCCACCCTGTACATTCAGTACGCAAAAATTTTTTTTTCAAAATGACGTATAAGTATGAAACATATAAATAGTTAATCACCAAAAAAGTTTTAAATGCTACTCATGCATTATAATATTCAAATATACGTACTTGTCTTGCCATCTGTCGTATATCAATGAAACTAAAATAATACTGCTCTACCGAAAATTAGTTTGTCTGTCTTGTCTAGGACGAGGATAGGAAATGGGATAAAATAAAATAGCTCAATAAAAGACACCGGCTAAAATAAGTACACCAAATTTGCAAAAGCTTTATCTAAACTTTAATTATGTCCCAACACCAGGAAAACTATTATTTTTTTTTAAAGCAAAATCAATTTAATTTTCAGCCCCTATAGTTGCGGCGCCATTTTGTGGCGCTTACTTTCAGATTAGAAATTTTAAATAGCAACCACGCGCGACAGCTCTTACAGTCGTAGCCGGGGGTGGGTTCGCTTAAGAAGATTTTGCTTTCGCGATGTACTTATTCGTTGGTTCTTGTTTGTTGGTTACCAAAAATACACGAGCTATTTTCTTTGCGGGCGCCAGCCGATCGCTAGGGATCGACAAGGGAGGGGAGTGACAAAACAAGCAAAATAATTTTAAACACAAGGAATAATCATAATAATAATTTAATAATAAATATATGTACGTGGTACAAAATAAATGACAAACAATGACTAAGTAAATTCTGAGCAGTATTAACACATAAAGGTAAATATAAATAATGAACGATAATAAAATTAAAGTGATCGCTACATCAGCCCTACCAAGAAAATTTAAATGTCTTCGTACATTAGATACGGAACGCGTCCCTATTATTAGGAATTTACTGTTTGACCGCAACCTTACTTTTAAGAAATTTGACAACTCGATGACAATAGTTGAAATTTGAAATTAATAATGGCAAATGATAAATTCAATTCATCTGGAAATGCTACATGCTATTTTGGCGATTGCCCACTTGAACAACAGGTAGGTTATAATAATAAAATAATATAACATGAAATAATGCACAAGCTAAATGTGTGTGACTACCCAAAGTTTTAAAAAAATGCAAAAGTGCACGTCAAATAAATGTGCAATTCTTAAACATTGATAAGAGCTAGACTATGTCTTGTTTTAGGTTTTCTACAAAAATTTAATACCCAAATAACAGCTGTTTAGTGAGTTTACAAGGTCTTACAAAAATAAGTCACCGACAGAAAATAAGAGACTTTTAACGAGTTGACAGGTTTTCGCTGCGGGCTGGTGCTTCTCACTGTTGTGTTAACTTGGGTGGGCCCCTTGGGCTGAGACGGATATTATAAAAAAGATGGACTTACAGTCGTCTCGCCGAGCGAGTTAATCCTACTTGCACTTTATTCGGTTGCGCTTCTTGGTTGAGCTGCTGGACATGACCCAGAAACAACGGCAGGTTATGAACAGTTCTTACTGGACCAGGTAACTTTCCATGTGGAGGCGTCTCACAATATTAATGTGTTCTTACAATGTTTCCACGCAGTGGATGAAACAATGCCTAGCGGGATCCTTAGATAGCTCAGGCTCTCAATGCCAGAAGACTCTACCAGGGAGGATTTTAAAATTGTCTTAGCCTTGATTTGAATGACATAAAATTATAGATGGGTGAAATAATTAAATTCGAGAGTAGAAAAGGAACCTGGAATTAAATGTTTCTCCAGTAAGTATCTAGCAGGAAAATTAAAATCAGTAGCAACCAACTCACCCTAGTTCTTATGAGGTCCTAACACTTCACAAATCAGGAGAGAAATGCCAGGAAATTCTAGATTTCAAAATGGTTACCTTTTTTTTGCCTCTCAGGTTTTTTGTTCAAAAAAACTTATAACATGCTACTTTAGATTTTAAAAATCCCTGTTTTAAAATGTCAAATCAATATCAAAACAAAGTTGCAATTTAACACTAAAGTTATTTAAATTATATACTTGTCCAAATTACCTCAAATAAGCTGAAGGTAAAGCCAGAAACATTTTAAGAACCCTTGCCTAAATTTATTTTGAAACTCATTGTTTATTAATTTGAACTTGTCATAACCTAGCCTGTTTGTTTCCATTTCAGGTCCTTGAAATTAAAGCTTTAAATTGAAAAGGGACATAGCACACGGGATGACAGGACAAGTCAAATTTCAACCGTTACAATACAAACATTATTTTAGAAAATTTAGTCAGCTTTAATTTTGCATATAACCACTTTTTGATTAGGGCTAACCGTTTTCGAGATAAGAGCGAAAAGCCAAAAACCGGGACCTTCTTCGTGCCCTCCTGCAACTCCCCCCCCCCCCACACCTCCTACGTTCGGGGAATTTTGGTATATTTACCTCAAGCAGATTACGTTTTACTTTGATATTTTATAAGAATATTTGTTTTGGGAAATAAAGTAAAGTCAACGTGTAAATTTTAGTTTTCATATATTGAGAGGTTTTCAAATTAAGCAATGGCATAGGAATAAGTTATCCACCACGTCATTAGAAACGTCATTACAGTGCTTTGCACTTTATGAGAAATATGTTAAGTATATGCGAAACTTTCTTAATTAAAAGGAGAAATTATTAGAGATGTAAACCATTTGATTAGCAGACCCTACCATGACCTCATTAAATTGTAATGGTTCTTCTAAATTTAACTACGTTTTCCTGCTATTATTTGGCCGAACTACAAAACTATTCCATTTAAATTGAAAGGTGCATAAAAAATATGTTAGGAATCCCTAATTAGAATTCTAGGTGCGCATTTTTTAAAACCGACTGCAGCGAACAAATACTATTTTTCCTTATTTTGCCAGAAAATATGCTGACTACCTTATACTTTATTACCTAATTAAAGGAATCATATTGTTTTTTACATTTTGATCAATAATAGCAGAAATTCAATGATAACTGATAATAGTAGAGTAACTAGAGGTTTTATCTTCGAAATAATGTCATATTGAACTAATTTCGTTCTGTTTTGGCAGTATAATAGTAAATGCTTCACAGCTATATTGTGCGGGGGCTTGCTAATTTATAGGGGGCGGATGAGATGGCACTTAAAAAAATATATGTATTTATTGAAGATGAAAAATAATCAAATTTTAAGAAGAAAAGGTTCTATGCAATTTTTCACATGAATTGATAATTTTTAAGTTATAGCGACTTCAAAATTGCGATTTTAGCTTTAAAAAAAAGGTATTTCCAAACGGCTTTCGTCAAGTATCTCGAAAAATATTGCTTTATCGAAAAAATGTTACAAACCAATTACAGAAAGTACAAACTGGGAATTAATTATATTTTTTATTTATTGATGCAGAATTAATAATTTCGGAGATATTTAAGTTTGTATTTGAGATCCAAGTGTTCATAAGATAATTATTTAGAGTGAGAGTTAAATATTTCAGAAATTGTGGCACTTACATCAAAAATGCTAGTAGGTAGAATAATAGGTTATTAATTAAGCTTTCAACTGTTTTTTATTTGTTTCTGTAACATAAAAAAGATAGAAGTTATGACCGAAGCAATGTGCGTCTTCACATTAATTTGACAACAACGTCGCCATTTTGTTACTGTGATTAACCAGTAATAATAAAAAAAGGAATTTCAAACACTATTTCTCAATAATATATAGATTGACGTATATGCTCAATTTTTTTCGTTTGTATAGAGCAGTTGCTTTAGAAAAAACTAAAGTTTAAACTCTAAAGGTATTTTCGATGAAACGTAATTTTTTTCCCATTTCCCAATATCTCAATAAATATTAATTTTAGTGAAAAATGGATAGAGACCAAAAATAAAGCTGATATACTGATAATGAATTTCGCTTTTCATAGATTTAATAGTTTCGGAGATATGAAAGTTTATAAATGACATCCGAACGTTTATAAGACGAAAATTTAGTTTAAATGTTAAATATCTCAAAAATTGTGACATCTATATCAAGCATGCTAAGAAATGAAATTAAATACAATTAATTGCGCTAAAGTAATTTTTCAAAATATTTTAATATTCCGCGGTGATCAATTTATTCCTCTCTTTATTCACGCCATGTATTTTTTTTTTAAATGCATTATACTAATTCTATTGGTATTATGATTTATTCAAAATTTGAAAAAATCATGTGTGTTGTCAGCTTGAGTGAACAGGTAAAAAAATATATTTTTATACTTCTATCTAACAATAGTCTGACCCTTTCTTTTGACATAGATTAGGTCGGATAATATACAGCGACTAGACACATTAACATCGGGGTAGCTTATATTACAACATTTCGATTAATTACGTTAGCAGAACGCAAACATTTAATTAGAGATAATATCGGCAGCCTGTTGTCCCCTAGGAGCAATCAGTAAGTAAATGGAAAATCCTTAACATATATAGCCTACAATATACTAACAAAGACTATTAAGTAAATCTCCAAAACTGAAAAGTCTGAAGATTTACTTATACCTACATTAGAAATAATGTAGGTATAAGTGATCGAACATATTGTAAATGGTATATTGTGGAAAATATCGCATTGCAATACTTCTGTGATATTTCACACGGGTATTACAATGAGGCATTTTCCGTACGCGTATTATGTACTATTTTTTTATGATTGTGAACTTCTTTTGCTGATTATCTCAGTCATTAACATAATAACCAATATTTCGATTTCGTTCCAATTATATTTCAAATTCATAAAGTGTTAGCTAGACTCTTACAATTTAATCAGAGAGAAGATGATGTAGGGAAAAATCCTTCGGCAACTAATATTAAATAGAAGTACCTACTAAACCGGCAAATCAATTATTAGATGTGTAGTGTAGGCACAAATGACAAAAAAAAGTTACATGTAAATACAAGTTAAACGCACCTGCTCTGAGAAGACATAAGGAAAAAATATACCTATGGTAATAATCACAAAGTTCTTCTCCAAGGAGCTGTGAGACCTTGTCGTCGGTGGAGACGCTGAAGTAACTGCTATGATCCTGAGAGCAATGTCGGCGGGAGAAATAGTCTCCTGGTAAGGTCACCCATATTGGCAAGGCCGAGGGTGAGAGACGAAAACTAAGAACAGCTCAAACCTCAGGATACACACTCCGTAAAGGGTGACTACGGGATCTGGCGCACCCGGGGGTAATCCAAGCTACGGGCGAGTTATGCCACTCGTCCGATTAACACCTCTGACCGGGAGGGGGGGGGCTTGCCTTAACTGGCCGATCCACGAGGAGAAAACCTCTATAAAAGAAACGACAGCGAAGTCGAAAAAACCTGCGGACACCGGGCGACCTCTGCGGTATATAGCCTTGCCTTCGGGATGGGCGTCACCCGGGGTTCGACCGAATATCGACTCGACTGGGATGAACTATGGAGACACTAAATAATACTTACGAAAACCAAAAAGGTGAGAGGAGAATGGAGGAGAAGAAGGTTGCCACGACCAAGGGTACACCTGAAACAGATCATGCTAATAGGCCTACAAGTATAAACAAGCCTGTTATGGTAACTTTGACACTGGTTAAAACAAGCTCAGGAGATAAGGAAATCGATCCCTTCAGAAGGCGGGACAGCATTGGCAGGTTCCCAGCAATGGCCGACCGAAGAGCCCCCGCGGAAGTAACGGGAGAGAAACCCCAGCGCAGGGAATTCACTCAAAGCCTACGATAGGTAGGACAAACGTGATCAGTAACCACACGAGGAGTAACTCAGTTGATGAGGAGAGCAGAAAGCGTAAGGCGCATAATACCTCTATCGACAAAGATAACATCGAGCCATACAAGAGGAAGAAGAGTGCGCTGTCATTTACAGAGAGGCTCCGACACGGACATCAAAGTAATTAACTACTGTCCACCAGGGAAAAACGGGGAGAAGCTAGATGGAAACACTCTAGACAAGGAAGCCACTGTGACCGAGAAGGTGTAAGGAAGAGAGCAGATTAGGCGGAATAAGGATAGGCAGATATTGTTCCTTAACGAGGAAGGGGTGGAATATAGAGAATTTCTTACCAAAATTAAGAAGTTTGATATAAAAGCCCTAGGAACAAATTTCACAACATTAAGGAAGACCAAAAAGAGCGAAATGCTCATTGAGATCAAAGGGGGGAAAGACGCTACACCTCCGTTAAAGTTGTTATCATTAAAGATCTCGACGCAGCTATTACCAGTGAAGAGGTTCGCAGGAGTCTAGCTGAGGAAATGAAAATCAGGAAGAAGGACGTGGTCGTGGAGAGGCGCAGGCCATCCTTTGGGGAAAACCAGACCGTCACGGTAAGGCTGCCTGAGAAGGAGGAAATGGAGTTAGTGGAAAATAAAAGTGTGAGAATAGGGTGGCTCAAGTGCAGAATAGCGGAGAAGATTGGAGGCACTGGAGCAGACATGAAGTGTTACAGATGCTGGGGGTATGACCACACTAAGGACAATTGTCCTGGCGCTGACCGCTCGAAGCACTGTCTCAGATGTGGGAAAGAAAATCACAAGGCCAGAAATTGCATTCCACATAATTAGAGAATGAACATTAACTAATACTATTGAATTTTACATATTTTGTCTGCGATTTATATTTCATACAGAGAACTTATGTAATATAAAGAAAGTGAGGGTATTATTCTTTACTATGATTGCTATGAATGTTGGGTACTGAATTTTCTGCATTATTTATTGTTCCTTCGTAAGCTTGCCTACCCACGAATCACCAGTATCGCAGGACAAATTACTCAATGTTTCGAATTTATCTAAATATGTTGAATCCAAAAAAACTTTTCATTTCGCCTTGTAATATAGCTATAGCAAGTTTCTTAAAAGTGTTTTTTATCACAGGCATGACCATTTGTATTCTATGATTTATTGTGGTTAGACAGTATCATATAGATATATATCTCGAACTAAATTATACATTATCAGACAGCATTAAATCAGAAATGCAACAGTGATTAGAATTTACAGATAAAGAAGAATAGTTTTACTGTTTTTTCCTTCATTATAATCAATAAAGCATAATACTTACCCTCTTCCTTCTATTTACTATTGAATGTAAATCACACTGCTACAGCAAAAACTCTTGTAATTTTAGGATATTTATTTCCATGTCTTATTTTCACACCTTATTTCCTTAAGCATAATTTAACAAAAATCCCTTATTCTCAGTCATGGCTGATACGCAAATGCTCAAACCGCTGACAACATTTAGTTTGGAAGCGCATATTATTTTTCTCTACCAACTTCTTTAATACCGTTATTTATGATATCGATTCTATTTTCTTCTGCATCAAGTTTTTCTCTGGGAAGACATAATTATATCTTATCTCTGCATATAAAATGCAAAATTTTATGTGTAGGACATTGGAGTGCGAACCACCGTCGTAAAAGGTATATAGAATATTGAGTGTAGAAAACTTTCCTTTTGACAACATAATAAGTAGGCAGTATAATTCAAAAAAATACGACGTCTAAGAAAGTCTAGCATGAGTACACCTAATGTGTAGAAAACGGGAATCTCGAAAATTTCGTATGTAAGATATTTTGAGGCGTGTAGGAACTGTAAGCCTGACAAAGTGTTGATGTTTAATGCCAAAAATGTGCAGGTTTCTCGTGCGTGGGAAACGGGCATTCATCAAATTTCCTGTGTAGGAAATTTTAGGTCGGATATTATACGTGGAAAATATCGTGTGCAGAATTGTGATGTGTGGGAATAAACTCCTCTTGATATCGGAGAGTTTTCGAAAGGTATGCCTTTCAATAACGTAAATAAGCCTTACATAAATAGAAACAACACTTTTATAAATTATAGATTCCGCTAGTAGAAGAAAGATGTACATTGGATGTCTCTTTCACCTTATTTTGGAATCTGATATATTCAAGGATTTCGTCAGGGATTTAAAATCGGTTAGCATTATTATCATCAACGTCATCGTCAACTTCATCTTCATCCTTATCCTGATCCACAATACTCATCGCCATCGCCATCGTAATTCAGTCAACGGAGTTCAAGGACTCCTTTTCGCGTCTTTTTTTTTATCGCCTTATTTAGATTAATGTCCTGGCGGAGTTTGACCGTAGGCTATTCTACCATTCCACCAGGACGGACACACACACATAGACAACATCACAACATCCATTCCCTGCGACATTGCCATCTGCCGCAGCTGAGACTCGAACTCAGGAGAGGACAGCGACTAGACCGTGTTGTCTCTCACACAACCGCAGTCTAGCCCACTGCTACCATCTCGACAATACGTGAAAAACGCCACTACATATCCATACCCTAACCAGGATTCGAACCTGGAACCCCGTGGTCGCAAACCTAACACCCTTACTGCGCCACCGAGCCGGTCTTTCTTGAATAACTCAAAAACTACTACCTCTAACGAAAAAGTATCAAATGTATCACACAAAACTAAACTATGTAAAATTTTCTACAAACAAGTTTCTATTCATATTTTGTGTAGGATCACTACTTTACGAGATACAGAGGGTGGAAAAATCGAGAATTTTTAAAAACCATGTTTTAATAGTATAAAATGAAAGTTTGACGTTAAATGAAGACCGATTAGGGGAAATAATTTGTGTAGTGACCAATTTTTGTATCGTTATCGGGGGAGTGTCCTCAACAACATACTAAAAGTCCTGACCGGTGGGGAGTATGCGGGGGGTGGGGGTAGTTTAAAGGTCCACTTTTCACGTCTTTTTTTCTTTCCTGCTTCACCGCGTAAAATGGAATGAGAAGATGTTTTTAGCGATCTACCAAGCGACTGCAGATGAGCAAGACAAATAAACACTGATATGCTGCGCTCCTAAAATCATCCACCAAGCCAAAACCTGATCTAGCCACACTGCCACCAACCAAAGGAGCTATGCAACAACACTCTTTCAGAGTTTATTTGAAGGTTTTTTACAAAATGTCTGGTTGCTTACAGAAGTTCGCTTACTTACTTATAGATACAGCAATGGCTCAACAACCCCCTACCACCGAACCAGTGGGGATGAAACCGGGAAAATGGATCGCTAACCGCGGTTACCACCAAAGAACAAGTAGCTCCTGAAGCTATCTTGAACTCCAGCTTTTACCGATATTCTACAAGGTGTGGGGGGACGCTGTGGTTGCCGAAAAGCTGAAATTCCATGCTCAATGGTGTGCGGCACTTGCTACGGTACGTGTACGAATGGTGAACCATTAGACGATAATTTGGACGATGATTTTGCTGACTTTTAAAATGTTTAGATTTAAGATAATGATAGTTTATTATTAATAAGTAGTTTTTCTGTTAATTTTAAATTCATTTAGTATTAAAATTTCATTTATGTCATTAAAACTCGATTTATGTTTAATTCGCGATTTGCCCACCCTCTGTATCTCGTACAGTATTGATCCTACATGAAAAATGAATCTTATTTGGAGAGAATGTTATTTAGTTTAATTTTGTATAAGAATTCTTTTCGCTAGAGGTCGTAATTTTCGAGTTATTCAAGAAATACCTAAAAACTACTACCCACCTCTCCCTCACAGCTCCCACTAGTCAGGACTTTTAGTATGTTGTTCAGGGCAGTCCCGCCGACAACTATACAAAAATTGGCCACTAACAAATTAATTCCTCTATTTTCCTTCGTTGATTGGACTATCGCCTAGTCATCGTCTGCATTTTCATCTTTGTCACTGTATCTCCGTATCTCTGTGTGTGTGTGTGTGTGTGTGTGTGTGTGTGTGTGTGTGTGTGTGTGTGTGTGTGTGTGTGTGTGTGTGTGTGTGTGTGTGTGTGTGTGTGTGTGTGTGTGTGTGTGTGTGTGTGTGTGTGTGTGTGTGTGTGTGTGTGTGTGTGTGTGTGTGTGTGTGTGTGTGTGTGTGTGTGTGTGTGTGTGTGTGTATGTGCCGTCATATTTATGGAGACCTATGTGTGCATCAAACTCATTTCTGGGATACTCCAAAACTGTGGCATACATACACGCGTATGCCAGAGTCTTTATCCACCAGAACTCTGTGATTCATCATATTTTAGCGGAATATCTATTATAAATCCTTCGGGGGACCATTTATCCGTCACGGTTCAAAATAATCGTTATCATAGAGAATAAGTTAATCGACTATTTTCTCAAAAGGCAAAATGTGTGAAAAGTTGCCAGAAATGCATAGTTTTACGTGTGGTACTTTCTACAATATTTGTGGCATGCACGGATTGTGTATTATTATACTGTGCTAGAGCGCCCTCTACGTTATATTTTTTACAGCAAGCACTTTTAGGAGTTTCTGCTTCCGACAGATTCAAGTTAGCCACAAATGGGTATTTTTGAGTGGATCAAATTAAAAGTGATACTTACTAAAAATAAATATAATACTAATAATGTGCTCAACAGACACTTATTGTTAGCCATATATTTAAATGTTCATTATTAATTTATACATTTTTCGGAAAAAATAAAAAAAATGTTAAAGTAACAAATGTTAAAGTAAAAGTTGTTCCAAATGAAATTAACTATTATTTTTTACTAACATAAAATTTTGTTCATGCTTTTATACGAAGCGACAAGATAGAGTGGTATTTTTTAAATGGAACACCCTGTATATTATTTTAGTTTTAGATTCTACTTCAAATTTTCATCATCGTCATATAAGGTACTATGTGTCTAAAATGTCTATTATCTCAGTGATAAGCATTTAACAAAAAAAAAAATGACAAATGGAGGTTAAGTAAATTACCGGCCTGAGGGATGGAGGCGGTGGAAAACGTAGAGGCGGTAGTGCGTTTTTGCCCGATTTCTAGTAAATATCTCTACATTAATCTCTGCAAAAAATTTAAATAATACTTTTTATGGCCATCGTCAAAAATGTCATTTTCTTTAAGTCTCAACACTCGTCAAAAACCTCCATTACGTAGAGGAAGTAATACAATGAAAATATCGATAAGCCGACCTAACAGTTTGATGAGCTAAATATTTCACTGTTTTCAAAACCACCTTAGTTACATCTTACCCTCCAATTAAAAAATATATATGGACGGTAATTTCAGTTGTACCTGTCAGATAAGCAAAGTTAGCTTATCAATATCTTCCTTCTTAATAGTAGTACTGCATTATAATACCTTGTTACCAATATGGTCCCACTTAAAAAAATTTACTTTGGTCCAAAGAATCATTTTATTTCTCTATGTAATTTCGGGATTTCTAGCATTATGTGTGATTATAAGGATTTTGTGACTAAATTGATATTTGATTAAATCAAATAAATAAATTTTTCATATTACTCATATGCACAAAATATATAGTCTTTAAACTATTAAATATTTATGTTGAATTTTAATAATTTTATTTTCATGCAATTTTATACAAATTGTTTCAATTGAAATATTTAACGGATTTAACAAATGATATTAGGAAACTGTAGCTCCGTCCGTTAATTTAAGGAATATAAGTAATAAATCAAAATTAAAAACACTCTATATATGTAATTTTTTCTGTCATATCAAAGTATAAAATATATCTGGATTTCATAACATCTAATTTGAGTGCTAATGAATGGATTTTGATGTGTTTGTAATGACGTTAATAAAAATGTTGAAAAAAGATTAGAGTAGGAGATGATCGGAAGGGGTAGAAAACACCCCTTTTATCATGGGTTCCGTAACTTGTAGAATTAGGTCAAAAATGTAATAAAACAATATGTTTACCTTTTTGACCCAAAATAATATGTTTTTACTCTTATGAATTTTTTCTAAAAATGCATATTTTTCGAGATATGGCCACTCCAAAATCCCTAAAAGTGGGGGAGGGGAAATGTAAAAGTTGAAAAAAAAATCTGAAAAAATTCAGGTGAATATATCATCGAAATACAAGTCTTTTTTTATTTGCAGATTTCCTGTAAAGTGTGTTTTCACCGAGTTTTTCCGGAAAAACATCAAAACCACCCTTTTTTTTTAAATTGTAGCGCTAAAATAAGTAACTTAAAAATTTGAAAAAAATTAGACGTATGCATTGAGGACTTCTAAATATTTTTTGTCTCTTGTAATGTTTTTGTAACTTGCTAATTTTCCGAGTTGCAGGCAGCGATAAATAATGTACTACATTTTTTGCACATTACAAAATACATGAAAATTCAAAAAATGAACGTGAATTATATATATTATTATAAAAACATATGGAACCTATATAGTTATACCATTTTTAAAGGTTCAATATAATTTTTAGATTAAGAATGTGAAAAAGTTTTCCGGAAAATTTCGTAATGATAAAAGTGGGACAACTGATTCAAAGGATTGAAATAAGTTTATATAGTTATAAGTATAACACTTATTTTATTTAAAGTATAAATATTGCAACCATAATTTTATTTATAGTAAAGACTCATCAAATGAATTTGTTTCGTCAACTTCCAAAGTTTCATTTGTTCCGTTAGTATCTATTAAATCTTCCGCAGGTTTACAATTAGTACAATCTACACCATTGTACTTTTCACAAGCTGAGGTGCAATGAAGTTCAAAAGTTTTGGCTGGGATATTCTTTTTGAGAAAGACATGATGCGAACGGTTCAACGGTTGCACAGGAAAAATGAAAGTCGTATTTAAAATTATAATACCTAGTAAGTGCCCGCACTAATCAATCGAAAAGTATTACTATTATAGTGATCGTAAAAAAACACATTTTTTTTTTTTGTTGAAATAAATTTAGAATGTAATGAATCGTCGAGACTTAAATTTGACGGAAAAAAATTTTTTTTCTGTTCTTCTGTCTGTAACTTTATTTGTGCGCAAATTTTCATTCGAACGCTTTAACTTAATTGACGACTTCACATATTATCGACGATTTCAAATATTATATTAAAATTCTATGAGCGATTAGTTTCGCTTACTAGAGTGCAAATATAGTATCAAGATGTTTTCGTTTAAAGAGACTTGGATGGGAAATTTGGATGTGGAAGTAGTGATTCCTTAAAAATAAAAGATGTGGTGGTGTAACTGATCTCGTGGGTATCCGGTATATTAGAGTTGAAAAAAAAATGAACGCTTCACCGAAACGTGAAAATATACGTTGAAACAATCATATCGTCTTTTTAAATATTTTTAAGTTTTATTTTAACAAAAAAATTAACAATACATTTTTTTTTTATGTTATCCTACTTTTCTGGGCAACTATGTATGGGAAACTATTATTGAGACCACAAGCAATATTCGTCATGTCTTTTGACCGAGGCAATGAGATTTAGTATGTTTTTAAGTCTTTAAACATTCAATTTTAGAAAAAATTACGATAATCTGGGGATTGTTGTCAAATTATATAATTTTTACTTTGATAAATTCAAAGAAATTTTCTGGCTCTTTAACTTTCTATAATTGCTAAATTAAATTTTTAAGTACTCAAAAAGATATTAAATCGCATTGCCTCAGCCCGAAAAAAAATCACGAATATTGCTTATGGTCTTAATAATAGTTTTCCATACTTACATAATTTGCACAGCAAAAAATATATATAAAGAAAAATAATATTAAATACAACCGGATTTTTCACTCTTATGTTACCGTGCTTAAAAGAAACGCGACGGACGGACATACCGACAGACAGGCGGACGGACGGATGGACGGATTGATATTTTGAAAGTCGTTCAGAATTCAGTCACCAACGTTTTCCTAGTTGCGAAGAGTATAATAATCTTCCAGTGAAATTTTTAATAGGTGCTGTTATGTTTTCACTTTTTCTTTTAAGTAATTTCTCAAAATCTTTCATATTTATCTTTTAGTAAAGCATATATTGGATAGAATTGGATATTGGATAAATTTGGTGCGGTTGTACTACTGGTGTAGATTATAATTACTTTTACGGATTATGATCTTTTTGTTTCTGAAAGCCTAGTATGAGCATGAAAATAAAAAGGTTTTATTTGAGCCATTTTCTTATAATTAGTATAAATTTCTTGCTTTTCGTGAAAAAAACTTGCAGATAAAAAGTTTCCTTTCTTCAGAATTTAATCGGTGGACATACTGTATAATATTAAGAGAATTTAAAAAATTAACAATAACTAAGTGCGTATTTATTAAATCAAACATGAAAAGAAAGCATACTTGATAAAACATGCTAAAATGTACAAACACAAAATAATATATAAAGTGCATAAAATCTATTTTCATTACGTGTTCTAAATTTTGAAACTAACTACCTGAAAATGAATCATTGGGAATAAACTGTAGATATTATCATTTTCGCGCTATTTTTACAGAATTTAACTGAGCGACCGTAATAAAATTTTACCTAGGTACTCGTAAAGTATCTAATAATAACGAGAAAGATTTGACTAACTGAAGACTGACTTATTTTTTAAATAGAAAGCAGATATATAAGTACGTATTTTTCTTAAAGAAATTTTAAATAGCACATTGGTTTCAAGGAAAGTGAAATTTTCACTAAGTCAAAAATGTTTGCTAATGACATAAGATTTTATATGTCGTGAACAAATTGAAAAATAACATTTTATGAGACTAAATAATAAGAAATAATGTTTTATGATTTTTCTCAAAATAAATTTAACTTTAAATAAATTTTTATTATTGCCCAAATGAAAAAAAAAATATAGAAAAACTACAAATGCATTATGATCCTTATTTGATGTAATCGCAGAATACTTGATTGAAATTGGATCATATGCATCAAACAGAGTGATCACTAGAGGCGTGTTATATTAACAGCATATTGTACGAACTGTTTCATTATAATTTCAGAACAAAATTTTATTAAGATTTTGAAGAAGCACACAAAAATACGACGTGCCATTATTCATAATTGTTTACATAAATTCGTTTGCATTGCGGTTTTGCTGCACTGCAACGATAATAACTACAGCAGTTTGTAAGTCTTACAAAATGAATGTAAATTGAAACTTTCAGGCTTTGGTTCTTTTTTCATCATTATTGGAACTATGTTTTCTATGAAGCTGTCTGAAACAATAATTTAAGAAGCCTAGTAAAACGCACTAACTAATGACACGTACAATGTAAAAGAATCTTAGTGCACGGGATATATTTACTTGAAGGCAATTAAAATCATTCATTAAATAGAAAAATCAATTCTAAATATTTACTATAAAACTTCATGTAAGGTTCACTTTTAGTCTGGCTACAGCTAAAAAACAGTTTGAATGATGTTTTATTGAAATATACGTTTGATATTTTTAATGGCAATATTGAGTAAGAACTAAAAAGATAATTGCATACATATTTTCATATTTTTTGCGGTTTTTGCAGAAAAATACTTTTTGTTCTATTTTTGCAATTCCATATAAACCGTCGAAATTTGAATCCGATAGAAAATTCTGCATAAGAATCTAGTTTTTGATTTTGTATACCATTTAGTCGACGCTTCCTTATTCATTTCGGGATAGGAATTCTCAAACTACAGCATGATCCATTTCCTCTACGCTTTCCATGAAAGATTAGTTTTTGGTATCATTAAAAACAGATCTCAGGTTACCCATTATTGTTAAACTTATTTCCTTTGATCTACAAAAATTATTTATTTTCAAGTATTTCACCCAAAAGATGTAATAAACTATTAAACCAAACTTATAAAAGTAACGTCGATATTATGGAAATACAATAAATAATAAACATCTTTTCGATAAGTTTAAGATTATGTTAAATCCATTAAGTCCTTAAAAATTTCTTTGCATCACAACGTTATCTATATCGTAATTTGTAGAGAGATCGTTTTTACTAAAAACTGAAGTCATTTATATATTTTGATGAATACTTCCAACAGAATTCAAATATCTCTTTTAGTTATCAATAAAATGGCACCAGGAATTTTAAGTGAGACACCCTATATATTTACCTAAAACTTCTTTGTTTTCATAGGTAATTTTGTAGCAACATAAATAATATATGGCAGCTTGTATTAAAAGTTAATGTTTTGAATTTACTAGTACGATTTTTTGTGTCAACAATTTAAGTTTCAGTGAATAATAAAATAAACAACCAATGTGGTGATGTTTATATTACGAATACTTGACCAACACCTCCTCCTCGGTAGCTAAAATTATTTTTCAAGCTGACACCTACTTCTTTTATTTCAGAGGTACGATTTAATATATTTATAGTATCATATTCACTTATAATAGGATCTTTTTTGTTGTGAATCCGATTGCTTTGGATTTAGACTCATTAAAGTTTGTCGAGGGATAAAATGACCTGCATTTCATTTTCAAGCCCAAACCACTTGCAGAGCTAATAATGATTTTATGACTTGCCACATGTTGAGTTAAGATTAACAACTTTTAAAATTTTCTGCCATATTTAAAACACATAATTTTAATATTTTAATATTGATAGCACAGTCGAGTAGCGGCGCTGTTTTTAAATATTTATACATTTTTGGCTTAATATGTCAAATATTGGATCCCCTCCATATTTTTATTAGTCGTGCTAGAAATAAATAGGCAACATAATTGCTTCCTCCGCATTCATATTCAAAGACCAACCGAAAAAAGTCTGTAATAAAAGTCAATGAAACTTATGTATACATTGCAGTAAATGCCATTTTCTGTCTGCCTTTTTCGAGAAATACATGTCTTTTTATTTCTTTAATTTTTTTAACCGTGAAAATATGAACTACTTTGGGCAATTTTTATTTGCCGATTGTACAATACAGTATTTTTTCAAAAGGTGACATACTGTGTTTTTCGCAGTTCTTCTAAAATATCTCTGGTTTTAAACAAAAAATCGCAATATATTGAAAACAGATTGTTCGTTATGAAATTGCGAACAAAACTAAAATATTCTTACTCAAATTGTTACGTTGCGGAAAATGAAAACAATTACGATCAATCATCCTTAAGCAATTCACGAAAATAACAACAATAATAATAATAAATGTCTAATTTAAAATAAAAAAATTTATAATAGTGCCTAAAAATCGCAATTGTTTAAGTACATTAAGTCGCCGAACAACATAATTGTTTTTAGAATATGGGTTTTTTGTACTGGTCTAGTATTAACAGAAATGTTAAAAAATATTTACATTTTGACTGAAAATTAGGTATTTTGTTTCCCTAGAATCATATTTTTCGAAAGTTTCATTAAATCATATATATTATCACTTAAGTTATCGTCAATTGTTTAAAAAAGATCGATCTTAATTGTTTTGTTATTTACGAAAAAGATGGCACAGTTCCAATTTTCTTCGCAATTTCATAACCAACAATCTGGTTTTCTGTTACGATACCAGATAACTTAAAAAAATGTGCTTCTAGTGGAACTAAAATACAATAACAAATTTGAAAATTGAGTCGCAATTGTTTTGGAATACCATCAAGTCGTAGAGAAAAATTTCTCCTTAGACTATTAATAAATTAGTCAAATAATTTTTTTCAACTATTTTTATAGAATAAAAGGCAAAGAAATTATGACAGAAACATCTTTGAAATACTTATTTTAATTTAAAAAGAAACGTGACTAGAATATGAATAGAAACTAATATTAATTGTAATAAAAATTAAAAACTACTGCCGAAGGAATCACTACTTCCACATCCAGATTTCCTATCGAAGTCTCTTACAACGAAAGAAATTTAATAATATATAAGGCATTACAAAAAAATAATAATATTGGTAAGATATTAAAAAAACGATGTCACACGGTGATTGGGGTATTAGAGGGGGTGGTTAATGCCAAAAATTTTTGAGGGCCTTGGTTCTTGTATACAAAATTTTATTTTCTACCCTGTTTAATATTAGGGTGAAGGTGGTGATGGGGGTAGTGTAGGGTGTGGCTAATACCAAAAAAATTCTTTGAGGCCTTTGGCTCTTGTACACACACTAAATCACAATTTTATTTTTTTACCTCGTTTAATAATGGAGTCTGAATGTATGAGTGGTAATGGAGGTGGTAGAGGAAGTGGCTAATGCCAAAAACATTTTAAGGCTCTTGGTTCTTATATACACACTAAATCCCAATTTTATTTTCTACTCCCATTAATAATATGATGGAGGTGGGTAGAGGGGGTGGCTAATATAAAAAAAAATTGAGGACTATGGTTCAAAATTGAATCGCAGGATTTGAACCAAACGTAGTTAATAACATACGTACAAAGCAAGTTAAATAAAAGCTTGCAATAAATGGGCGTAACTACTTACCGTACATAAAAGTTTCTAAAAGATTGACATAATTTCAAATTATCAAATATGTAACAAATTCTCTACAGATACGTATAACGTAATCTGTGATTATTAATTTAAAATTATATCTAAATTTTAGCTAAAATGTTATGAACTACAAGCAGATACACTTATTTTTTTATTAAATATAATTATACTAAGGGAAATTCGTATTTCTACTGATATATCACACACACATGCATTAAATATATATGTGGCGTACATCATAAATAGTAGATTTATGGAATACATTTTACACACCTACAAATTTTAGTATTAATGGCAAACGTCGTCATAAATATATGTACCTTATCACTTTTTAACTACGGAGTGTATCAAAAAATTATCATTCTATTTTTACAAAATACTTTTAACAGGACTATAAAATAGGACCATATATACTGTATATAAGATAGCACAAATGGCACGAAATACCTATTTTAATTTAAAAAGAAACGTGACTAGAATATGAATAAAAACTAATATTAATAATAATAAAAATTAAAAACCGCTGCCGAAGGAATCACTACTTCCAGATCATTCAGATTTCCTATCCAAGTCTCTTACAACGAAAGAACTTTAATAATATATAATGCATTAAAAAAATAATAATAATAAAATAATAAAAAAACGATATGTGGTTGGGCTAGTCGAGGGGCTAACTCCAAAAAATTTTTGTATACACAATTTTATTTTCTACCCTCTATAATAATAGCCCCAGAGTGGCGATGGTATTGGTAGAGGGTGTGACTAATACCAAAAAAAATCTTTGAGGCCTTTGACTCTTGTACACACACTAAATCACAATTTTATTTTTTTACCCCATTTAATAACGGAGTAGGAGTGGTAACGGGGGTTGTAGAGTGAATGGCTAATGTCAAAATCATTTTAAGGCTCTTGGTTTTTGTATACACAATAAATCCCAATTTTATTTTTTACCCCCTTTAATAATAGGATGGAGGTGGAATGAGGCCTATGGTTCTTGTATGCACACTAAATCACAGTTTTTTTATCCGCTTTAATAATAGTGTGGGGGGTGATAGTGGTGGTGGTTGATGCTAAAAAAAATTTTTGAGACCTTAGCTTCTCGTACATGCCCAATCCCAAGTCCCAATTTTATGGACTCCTACTTGCCTGCTTTACCTATTTACCCTTATTTACCCTTATTTACCCCCATTTACCCCTTCAAATGAATTATATCAGAATATAATCTAGTTCCAGATCCCGTTAAAGTACATACGTGTACCAAATTTCAAGTCAATATTATAAACGGTTCCAGAATAAACGTGCGCACAAAAAAAGGTACAGACAGACCGACAGACAGAAATTTCTTTTTGTTCAGATTTAAAATCTCATTTCATGGCATTCCAAGCCTATTTTAATAAAAAAAAGGTTTTTTTTGCGTTACTACACTTTCATTCCACTACGTGGATGTGGAAGTAAAAATTAAATGTAAAAAAAAACCTTTCTAAAAACAAGCTTTTATTATTATTTAGGTGTAAAAGTGAAAAAAATAAGTTAAGTTGAATTAATTGCTTTAAACACAGCTTTTACAATTATAAACAAAGATAATAATTGGTCAATACATTGTTTTAAAAGCATGTTGCACTCGAAAAGTTCATAAAGCCATTAATTTAGTTTGACAGAGATGGTAAGTATTTTTTTTCTATTCACATAACAAGCTTTTAAGACAATTAATTCGACATAACTTATTTTACTTCCACATCCAGTGGAAGTATAGTAACGACAAAAAAAATTTTAAAAATTTTTATTGTTCAGATGGGCTTAGAATGTCATGAAACGTCGAGATTTTAAGTTTGAGTGAAAAAAAAAATTCTGTCGGTCTATCTGTCTGTCTGTCGGTCTGTAACTTTTTTTGTGCGCACGTTTACTCTGAAACCGTTTGAGATATTGACTTTAAATTTGGTGTATATATGTACTTTAACGAGAACTAGAGCTATATTTTATTTTCATCTTGTTCTGTCGAGGGGTTGGGGGGTAAATTGGGGTAAATAGGTAAATCAAGCAGGTAAAAGTTCATAAAGTATTTAGTATATACAAGAGAAGCTAACGTCTCAAATAAAAATTTGGCATTAGCCACCCCCGTTACCACCCCCACCTCATTATTAAAGGGGATGAAAAAAAAATGTGATTTAGTGTGTGTACAAGAGTAAGAAACCTCAAAATATTTGTTTACTTTATCCACCCCCACTACCACCCCCTATCACAACCCTCACCCCACTACCGATGTGAGGTATCGTTTTATGGGTTTTTGGGGTAGAGGATTTCAAATATTATATTATTAAAGTGCCATAAACAATTATTTCCACATACAAAATTCTTTCGTTGTGAGTGATTTGGATAGAAAATCTGGATGTGGAAGTAGTGATTTCTTGGGCAGCGGTTTTTTTCGTTTTATTAGGTACATTTAAATAATAATTTTTTTTTTACGTTTAATTACATTTAATTTTATTTCAAAATTTTTAGTTACATCATAGTATTACGTTTTAATATTTATATATTTTATATTCATTGCGTCGCTTTTACTTAAAATAATACTGGATCCTTCGCTATTTCTTAGAATTCAACGTCTGAGTCAGTACACTATCCGATATAAAAATTATAATTTAAACTTGATCGCCATTTAAAATGCAGTGTGTGAATGAATAAATTATACGATCAAATTATAGTTTAAAACCGCTGCACAGGGAATCACTACTTCCACATCCAGATTTTCTATCCAAGTCTCTCACAACGAAAAAATTTTATATGTGGAAATAATTGTTTATGGAACTTTAATAATATAATATTTGAAATCCTCTACCCCAAAAACCCATGAAACGATACCCCACATCGGAATTGGGGGGGTGGTGGTGGTAGGGGGGTATTGGAGGGTGGATGAAGTAAAAAATATTTTGAGGTTTTTGGTTCTTGTACACAGTACACACACTAAATCATAATCTTTTCTCATCCCCTTTAATAATGGAGTGGCGGTGGTAATGGGGGTGGCTAATGCCAAAAATTTTTTGAGACCTTAGCTTCTTTTGTATATACTAAATACCAATTTTATGAACACTAAATCATTATCTTTTCTCATCCCCTTTAATAATGGAGTGGCGGTGGTAATGAGGGTGGCTAATGCCAAAAATTTTTTGAGACCTTAGCTTCTCTTGTATATACTAAATACCAATTTTATGAACTCTAACCTGCTTCATTTACCTATTTACCCCAATTTACCCCCCAACCCTTCGACGGAACAAGAAGATAATATAATCTCGTTCCAGATCTCGTTAAAATATATATGTGTACCAAATTGCAAGTCAATATCTTAAACGGTTCCAGGGTAAACGTGCGCACAAAAAAGTTACAGACAGATCGACAGACAGACAGAATTTTTTTTTTCACTCAAACTTAAAATCTCGACGTTCCATGATATTCTAAGCTTATTTGAACAATAAAAGTTTAAAAATTTTTTTTTTGTCGTTACTATACTTACACTCGACGTGGAAGTAAAAAGACTAAAAATGTTAAAAAAAAAGGCTCGATTGTTGAAAATGTATATGTATACCAAATGCATATGTATAATGTATACCATTAATTAAGTTAGTTGCCTAGTTACAATATTTAAGAGGTGGGGAGATAATTTTTTTTTTGAACGTGCGTTATGTTCTCAATGGTGCTTTAAGTATGTGATGTAATTTTAAAAAATTTAGTTGTGGATAATTTTCAACTAGCTGAGAGAGAAATATAATCATTTTGGAACAAAAACTAACATATCACGGATTCAGATGCAAGTAGAACATCATTCTTTTTTTAAACGTTGATTATTTCATATACTTTCATAATTCACTTATCGTTTTTTGGTTTCACAAAACAATGATGTAGTTATTTGAAATTGTTTATACGTGCAATATCCATAATTACAATTAAAATCCAAAAAATTGGTTTAAGTTTAAATTTTTTTTCTTTCCAAACACCACCGTAAAGTACATGCAAAAACCCACACTTTAAAAGAAAAAAACCGCTGCCCAAAGAATCGCTACTTCCACATTTCCTATCCAAGTCACTCACAACGAAAAAATTTTGTGTGTGGAAATAATTGTTTATGGAACTTTAATAATATATAATATAATATTTGAAATCTTCTACCCCAAAAACCCATAAAACGATACCCCACATCGGTAGTGGTGTGGGGGTGGTGATAGAGGGTGGTAGTGGTGGTGGATAAAGTAAAAAAAATATTTTGAGGTTTCACTAAATCACAATTTTTTTTCATCCCCTTTAATAATGGGGTGGGGGTGGTAATAGGTGTAGCTAATGCCAAAACTTTTTTGAGACCTTAGCTTCTCTTGTATATGCTAAATACCAATTTTATGAACTCTTACCTGCTTGATTTACATATTTACCCCAAATTTACCAATTTACCCCCCAATCCTTCGACGGAACAAGATGAAAATATAATTTAGTTCTAGATCTCGTTAAAGTACATATGTGTACCAAATTTCAAGTCAATATCTCAAACGGTTCCAGAGTAAACGTGCGCACAAGAAAAAGTTACAGACCGACAGCGACCGACAGACAGACAGAATTTTTTTTTCGCTCAAATTTAAAATCTCGACGTTTCATGACATTCTAAGCCTATTTGAACAATAAAAATTTTTAAACATTTTTTTGTCTTTACTATACTTCCACTGGATGTGGAAGTAAAAATACTCTTTTTAGTACCATATTATGGTATGGTTACCAGAACTATATGTGTATGCAAAATTCAATTGACCGTCGTTAAGTCGTTCAAAATTGACTTGCAAGATTTGAACTAAACATACTAACATACAAGCTAACAACATACAAACTAACAGACATACAAAGCAAGTTAAACAAAAGCTTGTAATAAGTGTGCCTATCTACTTACCGTACATAAAAGTTTTCTAAAGGATTGACCTAGTGACAAATTATTAAATACGCAACAAATTTTATATAGGAATATATAACGTAATCTGTGATTATTAATTAAATAATGTATCTAAATGTTAGCTAGAATGTTGTGAATGACAAACAGATACACTTATATCTTTATTAAATATAATTGTAATATTGGAAATTCGTATTTTTATTGATATTTCATATACACATTCATTAAACATATATGTGGCGTACATGATACACAGTAGATTTATGGAATACATTTTACACCCGTACATAGTATTAGTGGCAAACGTCGTCAGAAATATATGCACCTTATAACTTCTTAACTACGGAGTGTATCGAAAAATGAGACATATCTACGAAAGACGTGTGTGTGTGTGTGTGTGTGTGTGTGTGTGTGTGTGTGTGTGTGTGTGTGTGTGTGTGTGTGTGTGTGTGTGTGTGTGTGTGTGTGTGTGTGTGTGTGTGTGTGTGTGTGTGTGTGTGTGTGTGTGTGTGTGTGTGTGTGTGTGTGTGTGTGTGTGTGTGTGTGTGTGTGTGTGTGTGTGTGTGTGTGTGTGTGTGTGTGTGTGTGTGTGTGTGTGTGTGTGTGTGTGTGTGTGTGTGTGTGTGTGTGTGTGTGTGTGTGTGTGTGTGTGTGTGTGTGTGTGTGTGTGTGTGTGTGTGTGTGTGTGTGTGTGTGTGTGTGTGTGTGTGTGTGTGTGTGTGTGTGTGTGTGTGTGTGTGTGTGTGTGTGTGTGTGTGTGTGTGTGTGTGTGTGTGTGTGTGTGTGTGTGTGTGTGTGTGTGTGTGTGTGTGTGTGTGTGTGTGTGTGTGTGTGTGTGTGTGTGTGTGTGTGTGTGTGTGTGTGTGTGTGTGTGTGTGTGTGTGTGTGTGTGTGTGTGTGTGTGTGTGTGTGTGTGTGTGTGTGTGTGTGTGTGTGTGTGTGTGTGTGTGTGTGTGTGTGTGTGTGTGTGTGTGTGTGTGTGTGTGTGTGTGTGTGTGTGTGTGTGTGTGTGTGTGTGTGTGTGTGTGTGTGTGTGTGTGTGTGTGTGTGTGTGTGTGTGTGTGTGTGTGTGTGTGTGTGTGTGTGTGTGTGTGTGTGTGTGTGTGTGTGTGTGTGTGTGTGTGTGTGTGTGTGTGTGTGTGTGTGTGTGTGTGTGTGTGTGTGTGTGTGTGTGTGTGTGTGTGTGTGTGTGTGTGTGTGTGTGTGTGTGTGTAGGCGTAGGCTTATCATTATCAACATCATTATTATTTCCGATTTCCGATACTAGTAGAAAACTTTTCTATTTTCAATCTCGGTAACTGTTTTTTTAAATTTAGTCAGACGTGGATTTATGATTCTGCTGAACCCTTAACAGTTTGTTTATTTGTAAAATAAAAAGAAAGTTGAATTTAACTCTTACTTACTTTTGAATTAAAATAACCCAGACCTAACCGCGTGAAGGTGGCTAAATATCGAGTTCCACCCATATCCATCTCAACTCCCAACCAAGGGTACTTTTATTTTTTTGCTTCCTCATTTAAAATGACGGCATAATTATTCGAGACTTGGTTCTTGCACATATAAAACTGTCCACATTGTATCTCTATACATATTTTTTTGTTTCAGTTTTATAATTTAATAAAGAAAGGATAAATTGGACACAAAGTACAAACTAAAAAAAAATATATTATATTCAATATAAGGACGAGGCTTGTTGAAAATTCATTATTCCATAAAGCAGAGGAAAAGATTTACATAATTCGGATATGTTTGAAGGCTGCTTGCTGTTCCGTTTGCTGATGACATTGGCAGTTATTGACTTCTCTTGTTTTCAGTTAACCAAACGTTGCTCTCTGCGGCATTATGTAACGACTGGAAACAAATTATAGTTTTTAAAATAATATATTGCTTTCTAGCCCAGACGACAGAGAACATTTTATAGTGAAACCCACAAAAATTTGCAAACTGATTAATTTCTTTTAACGAGTTCGTGAAAGTGTATAGAATAATATCCTGAAAAGTTTACATTTCGCTCGGATGCAGAACATAAAAAAAAGTGAAAAAAATTTTTTTTTATACATTTTTTAAAAATTTTGAAATTAAGTCAAGGTAGGAAAAAATAAAAAATACAGGTGGATAGGCCACGTGTTTCTGAACAAAAAATATTCTAATCAAATTTGTCGCTAAAGCCACGGTATTCCTGGAAAAAAATAGTGAAGTAGCTTTGTTACTCTGCGCGGCCAGCGTACGGTTAAATGTATACTATAACTATGGAACCTCTAAAAATTCTTAACTGTTATATCGAGTAAAATAAAGCTTCTTTCTCTTTCTGATTACACGTTTTAAACATTTTGGGGCGAGCGTAGAGGCGACTTCAATGTGAATATCAGTCGATATTCCGTTGAAGCAACGTCGAGCGCGGTTAGTACTTGGATGGGTGACCCATCTTGGGAAATACAGCGTTATCGTACTACCTTCTAGCGGCTTGTATATCAGTGTATACGCGGAAGTTACGTAATTTCAGACGAGGATTACGTAGTGGATATTCCATCCTTCGGAGGGGATGTAAAGCAGGCGGTTCCTTTTCTAATTAAATGCGGAAGTTGAGAGTATTAGAACACAAATCCAGGCGCCTGATTTCAGACTCCGGTAGGTACCTCCCTCAGAGATCTTTATGCACGTTGCCACGACATAACCCTACTAGCGGACTACGTCCAAGAAACCTCACAAAAATTCTACCAGTTTAAACTGGACGGTAGCCCGCTTACCCGCAACATTACCCGAATCAGACAGCATAATGCAATACTTTTCGATATAAGACACCCCATACCATACCAGGCGTTGTCTATCTTCCGGCAGCTCCCCTAGCCACACTTCCTTCTACGGTAACTTACCCCTACCCCCTTACTCTTATCTTTCCTCAACTTTACATATTTCCAATCCCTATTTCTCCCCATTTATGTTTGTACAATTTTGACCTTTTATCTTTTTTGTTATTTTTGTTCCTTTTTTGTCTCTCTAAATCCCCTCTAGGCCGAAAACTTACCTAAATCCTAATTTTTTAAACCACAATTTTATTTCCACCCTACCTTCCTTGTCGGCGATCAGACCACAAGGTCGTCATTTGTTCGAACGGGTTTTTTCGTTTAGTTGTGTTCCCCGTATCAACAATCAAAATTACGAAGTGCGCTCGCCTACGATTTTAGTGTTCTCAGTGTTGTGTTTATTTTTTTTAAGCTACTTTTAGGTCCATGTGGACACATAAAAATTGTAATCTAGCTTTTAAGTCTGCACGTGGCAGACAGGAGATTCTCCCCCCACCCCCTCGAATTTACTTCCAAGCCGAACCGGACCTACTCCGCCCAGCCTTACACCCACCTCGGCGATGTTCGCCGTGGTTGTCTGGCTGGCTCCGGGCTAGGATCCGTTGAGGCACATAAATGTATAAAAATTGTTAATAAATTGTTATTGATTGATTGAAGTCGATATTCTGTTGAATCACCGTCGAGCGCGGTTAGTACTTGGATGGGTGACCCATCTTGGGAAATACAGCGTTCTCGTACCACCTTCTAGCGGCTTGTATATCAGTGTATACTCGGAAGCTACGAGGATTACGCTACGCTATTTCAGACGAGGATTACGTAGTGGATACACCATCCTTCGGAGGGGACGTAAAGCAGGCGGTCCCTTTTCTATTAAATGTTAGGCAAGTAAAAGATCCCTACTCTTCTTAAGGGAAGAGGTTCGGCAAAATTTTCAGGTTGGGGGTAGCTCGTCTCCTGGCGTCGGTGATAGGCCCTGGTAGAGGAAATAGACCGATGTTAAATAAATAGATAAAAAAAGCATTTTTATTAGTGAATAGGAGGATAAATAGTGAGTATGGAGGGAAAATATATAATTATCAATGCATACACAGACACACACAGCCGCTGAATCGCTCGCATGAATTTTTACGTGCCTTTACTGTATTGTATTTATTATATATCCACATTTCAGCTATATCCAATGGAGTCCTTATACATTTGTTAATGTATTGGAAAAGTTCCAGAATTTATATTCAAAGCAATCAAAGATATTTTCATAGTTATAAGGATAAGATAGTGAAAATCGCAATTTCTTATCATGATCTGATTGATCATATTTTCGAAAAAATGCATACAAGTAAACGATTTTGTGTTTGAACATTCGAAAATATACATTTTTTCCGAAATATCAAAAAAAATCATCAAGCAAGGAAATTAAAATAATTTGAGATGTACTTTTTTTTAATCCTCGTTACTACAACTTAATAAACCATAATAATCATGAAGTGTATATACTTTTCAACAGTTCTCAATGAAGAAAGAATTTTTTTGAAGGACTTTTGTTTTTTTCTATATTGTTTATTGCGACGATTGAGTTCGGGCGTGATAATATATATAAATATATTTCTCCCATACACCCGTTGCTTGTATTATTTAAAACAAAAAAGCGTCAGAAAGCTACAATTTCCATCTTTTAAATGAACCAACACTCATATAGATTGAACAAATTCTGATTTAGTGACAAGTAATTCAGTGCGTTGGTGTCACAGTCATGCGTATTCAAGCGCGTGCACGCATGGATCTCGCTCCGAGTTATAACGTTATACTTGACTATGTTTTTCCGGGAAAATCGTGGCTTTAACGATAAATTTTGTTAGGGCATTTTTTATTCATAAATACGTGATCTATCCATCTGTATTTTTTATTTTTTTCTAGCTTGATTTAATTTCAAAATTTTGAAAAAATCGATGGAAAAAATTTTTTGTTCACTTTTTTTTTATGTTCTGCATCCGAGCGAAATGTAAACCTTTTAGGATATTATTCTATACACTTTCACGAACTCATTAAAAAAAAGTTTACACAGTTTGCAAAATTTTGTGGGTAAATACCCTCATGGACTGGGCTATTCCTGAAGAAAGTCATATTTCCATAAAAAACTTGTGCTTATTTTATAAAACCACTAAATCAAGGCAGCTATCGACCACAGAATCCTATATCCTTAATATTTTTTTAAAAGATTTCTCCCCTTTCTACATGCTTCTAGAGCGGAACAAAATTAAATTCTGGAGATTAAATTTGAATTTATTGTAGTATATCGTGGCGGTATATCATTTCCTTCGTCCTAAAATGCTCGGATTAAAAAACAATGAAATGAGTTCCTGAAATGAAAGTGTAATTTGATTTTATTATTATATTGTTAACGAAGAGTTATGGCATCATATTGTTTGAGAAACGGGTAAAACTCTTTATCTTATCATATACTAATTTAGTCAGAAATGAGTTGAATGCTTTGATCTGACTAACTATAAAGTAGTTTGCACAAACGTCCTATGTCTCAAAATGGGTAGTCCCTTCCCAAACAGTTACTTCAGACCTTCAGGGATAAAGGATATTATTAATTATTGTGGTATCTTATAAACATCAAAACATCAAACAGCGTTAAGCAAGCATATCAAAGTGACAATTAAAGCTTGGCTTTGTTTATGATTCTATTAATTCTAATATAATTATTAGTGGAGTTGCTTTGATGATTTTGTTCATAATATTCATACTATTTCTAAGTCATGATTATTATTATAATACCGGTAATGCAATCATATATTGTTCGATAATGGATAATGTTTAAACCCAATGTGGGGTCAACGCCCCATCACATCCATCTCCAGGTAGCGAATAAAAGCATGACAAAGTTGTCAAAGGCTTTAGGGATGATCTGGTGAAGCCAAGTTTTCATAGCAATGCACATTTCGCGCTACACTAAACGCAATACGTGAAGCGTAACATAGTACGCAATGCGCTGCGTATTAGTGTTTTCCATGAATTTGTCAGTTCTCTACCAAGCCGCATTATAAGTGTGTCGACAGAGCAAAAAACTTTGGCTTTAGTGACGTTACCAGAACAAGAAAATTTAGAAGATGAAATCGAAATGTCATCTGCGATTCTGCTTGTAAATTATTATATTTCTTAACTATGCTACCTTTATGTCCCATAGAATATGGGTGACCACTCACTACTGCAATTAATTGTTCGTCTTCGGCGGCAGCAAATCGCCCTTTTTGCTTCTTAGGGCCCATTTTAAAACAAAATACCACGTGGACACTAACACGCAGCACACAACGTACGTATACTGCTCTCGTAGCGGTTGGCCTAATTAGTCCCTTGAGGTAAAGCTTTTACCTCAAAAGTTCTGTGACCGGACCACAAGATATCTATCCCCCCGTTTCCGAGGGCGAGGAACACGATGGTGGTAATATTTTTCGACCTACTCTCCAACCACTACCCTTAAACCTTACAACCACCCTTCTTCTGATTTTCTGGTGCTAGGCTTTCAAAGGCTTGTCGGATCGGGATTTTTTTGGTCAATTTTAATAAAATAAGTAAATATTTACCATAGGTGACATAGCTCACCCGCGGAGGTTGAAACTACCTCCACCCCCAATAACGAAATGCTACGAAAGCAGGAAAGCGATATACCCCCGTTATCGAGGGCGGAGAATACGACAGTGACGATATTTTCTGACTTACCTTTCACCCACTACCCCCAAACTAGAAATGAAACAAGAAACTGATTTTCCGTTGCCAGGCTTGCGAGGGCTTGCCGGATCGGTTTTTTTTTGTCAATTTGAATGAAATAAGTAAATATTGACCACATGTGATCTAACCCACCCCGGGTTAGGTCACATGTGTTTAAACTATTACACACCCCAATAACGAAATTCCACGAAAACAACAAAAATCAGCCGGAAAGCGGTACACTCCCGTTTTCGAGGACAGAGAATACGATGGCGACAATATTTTCTGACATATCCTTCACCCACTACCCCTAAACCTGAAAAACCACCTCTTTTTCCGATTTTCTGGTGCTAGACTTGCGAGGACTTGTCGGATAGGATTTTTTCTCATCAATTCGAATAAAATAAATAAACCTGGATCAAACGAGATCCAACCAACCACGGGGGCTCAAGCAGCCTTTACACGAAGTGGTTTGTAGGGAATTAATTGAGATGAGTCATTGATATATATTAGCAATTTTTGTTTTTTCATTGATTATATATGTAAAAATATTCTCGCTTTTATTCATTCAATAATCACTCATTACACTTGGTTCACTATATACAATTCTTATTCTAATAGATCTTTCGACGCTTACAATTATTTTCACACTGTTCGTGCGAGTCGAAATGAACATCACAATTCATCTCATTACATTCATAATCATCATCTTCATCGTCATTACCATCATCACTAGAATTATCATCATTACCATCGTTACCATTATCATCAAACATTATTCCCGAGCAGCATTCAAAGTGATGGGAACTGGCATCTGAGGCATCGGAACTTTAATATAGTAGGAATGACATAACTGTTACTAAATTTGTGACTTAAGGGTAATATTCACTTTGTGGTATGCATCTGTAGTGACAAATATGTAGACTCTACTGAATTGAGGCATTGTATAGTTATAACACTTTCAAGTAACTGCTGCAGAATCTGCAACGTCGCGGATACTACTCTGCATTACTTTAAAGCATCCTCAACTGCAAAGTGAAAATTTGTAGTAATGCCGACCGCATAGCATTACCAAAGGACCACTTCAAAGTAACGATAACTTCAAGTGTGCAATTTTAAGTCCCTGGTACGTTGTTGGGAAATTTTCTGGAACTTCAAAGTTGTCTAACTTATTAGTGACATCTCGAGTAAAAGTGAGGTTATTTCTACGAACATAGGGGCTCTGAAGTTATTTTTACTGCTCCCCACTAATTGAAAATGACTACAAAGTTACATATACCTTGAAAACCTACTATAAAGTAATAAACCGGTGCCTAAGGAATCACCACTTCCACATCCAGACTTCCTATCTAAGTATCTTACAACGAAAATACTATAATTGCACTCCACTAAGTGGAGATAATTGTTTATGGAACTTTAATAGGGCGGAGAATACGACATATTTGAAATCGTGTACCAGAAAAACCCCTAAAATGATATGCCCCATCAGAAGGTGGGGGTAGTGATGGGGGTGAATGAAGTGAAAAAAATTCTTGATGACTGGTTCTTGTACACACACTAAATCACAATATTTTTTCACCTCGTTTAATAATGGGGTGGGGGTGGTAATAGAGGTGGCTATTGCCAAAAATGTTTTTGAGACCTTAGCATCTCTTATATTTACTAAATACCAATTTCATGCACTCTTAATTGCTTGATTTGTCTATTTACCACCATTTATCTCAATTTACCTTTCAACTCTGCAACGGAATAAGATCAATATATAATCTAGTTCCAGATCTCGTTAAAATACATACCTGTGCCATATTTTAAGTCAATATCTTAAACGGTTCCGGAGTAATCGTGAGCACCAAACAGATACCAGACCAACAGACAGACCGACGCGACAGACAAATTTATTTTATTCAAACTTAACATATTGACGTTTCGTGACATTCTAAGCCTATTTGTACAATGAAAATTTTCAAAAATTTTTCTATTGTTAGCATACTTCAACTGGATGTGCAAGTAATACGCAGAAAATAGCATGACAAAGATATAAAACATCATTCTGTGCCGTGGACTACACGATAGAAGTAAAGCATCTACTTTAAGCATTTTCTTCAATGAAACCTACTACGCATCCATATTACTCGAGGTAACCCACTGTGTATCTAATTTACTAGAGGAAAGCCACTACGCATTCATACTTCTTGAAGAAATCCACTGCGGATCCATTTTACTCGAGGAAACCCACTGCGCATCTATATCACTTGAGGTAACGTACTGCGCATGTATACTACTCGTGGTAACCTATTGCGCATCAAGGGTACTCAAGAAAAGCCACTGCGCATCCATAATACTCGGGGATACCTACTGCGAATCCATACTACTTGAAATAACCCACTGCGCATCCATTTGACTCGAGGAAACCCACTGCGCATCCATACTACTTGAGGTAACCTACTGCGCATCTATGGTACTCTAAAAAAGCCACTGCGCATCCAAAATACTCGAGGAAACCTACTGCGCATACAAACTACTAGAAGCAACATACTGCGCATCGATGGTACTCGAGGAAAGCCACTGCGCATCCAAAATGCTCGAGGAAACTTACTGCGCATCCATACTACTAGAGGTAACCTACTGCGCATCGATGGTACTCGAGGAAAGCCACTGCGCATCCATACTATTCGAAGTAAATGTAATAACATGATATTTGAAATCGCCTACCCCAAAAACCTATAAAACGATATGCCGCATCGGTAGTGGGGGTTGGTGGTGTTGGCAGAGGGGTGGAGGTGGTTTAAGTAAAAAAAATTGAGGCTTAGGTTCTTGTATACACGTTAAATTACAATTGTATTTTTTTCACCCCCTTTAATAAAGAGGTGGGGGTAGTAATGGGGGTGACTAATGCCAACAAATTTTTTGAGACTTTAAGTTCTTATATATACACTAAATACCAATTTTATGGACTCTTACCGGCTTGATTTACCTATTTACCTCAATTTACCCCCCAACCCTTCGACGGAACAAGATGAAAATAATCTAGTTCTAGATCTCGTTAAAGTACATGTGTGTACCAAATTTCAAGTCAATATCTTAAATGGTTCCAGAGTAAACGTGCGCACAAAAAAAGTTACAGACCGACAGACAGAAATTTTTTTTTTCGCTCAAACTTAAAATCTCGACGTTTCATGACATTTTAAGCCTATTTGAACAATAAAAATTTTAAAAAAATTTTTTGTCGTTACTATGCCACTGGATGTGGAAGTAAATTAACTTTGAAGACAATTTATATAATTTTTGACATTGAATAAAATGGCGGCATCTAAAATGCTCAGTAAAAGCGAAATAAAGTTTATCGGCACTCATCCACGTTTTATAGAAAACTGAAGAAACAGTTAAACAGTAGTGGAAATAGTGATTCTTCAGAATATAATGCACACATGAAAGATTATTTCGCCACAGTAAAACCATCATTTTTGGCAACAAGAAGTGCAAAAGTGTTCCCATCAACACAAGGAGAAGAGTAATCGAAAACTATAACAGTTTGTAGTGATATTAATGATACTGTGTACTGCACAAACATTACAACTTGTCTTTAAAACACAGATTGACCAATAGTTCAGTTAGTGATTCACTGAGCATATTAAATGAATTTGCCGATTATAAACTCCAAATTTAATAAATATGGTGTCGATGGGAATGGACAATACCGGTATAAGGGCATAAGACATTGTTTGTGTACACTGCGCGGCTTATAAATATATGGTACAGCACTTGTGAACTGAAAACCATTAACTAAATTTATTGGTAGATTGTGATGTTCTCTCAAGCTTCTGAATATTACTTAACTATCTAGACATCGTTATTGTTTGAAATACTGATTTGTGATAGATTTTATTATTGTCAAATGTGACCGGTCTAGTCTTCTTTGCATTGATAAAATCGAAGTGTACTATGACGCGCAGTGTACAATAAATTGAACTGAATCAAATTAAATATAGACTGATCACTAAAATATGAAAACTCTTATGTATTCTTTCCATTATTATTATTACACACCTTACGTTAATAAATACATTTGCAAGACATACATTATACAACATCGTTTTCAGTAAAAAAAAAATAAATATTTAATTTGCACAAGTTTATTAACAACTTAATAATATCAGATAATAAAAAGTACTTTGTAAAAGTATAATAATTATTTTTAATCCACATCATACACAGTGACACTTTAACAGTTATTACCGTGTTGCTAATTCAAAAAAATACTTATCTCGTATCTGCCAATTGTACCAACATGAAAATAAGTTGGTAGCAATAGTTACCAAGATCTTATAGCGTCATTGGTCCCATTTCCTACATCTAGGTAAATATAACTACACAGTGAAATTGTTGTAGTTCCCGTCACCACTTTTAAAGTAGCAACAACTATAACGTTGGTGGCATCTGCTACTTTATGTGAAATGTAACTTGTAGGGAAATAATTTTGATTTTTGCCACCTCTAATATGTGACAAATACTCTGCTGACATATATACCACTACAAAGTGACTGCAATTAAAATCCCCATTTTTCTGTTGTTGAATGAAGGCGCCATATTGACACAGATAAAAATATATAATTCAATATATTTTTTTTATTATTATGGTCATTTGCAAATATGTTTTATAAACAGATTATTACTTTATAACATATAAAATTCAAAAAAAAAAAACGTTTTCCATAAAAAAATTTGAAGTTTTACTTGTACACATAATTTTTGCAAACATTTTTTTTTTCCGAAAAAACCATTTTCTCGAGAGGGCGTCTTTTTTATCGAAGCATCATGATAACATTTTATAGAAAACAAATGGTGGTTTTAATATCCACACCCAGGGTAAATGCAAAACATCATGATTTATAATGCTTATGCATGTTGTATATAATCACCTTAACTTGGACCTTGGACATATTATGTGGTCAAACTCAATAAGTCACTAATTTGCTATTCGAATAACAGAGAGCCAAATATATAGTTTGCGCTCTCATTCCGGTCAGCTGAACTGTTCCAAAAGTCATTTCTACTACTTGGTTACATCCCGTTTACGTAATAACCTAGTCCTCAACACGGTAACGGTAGAAGTACCGGAATAGTAACTTGCTACGTAATTATTATTCCCCATTTTGGTGAATGCTTAGTAGAAGGATAGTTCCCATTACGTAACAATCCTTGGTTGCGGGAACCTTTAAAGTCCTACTAATGGTACTACTAAGTAGAAACTACTAAAATTGCTGCTTGGGTTATTTCTGGAATTAAATTTATGTCGTAATCAAGATTATCATCATCCTGTTCAAGTGATTCCTCTACAGGCACGTAATTATTACAGTCGGTACCCTTACAATTCTTACAGAACGAGCTACATCTAATACCTAGTTTTTTACGGCCACATCGTTTAACATATCCACTCATAAAAGTACAATTATTTTGCTTAAAAAATGAGTCTGGAATGAGTTTCTCTGAAGAGAATTTTGGTTCTAAAAATCCATCCCCAATTTACCGGATTTATATTCGTATTAAAAAATCAGGCTTGAGATAGATAGTACACCCTAAGAGTATGCTCGCGGATGGCTGCCTCTGTCGGGAGAAATTTACGTATATCCACATTCCCATCTTGCTGAAGTATGAATTGGAATTCAATTCCTTCTCCTTCAGGTGGATATTTTTTTTAAATATAAAAAGCTGACTCATTTTAAAGCTACCTTGCATAGGTCATTAGGTAATGCATTTGGATAGAGAAAAAGTTCCGAATCCGTTGCAAATCATCGTAGTTGCTTTCATGTTTTTTTCGATAGAAAAACTGGGTGTGGAAGTAGTGATTCCTTAGGTAGCGGATTTTAATAACATATAAGAGCTTATTATCGTTGTTGTTGTGGTATTTCGTTATTGTGGGTGGGGGTAGTTTCAACCCCCGGGGGTGGGTTAGGTCACCTGTGGTGAGTCTTTACTTATTTTATTTGAACTGATTAAAAAACATCGATTTGACAAGCCCTTGCAAGCCTAGCACCTGAAAATCGGACTTTCAGGATTGGGGGTAGTGAGGAAATATTGTCATCATCGTATTTCCCGCCATAGGGAACGGGGGTATACCGCTTTCCAGCTGATTTTCGTTGTTTTCGTGGCACTTCGTATTGGGGGTGGGGGTAGTTTCAACCCCCAGGGGTGGCTTAGGTCATCTGTGGTCAATATTTACCTATTTCATTCGAATTAATAAAAAAAACCGATCCGGCAATTCCTCGCAAACCTAACACCTGAAAATTGGTATTACAGGTTTAGGGGTAGTGGTTGGAAGGTAGGCCGGAAAATATTGTCACTATCGTGTTCCCCACCCTCGAAAACGGGGGAGAAGATACCTTGCGGTCCGGTCGCAGAACTTTTGAACTTTTTGCCCTTTTCTGGTGTACCTCAAGGGACTAAATTGCGTCGCTTATAATAAGCTGACGTGCAGCGTTTACATCGTCTAGAAAAACGCTTTCAGTTGATTTTCACAGAACAAGTTTTCTGCGTTTTACGCCGGGCGTAGTCGCTAGGAAACCTTGGCTTCAGTGGAGATGGTAAAGAAAACCTCTAGCCATAAAAAGCAATGTTCCTGAAAATATCATGACGGATCAACTTCTAGTACAGTATCTAAAGGCCTTAACTTCGGAATAATGTCATATGAATTATACCTTTCTGGCAAGTTAAAAGTAAATGCGTCAAAGAAAAGTTTCTATGTTATGCGGTGTCTTGCTAATTTATAGAGGGTGGCACATAAAAAGGATGACAAAAACATTGGAGCTGAAAAGAAGTTAAATTATTTTCATGGTGTCACTTTATGGTGTGTGGCGGATAGCACATATGACGTCATCAGGATGGCGGCAAATGAGATTTCAGAGAATGGTAATATCTCAGTTATTTATTGGTCGATTTTCTTCTGCGAGGGCTCATATTAAAGACGGTTCATTTTTAATGATATATAAATTATATTAAACTTTTCAGTTAAATTATTAGTATTTAATTATTTTTATCATTATTTAATTTACGATTTACTTGTAAATTAGAGTAAAGTAATGTATTTGAAGTTAATTAGAGAATATTTTAATATTCATGCAATGCTAGATAATTTAAATTTCTATAAAAAACGTTCTTAAAGTATTTGCTCTAAAATAAACAGTAACGGTTCGTTTTAATAATAAATAATTTGTATACCATTATTAAATTTTTCTGTTAAATTATTAATATTTAATTATCCCATAATATGTACTGAGTTTAAAAGAGGCAATTGGGTCGTTAAAAAAAACTAGCAATCCATTTTGTGCTCTTGAAGCAGATGAAGCACTCGAACAAGAAAACAGAACTTTGAAGGTTACCGATGGTTTGGTAGGTATCACTCAACATCCAAAAGCCCTAGCACGATATTTTTTAACAGCACCAGAACTTCATCGTATATCTAATGAGACATCAAACATGGCAGGGATTGTGTATCACACAAACATAATGACGACTCGAAAGAAGTAATACTTAATAGAGAAAATATTGCAATAAACAAATTACGTATTGAGCTTAAACGAGTGGGAAATCCTTTTTCTTACGAAGATTCTGAACTTATTAATATTGCAACCAAGGCTGTCTTCTCCGATTCTATTAAAAGAGATGTCAGTAAGATTCGTACTCTTGGTACAAAGCAGTATGATGAATTCAAAACAGAAAGGCTTATATCTGACAGTAGGACAATCAATTTATGGGATTCAATTAAGAGGAATGAATTAAATTTGTGTTCAAGCGCCAAAAGAAAAATTAAAATAAAAGAGGCTGGAATTGTTAAAGATTTAAAGCAGACAGATCATCATTTTCTCGGCTGCTAGTTGTAAGCAGATCACAACGCGACATAGATTTACGGGAGACAAAAGGTGTATATGAATTTTCTGCTCTACCAAGATCACTTTTTAATTACGACGGTACTATATATGCATCTGTGTTCTCAAAAAAGTAAACTGATTGACATTTTAAAATCAATTCCACCAGTACCACGAGGCAAGGGTCTAATAACGAAATCCCTTCAAAATTTTAATTAATACCTCTGAGGAAAGAACGTTTTCTGTAGCGACTGTTGACGGAATGGCAGAGCTTCAAGTGTTGGACAAAGGTAAGGACATTAATACATGCAAAGATTTAGCAGAAGCATTTACGAAGAAAATAGAAAGGAAGTATTGGAACTACAGTGAAGTGCACGTTGTGTTCGATACATATAAAAAGGCTCCATAAAGCAAACGACAAGGCAAAAGAGAGGACAGGGAATTGTTCCTACTCGATATAAAATTACGGGTAGCACAAACATAGTCAACGTAACTATGTCAAACCTGCTATCGCATATGTGTACCAACGATGAATTCACTACATACTTAGCAGAAAAACTTCTACATCATGCACAACTAACGAAGAAGGACTTTGTAGTCTCATGGCGTTCCGAAATTGCTTCATCACATGGCTTTTTCGATCATCTTCGAAGCATGCAAGAAGAGGCAAATACTAAAATAATTCTTCATGCTATTAATGCCCCCGATAGAGGAGCAACAAAAACTATATATATTTGCACAAGACACTTTGTGCCCAATTCCAAGGAAGTTATATCAGTTGCAGATTTGTATACTTCATTAGGTACATTAAAGGCTTCTTCACTACCAGCTTTTCATGCGTTATCTGGATCCGATTATACAGGTACATTACTATGCAAAGGTAAACTTTCATATTGGAAAGCATTCAGTTCAGCTACAGTAGATACGCTTTTGGCTTTTTCTTCAATAGGAACCGAACACACAGTTTCTGAACACGTAATGACAATACTAGAAGCATTCATCTGCCAAATCTACCAGCCTAAAACGGATATGGTCCATGTTTTCTAAGAAACAGACAAGCTGGGAAAAGTTGCCACCAACAAGAAATGCTTTTATACCTGCAATGAAGAGAGTCAACTACCAGGTAATGATCTGGAACCAAGACTGCAATCCTCAGCCAATAATTCCGTCTCCTACTGAACATGGATGGACTATGGAAAATGGACAGGTGATTCCGATTCTCTGTGAAATACCGTCTGCTTCGGACTCCATTCTCAAGTTGGTCAGATGCTCATGTATAAAAAATAAGTGTAATCCGCCGTGTAAATGTTCTGCAAGCAGCCTAGCGTGTACCGATATATGTGAGTGTGGAGGCATAGACGCATAGACGCAACCCTCCATTAATATCGCTACGGAGGATAATTTTCCTACATATGCTTCTATACTACTATGCAACTTTTCATATAAATTGATAGTTATAACGACTTGAAAATTGGAATTATAGTTTGAAAAGGGAGGTATATCAAATCGATTCTCGTCAAATAATTCGAGAACTATTTCATTGAGCGAAATCATGTTAGAAACAAATAAGAATAAATATAATAAGATAAATTAAGAATGAATTTCGTTTTCTTTTGTAGTTTTTGATAGAAATAATGGATTTGAAAATCTGGATCTGTGTGTGTGTGTGTGTGTGTGTTTCAGGTTTGTTGACTACGGTTACTGAGACCATTCGCCATGTTTCCTAGAATTACTTGTTTAATAGTTTTAATCAGATTATTCCTTGGGCGTGTTACAGTTAAGATCTGGCAGTATAAATATGGTATCCGAATATTTATAAGATATTTATAGATAGTGTGAAAGTTAAATATCTTAGAAATTATGGCACTCACGTCAAATATGCTATTGACCAAAATTAAAGACTATTAATTAGGCTTTCGAATTTCAAATTTTTTGACTATTTCTGTAGCATAAAAAACAAAGAATTTGTGCTATAATCAGGGTGCTTCTTCACATTTTTTTAATAAGAACGTCGCCATTTTGTTAATGCAAGTAGTTAGTAATAAAGAAAATATATTCTCATGTATATACCGTTTCTCGTTAAAATATAGTATTACCTAGACGCTCAAATTTTTTCGTCCGTTTACAGCACCTCCTTAAAAAACTGCATTTTAAACTATAAAGAGATTTTCGGAAAAAAAAACGTAAAATTTTTATTTCTTTGCAAATACCTCAATAAATATTACTTTCAGCGAAAAAATTGTAGACATCAAAAATAAAGCTTACAAACCGAGAATAAATTTATTTTTAATATTTATTTATGTAGGATTAATAATTTCGGAGATATTTAAGTTTAGAGATGGCAGCCGAACATTTATTTATAGAATGAAGTATTTAGTTTAAATGTTGAATATCTTAGAAATTATGACACTCCCATCAAAAATTCTAACGAACAGTATTAAAGACAATTAATCAATATTTAAAATGATTTTTCGTTTGTTTTTACATCAAAGAAAGTAAAGCAGTTATGGAAGAAACAATGTGCGCTTTCACATTTTCTTTATCAAAAAGTCACCATTTTGTTATTGTATTCACCAAGGCTCGGGAGATTTATATCTGCGCCAGAGACGGCTCTCATATGGTAATGCATATCTAGCAAATAAAAATAAAAAAACAATTTTGAATCAAAGACACACCTTCCTGTTCTGTTTAATAGTGGCGTGTTTATAATAATAATAATAATAAATTTTATCTTAATCCAAATTTTTTTTAACATTTTTTCAGATTTTTACGAAATAAATTCACCTGATTTCACAAGGAAATCGTTGTGTGCCTTATCACTTTATTAAAAAATCGTTATATATGATAGTCCAGGAGGCAGTGACGATTTTCGGTACTTATTTTCCCAGTCAGCAAACATGGATAGAATTGTTCGGTTAGTAATTCTAAGCAAAATTCATATATATTTAGGGGGGGTTTTCCGATGTTGAGGCGGAAAATGCGTCAGAACATACGAATACACTGCCCTTTTTTTCCCAGTGATAAAAATAGTTCTAGTAGAAAGAGGTATACTGAAGTTAAGTAAAAAAAATAGTCTGGCTAATCTGTGAGTATGGATAATATGTCTGGCAGGTGAAAAACTGAAAAGTTTTCATCAAAAAAATTTCCCTCATTTTCGCAGTCATGAAAATTTATCAGATGATGGCCTATATTATAATGACAGCTTAAAATACAATCTGGCTAATGTGGAACACCCCTAAAGCCTTGCCAGACTCGTCTAATGATCGTCAGGCGCGCTGAATTCGGCACGTTCAATTATACAGGTGATTAGTGTCATACGTACATGTTCTTTTTTATGACAGCATTAAATAATTGAATAAAAAAAAGCAAATACACTGTATAGAGTGTAGAATAATGATGGGGCAGGTTGAAAAAATTTATTGATGAAATCGAATTTTTTAACTGCTATTTGGTTCGTAGCAGTAGCAACTGTTACGAGCTCTGATAAATAGCTGCTATTTTTATAGCAGGTTGAAATTACTCGCTGAATGTCAATTCGTCCTTGCAGCAACACAAGCAGGCAGCGGGCAGCATCGTCGGCCCAATAGCAGTGATAGCACAAGCAGCGCATGCATATTCTTTCAGCTACAGCTAGCAGCAGGTCCACAGTACAGCACTTAGGAAGTGAATTGTAATTCATGTAAAAGTAAAAACTATTATTTTAACGATATATTACACATGATTATGTTCGTTCTGCTAGCGGAATATAAAAAATAAACTGTAATAAACGTTATAGAGATAATTTATATTTCTTTTAAAACTAATCATATTTAACCACCCATACAGATATTGCGTTTTTTTATATAAAGTTTCATTTGTTATCTGTTAATACTGTTAATATGTGCCATTTAGCCACCCATACAGATATTGCATTTTTTAATATATAAAGTTTCATTTGTTATCTGCTAATACTGTTAATATGCGCCATTTAACCAAAACAACAACTAATGCTAAAAAATAGCTGCTATTAAAATAGCAGCTATTTTTAACTGCTAATTGAAAGTGGCAGTAGCAGAAGTAGCTGCTAAACAAAAATAGCTGGTTCGACCCATCACTATAGTGTATATTGTCATATGGTAGTAAGAACGAACTCAAAATCCGAGTAGCTGACAGAGATAGGTATACAAGGGACGGGGGTCTAGGCAGCTGCGCTCAGGTAACTCGCATTCCAGCGTCGTTACCTAAATACGCACGTGCTGCTATTCCACTCCTCGTTTAACTACCTGGCTTGTGAGTCTGGCAAGGCCTTCGTGATTGTAAATGTCAGCCAGACGTGTATTTTCTATGAAATTATAGTATAATCTATCATGTGGCAAATTTTCAAATCCGGGAAAATAAGAGCAAAAATTTTCTATTTTTCCCATTTTGAAGATGCCGCCAGACTCATTTGCCAATTTCTTAAATGAGCCAGACTTATTTTTAATTACAGTTTAGAATTGTATCAATTTATGTGCTAAATTTCAAGCCTGGCAAAATAAGGGTTATGGATCCGCAAAATTCGTCAAATTTTGAAATCCGCAAATTTTCAGCCAAACTCACTTTCCGCTATCTGAGATAAGCCAGACTGCTATTTTCATAAACTTTATGTTCCACTTTAGTAAATGTAAAATATTTATGACTGGGAAAATAAGTGGACTTGCATTGTGTTTTTATTTTTTGAATCCATCCAAAAATTTTAGCCAGACTCAAAAATTCTTGTTTTTTGTCACTAAGAGAACAGATTAATTAATATACACCGACTGGGAAAATAAGTACGAAAAAATTTCACTGCCTCCTGGACTATGAGATTAATTACATATAAACCTCCTGGGTCCGGGCGTCCATTAAATTGAACATTTAGTTTTTAGCGTCTAATTTCCTACTCCACAAAATTATTGCTTTAAGAATCTATTGTCCACTATTATGAATGAATATTAGATCGCCGCTTATGTAAAAAGTTGTCAATTTTTTACATTTTACAAATTAGCTGTTAACATGGCCTCGTTTAGACGTGTTACGATTGAGGGTAAGTAAAGGATGTTTACTGGAATTCCAGAAATCTTTAACGCATATCGTTAAATTAAAGACAATTAATCAATATTTAAAATGATTTTTCGTTTGTTTTTACATCAAAGAAAGTAAAGCAGTTATGGAAGAAACAATGTGCGCTTTCACATTTTCTTTATCAAAAAGTCACCATTTTGTTATTGTATTCACCAAGGCTCGGGAGATTTATATCTGCGCCAGAGACGGCTCTCATATGGTAATGCATATCTAGCAAATAAAAATAAAAAAACAATTTTGAATCAAAGACACACCTTCCTGTTCTGTTTAATAGTGGCGTGTTTATAATAATAATAATAATAAATTTTATCTTAATCCAAATTTTTTTTAACATTTTTTCAGATTTTTACGAAATAAATTCACCTGATTTCACAAGGAAATCGTTGTGTGCCTTATCACTTTATTAAAAAATCGTTATATATGATAGTCCAGGAGGCAGTGACGATTTTCGGTACTTATTTTCCCAGTCAGCAAACATGGATAGAATTGTTCGGTTAGTAATTCTAAGCAAAATTCATATATATTTAGGGGGGGTTTTCCGATGTTGAGGCGGAAAATGCGTCAGAACATACGAATACACTGCCCTTTTTTTCCCAGTGATAAAAATAGTTCTAGTAGAAAGAGGTATACTGAAGTTAAGTAAAAAAAATAGTCTGGCTAATCTGTGAGTATGGATAATATGTCTGGCAGGTGAAAAACTGAAAAGTTTTCATCAAAAAAATTTCCCTCATTTTCGCAGTCATGAAAATTTATCAGATGATGGCCTATATTATAATGACAGCTTAAAATACAATCTGGCTAATGTGGAACACCCCTAAAGCCTTACCAGACTCGTCTAATGATCGTCAGGCGCGCTGAATTCGGCACGTTCAATTATACAGGTGATTAGTGTCATACGTACATGTTCTTTTTTATGACAGCATTAAATAATTGAATAAAAAAAAGCAAATACACTGTATAGAGTGTAGAATAATGATGGGGCAGGTTGAAAAAATTTATTGATGAAATCGAATTTTTTAACTGCTATTTGGTTCGTAGCAGTAGCAACTGTTACGAGCTCTGATAAATAGCTGCTATTTTTATAGCAGGTTGAAATTACTCGCTGAATGTCAATTCGTCCTTGCAGCAACACAAGCAGGCAGCGGGCAGCATCGTCGGCCCAATAGCAGTGATAGCACAAGCAGCGCATGCATATTCTTTCAGCTACAGCTAGCAGCAGGTCCACAGTACAGCACTTAGGAAGTGAATTGTAATTCATGTAAAAGTAAAAACTATTATTTTAACGATATATTACACATGATTATGTTCGTTCTGCTAGCGGAATATAAAAAATAAACTGTAATAAACGTTATAGAGATAATTTATATTTCTTTTAAAACTAATCATATTTAACCACCCATACAGATATTGCGTTTTTTTATATAAAGTTTCATTTGTAGCTGCTATTAAAATAGCAGCTATTTTTAACTGCTAATTGAAAGTGGCAGTAGCAGAAGTAGCTGCTAAACAAAAATAGCTGGTTCGACCCATCACTATAGTGTATATTGTCATATGGTAGTAAGAACGAACTCAAAATCCGAGTAACTGACAGAGATAGGTATACAAGGGACGGGGGTCTAGGCAGCTGCGCTCAGGTAACTCGCATTCCAGCGTCGTTACCTAAATACGCACGTGCTGCTATTCCACTCCTCGTTTAACTACCTGGCTTGTGAGTCTGGCTACCTGGCTTGTGAGTCTGGCAAGGCCTTCGTGATTGTAAATGTCAGCCAGACGTGTATTTTCTATGAAATTATAGTATAATCTATCATGTGGCAAATTTTCAAATCCGGGAAAATAAGAGCAAAAATTTTCTATTTTTCCCATTTTGAAGATGCCGCCAGACTCATTTGCCAGTTTCTTAAATGAGCCAGACTTATTTTTAATTACAGTTTAGAATTGTATCAATTTATGTGCTAAATTTCAAGCCTGGCAAAATAAGGGTTATGGATCCGCAAAATTCGTCAAATTTTGAAATCCGCAAATTTTCAGCCAAACTCACTTTCCGCTATCTGAGATAAGCCAGACTGCTATTTTCATAAACTTTATGTTCCACTTTAGTAAATGTAAAATATTTATGACTGGGAAAATAAGTGGACTTGCATTGTGTTTTTATTTTTTGAATCCATCCAAAAATTTTAGCCAGACTCAAAAATTCTTGTTTTTTGTCACTAAGAGAACAGATTAATTAATATACACCGACTGGGAAAATAAGTACGAAAAAATTTCACTGCCTCCTGGACTATGAGATTAATTACATATAAACCTCCTGGGTCCGGGCGTCCATTAAATTGAACATTTAGTTTTTAGCGTCTAATTTCCTACTCCACAAAATTATTGCTTTAAGAATCTATTGTCCACTATTATGAATGAATATTAGATCGCCGCTTATGTAAAAAGTTGTCAATTTTTTACATTTTACAAATTAGCTGTTAACATGGCCTCGTTTAGACGTGTTACGATTGAGGGTAAGTAAAGGATGTTTACTGGAATTCCAGAAATCTTTAACGCATATCGTTTACCAGCATACCGACAAGGTTGGCTTCACCAAGTTGGATCGTCTGTACAATGTACGGTACTTTTATATGTTTTTTACTAACACGGTTTTATTATTTCCTTTAATTAGGCGACGCCGCCAAAATTGTAAAACATTGCTTTGACAAAATCTCTTTTACTATACCTACACTGTGGCAATTCTGGAAATTTATGTCAATATTTAATAAAGAGAAAGGGTAGACTATGCGAGATTGCAGTTACGCAGTTTTCCAATTGCCCAGTTGTGAAATTATACTGAGTGGACGGTATACAAAAATATCTCGTGCTTTTTAGGCAGCGAAATATAAATAATATACTTTTATATTCGTCGTGAAAAATTAAATATGTGTTTGTAACTTTATGGTAGTGAAAAATACATGTGTATGCGTATATTAGTTCAATGGTCCATGCCCCAATACGCCCTCTTCGAGTGAGTGTTTATAATAAACTGACCATATTTACTTTGGATATTACGGAATTCCCTAAAAAAAGTACAAGGTAAGATATATTGTGTTATACTTGCATTAAACTCTTTCCGCTCTGATCTAGACCCACCCCTGATTCTGACCTCACAGTAATAAATCTCCCGAACCTTGGTAATTATTCAGTAATAAAATTTTTTGTGTTAAGATTGCTGTTTTTCGTTAATACAGACCCTAAATACTTTATTTTCTTTGTCCGTTTAAAACACTTGTTTTATCCTACGTTTCAAAAATAAATCCGAAATAATTTTTAAATATTAAGTATCCAAGTTTAGGGGTGGTTTTCACTCCTAGAAGGTAAGGCCAAGTATTTGGATTATATAGAATCTGAAGATGATACCTTTTACTACAATAACAACTCACAAAAAAATTACACAGCTATACAAAAAAAAAAAAAGGTGGTCTAGCCTGCGGACCATACCAGTGTATCCTTATGTATTTTGACCCTCTGAAATCGAATCCGAAGTCAGAATTATCAGATTCGCTCATTTTTCACCCCCCTAACACCAAAAATCTTCCCCCAAAAAAAAGTGGTCTGGCATGCGAACCAGATTAGAGCATCCTTATGTATTTGGACCCGCTGAAATGGAATCCGAAGTCGGAATAGTCGGATTGGTTCACTACACTCCCAAAAAACACGCACCCCAAAAATGGTCTGTCCGGCGGACCATACCAGTGGCAGTGTATTTGGTAAGGATACACTGGTCTGGTCCACTTTTTTTGTTTTTGGGGGCGTTCTCTGGGTTTGGGGGTGAAAAATGAGCGAATCTGACAATTCTGACTTCGGATTCGGTTTCAAAGGGTCCAAATACATGAGAATACACTGGTATGGTCCACAGGCCAGACCATTTTTTTTTGTTTTGGGTGTGTTTTTTGAGATTGGGGGTGAAAAATTAGCGAATCTGACAATTCTGACTCGGATTCGGTTTCAGAAGGTCCAGATACATAAAGATTTACTGGTATGGTCCACAGGCCAGACCACTTGGGGGGGGGGGGGGGGGGTGCTTTTTGGGGGGTCAGGGGTCAAAAACGAGACAATCGGAAAATTCTGACTTCGGATTCGGTTTCAGAGGGTCAAAACACATAAAAGTATACTGGTATGGTCCGCAGGCCAGACCACTTTTTTTTTGGAGGGGGGTGTTTTTTTGGGGTGAAAAAAGAAGCAATCTGACAGTTCTGACTTCGGATTCGGTTTCAGTGGGTCCAAATACATAAGGATTCACTGGTCTGGTCCGCAGGCCAGACCACTTTTTTTTTGTATGTGGCTGTGTTATCATTACATATGAAATTATTCATAAATTTTACATATTTCTCTATGATTTCGTGGTCGAATGGAGAGCGCGTTGGCTCATCCTGGAGTCCCGGGTCCGATTCCCGATCATGATATTGAGATTTTCTCGGAAAAAAATAATTCCAGTAGGGAATACTCGGGCGAAAAAAGATGTAGGGTCAGGAAAACAGAAAACACTGAAGGCCCCGCAATGAGACCCAACTGCTGAAAAGATAAATCCTCTTCTTTATGATCACAATTTTTATATATCAATTTGCATCGCAGCGTTACGGCAACCAGTTTAATTGGTCGTGAGCTATCTGCGATACAAACGGATGTCATCCTAATGTAGGAACCATGGGGTCAACAAGGACTCATCGGGGACTGGACCACAGAAATGTGGAAATCTTCTATTGCATTATAGGGTAAAGAGGAAGGGAGTTGGAAAAACCTAATCGTAGGTTTGATATACTTATCACATAACTCCCCTACCCCACTATCATCAGAGAAGTTCAAGAAATTAATTAAATTCTCACAGAAAAAATAACTGTCCCTAATTCTTGGGTGTGAGGCAGTTTCGAACCTGACGTTATCTATTCGGCTCTGATACAAGCACGGAGGTAATATTGACGCACCTGTATCATCTGCTTAGATTTTGTCTAACATGGGGATATAAATCTGCAGATACGGCCTTTCATCAGACCGTTGTTAGAGTTGAAGGACCTGTCTGGTAGCGTTCGTGGATGTCGAGCGCGTCTTCAATAACGCAACCTGCAAGTCTTCCTGTCAAGTCATCGTGGATCGTAATGTGAATCATATTATAATTAGACGTTATAATTAGACGTTATTGTTCATATTAAGTACCCGCGGTATCTAAATCTCGCCCCGTAACGAAACGGTCAGGGACAAGGTGAAACGCGAAGAGGAACACTGTCCCCATTATAGTGGAACTTCATGCTCGCTGGCTACTGATCGAATTGAATGAAGCAGGCTTCTATGGGATAACATATGGAGGCGATCTAGCTATCACGATAAGAGGCCAATTTGAGATGATTATTGCAGGGTTAATGAAAAGGGCTTTTAACATAGTTCAGGTATAGTTAACAGATACGGGCTTTCTGCCAGATCTGACAAAACAGAGCCAATGCAATTTTCAGGTTCCTTCTCTTACTGGTACAACGTTGTGTCTTTCGTACAAAGAGGTAATCCTAAACTCGCCGTAGAGATAGTTTGGCACACCCATGTGTGCAAGTTATCTTCGATTTCAACTGGAGAATGAATTTCAATTTATTTGGGCACATACTGCTATATCCCTCAAGCATTGAGAATACTTGGGCACTTTCAGTAAGGTTCCACAGCTAAAGATCACCTATGCCAAGTTTAAATGCTAGCTTATTCTGGAATGATGGCAGTAGGCAGCACCACTTCAACGAATGAAATAAAGGAAATCTTTGGATTCATTCCACTGCATGTTGGAGTAGAACTAGAAGCAACAAACAGACTATACATAATGAATTTTGGAATGTGGTGGGCAAAGGGCTAGGATACACAATAGCTCTAACATTACCTATAAGGGACTAGGTCATGTCGGAGCATGACAGGTCTCCCATATACTCATGTTCCCTAAGATGCCAGGAACACGTTAAAAGGCATTTATTAAGCCTGAAGATATGGAATGAATCATAGATGGATTGAAGACTAAGGAGGGAACTAATAATGGCGTAAATGGATGCAAACCAAGGGCTAGTATATCGGCACCACTTGACAAGTGCCCTAGTGTATCCCAACCAAAGGTGTATGCTATCTTATTATATGCAGGCGATAACGTTAGAAGTGACAAGTATATTTATATATGCAGTGACAGTCAGGCAGCTTTGCATCAAATAAAGTGACCTTAAGCTAATGCTGAATTGCCAGAATATTTTAAATGAGCTGTGTGAACACAACTCAGTCAAACCCATATGGATGTCCAAACACATTGGAGTGGAGGGCAATGCAGAATTCGTTTTAGCAAGAAGTTTGATTCAGTGGGTCATGACACAGTTTAACACTATGGGGGTCAAGCCCCCATAATAAGGCAAAGTGGTCTTCAACTTAATTCACCTTCCACCACTGTTGCTTTAGTTTGATATAGAACGCATGAGATGGATGGTAGACCAGATGACAGGACACTGTATAAATAAACACATATATGCAAGCACGATACTATCTCAAATGTGTGAAGTTGATAATAAAACCACCACTCAACCATATTCTATACAATTGAGCCCCAATAGAAGTTTTAAGGCATAGGTAATTAGGTATATCGAAAGGTAATTTTTACAGTTGTAGGAAGTATTTGTGGAGATACTGACATTTTCAAGAAAATTTTTCATGCAGCAAATATACAATGGGCCGGCCAATAGACCTGAGTGCTGCGAATCGTTAGATTTGCTGGTCTAAATAATAATAATAATAAGCCCCACGTGCTATATTATTTTATTAAGAGATTCAGAGAAGGAACTATATAAAATGTTGATGCGCATTGTTCTGATTGTGAGTAGTTTACTTGTTCTTTTTAGTTTTTTTCATTTTTAAATTTTTCATAAAATAAATAACTTAATCTAACTTTAACTTTTTTTTAATAGCAGTAATTTCTTTGTGTATATTTGCAATAAATGCAATGCTTGAATATTAAAAGATAACTTTGGTAATCACGAAAAGACAGTTGTACAGCTCAAGACGTATATATCCGCCGCATCAATTTTTGTTATCATTGACTGCGCATCTTCGTATAACGCCGTTAACGGTGAGAAGGTTAATACCAATTTCAATAATAAAGCACTCATGAAAACCTGGCCACAAACTGAAAATTGTAAAATTCACTATTTTTTAACGTATAAGAAATGTTCACAATTTATCAAACATTGTTACTCTTTATGTCAACTCAAGTAGTTAATTAGGGCCAACTATCATAACTATATCAATCATGTTGAAGAAATTATTCTCTAATGATAAAAAAGTAGAATTTTATTACCTATTAAAAATCACAGAAATAACATAAAGAAACTACCATCACGAATGACTAATATTTTCGATTTTTTTCTTAACATATTTTTTATTAAGTAAAATATTGATAACTGATCCGTGTTTGTATAAAAATATTCAATGTTTAGGTACCTCCTAGAACAAAATCAAAAATAAATCGGAAATTCAGTAGGCAATAAAAGTAGATTCCTGCTTGCCACAATTTTCTAAGAAGCATTCTGACGCCAATGGCTAGAATATTTTAATATTTTAAAGGAATTATGCACAACCTCTCGGTAGCCAGCTTTACCAAAACGCAGTTTCTGCAAAGTTTGTGTCGAAACTTATAAAGGAAAACTTTATATTAGCAAACTGAAAACTGTTACTCAGTCTTTGAAATATTCAATTTCAGGATATTAAACTAACATGAAAACTATTCCTTTACACGTTTTCAAATCATTCAACAAAAGCACCGAAGGACAATCAAATTAAAATATCAAAGAAGGAATTATTGAAACTATTCCAATTCTTAGCTACAGAGTGGATTTATTTCTATTCTAGAACTTATCTTGATTAGCAGAAATAGTCAGATAATTGGAAGTGTCTTTAGATGAAAATTTCAACTATTTGGAATTTTTTCTCATAGCTTCGCCCTAATGGATATAAGTAATATACAGGGTGGCCCAATGAAAACTTGACATGGAGGTTTTGTATGATAATAGCTTAGATATAAATAAACACTCCGACAGGTCAATTTTATTATACTTCATACATCACTTCAACGCTCGAGCAGTAGCAACTCTAGAATTTGAATAGGGAAGGAGGGACGAGTCGTACATCATTGGAAAGCCCCTTGAATTCTCTAAACAGTGGTACGCAGTTTGGAATTTCCATGTACCGTCCTCGAGAAATTGAATTTTTGTTTCCGAACTGAACCTGTTAGGCATTTACGAGCCACAAACATTTAGTACGTCACTGTAAAATTTGTTTGCATTTTTTGCACTCTCTATCAGTAAATATGATAACTTGAACTATTTATTAAAAGTTTTTCTCTTTACCGATGGTAAGAATTTAAAAGAATTAAAGAAATTAATCGACGTTTCAGTTTCTCAGTTGATTAATAAACGCGTGAATAATGTTAATGTGTGGTGCGTGTCTTACTTCTATTTGTCTGATGAGCAACAATGGTTTATAATTGCACAGAGGGTTGAGGCGATTGGTCTTTATTATCGATATCCTAATGGGGCTGCTAAACTATTTAATCTGCCCGTTCATCAGTATTTCGTTCAACACTTTCGGGGTCTCTGGATTAGGAGGAGAGGTTCCATATATGCCCCCCATGATCAGCAGATCTTTCTCCATTAGACTTCTTTCTATGGGGTCACCTGAAAAGCGGAGTTTATTCTGTTCCACCTGTTTGATTGGAAGATTTACGTCAACGAATCAGAAACGAATGTCTCCAATTCACCCCAGAAATACTTCAAAATGTGCGAGAACGCTCTTAACAGAATTCGTATTATTGCATGAAAACTCGAGGTTGACAGATCGAGCAATTACTAAAGTGATAATTTATATATCTGGGTTGTACTTCAGTTATTTTCCCATAAATCAATCTTTGCTTCTTCGATAGCGGTATACATGAATTGCAAAAAATTCAATGGGCTTTCCAATGACGTACGACTCGCCCCTCCTTCCCTATTCAAATTTTAGGGTTGTTCACCTCAATGCTCGAGGGTTGAAGTGACGAAGTTGAAACTCAGAAAACCAGTTTTCTCCCTCCAAAATAAAATTGACCCGTCCGAGCATTTATTTATATCTACGCTATTATCACCCAAAACCCCCCATGTCAAGATTTGTATAATCATACTTAATTATGTTCTTATTAGAAACGGCAATAACCTATAATTATTGCAAACTCAATCCAAAGTGATTAGTTTTCGTTGGATACATCTTCATTATTTTAAAAAGGATGCTTTTAAATGGTACAGGTTCTTATCGGTATTTACAGTTTTTCACAGGTCTGTACTATAAATACAAGTGTAGCTTTACGGTCCATGATTGACTATGAAAGGAAAGGATAATGAAAGTCTATAAAAATTCGTCCATTTACAGCGCTTCCTTTAGAAAAAAATTACATTTTAGACTATAATTTTTTATAAAAAATGTAACATTTTTGTTTCTTTGCAAATATCTGCCCAAGGAATCACAACTCTATCTAAGTCTCTCACAATGAAAAAAATTGTGTATATGGAAATAAATGTTTATGGAACTTGAATAATATAATATTTGAAATCTTCTACCCCAAAAACCCATAAAACTGCCACATCGGTAGCGAGGGTGGGGGTGATCGAAGGTAGTGGGGGTGGATGAAATAAAAGAAAATTGTTGGGGTCTTTGGTTCTTGTACATACACTAAATCAAAATTTTGTTTTTTACCCCCTTTAATAATGGAGCGAAGGTTGTTATGGGGGTGGCGTTTGCCAAAAAAATTTTCGAGACCTTAGCTTCTCTTATATATACTAAATTTCATGGACTTTTACTTGCTTGAATTACCTATTTAGACCCATTTACCCCAATTTACCCACCAACCTTTCAACGAAATAACAAAATACAATCTAATTCCAGATCTCGTTAAAATACATACGTGTACCTATTTTCAAGTCAATATCTTAAGTAATCGTACGCACAAAAAAAAGATGCAGACACACCGACAGACGATTTTTTTTTGCTCAAACTTAATGACGTTTCACATTCTAAGCTCATTTGAATAATATTTTTTTTTGCGTTACTATACTTCCATTGGATGTGGAAGTAATAGTTTTAGAGAAAAATAGTGGACATCAAAAATAAAGCTTATAAATTGAGCACGAATCTGTTCTATTTTATATATTTATGTAGGATTGATAGTTTCGGAGATGTTTAAGTTTGTAGATGGTATCAGAACGTTAATACGACGAAGTATTTAGTTTAAATATTGAATATCTTAGAAACTGTGACACTTTCATAAAAAATTATTGCCATTTTGTTATTGTAATTATCCAATAATTTTTTTTTTTTCAAAAATTCTGTTTCTTATTAATACCATCACCCAGATGCTCAATTTCTTTAGTCAATTTAAAACACTATCATTAGAAAAAATTAAATCCCTCATATTGAAGCCGCCATTTTGGATTTTTCAATTTTTATCTTCAGATTCGTAATCAGCGATCCTAAATACATAAATATCCTATGTTTGAAATATAATACTTTTAAAAAATTGAATATCTAGATTTAGGTTTCCACTTTTTGAGGGTAAGAGGCAGTGTCCGGACCATATAGAAACTGAAGACGATATTACAAAGATAACCCATAAAAAAATTATCATTACATATGAAATTATTCCGAAATTTTATACATTTTTACCTCTAGGTACTGTACTAAAATGCCAATTTTACACATTGCTGTCAACAATTCAATTTTAACTCATTATTATACTCTTCGCAAAAACGAAGATTATATTGTATTTGATCGGCACATTTCTAAATCAGTAAATATCGCTCGTAGAGAAAAAAATTTTATATCGTTATGTTAGTGAACGATTTCTAAACAACTTTCAAAATGTCCGTCTGTCCGTCCGTCTGTCCGTCCGTCTGTCCGTCCGTCACGTTTCTTGTAAGCACGATAACTCAAGAAAGAAAAATCCGATTGTATTGAAATTTGGAGAGTAACTTAGTGTTAGCTAGAGGAAGAACCCTATTGTTTTTTAATAAAATAGATTGGTAAATAAAAAAGTTATTAGTAATTTAAAATTTAAAAAAATATTTTTTACATTTTTTTATGGTTTGTAATAAATAGAAACCGTGCGAAATGTTATTTCCTATCACTATTTTTTTTTAATACATTTTACTAATGTGTGTTTCCTAATAATCACAATAAATTTTCTAATGGTTTATATTACACTCATTAACAATTTTAGTAATAAGAAATGGTGGTGTAGCGGCAAGAGTTTCGTCTCCGAAACGATCGCGATTATTCAACATTATACACAAAACATATTGCCTAATTATAAGATTAGGAATGATTAATACAATCGTGTGGAACTGCAACGGCCTTCAAAATCATTTAAACGAAATGAAACAATATTTATTTTCAGATAAAGTTGATATAGCCGTGATCACAGAAACTAAACTTAAACCTAATATTAAAATAAATATTTCCAACTATAACATTATTAGAGAAGATAGATTAAATCGCAGAGGAGGAGGTGTGGCGATTATAATCAAAAAGGACATTCCTTACACCTCTTTGCCGACTCTACAATGTTCCATTGAGAACATTTCCATTAAGCTTATTGACAATACAGTGATCACGGCTGTATATAACCCTCCCTCAAACAAATTCAAGAATGCTGACCTGAACACATTGCTCGTCCCCTACGACCCTTTTGATGGGGGATCTAAATTCTAAACATACTACATGGTATAATAGGCGTAACAATACTAATGGAAACACACTGTTTGAGTACTGTCAAATGAATGGCATTGCGGTGATATCACCAGAATCCGCTACCCATTTTCCCTCAAATAATATGTCGTCATCTACGATAGATCTCGTAATAAATAAAAATTACCAAAACTTCATTAATATTTCCTCTCTACCTCTTCTTTCCAGTGACCATAACGTACTTCAACTACAACTACAAGACACATACAGAAACATAACAGCCAAACAGACGTATAACTATCAAACCACAAATTGGCAAAAATATAAAAATATAATAAACAACAATATTATCATTAATAATAATATAAATTCGGAAGAAGACCTAGAATCCGAAATACAGAAACTGACACGTACAATACAATACGCTAGAGACAAAACAACAAAAATTACTACGCTGCGAGCCAGACAATAAACAATTCCTGAAGAGCTTAAAACTCTAATAAAATTTAAGAACAAGATAAAACGTCGCTGGAAGCGTAGTAAACGTAACATTGACAGACTCCGACTTCGGGACCTGCAAGCAAACATAAAGCTAAAATTAAATAGTCAGAGAGCTGAGGCGTGGAACGAAAAAGTCTCACTCGCAAAGACAATACACTATGGCGAATGACAAAGTTGCTAAAAAATAAATTTAAAGAAATTCCTACCCTTATAAAGGACAATAAATCCTTTGCCAAAGACTTAGATAAGGCAGAACTGCTTGCAGGTCACCTCCAACAAACAAACACAACAACACCTAACGTAACGGACGAACAAGAGAACATAACCAGACTTGCCAGACAGATCCCTTCCCGCTATCCTGTCCCACCTCGAAAATTAGCAAAATTACAAACAAATCCCACTGAAATTATTAAAATATTAAAAACACTCCCAAATCTAAAAGCTCCCGGTCCCGACAACATTCCCAATATCTTACTCAAAAACCTTCCCAAAAAAGCCCTTGTACAACTCACCCACATCCTAAATTCGGTGATTAAGTTGCAATGTTTTCCTGCATCATGGAAACTGGGGATCGTGATCCCCATCCTGAAGCCAAATAAGCCGCCGCATGATCCTCTCAGCTACCGACCCATTTGTTTGCTTAACACTATGGGGAAAGTGGCTGAGAGGGTTGTGCTGCGGCTTCTACACAAAAAACTCGTGAAACACCGCCTACTGCCGGTGCAGCAGTTTGGTTTCAGGGAGGGGCATAGTACAACACTTTCTCTAGTAAAAGTGGTGCAGGATATAATTGACTCGTACAACAAGAAGCAGTGTACTGTCATGTTGCTATTAGATATTGAACGCGCCTTCGATACTGTGTGGCATAACGGGCTAGTCTACAAGCTACAATATGTTTGTGGACTGCCCGGGTATTTAGTTGCCCTCTTCAAAAACTACCTTTGGGACCGACGAGTAATGGTCCGGGTAAATAATACTCATTCAATGTCATGTAGAATTTCTGCGGGGGTACCTCAAGGGTCCGTCCTCTCGCCTGTACTATTCAACCTCTATATATCTGATATTCCTACTCATCCTTCCACAAATCTCCTTCTATACGCCGACGATACAACTATCTACGCCAACAGCTTTTACGCACAAACTGCTACACAAAAAATACGATACCATACTTTAAAGCTACTAGACTATTACAAGCTGTGGAAGGTTGTGATTAACCATTCCAAATCGGAAATCATAACCTTCCACAGAAAACTCACAAACATGCGGACTATTACAAAACTAAAACTTGACAATAACGATATCTCTGAAAAGAAAACAGTAAATTTATTAGGACTGACACTTGACACTCGACTTTCTTTTGCACCCCATATAACCAAGGTTATAAATAAAGCCTATGCAGCACTGAGCAAACTATATCCGCTGGTGAACAGACGCAGCAAATTAACGATAGAAAATAAAATTTGCCTTTACAAGGCAATTTTCAGACCCATTTTAACCTATGCCTGTGCGTCGTGGAATTTAATTTCCGACGCACAGTGCCTTAGATTGCAAAGAACCCAAAACAAATTGCTGCGTCTATTAACCAATTCACCTCGCTATATCACCATCGCGGAGCTGCATAGGCTTACGGGGGTGCAAATGATGCGTGAACACATTGACGAAACTGCACAAAAATTCTTTACCTACAAACTTACTAACTCACAACTAACAGAAAATATTGCGAATATTAGACGACAACATAACATACAACACACACATAAATACATTTACGAACGCCTTCCACTCTACGATATCCCTCTGACAGACTGACCATAATCCCCCCATAAAACACACACTTCCCTGAAAAACCCTTCCCTCAAAACCACCTTTCTTACTACCCTTTCCTTCTACCCCTCTTGACCCCTCGCAGAAATCTATCCCATTTAAGGATTTGCTCTTTAGAGTAAATGCCCGTTTTTATACTCTGACACCTGCAGCAGGGTTTTTAAGAACATTTTCCCTGCATATTTATTATTACCTTCCCCGCTCATTTAAACTAAATAAATTATTGAGATGTGAAATCCCCTGATATGTTTCTCTTTAATATGGTTAAGCTACCTAAGGACCATTCATATTATACAAACATATTCTGGAAATCTCACTTGCCAAAACACCCGGCCGTTGTGTAACTTTTCGTGTCTAGCACGCGATCTGTGACGCAATGCTATATCTATGATTGTAAAATGAGATAAATGAGATACAAATGAAATGTTAACCTTAGTTAAATAGAATAAAAAAATACATAATTTGGCAATTTGGCAATCCAAGGGTCCCGGGTTCGATCCCTCACATCGTGATTTTTTTTCATATATTTTTTTTTTCACAACAAAGTTGGTATCACAAAATTTAGAATGTCCAAAAACTAACATTATTTACAAGAAAAATGCGAAGAGTATCCTATAGAATGTGTAACAATTATATAAAAAGCTCAGTAAATCGGCGAAGAGTATAATGCTTCCTCTAGTTTATTACCTTTATTTGATTTTTACAGTTACCGTAAAGAACAATTTAGTAACCGCGAACTGTAAGCGAATTTTCAGGCACGGAATGCTTAGGAAACTGCATTTTTGATCTGGAAAGTATCACTTACAGTTCATGGTATATAGGATACCATTTGTGTTATTTATGAACATGTCGTTTAAAAATAGAAAATTTAATAAATACCTACTTATTTTACGCTTCCGTTTTCAATCCTTTATAGCATGATTGTCTGTTTCAGAATTTACATGTTTTGAAAATTACGATATGTACCGTCTTTTGTTTAAACGTAACAATTGAACGCAAATGAAATTTTACATAACAATGAAAACTGTAGAACAAAGAGTTTTGAAACAAAATATGTTAAAACTGACTTGGTCAATGGTCATTATGCTGAACATGCTAACATCGTATAATGTATAATATGCAATATAAAACGATTTATTCACATTTTACATGTAAGGAAATTTTGTTCTATATAATCGAGAGAGAAAAAGAAGTATATGAATTGAATTATTTACCAATTTAACATAATAATTGAAGCTGAAAACGCCGTTTTTGACCTTCGAAACTATGTAGAATATCGCAATAATCCAGTCAACGAAAGAGTTGTAGAGAACATGGAGGAGGGGAGAATTTTCCTCTTCAGGAATATGTTGGGGGTAGTTAGGAGGTAAACATACTAAATAAAAGTCTCCGCTCCCACCGCTTCAGGAAGGGAGGAGGTTCCTTTTTTCGATTCTTCGCTTATAACTCGGAAACTATGCGTCGTACGGAAAAAGGTAATCTATGCAAGATTAAACATAATTAAATTTCCTACAAGATGTTTATATTCCTTTTTTTTCCTGTGTTATAGTTTACGAGATATTCGCCAGCGAAAATCTATAATTAATAAATAAATCAATTAAGTATCTTGAATATTTCTATCAAAGCAGTTTACCGTGGTCTGCTAATAAATCACAGTCACAAAACAATCTTTATTTTACAACACTCGACGTATTTACTAACGTAATATTTTGTCAAAATCTACACATTTCCTTAAATATACAGTATAACTCATTTAAAATGGAGACACCCTTATAACCTTATTATTTTGTTTCCAGTTTGAATCAAATTTTACTCAATTATAGAACAAATTAGGATTACTTATGACCAGAAAAATATTTGTCTGCCACAAAGGCAAAGCCACCTGCGGTACCAAAATATGCTGAAGAAAATTAAAAATCATATTAGTAGGTCTTGACGAATTTCACGTATCCACCACAAATTGCGGAAACTTTTACCAGATGAGCTTATGTATCAGAAATCCCTCATCAATAACCAAATCAAATTTTGGTGTATTTACGTTAGTGGCACCGATCCGATCCGATGCATTTTTTAGAATTTTTAACATTCAAAATGTTTTTATTTTTTTCCGCGTATTTTGGTACCGCAGGTGGCTTTGCACTCGGCTTTGCATTTGTGGCAGATGAATGTTTTTCTGTAGTAGATCCTAATTTGTTCTATACTTGAGTAAAATTTGATTCAAATCAGAAAAGAAATAAAAAAGTTATAAGGGTGTCTTCATTTTAAGTGAGTCACACTGTATATTTAAGGAAATATACAGATTTCGACAAAATATTACGTTAGTAAATACGTCGAGTGTGTAAACCGCTTTGATAGAAACATTCAAGGTATCTAGTTAATTTATTTATTAATTACCTATTTTGACTGGCGATTATCTCGTAAACTATAACGCATAGGAAGAAAATGAATATAGACATTTTTGTAGGAAATTTAATTATGTTTTATTTTGCATAGATTACACAGTCACACAAAAGAAAAAGTTCTGTGCAGCGGAGCAAATTATATGGATATGGTGTATTTTTCGACGCTGAATCTGAATCCGTAGTCCAAAAAAAAAAAATCTATCGTGTCAGTTTTGTTTTTTTTAGCCTAAAATATCCCTTAAAATGGTGTAAAATCATATAAATAATGTAATAACTCTTAAAGAAGCGTGAAAAATGGTAGATGTTTTGTAGTCGAGAGAAATTCGAGACACAATAAGCTATTTCTATAAATTAAACCGAGATCCGCCCTTATGGGGGATAGAAACTACCACCAAAACTCAAAAGATGCAGGTGAGGATGAATAACATGTACAAAGGCCAAGTTTTCGTATATCTTAGAGCAAAATATGTGACACTGGTGCGACAACCAGCCATTACTCAACACTACGGAAGGTCAAAACTTCCCCCACCCCTCATAGGTTTCAAAACGGGAAAATAATTCAGGCTTTTGTAGTTTTAAGTAGGGTGAATAAATATGGAGTGAATTCGTTCCAACCACCGACACATGACTAGAGTCTACCCTTAGTAAGAGCTACACCTATGCTCAAATAATGCATATAGGTGTTATTGAAATTCGAAAATGGTCAAATACTTGTAGCTCATCATGCCAAGTATACAAGTCTGGTACGACAACCACTCAATCTTAATAAGGTTGAAAATTACCCTTATCGGGGGAGGGGTAAAACTACCCCCACGGACGGACGGATTTCATTACTTCTAATATTCTGGAACAAAAATTCAGGCATTTATAGTTTTAGGCAGGAGACAAATATGGAGTAAATTCATACATTAAGCATTAACTAGTTGTGTTTTATTTATTATACCATACCTGCTTATTCAACTGTTTATCTTAACATTTATCAACTTATCTATCTTTTAATCTGTGTAAAGCTATTCTTTTTCCTATTTGTATCATACTTTCGACCATCAGTCCAAATACTTTCTTTTCTTATCGTTTTTCTTTCTTATCTTCAAAATATCTTTTCCGTCGTTTTCTTTTCCTTTTTTTTTTAGTAGGATATTACCTTTTCAGTGACCATTTTTTTCTATCTATGTAAGTTATATACCTAAATTAACTAAATTTCCGTCTATCTATTTCCGTCCGTACGTGGGGGTAGTTTTTACCCCCCACCCCAATAGGGGTGATTTTCAGCCTTATTAAAAAGATTGGGTGGTTGTCGTACCAGATTTACACATTTGACACAATGAGCTACAGGTGTTTGACCCTTTCCGAATTTTAATAGCACCCATATGTAACATTTGACAGCTCTTACCATCCTTTAAGGGTAGTCTCTAGTCATGTATTGGTGGTTGGAACGAATTCATTCCATATTTTTTCACCCTGCCTAAAACTACAGAAGCCCGAATTTTTTTTCCGTTTTGAAACCTATGAGGGATGGGGGTAGTTTTAACCCTCCATAGAATTGAGTCTCTACACTTTGAGAGTAATAGCTGGTTGTCGCATCAGAGTCAAATATTTTGATACAAAAATTTGGCCTTTGTACATGTTATTTATATTCACCTGCGTCTTTTGAGTTTTAGCGGTAGTTCACTCCCCCATAAAGGCGGATTTCGGTTTAATTTATATAAGTAGCTTACTGTGGCTCAAATTCATATTCTCCACTTTCGACTACAAAACATCTACCATTTTTCACGCTTCATTAAGAGTTATTTCATTATTTCTATGATTTTACACCATTTTAAGGGTTGTTTTTGACTAAAAAACAAAACTGACACGACCCATTTTTTTTTTGGACTACGGATTCGAATTCATCGTCGAAAAATACATTATATCCATATAATTCGGTCCGCTGCACAGAACATTTTTTTTTGTGTGGCTGTGTAATCTTTTTCCGTACGACGCATTGTTTCAGAGTTATAAGCGAAGAGTCGAAAAAAGGAACTTTTCCACCACCCTCCGACCTGAAGCGGCCGGGCTAAGGGCGGGAACTATTGGTATGTTTACCTCCTAACTACCCCCAACACATTCCTGAAGAGGAAAATTCTCTCCTTCTCCATGTTCTCTACAATCCCCTTTTGGGCATTCATTGATTGGACTACAAATAGACTTTTAATTTTTCAAATTAGACATCTCTACGACCAGCAGATTCACACAGTTATCTTTGATGTAATTCGCTAGTGGAGCGATATCGTAGCAACGGGCGTATAACTCTCTGCTTGAATTTGAAATGAGTTGCCGATAGTATAAATGTATAAAAACTTGTTTAAGTTTTACTTTCTGTAAGTAGCCCTTATTGTAAAGGGTCTAGCAGGATAAGATAGGATCAGTGGCCCCAGAGAGGCAGTTTCAAAATAACTTGTGTTTTGACATCGGTGAGTAATAAAGTTACCATTGGCACAAATTCAGCCTCCGATCTGCCTGCGTTCTTGAGATAATTGACCATATATAGGCTAGAGTGGGTATTATTGAAAATTATTTTATACTTACAAAAACTATTGCAGCTAAACTAATAAAACGAAAACTCTTTGTTAGATAATACATTGTTCTATATTATATATTTTTTGTAGAATTTTTCAACTTTATTTACTATTTAAAAAAATTAAAAATAAAGATTTCTTCTTTTTTTTCATAGTTCACACAGAGGTACAATCACACAAAAAATATATAATATAGCTTACTATGTCTAGTGTTATCATCAAAAAGTGCATTGAGATAAAACGGGTGCAACACTTTAAAAAAAAATAAAAACCCGTTATGACCGTCCTGGAGTTCTTACTACTTTATATCTCTCTTTAATATAAACTTGCTCATACATGTATAAACGAGTAGTTATGTGTCTGTAATGTAAATAAATAACGTAAATGCTCTGAATTACAGTTATTATTTACGTTAAGAATAAGAAAGGTGCAGTATAGATAAAAATAAAATCCAAGAAAATATTATTTAATGTGATACAAGTTATTAATTATATTACAATATAATTAATCTTCGTCGCTGTCCTCACGAATAACTACGTGAACATTTTCTGATGTAAATATATTAGATAAAACTTCTGCTGGACGTACTATGCGGGAAAAACATCGGGCATGAGAGAAGTAATACACGGCTGCGGCTAAATGTGAACAGCACCCTACCGTTCTTATTTCAGAAATATCGGCATATGCTTTAAATTGTTGTTCCATTAGGTATATGATCAATGTAAACGTGGTAATTTTTACTGTTTATATGCCTTAATCTTACTTCCAGTTTTAATATATTGAGCGCGACTTTAACAAAAATCATCCCATCTAATGTTCGCTTGATATCATTGAACTTATTTTGGTTCTACTTTTAGTGTATTCTCAGAATCTGTTAAAAACTATCAACCTATCAGCATCGACTTACGTAATTACAACTGACTGACACCTATATTTCCATTATTAAGTTATTTTCAATAATTTACTGTCAAAAGAAAAATTTAGACAATTAAAAAAGGCCATTTTCTTTTCTAAGAGTTGTACTACTTTTTTTGAAATCAAGTGTACTTACAATTTCTGCCAAACAAAATTAATAGTCCAGATTCTGGAGACGTTTATCTTTCAGTCCTAAGTACCCATCAGGCATAAAGCTGGAAACTGCCGTATTTGATGTAAAATTTTCTGCTGAATACGAATCCGGAGGGCGCATAAAAATCGAGGATTGCCTTTAACCCTTAATCCGCGAATTTCCCCTTATTTCAGAAATCTTAAAAAATTGAATTTTTAAGATATAACTTGCTCTTTCTCCCACAAAAGATAAGCTAAAAATCCATTATTTTTAAATATACCTAATGGAACGATAATTCAAAGCATACGCCGATATTGCCGCGACTGTCTCAATGGCATAAGACCGGTAGGATGCTGTTCACATGTAGCTGCAGCCGTATATTACTTGTGTCATGCCAGATATCTTTCCCGCACGGTACGTCCAGCAGAAGTTTTATCTAATATATTTACATCAGAAAATATTCACGTAGTTATTCATGAGGACAGGGAGGAAGATTAATTATATTGTAATAATTAATAATTTGTGTCATAGTAAATAATATTTTCTTGGACTTTATTTTTATCTATACTGCACCTTTCTTATTCTTAACGTAAATAATAACTGTAATTCAGAGCATTTACTTTATCTATTTAAGTTACAAACACATAATTACTTGTTTATACATTTATGAGCAAGTTTTATTAAGGAGAGATATAAAGTAGTAAGAACTCCAGGACGGCCATAACGAGTTTTTATTTTTTTTGAAAGTGTTGCATCCATTTTATCTGAATGCACTTTTTGGTGATAATACTAGACATAGTTAACTACATTATATATTTTTTCTGTGATTGTACCTCTGTGTGAGCTATAAAAAAAAATAAGAATTTTTTATTTTTATTTTTTTTAAATGGTAAATATAGTTGAAAAATTCTACAAACAATATATAATATAGAACAATGTATTATCTAACAAAGAGTTTTCGTTTTACTAGTTTAGCTGCAATAGTTTTTGAATAAAATAATTTTCAAAAATACCCAATCTAGCCTATATAATGGTCAATTATCTCAAGAACGCAGGCAGATCGGAGGCTGAATTTGTGTCAATGGTAACTTTATTACTCACCGATGTCATAACACAAGTTAACTCTCTGGGGCCACTGACCCTATCTTATCCTCCTAGACCCTTTATGGTAAACTCTCTTCTTCACGAGCTGTGAAATTATCAACGTGCTTATGCATCTGAATAATTCTTTGAACATATCCTTGTGGTCAGACCCATTGACCTAGATAGATGAAAAAGAAATGAACAAGTCTATGGCGATATAACCACTACTGAGATGTATTATCCAGTTTGCTGTCAGCATCGTAACTTATGACGACACATCGACCTATATCCCGACAATTCCTTTAGGGCTTGTGAAATTAAAATGTCTTGTTCAAAGAACGCTTTGAATGTTAAGAAGGCACGAAATTATTTTCAGATATTTTCATGACATTCATTTAAATCGTGCATAATACTGAAAATTGATGAATACATACAGGGTGACTCATAGAAAAGGGGACAGAGTAACTGGAGATTGTTTGGATCAAAAGAGAAAACATTCTTAAGTAGAATGTCTCTGGTTAATGAGATACTAGGTGAGATAGTTGGTACGGGTTAATTTTCGATTAAGATTTAGTATTGATTGATTGATTGATTTACCAGCGTGCGGTAGGCATTGCTGCCACTCCCAAGTTATACAGCTGGGCCTGCTACGTGCACGCTGGGTTGGACTAAGGTCATGCTTGTTGTCAACAGCGGGAACCACATGGCGCATGGTGAAAGAATGTGGGATGGGAGGTGTAGGTATTTGTGAGATGCGTTACCGCATTATGTCATGAGGGAGCGTTTAAGTCCCCTTTTTTTGTATTTTTGGTTCTGCCTATTCTAGGGCTTCTTGTGAGATATGTTGCCGCGTTGTGTCGCTGCTATCTGTGCTCCTATTTTTGTACTTCTGTTTCTACAAGTCTTCTTCTTCTTCTGAGGCTTCTGATTCCTCCGTTTCTGATTCTGGTAGAGTATATATGCCTCCGATTTCTTTGTGAAATTCATTCTTTCCCCTCGCTTCTCTTTCCCAGTATGTTTGGTCCTTTCCCAGTTTGTTCATGATCCTCTCGATTGTTGTTTTCCACGTGTAACGTGGTCTCCCAAATTTAAGTTTGCTGCTGTTCAGTGTTAGTGCTTTCTTCAGTAGTGCGTTCTTCATTGCGTACATTTCTATCCTTTTTGTGATTGTCTTCCCTTCTAGTATTGTTGATGTTTTATGTCGTTGTTTTTGCCCTGTTGTTTTTTTTGAGTAATTGGATGATGTCTCTTTCAGCTCTTCTCAAACTTCTTCTGTTGGCTTTTGTTGTTACCGCATTTTTCACTCCATATGTCATTGTTGGCAGTATGATGGCTATGTACAGCCGTTTGGCCATGCCCCATGATAGTTTGTTTTTCTCAATGAACTGTATAATTGCTCTTGTGACTCTGTATGCTGTTTTTATTCTCTCCTTTACTGTTTCTTTCCTTTTCAGTTGGTTCGTCAGATATGTTCCTAGGTATTTCAGTTTGTTCGTTGTTCTTAGGGAGTAGTCACCTATTTTGTGTTCTTCTCCACTGATCCGACTCTCTTTTGTTGATGGGTCTCGCTCCATTATTAGACATTTCTTGAAATTTATTTTCAGCCCAGATGTGTCCAAATGCGGTTTCATGTTTTATAGGAAGTTGAGAATTTGTTGCTCTTTTTCTGCGACGATTAGGAGGTCATCGGCGTAAGCTAATACGATTGGGGTTCTAAGTGTTCCCATGTCTAGAATATCTCTGGTTAATGAGATACTAGGTGAGATAGTTGGTACGGGTTAATTTTCGATTAAGATTTGGTATGTATAAAAATTAAGAATGATTAAACTGCTTAAATTTAGATACTTATTTAAATCCCTCTCTTGACCATATGCTAATCATCATATACCACTTAGAATATTTAGTTGCCTACTTTAATAATTCTAGATCAATCGAGTTGAAATTGATATGCGTCGATAATCAGCAGAAAAAAGGAACAGTTATTCTGGACTTTTCTCCGCTAAAAAGTAGTCCAAGATATATCGTGGAGAGTCGTTGGGCGTAAAGAATGAAAAATGCCGAACGAAATCACCTGTGAAAAAATTTTCATGCCGTATTTTGCATTGTGTTGCTAAGACCCAATACTAAAATGTCTACTAGTTAGAATTTGACGATCTTCGTTTGTTTAATAGTTTCTTGGAAAATTCACGAAATAGTTGTAAATGAATGATTAATCCAAAGTAACTACAATAATTTTAGTCCTATAAACAATGTTATCATTATTTATGTCTTTCGGAGTGGTTGATATCAATTCAATGTCAAAAATTGCAAATTTGAAAAGGAAGGAATTTTCGTGATTTTTACGATTTTTCTTTAATTTCGATCGCCTGCGTCTCAAAAATGAAAGGAGATATCGACTTTCCGCGTGTGCCATTCGTTTTTTCTCGTCTAAATCCCTCGTCTAAATCCATAACCCTTGTCATTTTTTCGAGTCATTTCGGCCGAAAAAAAACTTGAAATAGAATTTTACATCATCTTTTGGCTGAGATTGAAAAATTAAAATTCACAGTCGTTCACCTAAAAATCTAAAATAATTCGTGGGTACGTAAATCGACGAGAAAATGAGAATGGAGCAGACGGTGATTCGATATCTCGTAAAGTAAGCGAAGAAGTCGAAATCCTAGGGAAACCGCCTCTTTCGCATTTCAGTGGCCGATATCTAGAAAACATGTGATTTGCTCATAACACCGCTTCACTGATTCTGATATCTGATATTCTGATATCTGTTTTTTATAACAAAAAAAATGAGATGACCATCTGGTACTGATTTTGAGTAAAGGGATATTTTGTGAACCGATGTTAGGAACCGATGTTACCACCCTCCTATCATTCTACATATCCACCCGTTACTAAAAAACGTGTGGCCTGCCCGTAACGCCATTTCACTGACATAATCTGATATCTGATTTAACCTCCCTACAATAAAATTGTGGGAGGTTACTGAAATTGGTCCAAAATCGAAAATTGAGATAACATAAAATGTTTACGTTTTGAGGTCCTAGGAACCCAAAAAGGTGGTTTTTGAAAAATGTCTATGTGTGTGTGTGTATGTATGTTAGCACGATAGCGGCGAAACTGCTAAACGGATTTGGATGCAGCTTTGCATGAGGGTTTCTTTAGTGCTCCAGAAGATCTGAAAAGGTTTTGGTTGAGATCGGATTACGTTTAGTGACGTTTTGGCACAAGTTGTTTATTTTATGATTACTTACAATTTGTAATCGAACCATTGAAAAGCAGTAAAAATTCCGATTTCAACGATATATCACACTTTTACCCTTTAGATTTGTTTTCTGTGAGAACAATTAAAAAACAAAGCAAATGTGAAGCATAAGAACGCTTTTCGCGTGGCGCGGAGCCGTTGCGCCATGAAACTTGTCACGTTACGTGCATCCCTATTCAACAACATTGAGATCGGCTTTAAAGATCTACCGGATGGGGAGGTTCCAGCCGCTTCCAGTAGCTGCCGATTTCTTTGTAAGCATCTGGTACCAATTTTGTGAACCGATGTCAAGAAAGATGTTGTTCGTTTTCGACATTTTCTTACAATGTTGTAGCATTTTCAAAAGAAAACTGACCCCCAAACCAACTAACAGCTGCCGCTCTCCCCTCTACTATACTTTTCTCTTACCTGCCAATCCTATTTGTGTACCTTAGACCTCAAAATATGCATCGCATCTAAAATAATTTCAATTTAGGAATTGAAACTTTAACTAACTCATAATTATTTATTTATAATATTAAAAAATAAAAAATCGAGAAAAATTAACATATAAACGTTTTAGTATGTAGTGTCGAAAACACATTTCAAAAGTTATATATTAACAATTTGATCACTGGCGAATTCGTTCGGGGTCTAAATCTAACGACTCTCTACTAATAATTATAATTAATTAGTTTTTAATTATAGAATATAATTTATATTTGTGTCCGTCTAAGTCTCTAGATTTTCTGTAAGGGTTATACCATTGAGGTTTTGTAACATTTCTCTCATCTTCGAATGAATTTTTTTGGATTGCGTACTATATCTTTTCCCACATTTTCGAGTTCACTTTTGTCTGAGGTGTTGCAGAACCTCCCAGAGTCGACCTAAGTCGAAGGCAAAATAAAAATTCAACTTCGGTAAAAAATTAATTTAAAAGCATTTTCTATCATAACATACAAGTCTGAAAGGCTTCAGAGCCACAAACTAGCACAAAATTATCGATATGAATTCGTTAAGACTTAAGGCACAACCAGGAGAAAATTCGAAGAAACACCGAATTTTCACTTAGGAAAATATGTTTTGGCCCAGGCCATGAGAGTGAAAGTATATTGTGGTTATCGAAAAATGAACCAAAAATAAAAGTATAATTTTTGGTCAAGGAATAATAAACAACATACTTTTACGAAATTATTTTTAACTTTTTAATTCCTCCATAAAAGACAATGACCATGAAAATACACTCATTGTGGATATCATTCAAAAGAATGAATATAAAATTTTAACTATATTACGTATCACAAAGGGGGAAATCGACAAATGTAGCGAAAGTGCGTAGTGTCTATAGGCAAATATTAAAAAAAAAACAGTAAAAATGGACAAGGCCGGTTTCTCACATAAAACAAGTTTGGATTCATAATTTGGACGAGTGCGTTAGATGATGAATGCAAAGCGATGGTAGGAAAGCCAAATGCAGGGCTTTCCAAATAATAAAGTTATAGAGAATATCGCCTTGTGCATAACTAAGACAAAAATCCATTTTCCCAAAAAGTCGCTCGAAGGCGAAGTGGTGTCATTTTTATTTTATTGAACCTGCATGGGGACTAGTAAGTCGCGAGACTGACCGAACATTATCAAACTCATATATTAGTCGAACTCCGTTCTGTGGATGATATAATCACGATATAGAACTTTAAAGCTAATCAAAAGCGAACCAAAATTTTTTTAACTAAAATATTTTTATATTATTTTCAGTCAGCCATCCATAATTACTATAATTCATAAATTTCAAAAATCTTGCGTTCTATTTTGAGGAAGTTGCATGAATCTTTTCTACCAAATCGATTGTTAGCGCACGCTTTCATTTGCACGCTTTCAGGTGTGATTCTTCCACATTATATAATTTTTTGGATAGAATATTGCAGAATTTCACTGTACTTGTTTTAAACCTGTTAAATAAATGTTATTCTCTCTTTAATCTATGCCGCCGACGGGCGAGTTTACTGTTACCTGGGTTGTCATATCTCTCGCGCTACGTGGAGTACATGCCCAGTCCGCAATTATACGCACTGTATTATGACTTGTTGCTAGTCTTAATCTCTTGAGGGCTTTCATTGGGAAGACCAGAAACATTCAGTTAATCGGAGTCTCATGACCCCGCAAGTCTGAAACTCAGTGTTCTGGTCGCCTTACGGGAGCTCGATAGGGATTTTTGTATGCGATTTTTCAGGAATCGTTAAGTGTAGAATCCAGTAATGGTAGGTGAGTAAGTGGAATCCCGTCAAAGAGAAAGATCAGATTCTTATTAGAGAAAGGAAAATAAATTCTTATTAGAGAGGAGCGTCGCTGATAATCTAAGGTAGTGCAGCCTTGGCCTATTACTTTTCTATTGAGTTATATCTTATCTCGAACCCGCCTGGGAGTAGAGGAACAGGGCAGAACGCGACTGGCGTCCCTTAATAAATAAATTGGTGTCGCGTCACTCAGTTGCACGGTAGTGAGTTCAGGTTAGACTTTTCGATACTTTTGTAAAAATTTATCATAATATGACCATTTAATTGGGAACATTTTCTTGTTGTTTGTACTTTTTTCCAGCAGTTATGCTTTAACGGCCCACGACAACCTTGCCATAAACCACCCTCAGATAAATTTGAATGTTCAAAGAAGCCTTCTACAGGGGTAGAAGTAAGTAATTAGTCTTATATTTTGTTCACTTAAGGTAATTTAATTATTATTCTCTTTTACGGCTTTTTTCTCGAGTATTATTTTTCCAATTTTAAATGTCCAAGTCCATCAGGCGCAATTGGCACAAATTCTCTGATTCGCAGATTTTATTTTAGAGAAAATTAGTTGAACCAAGCATAGCATCTGGGTTTATTTTTACTGGGAAAAGCCTTTACTAACAGCCGTGAAACTTACATGCTGGATGCGCCCTTGGTTTGAGTTACTACCATACAGGAGAAGTTGGGAAACACGGAGACGCAGATAAGTGTTAAAATATTTTTTGTGTGATCTTTATTTAAGTATTTATTCTTGCGAATTTTAGTATTATTAAAGTACACAGATAATAAATTTCCTAAAATACAAATTTTATCAAATCCGCTTGTAATTTTTCTTATATAATAGATTATTTGATTTTTCTGAAGCTCTATGATTCACAGCAGACGATAGATATTACGCTTATGTTTACTAGATCTATTTTATAAAATAGTCCTCATAATAAGCAATGAATGCTAAGCATTATTTAAATGAAAACTAATAGTCATCTCTTGGTGGTATGACGTCAAAAGTTTAATCTACTATACAGTTCTCCTTTGTTTCCTACCGCGTTAACAACTTAATGAAGAATTACATTTTCTTCATAATCATGAATATGTCCCTCGATTCCAACATCCCATCGATGGTGCTATTACAGACATGGGTTTGGTTGTTCAATGAGAACACTTTTATCTAATAAAAACATGATGGCAAATGCATCAGACGGGACTGTGCTCTATCACCAATCGTCTTTAATATATATAGCGAACAAGTGATGCGACGTGTGCTGGGAATGGGTAGGGTGGAGCAGCTGTAGGCAAAACTAAGATTTCTTACTTAAAATTTTTAAATGATACTACCTTATTTGTAGCAAGCAAGAATGAGCACATGTACCTACTGGACAAGTTCCAGCGTAGCACACTTCATTAGTTATCCGATCACGTGTAGCGTTTCAAAGTGCTATGACTCTAATTTCTAGTAATTTGTATTTAAAATTGGTTCAGAGTCGCCTAAACAAGTCCACTATTTATTTTCATGAAAAGAGTAGGTAGGTAACCAACTTGCATCTTGACAGTACGGCGTATTGCATACTGCAAATGTTTCTGTTTGACAATTTGTGATGTTATTTTAAAGGTGTATAACTGAATTAAGTTTATTTATTCATGTATTAGGGTTTAAGTAGTTTCTGTCTAGGAAATTTACTCCTCTTATGTTCTCAAAGTTAGTTATGACACGTTTCATTGGTCAAGGGAGTAGAGGAATTTTTCGTAACTCGTTTTACGTTGGTAACGCTGGGGAAGTGGCCTGAAGACGACATTCTTGCTTAAGCCGCGAAGCCACGCTGGTCTTTTTGGAGGAATTTTGGTGGAATCGCAGCCAAAGTAATATTTCTTGGACTATGGATGATGTCCTAGCGTGTCCTCCTGCTCTACCCCTTACAACAAATATTCAGAGTGTTTAGAAAGTTGTGCTTAGCTTAATGTTCAAATGGCGGTTTTTTGTTGAGTAATGCTCTCTATGGAGGTAAGCTTTTTATTTAGAATTTGTATGATGAAATTCTTATTTGAGTTGTGCATTGCAGAGTGTTTGGATCCAGTGATTTATTCTGGTAATGTTCTGGAAAAAACACCTGGTTTTATTATTGGTTATGTTGCTCTTCTTGGAAACACCTCGTGCTAGCTTGTTTAATTGGTCTTGGTTCGCGCCATCCTGTCACTCACTATGATGAAATTATTCACGTTGATCGGGTGACACTTATCCTGGAATAGCAGCTGTTCACTGGAATGTTGTGTGGAGAAGACGCATGAAGACACTGAAGCGCTCGGAGATGTGCTCTAGGTATCAAAGAGGACAACTCAGAATCTCGTTGGGCTGCCGGAACTTACAAGGTTTTTCTTTCTTGACCCTTATGTAATATTCTTGCAATTGCTTTGAGCCACTCATTTAGTAAACTTTTTGTGACAACAATTTAATTAAATTATTTTACAGTAATAGATCATTAATTAAATAAGTTGTGAACCTTCAGTTCGATTTCAAGTGCATTTAAATTTTTGTGAGCATGTCACTGTAAAAGTCAAACATGGTACCAAGGGCACGGCACCCTGTCACATACTTAAATTCATATACAAGCAATATAACTTCAGTATTCTTTTGGTTGAAATTTCAATTTGAATCACCAATATATTTAATCTTAAGTGTTATTTTTTTTGTACATACAATTTGGGTATTTTTAATAAATGTTGTCCGTGTCTAAGTACTCTAATTAGTTTGTTACCATAGTGAGAACTAATACTAGTTCGAGCTTTAATACTTTTCATCGCATATTCATATGCCAGCTAAAATATTGTTTCTTGGCTGACAAAATTTCTCTTCTAAACTTATTATTGACCAAGTGGCGCCCTCTTTTCCTTATATGTGTTTACTCATTTACTCACTCCTCTTTTTGCTTTCCGAAACATCTACTTCAGTAAAATAAAATTAAATTTGGACCAAACCCGGAACAAATTTGTAACAAGTTATTTTCTTCGGGATTGTATTCTATGTCTATCCAGGAGTTTCTTACTGAAGAAATCCGCAGTGCAGAAATAAAGAAAAAATGCTCCTCCGTGTTGAAATTAGGCACTTTTTTCCTTTAATCGGTAATAGCCCACAAGGATGACACTTTAGGAAAAAAGTAAAGAGGCAAAATATTGAGAGAAAGAGTTAAGCTTCAATATGGTATAAATCGGTTAAATATTAACAAAGTTATGATTGTCAAAATGACAGATTCTGTTCAAAAAAGGGTATTTTTTTGTATTTTAACACCGTAAGAATGTAACAATAGTCAACAAAAACATAAAATAAAATATAATAATATTTAATAATAAAATCATATACCGGTTTGATTATTTGACGATACAACACAATCATCTCTTTTTTTCTTATTTTGATAAAGAACTTACACCAAGTCCAACTTTGCCCGAAAGTGCTAAACAACTTGTAATAGACGAAAAGTTGTGTGGCAACGCGGTTTATTATGGTTTAAATTGTATTATTATTTTTGATGGTTATTCTAATGAAAGCACTTCCGTTAAATTTACAGAATATCAAAGAAGACTTAAAAATGCATTTCAGAAAGAAATTAATATTGACCCACAAAAAAGTAGTGGACATATCTCAAAACGAATTTTTAGCATCAGCGTCAAATAAAGATCAGTTATTAAACTTCTAACAACAAATTTCAATCAAAATAATATCACAGTCAAATGTGAGGATGCAGATGCTGATTATTTAATTGTAAAAGCTGCTATTGATTGCTCAGCTGATATGTGTAACCCAGTTATAGTTGTTGGTCAAGATACGTGAGCATTGCAAAACAAAAAAATGTATTCATGATGAGACCCGGTGATTGAGGTAAATCTGATAAAATAAAGAATATCTGCGAAGTTACGTTCAGAACTAAGTGAAAATGTAATAAAAAATACTCAATTTGAACATACCATATTCGGATGCGATACCACCTCTGCATTCTATAAAAATGACAAAAAACAGTATTTTCAGTTTTAGAAAATAATACTGAACTAAGTAACAGCCTATTAATTTTCATTTTAAGTTTTCTGAAGCAAATCGGCTTGAAGTAATTGGGGAATAATTTATTTTAAAATGGTATAGCAGTAAAAAAAACTAATAGTTTAAATGATTACAGGTTCGTTAGGAATAATCAGATTTTTGCTAGGCAAAATACTTTCCGGCACTTCGATTTAGAAGTTCTTCCGCCAACATCCGATGCCACTAAATATCATACTTATAGAGTGTATTGGCAAATTCAAGTCCGGTTAGGCAGCAATTTTAATCCAAAGAACTGGGGTTGGAAAAACAGCGGTTATCTAGAACCAATAAAAATGGTACAAAAGTGTGCCCCTGATTTAATTTTAAATATTTTATTCTGTGGTTGCAAGAAAAATCGCAAACAGTCTTGATAATGTAAAAAATATAACCTTAAGTGCAGTACCAGCTGAGTAAATTGCATTGGACAGGACTGTGACAATGCGTCAAAGGTGTTACTTTCTGAGAATGAGGCTAGTTTTTAGTTAAAGCACGTATTTGAGAGTTTTTTATGCTTATTTAATTTATTCATGTTTTTTAAAGAGTTTATAATTTATTTTTTCACTATTTATGAGTTCTGTTATTGTGTTTGTTGTTACGCTCTTTTGTTTTTAAAATGGATTTTATTTTACGAATGTATTACTTTAATTAATTAGTATTACCAGTAACAATTATTGTTGCCTTTTGTTGCATTTTATGGTATTAAAATACAAGAAGTAATCTTTTTATACTAATCTGTCGTTTTGACAACCGTAATTTTGCTAATATTTAACCGGTTGCAAAAAACTGTATATCACATTAAAACTTAGCTCGTTCTCTCAAAATTTTGCCTTTTTACGTTTTTTCCTAAAGTCTGATCCGTGCGGGCTATTACCGAGTTAAGGAAAAAAAGTGCCTAATTTCAACATGGCGGCGCATTTTTTCTTTCTTTCTGCACGGCGGATTTTTTGGGATTTTCAGTTAGAGACTCCTGGATAGCCATCCTGAAGAAATCAGCTTGTTACAAATTTGTTCCGGGTCAACTTTCAATTTTACTCTAATAAACTAGCTGCCGTACGCAAGTGAACATTTTTTTTTTTGCATTAGGCATAAAAAGCGTTGCCCGCGGTTAGTCGAAGCAAGGTACAGTTTTGAAATACGCTCAACCACGATCTTATTTTGGTATAAATATAGGAACATTGTGAGTTGTATTTTAGTTTCATTATCTCCAGATTTTGCCAACATGGTTGGCGAGACGAACGTGTAGTGATAGAATTCGAGTACAGAGTTCAAGTATTTCGGTGTCCATGAAAAATACTTCAGAGGCTGTTTCCCATTGAAGGTTCAAGCCCCAGAACTTTTAAATTTGTATTTAAAATATCATTATATTAGAAGGACCGGACGCCTTTATCTGCGAAGCAGAGTATTTTCTGCTCAATTTTAGTTCTCCCAGAACATAAGCACGCTACTGATCGGAGGATTATAACTTTACTCCCTTTTCAAGTGAGTACGTACTTATTTGAAAGTAATGTTAATAGGGTAACCTGAATATATGCCAAAAAGTAAGGAAAGGAACTCGGAAATATGTAAATGGGACCTTATTTGTATTCCGTAGGAAATTCTGGGCTAAACAACTGCAGTCTGGCAGTCGTTCATAATAAGAACAACAGGACACTCTGCACAAACTACAAGGTAGAAAGTGCTTTTGCAGTTTTTAAAAGGGAAATTGTAAACTTGCCAAGCCTCCTATGTAAAATAGCGGAGAATATAAGCATCAGTTTACAGTATTCATTAAATTGACAAAATGGAGAATTTTATCCAGCTAGCGACGCTTGTCTTTATACAATAACAATTCATTTTGTTCAATATACCAATTTAAGATGCTTGATTGGGAACATTGGCACGACTAAGTATTTCATGCACTTGGAAATTTGTAAAAGAACGTTTAATTTCAAATGAGGTATTTCATATTTTTATCTTCAGAATATTTTCATCTTTGTGAATTAATATATTAAAAAACCGCTGCCCAAGGAATCACTACTTCCACATCCGGATTCTCTATCCAAGGCACACAACGAAAAAATTTTGTATCTGAAAATAATTGTTTATGGAACTTTAATAATATAATATTTGAAATCCTCTACCCCAAAAACCCATAAAACGATACCCCACATCGGTAGTGGTGTGGGGGTGGTGACATGGGGTGGGAGTGGGGGGTGGATAAAGTAAAAAAATATTTTGAGGTTTCTGGTTCTTGTACACACACTAAATCACATTTTTTTTCATCCCCTTTAATAATGGGGTGGGGGTGGTAATGGGGGTGGCTAACGCCAAAATTTTTTTTTAGACCTTAGCTTCTCTTGTCTATACTAAATATCAATTTTACGAACTCTTACCTGCTTGATTTACCTATTTAATCCAAATTTACCCCAATTTACCCCCCAACCCTTCGACGGAACAAGATGAAAATATAATCTAGTTCTAGAACTCGTTAAAGTACATACGTGTACCAAATTTCAAGTCAATATCTCAAACGGTTCCAGAGTAAACGTGCGCACAAAAAAAGTTACAGACCGACAGACAGACCGACAGACCGACAGACAGAAATTTTTTTTTCGCTCAAACTTGAAATCTCGACGTTTCATGACATTCTAAGCCTATTTGAACAATAAAAATTTTTAAAATTTTTTTTGTCGTTACTATACTTCCACTGGATGTGGAAGTAAAATTAAACTGAAATTCTTAACGGTCATCTGAAATCAAGACATCACCGTTAAACTTGTTTGAAAATTATAACTTAATTTTCATTACTTGTTAATTAATATAAATAGTTTAATAATAATAATATCTATAACACGTTTGTGAAGAACTGGAGTTGCATGTTGATCACAATAATAGCAAGAACTTCATCGAACAGTAAGGGTGATTATGTCGATAAATTAACTCCTATATAAAAAAGTCTATTTGACAGTCACATTTTTGTCACTTTAACAGCGATAAAAAAAGGTGCATCGTTTTTTATCAACAGTAAAATCACAAGAGCTTTTTTTTTATCGGATAAATTTCTCTTTGTAACGAAATAATTTTGACAACCAGTGATTTTATGAGAAAAACTGACATGAAAAAATAGCGAGACCGTAGGTCGAGCGATTTTGCAAAATTACTGATTGGCAAAATATTGAGTTAAAAAGAAATTTATCCATACAAGAAAAGCTCGAGTGATTTTTGGCAAGATAAATTAACGACAGAATATGTGAACGAACAACAATTAAAAATAATTATAATTTTCTCAAAACGACTCATATCGTACAGTATAGTTTCCACAAGACTTAAAAATTATAGCCGACGGTACAGATTTTAAAATGACGTGCGACTACTAGGCATTTTTATCGTGATAAAAAACGATGCACCTTTTTTATCGCTGTCAAAGTGACAAAATGTGACTGTCAAATAGACTTTCTTATATAGGAGTTAATTTATCACCGATAAAAATGCCTGGCTCTCAAAAGCAGAGTATATCTAGTAGACGCACGCCACTTTAAAGTCTGTACTGTCAGTTATAATTTACGAATATTCGACATGTGTGTGGAAACTAGAGAAGAGAATATTGAAATCAGTACACCAAACCAAACAATTTATAACAACTGTGTTTTTAATAACTGTTCCTTCAAATAATTGTACAAATAAAGATAATTATTGTTGTTGTTCGTTCACATATTCTGTCGTTAATTTATCTTGCCAAAAAACACTCGAGCTTTTCTTTTATGGATAAATTTCTTTTTAACTCAAAATTTTGCCAATCAGTAATTTTGCTCGAAGAAGTGACATTTGACAAAATCGCTCGACCTCCGGTCTCGCGATTTTTGCATGTCAGTTTTTCTAATAAAATCACTGATTGGCAATATTATTTAGTTGCAAAGAGGAATTTATCCGATAAAGAAAAAGCTCTTGTGATTTTACTGTTGATAAACCGTTTGTGAATTGTTTATTTTTGAATAATTTAATAATCAAAATTTAGTAAATAACACATCCACACACAAAAAAGAAGTGGTCTGGCCTGCGGACCAGACCAGTGTATCCTTCTTGGATCGGCTGAAACCGGATCCGAAGTCAGAATTGTCAGATTGGCTCATGTTTTATCCCCAACCCCCAAAAAAACACCCTCCCAAAAAAGTGGTCTGACCTGCGGACCATACCAGTGTATCCTTATGTATTTTGTCTCTCTGAAACAGAATCCGAAATTGTCAGATTCGCTCGTTTTTCACCCCTGACCCCAAAAAACGCCTCCAAAACAAAATAAGTGGCCCGGCCTGCGGACTAGATCAGTGTATCCTTATATATTTGGACCCGCTAAAACCAAATCCGAAGTCGGAATTGTCCGATTGGTTCGTTTTTCACCTCCGACCACAAATTACACCCCCAAAACAAAAGAAGTGGACCAGACTAGTGAATCTTTACCAAATACATAAGGATACACTTCCACTGGTATGGTCCTTCGGACAGACCATTTTTGGGGTGGGTGTTTTTTGGGGTCAGGGGTGGAAAATGAACCAATCTCACAATTCTGACTTCGAATTCGGTTCCAACGAGTCCAAATACATATGGAAACACTGATCTGGTCCACAGGCCAGACCACTTTTTTTGTTTTGGGGGTGCTTTTTGGGGTTGGGGATGAAAAACGAGCGAATCTGACAATTCTGACTTCAGATTCGGTTTCAGAGGGTCAAAATACATAAGAATACACTGGTACGGTCCGCAGGCCAGACCACTTTTTTGGAGGGGTGTTTTTTGGGCTTGGGGGTGAAAAAATTACCAATCTGACAATTCTGACATTCAATTTCAGCGGATCCAAATACATAAGGATACACTGGTCGCAGGCCAGACCACTTTTTTTTTTCTGTGGGTGTGTAATAATTAATACATTCAGTTCACAAAATATCAGCCCTCACAAAATTCCTTAACCATTTGCAGATGAAAATACCTTAGTTGCAGCAAGTCAGAGTGAGCTCCTACATACATACTGGAAAACCTACACGAAAGAAGCTGTGATTATGGTTTAAATGTAAATTACCAAAAGACGAAAATTATGACAGTGAGAAAATGAAAACCTCCCAGGTACATTAAGGATAGTTGATTGTAGGGTAGTAGAAAAGTAAAAAAGACGTACGCCTTGTAACTCTTATGGGCGATACCAGTAGCTATGAATATGAGACTAGATTATGAATTCAGTAAAATTTAGCGCGACAGAAATATCCCGGGACGCACAAAGATTACACTTGCTAACGCTCCATCTTTCTTTATGCTTCTGATGCTTGTAGCTTTAGAGTGGGAGACGGACGGAGTATTTATCCTTTCGAGAGGTATGAAGACATTTGCTGCGGATTCTCTAGACAACCCATGAGCAGCTTTATTCTGCAAGAAATACAACAACCAAGATAACTCTTCAGCCTAGTATTCTTGCGATTTCTTTTATTTTTTGGCAATATTAACCAGATAGAGGAAAATATAGAACGGCTGATAGTTCAGGGAAAATGGCAAGAGGCAAAAAGGACGCCCTCACAAACATTGAACTAGTGTCAACAATGGGATGATGGGAAAGAGCTTTGGTGAGTCCATGTGTCTAAAAACAATAACTATAGATAACGTGATGCTGCCAAACGTACCATACAACAAAGAGAAGGCAATTAAAATAAGACATTAGATTATATTTGAAAAAGGAGATGGTTGATTGGCCTTGACCACCGCGACTCCTGTGGATCTATTGTGGCACTCCTTGTCTAATTTTACTTAGAGCTCCTTATCCAGTTTAGTCTTTTGTATGAGACTCCATAGCCTTGGTATAGCTATCTGCCCTTGGTTTCTCTTCGCCAAGTAGTTCGAACCTCAGTCTGGCTAGGCCTTCGCAATGGCACAGCACATGTACTGAGGTTTCCTCTTCCTCTTGACAGAATATGCATGTTGCATCCTCTGTCAGGACCATTAGACTCATGTCTATTGAGCATACAGTGTTCAGTTAAAAATTGGTTTACAGTTCCTTGCCTCATTATTTCCTTTGTACACCACTTCAGCCTGAAATATTGTGGCGTGTATTCCTAGATTTATCGAGATTTTCGTTTTCCACCTTATCCCGTAAATCCCAACTCCGACTCCCTGTTCAGTCTTGGAGCCGTCCGTATACCAGATCGTTTGCACCGATATTGGAGGACCGTTTTTCCAGTCCTCTCTGTCTGGTATTTTGATTCGAAAATTTTTATAGAAGTTATACTTTGGGACTATAATGTCCTTGGGCATTGAGATCTGCCTTCAGCTCTGAATATAACTTTTGGTATTCTGTTCCGTGTTTTTGCCTTATGGGCGTTGTGCCTTGCATTAGCGTGTGTACCTCTGAACGAGCTTCTCCTTGGATAAATATGTGTAGTAGTGTCAGGTATAAAAGAACTTCCAATACAGCCGTGGGACCAGTTTTTATGGCCCCAGGCGCATAGGCAAGCAAACCTTTGCACTCCACTTAATAGCCTTATTGCTCCAAGCTGTCTTGGTCACCATACCACCGATCCATAGGTTATTATGGGTCTTAGAATAATACATAGTACAAAATGTCTGTCAAGTAGTTAAGAATAAGAAGAAGATGTAAATATTTAGTAACTGTAAATCCTTCAATAAGAGTAAAACACAAGATAAGGTCATTTTTATTTAATTTTGAGCGTATGAGTATGTTTCTTTGGTTTGCTCTAGCAAACCATGCTTATGAAACTATTTTATTCAAAGTTGTACTTTACTATTACTTTCTACTATTGTAGCTGTATTGGATCCTTATTTATGCAGAGATAGTCGATAGTCTGTAGACGGACAATATTTCGTCAACCGTTTGAAATTTGAAAACAATGTGTTAGATACAAATTGTGTAAGATCAAGAGTGGCATAATCTAAAAATAATTTAAAATCGATAGCCTTTTATACACAGTTGTGGAAATCTAATATTAGGATTTTTTTCTTACCTATCTATTTGTATTTGACTTTTAATTCTATATCCAGGCATATTATGCGGCGTTACCAAAATGTTAACTGTTAATAAAATAATTCAACTCAAAATCAATTTGAATAATCGTCCATGATTTACCTCATTGTAATTAAATAGTTCCGCATATTTTTTAATAAGCTTGAAAACTTCTGAAACCATTGAAAAAGGTACTCCTATGAAGTATCAGCATATAGATAATTGATTTCAGCAATATTTTAAATAAAAATATATAGGATGTTCTATTAAAAAATATATAAAACACCCTGTAGATTGTAATGCAATTTTAGAATATGCCACTCTTGATCCACCAAAATTTTTATTCCAGGCATTTTTTCAAATTTTAAACGGTTGAGGAGATATTGGCTGATCATTGACTAATCCTGTACGTATTTAGCATTTTAAAACCCTTTCTATTATTTACATTTGAAGTTTATTATATTCATTATGTTTTAATATAGTTTGTAAAAGGATATAAATATAAATTTGTGGAAATCGTAACACAGGACTCAATCAGAGATAACCAAATCCTGTAGATAAATTGAAGGAATCTGTCCATCTGATAATTATGTTGTGGGCTGATATAAGTTTATATGGACAACGTTGTCTCTATTTTGGTGATATAATGATGATGGTATGGTGTCAATGTACGATTGATGACATAACATATATTAATCCTACTATCTTGAATGTGCCCGCACAAATATCCAAAGCTAGCAGGTATAGCTACAACCGAAGTCATATTACCTTAATTATAGTGAACACACATGCTATATGTTGAAGAGAAACTTTCTCGTCACGTGAGAATCGACTCCATCCCCGAACGATAAGAGGTCTAAAATTTTTTGTTCTTACTATACAGTGTGCCCCAAAATACTCACATTCTCCTTAACGTGCTGATTCTACATGCAAATATAATAAGAAAACTTCATATAATTTTTTTTCTAAAAATGCTACGGCCCTCTGAATATGGGGCCTAAATGTAGGTTTTTATTGATTAAGGTAAACCCGTCGAAGTGTGACCTAGTTTTTCACCAGTTCACATACATATTGTCTTTGACTCGTTTGGGGTGATTGCTTTTACCTGATATTTTTTTTCTAAGCTTCTCAGGGATTTGGCTTCGCATTGTGAAAGTTTCATAATTTAATACCATATGACAAAAAAAGGTAACAACTTTCTTTTTTTAAAATGTCCATGGTTCACACTTCCCCCTGCAGTTGAGGTAAGTGTCACCACGGAACATAGCACTGGCAGATTTATTCATTTAGGGGGTAAGTGTGAAGCACAAAAAAGTAAAGAAATAATGCACCATTTCACTTTTTTGCTTGTTTTAATGCCTTTATTAATAAGAAAGTTATACACTTTTTAAGGTTAAAGATACAACCCACCAAAATCTACATTCAAAATAATATTGCCTCTTCTGTTTTTAGCAGGTTCTGGTATAGCTTTAATGATGTCTTCGTTTACTATATTGTCTGAGTCTTCTATCTCTGGCCAGGAGAAGCTATTATTCCTGTGTTTTAGGAACAGAACTTTCCATTCGTTTCCATTTTTGTTTTTAATTTGTCCAATAAAATGTTTGATGTTTTTTTTTTGAGCTGTATTCTACAATTACCCAACATCCTACATTAATTTGGCGAATGGTCGTCTCCTCCTCTTCATCTTCTTCGAATATTTCTGCGTCCAAGTCATCTTCCGAATCTATATATACTGGTTCTGCCATTTCTTCTTCTGAACTTGAGCTGCCAAAATTTTTCTGTCGTGGTTTTTTGTCATTTTACGTTTCTTTATTGTTTTCTTTCCCTTTGCCTCTTTTTTTTCTTTAACAAGTCTATTTAATACTTGGTTTGAAGTAATCACCTCAGCACCAGGAGCTACTCTCTTCCTCTTTTTAACTGATGGAGCATCTTTACAGGACTGTTTCATGGTATTCAATAAAGATCTTCAAAACTTAATTTCGATGTGCTAGGTCCAGCCTCAGAAATGTTGGGGTCTTGGTTTTCTGCATTACTGTTTATTTCCATTCTGTCATCAGTCTCAATTATCTGAGGCTCAGGGAGGTTTACTGCTTGATTCTTTACAGCAGTATTCTCTTCGTTAATATGGGGGATTCCATTATCTTTTTTAACTGTTGTTTGAGTCATTGAAGCCTATTTTTGGGATGCTTTCCATCTTTTCAGACTCTCAGGATGGTATTTGTCCTCAGGAATGACATTGCGGTTGAAAGGATGAATGTCAGCCTTTCGAAATTCATTTTTGAGTATTTCAGGGCTTACATTTTTGCACGTAGAACCGATCAGTTGCGAAAACTGTTTTTTGGAATTTTTCTACCTGTATTGTGTCTTTGCCAGGTTGCAAGTTTCTGATCCCAGGTATCCTTTACATATTTGAAGACCGACAAATCGAGGGGTTGCAGCAGGTGGCTTGTATGAGGTGGCAGTTCAAGAATCGTGATCTTGTTTGCACGTGCCGCCTCAATAAGTGATATGTTTATATGGGTACTATGCCCATCGTATATCAACAGAACTGGCATGTCCGGTCCAAGTGCTGGAATAAATGTTTTTTGAAGATAATTGAGAAAAATATCCCCCTCCATCCGACCATTGGAACTGGCTGCGTAGGCAGTTCTTGGGAAAGACCTATTCTCGTCAGATAACCATGAATCCCACACATTTTTCTCCTTAAATATAATAAGAGGTGAAGCTTTTGCACCTGATGCGGAAACAGCGGAGAGAACTGTGGTATTTTCCCTACCTGGCCCGGAAGTAGTTCGTGAACTTGGTTTGCATTTGCCCCCAACAACTTTGGTTTTCTTCGGATCATGTGACAGGGATGTTTCATCCATATTCCACAACAGTTCTGGCTTTTCGTCTATTTTCAGTTCAGCCAATTTTCTTTCAAGAATATCAAAATATTCATTGATAATAAAAGGATCTGTCATTTTCTTTCTTGAATATTCTACCGCTTGTGGCTTTTTAATACCTAGATTGTGTCGTTTCTTGAAACCAGCAAACCATTCATCTCCAGGGATGTTATTTTTAAACGGCGTAGTTATTTTGTTTTTACTAACAAAATCGCCGACAAGACCGACAACTTCTAGTCGAGATAACCCAAATCCCCACTGCTCCATGGTCCTCAACCCCGCAGCTAATCTTCTCTCATCTTCTGGTGGGATTGCTGTTGGCCTACCTTGTGATTTGCTTTTTTGGCCACGGACACGAGTCACGTGGTAAAACAATGTGGTCTTAGGTATGTTATACATTCTATGTGCCCTGTATATCGACAAAGCCCCTCTCCGAATCTCCGACACTACTTCTGTCAACTGAGCTTGGCTATATTGGGTGACTCTATTGCTTTTTCTTTGGTAGGTTCTCACCATTCTCGTGACTATAAAAAAAAGTTCAGTTTGTATTCTTGCTGGAAAATAACAAGTTCACATTTGCGCTGTGCACGTGGTCACACTAACCTCGCAACACAATATGTACGAGGTAAGTGTGACCTATGTTTCAATTGTACTAATAGTTGAAATGGCATGATTTCCGTAATAACGCAATACAATCTAATCCTTAAATAACACAATAACTTACAAAAACGTTAGCTTACCTTGTTTATAAACACTTTTTAAAGAGTTACTAAAATTTCGTGTACACTCGCTCGGCGACTAAATCAGAATGGTGCTAACAGTCTGTCAAATATCATTTTACACAATGATGTTACAGAGTCGTACTTATAGAGCTGTATTTGTAAGGTACTTGGGCAACCAGCCACGAGATGTCAGTAAGATAGATTCACTGTTAGGGAATTTCAAACGAGTAGTCACACTTTCCCCATAATCACACTTCGACGGGTTTACCTTATCTCGGAAATATTTTCAGACAACTTTATGAAACTCTATTCACATGTACCCTGCCATTTTATTTAATACATGACATAAGCTTACTTCGACAAATCATAACGCGCCTTAACGAAAGGAATCGTCAATATTTCGTTAAGTTCTTTTCCTCGACAACGGTTTGTCGTACGTAATATTATCCGGGTAATCATAATAAAGTCTTAAAAAAATAAAAAAGTAACTAAAAAAAAAATAATAAAAGAAATGGAAACTATCCCTCGTTTCTCCACCTATGGATGAAATAAATTTTGGTCAGTACTGTACAAATGTAAGCCTAAAAAATGCGAAATCGTGAATAGAGTTTCATAAAGTTGTCTGAAAGTATTGCCGAGATAATCAATAAAAACCTATATTTATGCCCCATATTCAGAGGGCCGTAGCTCCTTCAGGAAGCATTTTCGGAAAAAAATTTATATGAATTTTTCTTATTATATTTGCCTGTAGAATCAGCACATTAAAGGGAATGTGGGTATTTTGGGACACCCTGTATATCTCCTTGTGTTCTACTATATTTATTAAAAAAGTTTAATCATAAATTAGTAAACTTTATTTACCTACCGTGAGGAAAAATTATTCTAACAAAGGATAGTTTTCATTAGTTGGTGCGCTTTTAAAACAAGTCCGCGGTCTGCTCCATGTCGTAGCATAGAGAACCAAATTCCTCTCTGCGAAATGTTTTCCTGTGTAACAAAGATTGAGAAGTTTTGTTGGTGCAGTGATTCATTTTACAAAGGGAATACATAATCAAATAAATACTCTCCGCATTGTGAAGAATTCTAAAAACGTAAAAAACGCTTTGAGTTGAGCAAATAATAAAATAAACAGAATTTACAAATGGGTAACATGTTGGTAAAATCCTCAGAAGTCGCGCCTTAAATCGTTTGTATTCAGATAGAAGCACGTAGAAGGGAATGAATAATTTCCAAATGCCACTTCGTTGGAGATGTCTGTAGCCTGTAGCACAAAAAGTTAAAGAATGACAAGTTCCTCTCACGGTGTTTCAGTTTTGCAAGAATGTGCGTGTGTTTTAAAGTTCTAAAATTCAATTTATTTAAAATTGATGAAATGTATTTGTTATTTATTTTGCACGTTGTTTGTACACTTGGTACCACATTTAATTAGTCAGATAAAATAAATAAATATTGTTTTATACATGTATTAATTAGCTGAAGTTACACGGTGTTATTCTGGATAGTTAAAAAATTGATGCCAAAACAATTTGATTATTTTTTATTATTATTATTTATTATTATTTTTAATAAAAAAAAATAGTGCAGAAAGAGTCTAATGTTTACACATATTTCAGGAAAAAAATATTTTGCAAGCAATGGAATTTCTCTGTAATTGAAATCCTGTAAATTTCCCCCCAAAAAAATTGAGCGCAAACCAAAATGACTGGCAAAATAAAGTTTTTGTTTTTCAAAAAAATCTATTTTGAAAAAAATAGTTCGAGTAAAAATTATTAAGCAAGTAATTATCTACAACTTTTGTTGGATCAATCTTGGAGGCACAAAATGGCGTTGAGAGTTTCAAACACATGGACAGCTTTGTAAACCTCGCCAATTTAACTGGTATGACGGTAATTTTTTAAAATTTTTTAAAATCATATTTGAACGTATTTTTTTCCGTAGAATGGAAATCTGCAATAAAAAATTGATATTTCCATTAAAAAAAAGTTGAGACCCCAGGGCCGTATCAAGGGCCCGGAGCCGGTACCTACTGAACCATAGCATTAGATGACCCCCATCGAATCCCACAACTTTTATTTAAGTCATTTGTCAATTGTTAGCTTAATCGGCGAGATAATTGGGTTCTTGTGATTTCAATTGTTGGTATTGGGCCCGAGTAAGACCCATTGGAAATAAATTTTAAAAGTCATATTTGAAATTTTTTCCGTAAAATTAGATTCTGCATTTAAAAAAACAAAGTTGGGCATCACAGGGCCTCACCATGGTCACGGACCCGGTGCCCGACTACAGAATCAGATGGCCCCCTTAGAACCCAACAACTTTTGTAGAGGTCATTTCTTAATTGGTAGCTTACACGACGAGATATTTGCAATAATAGATTAAAATGATCCACTCTGTATGTGGTCTCCTAAACAAACTTCATTTCACATCAAATTTTCATTTTATGCCATTAAAACATGATTTTTAAAAATTCGCGATTTTTCCACCTCTATATCTTGTAAAGTATTGATTCTACATAATAAATGAATAGGAACTTATTTGTAGAAAATTTCATCTAGCTTAATTTTGTATAAGGACACGTTTTCGCTAGAGGTTGTAGTTCTCTAGTTATTCAAGAAAAATTGAAAAGGAAGCCTTTAACACATCTTTTAATATCTGAAATGAGTCCCCTCGTCCATCTTCCCTTACTCGAGATATTCTATCTCTCCTGCCACCTCTGAGTCTATCGTTGGCCTTCTTCCTGCCAGTTCCCTCGTATATCTCCCACCTTTCCTTTGCTAGAAGGTCGACGGGGGGGATCCTGCCACTATTAGTACTGCCTCGTAGGAGACCGTCCTATAGGCACTGCAGACTCTTAGTACCGCACATCGCTATACCCTGGCCAGTCTTCTTCGCGTTCCTTCCACTGCCATCGCACTTACCCATACCGGGGTCGCATACAGGAGAATGGAGTGCACCACGCTACCCAGCACCCTCCTCTTGCTGGCCTTCGGTCCGCCGGTGTTATGCATCAGCCTGCCTATGGCCGTTGCCACTCGCCCCAGATTTTTCCTCCATTTTCATCTCATCCACCCTGTATGTCAATTTTGAATCAAGCCATATGCCCAGGTACTTTATCGCCCAGCTCGGGCCGATTTCCAGCTGCCCTACCCTCATTTTCACGACAGGGAGATTATTCTTAGTGTGAAAATTATATAAAATTTTTGTGTCAATCACATGTTATGAATACCCAAAAATGCAAAATGGCATATTTCAAAATAATCGAGTATTCCGTAAGAAATATTTTGGTGGCGATCCAGCATATAACATGAGTTGATTTTAAAACGCAATTTCATTATTACATGCGAATTGTGATTGGAACTAATTTTGATTCTTATACCAGTATCAGTATATGTATCAAGAAAGTATCAACCAAGAATTATGATTAAACCCCATATATTTCTCTTTTCAACTATCAAAGACCACGTGGTGCGGGAGCTAAGTGGATTTTTTGGACACTAATTGTTACAAGCATTTTCTATGATCTGATTAATTCTATCGAACTTAAATAACGACAAAATAGACTTCTGGCATATGTCAGCCCGTTGCGTTGGCCATGGTTCAAGATATAAAAATCAGTGAAATTATATCATCGTTACAAAGTCAATTTTTTTTGTGTGTACACATTTTATGTTTAGAATGAATAAAATAAGATAGAGGTAAAAAAACGGAGTTATGTAACATCATCGTTACAAACTTTTTTTTAAGGTTGAGCATGTTTATTTAAATGTTTTGAACACAGAAAAAAATTCCCAGAAACAAACTCCCGTTAGTAAGGCTAGCCAGTAAGAAAATGTTTAGGATTTTTGAAGAAAATTGGATTTTTTTTCGCATATTTCATTTCAGAACTCTAAACTCATCGTTACAAGTTCTGGCTCCTTTTTAAAACACAAATATAAGCTCCTTCAACAATAGAGTACCCTCCCCGTAAAGTTTTTAGTGTCAACAAAAGTACCATAGGCTCTTAAATATACAGGAATTTAACACTTTCGGCTAACTTGACTCCGAACCGTGCCTCAGATATATTGTATCATTATTACCTTTCTGACTGCGCCTCCGGACGGCCCACACTTTCTTGCGATCATATTTTATTCATTCTAAACATAAAATGTGTACACACAAAAAAAATGAGCCTTATAACGATGACACTGATTTTTAAACAGTGTTCGTGACGCTCCTGACAGGAGGTGCCCCGCCAGAAGTCGATTTTATGAATCGTTATCATCCATTAAACCATAAAAATATCTCAAAGTTCATAAAACGATGAGCTGCCGAAAAAGCCACCTAGCTCCCGCTCTAACGGTTCAGATATATGTTAATATCATTAGCGAATCTTCTAATCATCATTTGGAGTAATAAAGTCCGCTCGAGCTAATACGTGGTCATATTGTGTGTCCTTTAATTAATACTTGTTAATTTACGATCACTGTTAAGCAAACTGTTTCATGTAGGTACGTGGCTTTGAAATGTCATCCATACAATGGACTATTTTGTATTTAATGCAAAGCTGACAAATGTGCTTATTGCGTCTATTGCAATATTCTACAATACAAGATTCGACTACGTTTGCTTACAGATAATGTTAAATGGACAAAACTTGTTAAAATATTCGCGGAAAAGATCTAGGATTAAGCTTGTAGAATATTTACCAAGAAAACATATCATGTGAACTCAGTTGAGGACGTGTAACCACAGTTAATGTATACTTGAGTTGTTTTCTCAGTTAATTATCAGGTGTGTGCCGCTCAAGTACAAAAAACTAAAAACTGATTTATAGTCACTTGTTATGGATCAATATCTAACAGATATAGAACACATTGTTGTCACACAACCTCATCAACTATGATGATTGCTTCGAATTATTCAGTTATTTTTTGCGTGTATTTTGTTTATCGTATTTAATTTATTGAAACATGTTATTATGTGCCTTCGGGAGATAACTTGCAAAGAAGTCATTTGTTCTTTCCATATACTACATCCAAGTCTGATCACGTTAGTATACCAAGAAGTCTCCCTTACGTGACATTTTACCGACTTCTCTCATACACTTAATATCTAACATTCAAAGTGAAAAACAAGAAAATTAACCATTCTTTCGATATGCTGACGATCTAAGTCTGATCATACTAGTATATTATATGAAGCCTCCCTTACGAAACATCTTATCAAATATCTCTAGTCCTACTTAGAGGATAGTTCGTCATAAATACACATTTGATACATTTCAAAGCCAAGAATTATTATAGAGCACAATGAAGGAGATTATAAAATTTCACTCTCCGCATGCAGGTCTTATTAAATAAAATATTTCCTTCTTCTTTCGACTGACTCAACAACCTAACAATTGATCAACTTTTTCCATTCTTTTTAGAAATCTTTAGGGTGGTATATAATCAATTCGAAACAAAATTACTGTTACAAAATAACAAGAAAAAATATTTTAATATGAACAACTGACAAAATATTTGTAACGGTTTCTTGTCGGGTAGCTGGTTCGGAGATTAATCAGGGTCCAGATTAGTTAATAAGACAGCCCAATAAAAATATAAACAATTTATTTACTTTTTCAAACAGGTAATGTGTGGCAGTGTTACATAACATACAGGTACAGGTTATATGTCCGTATCTTTTACGGTTCTTAAGACAACATTTTCTATTCTCTGAGAGAGAGAGAGAGAGTGTAACGGTTGCGATGCGACGTCTCTGGCTTTGGCGGCGAAACGGCGCCGGGGAATGACTAACGACTCGAGGGGGTCCCAGTTCAACACGCTGTAGGATTCCCAGGGTCAGATTGCATTCGTTCCGTCGTGTTTGCGTCGGGAGATGCACAAAACTGCAATATGTCCAGCTCAGCACGCTGTAGACAGATTGGCAGGATTATCCATTCTGAATTATGTTGATTTGCGGCCGGGCTTTTATATCCGAGAATCCTCGCTTACTGGTGACGTAGAACTGCGTATAGTTTAGTGTCGTGTGCAAATCCATGCCTCTAGACGGGAGATGGGCAGGTTTGCGGGCCGTGTGCACATTGGTGTCGTGTGTAAATCCGAAATCTTAGTAATGGAGCAGGAATTTAAAGAATGCTTCATTACACTCCCCTCTTTCTTTACAAAAAAAAAATTTTCAAAATTCTATCAAAGAGAAAATTTTTACTAACTTAACATCAAAATATAGCAATGAGAAAACAAGTTAATAAACATCTTCAAACAAAATAAAGAAAGACTGGCCAATTCTTACGTATACGCCTGGTATATATGTATGTGCATATGTAGAGAAAAACAATTTTTTAAAGAACATAAACAGTATGTAAAACATCTTAGAACCATGGTACAGGTAAAATAGTTAAAATAAATGAGCACAAAAAAATTGCAAGAAACAGGTATACAAATACAAATGTAGTTCTTCCGGACGTCTACTGCAGGGGGCGATGGCGGACAGGGGGGACGGTGCCAGGGATCCTGGAAGCGGGGCCATCTTGGTTGTGGCGCCTGAACTGTCGCTTCCGTTGCGGAGCTGGGACCGGGAGGGCTGCGTCGTCGTCCTGGAAAAACACCTGGAGGCAGGCAATTGGCCTACCTGGGGTCGGTGGCTTCGGGGGGCTGGGGCTGTCTCCGAACTGGGGACGGCATCGGGGACGGTACCTCTCGGACTGGGCACGGCATCGGGGATGGTGCGTCCCGGACTGGGGACGGCATCAGGGACGGTACGTCTCGGACTAGGGACGGCATCGGGGACTGTACGTCTCGGACTGGGGGCGGCATCGCGGTCGGCATCTAGGATGATACTTCTCGAACTGGGGACGGCATCGGGGACGGTACTTCTCGGACTGGGGACGGCATCGGGGGCGGTACATCTCGGGCTTCGGATGGCATCGGGGACGGTACGTCTCGGACTGGGGACGGTACGTCTCGGACTGGGGACGGTACGTCTCGGACTGGGGACGGCATCAGGGTTGGCTGTTGCGTCTCGGACTGGAGGCGGCCTTTTGGCTTCGGGTGTCGGAGGCAGGGGTGACAGCAGGTCTGGCACTTGGACTTCCGACTTCATCACTTATTTTGGATGACTCTGGTTTTACTGGACTTGTTTTCGTTACGGTTGCTGGATACAGGGTTTCCATGGGTTGGAAAATTCGGGATCTATAAAATTATTACTGCTCCGTATATGGCGGTACAGGATTCCGTCTATAATGCAGTAATCTGGAGTTTTTCCTGGACATCGGTTCGTTTAACGTATTTTCGGGACTCTGGACATAAATTTAAATATATTACTGCTCCATATGTGACGGTACATCTATCATCTCTAATGCAGTAATCTGGATTTGTGTCTGAAATTTGGTTCGTTTAACGTACTTTCGGTACTATTCGGAATCGTGTCTCTTCTGGGGTTAAAATTGTAGTAGTCTGGATTGCGACCACAAAATCCTTTTCATTTTCGTTTTCTCTCTTGACTTGAAATATCTTTATATCTCTCTCTCATTCGTGAACGTCTCTTTTTGGGCTATCTGGAATAAACTAAAGTCTCAAAATGTACTCGGGCGCCAAATTATGTAACGGTTTCTTGTCGGGTAGCTGGTTCGGAGATTAATCAGGGTCCAGATTAGTTAATAAGACAGCCCAATAAAAATAAAAACAATTTATTTACTTTTTCAAACAGGTAATGTGTGGCAGTGTTACATAACATACAGGTACAGGTTATATGTCCGTATCTTTTACGGTTCTTAAGACAACATTTTCTATTCTCTGAGAGAGAGAGAGAGAGTGTAACGGTTGCGATGCGACGTCTCTGGCTTTGGCGGCGAAACGGCGCCGGGGAATGACTAACGACTCGAGGGGGTCCCAGTTCAACACGCTGTAGGATTCCCAGGGTCAGATTGCATTCGTTCTGTCGTGTTTGCGTCGGGAGATGCACAAAACTGCAATATGTCCAGCTCAGCACGCTGTAGACAGATTGGCAGGATTATCCATTCTGAATTATGTTGATTTGCGGCCGGGCTTTTATATCCGAGAATCCTCGCTTACTGGTGACGTAGAACTGCGTATAGTTTAGTGTCGTGTGCAAATCCATGCCTCTAGACGGGAGATGGGCAGGTTTGCGGGCCGTGTGCACATTGGTGTCGTGTGTAAATCCGAAATCTTAGTAATGGAGCAGGAATTTAAAGAATGCTTCTTTACATATTTGTTTACTTGTCTACGCAGAAATAAAAGACATTCATTTGGTATTTAATTTATCTTTCAAACCTCGATCACGTGTTCTTTGGTTTCCAAAATCCATAAAATGATGAGAAATAAGTAAGATATGAAACCAGATACACATAACCATGAAGGTTAAGCAACGTCAAGCAGCGTTAATACTTGAATGAGAGACTTGAGCACTTGGTAAATTGAGTGGCGATTGCCTTCTTAATGTTAGTCTTTTCATATTGTTTTCTTTTTATATTTAATTCAATTTCTTTATTTATAAAATATTAATGGTGTCAATTCAGCTGCGCACGATGTCAAACTTGGTATTCCACAAGGATCTGTACTAGGCCCATTACTGCTTTTGTTATTTATCAACGACCTTCCGAATCACATCACTGGGGGCTTAGTTACAATGTTCGCTGATGATGTGACTATAACTGTATCAGCAGAAACGCCACAACAGCTGGAAAATTTTATTCAAAATGCTATACGTGATTTAACCATTTGGTGCGAAAGTAACAGACTTGTTTTGAATAAAAAAAAAAACAAAACCAAGTGCATTAATTTTTTTATAAAAAGGGGCATTCCTACTAGCAAAATACAGACCAGTGATATGAAATTATCAGATTCAGTAATGTTTCTACGTACCTACATTGATAATAGACTTACCTGGACGGTGTGTGCACGTGAACGGTGTTTGCAAAAAACTAAACAAGTCGTATTATGCCATTTTACAAATGAACTAACTGTTCCAGGACTTCTAAGCATATATTATGCCACGGCTTACTCGCATATTTCTTTGAATATAATTAACTGGGGATGTAGTAGATATTTTAATAGAATTTTTGTAGCCAATAAGAAGCTCTTGAGGCTTCTTTTTAATATGAGGTGTGACGAAAGTTGTAGGTAGGTTTTTACTGCCGCTGCAATCTATGTATACAAATGTGTAACATCTGTTAAAAGAAAGTATCGTCTATTTACCAGAACTTGTTTTTTCCATGAACACAACACGAGGCACGGTGAATTATTGAATATTCCTCGACATAATACAACAACATACAAACATTCAGCAAATTATAACTGCATCAAATTATACAATAAATTGCCTACTAATTTGAAAAATGTTGCAAGTTTTGATACGTTTAAAAAATATATAAAAGTCATGTTGGACAATGGGTGTTTTTATAGCACTGAGGAATTTTTATCTGCATCTGTTGATTATTTACCAATAATATATTATTTTATTTATTTAATTTTAATGTATATTTTATTATACAAACTATTTGCCATTTTTTTATTTTGTGTTCTTTTATTACGTAATTTTATATTGTTTGTCCTAGTTATATTTTTTGTTAGGTATATTCTGTTTTGTATTATGTGACTTTTAACATTGTTGTATTATTATTTTATATCTGATATTTCAGATAATATCTATCTCGAGTTGTCCTATATCATGTACATGATCCTTTGGATAAATAAAATTATTATTATTATTTAATTTGTTTAATTTTGTTACTCAATTTAGGTAAAAGTTTATACTCCAGTGACTGGTTGCATGGTCTACAACTTCAATCCAAAAAACCACCACATATAGTAGACAATTCCCAAACCCAAAGCCAAGTTGTCTGGAAGGGAGTTACACATTTGAAAAAATGGAGACAGCACACGATAAACAGTGTGAACAGTATATTCGTTCTATTATATGCTTTATCCGACTGAGCTACAGCGCCGGAAAAGATAAAATATATTTATTAAATAGACTTCTTATTCGCAACGCTTTGACAGATATTTTCTGATTTTAGAATTATTTTACTTGACCACTTTTTGTTGTTTGGCACGTCTGACACCATTACGCCCTCTGTCGCGGTTGCCTGTCATATGTACGACCTCTTACCCTTTTCCTTAGTGATAAGGTCCCAATGTTTTGGAAAGCGCACTCTCTTCGCTTTTCGTATGTTTTTCTCTGAACTATTAACCGCTATATACTGTCATCTCATTTATTGATTTGGCCAAAAATTACAGCTAAATGGGTAAATGCGATACTGGAAAGTTTTTCTTGGTTTTAGCAAAAAACTTCAATAATCCGATCCTTGTCAGTTCCTAGAGTACCGGTAATAATATTATAATCTGCATTAAATAATTATAATAAGATAATTAAAATAGTTTACGAGCTAAGTATTCTGGAAAATAAATTTCAATATTAAAATGATGTTTTTAATGTCCAAAAATCAAACCTGAGGACATGTTTTTTTTCAGCGACTCGTTACTGAGACCAGAAAATAAGCTCATCCGTGCTTAAACAGTGGTACCTACCTTTAAGCTAGAAATTGTATGAATCTTGATTTAGACACAGTGTAAGAGTCTTTATTTTGACCACATCATGGTCTGTACCCATAGCTTACACTTCCCTACTAAAAATGTGTAATCCGAAACTAATTTGATCGTTGGGATTCCATCACTTGAAAGTATTGAATGATAAAATCTTGATTTTACGAATCATTCAATCGCCCATTTCAATCATCAGCTTTCACACCCGCATCGAAAGACATTGACCGGTCATCTAACTCCTACTTAGTAAGTATTTAGAGATTAGACGTGAGGATAGAGTTCATCACACTATTCAATTCATTTGCTTATTTTCATTTTGAACGTTTTATTCATTTTATAACATTCATAATATATTTGCAAAACAATCACGTAAACAAGGAAAACAGAAACTAAAAGTTTATATGTTTTTTGAAACATATAAATTTAGCACAAGAGAAGAAACACGCTGCCTAAGGAGCCATTACTAGCGGAGTCAAAATAAAATACAAAATTGTCAGCAATGAAATTTCGAATGACACTACACCTAACCTAAACAAATAAACTTTCTGATAACACAGACACATAAAAAAAAATGTCGAGTGCTAGAAGGCAGACCTATGTATTCCCATGCATTTCGACCCGCTGAACACTAATCCGATATCCGTTGTGCGGGATTGGCTCTTGCATTTTTGCTAACCTCAAAAAACACCTTAAAAATGCCCGAAAAATCCCAAACAAGTAAATAAAAAGTATAAATGAGCTGATCACTATATCTATACGTAATTTGGTGGGCTGAAACTGAATATGAGGTCAGAATTAGCCGATCAGTTAGGAATTTTGACATAACCTCAAAAAACACCTAAAAAATGCCCAAAAATCCAAAACAAATAAAAAAGCTTAAACCAAGAACTTTAAAACTAACGTAACCTAAGGCAAGAGCATTACACCAAGAACTTTGAACCAAGAACTCTAAACCAAACATAACCTAAGGCAAGAGTTTTAAACCAAAAACTTTAAACTAAGAATTCTTAACCCAACATAACATGAGACAAGAACTTTAAACCAAAAACTTAAACCTATTATAAATTAAGACAAGTCTGTTAAGTTCCTAAAGCAAGAACTATTAAGGTTTAGAGCTCTTTATGTAAAGTTCCTGTCTTAGAATATGTTACATTTAGAGTTCTTGGTGCAAAGTTCTTGGTTTAAAATTATTTGTGTAAAATTCTTGCCTTGTTTTTAGTAAATTCGAAATATCGAACAAAAAATCAACGATAAAATAAAATAATATTTATCTAAAATGTTATAGTATGGAAATAGTGGATAAAGGTTTTCCAAGGTACCTTGCATCATATGTTATAAGATGTTGGACTAATGGAAAGATGTTAGAAAGTAAAATATAAAAATCCAACAATATGGAAGGAGCCTGGAATCCGTGAAGAGTGTTATTTTTTAGCAATACAAATGTTTCCGGATTGATGCTAAAAAAGGGTTAATGGAAACTGATTGTTCCGAAAGTCAAGAAGATGATAGTGAATATGAAGATAGTGAATGTGAGTGTTCGATAAGAACTAAAACTTCCAATATTTGGTGAAATGATAAACTTAATAATGTTATTAGAAATCTTGGTCTATCTAATGGTAGGGAAGAATATTTAGCGGCGATTATGGAAAAAAACAATTTAGTATTAAGTGATGTTCGTTCTAGCTCATACAGAAAAAGAGAAAAAGAGAAAAAGACTTTAGAAAATATTTTACACAAGGAAAGGAACACTTGCTCTTATATTATCATAATGAAGAAGGGTTGATGAATATACTTAAACCTATCACATATAGATTTTAGATAAATATATTTTATGTTATCGCTGATTTTTTTTCGATTTTTCGGAACCTCGAATTTACTACGAACAAAACAGAAGGAATTCGCATTATTTACATAGTTGTGCAAATTTCTTGTACTCCCACTTCACTAGAGCTGCGGTTGCATGATGATGACGCCCGCGGTGCCGCTTTCCCAACCTGACCGGCCGCCGATCCCTCTCCTGGATCGTAAACTCTTTCTCTACTTTTGCCATGACAGGATTTTTCTTACCTAGGAACTTAGCCGAAATAAATCGTTACCCGCCGTCATCACGTGGAGGTGTCCTAGTCGCAAAAATAGAAAAAGAAACAAATGGCATATGACAATCAAACAGAATAAAGAAAACTATACAATCCTAAACAGCTCTAAGAAAAAAAGGTAAAAAATCATCAAGGGAGGGTGTAGGTAAATGTTAAGACCAAACGATACTCCTCTCTCAAAAGAGCACACTTTGTGTTTCATAAAAATGTCACTGTTCAGTAACAATTTCCTTTAGATACTTGAAAATTTAAAAGTTACCCATCTCCGCTTACTAGGGTTGATGAGAATACATGTTGAAATCATATTTCTCTATAAAGTTTGCAGATTGCGTTTTAATTCTGACTACGGTATTGTGTTCAGCTCGTGAAAATACGTCGGAAATTATATGTTCAGATATTGTGAAGAGCAAAGTCAATTTCGAGCTATGATTCAGTCATTTTTGGGTACGTTTTCATCCTAAATATGGATTTTACAAGATATTCGATCATCGCGCATAAATTTTGACCTTGGATTCGATTTTAGTGTTCCAGATTACGTATGAATATAGTGATCAGTTCATGTAAACTTTTTATTTACTTGTTTGGGATTTTTCGGGCATTATTTAGGTGTTTTTTGTGGTTATGTCAAAATTCCTAACTAATCGGCCAATTCTGACCTCAGATTCAGTCTCAGCGCACCAAAATACGTATGAAAATGGTAGTCAGCTCATTTAAGCTTTTTATTTACTTGTTTGAGATTTTTCGGAGGGTGTTTTTTGGGGTTAGGAAAAATGCAAGAGCCAATCCGGCAAAACGGACATCAGATTCGTATTCAGCGGGTCGAAATGCATGGGAATACATAGGTGTGCCTTCTAACACTCGACATTTTTTTTCGTGTGCCTGTGTAATTTGTCAAATTATAAAAAAAATAAAATCAGTAACAATTGCCATCTTTGTTTATTTTAAGAAATATGGCGCAGTAACGATGTAACAATAGATTTTAAAGACAGCAGGTGAGACCATATCTTTTATGGAACTAAACTTTCGTACCAAATTTTAGCGCAAAATATTTATTTAAGCAGCTGAAAATAAAAAAGATTCTAATTCAATCGCTTATTGTCTAAGTGCATCAACTTGTAGACATATTTATCAAAATGTATTTATATATATTTTACAATGGTATTAGAAAAAAAAAATGTTAATACAAGCACGTATATGAAAAAAGTTGAAATCAATCGGTTAAATGGTTGTTATTCCGGTTTCAGTGAAACGATCAAATCTTTTCTATTTATCATTCGATCATTCCATTCCCATAGTGTAGTCGCGCCTATGCCACAGGTACGAAATGAAAGAATGATTGACACAAAACAATTCGATCTTTTTGGTAGTCAATCACAAATTCATCAAGTGCTCTCAATATCAACGAGAGACTCATCGCCATTCCCCATCGAAATATAAGCATCTTCGGCCATACGCTCTACATAATTGTCTTGCTTGGTCTGTCAGGACTCGTGTCACATAACAAAGCAGTTACGGACACTTGTTTCGGAATTATTGTTACTCATCAGAGTAGCGTAGTTTAAAGAACAGAATCTGGATGTGACAGGCTAGAAGCAACAATTAAAATAAGTCGAAAGTACTATGCCCAGTACTCCAATTGTTCCTTGATGTCTGTTGGGTCCAATTTTGAATCAAGACCTTGTATTTATTACTTAAACCTATGGTATATTGAATTTATTACAGTTCGTCACCCCATCTCGCTCTTGCTAATTTATTCGTTACACATGTTGGACTTAATTAAATAAGCATATTAGAAACTGGCCAAAAAATTTTAATAGACACCGTAGAAAAAATGTATAATGTTTTATAGAAATCGATTTCATAACGCGCTGAACCCCAATATAGAATAAAAATATCTCTATGCTGGTATGTATGTGTTTGTGTGTGCATGTGTTCATGTTTGCCTATATGTATGTGCGCGTGAACTCTTTTGTGTAAAAACGAACTTCTGTGGAACTTAAAATGTTTGTTTCACAAAATGTTATTAAGGTTTTTGGTTAAGTACACAAAAATACAAAGATGTCGTACATTGAGCAATGCAGTGTCCCCTCCTTTAAACAAAGTTCACGTAGATTAGGTGATATTTCAACTTTTTTTTTTAAATGATGTTAAGGTATTATAAAACAAATGAAAGTTGTAGTCAATGTTGCCGACTGCGAATATCTATTTGAATAATAAAAATAAAAATATGTCGATTGTATAGTCAATAACAGTGGTACTATGCAAATGTAAAATGTGTCGTTTTGGAGCAAAACATTAATCGGGTGTTTACAGTCGGTCACGCCCAAATTTAACTTCTGTTCATTTAATTATTTGAAATGAGAACATATGGACCCTTTTTCAGCCAAATGTTTATTTTTTAAATTAATAAGAGCATAATAATTAATTTAATTCCAGAAATCGATAATCCACCGGTAGCATACATATTTGAACAAATTTCTCATGTAAATTACTAATAATGTAATTGGAGCTATTGGCTATTTGTGCTTTAATAATTGCAAAGCAAGTATTGTGGTAATATTTATAAGTATTAGTTTTACTAAAATACATTTTCAGTAAGCTATTGTTATTGAATAATGAGTAATTGAGGTACAGGCTTATGTGTGGTAATATAATGCTGTTTCATTGGGAACATTACTCATCAACTAAATTATGTATACCGGATGTATATTTGTAAATTTTGGTCTTTCGGAGATGATTGCATAATTTCGAAAAAATTCAAACTTACTTGATTTATAATCTTTTTTGTTATCTAGAGTGTAGTGAATGCACTCAAATCAGTCTAATCAACCAAAAGGGGAAGAGAAAAATTGTAATCGTTCGCTTCTTTGAATTTGTACACAATCTACGGCTGAAGCCACAATTTTAAATAAGTGATTTTTTTTTTCAGATCTTTTAGAAATCCAGTACTTAGTTAAGTAACTTATTTTCGTGACAAATAACTTCAACTCAAAAATCGGTTTCATATTAGTCCAAATATAACCAGTTTTCTCGTAAATAATTTTCAAAATCTTGAGAAAATACGCTTATCAAATATGCCATAAATACAATATTGGATAAACTAGACCCAAAACATTAATTTTAACAATAAAACAGCAAATCACACATGTGACTAAATAATTTTAAAAAATGCTAGAAATTTGTGAGCATTTTTAATTTAATCGATGGTTATAGTGCAGGCAAATCCAGTTTTGAGTATGAACTATCTGGGGACAGCTATTTCTTTATCGAAATGGATAGCTCTATTCATGTATAATGAGGATATTAAAGTCCCGAAAAATCCCGATGTGAGCTAAAGCCACCATTTAGAAAAAATGGCCGCCAGAACCGTTTCTTTTAGAAGGACATATCTCAGTAACCATTGCTCCGATTTTAGATTTCTTTTTTTGTTCTCTTCCCCTTTTTATATACAATCGAAAGTGTTATTACATCTTTGGGCATAAAATAGAAGATAACTGAAGAAAATAAGACTTAAATTCTTGGAAATATACAAAGTGTCCAGTTAGTGCTTCAACGGAAGATTGTGCAAAAACGGGTAACTTTATAAAAAAACTTTTTTAACAAAACTTTCAATGTTTCATCTTTACTATAACGTGAAATTATTTTCAATTACACAAGGTGTCACAAGAAGGAGTTACACAAGAATGTATAATTTTTTCAGTGTAATACTCTCTAATTTTTTGACGCCAGTTAAGCGTCCAAGGGTCCTGAATTACACCCTGAAATTTTTTGCCAATCGGATGCAGCGTTGTCAAGTTATAATTTTTTCCTTTTTTTTTGGCAAATTACAAACATTTTTTTGACTACCATATCTCCGTGATTTATTAACTGTTTTTTCTAAAAATATAGGGCGTTATTCGATAATGATGCATTTACTGAAAAACATTTTTGAAATAAATTATTATTATACCGGGTGTCCAAAATATTTGTTTACATTTCTTGTTATTTTATTATTATTTTTCTCAAATTTTTTAAATGGAATGCCTATATTTTTTTTACATGGATGAATAAAGCATAAAATTTCCCACATTCTAATATTATACACTTAATTTTTTTATTTCAAACCGTTTTTGAGATACGATTATTTCAAATAAGTTTTGCGTAAATTGAGGGCTTTTTATTTTAGCATTAAAATCTAGTATGGCTTTGGTCTTTTGTTTTGCGCTTGTTTTTCACTCTATTCTATGACATTACTCTAATGTGTTTAAGATTATCGTGATTAAGTTGAATTAATATTGTTAATATTTAAAAATACGAATTATAATTATTGTCAATAAGATTTAATATCTATGGTAAATGTTATGTTATTGGTGAATATGATGGAACCTGTTTATTGGCATCAAGAATGTATGGTCAAAAATATCCCTATAGGAGATGTCCTGATGTGAGGTCTCTAGAAAATTTGAAAGAACATTTTGAACGTACTGGAAATTTTACATATGAAAAGAAGGCGAGACGACGAAATGTATTGTAATGAAGAAAATGAGCTGGCTATAACTTTAGCGGTAATCGAAAATCCTACGGCACGTGTTGGGGACTTAAATAGGGATTTAGAGGTCTGTGAATCTAGTGTTTCCCTATGTCTTCGTAAAAATATGTTTCACCCCTATCGAGCTCAGATGCATCAAGAGCTTTGGGATGTGGATTTAAATCGTAGATTAAATTTTTGCCAGTGGGCTCAAAACCAAATTGGAGGAAATGGAGAAATTTTCAAATTTGTATTGTTCACGGATGAATCAACGTTTCTTCGCAACGGATTTGTGAATAGACACAATTTCTATTATTATGCCAGAGAAAACCCTCATGTTGAACAGAAAAATCAGAACCAGAGTTTAAATGTAAGGGAAGGAATTGTACATGATTATGTTATTCATCCTTCTTATACTTTACGCAAAATACGTTTCCACAAATAATATAGCATATTCCTGATTAATTACAAATAATATGTAATTACAACTTGAAGGTGCACCACCACATTTTAGTAGAAATGTTCGTCAGGCCATTGGTAATCAGTTTCCTGAAAGGTGGATAGGAAGAGGAGGTCCAATATTTTAATAAACTGTTAAATAATATCTAATTTATTATTTTATTAAATTATGTTAGGTCTCATTGCATGGCCACCTAAATCACCCGACCTGACTTCAGTGGGTTTTTTCCTTGGGGATTTGTGAAGTCAGACGTTTATAAAGTAGAACCAACGACTCGAGAAGATATGATGGAAAGGATTCGTCGATGTTTCAATCGTATAAATGTTGATATGTTACACTGTGTAAGGCCCTCATTTATCAAGAGACCTCAGTGTTACCTGTATGAAAATGGTGGACCTTTTGAGCAGTTGTTAGCTTAGTTTCAATGTCGTGAAAAAAAATTATTGCTCAAGAACTGTTCATAAAAGAAAGTGTACGATATCAAAATGTGAGAAATTGTAAGCGTTACTTATCCATTTAAAAAATATATAGGCATTCCATTTAAAAAAATTGAAAAAAATGTAAAACAAAATATAGATTTTAATGCTAAAATAAAGAGCACCTTAATTTACGCAAAAATTATTTGATATAATCATATCTCAAAAAACGTCTGAAATAAAAATAAAGAAATATTAAAATGTGAGGAATTGTATGTTTTATTCATTCATGTAAAAAAAGTATACCTAGGCATTCCATTTAAAAAAAAATGGGAAAAATAATAATTAAATATCAAGAAATGTACGCAAATATTTTGGACACCCGATATACTAAAGATTTATTTCAAAAATGATTTTTAGTAAATACATCATTATCAAACAACATCCCACATTTTTAGAAATAACGATTAATAAATTGCGGAGATATGCCAGTCAGAAATGTTTGTAAACTGCCCAAAAAAACAGAAAAAAATAACTTGGCAAAATATTTTAGGGTGTAATACAGGGCCCTCGGAGGCTTAACTGGCGTTAAGGAAATGCAGGCTGTTCTATTTAAAAAAATTATACTTTCTTGTGTGACTCGTTTTTGTGACACCTTGTATAATTGAAAATAATTTTAAGTTGTAGTAGAGACGAATCATTGAAAGTTTTGTTAAGAAAGTTTTTTTATAAAGTTAGCCGTTTTGCACAATCTTCCGAGAGAATGTAGAAGAACGCACTACCGGGCGTCAAAATGACGCGACACCAATTTATTTCTCAGGGGGCGCCAGTCGCGTATTACCCCGTTCTTCTACCTCCCAGGCGGGTTCGAGATAAGATGACTTCGGTAGCCGAAAAGCGGGACCAAGGCTGCACTACCACAGATCGGAAACTACGCTCTCTCTGGACCCGAATTCCCTCGTTAGGGGTTTAGGCACCTCTTAATTTCCTGAATTTTTGCATAAAAAAATCCCAACCGAAGAATTTCTCTGCGGAGGGATTAGTTTTGGTACGCGAAAATCGCGTTTTGGTCCATTAATAACGGAATATATTTCTCAAAAAACGCATAAAAAAATCCCTATCGAACCTCCGTACAACAACCAGAAGGTCGAACGTTAATGCGAATTAACTCGACACATCCGGTTTTCTATACGAAAGTTCCAGGGATTATAGACCGTCAACAGGCCTCAAGATCAATTAAGAAACATTAGTTCAAAGAATCCGTTTATTTAACAGAATTGGTTATACAAAATTCTCAAGAAAGAATCGTGCCTTCCCCAATCAAGGTAGTGACTTTCAGACCATACAAGCGAGAGCGCTCGCGCTAACGATCGATTAGGTAGAAAAGATTCATACGTACCTTCTCAGAATCAAAATGCGAGCTTTTAGAATCATTTCAGACTCTGGGTAAATGAATAATTAAGGCTGACTGAAATTAACTTAAAAAAGTTTTACTAAATGAATTTAGTTTCGCTAGAGACTACCTAGCTTTAAAGTTCTTGTATCGTGGAAATTCACGTACTCAAACACATTCAGAGGACTTATTACTGCATAAGTTGAGTGGCGTTCGATCAGTCCACGACTTACTAACCCTTATCACAGTCGATTAATAATATCGATTTGGCAGCGTCTCACCTTCGAGCGACTATTAGGCAAAATTGAATTTTTGGATTTTTATGCACAAGGCGTTTTCCTCTATAACTTTGTCATTTGAAAAGCCCCGTTATTGGCTTTTCTACCATCGCTTTGTCTGGACTACTCAACGCGCTCGATCAAATTGCGAGCCGCTGGGTCAATCCAAACTCTTTCCATGCGAGAAACCGGCCTTGTACATGTGCATTGATTTTTATCAATTTTTGCTTATCGGCACTACGCCGGCTTTGACAAAATCTTCTATTTTGCCTTTTGGATGCAGTGCATCGTTAAAATTTTATGCTCATACTTTAGAATTGGGCTTTCAATGATCGTACCTCAAAGGTCAATGTCTTTGGTTGAGGAATAAAAAATAAAAAATAATTTAAAGTATATTTTCGTGGTACTTTTTAAACTGATTTTGTGGTACTTTTGAAAAATCCATTTTAAGACTAATTTTAGCGTACTTTTGAAAAATCGATTTTCGAGCCAAATTTCAAGGTACTTTTGAAAAACTAATCTGCGGGTGAAATTTTGGCGTACTTTTGAAAAATCGATTTTCAAGCCAAATTTCAAGGTACTTTTGAAAAGTTAATCCGCGGGTGAAATTTTGGCGTACTTTTGAAAAATCGATTTTCAAGCCAAATTTCAAGGTACTTTTGAAAAGTTAATCTGCGGGTGAAATTTTGGCGTACTTTTGAAAAATTGGTTTTCAAGCCAAATTTCAACGCAGTTTTGAAAAATTAGTCTGCAAGTGAAACTTTGGCGTACTTTCGATAAATCGATTCTTGGGCCAAATTTTGACGCCCTTCCAAAAATATTATTTTTCAAAGTCCAATTTATGGTACCTTTGAAAAAGTATATTATTCATAAATCTTTGTCATTATATACTTCTACTCTGATATTCTGAACCAAAAACATTTTTTCTAAGTGAAAATTCGGTGTTTCTTCGAATTTTCACCTGGTCATTTCCAACGCCTTATAGAACCCAAAACGGCCCTTGTGGACTGATCTGCGCCTCTGCAGACTCCCAAAAATGTCTTTAAATGAAATTTTTGCCTAAGTCGAATTTTGATTATGTCTTCAACTTAGGACGATTTTGGAGAGTTCTACAACACTCCCCTCCTTTGGTTGAATCTTTTCTACTCATCGATCGCCTTTAATTTCCATATTCACTTGTATGTCTGTATGCCTTCATTTGACGGTCTGACCTATGGTACAGATGTTTTAAAAATAACGGCCTTAATTGGGGCAGACGGCTGATTCGCCTATCTAACTTAAAAATAATTACATTTTTTAAACAATACGACAAGTTGATACAACATTTTTATCAACTTAATTACACCCGCGTCGAGGTGCGAAGCGTAGCACAATTTTGATTAGCGTCCACTCTCACTAATTCGTTGCACTCGCTTTTTCGCCCTGGTCTCGCTCTTGCTTAACTTCGGTCCTTTCTAGAAGAGGCTGTCTATATCTCCATGCCGCAGCTTGGACGGTCCTCGCCTTTGAGTTCCAGACTTCACCATGCCGCGCCCTTGCGACAGGCTGGGTCATCTTTCCATTTTTGCACATGGAAAATGCAGTTCTGCAACTAGATTGACTTTTTAGCAAGTCGTCGACTGGAACGCGTCGACTAACAAACACAATGTGTTGTTTTTAATGAAATATTTTTCTAACATGAATTTTGTTAACTTATAATGGTTAGAAATTGGTTCTTCGTAAGGTAGATTGAATCGGCTTACGATACTCGTGCGGTCATCACTACTTTGTAAAAAAAAAGTATAAAAAAAAATTGAAGCGTCTTCTTGAGCGAAGAACGGCTTCTGAAACTCGTCTCGTAGTTTCTACTTCGTAAGGTAGATTAAATCGGCTTACGATACTCGTGCGGTCATCACGACTTGTGAAAAAAGTATAAAAAAAAAATTGAAGCGTCTTCTTGAGCGAAGGACGGCTTCTGAAACTCGCCTCGTAGTTTCTACTTCGTAAGATAGATTAAATCGGCTTACGATACTCGTGCGGTCATCACGACTTGTGAAAAAAGTATAAAAAAAAAAAAAATCGAAGCGTCTTCTTGAGCGAAAAACGGCTTCTGAAACTCGTAGTTTCCATTTGGGGTATACGTTAATTTTGTTGACTTAAAATGATTAAAATAGAAGTTGTCTTCTTGCATAAGAAAAACAGCTTCCGAAACTCGTACTAATTCGTACTTATGCCTACGTCCATTACTCGAACTTGGCGGCTCTCGCTCTTGAGAAGCTAGGCTTACCGGATCGCGCTCTTGCGTCGGGTTCGCCGTCTTTCCATGTCTGCTCATGGAGTAGACTTTAAATTTTCGATTTGACCGCATATAGGTCAAAACCGCCACTTAGAATTTTGAGAAAAAATATAAAAAAAAGCGAAAACGGCTATTAGCCGTGGTCGACCTCAGAAATATCTAGAGGTGACTCTTCTATATCTGGCTCATCTCGAGCATCTTCGGGATCTCGACTTATTACATCCGGCTCATCTTGAGCACTTGCGGGAACATTGATTTGAACTAGTGTGGTATCGCTACGTCGCTCTGACCTGGGCGCGATCTCATTGTCTGATGAGGAAGCGTCGTCACTAAGATGAATTTCATCCGGACTATCTTCTGATTCTTCAGACAATTCCAATTCAACATCGGGGTCTCCCTTAGGTGCCGGCCTGATGGCATCGACATGTAATCTCGTCGAAGTTACCCCCTTGTGAATGAGGTAAACTTCATTGGACAATCTCTTTAAAACCTTGTGTGGCCCACTCCACGATGGTGTGAAGGTATGATCCTTCCTGATCCTTTTAGTCATTACCATATCTCCCACTTTATATACGATCGGCGTTACCGCCACTTTGGGCGCGTAACGCCATTGGTAATTTGTTTGATTTTTACGAATCTCCTTGACTCTTTCAAGGCGGGGAACGTCCGCTTGATTACGACGCTCTTGTCTATAAGCGAACATATTCCAATCACCAATCTGTGGTAATTCATAGCCGAGTACTACGAAACTGGGCGTATGCCCCGTAGCGGCGTTTTTTCTTGTTCTCAAGATATATGCCATCTGACTAACATGTCGATCCCACTCGTCGTTGGGTGAACCATATAATAAGGTTTTTAAGATCTTCTTAGCTTCTTGCACCCTCCTTTCTATTGGATTGGCCTGTTGGTGGTAAGCTGCTGTGAAGAATCTTTCAATATTGTTACGTGTACAGAACGTATCGTAAAAGCCGGAATTGAAGTGGCCTCCCTGGTCGGAAATGATGACCCTCGGAACGCCATATCTCGCCACTAGTTCCTCTTCGATAAATTGTGCTATTGTTTTTCCACTGACTTGGGTGAACGCCTTGGCTTCGACCCACTTACTAAATACATCCTCTACCATTAATATATATCGGTTATCTGCATCTTTGGTTCGCTGAAGTGGTCCGATTACATCGACGCTTAAAACTTCGAACGGATGCGATGGAGCATGGCTTCTGAGAGGAGCCTTCGGTTGTGACTGTCTGCTTTTTACGGAATTACAAATAATGCACTCATTTAAATATTTGTTAACTAGTCTCGACAAATTATTAAAATAATAGCGGCCCGAGATGATTCTAACAGTTTCATCGCGGCCGGGGTGACCTACTTCCGGTCGGTCGTGAAAATGAGATATTACTCTCATGACCATACGTTTTGGTACGTATAATTTTTCTTTAACATTTTCGCCTCTTGTCCAAAGTGTGCCGCCTATCACTTGTCTTGTATTGACGAATTTCACCTCTGCCTCGGTTTTATCTGCTTGTCGCACTAGAGTATTCCATCGTTCGATTTGGTCTTGGATATCTCTGGAGTGCGTTTGCGCTTCTCTGACCTGATCGTTTAATTCCAATGTGGTAATCACTGATATTCGTTCCTTGTACGAGAATTTTGGTGGGTACATTCTCTCCTCTTCGTCGTCTGCTTCGACGTTTGGGCCTTGAGGATTCCTGCTAAGATAGTCAGCCAATATATTTTCCTTGCCGGGACAATGTTCTATGGTGAAGCTGTATTCCTGAAGTAATAATGACCAACGAGTAAATTTCGTTTTCTCGTCCTTATGCTTATTTAACCATAGTAAAGCTCGATTGTCGGTTTTGACTATAAATGGACGGTCTGCCAAATATATTTTGTATTTCCTTATATAATTAACGACGCTCAAACATTCCAATTCATTAATATGGTATTTTCTCTCCGTCGGAGATAACGTATTACTAGCATAAGAGACGATGTGCTTCTGGTCATTATCCCCCAATTGATATAATACTGCAGATAATCCTATTAAGGATGCGTCCGTCTGCAGTATGAACATTTTATTGAAATCTGGCCGGTGCAGTCCTAGAGGTTTATTCAATACTTCTTTTAGTAAAATAAAAGCTTCTTGGGCTTCCGGATTCCACTTGAAGCGCCAGTCTTTCGAGAGTAGTCGGGTCAAGGGCTTTGTAATTATTGCAACATTAGGGATATATTCACGTACCCAATTACATAAACCAAGGAAACTCTGAAGCTGGCGCCTCGTCGTAGGGGCCGGATAATTTTGTATCTGTAATATGTGTTTTTCTAATGGTTGAGTGGTGTTGGCATTTATTTGATGCCCGAGATAGGTTATGCTTGACGTGGCTACTACACATTTTTCCGGTGACACCTTTAAATTATGCAAACGCAGGCGTTCAAAGACGGCTCTCAGATGGTTTACATGCTGTTCTATATTTTCACTGTAGATGATAATATCATCGAGATATACTTTGCAGAAATGATGCAAGTAGCCGGTCAATACGTCTCTTGCCATAAATTTTTGGAATGTACATGGAGCGGTCTTCAATCCGAAAGGCATCACGTTAAATCGGTAAGATGCTCCATCTAATGTTGTAAACGTAGAATAGTTTTTTGACGACTCCTCAAGAGGGATTTGCCAATATCCGCTCTTGAGGTCCAACACCGTAAATATGTTGGCGTTTCCTAGATCCTTTATACTCTCGTATATCTTTGGTAAGACGGATGCTTCGTCTTCCGTTACTTCATTTAAGTGACGATAATCAATGCAGAAGCGAGGCTTCTTGCCGGGCCTTTCAATTATAATGGGAGGCGAACTGTACTGAGCGGTACTCGGTTCTATGACCCCGGCTTTCAGCATCTCTTCAATTTGATCGTACATAACTTTTTTCTTAGTAGGAGACATAGGGTAGGGTTTGATATTGAACGGGCGGTCGTCTTTAACTTTTATTTTATGTTTCGTTGTCACCGTGGTAGCTTGGGTAGGCACCGCGGTGAACAATTCAGCGAATTCCTCGAATAGAGGTTTTAAATTATCGTTTCCGATGATCAGTTCTTCGGGAAGCCGGCATTGCTTCCTTGCTTGATGTGCTGCTTGATTCCAGAAGACGGTTATTCGCTCTTCAGTGCCGACGTAGACACATTTACGTTGATAATCGAATACGACATTGTGAGCATATAAAAACGGGGCTCCCAGAATGAGCTCTTCGTTTAAATTTTGAATGACCTGAAACGTGGTCTGAAAGGGTACATCTAGTACATTAACGTTTATGGTCGTAGTCCCGAGGGATTCTACTAAACCATCGCCACAAGCCATAACAAAAGTTTGGGGAGCTGTAAGTTGATCAATGTCGTTCAAAAATTTCGGTTGGATAATATTCCTTGTCGAACCTGTATCCAATAAAGCGTTAACCGCTCGATTATTAATTATAATCTTAATGCGAGGCAGAGGGAAAGCGTCGTTGGTTTGATTGATAGATTCTAATGGAGTGAATCGGTGGGGAGATAGGTTGACTTCTTGATCCTTAAACAGGTAATTAAGGTCAGGAAGGTCATCGAAGTTTTTTTTTAATTTAAACTTCTTGCTTCGGAGCTTCCCCGAGGGTCGCTTCGAGCCTGCTGGGGCCTGGTAGGCGGGGCTGGTACAGTTCGGCCTGGGCCATCGCCTCTGACCCCCGCTTGGTTTCCCGTATTCATATTACGATAGGGATTGTTTGGGCATTCTGCATGAAAATGCCACTGCTCCGTTGGGCAATATCTGCAAGGGCGATACGGGACTCGGGAGTTCCTTACGTCTCCAGTACCCCTTCTCGGTATATCCCCTCTAGGCAGCGAGGAAATACTATTTGCAAAATGCACCCTTGGTGCTGGCGGATTATCTCTTCTTTGAGATCCATTGAATGGTGTCCTAGATGCACCAAAGGAACTGGAGGACGGCTTCGTTAAGGCGGAGGGTTCCGTTCTCCAGTTACTGCTCGATTGCTGATTCCCTTGAGCTGAAGCGGTAGAGGTGGACGCTTCTCGGTCTTTGCTTTTCTTTGCATTTTGCAGAATCTCGAATTCTTTATTCTCATCCATGATTTTAGCCATTTGTTCGGTCATCGTCACTAGTGTATTTGTATCTGGTATGACGGCACTCTTTAGGAGCATTTTCATATCAGGTCTCAATTGATTGAAGATGGTAGCCGCCTTCATCGCCTCCGGCTTAAACGGATCGATCCTCTTGAAGAGGCATACCTTCCTTGAAATAAATACTGACGTATTTTCCTCGGCATCTTGTTTCTTGCCATATAAATTAGCTACTGCTTCGGTGAGTATTTGACCTGAATCATAACGGCTTCTGAACCGCTCGAGGAATAGAGGATACGTGGTAATTAGGGTTCGATATTGTTCGAACCATTTCTTAGCATCATCTTTGAGCTGTTCTGATATTTTATATAGTCGGTCGTTATCCTGCGTAATTCGTACTCGGACGAAAAATTCCTCCATTTGATAAATGAAGGTTTCAGGGTCTTCGTGTTCGAAGCCATGAAATTCCGCATTTGGATGCTTCGACCGATACTTATGCTCGTGCGTGGCTTCGCTTAGAGCTTTGGCAAGACCTGCTGCCATTTGGGCGAACACTTGTTCTGAGGAGGGCTGTATGACTCCTTCAGTGGTACTCGGGCCAACCCCCGAACTACCCAGTACATCCTCCGCGCACGGCCTCTCTAACCCTCTAGAGACGTTGTCCATCACAGATGTCGGCTCGTCGTAAAACTGGAAAGGCGTTGATTCATCCATATCCTTTCCAGAAAGCCCTGCTGACTAACAACGCCCCACGTTGGGCGCCATGTAGAAGAACGCACTACCGGGCGTCAAAATGACGCGACACCAATTTATTTCTCAGGGGGCGCCAGTCGCGTATTACCCCGTTCTTCTACCTCCCAGGCGGGTTCGAGATAAGATGACTTCGGTAGCCGAAAAGCGGGACCAAGGCTGCACTACCACAGATCGGAAACTACGCTCTCTCTGGACCCGAATTCCCTCGTTAGGGGTTTAGGCACCTCTTAATTTCCTGAATTTTTGCATAAAAAAATCCCAACCGAAGAATTTCTCTGCGGAGGGATTAGTTTTGGTACGCGAAAATCGCGTTTTGGTCCATTAATAACGGAATATATTTCTCAAAAAACGCATAAAAAAATCCCTATCGAACCTCCGTACAACAACCAGAAGGTCGAACGTTAATGCGAATTAACTCGACACATCCGGTTTTCTATACGAAAGTTCCAGGGATTATAGACCGTCAACAGGCCTCAAGATCAATTAAGAAACATTAGTTCAAAGAATCCGTTTATTTAACAGAATTGGTTATACAAAATTCTCAAGAAAGAATCGTGCCTTCCCCAATCAAGGTAGTGACTTTCAGACCATACAAGCGAGAGCGCTCGCGCTAACGATCGATTAGGTAGAAAAGATTCATACGTACCTTCTCAGAATCAAAATGCGAGCTTTTAGAATCATTTCAGACTCTGGGTAAATGAATAATTAAGGCTGACTGAAATTAACTTAAAAAAGTTTTACTAAATGAATTTAGTTTCGCTAGAGACTACCTAGCTTTAAAGTTCTTGTATCGTGGAAATTCACGTACTCAAACACATTCAGAGGACTTATTACTGCATAAGTTGAGTGGCGTTCGATCAGTCCACGACTTACTAACCCTTATCACAGTCGATTAATAATATCGATTTGGCAGCGTCTCACCTTCGAGCGACTATTAGGCAAAATTGAATTTTTGGATTTTTATGCACAAGGCGTTTTCCTCTATAACTTTGTCATTTGAAAAGCCCCGTTATTGGCTTTTCTACCATCGCTTTGTCTGGACTACTCAACGCGCTCGATCAAATTGCGAGCCGCTGGGTCAATCCAAACTCTTTCCATGCGAGAAACCGGCCTTGTACATGTGCATTGATTTTTATCAATTTTTGCTTATCGGCACTACGCCGGCTTTGACAAAATCTTCTATTTTGCCTTTTGGATGCAGTGCATCGTTAAAATTTTATGCTCATACTTTAGAATTGGGCTTTCAATGATCGTACCTCAAAGGTCAATGTCTTTGGTTGAGGAATAAAAAATAAAAAATAATTTAAAGTATATTTTCGTGGTACTTTTTAAACTGATTTTGTGGTACTTTTGAAAAATCCATTTTAAGACTAATTTTAGCGTACTTTTGAAAAATCGATTTTCGAGCCAAATTTCAAGGTACTTTTGAAAAACTAATCTGCGGGTGAAATTTTGGCGTACTTTTGAAAAATCGATTTTCAAGCCAAATTTCAAGGTACTTTTGAAAAGTTAATCCGCGGGTGAAATTTTGGCGTACTTTTGAAAAATCGATTTTCAAGCCAAATTTCAAGGTACTTTTGAAAAGTTAATCTGCGGGTGAAATTTTGGCGTACTTTTGAAAAATTGGTTTTCAAGCCAAATTTCAACGCAGTTTTGAAAAATTAGTCTGCAAGTGAAACTTTGGCGTACTTTCGATAAATCGATTCTTGGGCCAAATTTTGACGCCCTTCCAAAAATATTATTTTTCAAAGTCCAATTTATGGTACCTTTGAAAAAGTATATTATTCATAAATCTTTGTCATTATATACTTCTACTCTGATATTCTGAACCAAAAACATTTTTTCTAAGTGAAAATTCGGTGTTTCTTCGAATTTTCACCTGGTCATTTCCAACGCCTTATAGAACCCAAAACGGCCCTTGTGGACTGATCTGCGCCTCTGCAGACTCCCAAAAATGTCTTTAAATGAAATTTTTGCCTAAGTCGAATTTTGATTATGTCTTCAACTTAGGACGATTTTGGAGAGTTCTACAACAAGAACACTGACTGGACACCTACCTTAATGTACATTATTAAAAATGATTACAATTTTATATATAAATAACTATTACTCCGTTAATATTTGAGTTAGTATCATCGGCCAAAAAACAAATGAAACCTAATTGTGTGCTCTAGAACTTTTATTAAAATTATTTTTTCAAAAAGTGACTAGAAATTTCAGTACAAACGTCTCCAGTTTACAAAAGTTTAAATTTCCGTAATATTTAAATTATTTTTAAATTTTCTAAGTTTATCGTTTAATTTATCGTAAAATATGTATTAAAACTTTCTGTAAAATGTGAAGTGAGGAATGGAACAAAAAAAAGAAATCTAAAATCGGAGCAACGGTTACTAAGATATATGATTTTAAAGAAAATGTCTCTGGCGGTCATTTTTTCTAAATGGCGGCTTTAGTTCACGTCGGGATTTTTTGCGGCTTTATGTACTTATCCTACATTAATAGAGCTATCCATTGCAATAAACAAATAACTGTCCCCAAATAGTTCACGCCAAACCCATTTTACACTGAGATTTGCCTGGTCTATAGTTGTATCTACAAATATACACAAGTGGTGAAAAAAATAACATATTATTGAGTTACAACAAACGCTACAATGGTTTAAAATACTGCGAGTTTGTGTTGAAAAGTAACCAAGTTTTAAATGTTTTCCAATTGAAGAGATAAAATCGAGGAGGAAACTAATGACAACGACGAAACTTTTATGGTCAACGAAACGACATAAGTTAACATACTGAATTACTTCATCATCTAGTGGAAGTATAGTAACGCAAAAAAATTGTTCAAATAGGCTTAGGATGTCATGAAACGTCGAGATTTTAAATTTGAGCAAAAAAATAATTTCTGTCTGTCGATCTGTCTGTAACTTTTTTTTGTGCGCACGATTACTCTGTCTAAGATACTGAGTTTGAAATTTTTTTATTGAAATTTGGTACACGCATGTATTTTAACGAGATGTGGAACTAGATTATATCTTAATCTTGTTCCGTTGAAGGGTTGGGGTATAAATAGGTAAATTAAGCAAGTAAGAGTCCATAAAATTGGTATTTATTATATATAAGAGAAACTAAGGTTTCAAAAACATTTTTGGCATTCCCCCCCCCCCCCCGTTATTAAAGGGGGTGAAAACAATAAAATTGTGATTTAGTGCATATACAAGAACCAAAGACCTCAATATTTTACTTCATCCATTCCCACCTCCACTACAGATGTGGCATATCGTTTTATGGGATTTTGGGGTAGACGATTTTAAATATTATATTACTATTTTATATTGCTTCTACTAGAAAATTTACCACAAGGTAAAAATTAGTCACGAGTTAAGAAAAAGTATTAATCATGCATGATTTATTTTTTAAGTCTTATTCACTCAAGCAGCTTGTGTTTTGATTTTCGAGTATCTAAAAGATGTTGCCATTTGACTTGACTTATTTCAAAATTAGCGATTTCGGAAATTAAAGTTAGTTGGCAGAGATGGGAAAAGAAAACTTTCCAATAAACATTTCCAGGACATTTTCGGAAGTTTCCGGAATGAAATATTGATAATAATCAGAGATGGGTAAAGAAAACTTTCCATATGAAAGTTTCCGAAACGAAATTTCAATAAAAATAAAGTTTTCAGTAAAATATTTCCCGAATTTTTGGATAGTTTCAAATATTTTATTGAAAACTTTAATTTTTATTAAAATTTCATTCCGGGAACTTTCAAATGGAAAGTATCTCTGGTTGTAGGTACTAAACTAATTCGAATCATGATTACATTTCTCTTTTATCGTTTTAGTCCATTAGATTGTTTTGAATACATTTCTTGTACTCTGGCCAGGGTGTATACACCGTGACTCTGGCGCAAAGAATTAAAACTGCTAAACTAAAACTCTAAAAAATCAAGCAGACTTACTTTTTTTAATTGACAGTATTATACAGTCTATTTAAAATCGTATCCGGAACCCAAAAATGTATTTTTAAGTTGGGGTGATTTTCGAGGAAACCAGAGGAAGTGATGGGAAAGTGCCAAATATTGATAAATTGGAAATTTCTCATATATGTTACCCCTCTTAAGTTGTATTTTATTTTTATTAGTGGTTAATGGCCACTGCTTTAATGCTGGTAACAGTTAACGGGTACAGACCAGGTGTTAGGAAAAGACGTCGACCATTTAGGTCGACGTTTCGTCAAAATTTATTGACATTCCCAGGATGTCGTTTATACTGACTTGTATTTTATATCTTCAAAATTTTAAAAATTTAAATTGTTTAATATCCGAATTTGATTCTTAAAAATGCGCATTTCATGTCATGTCGAATCGTATATAGCCCGATCTCATCTTCATCGACTATATTCTATACGGTCATCCCGCACATCTAAATCATGTTATTCTATGCTTGTGGTCAACAGTTTAGAAGTTATAATTAATAAATACAATGATAAAATTTTAGTTTATCGTCTATTATTATTTTATTTCAACGTTTAAGCTTTGGATTTCTGCGTAATGACATGTGCTTTAATTTTCAAAGATTAAGCACGAGTCGGCCAGATGTTAATGACCTAGACCAGACCGCTATTTTTCGAGAACCGAATCGGAGCTATTATTTTTTTCCAAACTGAAATCGTAATTGAACCCTTATTTTATTTTCGCTAGTACCTAAAATTAATTTCGGTTTTTTAGGGCTGTTTCCGGTTCCATTTCAAAGCACCGCGATCATGCATATTTGTTTATACTTTGTCCTGTAACTGCACACTGCCTAACCTACTGGTAGTACGTTATGCCAGTTGTTGACCTTGCCTTGCTTCTTTCTTGCATTGCGACAGTGGCGCCAATATTCATCACTGTTATGTGTTCTTCAGTTAAGTGATATCTGTTTCTGTTCCAGTTTCAAATGTATAAATTGGGCCAAGTTCACGAACCAAAAACGGACATATAAATATGCGATTGTGAGTATTGTGATACGAGACTAAGAAATTCCGACTTCTAATCTAATTATAATCTAGCCAGGTTCTAACTTCTAAATTTTCCCGCTTTCCAGTTTTCACCATGGCCGTCGCATCTGTTATATATTTTTTGATCGATTATTTCATTTCGGTTTAGGTCCCTGATTAATGGCCGACGTTTGTTGTTCAACCAAAGTTGACTTTAAGTACTGTGTCCATCCCGTAAATATGTTCGTACATATATTTGGATTGAATATATGTACGATATCTTGTACATTTTTCTGGAGAAATATTCAAAATTAATTTTTAAAATTCTTTTGTAAACATTCTACAGAACGCAGACACAAGTCGGCCTTATATTAATAGCGAGCATTAGTGTTGATTTTTTTGATCTACTTTTAAAATTTTGTGGAAATACGTAAGGTTTTGCCAAAGGTGTATTAGACAACTTGTTAAAAGTAGATTCAAGCATGATAGATGATTTTTATATAACAATTTAGTGACCATCCATAAAACGCTAGACGTGTTTAAGAGGAAGCGGAAGTTCATCAAAAAAATTTCACATGAAGGGCGAGAGGGGCCCATCTTATGCGTCACGCGACACAAATCGAGAAAATATCAGTCAGTACAGTTTGATTGTGTATTCGTATTTGAAGTGATAAAGTACATAAATGTTTTCAATTCCATAGCGATCGGATCATTTTTTGAGAGTTTAATGTGCCGAAACTAAAACAGCGCCGGCGGTCGAAATTCAAAGATTTCAATATCCAAAAACCGTCCTGTAGAAATATTGAATCGTATATTGTAAAGGGTCGCTTGGCCCTTAGTTGACATTCCTTCAGCTCGAGTTAAAAGATCTTTTGTGAATTACCCTACAGCTAGTTGTTGCCTAGAATTCCAAGACTTTTTGCAAAGCTTATGATTTTCCTGGGAGCTAATTTCCCTATGTCGGAAGGTGTCAATTCCGTCTGTTCTAGGTACATTAACCTAATGCGGATTAGTACCCTGCATTCACAAAGTATGTTCCACAGTCTTAGTTGCAAATTCACAGTATCTGCATTTGTCATCTTCTACCATGCCCATGTTCTTGAGAAGATATCTCAGTTAGAAGGTCTGTGATCAGCCTTTTCGAGTTCGAGAAGCTTTGGGCATTCTTTGTCGAATAGGTTATAAACCCTTTCGCTTGTCTTTGGCCTGAAGAGTATTCCTCCAGTTAGTCGAGGGGCGTAACACATCCTGTGGGAAATTTGATGATGAAATTGTGGGACCTATTTTAATACATTCCTTATGCCCTAATCATGCCTTATCAGGTGCTTTGCTTGATTTTGTGGCAAACGGCCTATATGACATCATATATCCAAGATGGCGTCCATGACATCATCGGAAGTTCTCGACTAAAACTCTTGATAGAGCCATCCTATCAACATTTTGTACTGAACCTTTTTTATTTACAAGGAAATTCTCTATAAAGAAGGTCCTTAGGAATGTATCGATATCTTTTATCGTTTAGGTGTTTTGTATAAAAACATTTTTAATTTTGTTATCACTTGTATCATTTCAAATTAACATAACACAAAAGAAAAATACTTTAACACGATTATTTTTGACCTCTCCTGAGCTGGCGAGACTTCCTACAGAAACCAAAGCAATGATTGGAATAGCAGAAGAAGTAAAAACAAAACACCACCATTTGACACGATCTAGAGGAAAGCGACAACCTGAAGAATATGAAGATGTGCAATGTATCTATAACACGATCAGAACATCGACCAACCATATAACATATGAAGGCAGTGAACTCGTTAACACAACAACAAAGTGTGTATTTCATGAAACCATACAAACAGATACATTAAGCATTTTAGAAAAGGGTTGTGAAATGTACACCGCTTTTAAAAAAGCCGAATTGAAACTGACAGTACAAATTTGTGGCACCCAATGAAAAAAGGAAAACTTAATTTATGTAAAGCTACAGCAAGACAACAAGTTAGCTGACACTTTAGTACAATTCGACCAATCATTATTCACACGCTTGCTAGTTATATCGAGAAGCCGTACTGATATTGACCTAAAAACATCATTAAGTAATTATGAATTCTCGTCAGTTCCGTTCTCCACGTTTAATCTAGATGGATCAATGAAGTTGTCTACAAATAAATCTAAACTAATGAAGATCTTAGAAGAGCAACACCCTGCAAAAATTGATAATACTGTACAAACTTCTTTGCCTATACCTTTGGCGGATTCAAATATAACAGAGCATCTGAATGCAAAATCCCACTGTGTCGCCATTCTCGATGGAATGGCAAAGCTGCAATCGTTGAAAAAAATCAGTGCAGGTTAAAATATGCAATGATCTGTTAAACTCCAAAGATCTCTAGATCGTGGCGCAGTGAGGATATATATTGAAGATTCTCTTAAGTCTGTGGATGTGACATAAAAGGACATCTACAGTAACACCCACTAAGTACAAAATAACCGACTCCACAAACATTGCAAATCTACAGAGGAAATCCCTCCTTTCTCATATAAAAACAAAGAATAGCTAAAGCGGATCTTGCAGAAGAAGCTTTGTTGTACGCACGCAATATTGAGAGAAGCCTAATCGCAAGCTGGAGGACTGAAGGCAAATCGTCTTTCGGAAGTGACGTAAGTGAACTTCAAAGTAGTCATGAAGAAGCTGACGTTAAAATAATACTGCCATTTTGCCTCCCGAAAAGGAGCTACTGGGATTCATATATATTCACCCGATACAGACGTATTTCTACTAGTATTGTGGTAGTCAAAATCTTTTACATGTCTAAGCATGTTTGTCACTGGTATAGGAAGAATGATTGAAGTTGGCAGAATTGCACCGTATTAGGACCAGAAAAGATAAAAGGTTACAAGGTCTGCATGCTCTGTCAAGATATGATGTCACAGGTTCACTTGCAAAGAAGGTAAAATCATCGTTTTGGAAGGTTCACAAAATCGCAGATAATGACATTATTGGGAAGCTTGGATTCATTGAAGGATTTGGGGATGAAGCTTAAACCTGAAACTATCATTAAAAAATTAATTTGTAAGGTATATACACCAGGGACGAAGATTTCAGACATTGGGGAGCTTCGTTGGTTGATGTTCTCCAAGCACAAGTCGCAATGTGAACATCTGTCTCCTGCAAAAACGTTACTATCTCATTTTATTCGTAGAGCACATGACCAGGTTATGGAATGGTATCTTGTTGACCAGCAGCACCTTATTCTACCAACCCTTCCTTGTGCACTTTAAACCATTTTAAAATTAATTCGGTGCTCATATGTAAAAGGGAAATGTGATGTATCCTGTAAATGTAAATCCCAAAACATTGTATGCACTGAGCTTTATACGTGTGTAGGAAATGAAGACATACGAGAATCCTGGCCAACATTTTGATATCGATGACCTTTCAGATGAAGAGTATTAAGCTGAAAACATTTTACATGCAATACAACCTTACAATTTATTCAATAAAAATATTGAAATAAATATTAATTTCTTAACTAAACCTTAACTGGCTATAACTGATAACCGGTAGGTTATACCACAAAAACTGTTATAACTTTTTTTGTTTAAAGTTTTATTTGGAACAAAAAATATTCAATACAAAATATTGCTAGGGTGGGCCTATCAACAGTTATAATGGAGAACTTATGATGATGTCTGGGGTGGACGCCATCTTGAATATATGACGCCATATAGGCTGTCTGCCACAAATTCAAGCAAAGCACCTGGTAAGGTATGATTATGGAGGGCATAAGGAATGTATTAAACTTATAGTCCACAGTACATCGCCTTTTTTTTAATGATTAGTAACAGGATGAATTTTCGTGAGTAGCTTCATTTTGACGAGACGCCCAACTTTTCTCTCTACGAAAATTATTTTTTCTATTTCGCGCAAATTAGACAATTCGACAACCTGTCAAATTATTTTGGCAATATATTTTTCATTCGTTAAACGTTTGTTAAAGAGTTTGTTTTTCGATTGCCTTGGTTACGTTTGCGCGAGTTAATTTTAATAAGCCCCGTGTTTGTCCACGAAAACATATTGCCAAAATAATTTGACAGGTTGTCGAATTGTCTAATTCGTGTGAAATAGAAAAAATAATTTTTGCTATTAGCTACCATTACCGAGAATTTTCGCAGAGAGAAAAGTTGGGCGTCTCGTCAAAACGGAGCTACTCACGAAAATTCGGCCTGTTACTAATCATTAAAAAAAAAGGGCGATATACTGTGGACTATTACTCCCACAATTTCATCATGAAATTTCCCACGGAGTGTATATTTCATTAAGTATGCCCCCCGATTAAGTAGGACTTCTTTTGTTCCTGTTTCCATTTTTGGACCTCCTCTGTTATGTGTCTCTTAGATAAGCCACAGAACGGCTCGGGTCCGAAAAATGGGTCTTCAGCCCCTTTTCTTGCGAAGCTGTCAGCTAAATCATTGCCTTCTATTCACTCATGCCCTGGCACCCACGTCAACGTAACCTTGTTATTTTCTGCCAGTTGTTTCAGGGATTGTCTGCATTCCCAGGCAATTTTAGACTCGAAAGTATAGGACCAGAGATTATCTGAAAGTATATAGAACTTTGCCCTTCGAGTGCCTCTGTTAAAGCATTCTTGGGCGCACAGATCCATAGCATAGATTTCTGCCTGGCAGATGGTTAGGGTGTTACCAAGGGCTTTAGCTACACCCACACCAACCCTTTCGTTCATTTTGGATCCATCTGTATACCAGATAAGTGACTCTTTTTCCAACCGCAGTACTTTAACTCTACTCGCCTGACTGCTTTTAATCAGCATATCAAACGTGAAGTCAAAGGCATGGTTGATTGGCATTGAGTCAGTGGGTTTGGTCATGGATTCAAATTGGATTAACTCTAAAATCCTTAAATCACCAACCAGGTCGCCTGGTCTGAATTTAAGTGCCTGGTGCGGCCTTACACTAAGTGTGCCTCCTTCCTCACATGCAAATGCAGCGGAAGTAAGTCCAGGCATTGCATCCATAACTGCTGTAGGACAGGCGCGCATTGCTCCTGTAGTCCTTAGACAGGCAAAGCGTTGCAGTTTTCGCAGCTTTCCTTCTGCTAGCTTCTCTTCTGTTTTTGGCCACTGTACACTGGGTCAACATGCGTGGAACAACCGAAAGGTAGGACAATGTATAATTTTTGACTTCAGACCCCAAGTCTTACCAGACAGCCTACGGCACGTCCAAATAGCCGTGGTTGCTTTTCTAAGTGTCCTTTCAAAATGCGAGTTCCAGGTAAGTTTTTGATCCAGAATTACTCCTGATCTGATAATTGATCTCACAGGAAGAATTCAATACTGTTCCATTTAACATAGGAGCTCTCAAGTTTAGTGTTCTCCTTTTAGTGAATGGAACAATAACTGTTTTACTCGGATTGACAGGTTGTCGAATTGTCTAATTCGTGTGAAATAGAAAAAATAATTTTTGCTATTAGCTACCATTACCGAGAATTTTCGCAAAGAGAAAAGTTGGGCGTCTCGTCAAAACGAAGCTACTCACGAAAATTCGGCCTTTTACAGCACCATTTAGCTATTATATTTAAGGCAATTTGCATGTGGTTTGAGATTATAACCACATGCCTGACTTTCAGATTAACGACCAGGTCATCAGCGTAACCCTGAACGTTGAAGCCATCATTACTCAGTTTGTGGAGGAAATCATCGACCACTATTGACCACAGCAAGGGCGATAAGATCTCACCCTGTGTAAAGCCCCTAACTGCAGTCACGGTGGCCGACTCGTTCCTCATATTTATGGTAATTATTCTGCTTCTTAGCATGGATTATATCCATTTGATTGTTGTGGACTGTATTCCCCTTTTTCCTTTTTGTATGGATTCATAGGAGGTGTTGTCAAAAGCACCCTTTATATCTATGAAAGCACACAAAGTCAGTTCCTTTATTACTGAATCGCATGGTGTAAACTAAATCTAAATCGATTCCTCCGTTACAACAATAGAAGATAAAAGACACAAATAAAAACGAACAAACTTACCCTTAGACGCACAACCCGCTCCATACCAGCTGGGGTAAAAATATACAAATGGAGAAGAGAATCAAATGATGATTAAAATACCGCTGCCTAAGGAATCACCACTTCCACCTCCAGACTTCCTATCTAAATATCTTACAACGAAAATACTAAAATGCACTCCACTAAGTGGAGATAATTGTTTATGGAACTTTAATGGTATAGTATTTGAAATCGTGTACCAGAAAAACCCATAAAATGATATGCCCCATCAGTAGTGGTGGTGGTGGTGAGAGTGAATGAAGTGAAAAAAATTCTTGATGACTGGTTCTTGTACACACACTAAATCACAATATTTTTTCACCCCCTTTAATAATGGCGTGGGGGGTGGTAATAGAGGTGGCTATTGCCAAAAATGTTTTTGAGACCTTAGGTCCTCTTATATTTACTAAATACCAATTTCATGCACTCTTAATTGCTTGATTTACCTATTTATCTCAATTTACCCTTCAACTCTGCAACGGAATAAGATCAATATATAATTTAGTTCCAGATCTCGTTAAAATACATACGTGTGCCATATTTAAGTCAATATTTTAAACGGTTCCAGAGTAATCGTGAGCACCAAACAGATACCAGACTAACAGACAGACCGACGCGACAGACAAATTTATTTTATTCAAACTTAACATATTGACGTTTCATGACATTCTAAGTCTAATTGTACAATGAAAATTTTCAAAAATTTTTCTTGCGTTAGTCTCTTCAGCTGGATGTGCAAGTAATACGCAGAAAATAGCATGACAAAGGTATAACACATCATTCTGTGCCGTGGACTACACGAGAGAAGTAAAGCCTCTACTTCAAGCATTTTCTTCAATGAAACCTACTATGCATCCATATTACTCGAGGTAACTCACTGTCTACCTAATTTACTAGAGGAAAGCCACTACGCATTCATACTTCTTGAAGAAATCCAGTGCGCATCCATTTTACTTGAGGAAACCCACTGCGCATCCATATCACTTGAGGTAACCTACTGCGCATCTATACTACTCGTGGTAACCTACTGCGCATCAATGGTACTCAAGAAAAGCCACTGCGCATCCATAACATTCGGGGAAACCTACTGCGCATCCATACTACTTGAAATAACCCACTGTGCATCCATTTTACTCGAGGAAACCCACTGCGCATCCATATCACTTGAGGTAATCTACTGCGCATCTATACTACTCGTGATAACCTACTGCGCATCAATGGTACTCAAGAAAAGCCACTGCGCATCCATAATACTCGGGGAAACCTACTGCGCATCCATACTACTTGATATAACCCACTGCGCATCCATTTGACTCGAGGAAACCCACTGCGCATACATACTACTTGAAGTAACCTACTGCGCATCTATGGTACTCTAGAAAAGCCACTGCGCATCCAAAATACTCGACGAAACCTACTGCGCATCCAAACTACTAGAGGCAAGCTACTACGCATCGATGGTACTCGAGGAAAGCCACTGCGCATCCAAAATATTCGAGGAAACTTACTGCGCATCCATACTACTAGAAGTAACCTACTGCGCATCGATGGTACTCGAGGAAAGCCACTGCGCATCCATGCTACTCGAAGGAACTTTAATAACTATAGTATTCTAGAAAAGCCACTGCGCATCCAAAATACTCGAGGGAACTTACTGCGCATCCATACTATTCGAGGTAACCTACTGCGCATCCATACTACTCGAAGAAACTTTAATAACATGATATTTGAAATCGCCTACCCCAAAAACCTATAAAACGATATGCCACATTGGTACTGGGGGTTGTTGGTGGTGGTAGAGTGGGGTGGTGGGGTGAGGGTGGCGGTGGATTAAGTAAAAAAAATTTTGAGGCTTAGGTTCTTGTATACACGCTAAATTACAATTTTATTTTTTTTCACCCCCTTTAATAATGCGGTGGGGGTAGAAATGGGGGTGGCTAATGCCAAAAAATTTTTTGAGACTTTAAGTTCTTTTATATATACTAAATACCAATTTTATGGACCCTTACCGGCTTGATTTACCTATTTACCCCCATTTACCCCAATTTACCCCCCAACCCTTTGACGGAACAAGATGAAAATATAATCTAGTTCCAAATCTCGTTAAAGTACATACGTGTACCAAATTTCAAGTCAATATCTTGAACGGTTCCAGAGTAAACGTGCGCACAAAAAAAGTTACAGACAGACCGACAGAAATTTTTTTTTCGCTCAAACTTAAAATCTCGACGTTTCATAACATTTTAAGGCTATTTGGACAATAAATATTTTTTAAAATTTTTTTGTCGTTACTATAATACTTCCACTGGATGTGGAAGTAAAACAAGTAGAACGTGTGTTACTGACAATTCTAGATTTCCACGAAAACATTCAACTTCGGCGACCCTTATAAAAACAGCTAAGAAAATATAAAAACTCTGAACATATAATTTAAAAAACGTGAAAAAATGTGTACATTAAGCCGATGATTAAAAATTTTCACAAAAATATTCAGCGTCGGTGGGCTCATTACGAATAATATTTTTTATATTGGCAAGACAAGATGGACAAGATGACATTAGGCGATAAAATATTACTAATATTGCATCCCCAATTTAATTTTTTTTTTTTTTTTTGAATATTTTTATATATAATTTACAATAGAATATATTTTTAAGAATTATATATTAACGACATAAGTTTATATTATATTATTATTGCTAAGTAAAACCCGTCTCTGGAATCAATCCCCCTCAAATCTAAATAAATTTAGTAGTAAGGCCGATAAAGTAGATACCGCAGTATCTACTTTGTCGACGACAAAGAACAACCAATGAAAAGGCTCGAGCTCCGCTACGCCATGAGGAACACGCACGAAGACATTATTATTATTTTTTTCTTATGTTAAACAATGTAATATGAGAAAATAGAGAAATACTGGGTGTGTTATTTTTTACTAAATTTCATAATTTAAAACAATAAAAATATGTGGGATAACCCCATTTGGTACCTATACCGGCGTGGCGTTCAATATATGTGATGCGATATTGTCATATGCCCATTCTCAAAAATTAATGATGAAATAATCTTCTCCATAACCTTTGAACGGACAAAAAATTTTTTGTTTCAAATTGTCTTCTCGAATTATATCTTGAATTAAACATTTGCAACACATTTTCTATTATTTTCCGAATAATCAACTTTCAAATCTTATAGTTGCTTTTTCTAGTAAAGTCGTTCGACACTTTTTGTAAATACTCTTTTGTTTCTCTTCGTCCGTTATATCATGTGGTAAAACATAAATATCTTCTAACACTATGTATAGATCACATCAAACAAATTTAAAACTATTAACTGAATAAGAAATATAATATTATTATCCTAATTTTAATCACATTGTCATTTTGTATAAATAATTTTTCGACTTACCAATATTTTAAGGCGTGGTCACATGAAATTGCTTACCTAAAAAAGAATAAAGACATTAGACATTTATATTCTTCAGTAGCACTGAAAAATTATTATAGTTGTAGAGAAAGGAACTAAAAACTACCGGTACACTTTGTTCCAGTATCTTGGGGCCCTACTAATGAGTCTCTGGTGAGTCATTCAAGCTGGAATCATGTGATATTAAAGACGAACATAAAATTTTAATCTATGTTAGTCTGAGCTTTGTTTCTTTTGTATTTTACGTGAGGGGTTGGCGAGAAACCACCTACTAATTTTTTAATTGGAAACATTAAATGTATATTATAACTTTGAAACTCCTTAATAATAATGATCTATTTTTTCCAAAATAAACAAAAATATTTTTTGTTTTTAGTGTATATGACTGCATGATAGAAAATGTTAATAAGTCTTATCAATATTTATACTCATTTATGCAGCAAAAACATATACGCATTATAATCCATATAATCATTTATTTGCGGAATACTCATATTTCTTTCTCTTTATTGAAAAGTTTGCAATACTACAAAAATATTTAAATTAGTGAAAGAAATCTCTGCTCGAAATGGATCAGGCAGAAATTGATTTTTAAATATTTCTAATTTCCACAAGATGTCTCACCTAAAAATATGTGAACTAAAAAAAAAATGTTAAAATGTTATTATATGATCAATGAATTAAATTAAAAGTTGTTGACGTGGCGTTTCAGATAAAATTTTCGCTTTCCGTTTTCGAAAGACTTCGAACCAAATTGTTCTTCAGTATCAACTGATGTTTATTTAGGTACGATATAACTATTTTTTGTTAGCTCTTTTGCAATTTTTGCAAGGTAGGAAATAAGAGAAATATGTCTGTAATATAAGATTTCTTTGGAATTTCCCTTTTTAAACATAGATTTCTTTGTCGCTATTTTAAATGCCCTGATAAAATCTTCAAAATTGTATTTAAAATATAGGTCCATTATATTCATAATATATTTTTTAAATAATTTGCTATCAATAAGCTTTACATTTTTCTCAATCCGTTTGTAACTTTTGTTTAAAATCGAAAAAATAAAATAAAATTAATTAAACTGTTAAATAAAAACGTGGTGAAAATGTACGAAATTATTTAAACAAATTCTGATTGCTTTCCTCTGCCTGGCAATGTGCGTGCGTATCAACACAGGTATCCAAGGTAATTGCCGCAATTAGAGGAAATACTATTACAAGCTGTTTTCGCCTCCTCCAGAGAGAGGAGTTTGGTTTAGTAAATAATGTAGACAGTAAAGGTAAGGAAGGTGGCTGTTAATGTTTCTTCTTCCACTAATCCATCTTTCAGGAAAGGCTCGCTTAGATACACTCGGATGTTTTTCCCGTAATCTGTTTACACTCAAAATAAAGTAAGATAAAATAATGGTGTGAAAAAACAGTGACCAGGAAAGATGCTACCGAACCTTGGTTATGTATTAGAATAATTAAAAAACTCAAATGTCTCAGAATTTCATAGCCAACTGATAACTTTCTTTCTAAATTTTGAAAACATTCCATTAAAAAAGTTGTCAATGACGTCGTAAACTGAATAACATAAACTTCATATGATTGCAAACTATGTAGTAAAGAAGAAATTTTGAGATATAATTTGGCTATAAATGAGAATATTTGCATAGTTCTAAATGTTAAATAATATAATATAGAATATAGAGCGTCGTTAAGTTAATTTTGAATTATCACCGTTATTTTGAATTTTATACGATTATGGTAAATTTGCATACAAAGTTATTGACGCTTCTATTTCCCGATTTTCAGCAATGTAGTTTTATTGATTAGGTATAGTTTTAGTTATAATTTATTAAAACATAACTGAAAGGTAAAACACGAGGAGGCGATATCACTTATTTAAAAGAGACATTCAAAACTATTGAAAAGTTGATATATTCAATATTCCATCATCAAATGCGCAACACCTTTATCGCTTTACTATTTATTACTAACTGTTTATTTATTGACCACTTTACACAAAATAAAAGTACATTTGGAGTACATACAAGAACAGCACTCAGTGCTATTATCTAGTTAGTAAGAATTAGGTAATCATTTACACTGTAAAAACATTCCTCTATTAGGAATATTTTAACTAATTTATAACATGCATTAAAATGTCATATTTGGGATATTCATGTCCTTAAAAAAAATTACAAAATTGTTATATGCATTCAATTTATTATTCCTAGCATTATAAGAGTGCATATAAGAACGTTTTGAAAACTTATCTAACTATCGGTAAATTTGCAATAACGTTTCAAAAGTGTAAATACAAGGCAAGGGTATAATCCTATATTTTTTTAAAAGTACCTGGCAAGGAGTACCGTAAGACGCACCTTCAATAGCACAAAGAGCTTCTGTTAGCAAAACAGCAACTAATAATTCGTCTTTCCATTTTATTCCCTTTAGCATTTAGCAAACTTTTCTTAGTTGTAAAATGTGTATTTGATGTATCTAATCTCATTTTAGTTTTTCATCCCCTTAAATATATTAAGGGTTAAAATTATTAGTTTTTGAAAATTGGATGTAAAAAAATTCTGATGAAGACTTTTAACATGCCAAGAAAAATAGGCCAAGACTATGTTAACGCAGTTCGTTAACAAATTTTTGCATATAGAAAACACATTACCTATATGAAGTTACTTGTGCAAATTTTTTGTTTTGATTAACCGATACAAACAATATGGTTCATTATTAGTTTTTTATCATGAAGACACTAGATAATGAGAGTATTTGTACTCAGGTTAGCAGTAGAATGAATTATTCATTATTTTATAAATGTTGGTCATTTGTGTATAGAATAAACAAAAGTGAGATCAAGACACTGCCTTGTGGTAGACCAATATCCACAAGTAGTTCATCATCTCTAGCATTAAGAACATCTACAAAATGTAGCTGGCCAAATTGGAGAATGTAATTGATCTTCTTTTTACCTTTTCGAGAATTCAGTAATTGTAATAGTACTCTAGGAGTTAGTCTGTATAGTCTGGGAGGTGGCGTCAATATTTCAGGAGTCACTTCAACACGACTTCTTTGTTTTTTTTAATGTTAGTTCTCGTTCGAAAAACAACTAAAATGGGTGTCGACTGACGCGACCGTGGAGATTAAGAGTGTGGGAGGCTGCTCATTTGGTAAAATAATTTTGTTTTTTGCGTCAATCTAACAACGCTACAAAACTATAAATAGTTTATTTATGTGATATAAATGAAAAAAAAATGTGTCAGCTGCATAGGGCAGGGAGCGAAGGTTGTCAGCTGCCTTAGTCAATATGTATGAAAATACGTGAAAATTCGTTATTTCAACAAAGCTGAAATTCATTTACTTATATGATAGTTTGCGATATAAAAAGTCAATTAAAAAGTGTCAGCTGATAGTACCATGGGACAAAATCTGTCAGCTAGGCCTTTTAAAGTGTACCGTAGCGACCAGGTGCTCACCGCGTGCGGTATCTTTAATGCCCAGTTAAAGTATGAGACTTGAAAGAAAATCATATTTGTATGAAATATTAGACATACATATTTGAGAATACTTAGAGATTGCAATCACTGATTGAGAATAGTGAAGATTAAATAATCAATGTAAAAATCTTAATATTTCTATAATTTTGGCACATTCAATATGAATAAAACAAATCAATTCTCATCTGAATCACTGTCACTGCTGTATTCTGAATTATCTTCCTCTTCGGAAGTGCTATCTGTATGGTCTTCCATATCTAGTTTTTTCTCAGATTCTCGAGCGTCATCGTTCTCATTCTCGTCTTCACGAACATCTGCCGAAAAATATTGAAAATCATTGAAGTGAATAAAAGAGAATTCATGTAGAAGTAAAATATTATATGCATAGAATACCATTTATGATATTTTCAATTTTCGGTAATTGATCGCCTTGAAACCACTTGAAAATATACTTCTCATCGTGTTCTTTCCATCCATAATCAGTTGGCAAAGACAAACTTGGCATATGAAGATGTGCATGACTCCACAATTGAGCAATGTAAGAAATTTGCAAGAAATTCTGTTTCAATTATGTCTTACATGGAGGTAAAATAGATCCTTCGAAATTTTGGTCAATCTTCAAGACATCTTCTTTCTGATTGACATTATACGCCTTCATGAAAGTAGCTATGCGTACGAGATCATTATTCTTGTTTTTTTTAGAACCGTACATATGACAAATAAATTCTTCCAGAATACTAAAATTCTCTTAGAAGTTTTCAGGTGCGTGTTGAGAAATGTTATGTATTAAAAAACATTCCTCCTGTGGTTTCAAATATAGAATATCGACATTTGAGCATCAATAAATGTATTACTTATAAAATACTTTGTTACTATTTGTGCATCATCATTATCTAATATTTCATACAAATATGATTTTTTTTCAAGTTTCATATATGAGAAACGATATCAGCAGGCGTGAAATAGAGTATTTCATTAATTTGTCTTGAGAGAAACTTGAAATTGATCATCAGGTGGTTTTAAAAAAAAAATGAAATAATACGTTAATTGGGGCATTAAAGATACCGTGCTCGATGAGCACCTGGACCCTGCGGTACACTTAAAAGGCCTAGCTGACAGGTTTTGTCCCATGGTATTGTCAGCTGATACTTTTTAATTGTTTTTTTATATCATAAACTATCATATAAATAAATTTTAGCTTTGTTAAAATAACGAATTTTCACGTGTTTTTCATACACATTGACTAGGGCAGCTGACAAACTTCGCTCCTTACTCTATGCAGTTGACACAATTTCTTTTCATTTATATTACATAAATAAACTATTTATAGTTTAGTAGCCTTGTTGGATTGACGCGAAAAACGAAATTATTTTACCGAATGCGCAGCCTTCCGTGATTGAAGTAGCTGACACCCAATTCTTCGATAAGCAATGAAAGACAACCTGTACTGGAAAAATGAGCTTTGTTGAAATGATGTAATTAAAATCGACGCTGCCCAGACTATTAGGCTCATACTCTATTAAATATATATTAAAGATAGCATCTATTAATTATATCATATATATGTATGCTTTCTTTTGGAAAGGTGTCATGCTACTTTTGCTGTGGAGGGGCAATTTGTTTTTTGTTACATATTTAGTAAAATGATAACAACAAATTGAGTGTTTTTTATCTGTATCACCTCCAAAAATAATTCTCCGACTGATGCAATCGTTTCAGGATCCAGTGGCTTGAATGATTTAATTGCAGTAATTAATCGTTGGTTTTTGTTGAGGATGATGATGAACTTCATTTTTCCCATGCCAAAAACTTTGGGGAGAATAAAATTTCTCAGCAACTTTTCCATTTCTAGGTCTACGGAAATAGATGGTTTTGTACGATCTTGTCATATATCGCTGTTATGCTTATTTAAGAGAAAGATAAAAAGTAAAACCATGTATTTTCTAAGTGGCAAATAATTTATGAAAGCCCCTCTCAAGGGACATCAAAACAGTTATAGAACTCAAGAAGTACTAAGGATTATTTTTTATAAAGAAAAGCCACTACTTAAAATATAACAAAATTTATTGTATACTTTGAGATATCTCAGTATGGGAAACAAAAATTATATTCTCAACAACATGGTACAAAAAAGTCAAACAACAAATGTCCAACATTATAAAATGGACAGATATACAAAAAAGTGCAATACATATGTATAATAAGGCATAAAAAGGAACTGTAGTTGGCCAATTGAAATCTTAATTACAAAAACATTAAAGGGAATATTACAAACAAATATAACTTTGTTTACAAGAGAAATTAATAAACAATTTACATTACTGATTGTTTCACGAACAAGCAAACATACAGAACAAAGAGGACTTTTTGCATATCTAATTCAAATTTACAACAACTGATATGCTTCTCATACATATCAGCCAGCATATATATCATACAGGAAAGTAGATAAATAGTTTTCGCACTAGGTATAACGTAGCACTTCGACAAAATTCTCTACATCTCGTAATAAGAAAATCAGACATTGAAATAATTAAATTAGTAAGAGTAACCCTGAAGTGGGTCCATTATTATTGAGGGAATTCCAACACTTAAAATGTGCCTAAGACGATGCAATTGGACAACTACGGAGAACAGGTAGATATCCGGCTACCATAACCTCCTTAAGCATACCTCCGTGTTTGGCCTCAGGGGACACTTGCACTCACTGGTAATCAAAACTATACAAATATTTATAGGTAGAGGAAAATAAAGGAGACAAATTTATACTTTCACTCAGTAATTTTGAACTCAGTTAAAATAATCCACGGTACTGGATTAGGTCTCTCGCTGAAATCGCATAAATTTTTCACTACAACCGTTTTATACCTCCCCATGAATAGATGGGATTCAGGCACGATATATGACCGAAAGCGCCCAAAGCATCACTTGCTATTACCTAGATATTAAACTAAATGGGTACTTTACAATAATTTCGAGATTAAAAATGAACTGTTACATTCAATCTCATCAATATCACCAAGGGATCTATATCTTCGCCCACGCTGACAACAGACTCGTTCGTCGAGGATATTTCGATAGTTTTTGAATAATTAAAACATCGGGATCTTTGGCAGCTTGATGTGCTGTAAAATTGGATTCCTTTTTCTTTCTTAGTGTAGTAATGAAGCGAATCCTACTGTTATATTTGCCAATTTTTTTTCTAACACTTGAACTGACTTGAAGAGTATATAAGAATGACCGACTTGGAAGCAGCACCGCGGGAGGGGGTTAGTGGTAAAACTAGCAACCGGCTAGGTGTACATGGCTGTGTTATGATCGGTTAATAGATGTAATTAGTGAATAAAAGTAATTATTAAATTTATCCGCTATAAACTTCATAATAAGTACTTTTCCGTGAGATTAACATCAAATGGGTAGTTTTTAAAAAACTCATTTTACCCCCCTTTATGACAAGAATGAACCTTTATGACAAGATGGTGGCTAAAGCAGATCTCACGAGGACGAATACTTGGATTCTTAATGAGGGCCCATCACCCTACAATACTGAAAAAAAACCTATGTCTTATGTTTTTTCACTGCTCACAAATCGATAGCTTGTCTGGGGTATTACTATTTTATGGCTTCTTATTAGATACAAATAACGAATTCCAAAGATTTGAATATATCCGTCGAATACAAAAACAGTAATCATATACTATATCCATATGTTTGGAAACTGCCCATCTTTGGTCACAGAATGGTTTGAGTCTTTCTTAAATTAAAATGTTGTATTCAACAAAAACAAGTTATTATTTATGATGCTTGATTTCTTACTTGAGTGTTCGATTATATTGAACTAGTTCCTTGAAGATGTATGATTTTTAAAAACTAGTTACTTCCACTGCATTGGCTTTTGTTCAAAAGCCATATTTACTTTTGATTAATGGACGCGATAAATTACGCCGAGAAATTTAAAATTACCCTTTGAATTGAGTGGATTTCTCTACTACTAAAGAAAATGTTTCTGAACAAAGATATCGCCCTAGTAAGACGTTTGATAAATTTATTTAAAAAATCCAAAAAGGCAGCGCGACTAGCTAGGAATACTGAAATGAATTATCCAAAGAATCCATTGTTTCATTTCGTGTCTGACGGAATGATTTCATTAATTAAAAAGAACTTGAAAGTAAGTTTCTTGGCGAGATCGAGTACAATAAAACTTTAAACCCATTATATTAAAGTTGTTTAAAGTGTACAATTATTATGATGCAATTAGCATTCTAAAGAATGAGCGAATCGACTAGATATATAGGGATTATTAAGTAATATGCCAAACGATTATAGATTTTCTAATAAGCTAATTTTAGGTAAAAATTTCCTTCCGCAATCCCATATTATTCATTTATTTTCAACTAATTTTTTGTTATTTTAGCACCAGCTAATTTTCCGAAAGCAGCCTATTATTATTCACCACTTTAGCATAATGCTCTTTTAGCAGATGGAGTCACCGTCTACAGAACTTTCATCATACTAGCTTTTTCGTAAACAAAGAACATTAAGTTAAATCTCTGATTTCTAACTGGACACTGTCGATGAGTTTAATGAATCTTGCGCAATACAATGTGCAGATTGTGATCAGAGAAAGAGGAAACCTCATTCCATGTGCTATGTCACTGTGAAGACCTAGCGAGACGGAGAATCACACTTTTTGACGAGGAAAAACCTAATAATTATACTAAGCGACCCTTATCAAAACTGTGGAGTCTGATATAAAGTACAAAGCTGGATAAGGAGCTCTAAGAAAAATTAGAATAGGAAAACCGCAATAATGATAACAACGATATAAATAATATTTATCCATGACGATCGTATAATCATTGAATTTTACATTTGACAACGATTGACAAAAAATGATAGTCATTATGCCAACCTAACGTATAATGAACATAACCTCATTCTAACGCACCTTTGATCAATCAAGAACTGGCAATTTTCATAAAGAACGGACGAGTCTATTTTTTCCAAAGGAGAGTCCATGTTTTTGTGTTTGACATTTAAAACATCAAACATAGTTGTACTGTAAACTAACTTTATTTCTTCACTTTTAAATTATTAAAAGAGTTAAAATATACGATAGTCGTGGATAAAGTATATGGTATTCAGCTCGCGTATAATGGCTATTACTCCCTCCGATGATTTACGACACTCACTCAAGGAAGATTACTAATATATACATATATACATCTTACATACATATGCATCAAGAGTAGAAGACATGGTGTTGTATAGACATTTTTCATCAGATTCACGTACACCAAAGGCTGGTGCATTTTTTCGATCATATCTAATGACTTTCTTGCACTATGATATACTTGTAGTCATATCAAATACCAATATAGTGAGTCTGAGTCCCAAAACCGGAAACAAAATGTACCATTTTTAAAATTGATATTTTCTATATCTGACAATTCTTGCTCCAACAAAAAAATTAAAATTTACCTCATGTAGAATTGAGGCATATACGTTCAAGAAGTTTTTATGGTAGCAGGGACAACAGTGGAAAGTTCAATAATCGGAAAAATCAAAAAATAAAAACAAAAAATCTGAAAAATCGTTCAAATTCGCATTAATACATTCATATTAACTTAAAATATTCAATCTCGAAAATTTTAACTTGTAGTGTACTAAACCTTATGGGAATATATAAGCACATTGTTTAGACAACTTAGAACTTAAGCTCCAAGAGCAATAAATTTTCATAAAACCTGCCACTATCATGTCCCCTTGCATGGGTAAAAAATACCTCCAATAATACGAAAAATAAAAATAACCTAAAAATAGTAAAAAGTTTTTTTTTTAAATAACTGGTAACAGTTTTCTTTTTGGACATTTAAATATACTATTCTGAATAGTTTTATCCTTCAATCTATTATTTCCACCCATTTACTCACATAATTAGGGGTTGAAAGTATCCTAAACTACTTATAATTCTTATTTCTTTTTTGGGCTGAAAGAATAATAAAAATATTTATGCTTCATTACATAGTGGTTGCGTATAACCACCTGCTATATGTCTAGAAATGATAAAAACGCTCTTTAAATACAGTTTTGTGACAGTTTCAATGCATCAAAACAATGTCATTATTGACAAGTGTAAAATAAAGAAAAAAGAGTGAAATAAAGAAATTTTATTTCACAGTGTGAAATAAAACTTTTTGGTTTCTATGGAAACAGCAATAGAATTTAGTCTATTTTTACAAAAATATATTGTTTTCTAATTTCAAATGGCGATACAAAAAATTTTGTATATAACTCGAGACTAAAATGTGTTTTCTTTTACAAGTGGGGCGTTTATAATACGAGCCGAAGGCGAGTGCTATAAACCCCACGACCACATTTTAATCCCTTGTTATATAAAATACTATTACTAGATGTACTAAAAATAATCCTATAAAATGACTTTTAATTTAAAAATTTGAACTTTCTGTTTAAAAATTATAATGTATTATTTAGGTAAGTTTATACCTCAAAATTACTATATGTTAATTCTTTACCTCCCCGTAGACTGGGTTAAAGTGTCCTAGACTGCTTAATTGTCGTTTCTTTTTCCAAAGCGAGGATCGCGAGACAACTTCAATTGTTTTCAGTACACTCTTATGATTCAGCTACACGCCAGAGTGAAATAATGAGACTTTCTTTCAAGCTCTTTATATGATTATTTTTAGAATATATAGAAAACGTACGCCATTTTGCTTCCGATTCCGAAACTCGATGCCTACTATGTTTTTATCAGATATGATTGGAAAAATGCTGGTATATCAGGGGGTCGCGGTGATCAAGGTCAATCAGCCTCATTTCTGAATCTGAATCTGAGGTCCGATAGCATAATGTTGATATACATGCGAAATGTGAAGCAGAATCAATAAAATAATTTTATGTTTTATTGAGCTTGTCGTCACAAATTGCAAGTTCAATCTTTCGAGTAATGTTGAGGATTGAAATGACATAATAAAGAAACGTATTTTTTCGTATGTTAGTTTCAAGGACATTATGGCATATTTTTGTGCTGAACCTTACCCGAAGGAAGAAACAAATTGGTAAGTTTAACAAATTTTATTTTTAAAATGATTATGCCCTTATTGAAATTTCTTTGGCAAGTCATTAGAAATTTAAAAAAATAGCTTCTGGTAGTTAGTTCATTTATTAATTTACAGGGATTATTATATTAATACATTTGTAAAAACTTCATGAGCTTCACAAATTGACAGAAAAAATGCTAATTATATAAGCGTACGATGTATCCTCCATCTCCGTAATTATAGCAACTTTAGTGATGTTTAAAAAGAGTGTAATATTTCCGTTTCATTAGAAGGATTTCGGTACTCTTCTTTCTTTGGAGGATTCTGAGAGTCAATGTGTCAAAAATTGTATAAGCAAACTGATCACTTAGTGAAAATAAATCGACGGCATTTTTGCAATTGGTCTCATGTGCCTGACTTACTAGAGATATATCTAAATTTTAAATAAAATCATCAACATGTTTATGTTATAAAACGTATACATGATAGGATGATTTCTTCTAATGAAGATATATTCAATATTGAGAAACGTTTTATCAACGAGGTTGTAAAAATGAACAACATATTCTTTGTTGATAGAAATTTCATAAATATCGAAAATAAACTTGTAATTTGATGCTAATACCTGTTCATCATTGCTCAACCTTAATTCCTTATGTATATGGATCATATCAAAAATTCACAGAGTACAGATGATAAATTTAATGTTGTGATGATATTTCAAATGAGCAACACTAACATCAGTTTTGACACAAACAAATCTGGCAAACCACGAGCAAAATCAAAAAAAATATATTTATAGTATTTCGCATGAGTGTAAAATGCGGGTCATCCAGAGCCTTTAGTGTGATTGCCTGAACACAAGAATTATCTTAAGAAGAATACATTCAAATCAAATATTTTCGCACTTCGGAAAACACAGAAATACAGAATAAATTGAAATTCGACAAGAATGTTAACAAAAGAAGCAGACAGCGAAGGAATGAAAAATATTAAATAACTTGAAATGATATTACTACATAAAGATTAATGTGTATATAATCACAAGCCGACAAAATTTGATATAACTCCAGACCCTAAGACCAGAGTATATATTCCCAAAGTTTGTTGGCGCGCTGAATCCGGATCCGACCTCAGAATTGCTCCACCACCCAAGCAACACACATTGGTATATTTATGGTGTATTATACGTATATTGGGTATATTTTTGGTATAAATATATATAATAAGCATTTTTATATGTAATGTTTATCACGTTCTGAAACCTTAATTTAAAATTAAAACATTTTTGCTGATTTTTGATATTGAAACATACAGTTTTGGTATTTCAATCTTGTTTATTTCAAAATTTTCAATCAATCTTAAAATATTGTTATATCACGTTTCCATTTAACGTTTAATATACGTTATATTGATATTTAAGAAAACCGAATATTCAACGTTACAATATAACTGATATTTCAAATATAATTTTTATATGTTTTTAATAACTTCTTTTATGCGAAATAAATTTTTTGATTGATTTTCACAGTTTTCATTTTTTATTTTGTTTAATGGTTTATCATATACCGGCCGTATACGTTTAAGGCACGGAGATTTTCACGTATATATAACGTATATTCAGAAAATCGGACCGATTTTAATGCTTTTATTGTACCAAACTGTGTTGCTTGGGCACATTAGGTATTCGAGATATTCTAATACATATAACACGATTTTTCACTATATTTAGGATTATATTATTTCAGGAATTAATTCTTCTCAACAAAACTCGTTACGGCATATGAAAGTACTATTCTTCCCCATCAAAATGCATTTTGAATTTTTCAGATATCTTATTTCATGCATACCGCACTTTTCTAAATTTAGAAATCTGACATCATCTCTTAGCGAAAAATTCGAGTATATGGCGGAGTCGCCGGTGATACACCCGTAAAAAGTCGTTATATCATCTTAGGTTATTAAATAAATATAAATTTCGGTCTCAAAAGAGTTTAATGTTTTAGATTCGAAACATAATTTTTTGTTATTTCTAAATTGTTATTTTTGTTATTATCATATCCATTAGTGATTATATTTATATGTGAGTGAGTACGCTACATATACTTCCCCCCTGCAAAAGAGAAACCAACCTACCAAAGTATCAATTTTAAAAATTAGATTTAAAAATAAAAGTCAGATTTGACTTATAAATGACGTTAGTAAAATGAAGAAATTAATCCATAACAATAATCTATATATTCAATCATACGTAATTAATCCATTTAATATTTTTCAATTTATGGAATTAATCCATGTTTATTCAATTAAAGAATATTTTTGGAAAATAGAATGAAAATGAAAGTTCACAATCTGGCGTAAATAGCATCAAGATGAGCATCTTTCATTAATTAAAAATGGAATGTTAAAATAGCAAATAATTAATAAATTGATACGTTGATAAGATGGTTTAATGCAGGGAGTAATATAAATAAAGTACTTACCTACACAAGCACAAGATAAAAATAATTGTACAATGTTCTGGATGAAACTTGAGGTTGTCTTGCTGGAACTTGTAAGTGATGCCATGTTGTATCAGCTGCCGGTGGAGTGGATGATGTGGAGGGCGTCTGGACATATTGATAAATATATAATTCGTTATACCATTAAACATATATTCTAGTGATTTAGAATTACACAGCCCCACAAAAAAAAAGTTCTGTACCAGAGACGTGAATACATAGATTTGGTGTATTTTTTTATGCTGAATCCGAATCCGCGGCCAATAGTTTTTTAGTAAAACGCAAAAACATCCCCTAAAATAGAGTGATACGGTAAAGCTTTATAATGAAATGCAACAATTTGTAATTACTTTGAGAAAATATTTTAAAATAAGATTTTGAGCATTAGAAAAAAATATATGCAAATTAAATCCATACCCACCCTCAAGATCAAATAACGAATGTTATAGTGCAAAACAATGTGAAAAGCCATAGCCTCGTAGTTTGTAATTCCAAATGTACAAATGTAGGTTGACAGACAATATACCTAGTAAAGAATATAATATAATCTTATTTTTAAGGGGCTTGAAATCACCTCTGCGGACCTAGGTATTTCTTACCCCTTTGAGTCACATATTTTTCTATTCAATGGTTTGGTCTAAATTTTGTTACCGCGGATTTTTGGGGTCGCTGATTACGAATCTGAAGTCCGAATCCGAAAATTAGTGAATAAAAGATGGCGGATCCAATATGGCGAATGTAAAAATCGGAAAAGCATTCAAAATTTGAAGATTATGGCTGAAACTTGTTACTCGGGGTTTTTGGAATCGCTGCTGATCACGTTTCTTCGTAGACGCCTATTTGGTAAAAAAAATCGCGCTACATTTTAAATATCCTACGGAAACATATTATATCTAGTCGATATTTTGGGCACCTATTTACATATATTCTAACCAGAATAATTACTATAAATCAATTTCCGTAATAGTTACCAACTTAAATCTATCTTCATTATCTTAAATACTTTTAACAAACGTTAAAATATCAAACTGACAGATGTCTCACCGACAGATGTCAAACGGGATAAACGTCACTTTGACAGATGTCAAACTGGCAGATATCAACCTGATAGAGGTCAATTCTGAAGTCGAATTTGGATTCAGTGCACCAAAAACCTTCGAGAAAGGATAGTCTGGTCTCAGGGTTTGAAAAATATCGGCCTGTAAATTGTTCTGAAGATATTAGTACAACATGGTATATAATGATAAAAGGAGAACTTATCATAATTAATACTGCTTAAAATAAAAATATCAACAGTTCTGTGTAAGTAGTACCTATGGATATGAGAAATACAGTCTCATTGCGGTTTAATTAATAGTCACTGTAAATTAAGCATATTTTTACAAGCTTTTATTTAACTTGGCCTCTTTGTATGTTAGTTAGTATGTTTAACTTTAAATCTTGCAAGTCAATTTTGAATCACTTAACGACGCGCAATTGAGCTGAAATTTTGCATACACGTGTAGTTCTGATGACAATATGTGGGTATGGTATGGTATCAGAAAGTGTGTTTTTTAGTTTTAACACTATATTAATAATAATAATAATAATAACTAAGACTGAAATAAAAATTCAAAAATTAAATTAAATGTAAAAAAACTTATTAAGGTGAACTGAAACAAAACAAAAAGTAAGTTATGTTAAATTAGTTGTTTTAAAAGCTTACTACTTACAATTGCTGGCAAAAAAAATTAATGCCTGTATAAACTTCTCGCTCGGTACAAGCTTTTAAGACAATTAGTTCAACATAACTTATTTTTTTCATTTTAGTATACAAATAATAATAAAAGCTTGTTTTTAAGTTTTTTTTACATTTAATTCTTATGTTAAGTTCATCTAAATACACTTTCATCGGGGATCTTTATGAACGCTGCAACGATATAACACCACTAGTGGACTCTATCAAAGTTACATTTGAAAAATTTTATCAATTTAAACTAGGTGACAGCTCATTAACAAACAACGTCATGCGCATCAGAAAACATAATGCATAATTTAGAATAAAACCCTAATTACCAATCAGGCGTTGCCCAACTTCCGGCTACCTAACTAGTCAATAATCTACCATCCATGTTCATACAACTTCCAACTCTTTTCTACCCTTCTTCTTTTTCATTTGAACTCCTTTACACTGCCACAGTTTTGAATGACTAATAAAAATGTTTGAAAAATAGAGCAATTTAAACACAAAATTATGCTACATAATTTAACCTCATGTATTTCCTCATCGCAAGAAAGAGTCCTCTAATTCGTAATATTTTCCTATCCATCACTGATACTTTAATACATATTTTATAATAGCGTCTTTTGCATGTATTAACTATCTTAAGTAACTTTTCTTTATACCTAATCCTAAATATATGTTGATATGCCTACCACGAAAGCAGTTTGTTTTAGCTTTTTAGTCTAGTCAACGAACGCTCTAAAAGTGCTTGCAGACAGACTTTTCACCCTAAAGAATTCATTTCTGGGAAGTGTTTGGCGGGCTTTGGTGATGATTACATCAAAAGTCCCCTTCCCTACGGTGTGAGCTAACTCCGTAGCGTAGCAAAATGTGTGACTTTCCTTGGCTTCTTGCTTCTATCTCTTGAACGGTCGGTCGTAGCTGATTAAATTTTCAACAAGTCTGTTTCTTTACGTTATTTCTATATTTCTAATCGTTTAAGAGATATTCTGTTGGTGAATAGTAATATGCACTAGTTGTGCTTACTATATTATATTATTGGTTTGTAATATAAGTATGCTATTGTCAGATTTAATTAATAATTCGTATGTCAATATAATTTAATAAAACATTATTATATATCCAATCAAGACTATTTTCTTATACAAATTGACGAAAGATCCCTCAACATTCCATCAGGTTATGTGCCCAGACCATACTGTGTATTGATAAAATTCTGCGTGACGAATTTAAGGCATATTTGAAAAAGGAATTTGATTTGTTACTGGATGGTGATACCGAAGTTGAGAGGGACTGTGAATTTCCAGGATTGGAAATTCCAAGTAAAGAATTATTTGGAAAATAAGGATCTTTGGTCTGCTGTTACGCCAGTTCGTGATGAAAGTGGTAGACTAATAGGAGTTAATGCTGAAAAATACAGACTTGCAAGAACATCTGTTTGTATGTTGGTGGATTCCATATGTTTTTCGAAATTAAGAACAGCACAAACTGCACTCGAGGTGTGGACTAAACTATGCGATGCTTATGAGGACAAAGGATGGGGCAGGCGTCTGAGACTACAACGTAACTTATGGCATTGTAAATTGGAGTCGTGTAAGTCAATAGATAATTATTTGACAAAGATAATAAATCTTGCTCATCAACTAGAAAATATCAACGCAAAAGTAAGTGATGATTGGTTGATTTCCATAATTCTTGGTTGTTTAAGTTTGAGGCTTTTATTGATACACTCGATACCCTTGATTACACATTGTTACACTCAAGGATCCTATTACTGTTGATGAACTGACTGGAAAACTTTTGTCAATGGATGACAGAAAACATATCGAGTCAGATCGTGTAGCACTATATACAAGTGGAAAGAAGAAGTATTTCAAATCATGGAAGACCAAAGATATCAGCAAGAAATATGAGAGGGTGATAGGCAAGGTGATAGCAAGAAATTTGTTTTTCGTTGTTATCGTTGTCATGGAGAGAACCACATGGCATCAGATTTCCTGGAGAAAGAAGACTATAAAAGGAAAGAAATATCTTCCGATAAGAAAAGAGTTGGGTTGCTCACTGCCATGTCAGCAAGATTACAACCAGAAACATGGTACATAGACAGTTGCTGCCCGAACCATGTAACATATGACCGTAACAACTTCTGTGATTTTTCATTTAAAGGAGCAGGTTTAAGTATAATTGTAGCAAATAATCAAGTAATTCAATCTGTTGGAAGTGGGAATGTGCCAATAAAACTTCCAACTGTAAATTATGTCAATAGAATCTCTGATGTTTTATATGTACCAGAAGCTGCAGCCAATCTTTTATCCGTTAGTAGTACTATTCGCAAGGGTTTTAATTTATTTTTCTGTGAAGAGGGCTGTATGATATTTCGAAGGGATAACTGTTCTATAACTGGTGAATTAGTTACAGTTGCAAAGGAAGTAAATGGGATATATGAATTAAATGTACAACCTTGAGATGAGTCTGCAGGAGTTAGCTGTGTTGCTACAAGTGAGTCTGACAAGAGGAGTGAGTCTGAATTATTGTGGCATGACAGACTGTGTCATTTGAATCAAGAGGATATGGCAAAACTAAAGATTAGTAATTCTGAAGTTAACTTTGGTAAATCTGAGGAAAAGTTACAGTGTGTATCATGTGTAAGAGGAAAGATGAGTAAACAACCTTTTCCACTCAGTGAGGCTAGAGCTAGCAGGAGATTAGAATTAGTTTATGCTGACATTTGCAGCCCGATGGAACATAAATCTTTTGGGGGTGCAAGATTTCTTTTGTTGATAGTGGATGACTACTCTAGAAAATTGTTTGGATACTTCCTGACGACCAAAGTTGATGTATTAAAGTATTTTAAAGAGTTCAGAGTCTTTGCAGAAAAGAAAACTGGCGAGATTTTAAAATGCTTAAGGAGCGATAATGGAACTGAGTTTTGTAACAGAGAATTTAAGTCTTATCTTTCTGCAACAGGCATTAGGCATGAAAAGAGTGTACCTTATTGTCCAAATCAAAATGGTAGAGTCGAGAGAGCCAATCGAACTGTGACTGAGTCTGCTCGTACCATGCTACAACGAGCCAACTTAGATAAGCGTTACTGGGCTGAAGCTGTTAACACTGCCATTTATGTGAGAAACCGGTGTCCTTGCAAAGCCATCCCAGAGACCACACCTGAGGAACTATGGTCTGAGAAGAAAAGTGAGTTAACTAATCTAAGAGTATTTGGTTGCACAGCCGAAGTACATATTCCTGAGCAAAAAGGAAGAAATTTGATCCTAAGTCAGTTCGAAAAATCTTTGTGGGTTATGCAGAGGGGTCAAAAGGGTATCGTCTTCTAGATATGAATCATACAGGCATGTTGACCATTGCACGAGATGTTGTGTGCTATGAAAATATTTTTCCGAGCCCTTCCGGGAAAATATTTTTCCGAGATGTATGATGTATACATTGTACCTATGCAGGTCTCTACCATACTGGACGTGGATGACAAACAGCATATAGTAGAGGCAGAGATATAACCTGAGACGGAAAGTGATATAGTAGATGTACTACAGGCAGACATACAGTCTGAAACAGAAAGTGATGAAGTTGAGAGACAAGCCAATCACGATACGAGACAGGAACGAAGGTATCCATTACCTGTGAGAGAAGAGAAAGTGTACCATGATCATGTCATGTATGCTTGTGTGAATGGAGAACCTGAGACTGTATCTGAAGCCTTATCATGCAATGATAAAGCAAGGTGGAAAAATGCCATGCATGAAGAAATGGAGGCATTGGAACAAAATAACACGTGGGATCTAGTTGATTTGCCAGCAGGTAAAGAGCCAGTAAAGTGTAAATGGATATACAAAATAAAGCATGACAGTGAAGGAAAAGTAACTAGGTACAAGGCACGTTTAATTGCAAAGGGATTTACCCAGCGCTATGGGACAGATTATTTAGAAACCTTCTCGCCCGTAGTTAGATACAGTACATTGACATTGAGATTACTACTTTCATTAGCTGTCACTTATGATTGGGAAATAAGCCATTGGGATTTGGTCACTGCTTTTCTGCATGGTAGATTAAATGAGGAAATATACATGGTTCAGCCTGATGTAATGGAGGTGTCTGGCCAGGAAAACAAAGTCTGTAAGCTTAATAATGCCCTTTATGGATTAAAACAAGCATCTAGAATATGGTATATGGAGCTAGACTCTGAATTGAGAGGTATGAAATATGAGCAATGTGACAGTGAACTATGTGTTTATGTGAAGAGAAATCAGAATAAGAACTATATACTAATAGTAGCAATATTTGTTGATGATATCTTTGTGTTTGGTAACGATTGTCATGAAAAGGCGCTGTTACTAAGAAAATTGTCATGTAGATTTCCTATAAAAGATATAGGAGAAGTCAGATCGTCATTGGGAATAAGGGTAACAAGAGAAAAAGACAGAATAACGTTGTATCAAAGTAACTATATTCAACAGGTAATAAGTAAATATGGCATGAGTGATTGTAAAGGAGCTGTAACTCCTATGATAGTAGGACTAGACTTGTCACAAGGAGATTGTGATGTCAATTTTACGTATAGAGCCCTGGTTGGATGCCTAATGTATATTGTGATAATTACTCGTCCAGATATGTCATGCAGTGAGTGTACTGTCAAGTTTTAACAACTACTATGGAACAGATCATGTTAAGGCTGCAAAACGAGTGTTGAGTTATCTGAAGAGAACTGCTGATTATTGTTTAGAGTTCACTAGGCCAAGTGATGTTCCAAAATTGACTGGTTATGTAGATGCCGGATATTCAAGAGAATGTATGTCCTATAGTGATATTGTTTTCACTCATGGTAATAACGTAATATCGTGGGAAAGCAGAAAACAAGGTAGCGTATCTATATCGAGAACAGAGGCAGAATATAAAGCGTTAACTAATGGGGCACAGGAAAGTATTTATTTATCTAATTTCTTGGAAGAACTATTGAATAAGAAACAGATGACTCTTATTATATACAATGATAGTCAACCAGCCCAGAAACTGGCAAAGAACCGAAAATTTAGCAAGCGCTTAAGGCATGTAAAAACTATTTTTTTTTTAAGGAAAGCAATAGAGAATGGTCAAGTTCAGCTTGTATATATGCCTACTGAGGTGTTACTAGCGGACCTTTTAGCCAAACCTTTAGGAGGTACCAAGACAGCTGAATTTAGAGAGAAATTATGTGTTAAACTTAAATGAAACTTTATTTTAGCCAACTGCTCATATTAAAATGGGGTGTTGGTGAATAGTAATATGTCCTAGTTGTGTTTACTATATTATATTATTGGTTTGTAATATAAGTATGTTATTGTCAGATTTAATTAATAATTTCGTATGTGAATATAATTTAATAAAACATTATTATATATCCAATCAAGACTATTTCCTTATACAAATTGATGAAAGGTCCCTCAACATCCCATCATATTCACTATCAAAAATCTTTCTTACATGTCTTACGTGTCTTCTCAGCTTCTTCGATTTGCGCAGGAGAGGAATTCTGGTCCGTAAAGACTTGAACAGCAGGTTAAATGTCACAGGATTGTTTGTAGAGCTTTAAATAGTTCATTTTGCCTTTTCGCTGCAGAGCTTGTGTCTTAACTGGTGAAATCATGTATGAAAATTAAGACCAAGGTGTTGAAGATTCTTAGACGAGAATGTGGCGGTTTTCATTTTCCCATGGCGTGGAATCAGAAACATAATGTTACGGTCCTCTGGTGTTAGTACCATTACTATAACTACAAGATCAATGTCCTCACCAACTTTGACAATGTTTTTTGCTTGTTTCTGAATTTTTGTGGACACAATCAAAGTATCGACATCATCTTCAGCCAAATAAAATATTAAATTATACATGCATTTGCCGTAAACCCATTACTTTAGGCGCTAGGAGTCAAAGTTTGCCAAAAAACGTAGTGTAAAAACTTTTTTCAAATAAAAGGTCGGTTTTTGATTCTTAAGCAGTTAACTTGTTGGAAATTTAAGCATCTTTAATTTTGTATAGGTCCATTTTTTCGCTACGAACCGTTCAACAGATATAAGTAAAAAAACCAAAACAAGTTACAAATTTTTCTGTTACACATCCCACGAAGAAAATCTTTAAATCTTTAGAATCAAAAAGTCTGTCTACAAACCCTTATTTGCCTACCATTTTAACCTACCTTTTGACCATTTTAATTGATTCTGGTCTGAACTAGCTTCGTCTCGTCCAGCCAATCAATTGCCATGGCGTTTCGCACGTGGATATCTGGCTGGCTCCGGTGCACATACAGTTGGTTGCAAAATTGTGTAGGACAATAATTTATTTGTTAAGCCTCCCTACCATTTAATGTAATTCAATTAATACGGGACAAAACTCCATTAAATCAATTGAAATGTAATTCATTTGATGGAATTTTGTCCCATATTAATTGAAATACATTAAATGGTAAAGAGGTTTACAAAACGGTTTGTCCTATACATTTTTGCAACCAACTGTACTTATGCAGGAAAATATTATTTTTATTATTCAATTTAAAATAAAATTTGACTAATGGATTGAAATATTTTTTCTAATCCTGTTGCAAAATATCTGTTTTTGAGATATCATTTGAGTTTTGAAAATGTTTCTTTTAAACTAATTATGAAAGTCATTATGAGCACTTAAAAAGGAGACATTGTATTTCCGAAACGACAGTGAAATTAAATATTATTTATACATTTATTCTTTTTTATTTTGTCTCATAAAAAAGTTCTAACCCCTAACGGATCCTTTGGGGTAAGAATCACAGGTGTAGAAGTTATTTTTCAGAGCAATTCTACTATTTTTTAAATTTAGTTTATTTCATTAGGAAATTCACATAAATACAAAAACGAGGCTGAAAAACCCGTTTATATATTTCTAGGCTTATCGTTTCATTGCATATAGTTTACCTCTAATAAAATGCAAACGGTCGGTATATTAAATTGCATCAATATAAATTTATTCACTAAAGCCACGCCAAAATCGCTATTTTCTTTATAATAATATAATTTGCTAAGTCAAATCAGCAATAAAAATTCAAATAAACCGATAACAAAGTAGGATATGCAAATTTATAACAAGTTGGCTTTGCACACGTTAGTGAAAAACTCATAAAAATGCACGTATACCTTTAACCTCATTCGAGATCGTCGCTTACACAAGTTTTCCATAAGCGAATACCAACTTTGTTGTTTTATTTGCAATTTTGTCACGCTCTGTGTTAAAATGCTAGTAAGCCAAAAAATTTATTTAAATCCTTAAAATGCCTATTCATAATTCCTTGAGTCTAATTACTGAGTTTCAAGTAACCTTATATATCATTCTCAGATAACGAAATAAGAAAGTGTCCTTCCTAGTGCAGTTGAATTGACGACAACAATCCACCTGAAGTATTATTGTTGATTCTTATGTATTATGACCTCCTAATTACGAAAAAAAATATTTGTGCCCAAAAATTCCTTGTGCGTCAAAAGTTATATGCACTTTCTGACGCGCTTTCATGCATTTTCAACTTATCTGCTTAATATATTTTGTACTAGTAATCAGATGGGAATTTTAAAAAGACTGTCTTTTTCGGAATAAAATTCTTAAAAAACATAGACTTGTTCGATATGTATTGGTCAATCTGCCATCTTGAAAAAAAATAGAAAACAACAAAAATGGCCGAAAGAATCAAAATTGATTATCTTTTCTATAAGAAGGAGTAATTTCACCAAAGTTGGCAAAAATAAACTCATTTATGGTCAAATATAATGCACCAATCCCGGACGCCGTATGTCAAATAGAACGGTCAAAGATGGCGGACGAAATAAAATTTTTAATTCTTCGTCAATTATCAAGGAGGCATTGTACGTCACTTTTTTATTTTTCAATTGTACGTTATTTTATATACGTTTAGGGGATAGAATTCATTTTTTTAATTATCAAAAAAGTACATTTTTACAATTTTCAAAAATTCATTTTCTTTGACCTTCCTTTTTTCTCACCCAATTTACTTACTATAGAAAGTCTCGTATGACTATAAAAATTTAATACAAACCTAAACTTCATTAATCTGAAAAGGAAAGGGCATAGCAGGATAAGCATGTAAAATCTGTCCCCAAACAAAATTTCGTTTGTTATCAACTATCAACAAGCCTGTAGTAGAATTTCTACTATAAGGGTTGAACTTCGCCTTTAATTTCCAATCCATTATACTAGTTACTCCCTTAAAATGTAAATTCAAAGGAAATAATAAAGACGTTTATTATTATTATTATTATTATTATTTGAAGGGGCTTACTCTATTTCCCAAAATTTCATATCCATATTGGAAGAGTGGTGAAGGTTTTTCTGATATTCGTTTTTTATAATTTTCTCGTATACCGTTGTACGAAAAAATCCGAAAAAATTCGCAGTTGTTAGTTACATGTTGGACTATTTACCCAATTTTGTTCATAATTTTCAAATGCAAATTTCGTATGCAAAAAAAATTGCAAATTTTTGCATACAATTTTTTTTAAGAAAGTACGCCACTCTGAATTTTTCGTAAATTACTCATTTATCAAGGCCTATTCTCAAACTATTTTCATATTTTTAAAAAATGTGGATGATAGTTAAAAAAACGAAAAACTGCATTACCGACCATTCTCTTATACGCGCCTCACTACACTATCATTTGGACCCATGTCTTGTTAACAAATATATAGGATGTTTCATTAATAATTGGACACACGCTAACTGGAGAATCTAAGAAACAAAAATTTATGTATTACATCATGCTAGCCCGTGGAGGGCGCCTGATACCTGACGATGAATATTTTTTCTCTTTCTTTTTACGAAACGTAGTTTCGGCCCTATTTTTAATTATTAATAAAATAAATTTATTTTCAATTTTTATGAATGTAAAATGTAAATTCTCTATTTATATTTTTTGCTTTACCTTTTTTCCTCCGCGAGACCACGTGACAATCAAGCGTGTGGGTGGCTTGCGAGAAAACATATTTTTAAAACTCTCTCTCTAAGTGCTCGTCTCCATATACACCATATGTATTTATTCTTTCTGTGATTTACACTTAATTGTTTATTTTAAATTGAATCTAGTTGTGTTATTATTGTGTTCTGTGAGGGTCCAGGTTGCAACCGAGAAGCCACCATTGAACTCCGGAAACTGCAATTAAGGTAAGCCATTTGTTCCTGTCACGTTTCGTTGGCGTTAATAAATTAAAATTCTCAAAATTATAAAGTTAGAGTTTACAGTCAATTCTCGTACATATTTTTGCTGCAACCTGGACCCCTCACAGAACACAATAATAACACAACAACGTTCAATTTAAAATAACCAATTAAGTGTAAATCACAGAAAGAATAAATATATATGTGTATATGGAGACGAGCACTTAGAGAGACTAGAAAATCTCATGCAGGAGTCATTTCTACGTAAAAAAAGGTACACTTGATGGAACTTGATAATTCCAACCGTTTTCGAGAAAACTGCCGCATAGATCTCAAAAATTCTTTGAAAACAATCCCAATTTGAAAAGGAAAAATTGTATTTATTAAAAAGTGTGGTTTGGTGACGTCTTAGTTCTGTCAAAATGTTAAACTAATGAAATTATACGCAAATGTCAGAACTGAGACGTCATCAAAGCACACTTTTCAGTAAAAACAATTTTTCCTCTTCAAATTGGACTTGTTTTGAAATAATTTTTGAGATCTGTGCGGCAGTTTTCTCGAAAACGGTTGGAACATCAAGTTCTATCAAGCGTACCTTTTTTACGTAGAAATGACTCCTGCCATGAGATTTTCTAGTTAAGTGCCACTACGTTTCATAAAAAAAAAAGAAAAAATATTCATCATCAGGTATAGCTCATGAGGCGCCCTCCACGGGATAACGTGATGTAATACATAAATTATTGTTTCTTAGCTTAAAAAATGTTTCCTTACCAAATTGGGAGAAAATCGAAGAGATATTGCAAAAAAAGAAGAAAAACTTTGACACCCTGTATCTCAGTAAGGAGGCACATTTTATCTAAGTGTTTCAGTTTAAATCTTCCTATTTTGAACTAAGGATGCTCCAGTTAGCATATGTATATGTGTATATTATAATAATTGGTTATTAATGAAACATCCTGTATATTTGTTAACAAGACATGCGTACAAATGATAGTGAGGCGCGTATAAGAGAATGGTCGGTAATGCAGTTTTTCATTTTTTAACTATCTTCCACTTTTTTAAAAAATATGAAAATAATTTTAGAATAGGCCTTGATAAATGAGTAATTTACGATGAAAAATTCAGAGTGGCCTTCTTTCTTGAAGTGCCAAAAAATTGTGTGCAAAAATTTGCAAATTTTTTTTGCATACGAAATTTGCATTTAAAAATTATGAAAAAAATTGAGTAAATAGTACAACATGTATGTAACATCTGTTAATTTTTTTGGATGTTTTCGTACAACGGTATCCGAGAAAATTTAAAAAAACGAAAATCAAAAAAAACCCCACCACTCCTCCAATATGGCGACTGCCGGCTTGAAATTTTGGGAAAATCATATTTAGGGTAAGACCCTTCAAATAGTTGATAGCAAACAAAATTTTGTTCGGGGACATGCTTATCCTGCTCTGCCCTTTATTAGGCATACGCATGGTAATAATAGTAATATATGAATATATGATCAATAATCAGAACCAAGTAATCAAGACTAGAGTAGTATTATTTTTGATGGGTATGTCGATGAACAGAATAGTACTAAGAATAACGAGCGCATTCGTCATTTAGAAAAAAGTTTACGTAGATATTTCAGCCACAAGTAACATTATGAAATTCTCGGTTATAGACCAGGCAACGAATGATTATAGAGGGGAATTTTAGGGACAGAAAATTTGACTTCGGAACTTTGTTTGGACTAGTCTGGAGATGAACATATCAAAAATCCCCACTCCTAGATGGTGTGCAGAGGGGAGGGGCACTTTAAAGTTCCCATTCTCGAGATATCCGCCCTCAAAATTCGGAAATTGCGGAAAGCAGAACAACATATGTAAGTAGTGATTCTTGTAGCAAATTTTGTCAGCTTCAATTTTGTACAGAGTGGTCAAGCCGCTACGATGCAAGTTTCCGAGATATAAGCGAAAAACCAAAAAATGGGACCTTTAAACTGCCTCCCTCCCTCCCCCGCTCACCACCTAGGAGTGGGGACTTTTGATATGTTCATCTCCAGATTAGTCCAAACAAAGTACCGAAGTCAAAAATAAAATTCAACATTTTTAGCCTATCAAAATATGAGGACTTAGCTTTAGTCCATAATATCTTTGCTGAAAGCGACCGCAGATTGGATCTAAAGAACGCCAACGTACCCATCACATTATATTGTGTGTCTCAGAGCGCGTATATCATAAGATGCTCTGCTTTGCGCGATAGATTGGCGGACTGTTTTAAGCGTTACTACAATCGAAAAGAAAAAAAAGTGACGTACAATGCCTTCTTGATAATTGACGAAGAATTAAAAATCTTATTCCGTCCGCAATCTTTGACCGTTGTATTTGACATATGGTGTCCGGGATTGATACATACTTGACCATAAATGAGTTTTATTTTCGCCAACTTGGTGAAATTACTCCTTCTTATAGAAAAGACATTCAATTTTGATTCTTTTAGCTATTTTTGGTGTTTCATATTTCTTTCCAAGTTGGCGGATTGACCAATACATATCTATATTTTTAAGAATTTTATTGCAAATAAGTCAGTATTTTTAAAATTCCCATCCGATTACTAGTACAAGATATATTATGCAGATAAATTGACAACGCGTGAAAGCGCGTCAAAGAATGTATATAACTTTTGACGCACAAGGAATTTTTGGGCACAAACATTTTGTCCTGATCAGGACATAAGAATCAACAATATTTCAGGTGGAATGTTGTCTCCGAAAAAAAATAAATTAAATCAATTCGACTGTACTATTCCGTATTTTCCTAGATGTTAATTTCCTTATTTATTATTAACATTTATGGTTAAGTTAAAATATGAAAGTGCTATAATGGTGGATGATTATGATAAAACTAAACATTTCAAAATTAAATACGTCATTGATACGATGTCATTTGACATTTGTTGAAACTTTAAAAAGATTATCTGTATCACATTATGGAGGTTTTGATTTCGGAAGTGCAAAGAAGAAATGTCGGTGATGATACCGAGATAAGGAGGTAGTGAAAATTCACTGTAACTCGCCTTGTTACTGTATATTTTGTGAACACTTTTCCATTCATTTTCATGTTTTTGTTATAATTTTGTTTCAGTAAACTTATTTTCAACTGTAAAAGTGAAAACGTCGAGAATTATGCCATTGCTGAACTCAAAAGACAATCAAATTCCTATTATTAAGTATGCAGAATCATCTTTGTGTTCTAATTAGTGGCAGACTTACCGCAAAAGTCTGGGGTGAGAGATTTAAGCGCACTGAATTCAAAGCACACTAACATTTGCGTTAACTTGGTCGACTGAGAATTATTATTTCTCTGGTCTCAGACCTAATACAAACATTTTCTATTCATTTTATTACAAATATTAATGTTTCTCGGTTAAGTTAGTATTTTTCGTCTGTTTCTTTTAATGCTTGCGCATGTATTTTTAAATTTTTTTAGATATAACTTATGAATTTTCATTTCGTAGAATTCCAGTTGACGCATTTTTCCACCCTGTAATTGGTTTTATACGGTAGGTAACGAATCTTAAACAATTTTGAATATACAGTTTGAAAAATTAACGCAGGTAAAATATCAAAAAAATAGCTTGGAAAAGGAAAAATTAGTGAGTAACTGAAAATTTGGAGGTTCGTAGGTTTCACTTTTGATATTAAGAAACCGATGTGTCCCTAACTCTCAATGTTACAGAAGGGGGTTTTTAAGATTACAAAAGAGTAAAATAATATATATATTTTTAAATATCTCGGAAAATATGCTTTTTTTAAGAAAATCTTATTTAGTGGATAGCTGAGTCAAACGTACGTATATACAAATTTTGCGCGCCAGTTATTAGAACAAAGAGAAGTTTAAATATGTAAACCTACACAAACGGACAATTAAATATTCCATTGTCATTTGCTTGAGTCAAGGCACTCTTTTAAATACACAATCCCGTGTAAGAATGGATTTTCATTAGAATTTTTATTTCTTGCGGGAAAAATTCAAAATGGAGTGGTTCCAAGCAAAATGAGACACACTGTATATTCTGAAAATGTATCAGTGTCTGTCGTGTCGAAATATAGGTTAGATTAGAATGCCTCTGTCCCTACTCTCCGTTTTTATGTCATCCTCTTACCGGTGCCTCGTGCGTGATGTATTATAAATGAAGTGGCCATGGAGGCACCTTGACGTGAAATGTATAATCCCTGTTCAATAATCCCTGATGTGTAATGTCACATTATTTGGTTCTTCGTGTCAAGTTAGTAGTTGTACATCCAATAAAAATATTATTGTTGTTATTATCATAAAAAACATTTTGGCTGACATCCAAAGTCAACAAAGAAAAAATGGGGGTATGAAAGTACCCCACCTTCAACTGCTGTATCTCGAGCAAGATACAAAGGTCAAACGCCAAATTGAAATCAGCTCTCAGTAAAAAGGAGATTTTATGTAATAACAATATTTTTCGAGATATTTAAAAAATGCATTTGGCACCCCTTTATATCCCTAAAAGATATCCTCCGGTACCCTTTTGAATTAATGACTTATCGGTTTCTTAATAAAACAAAACTCCAAATATTCATTGACTCCCTAGTTCTCTTTAAAAAAAATTCCCTTCTAATTTTCTTCTTTCTTGTTACGAAAACTAGCATTTGCATGTTTCCTTACCTAAACAAGTTTTATGAAAATTTTTTGTCATATTCTCTCCCATCTTATCATTTTTTGACCTTATCAGTCAGAAATAGACTAATATATAAAGATAAATGGCTCTGGGAAAGCGAGATGATAACACCCACGGCCAATAAACCATACGGTTACCTCGATCAGCAGCTTTAGGACGAGAGCGACGCGGGGGGCGGAAAATCAAATGAAAGAGACAGACATATCTGATTTCCATGCAAAAGACAGAGACAAAGATGCCCGTAGTGTCTACCGCTGACGTAGGCTGTAGACCCTACCGGAGTCTCTGTATCTGTCTTTTGCACGGAAATCAGATAAGTCTGTCTCTTTCATTTGATTTTTCGCCCCCCCGCGTCTCTCTCGTCCTAGAGCTGCTGATCGAGGTAACCGTATGGTATATTGACCGTGGATAACACCAACAAAGAGGACGCCTTCTATAACATTTAGTGAGACACACCTAGCAGGTAATTGCAGCGAATAGCAAAAGGAGACCAACCAGAAAAATGCAGAGGTTTATAAAATTTCCGTTCAATAGGACGTACAAATGTGTAAATGAAATGCATTATATAATACCTATTGAAAAGTTACAGCTTCAATATTCTCAAATGCAATGGTCAATATATTTTTGCAACAAATACACAGATTGGATGGAATTATCAAAAAAGTAATAAGAAGCAATTTGACTAAACCACGAATAAATTTTCTGAATAAACATGAAAATAAAGTAAGTGCAACACGGTGTATATCAAATACAATTTTACAATTTGCGCCAAATTAGTCAAAAATTACTACTGCCTATAAGATTTATCACTGAGATATAATTCCATGTTTAAATTAACAAGTCAATAGTCAGGTAACAAGTACAGCCGAAATATCAATTTAACTGATGTCTGAAATAAACAAAGAATCTAACGTAACCGCTCTTATATATTCAAAGTGTTAAATTTTGTTTATAGTAGACCTTGTAAACTTAATCTACTTTTATGGTTCAATTTTTATACCGAACAAGTCATATTTCCTCGTAATATTCTACTTTGTGAGGGCATTCAGTGGCGGTAAGTAGGATTTTCCAACATTCACATATATTCTTCTTTAGTATTCATAACACATAACGCCTTTAGTACCTCAATCAAAGGTAGTGGAGTTCGCGTTTTTCGTTTAGCGAATCGTAATTTTTTTTTATATATGATATTATGAAATTCTCGAGTTAAAGAACATAGCTCGAGAAAACCGGTATTCTGCAACATAAATCAAAGGCACTGCAAATGACGTATAAATTGTGTACAAAAATAATTTTATAATCTGGGAGGAAGCGAACAATTCTGGGTAGGTAATATAAACATAATTTAACCAGTATTATAATATAATAGGTAAATGGAAGTAACAGTTTAATATTAACTGGGAAAAGACTGTCTACGGACTGGGGGCTTGGACTACTCACTAGCGTCTAGTTCCTTATATGTCACTACTTGTGAAGAAGTGCGCAAGGCACAAATGTTCTAGGAAAACATTAGTAGATGATTAATTATTTCTTTATTGTCTGAGTTAGGAATAATGTATTTTATGGGTCTGTAGAATTTGTATTGGCAGACAAATTATGTTTCATATTTTATTTATATATTTTTTTCTGTGGTTATTGTCGATGTGAAACAAATTTTTAACATATATTTATTAAATAAGACATAGTATGTACATAAAAGCTCGCTAGTGAGAGCTTAGGTGCAATAAAACAATTGTATAATTAACAACGTTTGTATATTCAATTAAAAGAGCCGCTGCCACATTATTTCTCACTACTACACGTTGATTTGTCACTAATTTTTAATGGTTGCGTTGTGAAGATCAGCCTATATCGGTCTGGTCGTTTGTGATTATTTTCTGGAAAAACTTTTATTAAAAATAAATTCACTTCTTTGTCATCAGTTGATTTGTCAAAGAATTATATCGACTTTAAAATAACAACTAAATTATATGTAACCAGATTCTTAATAAATATTTCTATGAACATTTTTTTAGGTTGTAATACGCTAGGTATTTAACAACTCTTATTATTGCATTATAATTAAAATATATACAAGCTCTTATCTTAAAATCGTTTTTATTTTTATCTTCTGGATAAACTTTTGTCTGAGAAACAGTAAAATCATTCCGTTGTCATTGTACTTGTATAAAATTACTTTAATTTATCAAAAAATTAGTTTAAATAACCATCAAACAATATGTTACATGATTTTTAGTAAATATTTCTATAAATAATTTTTTAACCTACACCAGCGGTAGGTACCATAATTATTGGATTATAATTAAAATAGCTATTAACCTAATAATACAGACGTTCTTTAAGGTGTCCCAAACCCAAATCCACAAAAGTCATAAAAATCCCAACATGGCCAAGATATTGAAGATGAAAGTTTTTTGCAAATATCTCGCCGCGTCGTATGCATCGGATGCCCATGGGGTCAATGTGAAAGTTGTAGAGAATTAAATTATCTACAATTTGTCTCTTTTATTACCCCCCCCCCACCTTTTCGAGATATTCAAGGTCGAAGTTTCAAAAACATTGTTTTTCGCGAATATCTCGCGCCAAAAATATCTGACAGCAATAAAGTTAACATGAAAGTTGTAGAGAACTCAATTATCTACAAGAATAGTATTTTACATTTTTTCCCAAAACCTAGCCATTTTCGAAATATTCAAGGTCGAAATTTTTTGCAAATACCTCGCTTCCTATGCATTGGATGTACATGAAGCATTATTATTATTATCGACAATATTTTCCCAAGCAAAGTGGCGGTGAAAGGAATAACAAACAATCAGGGGCGGCTTAAGAGCTGGGAAACCTGAGCGACTGCCCGGGGCGTCAAACCAAAAATTGTTTAATTTTTTTTAAAGTACCATTTTCATTATTTTTCGTTGGAAAATAATATCAAATAATGTCAGTATCTATATCAGCTAAAACGGTAATAATGCCGATTAGTCGAATAATATTAAAACCTCTGTAACACTACGACCTACAGTTTCCTAAGGCCGGTCCTGCCGCCCGATCCTATTGGCTACTTAAGATACCAAGATTGACAGTAAAAACCGTTAAAACCGTTTAGTTTAAGACAGAAAATACGCGGGAATGTCGGCGGTAATCAAGAACGTCAAATAGTATAGTTTTTGCTATTAAACTCTGTGCTTTGCAATATAATTCGATAATAACGTTCCTAGTTTGTTTAAAGTTAACTTGTTTATGGCTCACAATCCTGTTCCCTGGCGCCTAGCCGTTCAAAGCCCCTCTACACCTCCTAAATAATTTAAAAATATAACACAAACGTTTTTGTTTAGCTATGAGATACCTCACTACTTTTTAAGTTATGGAGTTTTGAAGTTGTCTATCTGTGGTATACCGAATTCGGAACGAATTATGATGTGGCTGAAGAACAGCTCGAGTTTGACACGAATTTTCAAAATTAGAAATCCAAAAAACTAATTAGCTTCCTCCCTAGATATGAACAGCAATACGAACCGGAAGTACGAACCGGAAGTTACATGATTAAGTCCATTTTTTAGGGTGAAAACTTTTTCAGGCTCAGTATAGACCTGCGTATTAAGTACGTGTAAAGGGTATAGAGGGTATAAAGGGTAAATAAATGGATTCCTCGCTAGATATGGACCACAATAACACAGGGCTGAAGTCCGAACGGGAGTTGCATAATTAAGTCCATTTTTAAGGATGAAAAGTATGTCAGCGTATATATAGACCTGCGTAATAATTACGTATTCATGGTAAATGAATGGTACCCAGGTCTATATACAGACTGCATAAGTTTTCACCCTTCAAAATTGACTTAATCATACAACTTCTGGTTCGGACTTCATCCCTGTGTTATTGTGGTTCATATCTAGCGAATAGGCCTGAAATCCATTTATTTACCTTTATACGTACTTAATACGCAGGTCTATTTTGAGACTGAAAAAGTTTTCACCCTAAAAAATGGACTTGCAACTTGCAACTCATGCAACTTCCGGTTCGCACTTAGGCTAATTAGTTTGTTGGATTTTTAATTTTGAAAATCCGTGTCAAACTCGAGCTGTTATCCAGTCACATCATAATTCGTTCCGAATTTAATATACCACGGATAGGCAAATTTCAAAGCTCCATAACTTAAGAACTATTAATTTTTCGGCCTTGGAGACTTTTATTCAGGATGATTTCATAAATAGCATATTTCAATTTTAACCATATCCGCCGGGCATTATTTTACATAAGAAACGTGCGGGATTCTTTACCAATCTTGCAGATATTCGAGTTCTCTACTGCTTGTATGTAGACTTCGTCGCGGTCCAATGCATAGGGAGCGAGATATTCGCGGAAAACCGTTTTTTTAAACTTAGACCTTGATTATCTCGAAAAGGGCGAGGTTTTGTGAAAAAATGCAAAATACCAATCTTAATAAATATTACGACTAGAAATTACAGTCGAGCGTGGGCCTTACGTGGTGTTACTGAGATTTAGTACTTATGCATCAGTTAATTGTTCTATTGTTTAATTATAGATATTTTTAGTGGGACTATTACCCAACAAAAAGCTGGGCGTCCTTAACTGCAACTTTCACTTGTTTCATAATAGCTTAAACAATACCTCAATAACACTTCAAAGTGCAATTGATATCACCAAATTTACGAAAAGTACGCAATTAAAAAACGAAGCTTAAGTATTAAGACCGGCTGATTTGAAAAAAAGAGTCACTTTGAAGGGACTGTGAGCCGTGCTGATCGCAGATAACGAAGACGACTTACAGAGACTGCTACACTCATTCAACCGTACAGCTAAATCCCATAACATGATAATATCTCCCACAAAAACAAAGTATATGATAACATCTAAAACACTATTGAAATGTAAACTGGAGGTAGACGGAGAAGTTATTCAGCAGGAAATGAAATTTAAGTATCTCGACCTTGAACTCTCGGGCTATGGCGATGTTGAGGTAGATGTAAGGGAACAAACAACGAAAGCAACAAGAATAGCAGGGTGTTTAAATAATTCAATATAGTGCAATAAAAACATAGGAATTTAGGGTCGGACGAGAATTTATAAAAAACAGTAAGTCCTATCATAACATATACAGCAGAAACTAGACCAGAAATGTCGAAAACTGAACGACTGTTAGAAACAACGGAAATGAAAGTACTTCACAGAATTACTGGTAGAATACTTTTAGACAGGGAAAGAAAGAAGTGAAACTAAAAGAAATACGTGTAAAATAAAAAACATTAATGGCTGTGTATCAAACAGAAAAAAGGTGGTATGCACACATAAATAGGACGGAGGACAGGAGAATAGTACAGATTGCCCCCGATAAATCACTAGTAGGGCCTAGGAGCATAGGGCGACCTTGAAAACGGTGAAGCGACAACTTAAATGCAGAGCAAGAGGCAAGTTGACGAAGAATAAACAGGCGATTCGCCTAGAGTCAAGAAGGAAGAAGAAGAAATAATCTACAGCTAATTTAGTTAAGTAATGCGAGAATTGCATTTTATTGCCTGTGGAATGTTACTCCTGCCGTTTTCTCTTCGCCACAACTTTTACAGTAGCATACTGAATATATTAGCAATATACACAGAATAAAAATTTCACTAAATCACTCTTGAATCACTCGTATTTTGCAAAAATTCGCTTTGTTGTTCAGGATTTCTTTGCCACCAATCTAATTCCACAATTCGGCTGCGTGGCGAAGATACTTATTACGAGTCTCTGCCTGTCCTAGTCTCAGGGATTCGTGGACACCTGATTTTAGAACGAACTATTTACTAATGCGGTAACTATGCTATTTATGCTATACACGCTATTTTAAATATTAATGCATCCACCCACTAAGCTGCCGTCGCTCCTAGTCTTTTAGATAACTGGAGCATCAAATGGTTTCATCATTTTAATGTTCATTTAAGCTATTACTATATTAAACATATTTCAATTACGTTCCTAACGGAAACTGAATATTATAACGAAATATCTAAAACAGGTGATACTGACGGCAAGTCAGAAATTTTGCGGTATATTGCAGAATTACCGTGAACTCTATGGTCCAATTTTAATTAATTAAAAACTAATTATATGTCAAATACAGTTATAATGTTCTCCGCTCCGTTAATGAATAAATAAAACACATGCGTGAAATTATTAATTATATAACTTTCAAATGTTGGTAATGTTATTCGAAGTTGTGCTGAATTTGAATCAATCCGATTGAAGTAGGTAAATAAAATTTTGTTTGAAATTTCTATCACATTTTAATATGGAAATCACTGGGTAGTAAAGTTTAGAAATGTCGATGGCTTTTTTGTCATAAGATTTTTTGAAAAATTTTAAATTTTAAAATAGATACCCCATTTCATATTTGACCAAATCGGAAGAACAACTTTTAGTAGGTACCATTAAAATTTCATATTTTTTTGTATTTTAAAAGTTTCAAAGGTACTTGTAATAGCCAAATCAATTTTAATTAAATGTTTTTAGCTATGCTAAGTAGAGGGCTTTGTTAAAAACTATGTATTTTAGCTACCCTGTATAAAGTCGGCCGTCATCATCAGTATAAGAGAAGTTTTGCTGGAGGTCTTCCTTTTAATAGTAGTTATTAGGGTAGTTTATGTCGATGACAAGAGGTATGTTTATACCACGATTTACAGTGCGTCTAAGAAATCGGATCTGTACCTCCTGCATCATGGTAGTGTTTTTCTTCTTATTTATAACCTCTTGACAGATATTTCGTGAACCACGAATTATAATAGTTGGCCTCTATTTGCTGTCGGAAAGATCTGACAGAACCACACCATCGCATCGCCGCGATTGCCTGGCGCAGGGTCTCACTAAATTCTTTCCGATCAGCTCATTGGTAGTATTAGCTCATCTTCACCTTTCACCTTCAGATTTTCCCTGAATTAACAACCGTTCTTTATTGTTCTGTCTCTGGTTGATATTGCAAAGAAACGAGAGGATTCGGGAGAACACAATACTGAAGAGTCCCTTTGCGGTGTAACGTGCTAATTTTAAATTAAATTAATTATATTAATATATTCTACCAGACATTGTCTTTTATGATCAGTTTATTATTTATTGATTACCTAAAATTATTTGACGCCGTCCCTGTCCAGCCTTTGATTTTGTGTGAATAAACTACTAAAAGTTGATACTAAGTTTTATTCGTATCGAGGATTGCAGTTCTTAATACCAATGAAAATATAGCTGTCTACGTTTTGCAGTTGGTTTGTTAATTAGATTATGGTATACAGTGAGTATGTTAAGGAGATTTCCGTAAGTACATTTTAATATTTTCTTCCTGTGGCCTGAGACCTATTGCATCATCACTCAACAAAAGACGCTATACCCAGAGGTGACAATTTGTGTAGTGACCATGCTATGTTTTCGTTACCGGTTATTTTTACTTACCAGAAGCTTCATTTAATTTATAACTGACACCAGTCACAGTAAAATTTGGTGTTAAAAACTTTTGTTTAATACTCCTACGAGTTTTGTAAATTTTGTATGTCCTGTTAAATGTTTAAATTCTACTCTGTTTATAAATTTTGGCTATAATGTTAGTTACTTACGTGTGTATTGAGTGTGGAAATTCACTTTATGTTTACACTAGTTCTTCAGGTCGGCCTGCCATTATTAATCATATCTTTATATACTTTGTATATCTCATTGGCTATATATTGATATTTTATATTTACTCTTTGGTGGTAAAAGCGATATTTATCTTTTCTCCCGCACCCTGATGTCAACTGCTCTTTGTGGTATTTTGTAAAATATTTTTTTGTTATTAATTATGATTTTATTTCTACCACCTTAAAGCTGTAGGTACTTTATTAACTGGGTCATAAATAATTAATGAGCTAGTCGGTGTAACCTTTTGTATAGTAAACTTTATATAGTAAAATAACGTTGGGAAAATTTGTAAACGTTATAGCGGGACTTGGAAAATCTTGGAGAATCGAGCTTTTGATGCGATGGAGTATCCAAGGGTTTCATAATAAACGTCTTCATACCCATCTCTCGAAATCATCCGTGGTACAGTCATGTGCAAGTAAATCTGGGACAAATCTTCTGCGTCTGTTTCGTTTTAGATAGAGTACCCCAACGGATTTATATTACGCCATGTTACCAAACAAATTTGACATCAGATATCACTTGGCAGTTTATCTAATAAGAAATTCAACAGTCTACTAGTTCATATTGGTCACAGAAAAAAGTTACGAGCTGCAAATATTGCGTTTCAGTCAGACTCACTTACATCATAATCTGCAAAAACAACATAAGGTGCAAATTGTAGCCGACAGCACAAGAACTAGCACAATAAAGTACAAGTCTGTCAAAAGTTTATGGTCACAAAGGACTTGCCAGACTAAATTCAAAAATGAAAGATTTTATTCTCACTTGCGTCATATGTTCTGCAAACAAAATTTAAAAGTGAATACAAAGGTGTCAGTAAGCCGACTTGAGATCTACCAATCTGTGACGGTTACGAAAACCGTAGCAGCAATTTTTAATATACAATATCGATAACAACTATTTAACACCTAGGAACTCAGGGGGCAGAGATAATTCCAAACTCAGCAATGAAGCACAAATTTTCACTTTTTTTGGCAACTCTAAATCATAAAATTTGACAATAGAGGAGGATGTTTGAAAAAACTGTATATTTTTCTTATTTCCTACATTTTTAATACCTAATTTTAGGGCAGAGCTAACATGGAAGGAGATAACCGAAAAAAACTTATTTCGTTCGCCACTTTATTTTGACAAAAAAAATAAACTTTAGTTAACAGTCGAACAAAAATATTCATTTTTATAATAAAAATAAGAATGGAGAACAAACATAAATAGGAAATACAGACAGCAGATATCAAATTTCTGGTTTTTGTATTTTGTTAAGCAATCTAGTCCTCACTCCACAGCTGCGTAGTTATTTTTCTTCCTGCGGAACTCTGGAATTTTTTATAATTCAGATTGTGATGGATTATAAATAATCATTTCATATGAAAAGTACGGGTTTCATTACCTTTATTAGAAGAAGATATTTATTTTCACTTTGAAATATTTCAGGTCTTATTTTTTTTTTCTCTATGTGAGTTCACATTTAAACAAATAAAGCATTATCCACTCGCAGTGCATTGGTGTTTTCGGAAATAGTTCAACACTGATGAGAGCTGTGAAATATCACTGTGGAACGCAATATGAAACTGAAATAATAAATTCGAAACAAGTGGCTATGTGAGTGACATGAAACATGGATCTACGCGTCCAGCTCGTACGGGTAAAATAATGAAAGATTGCGGGTAGCTGTTCGAGTGCACGCCGTTTGGCTCGTTAATCTCTCGCGTTAAATATCTCTGACAGAGGTTTTCATAGGGTTCTGTACCTCGATTTTTATTTTCATCCCTTTCCAGTTTATGTATTTGTTTATTTACCTACAAAAGTATACAACACTATAACACTAAATAGATCAATACAATGGAGCAGAAAAGATCCACAAATGTAATTACACATATTAACAAAGCAACAATGGAGGGAACGATTCATACATAAACAAATAAAAAAGTTACAGTTATAAAAGCATATAACTTTAAAAAAACACAAGAAATACTTATTTATTCGGCATGGGTAAAACGGCAGCTAAATTGGCTTTCGACGCACAAGCTTGCAGTTCGAACGCGTTTGTTGCCTTATAATATGAAGAGTGTAAATTGACAGTTTATTATCTGATTAAATTCCGAGCGCTTACGCGCGATAGATTTAATGTTTGATAATAAAATTCCAATTTACATGAACTATATTACCTTTTGGAAACTTGGCTCGAGAAAAAAAATTCTAGATAAAATTTAAAAGCACGAGTGTTATTTGGGGAGAATATTTCACGAATAAGTTAATTAAGTACATAAAAAATCTTTAATATTAAATTTTGCTATTAATTGCCTTCAATAGTTTTTTTTTTTTTTTTTTAGTGTCTACTGACCAATATTTTCAATCATTTACGTCACATATAAATATATTTCTAAAGTGATTTATCTAATAAAAAGCAAAATAGGTATAAATACTTAACAAACGCATCTGCAGAAGCTTAAAAATCCAGGGAATTCGACATATTTTAAATATAATGACAATTAAGCAAAACAAAATACATTGCACCATAAGTAATGTAATGCATACACTGTTCCAAAACTGCTAAACAGTCTTCACTGTAAACAGTTTTCAGGTATGCTTCGTCTAATCATATTACGAGTAAACACTAAAGACAGACAGACAGAGAGAGAGAGCACCACTACTGCATTTATTCACATTATTGGCCACCTACACCTTTACGTTCTAAGGTGGCCAATATCCATTCAACTATACTACATAATAGAAGTCTCACTAGGATACACCTACCCTCCAGAGGGAGAGGGAAACAATAAGAACCGTATCTCTATCTTCGCTATTACTCATTATGAAAGCATTAGCCCCCTGGAAAGTGAAGCGTCACAGGTTCGGCGCACAGTGGGGTATTAGTCAAAAATATTTAAAGAGCCTTTTACTGTTGTATAAGCTGTGAATAATGTTGAACTGGCAATGTTTATGTTTTTATAATGAAAGAAGGACAATAATGTAGTTTGATATAATATTTGTATAAATATGACTGTACATTGGATTATTACCACCTTTTTGACTATCTATAGTCAACCATTTTGATCAAATAAAGACTAGTATATCCTTAAATAAGTCTGAGGCATCTTCTTAATGGTTATAGTAAAACATAAAGGTATTTGAGAAAAGCAATGTATTTAAAAAATCAATATACTCGTATATATCAGTGTGATATATAGTAGTATATTGGACCTAAAAGAAATTTGGATACATATATCTTCATGTCTGAATTAATTTTAATTTCAAAATAATTTAAAATCTCTAAGGGAGTAATGAATTTTGTAAAAAAACCTATATTTTTAACTCGATTTTTTACAAAATCTAAAATTGAATCGTATTTACCATAACTTGGTGTGTATGGCATATCATTTAAATCTTAATAGTTTTATTAGGTTCCATTTTCCAAATCCAAGAAATAACATAACCTATCACCAGCTGCCACTGGTAATTTGGGCAATGCCACGAAGCTCCGTTGCTAATGTTTATAGAAGAGAGCATATATGCGTGTGAGAATATTATAGGACCTCCCAGAATCGACTTAAATCAAAGAATAAATAAAAGCTTCGACTTAGGAAATATTTATTAAAAGACAATTTAGAGCATAACTAAACATATTTAAGGCATCAGCGCCGAAAACTGGCACAAAAGGATACGTTTGCAGAAACGTAAGGCACAACAAGGCACACAATTCAAAAGTAGGCAAAAATTTCACCTCGAATTTTATCTTTTCAAAATATTTTTAAATTCCTTATCGCTTCGCGAAACACAGGGAAATTGAAGACGCAGTTATTGTGGATATCATTCAAAAGAATGACAACACAATTTTGATGAGTCGACGTACTGAAAGGACAGACCGAAAAATTTAGCAAAAGCGTCCATAATTGCATATTAGGGACAAAGTCGATTTCTGGAATAAAACAATTTTGGATTCGTCCAGCGAGTCGTAACTTGGACGAGTGCGTTGGAGAATCAGCAGAAAGCTGTGATAACCAAACCAAATGTAGGTCTTTAAAGATGGCACACTAGATAAAACCGGCATGTGTATAATTAAGTAAAAAGTCATTTGCAAAAAAGTTGATCGAATGTTGATGTCAAATACCCTAATTCGAACCTATATAGAGCCAGTACGTCACCGTAACGGAGGCAGGAAAGCAAAAAAGACCATATTTAGTTGAACTCCGCTCTTGTGAATGATCTAATCACTAAGAGGAACCTTAAAGCTAACCACTAGGGTCCCAAAATTTTTAAGTAAAATATTTCTATATTATTTTCAGTCAGTCTCAAAATCAAGGTGCCTTCATGAACTCCTGAGGAACTTCTGTGAATATTTTTACCTAATAGATTGCTATTGTACGCCTCCATTACATGGTAGTTGCGATATAAACATCTTCTATAAGAGGCACTCGTCCTTGCCTTGCCTGGGGAGGCGATTCAATTAAAATGTTCATATTCAGATTAGATAGGATTGCATAACATTACCTGTATTCTTTGGATCTACCAATAAAAGGTATTATTTGAACTGTTGCATTTTACTGATTGAATGACTAACTTTAAGTCTATTCCCTTAAGGGCTGCCATGTATTAGGTCGGAGTTGAATATCGGGCGTCTCCTGACTCCGCAAGTTTGTAATTCGATACACCGATCGGATCATGAAAGCTCGAGAGGGATTTTCTATAAAAGTAATTAAGAGATGTACTGAATCAAATAAATGTTTACTTTTTTAATGCTCTTTATTTTATTAAAAAGAAAATGTATTCACAAGAGTATGTTTTATTATTTATGCAATCCCCACTGATTCCGCACTTGTAACGGAATTTTTGTCGAAATCCCGTTACAGCTCCCTTTAGACATTATGTTCTATTAATTTTTTGCTGTTTGGCGATTAATTTTAAATATTTTGTGAAATTTTGGATTTATGAAGTGATTCGCAGCAGTGTACGGACACCTTTAACCATATCTTTGGTGCGTGGGTGTAATTAGCACAACTAGCGCCGTAATGAGGAATTTTGTTACTACATGTTTGACGGTAAAATCGAGGGGAAAACGAATGATCTTTGATCGAACTCTGCGACAGAGTGGTCGATGCTCTGATCCTGTGGTTTGGTAACATGGCGAGGTATGGTCTTGTGCATTTATTTTCTTATTTTATCTAGTTAATCTTTTGCTATTTCAATTATTTTATTTACTTAATTTAATGGAGAATATATTTTAAGCTTGTGAGTGAACATATATATATATATATATATATATATATATATATATATATATTTTTCTGGAATAGTAAATTAAAACCGTGTATTTTGTTTAAAGGTTAGATACCTATTTTTGTATCGATAATTAATTAATCCAACGGTTAATTAATTATTATTATCGGCCCATTTGGCATTTTCCTTTTTGTGTGATTATTTAATAAAAAATTAAATGATTATTATCGGCCCACTTGGCATTATCTTATATCTTAATTGTATAAAGTAAGGGTTATACAATTATAGATTGACCGCGGAGGTCACAATATTCTCTTTTGTGGTTCCTAGACAATTTTCTTGCTGTTCGATGCGTTTTTCTAGGTGAACTACATCCTGGTGTGTGAAGCACTAGAGAATATATGTTGGTACAGGAATCGAGGGTGGAGATTTCTGGTTTAATGGTACCTAGGCTGGAACCAGGCGTGAAGCCGAATTTGTCCACGAAATCTACCACTGGGACACCTCTGGAGGACGTAAGGTGAGTGTTTTTTCTTTCCATATCTTTTGATTAAATTTGGAGAGATATAAAGCACTCACCGAACGTTTGTCCAGAAATTACCAGAATTTGGGGGTTCCTGAACCAACAACCAACTTTCTTTCTTATTGTCTTTTGTGAAACTTGCATTGATAACTTAATTATATCGCTATTAATTTTTCTTGTACCTAAATTAATGCCAGTGTCGGTTTTTCTATCTTACTCCAGTTAGTAGCTGGTAAATAAAAATTATCTTTTAACTATTTTACCTTATGTCTATCTGTTTACATCAAGTTTTTAAAATATATCTATCTCGTGATTTATTCGTCACAAGTAACCATAGCTTCCATGTTATAAATTTTTTTGTCTGATTTCTGGTAGTGAAATCTGATTTTTTTTTTCAAACCACATGCAATTTCTATCTTTTTGGACATTTTGTCTTATTAAAAAATCATCACGTAAATTTTATCTTTTTGCTATCTTGTACCTGAAAAGTAACGTAGGTTATCTTATCTTTTGGCAGTAATTTTTTTTAGTAGAATATTTTTAGTATTATCGAGTAACTTTTTGTCTTTAGCTTAAAATGCTATATTATAAATTTTGTTGTCTTTTCTTCATGAGATTATGCTAATTACATAATAGTGAATAATTTAGTAAAGCCAAATTTTTGTCTAATATTTTATGGATATTTTTCTTTATCGATTTTCGTGTAGATTTCACGTCACATTTTTTTTTATCACGAAAATATAATTTCATGTATCTAGTCATATTGCAGAGAAAATTTCTCGTAGTTTTGGTCATTAACAATTTTTTCGTTAACTTAATATCTCAGTACCTTGATTTCTAGTTTAGTAATTTACAATTTCTATGTAGAATACTGTGATTAAATTTTGTAGTTACCTATTTAGTTTAGAAAAATTTTATATCGAAGTACCTTGTACTTATTATCTATTGTTTATCGTATTTATAAATTTTTTATTTTGCCTGACTGGTTTTAACCATTGATTTTCCCATTTTTATGTAAACACTTGGACCAAGCGAAGAGGAGTGACCCAGTACACGTATTCCATCGTATTAAGGGATATGGTGGTTTGGGAAGCATCACCGTTGAGAGCGGACTGAGCATACTCCAAGCCAAAAGGAGAAAGATTCCAGCTCAACATATGTCCCTCAGAGTCCGAGACATCGGCGCTTCCAGCCCCTACTCCTGTGACATTCAACTTACCAAGTTACGTAAGAATGTTGGAAATTGTACTGTCTCTGAATAATTGGTCAGAAGAAAATTTTGTAAAAAACCAGTCAAATTTGTAATTTTTTTAGTCATTTACTCAACTTAAAATTTTGTAACTATTTAACTTTTCGCATTGATTTTTTTGAATTTTATTGCCATATTCTCTATTTTATCTTTGTACAGAAATTGTAAATTTTAACTTTGATGTAATATATTTTTCAATTTTTATTGTGTGTTTATTCTTACTCGATATGGTATTCAAGAATATATTATCTTTTTCTTTCTCTCTCTTGGTAACGATTATGTATTTAAAAAAATACGCTGGCATCCTAAAGGCCCAGTACAACTTGAAAATTTAACTTCACAGCAACAACGAAAAAAACCCACAGGCCTGCACTGAGCTAGCAGGAGCTAGGTAATTACACCTCTTGATTGGGGAATTTGAATAAATCCAACAAAGTGTGGTTAGACACTACAGCACTAGATGACGGAGCGTTTCGAATATGACGCGAAAATGTTTTCCCTATTTTCTTCATTACATTTAAATCTTTTTCAAAAGCATCGTAACAATTTGTATCTTTATCTTCAGTAATTCCGGTCGGTAGCAATGGACATAACAGCATCTGTATCAGGAAAATGGCTGTGTTGGTTGAAGAAGTCCACCAATCTTTTTAGATCGACATCATCCCTTTCTATTCTAGCATCTGTCGAATCACTATGTTGATGACTTTTCTTGAACGATATATCACAAAAATGTTCTATGCCTTCAATAATATCTTGGCTATAACGGACAACTCACTTGATTTTTGCAATTAAAAATCTAGAACTACGTCCGTAAAGTTGTACATTGCAGCTGCCGCTGTCGTTCTCCCCTCCACGTTTTACTACCTGTCTAAGGTCCCTACACTATTACACTCAGGTATCATTGAAAGATATTCTTTTATGTATATTTATGTGAAATTCGACGTATACATAAAAAAAATATTATTTAAAATAAAATTATATGCTAAAATATTAATTTTTTTTATAGTTTTTTGTTCAGATAATGATAAAATCAAAAGCACAAAAAACTGTTTGGTAAACTTTGAAATTTACAGTATAAAAAACAAAATCTCACCTCGACCATATAAATTCATTCACTGTAACAGAAGTCCGAGGTCAAAACCCACAGGCGCTCCACTATCTCCACGTATATATTTTCTTCGTATAATTTGTTAAATTGAATTCTTCTTAATTAAATCTGGTGTTTCCAAATTTTATGCTGGGCAATATTTTGAAATGAATATTAAAACTATAATCACAAAATTTGGATACGTGTTATTCCAGGTAAGTCAATCTCACACTTTTTGGACTTGACATATTTTATAAATTCTTCTTAATCACTATTTTTGGAACTCGTTTACCAATTGAACCTTTATTTTTCCAATTTATTATTCTTCCTTTAGTTATTATTTTTTCATTTTTTATATAAATTTCAATATATTAATTTGGGACAAATATTTTTTTTGATTCCCTTCTTCGTAGCAGCATAACAGCCCTCCTTAAAAAACAGATTTTATTCTCTTTTTTCTCAAAAAGCCTGATATTTTTATCACATTCCAGGCCTCTTGACTTTGACATTGCATACATTTCATTTAATTATTATTATAATACGTATAATTTTTCTTTAATTGAATATAAAAGTTGTATTTGTTACTGAAAACATTCTTATCTTAGTCTGATCATTTCTGGATGACCTTTGTTTAGTTTCTTTTGATATTTACCTTTTTCCAAAAATTATGTGACTTTTCACAAAACATCCTTAAAATTAAATAAAACACTTACAATTTTTTAACAACTAATACATTTCTTATATTATTTTGCATCAATGTAGCAATGTGATCTTTTCAGGAGTTAAAATTCAAGTTCATAGACTTGCCCAGTCTTTACCATAATAATCGTCCATCTGAAAACTACTGAAAAACCTTCCCTGAAGTCAGTTGTTTCAGCACAATGCAATATATAAAGGATAACAAAAATTATTATCTAAAATTCAAGAAAACCAGAACACAGATTTGGCAACTGGCGGTGATTTTCCTTGAGGAAAACAAAAATAAAGTCTAAAATTAAGAGATTGCTCACACTGAAGTGTCTTTAGGTAAGTGTTTTGTGATTTCCTATATAATAGATCTAAAGGCGATCACTCAATTTTGTAAAATCTTATAAAGTTTGTTATAATCGGTGACCATTTCTTTATAAAGGACTTTTCACACTTCTTGAGTGATTTGCAATTATTTTGTTGTATTTATTATTGTTTATTTTTAACGTTTTTTCATCATTTTAGTTTTAAGATTCATGTTTTTTTATTTCAATTCTTGATTTAATTTCAACCATTTATTGTTTTAAGTATGGAAATTCTTATGGAGTTCTATACATTGTAAGCTGTCTGGGAAACACTCATACAAGTCTGTCACCCCCAAACACTTCATCGATGGATTATTTATACAATTTCTTCTATATTTTTATTACTTAAGGAAGTATGGCTTTTCAAGATAAAGTAAGTTTTGTCAAATTTTAGCAAATCAAAACGATGCACTGTACATGTACAATATGCATTACAATTCGTAACATTTATTTAACCACTCTTTGCTTAACTCAACAGTTGCAGCATCAATATTGATCTTCTTAAATTAGAAATAGGAATTAAATAGAAATATTTATAATAGATATATTTATTTGCATGCACATTATGATTGCAAACCACATAATGAAATATGTTAAACTTATAAGTAGAATTGAAACAGTCTGCAAACCTGGTAAAATCTTCGTAAGAAATAAATAATTACAAATTGTAAATTCGAGAAATAAATATGTTGCACTGTACAATGTATACTTCAATTAGTCTCATTTATTTAACCTTTCAGAGAGCACTCTCTGCTTATATAACCAATTTTAACTTTATTTTCAAACTTCTCAAATTAAAATAAGGATTTACTAGTAACTAGTAACTATCCGTCAAATGTTATATATGATACGATCATATTTAGACAGTTTACCAGCGACAAAACAGAGGAAACTTTGTGTTTTTCCAAAATTCTTATTTACCTTCAGTGGGGCAATCATAATAACGCTATTGCTTTTTGTAAAAAAATAACTTCTAGCTAATCATGTTTTTGATCTATCAGTTTTGAGGAATCATGTCAAACGCCACTCGGATTCATGATTTCACCTTCTTGTCCACTCGGTATATATCATCATGACAACCAAGTTTCCGTGAAAATAAAAGTGTATTCGATTAAAACGTTACCTCTTATGGCCTTCTTCTTATTCACATCGTTTTGCCAGACGGCATGGCACGATTCATGAAAACTATTCCAGTTGGCACCCGCTTGCTGTATAGCACATCTCGTGGCATTACGTCATCTGTCGCGGTTGTCTATTAGGCACACAGCCTCATTAAGGTTTTTTATCATCAGCTTTTTGGCGACATCAGTCCAACGTTTTGAAGGGCGTCTTCATAGCCTCTTGTCATCTGTTTTTTCCTGAACTATGAACCGATCAATATTGCCCTTTCTCCCGTTGATGTGGCCAAGAAATGAAAGGATTTGAGAGAATACAATGCTGGAGAGTCGGTTTTGGGGAATCGAGATATTAGTGCGATGAGCTGTCCAGGGAATTCGTAGCAAACGTCTCTAGGCCCACATTTCGAAAGCTTGAATAAGCCGTCTGTCTGCTTTCCTAATGATCCATCCCTCAGAGGCGTAAAGAAAGATGGAAAAAACGGGGGCTTTAGCAATTCTGATCTTTGTGCCACTAGTGATATTTCTGTGAGGCCAAATTTAGGTCAACTGGCAAGTTGCCGATTTTCCTATCTGTATTCTTCGCCGAACCTTATATTCATAGTCACCAGTCCACAAGGGCTCCAAGGTATACCATCTTGTTTACAACCTCACAGTCACCTATCTTTAATATGAGTGGTTATCATTTGCTAGGTGATACAGTCATATTCGTCTTGTTGTAGTTTACATTTAGACATAATCAGCAAGGCTAGGGAATGTTATCTCTGTAACGTCAAAATCAAGGTTGGCTCTATGTCAGCGCGGAATGATTTTTATACAAGTATGACACAATATATCTTACCTTGAACTTTTTTTTTAGAGAATTTCGTAATATCCAAAGTTGATATGGTCAGTTTATTATAAACATTTACTCGAAGAGGAGGTACTGGGGGAGGTATTGGGGGAATATGAACTAACAGCCACACACATATATTTTTCCATAAAGTAACAAACATACATGTAATTTTTCACGACATATAACGAATATAAAAGTATATTATTTATATTTCGCAGCCTGAAAAGCACGAGACATTTTTGTATACCGTCGACTCTGTATAATTTCACTATAGGTTTGTAGATACTTACATACTGATGGCTAGATTTGCACTGGGCAATTGCGAAACTGCGATCTCAAATGGTCTTTCTTTATTAAATGTTGAGGTAAATGCCCAGAATTGCCAGAATGTAGGTATAGTTAAAGGGATTTTGTCAATGTTTCGCAATTTCGGCGGCGTTGCCTAATTAAAGGAGATAATTGGTACACTGTACAGACGATCTACTTTGGTGAAGCCAACTTTGTCGGTACGCTTTGAAGATTGCTGGAATTTTAGGAGTTTTTGAGGTAGGCGATTTCAAATATTATATTATTTAAGTTCTATAAACAATTATTTCCACACAGTAGAGTGCAAATATAATATCAAAATTTTTTTCGTTGTGAGAGACTTGGATAAAACATCCGAATGTGGAAGTAGTGATTCCTTGGGCAGCGGTGTTAGCATTTTAAAAAGAAATAAAATCCACTTTATCACGTTGTGCACATTTGTGGTGCACACGGTACATGACAGTTTTATGCCATTAATCCTTAACTTTATTTGTTATTTATAATTTAATATTTTATAAAAATAGTTTATTTTACTAAAAAAAAAAATGTTTTATGTTGCCAGCAGCTTATTGGCTTTTTATATTTAATTATTATGAAAATAAACATAATAAACACGCCACGTATATTAAACAAAACAGGAAGGTATATGCTTGATTCAAAATTGTTTTTTTTATTTGCTAGATATGTATTACATGTTTTTGTAAGAAGCACTACCGTTTTTAGGTTAAATTTATCACAAAAAATACATTGTAGCTGGAAATGATGAATATTTCATCTTTTCATCGTTTTTCTGAATGTTTCAGTATAATATTATGGCTATATGAGTGCCGTCTCTGGAGCCGAGATAAATCTCCCGAGCTTTGATAAATCAGAGTTTATTATCCTAAGCTTGTTTAATAGGTGTATGAGCTCATCCTTGCTGTAATTAAGGTGGTGTCATCTGCAAATTTTAAGTTAGAAATCTTAATTACGCCTATAGCTACTCCACCTCTTGTCATATTATTTATGAAAATAACTTTTTTCTTAAATTTTAATCATCTTTCACTACCGGTACCGATGGTTTGATTTCTTAAATTCACCCGCCAGACGGGATGCTATCTATCCCTTGTAATATGGCAAGTCTGGGTACAGAGTAGTAAAGTTAATCCATTGCATTTGCAATGGAAATATCAAATTTAAAAATATATACATAATATATACATTCTGTGTTTAATTTTTCAGAAGTTAAAACCCCTCGAGGTTCGACAATAATTTAATTCCAGAATAAAATCCAGTTTCACAGCAACAGATCGTATCCGGGACTCCCAATCAAGCAGTGACACGAATATGGGCTACAATAATAATGAACAGCGTCTAAATTAAGCAATAAAGCTGATATCTCCAAGCCCAATTTACCGAAAGCCGAAAGGAAAAGTTAGTAGGGTTTATGATTTACGGCTAAAAGTTTATGGAAATCATCCACTACTACCTCGAAGACAGTAATTTATTGAACAATTTAATTTAAATACATTCTTGCAGATATTAAACCGAAACAATATCTATAAGCCATTTTGTAACTTAAATTTATTACCTCTTAATGGTAATGTCGCGAGAAAAGTTTCCTGAAACTTTAACAATTATTAAGCAAAACTTGGTTAAAATTTAAACCACGTTAAATAGTAATTAAAATTTTTATCACGGTAAAACATTCTATTTAAGTCAACATTAATTCTAAAATGCATATGTATAACACTTTAGAGAAATCTTGAAACACTGTAATTAAATAAAGCTATCGGAAACTCTTCTTCATTATATCTTTCTTTTCTAACCGATCTAACTAAACTACTTTATGGTAAACTGTTTAAAGGTTTTTAATAATACAGGCCGGCAAGAAAATACTTTTTGCCTGGGGTTTGAATTATTTCGTCTGAATATATTCAGTATATTTACATATTACTATGTTACCATTAAAAATTTTCACATAAGAATCTGAAGCCGCAGGACAAAATTAAAAAATACCTGGTATATTCAATATTTTAATGATTTTATTAGTTACTTTATACATTTATCATATTATATCATATTCAATATCCACAATTATTCTGTAAACGACCTATTTTTCGATGCCCGTTTTCTTTTTTTGCTAAATGAACGCTATTTTACATTATTTTTAGTATGATCGGGTTTCATGTTTCGTTGTAAATTCCAGCAGTAATCTGCCATCATATTTACATTTCGCCAACTTTGATAGCATTTTTTTGTGTTTATTATATCTTGGTGGAACCTCTCACCTTGCTGCCCAATAGCTGCACCCAGATTTTCGGGGAAATGGTCAAATTTTTAGACTTATTGTTATAACCCAAGTTCTTAAATTCTTGCAGCATATATTTCCTACAAAAGTCTCGTAATCGGGACTTTTGAGGTTATCAAAAAAAAGCTTAAGTGACGGTTTTAAATGCCAACCAAGTGGTAAGAAATGTATGTAGATTTAGTCTTTTATGCGAAATTTTAAGTAATCGATCGGTTCAAAAATAGATGGAAAAAAAATAGCTACAGATTTTTTAATAATGTACGACCCTCTTCGTAATACAGCAATAAAAATTTAAAACTCTGATTCATGCCGGCTTATGTAATCTATAACGCAGGTGGATGAACAGACACTGATAGTTTCATAAACCATTTTCTTTTACATGGGTAAGGTTTGAAATTGTAATACCAATAAAATCATATTGGTGTTTTTTTCACGATTGACTACATTACGTCTTTGGATTTCCTAAGTATTGCTTTAACGAAAAAAACCGCTGCCCAAGGAATCACTACTTCCACATCCAGATTCTCTATCCGAGTCACTCACAACGAAAAAACTTTGTATGTGAAAATAATTGTTTATGGAACTTTAATAATATAATATTTGAAATCCTCTACCTCAAAAACCCATAAAACGATACCCCACATCGGTAGTGGGGTGGGGGTGGTGATAGGGGGTGGTAGTGGGGGGGTGGATGAAGTAAAAAAATATTTTGAGGTTTCTGGTTCCTGTACATACACTAAATCACATTTTTTTTATCCCCTTTAATAAGGAGGTGGGGGTGGTAATGGGGGTGGCTAATGCCAAAAATTTTTTTGAGACCTTAGCTGCTATTGTATATACTAAATACCAATTTCTTGGACTCTTACCTGCTTGATTTACCCATTTACCCCAAATTTACCCCAATTTACCCCCCAACCCTTCGATGGAACAAGATGAAAATATAATCTAGTTCTAGATCTCGTTAAAGTACATATGTGTACCAAATTTCAAGTCAATATCTTAAACGGTTCCAGAGTAAACGTGCGCACAAAAAAAAGTTACAGACAGACCGACAGACAGACAGAAAATTTTTTTTTCGCTCAAACTTAAAATCTCGACGTTTCATGACATTTTAAGCCTATTTGGACAATAAAAATTTTAAAAAAATTTTTTGTCGTTACTATACTTCCACTGGACGTGGAAGTAATAAAGAAAAGTTCGAGTACTTACGACTAGCTGTCAGAATGTAAGGTAATTGAAAGAATGCTGGACAAACGAAACGGTGAATTGTAACTAGAGTCAATGAGCATATGATTATATACACATTCTCACTTACCTTAAAATATTTTTGAGAATGATTATAGAATCAATATTAATGACTTAAGTGTAATTGTTAGAGCTAAAATCAATAACAATCTTTTGATAGTCTAGATATTACAAAATATATAAATATGGTGACTAGTCACAAAAGGATTATTTCTAACGCTTTTCTTTATTGAGTACTGGGATATGGTTCCTCGAATCGAGCCATAATTTAGCGTAATAGGTTAGCTTAATAGGTTAATTATATTAAAATACCATCATCATCTTAAGTTGTCGTAGACATTTTGTGATTCATGAATTATTCAAAAGGCTTACATTCATTACATCGTACGTCCCACAGCATTAAGCCATCTATCGAGGTTCGACCTCACCAAAGTTATTCCTTATCAGTTCCTTGTGAACCTATAATCCAAAATATTGGAAGGCGTCCTCTTTGAGGCTCACTACTGGAGCGGATCTGGCGAGAAAAAGAGGAGTTTTGAAATTGACAATTCGGTTACACGCGTTCTCTTTTATCATGTTATCAACTTAGTTCAGCTTAATCACACGGGGTGGCGGAGGAATTCACATTTAAAATTTGCAAAAACACGTTTTTCCACGATAACTTTGTTATTATTGACCTAACGAAAAAAAAGTAAAATTAAAAATTGAAGATCTCGCGGAAGCGCATAATCTGGTATAATTTTTTTCAAATCGGACGGTAACTTTTCGTGAAATTTTTTTTTGAAAATACTCGTTTTTTTGCCCTAACACTAATACACAAAAAAGTAATTCCTTAATTTTTTTACGAAAAAAAGAAGTTAGGGAGATGAGATTTTTTTGAGGTAGGTGAAATAGATAAGAATTGATGAAGCCGGAGGATTGGGGTGGTGGATCAATTAGGGGAGGGGAGGAAGGTAGGGAAAGGAAAATTATTCAACACCCTCGAACTTTTTTCCCTGTCGTGCGATTCTCAAAAACCAAAATGGAATTTGTTCGTTATTACGTCTAATATTCGACTGAATAATTTTTTTTATTTTTTTCAAATAAACAAATTTGTGGGAGGGGAAAAACCTTTTGCATTTTTTTTTAAAGCGTTTTTGAGTACGAAGGAAAGGGCTCAGAAGAGACATTTTTTTATAGGTAAGCGAGATGTTTTTTATCTTTAGTTTGAACAAAAATTATCGGAATCCAAGCAATAGGAAGGGAGGAAGGGGGCATAATGCGTTTGCGGGAATAAAGGGTTAGAGAAAAGGGAAAGGGACTTCGGAGCTTAATATTCGGATATATAAATCTTTTTTCCAATTAATATTTTATCAGTCTACCCTCCATCCAATATTAAACTTATTATAAACAATTATTTAACACTGTCACGAGTTTTCGCGGCGCATTTCTCTAGTTTTAGGTGTGTATTGGATATATAAAACAATTATTTTTCCGCTTAACTCGCTCTAACTCAAAAACGGCACAATGGATCACTCTAATTTTTATCGTGTTATCACTATATATTTGTTAACATAATGTGTTAATATGTAGGTCAAATTTTAATAAGTGTAGAAAGCATTATTTTTTTTCGAAGGCTATGTCAAAAATTTGCATTTTCAAATGTAATGCGGGAAACTTTTTTATCTTTCGAAATAGATACCAACAAGTGAACCGAGAAGTAACGAAGATAAAAGATGGACGTAACTTTTTTATTTGAAACTTTTTTTTATAGAATTAGCAGTTTTCGAGAAGATTACAAATGAGTGATTGTTGGCCGGGTACTGCAAACGTGTGGAAATCTAATAGCAATTAATTGCAGTACCTGGCCAACAATCACTCATTTGCAGTTTTCTCGAAAACTGTTAATTCTAAAAAAAAAAGTTTCAAATAAAAAAGTTACGCCAATCTTTTATCTTCATACGACCTCGATATACTTGGTGTCTATTTCGAAAGATAAAAAAGTTTCCCGCATGTTACAATTGAAAATGCAAATTTTCGACATAGCCTTAGAAAAAAAATAATGCTTTCTACACTTATTAAAATTTGACCTATATATTAACACATTATGTTAACAAATATATAATGATAACACGATAAAAATTTGAGGGTGATCCATTGTGCCGTGTTTGAGTTAGAGCGAGTTAAGCGGAAAAATTGTTGTTATATATATATCCAATACACACCTAAAACTAGAGAAATGCGCCGCGAAAACTCGTGACGGTGTTAAATAATTATTTATAATAAGTTTAATACTTGATGGAGGGTAGACTGATATAACATTAAGATGAAAAAAAGATTTGTGTATCCGAATATTAAGCTCCAAAGTCCCTATCCCTTTTCCTTAACCCTTTATTCCCGCAAACGCATAATGCAACCTCACTCCATTCCTATTGCTTGGATTGCGATAATTTTTTTTTAAATTAAAGATATAAAAAAATCTCACTTAGCAGTAAGAAAATTTCTCTTCTGAGCTCTTTCCTTCGTACTCAAAAACGCATTTAAAAAAAATGCGAAAGGTTTTTCCCCTCTCACAAGTTTGTTTATTTGAAAAAAATAAAAAAAATTATTCAATCAAATATTAGACGTAATAACGAACAAATTCCATTTTGGTTTTTGAAAATCGCACGACAGGGAAAAAAGTTCGAGGGCGTTGAATAGTTTTCCTTTCCCTACCTCCCACCCCTCCCCTAATTGACCCACCACCCCAATCCTCCGGCTCCATCAATTCTTATCTATTTCACCTACCTCAAAAAAATCTCATCCCCCTAACTTCTTTTTTTTGTAAAAAAATTAAGGAATTACTTCTTTGTGTATTAGTGTTAGGGCAAAAAAACGAGTATTTAAAAAAAAAAATTTCACAAAAAGTTAGCGTCCGATTTGAAAAAAAACTTACGAGATTATGCGCTTCCACGAGATCTTCAATTTTTAATTTTACTTTTTTTTCGTCAGGTCAATAATAACAAAGTTATCGTGGAAAAACATGTTTTTACTAATTTTAAATGCGAATTCCTCCGCCATCCCATGTGATTAAGCTGAACTAAGTTGATAACATGATAAAAGAGAACGCGTGTAACCGAACTGTCAAAAAAAAATTTTAAAAAGTTGATTTCATTTCAAAACCAGATCCGCTCCGCTACACTATCTGATTTTGCCAGAATCATACACCGTACGTAATTTTTCTGCCCTCGGTTGATATGGCTATATGGTTGAGAGAGAATACGATGCAGAAGAGTCATTTGGAAGGACGTGTTTTTTTTTTAAATATTCTGGGTTGTTCAAGGAATTTATAATGAACCTCTCGAGACCTACGAGTTGTAGAGGGTAGCCCATATGATCTATCTAACTTAGCTCTATTTCAGGGAAATGAGTGTCTCTGTACGCGTGAAGTCTGGGTTCCATCTGACCTATATGGGGATAGTACCTGACCAGGCGGCAATACCCAGGGACACAGTATAGAGCAGTGCACATCAGTTGTTCTTCCATTATAGGATTGTGGCTACTAAAAAGACAGTCCATGGAAGATTCGACTCCAAATAACCTAGAGCGGAGTTGCATGTGGTTGTGTTCATCCGGTTTCGGTAGGGTGGGCCTGGTAATCTCTTACCGTTTTATAATGTACTATTGCTGCTTCCTTTAAGAACTGCTTAGCTGTCATTGGTGACACGAATTGTCCTATCAATGCATGACCTTCGTGAAGGTTTTCGTGAAGTCGTTGGGCTGAATATAAATAGGAAAATTAAAATAAAAAATATAACTGAGTGCATAGTCGCGTAGTCGATTATTTCTTATTTATTGAAATATTTATCCTTTGTTTAGAATTATGAAATATTCATTTGTTTTCAACTTATATGCTGCCATTAGTAATGCATAATACTTTTATTGCTGCGCTTTGTAGTATTTTGTCGTTGAGTCTTCAACTAAGACCTCGTTCAAATAAGACTTCTAAAAATATAAAATAGGACAAGCTGTGAACCGTGGTGCTATAGAAGTTGAGAACACACAGACATCTGATTTTTCTTTTATTCAACGACTATATGTAGAAAACACTGCTTTGGTGACAGTTGACAACAGCAATTCCGACAAATTTTACATTATTTAATGTAAAGTTGACAAGGAAGTTACTGTGTTCAGTCACCGATCCCCTTTAGCATCTATAGTGAACACACGCTGAAAGATATGCCTGAAGATCGGTAGGGTGAAGAATTATAGGCGGAAGCAAAATGCTCATCTTTAAAAGTGAAGGTGAGCTCATACACTTGTCGACAGTTTTCGAACAAAATATGGCAATTACGGTTTTAGTGTAAATCACCACAAAATGAAAATGTAGAGAGAGCAAATCAAAACTATTCAAACACATTACGGATTGGTGAATGTGAGGTTGTAAACAACAGGGTAGCTCTTGTGGACGGTGACGGCGCGCGGCGACGGTAAATGTAAAATTTGATGAAGAATACATATAGCAAGGTCAGCAACTTAAAAGTTGAGCAAGATTTGACGTTATAGAAATATTACTTAACGTACAAAGATCAGACTTGCTAACGACCTAATTATTTTCATATTTTTCTATGAATTTGAGATATAGGCTATTAGGGACGTATGCAGACGGTGGTATTGATGCTTTCGAGTTGTGAGTCCCAATCCATTGCACCACGAATTCAATTAAAAAATATGACATTCAAACTTCAAAATAACTTTCCAGTTCCGTGTTCTCAAACATCTTTTCATTCCTTGACCACCTCAATCCTTGGTATGACAATATAGAACGATTAAGGATTCAGGGAAAACCAGACGGTAAGAGGCGAAGAGAACGTGCTCTTAAACGTGGCCAGATATGTTATCAAGGAGATGACGAACTGGAGCTTTGTTGAGACCATACGCGACAGAGGAGGGGGTATGTTACATGCGTTCTACTACACAAGGAGGCTAACTACATTAACGCGTCAGTCAGCATAATAAATACATTTTTGATTCTATGATCGGTTTTTTGGAACAAATGAAAATTTTATTTAGTTATGAATTTTGTGAGTGAATGTTTGAGTAGGTTAGCTTCCTATCCTCTGTTGCATCTTATAATCTACATTGATCTAATTTTGTTTATTACAAAAAATAAACGTGATAGACTCCAGGATGAGAATCGTGTGTCCCTTTTTTCCTCCTTTGCTGATCTTCAATATTTGACTTCTCTTTGTCCATAATAGGTTAGCTGGAATACATGGTTTTTAGAGTAGCGATTGGCTGTATGGCTAATGACCAAATGGCAAAAAAATATTAACATGTGGATTGAAAAACGTTTGCCAAGTTGTTGTGAATAAGGAAAATAGCACTCTCTTACTGATAGCAAATGTTGTTGTTGTTATTAGGGAACAAAACTGCTAATGGTGGAATATGATCGTATTCTAAAAAAGCTAAATAACGGCCTCTGTGAAATTAATAATAATATATGTCTTTATTTCTTAATATTATATAATCATTTATACAATAATTTATGCAGGAGGCGATATTCAACTAGGTGGCTCTTCCACGTAATCCCCTATTACTCGACAAAATAAACATTATATTATTACCAAATGCTTTAAAACTGTAGGATATAATACACATATATAATAGAATTATATAATCTCTGATATGTCCTTTTGTACTAAGATAACTGAAGCTGAAGCCAACCTTACAATCCAAATTATTATAAGTTGCATTATATGTGAAAGACTTTCTAAATTGAGAAGTATTATGCTTAGGAACAGAACTTACAAAAACGCGTAGCACAATTATGTACATTAGCACTTCTGATTAATTTACTTACACAAATATGGATGTTTACTTATGTTAATACTATGAAGAAGACAAGGCATGTGCATTCTATAGCGTTCATGGACCGTTGGATGTTTACTTTGCTGAAGATTTTCAGTGATATGGTCAAATTTATGGAGGTTATAACAAAATCTTACCTATATAGAATTTTTTGTAACTTTCTTGGTCCTTTTTAAAGCCAATAGCCAATCAGTTTAAGTAGATGAAATTAAAGACTCACATAATTTAAGTTTCACATATCAGTTGATAAATATTCCTGGTGCGTATACAAAAGTTTTAATTTACAATAAGGTTTTTAAGTTTTATGTTCAGTATTTTACTTCTAAAAGCATTTCAAGATTTTTACAATATTTACTAAATAATAAAATTTCATTTTCCATTGATGTTTTCAAATCGTCTTTTCGCAAAGTTCTCTTGTATTTTTGCCAAACAACAACTCTTCAGTTTTTTAACATTGAAAATATTTTCAGTTTCCTATATGGGGCCTGAATTTGTGAAAAGTGCATATTGCATTTGCAGCATGACGTGGACAAGGTTACTATAGTTACTGGTAACGGCTGACTGCAGTATTACTTAGACAAAGTTACTAAGGCTATAGATTGTCTGGTAACGGCTAAAAATGCAACTTAATCATTTTCAATGTCCCTCCCTGGTTACACCTTTGCGAAATATTGTGTTTTATTTTATTCAAAATAAGGTCATGTGAAACAGATGCTTCCACCATCTGTGAAAAGTTTAAATAAATTTGTGTGTCATCTGCATATTGGTGTAACAGTCACAAACATCAGCGATATATACTGGAAATAGTAATAGACCTAGCACGCTTCCTTGTGGACCACTTAATTTATTAAATATAAAATTTGAAAAGTTTCCATTTACATGTACTCTGTGGCATATTTGATAGATAATAATTTCTCAGAAACAAAATAGCAAAATCAAATTTCTTCACAAATATCCTTGCCTTATTATAACTCATTAAAAAAATGAAATAAAACTAAAAATTTACTTTCTACTTTCTTAGCTTCTATCTTATGTAATCTGAATGTAGTTTTCGCGAAAAAAATATCGATAACGTCGTGCTTTGTTGAATAATCATCGATACAAAAATGTTCAAAATGTAGGTCTACTAGGAGAAACTTCTATAAATCTATTATTATCAATTGTATGAATGAATTTATTCCAAACTTTGTGACCGCTCCGTATAATTTAACAAGTGTATAATTTAACAAGTGTATATAATGCAAATAGAAACAGAAAACAAAAATCACAGCGAAATAAATTACCTCGCTGGCGCTGGAAAAATTACGATTTATTAATTAGGTAACTGCCAGATTCTTGAATTCAGCAATCACATAATTTGTTGAAATTCAAAGAAATATTTGCCAGCCGAAAACCATAAACAAAGTTAGTAGTAGATAGAATTAACAAAGGTATAAGTGATAAGAGCCTTGGATCTACTACACGACGGTATTTTTCACCAGATGCAAAAGTGTGTTTATTTCTTATTTGTTAAAAAACGCAATTTCTCTAGCGCTATTAGAAAATGCAATCTAATTAAACTGAACTGCAAGTAATATAGGAAAGTGTTGCAAAAAACGTAATTGGAAACTTCTAGCCATGTCCCGCTCACCTATCTGAGTTATCGATGGTTACTTTTTCAGATTTACCCTCAACCTAAATGTCATTGCAGCCATGATTCACTTAGGACGCCATATTTCAACAGCGTCTATCTAATTACGTGGAGCCTGTCTGGAAAATTGTTCTGGGAATATATTTTAACTTGGTAGTTTATTCACATGAGACCTTATCAGCTTTCAGGTGCATGTACAGGGAATGTAACGCTATTTTTATCACGTCGATAAATTTAAAATGTATGTCCACGTATGGGGTTGCCAGAAAGAAAACTTCTTGTGGATTTTACGCAAAAAACTTTTTCTTTCTAATATATTCTGCTTCACACAAAAATCCTTAAATTTAAATTGTTGTTCAAATTTAAAGTTATACACATTGCATATAAAAGTTATCTTTTTGCTTAGCGAATTATGAAAAAATGTCTCTTTATCGAAAGATGTGCATTTTAATCGCCAAGTAACTACAAAAAGTTGGATTACTAAGCACTACAATTTAATCAAATCAAATTTATTGGCCATTTATACACATCAAGATCTACTTTACTCATAATCTTGTCTAGCTGAACATCCACAGTATCGAGGCGCCGTGGCAATTGAAATGCTGGAGGTAGAGTTAAGTTAGAATCAAAGTAAAATCTTCTTCAGGTGACGTCCTCATTCAATGAAACTTGGCGACAATTTCGGCATACTTATTATGGTCTTGAGTTGTACGAATTAAAATTACTGTCTTCAAACCAGTCCAGTCGCGTATATTTTTCAGCGACGAATGTTGTCTCCTGTCAGGGCCACGTTTTTCTTCGATGTTTCCTTCCTCAGATTAATTTCAAAATATCATACTTGTTGTTACATAACCTTTTCATTTACTGATCGATTTTTCAAAACCGCAAGGGATCTTCCTCTACCTAACACTAACTTACCATGTAAATTTCAATCAAATCGGACTCGTCCCTCTTAAGTTATCGTGCTTAAAAAAACATGACGAGCGGAGAGGCGGACTGATAAATGGATAGACTGATAGAGACACTGATAGATGAAACACGGACATTTTGAAAGATGTTCAGAATTTTATGACCATCACAATGATATGACAATTTTTTCTCTACGAGCGATATTTACAATAATAGATACGGAAAGAATGTATATAACAGACTTTGTGACTGGAGTACTACTCCTACCTGTGCAGCAGGTATATTAGAATGAGGTGTAATAATATGTCCAGAGGGCTTAACAAAACTTATGAGTAAAAAAATTCTAAAAAAAAACTATACTAAAACACTGGCGTAGTTTACTGACTGCCGAGGCGAGAAAAAAATCACTGGAAAAACCCTTTAAAGGTAATGAGAAATAAAGAGAGAGCCGCTGCATTTATCATAAAATGTATAATTTTGGTTTTAATTGTGGTTTTTTTAAGGAGTTTTAATAAATGTTTTGAATTTGAAATGGTAATTTTGAAACAAAAAGGTGGCATATTAAAAATGACAAAATGAAATGAAAAAAAAAAAAAAAAGTAGATAGAAAAGGTGGGGAAAAGAAAATAATTGATATTTTGTAAAATTTGTATAATTACATGTTCTGCAGAAAAATTGGCAGCTCCTGGTAAGATAAATATTGTTTGATCTAAAACGATGTATTATGTTGCTTGTTAACGAACTATTTCCAAGCATGTGTAGATAAAGTCTTTATATCTTACCAGCTCAGTGCCTCATTGATCCTCGGTAATAGTAATAAAAATAAACAATATAAATATTCAGACCAACACAATTTGTATTTAAATAAGTTACAAAAGTTTTGGTGGCTACGGTGCAGCTTTGCCACTTGATCGAAATCAATACGCGTTAACTTCAAACACGGATCGTTTACTTTTCACAATTGCTGTACTTTTAGGTGGCCGACCCTCTCAACGGATTCACCAAAACTTACTTATTCTCGGTTTTCCTGGCATCGTCTACCCGCGCTGTCACCCTCTGTCACTCACCTATTTTTTTTTTTAAACAGCACTACCATCGCTAATCATTAGTCACTTCCGCATCAAATTCAAACGAAATTACTGAGATTTAACATGAAAGTTGGTTTTAATGTAATCCGCTACTGGAACAATGGCATTACAACAGACATATAAGTCTCTAATGGGGTAGATGTATCTACTCAAGTTGGAAATGAAGCAGAGGAACTTGCAGGACTGAGAATGTCTTTATTGTTATAGCCGATGTGCTGTACCAAGTTGGCACTCGCGTATGTAAGGGCCGTACATCATCACGGCCACGTGGATCAACTTTTCATTGTTTTCATTTAGTTTGTTGTTCCCTGCTATCAGAAGGTACATAGTCCTTGGTGGCTAGTAAACTTTACGTATCGTCTAGCTTTTGATCAGTCGAGTATCTAAATAACTCCCAGAACCTTAAGTTTCTTTTATTTTACTTTTCTGATTGAGGCTGGAGTGATAATTTTGTTTTTCGCAAAAGTTCTGGGAGAAAACCATGGTTTTCAACTTCTTCTCTTTGAATTTTATCTTTCACCGGTTATAGTACGTCATGCCACAGGTCGTAAACTCTTTCAGGAGTACGTAAATTCTTTCAGGAGTGAGTGCATATATCTAGACCATGGTATTGTTGTACATAACCAGTTTCATATTCGGAAACGATCGGAAGTCGGAGACCAATAAATTAAATAGTTAAAAAAAAAAAAAAAATGTTTTCTTAAAATGTTTTCTTAACCGCTTCTCAAGTCACCGAAGTAACTCCTTGAAAATCCAGAATGAATTTGTGTTAGGTAAAGAGAAACGAGGCCCTACAGCTTATAGTGGAGTCCGAACCACTTCTTGGGGATAATTTTTAAATTAAAATTATTTCGCGATGAGCAGGGATTGAACCTGCTTCGCTAGGTACGCCAGTATGCAAGCTAGATGCGCTAAACCACTGAGCTACCGTCCCCTGGTGCAAGGCAAGCCCAAACGCCTGTATGAATGTACTGTTCGCTCGTGCTTGTAGTTTTTTCCCGTCAATAAGAATGTGTAACAGTTTCATGGCATGGTCAGAAAAATTATATATACGTAATTTATATATTTGACCAGGTATGCAGGCAATATCGAATGCTTTATATATCCAAGAAGACCATCGTGGTATTCTTTCCGAGGTTATATTACACTTTGATGAAGTTAACTAGCCTATTAAGCCTACCTGTTAAGTGTTATCTTGCATCCCTTCTTGGAGTCGTATTGATGCTAGTCATGGACGTCAAATCTTCTCTGGGTAGCATTAATCCTGCTCAGAACTAACTTTCTCCATCAACTTAGATACCGACGACATCAATGAGATGGATGTGTAACTGCCGACGATTCTGGTATTCTCATTCTTCCTCGAGATGGGTACTACCACGGCACACTTCCACTAGCGAGAATCGGGTTAAAGCATCGAACTGAATACCAAATTGGAATGCTCAAATAGAGATAAATCTCACAGAAAGAGATAGGTTTGCGGACCAAATTCGTCCTCTTTACATATAATTTTATTGGAGTCTATAGGTGGTTAAAGTTTCCTTCAATAAACCCAATATTGTTAGACAAGTACATTAGGGTGGGTCGAAAATCCAATATTATTTTTATTTCCAAAATTTAATTTTGTAATAGTTGCAGAAAATTGCCTACTAATATCCCAAAAATAAAACCTAAATGATATTTTGAGTTATTATATGTTCAGGCCTCTGAATGTGGTGTTACATGAACAATAAAATATATCACCAAGAGAAAGTTTTTTTGCGCTAATTATACAAAAAAAATATAACATAATAAGGTTACAGTAATATTAAATTTCTTGTATACAATACTTTTAAACCGAAAACATCAGCTTTTATAAATTAATGATAAATTCAAATTAGGCTGTTTTAAGTAATATTCTCATTTTCGTTACGGCCCCGTCTCGGCACTAATTTGAAATATATTGAGATTACCTGACATATCTGCAGCCACAATTTCTTTTTCAGCCTTGAAATATTCTGAAATGATCACAGAAGATCATACAACCAAGATAACTTATAGAAGCGAGATAAGAACTAGGACCAGAGGTAGAGAGTATCTGTAATTGCAGAGAACTTCCAAGCCATTTAAAGCCATATACTACGATAATAGAAAAGACCCTTGTGATGTAAAAAATTATTACAAGAATACTTGAAGAGCACATCTCTTTCATACATGTTTTCGAGTCTAGGTTAGAAATTAACAATTATAGCTGAGATAACTTTGTAGCTGTAAGATGCGATGGAGCGGTGACCAATACAAGATCCAAAAACTGAATGATAATGAACAGAATCTATTTTCACCTTCTTCTACAACCTTGTAGTTGTTGCAAATACAGAATCCAAAAACGGAGAGATAAATAACCATGATATGGATGTGTAACTGCCGACGATTCTGGTATTCATGAGTTACAGATAAAACAGCCTTTACAAATATTCATGTCAGCCTCATATAAATGAACCACCTTGAAGCATCTGTTCCAGTAAATTGACAGAGATGCAGCTGGCCCTCGTGAATATTCAGATTCCCTAGGAAAACAAACAGAACATTGTGAAAATCTGCCATTTATCAAATTCAAACCTGATTTATCAAATAATGATATCTATGAATTAAGGTACCAATCACAAGTTTAGCATGAGGAAACTGTAGAACTGATTTTTCAAATCGTGATCCTGGAAAATTAGTACATTCTAGGTAGCTTACTATTGCGGATCTTATTCTGCACCTCTACAAAGAAACAGAAAACCCTAATTAAGTCTAAATACTGTTATCGACTTTATTCTGAAAGCATATGCGCCAATGTGGGTTTTCAATTCAGCCCATCGTGTAAAAATGCCGCACGTTTGGCAAACAATCAAGTTAAGCCGATCTACAAGATTGAAGAATGTTAAAATTCCGTGATTCAGAGAAATGAATATCTTGTACATAAAGAAAATCTGTTAATATCCATGTTAAGTGACAAGAAGATACATATTATAAGAGAGCTTGGACATATTCTGAATGTGAAAAGAATTTTTAATTTGCTAGAATTAAATTTTGATGCTGAAGACTACATAGATTTAATAGAGTAGTAAAAATGTGCCCACCCCCCAATACTTCTTACTTTAGAAATAGAGGAGGTACAGCTCGACAGCAATCAACACCGCATTTACTAGAACTGCGGCGATAACTGCGCTTTCTTGTTATATAGATATATCAAGTTAGTAACTGATGTTTCTTTATCGGTTATTGTTTCTGGCAAACGACAAACGAGATGGATTCATTAAATCCACTTTTATATCGCGCTAAGTCAAAGTTTGGGACAAAAAAGGATTTCAACCGGTGGCGTTTTTTGTTATGAGTGGAGGGTGAAAGGGGAGAATTTAGACCACCCCCCCCCCTATTGTCAGTCTTGGGTTGTTTGATAATAAACAAACGATGAACTACTCTTGATAGAAGTCGACAGCAGATGGAAATAATGCAGAAAATCGACGCTATTTCTTAAAAATTACGTCTTACAGAGGGGTTCATATTGGGTGGTTAAAAATAAAAAACTTTACTCAGTGTGCTAAATGATAATAATTACATTAGTTGTTAGTGTAATGACTGCATTCATAGATAGTTGATTTTGATTTTCAAGTCAAAGATGTGATAAATGACATAATTCCAGATTTAACTAATTTAAGAGTTGGTAGAGCCCTGAATAAATTGTTCAAATGTAATAAAATTTTATATGGATACTAAGACACCCAAAAGGCAATGTTTTTTACTATTACAAATACGAATTGAAAACTTGATTATTTCGACCCACCTTAAAGTACATATATGGTCCATTCTCTTTCTAAAAAATGTGACACTTTGTCCGTACACCTAAAGCATTAGGTGAGCGTTCCGGTTTAGTATAGAATTCGCTGTGTCAACGAAGTATACAAGCTAAACAATACCTTTCCTCGGTAGATACTTGAGAAGTATGTTGTTGATGCTGTCTTTCCCCGACGCTTTGTTGTTCGCTACGGTTTTAAGTTAGTCTCTGAATGAGTTTATCGTGATTCTTGGTATTCTGCAACATGCTGGTGAGATGATTCACTTTCCATTACGACGACGGTGATAATGTTGTCTAGCGCCAGGTGATCGTTTATATATTGTTTGTATGACCTCGACATATCTTTTGATAGAAAATACATAACAACAAATTAAATTCAATTGTACTAAAGTAATAATAATTCTAACAGAATAGTAATAAAAAAAAAATATTTAAAGCAAAATATAAAAAGTAAATTCAATTGTACAAAAATAAATAATAATTCTAATAATGAATAAAATAAGATCCAACGTACTAAATAGAAATTAAAAAATATTTAAAGGAAAAACACGAGGCAAAACATAAACAATCTAATAAATAATCTAACAATGAAGAGAATAACATCGAACGTATTAAATTGAAATTAGAAAATATTTAATTATTTGACACTGTATTTTTCATTTCATCATTTGTAGCATGAGAAGTTTCGGAATAAATTCATGTTGTTTTATCACTTCTTCGTCTCAAATTTCTGGAAAGATAAATGCATTTAAAGTTTTGAGATTTGGTCGGAGATTATCACAGCAAAAAGTTTTCAAGGAAATAATTTTAGCTGTGTATACCTTCTTAATTCTCTTCTTTGGTACTGTTATTTCAACGACGACGTAATCTTGAATATCCAAATTAGAATATGCACTATCAATATCTCGCCGCAATGCGGCATCGTGGGTAACTTTTTCATTCGTGCGTAATATGCTTTTTACAACACTCATTACGTAATATACTATTAAAATACCGTTAGTATCTGACTAATACTATATACATTATACATAGACAATCTATAGCTACATTGTTGCTTATCTCAAATAAGTCTTCCTTTTTGAATTTGCCAACACCTTTTGGAAGTTTGGGTTTACTAAACGAGCATAATTTTTCGAGGCAGTTCAGTCAGTTAGGAGATTTACTTCTGGATACCGAAATAAACACCAGTCGCCAACATTCAGTTCTAATTCGCAGTGCAGTGTCGTATTCATGGGGGACTTATTTATATTCTTTTTATTACTTCTAATAAACCTCTTCAAACGATAAGTACTCACTATTTCATTCGTCAGATCTAATAACCAACATAATGATAACTTCTTAATTACTGCTGTCTGTTCTTTATCCAGTGAAATTCGAACAAAATTGCCTTTTTCAAAAATGAAGTCCGTGTTCTTATTTGAAAATTCCCAAGAGTGCAAAATGTTGTAAAACTTAAAAGGTTCAGAAGATAAATTGCAGAGATCATAAAACAAATCACTATCGTCTTCATTGTTGTCATGTTCAAATTCCTTAACAAAGTTACTACCCAAAACAGTTAATGTGCCATTCTCGTTTTGTGTATCTTCAATAAGGTCCTCATCGATTTGTCTTTCATCTTATCATTTTCCTCTTCGCGAGTTTCTTTATCAAACTCTTGTTCTAGATCATATCTATCTTTATCATTACATGAAAGTTGACATGAAGGTATTGATGCAACATTCCAATCTTTTACAGTTATTCCAAGTGTCTTTGTATATAATGGAGCATTTCTTAGAGTCAACTCTACTGCCTATTTTATATAATTGTTTGAAGTTTGAGTAACTTGAAAGTCTTTAGGGGAGCGGTCAAATAATTTGCATTTTTTTTGCTCTGTTGGAAAAAGGTTATTAATGATGTTGTTTATTATCTGTATTCTTCTGCTGCGTCTAGCATATCTTCATGCTAATTTTCACAACTGTGCAAGACGTAGAGGACATAGATTGTAACGCTCTAAACATTGCCTCTCACGTTTGAGAACTAAAGAGCTAGGGAAGAAACATTCCATTTCTTATGTCCTCATTTTTTACAATTGTTTTAATGATGTTTATTAAATAATGTGCATTTAGTTCAGTTGATAGAACAGTTACAAGAGACAAAGTTATTCACCATATTAAATTGCTTTCTCTCCGCTCTATCACACACACACACACACTACTTGAAATATTTCTCTAAAAAAAGCGACAAACAGCACAGCTGACAGTACTAAGTGGCTATACGTGGATGTCAAAACTCTAACCGCGCATGCACAATGTTTTACTTTAATAAAGTTTTCCTATGATTTCCTCTTGAAATTCTTTGATCTCCCCTTGAATTTAACTGATTTCCCTATGATTTCCTATAACATATAAACCAGATTTCCCCTGCGGTTCGCCCTTGGCATATAACAAGAACTTAATTTATACTCATACTAAAATAAAACTTTAGTTCTCATATCGGTATATGACACACAGTTTTTTTTTTCTTAAATTCAAGATAAACAAAAAAAATTTACTCGAAGGGCACTCTGATAACAATTATGTCGCTTTTTATGAAAGGAAATTTTTTATTTCCACAATGAAAATGTATTATTTGTTGAAAGAAATGGCAATAGAAATGCTATTAAAACTTATTTCATTCAACACACACACGCAACTTGTTATCTCAGTATAAGCTTTATTTAGTTGAATGATTTGGATTACGTTTTTAAAGAATGTCACATATAAGATAAAGCCGGACCCTCTGACTCCAACCTTCCTATCCAAACATTAAAGTCTATTGAGCCGAAACCCTTTGTAAGAATATATCCTTGAAGTTCACTTTTTCAATAAACTCGTACGAGCGAGAAAGATGAGCCTACCCAGAAATTACCGTATTATAGTTCAAGTGTAGGTTATTTCTTTTGAAAATATGGCGGTTATATAAGTACCTCGCCAAATAAATTGGAATTAATTTCTTTAATACATTATTTCACAAGATATTAAGGTGTCGACGTAGAGTTTACGCAAGCTGCTATATTTTTCGTAGAAATAAATCGGTGAGCTCAAATAAATAGATAGTTGTATATTTGGAGGATTCCCTTATAACTTACGTAGAAAGGTAAACAAAAATTGAAAATGCCTCAAGTAGTAATCTGTGGTAACCACGTCTGAAAACAGAAACTCAAGAAACGCCTGCAGCATTAACTGACATTCTATTTAAAACATCAAGGACAGATTCTGCCTTTAAAAACTTGAGATCTAATTTTTCACACTTCGTAACTAGATCTTTCCACATATTTCACAATCATTTAACTGATTTTGACAAATATGCTTTCTATAACTAAATTAGCTAATAATGCAAAAATGTGCACTAAAATATATGGCAGTCATTGCATTGCATTTGTTAAAAAATTTAGAAAATGTTAAAAGTATAAGCAAAGAATAGAATAGAATAGAATAGAACAGAATAAAGTTTAGTTAGCATAAGCTATATAAATTAAACATAAATTTGTACATAGTCATTCATTATTTCGTGCTCTAACGTCTATATATAATTTAGTAACATTTTTAGTAAACAGTTTTAAATTACTAGAAGATTTGATTTCTGTGGGAAAAGCATTGTACGCGCGTAGGCATCGCTAAAAGTTGACTTTTTTTAAGAATGATATTTTTGTGTGATCTATGTTGTAGTTTTCAGCAGATCTTACCGAATAATCGTGCAGTCTCCATCTTTTAACTAAGAAAGGTTTAAGGTAGGTAGGTACTAGATTTTTCTCGATTTTATGTATTAAAATTACATTTGCTCTTTCAATACTTTGCTCTACTGAAATCCAACCCAACTGGTTTAATATATTCGAAATAGGTGTATCTATCACAATTTAATATTACAATTTACAATTTAATATTACACGCATTCCTTTATTATCTAACACTTGTAACCTCTTAATATCTGATATACTACATGATATTAATAATGAAAAGCAATAATTAAAATGTGGGTAAATTATAGTATTATATATAATTAATTTTGACTATTGTGTTAAATCTGCAGATATTCTTTGGAAGAAGGAAATCTTTTTGCCAATTTTCTTACATAAATAATAATCAATATGTTTTGAGAACGTCAACTGTTGGTCTAAAATAATTCCTAAGTATAAGGTGACAGTTTTCACAAAGACGTCAAGGAAGTGAAAAACAGTAGCAGAGACGATGTAATATTAGTACAATTACGGACTTTGGCTGAATATTGATGAAATAGACAATAGAAAAAAATCTAATCATAACGCAAATTGACTTCTAGTAGATTTGTCGAAAAATTTTTCTAATGAATAATATACTGCACCGCTTTTTTGAATTTAAATTTTTTATTGTATTAAAATAAATAATTCAATGTTATAAGAATCTGTTAATATGACATTTAATGGTAAATAGCTCTAAACATTAATACCAGAAATAGACTAAAGATGAAACTGTGTAAAAATTTGCAAAATCCTAGTACAATGACAACAAAAACTAGATGAAAACACTACACTTTTCGTCAGATTATTAAAAATAAGTAAATATTTTAGTAATAAATAACACAGGCCTGCGACCAAAAAACTTTTTTGAAACTAATAGATGATCTTTATAGATTTTTGGGTGCCGAATCCGGGAAAAATATCACTCTCAGTTTTTTGCAAATTTCATTTTTTTCTGGGTGTCGGTACGAAATTTTTAGTTGAAAAGCAGCCTCACACACATTTCTCTGTTTCTTTTTCTTATTGGAATATGGTTTCATTGAAATGGGAGCAGTGCTGGATTACCCTATACGCTAATTACGCATATGCGTAAAGCGGCAGATTGTTAGAGGCGGCAGGCAAAATCAGAATAATAAAAATTCGCTCGACTGCACATCTTGCATTTATAACTTTGAAACTTGCAACCTATGAATGGATATAATTCTTTCCCTAACATTATTTTTAGGATTTGACAATAATAAATACCTAATAAGTTTTAAGAAGTGTATCGTTCTCCTCAGTCCTGGGTGATATTATATACATAAAAAACGTCAGCGTGGCGGTACAATTTGTACTGGCATTCAAAGACGCTGATGTTTTTTATGTAAAATAATGCAAAATATCACCAAGAACTATACACACGTACAGGTACATATATATTTGTATTTGAGTATTTGTATTGAGGCACTGCCAGGTTTGCGTAAATCGGCAAATACTTTAAGTAACAATCGAAGCTTTTCCATGAAGAGGGAAAGGAAGTACAGAGCCATCAATGTGGATTAAATTAATTGAAAATACATTAACAGTGTCTTTCGTTGTAAATAAACTTAATTTTGAATAATAAAACCTTTTTAAAATTTATTAAAACTACTCTACATTCCAAAATAGCCATATTCATATCTATGAGGTTCAAAATATTGGGTTGAGTTGCGGAAAAACGGTGGATGATGGAGAAAGAATGATGTCATTTTCAGAAGAACAGAAGAAAACTGTCAGATCACCCTAAATAATAAAAAAAATTTCATAATTTTTTTTTTGCAGGCCTGTGTAATTAAAGTTAAATTACTTAAGACAAGATAACGCGGCATGAATTTTTAACCAGTAAAGTGAATATTTTCAAAACTTCGCACTATTTCTCCACTTAGTTTTCCAAAAATATATATAAATGTGATCTAAATTGTCCTAAAAAGTAGACCAAAATTCTGACTTTAGCTCGACGTTAGAGCAGCTTATCAATATAAATATTTTCCCTCGTTTCATTTAAGTTTTAAACTTCTGATTACAAATTCTTAAAATAATTATTTTTTGCAGGGAGAGTCCAATTAATTATGATAAGAACAACGTTAGCCGAACAAGAGCTCAAAAATGGAAAACATGGAGAAATTCAGCCGTTTTCTCGGTATCAATCTGTATGTCAAAAATTTCGACGATGACGTCGATGACGAGCGCTTTTATTATGAATTGTCCCCTTTTGAAACAATTTCCGTTAATGTGATCAGGGTCGAACTTAGAAGTAATGTGTTTGGATCTGTCTGTTATGAGAGCACATAGCGCAACAAGAAAAATTAATGGTTGTGCGATAGGCGCAAAACCATTGTGTTGTATCATTGGCTCAGTGCAAGAAAGGCAATAAAGCTTACTTAAGGTCAAAGTGATATGCTGAAAATTTATACAAGCGAGGAAATTACTTTGCATCTACTCAAATATTTCTCTCAACAGAACATATTGTACATACAGAAAATACATCAAGAGATATTTGGCCAACCTCTATTAAGGATATTTGGGAAAGAATACAAACTGATTCTGGACCGACAAAACAACTCTATCCATGTGCAGAGTCAGTAGTCAAGGCAATTTCATAGGCCAATATTTTGCCGATTTGCGACAACGTTCATTTGCTGCAGAAATTATAGATCTTACTGGAAATCGCACTGTTCTCCACAGTCTTCCATTAAATTTTAATTGATACCTCAATATTACAAATGTATCCTCTATGGTCACTACTGGACTAGAAAGAGACACCTGCTGGGACAGAATAGTAATTTACGTTACAAGACCGGAAAGTGGTGTTTTACAGGTCGACCCAAGCAGATTCTAGGGCGAACCGCAGGTGAGACACTTCAAAATCTGAATCCATATTTTCCATAACTTGTGAATTGACTTTTGACAATTCGTAAAAGTCAAGTGTGTTTATCTATTTGACACTTATCTCAACAATTTACACAAATTCGTTTCCATAGAAACGGGAACGGAAAGGACTTTGCCGATCTCTGATGTCAGTTTCTGGTCTAGCCCGGGAAAACGTTATTTTCTGGAGGATAATTTCTCCAGAAAGGGTGTACTTTCTGCTCGGACGAAAAAAAACTACTTTTTATATCCAATATACAGTCAGGAAATTCCATTACCATACTTTAACGGACGATTGGGTACTGTCGCTAGCAAAAACAATAGGACAACTATTTTTTTCTAACGTAAATATGTCTCTATTTGCACATTTGCAACGAATTTTGACAAATAACTGACCAATATCACAGAAATTAAAGTTCCATGTACACAACCAGATTTCAGCAAAAACACGTTATAAGACCATTTTTGTTGCGCACGACAGTACAAGAAATATTCAAAAAAGTTCCTAAGAGCATAGGTCCGCAAATGCTTCTTAAGGGCGCTAGAGTCCTTTGAAGATGGCGCCTAAAAAGTGGATTTTATTTAATTTCCTTCAGATCTACTTTGAGTTCATTTTGGTATATAAACTACTCTATTAGTGACTACTTTAAGCAACCATCGGCAACCTACTTTATTGTCCAGGGGCGTACCAACAGGCAGGATATTGAATTTACTTATCTATATTTTTCTTATTATGCCGCTTTCTGATACTTTGCTTTGAGATTATGATTCTTTAATAGTTTTAACGTAAAAAATGTGTTCTTGGAAGAATAAGGTGAGAGATTTCACCAATACGTCAAAGAAGTGGAAAAAAGTAGCAAAGGTGATACAATATTAACGAATACTTTCATAATGAATTTTCCCCTTTTAGAAAATAATATAAGTTAAAGTGATAAGGGACAGACTTAGATTAGATTAGATTGAAGGAAGGAGCTGGTCGCTTAGCCTTGGCCACCGCAACCTCTTTGGATCTATTGTGGCGCTTCTAATCTAATTCATTTAGAGTTCCTCATTCAGCTTTGTCTTTTGTACCAGACTCCATAGCCTTGATAGGGGCTCCTTAGTATAGCTATCCGCTCTTGGTTTTTCCTCATCAAGTATTTGGAATCTCAGTCTGGCTAGGCCTTCGCAATGGCACAGCACATGTACTGAGGTTTCCTCTTCCTCTTGACAGAATCTACATGTTGCATCATCTGCCAGGCCCATTAGACTCATATGCCTATTGAGCCTACAATGGCCTTTCTACTTTGGCCTAGTAGATCTTCCGTGAATTTGGCCGACCGTTCTTTAATGAACTCTTTGGCCTATCTCTGTTGCGGGAAACTCCTCCACCATTCTAGAGATTTGTCCTGTACCCATTTATTATTGGATGCTCGTTTGCATGGCTTAGCCACGCCACAAAAGGGTTCGGGGCCTACCAGGGCATTGGATGCGCCTTCCCGAGCCAGCTCATCAGCCTTTTCATTTCCCCTGTGTCCCTCGTGTCCTGGTACCCATGCCACGGTCACTTTGTTCTGACTTCCTAGGTCCATAAGGGCGTTAATACAATCCCATACTAGTCTTGAGTCGACCTGCATGGAATCGATTGCCTTTAGCGCCGCTTGGCTGTCGGAAAAAATGGCAATTGACTGGTTGACAGTTCCTTGCCTCATTATTTCCTTTGCACACCACTGTATAGCGGCCACCTCTGCCTGAAATACTGTGGCATGTATTCCTAGACTTATCGGGATTTCCGTTTTCGACCTTATCCCGTAAATCCCAGCTCCTACTCCATGTTCTGTCTTGGAGCCGTCCGTGTACCAGACTATTTGTGCTGATATCGGAGAGCCATTCTTCCAGTCCCCTCTGTCTGGTATCTTGATTTAGAAATAAAGAGTTTGGATCTGTCTGTTATGAGACAGCTGAAGAAGCACATAGACCAACAAAAAAAATGAATGGTCGTAGAGCAGGCGCAAAACCATTGTGTTGTGGCATTTGCTCAGTGCAAGAAAGGCCGTAAAGCTTACTTAAGGTCAAATTATTATGCTGAAAATTTATACGGGCGACGAAATGACTTTGCATCTGCTCAAATATTTCTCTCCGCAGAACATACGACACTCACCGGAACTAGATCAAGATTTGGCCAACTTCTACTAGGGGAATTTGGGAAAGAATATAAACTAATTCTGGAACGACAAAACAACGTGCAATATCACTGGTCCAGGTAATCTCATAGATCAAACATTTTGTCGATTTGCGACCACGTCCATTCGCTGCAGAAGATGCAGATCTTACTGGAAATCGCACTGTTTTCCACAGTCTTAGATTACATTTCAATTTGGACAGAGGAGTTGGTACTTCAAGTTTACAAATATAATCTCCATGGTAATTTCTGGACCAGAAAATAGACACCTGCTGGGACAGAAACTATTTTTACTTACATGTCGGATGCATAAGTAAAAGATGTTATACAAAGCTTAAATTTAGGTCTTAATTATTTTACTCTATGCTGTAAGTATTGTTACTTTTTATTTTATAAAATGAAACTATTTTACTAGTGCGAGGAATCCTCAAATAAATTAGGTAAATCATTTACATAAAATAGGAAAAGCAATGGTCCAAGAATTAATCCCTCTGAAACTCCAAAATTTAGTTTTAATTTGTCTGATTTAATCCTATTTACCTCCTACTCGATAGGTAAAATACTAACCAATTTTTACTTTGTCTCTTAATATATATTTTGCAAGCTGTTCGATAAGAAATGTGTGATTTGCTATATTTTACTTAAAATCATGAATATACCAACGCATTTTTTATTATTATGTCACTTGTATAGTTTGTCGAAAAATTATAAAAGATATAAGAAATATATGAGCGAAGAATAAGATGAGAGATTTTACCGAGATATCAAAGAAGTGGAAAATAGTAGCAGTGCGACGTAACATTAACATGATGTCCGTTTCTTCGGTATCAATCTGTATGCCAAAAATTTTGACGATAACGTTGAGAATGAGCGCCTTTTTAATGAATTTTCGCATTTTTGAGAATAATTTCCGCTAAAGTAATGAGGGTGTGACTTAAAAGTAAAGAGTTTGGTTTTGTTTGTTATGAAACAGCTGCAGAAGCACATAGTGCAATAAGAAAAATGAATGGTCGTATGATAGGCGCAAAACCAATATGTTGTGGTAATGAAATAGTGCAAGAAGGACCGTAAAGCTTACTTAAGGTCAATATTTAATGCTGAAAATTTATACGGGCGAGACAACAACTTTGCATGTACTAAAATGTTTTTCTCGTCAGAACATACGGCATACATCAAAACTAGACCAAGCTATAGTTGGTTAATTGCTATTAGGGACATTTGGAAAAGAACGGAGACTGATTCTGGGCCAAGACAACCTCTAGCCCCGTGCAGTTTCACTGGTCCAGGCAATTTCATAGGTCAACATTTTGCCTCTTTGCGTCAAGGTTCATTCACTGCACAAGTAATTTGTCTGCTTTGACCCTGTCTACTTCAACTACTTGCATCCCATGCGATAGCTAAGATACTAACGAATCATTTAGTCTGTCCCTTGATCCACATTTTCCATGCATTTCGATAAGAAATGTATGATTTGTTAAATCAATGGCTTTACTTAAAACTATGAATATACCAACACATTTATCATTTTTATCTAGCTCATTGTATGATTTGGTAAAAAAATATAGTAAGCGAAGAATAAGGTGAAATATTTTCAATCAAATAAGTGGGAAAAGATACTAGAGGCGATGTAATATTAACACGATTGGGGATTTTAGCTGACTGTTGCAGAAATAGACAATAGAAATAAATCATAACATAAATTGGCTCTTATTTAAGTAGATTTGTCGAAAAAATAATTTTCCTAATGAATATTATGCTGCATAGCCTTTTTAAATTTTAAATTTGTATTGTATTAATATAAATAATTCAATGTTATTAAGAGTCTGATATTTCATGGTAAATAGTCTTCGACATAAATACCAGAAATAGATTAATGAAACTCAGTAAAAATTTGCAAAATTCTGGTACAACGGGAATAAAAAGTAAATAAAAACATTACACTTATCGTCAGATTATTGAAAACAAGTTAATATTTTAGGTATAAATAATTAAATTTAAATTAGTTAAGACAGGATAACGCAGCATGAAAGTTTAACTACTATAGTTAATATTTCCAAAAGTTCGTATTATTTCTCCAACTAGTTTTTCCGAAAATACATAATTATAATTTTAGTTGATTTGATTTCAAAATTATTGACTTTAGCTCGACGTTAGAGCAACTCATTTATATAAATATTTCTCCTCGATTCATTTAAGTTTTCAAACTTCTGATTACAAAGTCTTGATATAATTATTTGTTACAGGAAGAGTCCAGTTAAATCTAATAAGAAAACGTTAGCCGAACTAGAATTCAAAAATGAAAAACATGTAAAAATTTAGCCGTTTCTGAGATATCAATCTATATGTCAACAATCTAGACGGACATCGATAACGAACGCCTTTGTAATGAATTTTCCGTTTTTAGAAAAATAATTTCCGTTAAAATGATGATGAACTGACTTAGAAGTAAAGTGTTTGAATTTGTCTTTCATGAGATAGCTGCAGAAACACATACAGCAATAACAAAAATGAAAAATCGTATGATGGGTGCACAACCATCGTGATGTGGCATTGGTTCATTGCAGGAAAGACCTTGAAGCTTACTTGATGCTGGAAATTTATACTGGCGAGACTGAAAATTTATACTGGCGAGAAAACGACTTTGCATCTACTCAAATATTTTTCTCGTCAGAACATACAGCACAAACCGAAACTAGATCAAGCCATATTTGGCCACCTTCTATTAGGGAAATTAGGGAAAGAACGGAAACTGAAACGACAAAACAACCCCTTGCCGTGTGCGGTATAACTGATTCAGACAATTTAATAGGTCAACAATTTGCCGCTTTGCGACAACATTCATTTGCTGTAGAAGTTGCAGATCTTAATGGAAATCGCACTGTTCTCCATAGCCTTCCATTAAGTTTCAATTTGGCTAGAGGAAGAGCTGGTAATTCAATTTTATAAATATATTCCCCATGAGCACTACTGGACTAGAAAAAACACCTGCTGGGACAGAAACTATTTTTTAATGTGCAATATGTATGTAAAAGCTGTTATATAAAGCTTAAATTTAGATCTTAATTATATATATATATATATATATATATATATATATATATATATATATATATATATATATATATATATATATATATATATATATATATATATATATATATATATATATATATATATATATATATATATATATATATATATATATATCTGTTTAATATTGTTTCACTCTATGCGATTTTATTATATAAAATAAACCTGTTTTACTAGCGCGGTAAATTTCTTACTAGTGAAATTCCAAAACTCAGTTTTAATTTATCCGACTCAATAAATTCTAACGAATCATTTTCTTTGTCTCTTAATCCATATTTTGCAAGCTATTCAATAAGAAATGTGTGATTTGTTAACTCAAGGGCTTTACTTAAATCCACAGATATACCAACACATTTATCATTTTTATCCAAATCATTGAATAATTTGTTCAAAAAGTATAAAAAATATAAGAGTTGTAAGACAAGTATAATGTGAGAGATTTCACCAAGACATCAAAGAAGTGGAAAAAAGTAGCAGAGGTGATGTAATATTAACATGATGGGGGATTAGGGCTGATTATTATAGGAATAGACCATAGAAAAATCTAAAGTAGATTTGTCGAAAAAATAATTTTCCTAATGAATATTATACCACACAGCCTTATTGAATTTCAAATTTCTATTGTATTTCATATAAATAATTCAATGTATTATAAGAGTCTGTTGTATATAACATAATAATAGTAATAATATCTTTATTTTCCAGTAAACAAAAGACGAACAATAAAAAAATACATATAATATAATACTTAATAACATGATTATTGAAGGAATAGACAACAGAAAAAATCTGACGTAAACTGGTTCTTTTTTAAATAGATTTAGTAGTAGTAGATTTGTCGAAAAAATAATTTTTCTAATGAATATTACACCGCACAGCCCTTTTGAATTTTTTATTGTATTTCACATAAATAATTCAATGTGTTATAAGGTCTGTTGTGTATAGTATAATAATAGTAATAATGTATTTATTTCCCAGTAAACAAAAGACGAACAATAAAAAGATACATCTAATGTATAAAAATCACGTGTCACGATTTTTAGGAAATTTTTGGTGTATATTTGGTAGGCCTGAGAATAGGTCGTAGACTATTTTTTACACCCCTAGGTGATAAGGGTGGCCCTATCCAGAAATTTTCTTTTTACTTTTGGACAAAAATTTATAATTTAAAACAACGCTTGCCGGGTCAGCTAGTAAAATATAATACTTAATAACATTAAATGGGAATGAAGGGGAAGTTGACTTAAAGAGTGCTTTACCACGTAACTCTTTTAAATGAATATCAAACTATAAATAACACGGAACAATAAAAAACGGAACAGAATTAGCACAATCAGGAATTATATAAAAAATTAAATTTTTATTAAAATAAATCACTACTAGGCTAGATTTGGAAATAATAATATTCAAGCCATAAAAATTTCCTGATAAATATTTTGAACTTAAGTTGCTAACAGTCTTAAAATCAGCAGGAATAGAATTATACAACTTATATTTCACGAATTTAAAGTTTCTCTCAAAAAATACACTTTTATGAGCAGGTGGCGTTAGCAATTCTTTGCTTCGTACATTAATATCGTCAACGTCAGTGCGGTATGATATTTTATTAAATAAATATGATGGAATTCTTGTCGTAATAATTTTGTGGTACAAGATTAGAGCGTATATTTGAAATCGATTTTTCATTTTAATTCGACTAACTTATGTTACACATGGTCAAACTTTCTGATGCCATTTATAAAGCGTATGCACCGGTTTTGAACACGCTGTATTCTATTTGTACAATCTTGATCTGAACAAGGTCCATATACAGAAACACAATAGATAAATTGAGATAGTACTAATTTTTCCCAGAACATTTTTTTTTGTCTCATAATTTAAGAACAATCTATGTGGATACAATAACAGAAGAGATGCTCCTTGAATAATTTTGGTAACATTCCCTCGAAATCTGAGAGACTTGTCCAGAGTTAAACCTGTTCTTTTGCTAAACAAGATAACAGCTGACTTTGACGGAGTTAATATTAGTGAATGTTCCAATGACACATTTGGTAGATTTTGTTATTATTAATTGCTGTTATTGGTACTATGATATTCAATGGGATGAAATGAGTAGAACAATTGTGTGTCATCGGCATATATATATAAACTGCACTACCACAAATTTAGGAAATTGGCTGATGTAGACTGAAAGCAACAAGGGCAAAAAGAACAAAACCTTGTGGAACACACCTTGTTAAATATTTTACAGCAGACATAGTTCCATTCAATTTAATTCCTTGACTGCGATCCTTTAAGTATGACCGGAACAGCAGAACACCTTCGACATCAATACCATAATGTTAATGTAAATGCGTCCATTCAAATAAATAACTTTGAAAACGTTGTTCACTTGATACAAAAATGTAGAGATGTTACATATGAAATTCAGAATTATTTCCGTTTGCGAAATTTTGTTTCACAAGTATTAAATAATTTGTACCAATTGGTAAATCTATAAAAACTTATAATTTCATTAATAATACTTATATTGTTTTAATTTTCTTAGGCAATTTCAGAGTGAGACAAAGAAACTTACATAAAAACATATTTGGCTATAGAGCAACCATTAATACGACAAACACTAATGGAACTTAATCGCTGTTGACATGTAAGTTAGACAAATAAATCTTACGGTCTATTACTGTTCTAACTTCTTTCTGCTTTTTAGATTCCGAACTTATAAGAGGCGAAATGTTTCCGAACACACATCCATATATAAACTTTCTTCCTGTTGATACGTAACTTCGCGAAAAGAGTTTTTATAGATTATTCCTGTCTATTAGCTGATAATGTTTAAGGAAATAGTTCGCTGCTTAAATAATTTTATTAAAACATATATCTTATTGTCCCTATTCATTTTAATTAAATACGTATATTATAACCAAATATATTTTTTAATAATTGCCGAAGAAAAAATGCACAGAAATTTATGACAGAACATGTTGAAAATGTGTTTGTGTATGTATGTATGTGTATGTTGTTTGCATATATGTATGTTCGCTTATAAGAATAATTATATTATTAGAATTTTATCTACTATTAAATTCTTATTCTTATTTTAAGAGTGTGGAAATAAAATTTTGACTGATAAGTTATAAGATTTGCAATGCACAGTGCATAGTTCTGATTATTAACTTATTGTTCCTTTATGATGGATTGCATTTTCTACATTATATCTTCCAAGAGTGAGTGTGTTTACCTTGTCTCTATATGTAGCTTAATGTCATTTTTACCTACAAATGTAACAATTGACTTATCTGCTTGGTAGACATTTCCACTTAATTTTTATTACCATATAAGCTATATTACAACCTTTACATGATATTTTTGCATGAAGGATCTTCTGTATGACTAAATTGCAAGAGCTTACAAAAGTAGGAAAATTCAAATAGTTACAGATAGGTAAGAGTCGGTCTAGATATTACTATACAGTGTGTCCCACTTTTTACGGTAGCTCAGTTATTAGTCATAAAAATTTTAACCAAGTTTGGATGGGTATCAAAGACCTTTATTATACCTTTTTTTTAAGTAAAACAAAACTTATTTCAATCACTGGCGTGCATTTTTATTATGAAAAAAAGGTCGATTTTTCGAGAAATTATATTAAGCATTTTTTTGTTGAAAAACTAATGCAATATTACTGATTATCCTGCTGTAGAACCGCTATATCCAGAATTTAACAACATTTTGATTTGTTTACGCCTAGTTATTATTAATTTATTAATAATTATTATTTATTTTTAAAATTTAGGGGAATCTACAATTTGTACTATTGTTTGATATTTCTTGTCAGCAAGAGATGTCGCTGGGTGGATAGATTTAAAATATTATTTGTGGATTTCTTATAATGTACAAAAACCAGAATGCTTTTTTGTTTTTCTAAATCAATCATATAGATTTGAGCTGAAAGCCAACATAGACGGGCCTTAGTTTCGATAATAACATTAGTGCAAAATTCGTATAAATTTTAGTGACATTGAGTTTAATTTTTGTATAAAGTATAGTATCAGGAATTTCCTTTCCTGCCCATCCCAACACCTTCCTAATTCTGATATAACTAAATAAAATAGTGATTGGAGTCATAGATGAAATTGGTAAGATTTTTATTTATATTATTTTGATTAGATACAGTCCAAAAAAAATATCGTATTTGTTTTAAAATCAGCGTAGATTCGCAACACATTTTTTGTTTTATCCCAGATCCGGTTCTGAAAATAATTTTCAGGGGCGGGGGAATGTTTACGCCTAGTTATTATTAATTTATTAATAATTATTATTTATTTTTAAAATTTAGGGGAATCTACAATTTGTACTATTGTTTGATATTTCTTGTCAGCAAGAGATGTCGCTGGGTGGATAGATTTAAAATATTATTTGTGGATTTCTTATAATGTACAAAAACCAGAATGCTTTTTTGTTTTTCTAAATCAATCATATAGATTTGAGCTGAAAGCTAACATAGACGGGCCTTAGTTTCGATAATAACATTAGTGCAAAATTCGTATAAATATTAGTGACATTGAGTTTAATTTTTGTATAAAGTATAGTATCAGGAATTTCCTTTCCTGCCCATCCCAACACCTTCCTAATTCTGATATAACTAAATAAAATAGTGATTGGAGTCATAGATGAAATTGGTAAGATTTTTATTTATATTATTTTGATTAGATACAGTCCAAAAAAAATATCGTATTTGTTTTAAAATCAGCGTAGATTCGCAACACATTTTTTGGTTTTTGAATTACGGCCCACTTAAAATTACCTATTTTAAACATTAAATAATCAATAAATTGGTAACTAAATTTTTTTCGAAAGAAAGTCATTCTTTATTTTCTCTTTAAATTCTTTTTTTCTACTACCCCATATCATCGATACTTTCAAATTCGGTAATCCTTAATGCCCGAATAATTTACAGGTCTGATCCAAAATTTTTCAATGAAAATTCTTGGCCTTCGAAATTTGCTATAATAAAGGTTATTTGATACCCCTCCAAACTTGGTCAAAATTGGGTGACTAATAACTGAGCTACAAAAGTGTTACACACCAAAAGTGGGGCACACTGTATATTACTACAATTAACAAGAGCTATATTAACTTTGGGTAACATAGGTCGAGAAAAAAATTATAGAAAAATTTAGGAACACCAATGGTGCTTGCGGAAAATATTTCAAGCAATAAAACAAGGCGTTTAACAGCGATGAAACTGTATATAGAGTTTTACTGCAATAAAACTGCATGTTCATGCTATCAAATACAGATCTAGTTTAGTTTACTACTAATAATGATATATGATTGGTGCAATAAAATGAACTTCCAATATCTACCGTGTCAATGAGTGAAATAATCATTAGAAATTTTAAGTCAACAATACTTAACTATATTTTCATATTTACAAAATACACGTTAAGTAACGTAAACAAAGTGAGTATAAATAACCATTGAACTTGCTTGCATCTACAAACGCTGACACATCATTTATCTGAGGTACTTAAAGTAAATGATGATGGACAGTGTTCACCTGAACACCCAAAGGGGTATCTGAACACGAGTGTGTTTGGACGTCAGAGTGTCTAGCTAGACATCGAAAATAGCCCCGAGATGGGGGTAGTCGCTGGGAGCGGCCTTAAAAGTCACGCTGCACCATGGATTCATGTATTGTAGAGTATCGTATTTATTTCATATTTAATATTTTCTTTCTAATTTAAATTGTTGAATACATATCATGGGCGTTATAAGTTTAAAAAGTTATATCCGTTCTAATAAATAATCAAGTTAGGGTTAAAATTATTATTCACGAAGTTGCACTCATTTCCATTAGTCAAACGTGCTGCTTATGTGGGCTAATGAATTTATCACCAATGGGTCCTGCCCATATATTCATAATTCAAATACGAAATGAAATTTGCGGAAGGCTTTTCGCGCGAATGGCGATTCACTTTCACAAGTTTATTACTATCCTATATTGCATGAGGATTCAAGGTTTTTAGTTTTAACAAATCTTCCTTTGCGAGGAACAATAAAATGCAGCAGAATATTTCCACATTTCAATATAAAATTTCATGCAAATATAATATGCATGGTATCAAAGTGTGGATTCTTTTAATATAAAATTTTACACAAGATATTACATTACAATTTTTGCATTATCACCAAAAATTAAAAAAAAGCAGGTACACAAATCGAATAAAACGAGGTTTAGACTACTTACTATTTATTCCATTAATTTCAAGAAATTAGAGTAAATTTTTATGATCTGTAGTACATAATATATCACAGTAGCACATACGCTCATCCGCAACAGGGGAAATGAGAGCAGTCCGATTGTAATAATTGATTCATATTATATGTGCATATTATGCGGATATCACTGTAAATGTGAAGTTATTTTAAAATTTCTGAAGATTTACCATATTTTTTATGTAGAGGTAAAAATAGGGCGAATGAAGTTCTACAGGCGGCAGCTCCATCTACCATAAATCATTGTACTAACATGATGATAAACTGTTTATAGCAAATTGACTCATGTTAATAAACTGAAGAACATAACATTTTTCTTGTGAGCATATGAATGCTACAGGATTGCATTGGTGCACTGTCCCCTCTTAATTATTTCAAAAATAATAACACAAAGTATTCTATAGTTTTCTTCACATTTTCTCATCGTCTCTGAGATTTTCAAAATTTTCAGTACTTTTGAGAATAAAGAAGGAGACATAGTAAAAATTAATATTTCTAATAAAAAAATTAACTAAAAATAAAAAAAATGGAATTCTTACATTTAGACTTTTTAAACCACATTTAAAACTCATCAGTTGCTTGTTGAACACTAAACTCGCATGTGAAATTTAATTTTTCTAGCTAGTTTCGGATGTGTGCCAGATGGACGGTCAAACGAGTCCTCTTATAAAGGTTACTTTTTCACTTTTGAATGTGGAACTCTAAAAAATTAAAATATAGTCACTACAGATGGACGCCTCGAGAGGGATGCAAGGAGATTAATTTGTACTCACGTGGCTCAAGAAATGTGGGGGAGAAGAAAAAAATATCCTAAACAGAAAATTGAATACTAATGAATGATTAATACGAACTGACAACAAAACTTAAAAATTAAATTTTTAAAGAAAAACTGAGTCAGAAAAATATTTATTAAGGCTTTAAGCAAATAAAGATCTTTTACACCTGTTCTGTATAAAACGAAATTAACTAATTTTTGTATATATTTTTTTGTGGCGAGGTGGTGGTGGGGGTGGATGGAGTAAAAAAAATGTTGAGGCCTTAGGTTCTTGTATACACGCTAAATTACAATTTTCTTTTTTCACCCCTTTTAATAATGAGATAAGCGTTATCCTCTGATGAGTAATAAAAAATTATTTGAGACCTTAACTTAACAATTTTATGGACTCTTACTTGCTTGATTTACCTATTTACCCACATTTATCTCAATTTACCCCCCAATCCTTCAGCGAAATACCATCAAAATATAATCTAGTTCCAGATCTCGTTAAAATACATACGTGTACCAAATTTCAAGTAAACGGTTTCAGAGTAATCGTGCGCACAAAAAAGTTACAGACAGATCGACCGACAGACCGACAGACAGAAATTTTTTTGCTCACACTTAAAATTTTGACGTTTCATGACATTCTAAGCCTATTTGAACAATAAACATTTTCAATTTTTTTTTGCGTTACTATACTTCCACTGGATGTGGAAATAATTACTGTAATAGTATTGAACATAATATGTATTATAAATACATTCTGACAATTTGCAACAAGCAAAATGCATCTGCCATATCTAACTATATGGTTCCCAATAATTTACATAATAATTTACATTTTTAACGCATTTGTATCAAAGCTCGTATATACAGCATGGAAGCCTGAGTTATTCGTCAGAGGATAACGCTTCAACAGATTCATTTCATGTTGGAAGTTTTATTGAATCGAAAGAACATAACTGGTAGCAAAATGTTAAAATATATTTGCGTACCTTTTGACCACGTTCCAAAATTTTTATCTAAAAACGTGCTCATTTCCAATTAGTTGGAAAATATCCATAATTATATCAATTTTTAAAAAAAGGCGATCGGAATACTATTCTAAATTATAAACCTAAATTATTTATCAAAATATTTGCCAAGATTCTTGAAATAATTCTCCATGAACCATTAATTTCATTAAAAATCGTATTACCCCATCAACCCCATCAAAACGGTTTCAATCAACATCGCATGGCAAGTCAACCTTCACCAATTTCTAATCTACCACAGAAACTCAAGCTGACTATTGGAATTGTGGTATATAGAAATATGTAATTTATATAGATTTTCCCAAGGCTCTCGATAGTTCTGGAGTATGCTTTTGGTAGACTGAATCACAATCAATATCCTACTACAAAAACTAGCTACTAATAGATTTTCCTCTGGTGATCTCTGAAAACACATTTTTAAATCATATTGGATCTGATTTAAATGTGCCTTATAATCTGACATCATTTGTGCTTTGGAAACCTTATAGCCTATTATCAATTCTTTTAGATGAAATCTTTTGAGGTTTCTGGTTCTTGTACACACACTAAATTACATTTTTTTTCATCCTCTTTAATAATGGAGTAGGGGTGGTAATGGGGGTGGCTAATGCTAACAATTTTTAGACTTTAGCTTCTCTTGTATATAGTAAATACCACTTTTTTGGACTCTTACCTGCTTGATTTACCCCAAATTTACCCCAATTTACCGCCCAAAACTTCGACGACGGAACAAGATGAAAATATAATCTAGTTCCAGATCTCGTTAAAGTACATATGTATACTAAATTTCAAGTCAATATCTTAAACGGTTCCAGAGTAAACGTGCGCACAAAAAAAGTTGCAGACAGACAGGCTGACAGACCGACAGACAGACAGAATTTTTTTTTGCTCAAACTTAAAATGTCTACGTTTCATGACATTCTAAGCCTATTTGAAAAATAAAATTTTTTAAAAATTTTTTTGTCGTTACTGTACTTCCACTGTATGTGGAAGTAAAAGTAAGATGGTGTATGAGTTAATTCTCATTTGAGGCAACTGAAGTGGTGTCATCTGCAAACCTCAAGTTAAAAATCGTAATATCTAGCTATTTCATCTTACCAGTCCTCCACCACACGTCGCATCACACATTCACTACAGATGTTAAAAAGAATTGGTGACAGAACACAGCCCTGTTTGATACCTTTGCCAATTTTATATTTTCCTGCGTTAGTATTGTCGACATTCACCAAAGAAGAGTTTTCTTTATACAGACGGCAAATAATGAAAACCAAATGTATGTATGCTTCCATCCCCAATAATACAGTTCACAGTTTATCTCATTTCAAATTATCAGAATTCTAACGGCAAGCCTACGAAACAAATGTATTTACAGTATTTATTATTATTTTTGTAAATGTTTGAGTGCTTAAGGTGTCTCTTATAATTTGACTTTTCAGGGGACCATGGGAACACTTTTTAATTTGTTCCTCTTTATCTAAAATGCCTCTGTATAAAATTTTAATTCGATATTTTAATTTTTGGCCTTGCCACAAGACTGTCAAAGATTTGACGTTTTTCAAATTTTAAAATTTTTTTCGAAAATCTCTGCTTTTCAACGCATTTGGGCAATTTTCAACGAAAAACTAACGTAAAAATGCGTAAAAATGCAATTTCACCAAAATTAGCATCTACACTGGACACTGAAAAAGTTAGGAGCTAAAGTTGCTTTTCGTTGTGTTGAAAATTTCAACGTTAGCACCTCCGAAATAAATGTCAATAAGAGCTCTATGCACCGTGCACGAATTAAGCACAGAGGAGAAACTGCGAAGAAAATAAAAAATAAGTTCACCGAAAGATTGAATGAAAATACAAAGCTAGTGGTTCATTTTGATGGGAAAAAATTTAAGTTAAGCGGCGATGCTACAGTGGAACACTTACCCATTTTAGTGACCACCCCAGGCGTCCCCGAGCAGTTACTTAATTCTCCGGCGATACCGAACGCAAGAGGAGTTGAATTAGCGAATGATGTAGTAACTCAGTTAAAGGAGTGGGGTATTTGCGAGCGGGTAGCGACCCAGTATACTGACACCACAAATACTAACACAGGTAAAAAAAATCCGAAAATTCATTTTGTAAAAATTTGTTAGTACTCTATAATCTATTTTACAAACGTGGATACCTACACGCCTTTCTTAATCAATTTCTTTTTTGTTTTTGTTTCTACAACAACTACTTAACAAAGCACTACTTTACCCCGCGTGCAGGTATCATCAAATTGTTTTGAAAGTGATGTTTGAAGTCGTAGTTGCTGTTTCTTCTGGTCCTGACATGCTCATTTTTAAGAGATTTCAAAACGAATGACCTGAAACAGACAAGAAAAAGTTCTCCGTGGGCACAGAAGCCGACGGAGTTGCAGTTCTTCTACAGGGCAAATCAGAGGTACTTACATTTGTACATCGCAAATTGACGGTAAGTTTAACATTTTTGTTTAATCACTACTCAGTTGTTATTATAGCATTATTGGTATTTATGTATTCGAACTGACTGTGTGTGTTTTAGGAGAACTAAGGTCATGATGATTACAAAGAGTTGTTGGAGCTTACTTGCATCTTCTTAGGAGGAACTCCCCCATCAACGAAGCTCGTTTTATGCCACAAGCTCACACTCAAAGTATTTATGTTCAGAGATTTTATTTATTTATTTATTTATTTATTTGGTACACTATTCAACAGGTGAAACCCAATTACAGAATAGGAAAATACAAAATAATTCAATACTTATCTAAATTACGAACAAAAAGATATTTACATATTATTTATATATCTGAATTAAACTAATAAACTAAACTAAATTAAACTAATACAATGCATTTGTCATATATAAAACAAAGTGAACGTCAGATGTACACTCTAAATTGAGTCTAATAGTCCGCAAGTCAACAAGAAAGAACAACAATATATTTAAGCTAGAGACAATTTTTTTATGTTTACAGCACTGCAGGTGAAAATATCTAAAGAAGTATCCAAATTATTATATATATTACACATTTGCTGAATACAAGAAAATTTCTTTACATTTGTTCTTGAAAATGGCAAGTAAAATAAATTGTTGTGCCTAGAGGCCGCCCTAGGAATTTGGAAATTAAGCATACTTAAAATTTCTCCACAGTCGATGTTACCATGTAAAATTTTATATAAGAAAATTAATTGTGATCGGTGTCTACGGTTTTCTAGACTGTCTAGGGAAAATCTAGAGAGTAATTCTTGATGTGGGTAACCAATAGCAGGATAGGTCCCATCAGTCTTAAAAGACGCATATTTCAGAAATCGACGTTGAAGCCTTTCCAAATTTTGTATGTGTACATTATAAACAGGACACCATACTATTGAAGCATACTCAAGATGTGGTCTAACAAGAGTAGTGTATAGTTGTTTTAATGTATTTATGTTATTAAAATGTGCGGAGTTTCTAATGACAAAACCCAGTGTTCTATAACTTTTACTGACAGTAAGTTCGATGTGGTTTACAAACGTTAATTTTCTATCAAATGTCACACCTAAGTCACAAAAAGTGTCAGGACGGGAAAGTGTGTGATTGTTCAATTGGTAATCAAAAACAATAACATTATGTTTTGTTGTAAATGTCATAGTGTTACATTTTGCTTCATTTAAAGGTAATTTATTTATTATACACCATGTATTAATGCGATCAATATTATTTTGCAATTCAAGGCAATCATATTCACACGCGACATTGCAAAATAGTTTTAGATCATCAGCATATAGAAGGCAGTTAACAGTGATATTATCTACTATGTCGTTAATGAACAAATTAAAGAAAAGTGGCCCTAAATTTGAACCTTGGGGGACCCCCGACGTAGCTAAGACTTCAATAGATCTAACACCATGATATACAACATATTGTCTTCTATCAGTTAGGTAGGATTTAAAAAGTGTAATAAGGTTATCCGAAAATCCAAAGATTTCAAATTTTTCTAAGAGGATATCATGGTCCAGTCTATCAAATGCCTTTGAAAAGTCAGTATATATAACATCTGTTTGTATACCCGTATCAATAGAGTCAGAAATAAACTCTGTAATATTAATTAAATTCGTAACTGTTGAACGGCCTTTGAAGAATCCGTGTTGAGCTGTTGATATTTGATGCCTTACATGATTAAAAATAAAATGGTGTAAAATAATTTCAAATGCTTTAGCAAAATTATTTATTATTACTATCGGACGGTAGTTACAAATATCAGATCTATCACCCTTCTTAAAGACTGGAATTATTTTCGATAATTTCCACTGTAGTGGAAATTTAGAGGACTTTAGTGACAAGTTAAATAATATAGTAAGGGGGCTAGCAAAAATAGCAGCACAGCCACGTAATATGAATGCGGGGATCCCATCAGGCCCAGAGGTTAATTTAGGTTTAATTTTCTTTAATGCTGTAAATACTTCGTCTTCCGTAAAACAGGTTATATTTAAATATGAGCTACTCTCAACAAAATCATTAGGATTATGCGTGATATTTTCAGATTCAGAATAAGATTGCTGAAAAAAGTTAGCAAAAGAATTAGTAATCTGTTGAGGGTCAGATAGATATTCATTATTGTAATTCATAAAGTTTGGTAGGTCAGATGAACTACGTTTATAATTAACAAATTGCCAAAACGAGGACGGATCATTAATTATATTTTCCTCAACATGATAACAATACATTTTATAAGAATTATCAGAATCAATTTTTACTTTTCGCCTTAATCTTTTAAATTCGTTCTGATAAGTTACATCACCTGTTTGCTTGTATTTATTTAATGCTTTATGCTTTTCTTTGATAGATTTAATTAACGGATAGTCAAACCAGGGTGGATATGTTCTTTTTGAAGTTTTAGATTGAGGTACAGTATTAATAAATATTGAGTTTAATTTGGAATAGAACCTATCACTAGCTTCGTCTACAGTTTCAGAATTATTTAAAAATTCCCAATCTGTATCAGCTAATGTTTGATAAAGGATGTGGAAGTTAGCTCTCTTAAAGTTAAATTTATAATTAGAATTAGATTTAATTTTATGATTTTCGTGATTTTTTATGATACTAAATGTCGAAATAAGAGCAGGATGATGGTCGTCCTCTGCAATGAGAATATCGACAGCCCTCTCGAGTTGACAGGTTTTATTGGATAAAACTAGGTCTAGTAATCGGTTATTTGTATTTTTTACTCCATTAAATTGCTTTAGGTTAAGAAAGTTTTGAAAGTTTACTAGCGCCTGAAGAGTCAATGAGGAAGGTGTATTAGATGTAAGGGTGCAGTACTCCGGTATATTGAAATCACCTAGTATTAAAATATCAGAATTATAAATAAAGTTGAGAGAGCAAAAAGCATCAAACAGAGCATGATACATCTCAACAGAGGTTCTGGGAGGAATATAAATAGTAAATATATAAAAAGAGTAGTGATTTATAACTATTTTAACTCCAACGATATCAATAGAGTGTAAATTTTTAAACAAAGTGTCACCTAATTTCAGATCAACAGCCATTAGTGCAGAGCTAACCGCCAACATAACTCCACCTCCCCCTTCACGATGGGTTTCTAACAAATTTCGATCCGCTCTAAAAATTCTAATCTGCTGTTCATTTAGTATCTCTGTATTTTGTATGTTTGATTGTAAATTAGTTTCGGTAAGAGCTAATACACTGTAATTAGTGATTGATGCATTGTTATAAAGGACACCAAGCTTTGTATTCAAACCACGCACATTCTGATAATAGATAGATAAATGTTGACAACTGTTTGTGGGTATAAGAGACATATTATTAGTAGAGATGTCAGGTAAAAGTGGAGACTCTAGTTGCTATTGATGACCCAAGTCTGATTTTAATTTCGAAACCGCTTTCAAATATGCAGAACAATTACTATAATCCCAAGCGGCATGGTCCGTGGAAATATCTAACTGTTTGTTTTCTTTTAATGAAGAGCAATTAGTGCATTTTAAGATATCTGCATTACAATTTTCTAAACTGTGATTTTCAGCACATCTCGGGCAGTTTACATCTTTTTTGCAGGTATTTTTTGAGTGATTTAAACCATTACATTTAAAGCATCGCAAAATACTTACAGCATCATATACCTTACATACGTCAAGACCTATAAATAAAAATTCATTGTGCATTACCTTAGTATACGTCGATCTATCTAGCTGCAGAGTAGCTTGATACATATTTTTGTTCTTTTTAGTTGGCATTATATTAATTATTTTGCATTCAGCATTACCACTAAACAGATCACTATTTTGTTTGAAAACATATTCACGAAGTGTGTCTGCGTTAAAATTTTCGGACATACCAACAACTCGTATTCTTGGAAGTACTGCTCTGATTTCGCGGATTTCATAATTAGATGATAGTTTTTCTTGCGCCAGTTTTTTAAATTTCGATGTTTCCTCTGTGCTACTGCAACTAACTATTAATCCGCCATCCTTTATATGTTTAACTTTGTTAAAATTAGTATCGGATTTAACTGGATTAAAATTCATAAGAATGTCAGTTTTGGTCTGTTGATTAGTCTGCGTAATTTTTGGTTTCACTATAACAGCTGGTTGAGAAGTGTTACGCAAAACAGATGCATACAATGGTTTGTTATCAGTACTGCTAGTGATAGTAGATGCTATCGAAGCATTATTAACATTAGTTAAACCACCAGCCATCTCAGATAGTTTACTTTTCGCCATATCCATAAATTGGGTTTTTAAATTATCCAGCATAGAGTTAAATCCACTTAGAAAAGAATCTACCTTATCTTGAAATATGCACTGTAGTTTACTGTCGTCGAAGAAAGATTCATTTAGGTTAAGGCAAGGGTCACATCTCCACTTGAGGCCAGGTACATCCTTCATATGCTGCACTATGTCAGTTGACGCTCCGATACATGATAAGTGGTATTGCTTTTTACAAGGGCCGCTGCAAGAAATACTCGGATGCGTTTTCCCTTTAACTGAATTATTACAACTACCGCAGCGAGACATTTTAATTACATAACTAGTTTTACACTTTAACAATTAGTCATTAGAAATTATTACACTAGAACATATAACTTTTCCGGTTACAGTCACTTAAAATTTATAATTTTTTACAGCAATTTAACCACTTAAAATTTAGTATTTACACGACGGCACACATGGGCACATCCGAACGCGGATCAGGTGAAGTTATCAAAAAGAGAGAAAACAGGCACATTTTGCAACATATGAAATATGTGGGCAGTTCTACAAAGCATGATCGATTTCACATTGACAATGTTAAAAAATAAAATGTCAGGAATCTATTGATGGCATACATTTTTGAAATGGTTAAAATGTCTACTTTTCAGTTATGCCTTGTGGTACCAGCTTTTTTCCCGTGACTAAAATGTTGCAGCTGTTTTTCCTTAGTGAAACGTATAACAAAACACACGACCGTCACATTTATATTTGTGCTGTGTATTAATATAAATATGTTAAATGGATTATGAAAAAGTTGATTCTTTGAAGTGAAAAATATGTCCTACAAGATATTAGAGAAAATTTTGGTCGTAATAATACCCCTGAATAAAATAAAAACTGATATAACTGGAAGTATCTGTTTCTTTCTTATTTGAGCCTCATACTTTCGAAATTCAGGTAACTGTATTGACTCAAATTACCTTTTTGTGTCTAAATTTTGATACCGATAACCAGTTTTGTTCATAATTTAAAGGACAATGGTCCTAACGAGATAAATAATATTTATGACACCATTGTGAATGAGGTACTGTGAGTTACGCGTGACGGTCGTGAGTGGCATGAGATGGTTGTGAGATTCGTAAAACGGTCGTGTAATTGCTGGCTGAGGTTGTGCCAAATTTTTGAAAATAAAACTAATATTTGAGGGTCAGATTATATGTATTTTGGCTAGTAGGAACTAAATATGAAAGAATATACAAGTTGTCCCATTTAAAAAATTTGATTTTCACGTCATTTGCCTCGAAACCGGAAGTCAGAAGTTGTTTTTTTACCATATAATTGGAAATTTCATTCCATATCACTACACCAAATTTGAAAAAAATCCATTCAACCATTCAAAAGTTACAAGAGTGAAGGAGAGTAATGCCAATGGAATTTCTCATTACCGTCACTAGAGTCTCAAGACCATCACACTCAAATTTGTGCCATGTGACGGTCATGAGTGTGACGGTCGTGAGGGCCGCTAGACAAAAATTACTAAGAATTATATTCACCCTAAGCTATTATTAAAATAAGGTTAGGAGAAGACAGTGTACTGGACACCTCAAAATAAAAACGTATTTGGATATTAATAAGTTGATAAATGCTAAAATACATAACGTGACGGTCATGAAAGAGAGCACAGGGCCATATATTAGACTTACCATATAAATTACCGGAAATTCAAAATGTTTTGGGAAACAGCACTTGGTTATTGTATCTCACATTATTTCACAACGAAAACTAAATTTCTATGTGTTTCTGAGTCGCTGGTAGTCCTAGCATTCAACTTATTAACTAATAATGAGCGCTGTGATGGTCGTGAGTATTAACCGAGTTACGCGGCTTTAATAGTTTATATATCCTGGACTTTAAAACATGAAAGTTGTATCTTGACAACAAATTTTGGATATTTTGTAATAATTATAGCAGAGATGGACACTAACCATTTCTCTGGTAACAACATTTCAGCCAAAACAAGTGTCAATCTGTATGGAGTTACGCGTGACGGTCTTGAGTTTTAGGAGTAAAAACAGCCAATATTTTATTTTTGTCGTAATTTAGCTCAAGTTTTTTATTATAACAAGGTGCAGTAAGACTCATCTAAGCGAATATTGGACACGGGTTGTAGCTTGGACCAATTTTTGATCAGTAAGTCACTAATATCATGAATCGACCATGCTTTGTAGAACTGCCTATGTATCTTCATTGTTCGTCTGTATGTAAAGTATTGGTTTACATCAAGCGATCCAATTAGCGCTCTGAGAAACGATCACCAATTTTTGAATGATTTAATCCATTACGAAGGCGGTGATAAAGTTATTTCAGATTTGGGCGTGAAGAAGTTCAAATGTCATTTATGGTAGTTGTGGGAGGAACGGACTGGTTTGACAATTCTAGGTAACAATATCAGAAAAAAGGAAAATGGCTAAAAATATTTTTTCAGAAGAATAAATAAATGATTCAATAATAGGTTAGCATTAAAACCAGAGGACGTGACTAGTTAGCCCCAAAAAACGTTAAGTGATTTTGTATCCCCTAACATTACTAAGCTTTTTGAAAGGTTTGGACTTGAATACGGTTTTTTGAATGTTGATCCTACGATTTGGCATATGCAAGACGACTATCAGAAAGCACGCCAGTTCTTTCTTCGTTTAAATGTTACAAATGATGTTGCTGGAAGAGGGTAGCTTTAACGCAGGAGAATTTAGGCAAGGCAAAGTCAATTGTTAATTTTCAAAATTTACTGCTTGTAGCTCAGGCAGAGAAAATGGAAATGGTACTAAGGAGACATTAAAAAATGTGGAATTTATTGTTGTTCCAAAATGTAGAAACATTCTTTTGTTTCAAAAATGCTGTAAAGACATTATGTTTGATACATTTTTATTAATAAGAAACAAAACTCGTATTTTTTTACAAATTTCAAAGGTCTTGTGGCAAGGTACAAAATTGTTTGATCGAGCTGAAATTTTGCACAGAGTTCATTTTTAGATGGTAATCGACTAAAAAGTGTTCTCGAAAATTTAAAATTGCTCTCATATAAGGGGCATCCTAAAGTGCCTCTATTTTTTATATTTTTATAGTAAAAAATACGTTATTTCAATTGGTTAAGCCGTTTAGGAAGTGCATTAATTAAATGGTACCCAAATTATAAGAGACAAAAATTTCTAGGGTAGTTCTTTGTTAAAAATATTTACTACAATTTTTATTCTGTACTCTACTTGGGTTACTTAATTTGACAAATATTTAAAAGGCGCTTTTATTATCAGTAAGATTGTTGATTGCTGTAATATTTAAGAAGCGTGTATTTAAAAAAGACCTATTATCCATTATAAATATATAAAAATGCCAATACATTAAAGCTTTATTTTTCATAAAACGTATCAAAATTCCCTACTATAAAGTGCAAAAATGTTCATGTGTAAAATCTGTCACTGAATACCACGTTTAATGTTTTCAATGAGGCATTCATGAATAGAATGGACTCATTTAATAAACTAGTTATATATAGAATAAACTGATCTTCATTGTAAGATAGAGTTATATTTCAATTGTCAGAACTCATGCTTTCCTAACATTCTTCAATTCATTAAAATTTAATCTAGTAGTGCTTAACAGATTTTAATTATATCTACTACTCTAGTCAAAGTATATAACACAAACACTAATCAATTTAGGAAACTACGCTTTGATATATTAGAATAATAATTTACTCCAATCAAATCAGTTAACAAAACATGATATTTGCATAATAACTACATTAGATTAGATAGTAGAATTATATGTTACACATCACGTGCCACAACGTATCAAAGTTATTTCATTACAGTAATAGTGTTGTCGTGCAATAACTAGAGGTTTTAACTTCGGAATAATGTCATATGGATTAGATTTTTTTTAAATTTTGTCAACTTAAAAGTAAAGGCATACAAGAAAAGTTTCTATATTATGCTGCGGCCTGCTAATTTATAGGAAGTGGATGCCACCCTTTTCGGGGGGAGTGGAATCTAAAAAATAAAAGGGATTTGGAGTGGAGCTGAAAGAGAATCAAATTTTGAAAAGAAAAGATTATATGTAGCTTTTCATATAAATGATATAAGTATTTTCATTATATTTTTTTGCTTTAAAATGCTAGAAATCTTATCGTGTAATTGAATATTTCGTCAGTATTAGATAGAAGACTAGTTGTTTTGATTGGTTCTCCAATAATGAGTGTATATTAGCGTGCCCAGATTAGGGCAACAATTTACAGAAAGTAGGTAATTTCATGATAAATAAAAAAGTGTGCAAGTTGTGACTTGCTTAATCCATAAATAATATTCTCTAATCATGAAGAAGGCAAATAAATAAAAAATAATTAATTGTAAAAATACAGGGTGGTTATCCAACAAAATAATAATTAGCAAATAAAGGGCGTCAAACAGTGAAGAAAGTTAATACCTTTACTTTATTTTAATAACTGTTCAATGTTCATGCTTGCTCAAATTAATGACAGTCCATTGTTTCATTAACGCACAATAATTAAATCATGAATTTGGTTAAATCAATAATTCTTTTCATAATATCTATGACTAATATTTAAATATTTCCTTTAATCATTCAAAAACTTTAAAAAATAAAGTAAGACATTCACAATGAACATTAATTTTTTTTAAACTCCGACTCATTTTGATTAACGCTTGCTCCATTGATTTAATATTTTCATGTCATATGTAATTTTCGCACGTTTGAAAAGGACTCTAGAAAGCCATATTAATAATAATTATTAAGGAATTAAAATCCTGTCAGTACACAAATGACAAGAGAGAATAATAAATATATTTCTCACAAATTTCCGCAAGATCTACTTCACTTAACTTCGATACAAATTGAATCTCGTAGAGAGTTAGGTCATTAAAAGCATTATTACCGACAGAAGCTGACCGTGTCACAACAGTTGGTATCATCTGGTCGACTGTCCTTACTACGTCATATAGAAGTACCGATCAACATATCAAACAATATTTGAGTGTTATTCCACTGTCGATGTTATAGATCCCAGGAAAATCGATCTAAATCGATAAATTGCAAACGATAACTTTTTCTCATCTCAAGAGACGTCTTATAGCAGGTCACAGTAGATTTCTTGTAGTGTTGTGACTTAGAATAAATACTAGCCAGAATCGTGATCTGCTGGATTAAAGTGCCAAATTTTGTAGTACTATCAATTCAAGGGGGAGTGCCCGATTTCAGTGTCCGCCATCTTGAAATACGACGCTATCTTTGTTTTCTTTGGACTGTAACTGTAAATTTTCTACTTTTATTTGGTTAATAAAATATTTCCTCAACTTCTGGGTTTGTAGCAAAAGGGATTTAATTTAAATTTGCTACAACTTGAGACCAGAGCCGCTTTTGTAACTTTAATATTTTGCGAGATGCAAGCTTCCAAAGTTTTGGACTTTTTTCCAAGTTATTGCGAAAATCGGTTAGGTTTACAGCAACACTATTCGAATCAATTTTAATGTAGACTAAGTTTGCTACAACTTTAGACTAGATCTGCTTTTGTAACTTTAATATTTTGCGAGATACAAGCATCCAGACTTTCTAAATACGACGCGATCACATTTTTCTTCCAGTGTTTCTGGCAGGGGTATTTTTTTTCTTTTCATTAGGATTGCCGAAATTAGGATTACGAATCGATGTTACATGGCACATATACAAGCCAGATAGTCTGAAGGAAACTACACGTGTGAAGAGAGAGAAGGGAGAAATGAGAAAAGTCACAAGTGAAACCACACTCCCCAAAAACTTTGTTACATTCCTGAAGAATTCAGAGAACAAGACAGAACTGTTTACCCTACTTCCCTACTAAGTGATGCAGTCGCAGCTTATGACGTACAAGAAGGTAAAGAAATATGCATCACCTATAGTAAATCTGTTATTTCAAAAAATAGCAGTGCTTCGATGTCCGAAAGTGACCACGAAGAAGCTGATACCAGAATGTGTCTTCATATACTGTATGCATTGCAGGAGGGTACAACCAACATCCTCATAAGTACAGTTGACATATATGTTATTGTGGTCCTAGTAGGCATCTTTTTCGAGGTACAAACTTACGAACCTAATAGTCAACTTTGCATTGCATTTGGTAAGGGTAAACACTTCCGATATTATCATATCAGCGCCATCTACCAAGAGCTCGGAGAAAATATGTCGCAAGCATTGCCCTTTTTCCATGCTTTCACGGGTTCAGACACTATATTGCAATTTTTTGGTAAGGGGAAAAAGTCAGCACGGAAAACATGGAAAGCAGGCACTGAAGGATTTATCTTCTCTGCAAAACATCCATTTCAGCCAGTAGATGCTAAAACAAAGGCATTTGAACTCATAGAACGATTCACATGCATCTTGTACCATAGCACAACAGAACTTGACAGCATCAAGAAGCTCAGAGGGGATCTCTTCACACAAGGAAAAAAGTAAAGATGATGCAAAGTCTACCGCCCGCATAGAATGCACACTAATTGCTGCAGCTATCAATCTAGCATCTGGTTAACCAGTTTGAAATCACTCCAAAATGCACTCTACTTCGGCTAGCTTGGGATGGAAAAGAAACGAAGAGACATGGCAATCAATTTGGATGTCTATACCGGAAGCAAGCCAAAGCTGTAGGGAATTAATCAAGTGCGGATATAAGGAGGCTGAATCCCTGTGCTCTAAAAATTGCATTTGTAACAAAGCTGCACTTTCCTGCGCAGCTCTTTGTCATTGCAAAGGCCACTGTGAACAGTAAACAACACCATTATAAATATAATAATAACAACATTATAAAAAATATAATTTTTATGATTATTTTTTCGATAGCTATTCTGTAATTCTTTTTATTGAAACGTTTCTAACAAGGTCAAATATATTATCTCAGCAAATTGTGATTGTATCGATGTCTTTATTTATTCACATTGTAGCCTATGTATTCTTCTTAAACATTAATAAAATAATGTTTGCTGTAAAACTGACTGCATTGGATATATTTAGCAAAACCGACAAAAATTTAGATTTTCGTAATAACCTGAAAAAAGTCCAAAACTTTGGAAGCTTATATCTCGCAAAATATTAATGTTACGAAAGCGGCTCTGGTCTCAAATTGTAGCAAATCTAGTTTAAATTGAATCTTTCTTGCTACAAACCCAGAAGTTTGGGAGATATTTAGTAAAAACCAAATACAAGTCGAAAATTTACAGGCACAGTCCAAAGAAAATAAAAATGGCGGACACTGTTCAAGATGGCGGACACTGAAATCGGGCACCTCCCCCCCCCACTGAATTGATAGTACTGAGAGTATATAAGAAGTGTGCAAAATTTGGAGCTTTAATCCAACAGGTCACGATCTTTTCGCTAAGCCACCACACTATTGGAAACTACCCCAAAAACTGCATAGTTTTTAACGACACACAGTGTGGCAAAACGGTCAAAAAATCGCTCTGAGAGTCAACTTTTGATCTATCAACGTTTTTTTTAAATACTTGCAAAGAAGTGTGGAATAGTGAGTCGCTGCCGCTTTGACAGAGAAAACATTATTTTATTCACAATCATACAGAAACAATCAAATTGTCTTACATGTCAAAAGTTGGAAAGTATCATATTTCTACTTCATTCAACGATTGAACTGAAATGTGACATTTCAGGTTGGAAAGTAGCCACTTTCTTACCAGTTTTCGGGTTGGAAAGTGAGCATTTGTCAACCTGTACTTTTTTACCTGTTTTTGCTTTTTTCTAGCAATAAATTTTCTGTTCCTCGCTCGGCAACTTCCCTGAGTCCAGGAGGAGTACATCCCATTCCACTATCGATGTTATTATCCTGCATTTTCTATAAATAGAGGCAAGGGATAAACACAAACGACGCGACGCTACCTTAACATTTGTCGTCTGACATAAGAATTTTTTGTTCTTGCCTGCTTAATAAAAACATAAAATGCTATTTAAAAATTTAGTAAACGATTTTTTTTGGCTTTTTGTTCTTTAAGGGAGATGTGAATAAAATAGTATACGAACTTTGCTGGAAAGTTTCATTGCTCTCTCGAGAACTAGTTAAGATAGGCGCTTCACGCCTCGGTCAACTATCTCATATCTCGACAACAATGAAACACTTTCCACCTCGGTACGTAATATACTATTTAGAAAATATTATTTTGGGTATTCAGCAGATAACTTTCAAACGAATGTTTTCTTTGAAAGTTATCTACTGAGTACCCAAAATAATATATTTTAACAATGATGTAAGCAAAAATAATAGGTATTTATTTTTTATACTTTTTAGTCAAAAAAATTGTTTGTTTGACGTCCCCTATCTCAAACTCTTTAAACCCACTACGATGTAACCTTGTTCAAAGAAGTTTCTAAAGGTGCTGATTAAAAATATCTTACTAGTTTTTTTTAGATTCTAGGATTAAAAAAAAATAGATTTTTTTTATAAGAAAACTAGTGAGATATTCTTAATCAGCTTAACCTTTAGAATCCCATTTGTACAAAATTACATCATAGTGAGTTCAAATTAGTTTGAGATAGGGGCCGTCAAAAAAATAATTTTTTCTACGATTGTGCTGAAAGTCAAATTTTCTAACTTCAAACTAACTGCAGAAAATATCACTTTGCCGCACGCCGTGCGGCAAAGAATTTGCCACACGCCTTGATTATATCTTCGCACACCGGAATAAAATAGTGTGTTTACCTTAAAGAATTTTATATTACTTACTGGTAATAACAATTAAATTCTATAACATTAATTACACATGAATTGCAATTACAAAGTCAAATTTTCTAACTTCAGAATGACTGCGGAAAATGTCACTTTAAATAAAATCTGATAGGCTGCAAATTTAAAATTTTGGAAAGACTAAAAAAGGGAAACAACTTCACAACCGTAGAAAAAATAGTGTGTAATACACATGTGGCAAGCTTCATTGCAAAACTCGTATGATAGGAACACTCGCTGCGCTCGTGTTCCTACTTTCATACATCGTTTTGCAATGAAACCCTTGCCACACTTGTATTACAATCTACTATTTTCAACTAAAAATTATTTTCTCAACTAAAAATAATTTTATATCTGTCAAAGCGGCAGTGACACCATTCCAGACTCCTTCGCAAGTAATTAAAAAAAAAAAAACGTTAATACTCAACAGTTGACTGACTCTAAGAGCGATTTTTAATCGTTTTACCACACTGTGTCACGTATGGTGCAAAAATCGAAAGTACGCCGAAATTTGATTTTTTACATAAAAAAGGCTAACACTACTAAGGGTGGGTTTTACCATAAGTATAAATTAATTCCATCCGGCGACTTGACTATGGGATTGTAGCACCGGATTATCTTTAGAAACACCTTCACACCGAAAGGCGAATTTTTAGCAAAATAATAGAAAATGCCAATCAACCCATAAAAATTCTCATACGGATATCTCAAGAACGAACCCTTAGTACTCTACCTTTATTGGATTATATGCCGTTAATACGTTTTCGCAAGGGAGTGATAAAGCCTCATATATAACTCATATATTGCTGTAAAAAGCTTTTCAAATGTCAAGTTTTTGTAAATAATAAAATCATTACTAGGCACTATTAAGCTAGTCCCAAGCTAATAAAAAATTTGTCTAAATGACCCCATTGTCTGATTTTCTTTTCGTCTAGACTAAGGTAAATTTACATTTTTTAATATGAAATAAAGTAATGAATAAATATAATATGCAAATGGCGACATAAAATTATATGTCTAGTACGTACTTAAAGAAAGTACTTTATCCACTTGTATATTTATAAATATTTATATTTCAGCTCTTACTTCTGTTTTAATAGCATCCATCCTTTATCGTTAGCAAATAAATATTCCGATATATTCTGTTCAACAGATAAACTAATCAATACCAGTTGAACGCAGCACTTAATTAGTGTGTAATGTGCTTCATTTAACGAGCGTGCGGAGTTTATTTAAATGTTAAATTAAAATATGATGGAAACCCAACTTTATTTGTGTATGATTTGCACGTATATTCGATTAAAAGCGTTAAGTTTTATGCTAAAATCACGAGAAAAATGTGTGTCTGGCGATATATTTTATTTTAAATATGTTTGAAATGGCTTCCATGTGTTTAATAACTGTGATTTATAACAATTTATATACAGACATGATTTCTGTCTAGTTTCTTTAAATACTATACACAAGTCAGAATGACTAATATTATTTTCAGAGAGCCAAAATTTTTAGTTTCATGAAGCGTTGTAACCACCTCTATATACAACAGAAATTCTTTCGCCTAATCAGTCATAAGGGAGTTATTTACAAACATGAAAAATGTTTTGAAAGTGGTCTATATTAGAGTGTTGCAAACAATTCACAAATGGAACTTTTTTTTTTTAACTATTGATCGAAACTTATATATTTAATATAACTTGTTGAACCTAAAAAGGCGTTCATAAAATAAACACAGCACGTGACATGTTGACTTATGAAATTTTATTTTAGACTTTGATGCAATATCTGATCGCTGTACTAGATCGATGTCAAGTGGTTCAGTGAGCGGAGCTTTTGGTTGCCGATGCTGCTTAGAAGCATTTTGGACTACATTACAAAGACATGATTTGCTAACACATAGTGAACTGCATAGTATAAATCCAACATGGATTGAGTAACTTTAATTTACTTTTTAATGGAGAGGTTTGGTGTCGCTGTGGTAAAGAACTAGCGACACTATTCTTCTGCTATTTACTTTTTTGGTTCTTGCCATTGTTATGTCATGATGTTGTCAGGAAATAGCAAAACTGTAAACCCCAGAGAGCTGTTTACAATCCTAGAAATAAATTCATAAGCAGATCTGTTCAAACTTATTAGTTTAAACAAGGAAATCATTTTTTTATATAAATGCAAATGCAAATCAGAAATGCCTTCGGTGTTCTCGAACCAAACTGCAACACTTTTTATGCATGAGCACAAAAAGAGCTTACATGTGCACGGCAGCTAATATTTTTCGGAGAGAAAAGTAAAGAGAGTGGACAAAGATAAACAAAAGAGGGCACCACTTGGCCAATAACTAGTTTAATGATGAAATTGTGTCAGCCAAGAAACAAAATTTAAGTGGCATGTAACATGCGATGAAAAGTTCTTGGAATCTAAGCTTATATCAAGTATTGCTTGGCAACAAACTACAAATCACAAAATCTTAGAAAATCTTACGTGAGTATCAAGAAATAAGAACATTTGGATATTGATAACATTTATTAGAAATAACATTATTATATGTACAGAAACACTTAGCGACTATTGGTCATTCAGATTTAAAATTTCGATTTGAATTATATTTACTTGTTTTTGAAGCTAACTATGACGTAGGGTGATTTGCCCTTCATACTACTAAAATACTGGCAAAAAATGTTATGAATCGGACCACTTGTGTGAAGTTGAAAATTGCTAAAAGAATGAAACTAAATTTTCAAACTATAATATTGCGTAATGCCTAAGCAGCACATGGTACCATGCGTAGCTTTTACAGTGACATACTCAAGATAATTTATCTAAATATATTTGAAATGTTAACTGAGCTTATAAATTTATAATTTAGTACTTGTAAAATGATTTAGTTCAATATTTACAACGAGAAGTTCTTAAATGAGTGACTCAATGCCTTTGCAAGAAAATTACAAAAATAATAAAGAAGGAGAAAACCTTAATGAATATTGGCAATCCTAAAACATTCTCAATAGGGCTCGTTGATACCTGTACTTCTCCTGGGTTACCAGTAATTTCGTGCGGCACCTGTCCATTACATCCAAGCAAACGGCAGCTATACCAGCATAGGTCTCCCTGGGTCAACATGAATAATTTCATCACCACAGACTATGACAGGATGGCGCAGACCAAAACCAAATTGCCAAAGCAACACGATGCATTCCCTTGAAAATTACCATAACCAATAACTAAGCCCAAGTATTTCTCCAGAACATCACTTCAGTGAATTGCTGGGTCCATACACTTTGCAATACGTAACTTAAATAAGAATTTCGTAAGATACAACTAAAATTAAAAGCTTACCTCCATAGAGAGCATTATTCAACAAAAAAACGTAAAATTCGTCACTCTGCATCTAGCTAAATACAGGTTCCAAAACAATCCGAACGCCTGTGGCAAGAAGTATGAAGGCTCGCCAGGATATCAACCACAAATCTAACAAATATCTGTTTGGCTGCAACGGAACACTAAATCCCTCCTGAAAAGACAAACTCATCCCTACGGCTTCGCGATTCAAGTCAGAAGATCTTCTCGAAGAATCCAACAGTATTACTAATGTACTGAAAAATTCCTCCATCTTCTTAACCAATGAAACCGTGCTTCATTAGATCTTTACTTATTTAAAAGGACGGAATTCCATAGATAAACTATACTTAAATCCTATCAAATTAAAAGACAAACCTAATTCAGTTTTAAACCCTTGAATAACCTTATCTCCAAGATGAATATTTTGTACGCAGACAACACGCTATACAACCAGAATGTGAGTGGGTCGCATACCCACCTACTTCATGAAAATAAATAATAACCTTGTTTGACTCGCACCAAACCAATTTAAACACAAATTACCGAAAATTTAATTTGTAGTACTTTAAAATGCTACACAACAATAGTGTCCATAGCATCCAACTCTGCTGGGTGAAGGGGCATGATGGAATTTAGAATAACGTTAAATCGGATATCCTAGACCATAAAGTATCTGAGAGCGCCATGTATGGTCCGGAGCCTACAGTACATTTTGGAGCAGCCTAGCACCTGCAAACAGCAGAATGGCTTTAGGTATACACAATCATAAGCTAGGTAAGCATTATCTTCAGATGTCAAGAAATATCTACCCATTATGCAGTATAATAATACTACAATGGGTAGATATATGTTAATAAACAGGACACTGCAGATTATATGAATATTTTCATACATTGAGAGCTGCAGACAATGTAGAGCATATAATTTACAAGACGTGACTGTCGACTATTTGTTGTGTCTGCTCTCTCAACGAAAAAAGATCCCTGCTGAGGATTTCTGGACCAGGATCGCCAATATAGGTGACATCCCGTAGGGATTCCTCCTCAAGCATCATCATCATTATCATCATAAGTTTTGCTTTCGGTAGAATGCCACTTCTGGGTGGCAGCTCAATGAGCCTATTTTCGAGGCCTCCGGCACCGAACAATCCAGAATCTACTATTACACTATGATGCTTTAAAACTGGGACACCCAGATCTATATATTAAGAACATAATGGATACAATTTTTTTATGATAAATTTACCGAAATATAAATTCAAGGAGAGTAATTCTCGACAACACACGAGTATTTTCTGAGATATAATGCATTAATGGAATTTGGTCTACCCTACGCGAATGCTGTAAATAATAATAAAGAAACCGAAATCTTGTAAATAGGGAATACAGAGAGTAAATGCTTGATCGATTGCAGCGCCTCACGGCAGGTCCCGCCTTTAGTATCAAGAACCTTTACACACATCATACATCATCTCTGGTAGACCAACATATGATAGCACCAGCTTTGTAGGCCGCAATAAATAACTCGGTTTTATATTTAATCGTGGCTGACTTTAAGAAGGCAAATGGCAGTACTGTAATATATCTAGTTTGTCCAATTGTAATACAATAACCAATCAGGTATTTATCGTAGCGCTGCCTGAACAGATCTCTGTTTGTAGTATAGGGTTAGTGACAAAATTAGTAATGATTTCTTTTTCACAGGATTGTTGTAATTATCGTCCTAAATAACACAAAAAGTCGTCACCGATCTAGCCTGTAACAGTGAAGTGATACACACACACACACACACAATAAGCAGATACTAGACTAACTACTTCAATATTCGACAAAAAGGATGTATAAAAGAGAGTTTGAAAGTGTATTCCATTATTCCTTAGAGATACATTTTTGAGATTGCTACCAGCAGACATATTTCAAGTAATTCGCTGGATTCAATGTAATGGTCTCATATCTTCCTAGAGATGGTCATACAAAACCAGACAGTGTCAGATATAGACCCTCCATCGAATGTTGAGGAATTTAGCCTAGTTATTTTTTACGTGTACGCCTTCTACATCTTTCACTCAAAATATACCAGGTTTCTTCCTTGACTATTTGCCAAATATAATTTTTTTTTCAGTCAATAGTTTTTTAGATACAACGAAAAATAGACAGATAGACCGACATATAGATATACTGAACAACTGTAGATCTTAATTTTTATAATCTAGACAACCTGAAATGTGAAAATCCTAAGTAATCTGGGACAGTGATTTACGATTACAATACCTTCGGGTAAGTAAGGGATGTGAAGAATCTAAAATTATTTGCAAAAGAATATCCCCTATTTTAGACACATTTTATTTATTCATTATTTTGTTCTTTTCATTGACCAATTTGTATTTTTTTTTCCAAAAGAAAAACTGATATTTAGCAGGTTTTCTTAATTGGTAACAACGCAACAACATTCCTCTGTTTATTTATTTAGAATAGGCACTAAAAGTGTAACAAGTTTCCTAGGCTTCGTCCTTGTGTTAGTTATTTACAAAATATTATTGCTCTTTGTGGCATTATTTGTATTAATTGCTTTTTTCAGGGTATCCAACCTCTACATTTTTTATTAAAGAGTATCATGTCCCTTCACTAATTTTGTAGCAGTAACACAATGGGCCACAAGACCTGAGTGCGGCGACCTTACGTCACTCCGCTAAGAGAAGAAGAAGAAGAAGATCATGTCCCTTCCTTAGCAATAGTGTTAATTACCTGTCGAATATTACTTTTATCGTCAAATAGGTTGTTGGATGTAACGCCAACAGACATGCGACGCGACAAACATACAGACCGATGCAATTTAAAAAAATGTTGTAATCTACACAATGTGAAACAAAGATCCGTAGAAATTCCGGAGAGTTACTATTTCATATAATAGTTTCCTTCGGTAATAGACTAGAAAATATTGTACCTTAAATTAACTGTAAGAACCAACGTCCAACGACTCAAGACGCGTCTCTACTGGCCTTGGAAATTTAGTTCCCACTACTTATTTAAAATGACATGAGCATTGAACACATATGCTTTTAAAGTGAGTTTGAAGTAGATGTCGCCGCCCTAAATACTGAATCAAGAGTCAGTGACAAAGTTCCTCAATATTTTATTTTGCGTCAATACATGCAACTACTTATTAAAAAAAAATGTGATGATAAATCTGTTACTTTAAGAAAACATCATTAAGATAGGTCAAATGGGAGCTGTTAACTAATTAAGAGAAGAAAATACCTTGTGCTTTAAGTATATTTAGTTATACCAACCACATTTTCACTTAAACTCGTGTAACAATATGCGCTGAGTAAATTTTCACATTAACAAAAATCAAAGACGTTTTTGTTGTCAACTTCGCCATCGCCATTGTCAATTTTTTGCATTAATCAGAAAAATTATTGCATCCAATTTCACTGAAATGCATGCAAAGATCGATGCACATCAGCCCGCCCGTCTTTTTCCATGAACAGCAACCTTCCGAATCCTTTAAATATATGGCGACGAGCGTTACATGGGCATATTTTCCCTTGACTTTTAATTTCAAACTTCCGGTGATAATTTCCTTGCGTTTTGCAACTTGACTCTAGAAAAGTGTGTAAGCTGCATCTGCTGTAGGAAGTAAAGTGTCTAATTGCTTCGTGGACGTAGTGTAAAGTTAAAAAAAGCGAAAATTTGAGATCTATAACTAGATTAAATTTTGGGAGGTAAATGGGGGGTAAGTAGGTAAAGCAAATAAGTAAGAGTCTATAAAGTTGAGATTTAGTATATGTACGGGAAATCAAGGCACCAAAATTTTTTTGGCATCAGCTATCCCCACTGTTACTTCCATTACCACCCTACTGCATTATTAAAGGCGGTAAAAAAATAAAACTGTGATTTAGTGTGTACGAGAACCAAATTCCTCAATTTTTTTTTGCTTCAGCCACCCTCACTACCATCCCGCTGGAAACTTGGATAGGAAGTAGCAATTCTTTAGGTAACAGTTTTTCTACTATTATTATTTCCACGATATGAAACAGTAAAAAAAAATTAATTTGCTTTTGTTCAAATAGACTTAGAATGTCATTAACGTCGAAATGGTATAGATAAAAGCAGGTTGGTTACTAAAGAAATAAGACAATGTAATAAAACGAATCATGATAAATTCAATAAACTTATAAATGCGATCGACTGATCATTTCTGTATGGTGAGCGAGACATAAATTCTACTGTAGCTCTTTTTTATAACTATTTTATTTTATGTTTTGATATATGTTTTCCCATTAAAAAGGTTAAATGTTGAGAATTTACGAGAAGGAAAGAGTGGCTCACAAAAAGAATACGGGTATCGTGTAAAAATAAAAGAAATCTTATTAAGCTTAAAAAACATAGCTCCGACCATAACTTTATTCAATTTGTAAATACCTACTGTAAAGTCCTAAAAAAGTAATCAAACAAGCTAAAGAGTTATCGTTCTCAAATAACCTAAAAAACTCTACAAACAAGGTAAAAACTACATGGGAATTTGTGAATAGTGTTCTAAAAAATGTAAGTAAGCCTGAAAATATTCATATTGATATAAATAACGAACCAGTCACAAATCAAAAGCAAATTGCGGAAGAGTTTTGTAGTTTTTTTGCAAATAAAGTCTTTAATTTATCTACGAATCTCAATGGCAATATTTCATTTGACAGCTACTTAAAAAGAGTACCATTTAATAGCAGAACTTCATTCTTTTTCAAGCCTATAAGTGAACAAGAAAACTATAAATGTTGTAAAAAATTTAAAACTAAAAAAATCATGTGGCTGGGATAAGATATCTATTGACTTAATTAAAAATAATATTAATGTACTCAATATCCCATTAACTTATCTAAACAACCTCTCTTTTTCAAATGGAATTTTTCCAGATCATTGTAAAACAGCTGTTGTTAAACCTTTGATACCACGAAGCTTACTAATTACAGGCCAATATCTCTTTTGCCAACATTATCTAAAATTATAGAAACTGTTGTAAAAATCCAGCTAGTACAGTACTTAAGTAAAGAGGAAATATTCACAACAGCTCAATATGGATTCCAAAAACAGCGAAGCACCTCGGATGCCGCATTTGCACTTATAGATAAAATAAATAGCATAATGGAACAAAAAGAACCAGTAAACGGTATATTCTGTGACCTGTTAAAGGCATTTGACAGCGTAGATCACCAAATATTATTGGAAAAATTATATTTTTATGCCATTAGAGGACTACCGCATCAGCGGTTTAAATCATATTTGACAGATCGCAGAATATATGTAGAACTTACTGATTCCTCATTGGACCCCATGGGAAAAGTAGCTTCTAGTAAGCAAAAAGTAATCTGCGGAGTACCGCAAAGTTCGGAGCTCGGGCCAGTTCCCTTCTTGTTATATATTAACGACTTAGTATTTAGTTTCCCATCAATATATTTCTCCCTATTTGCCGACGATACGAGTATTATAATAAACGAACGATAAAAATTATGATAACCTAATAAGATTCACTCAAGATACGATGAATAAGGTAACAGATTGGTTCACATCAAATAAATTATCACTAAATACAGAAAAAAACTTATAATATTACTTTCCAACATCCAAGAAGACCTTTATCAAATCAGTCAATCAAGACAAACTCAGGTGAAATATCAAATACAGAGCAAAATTTTTGGGTATCCGAATTAATCAAAATCTAGATTAGTCAAATCATATAGAAGAGCTAAAACAGAAATTATGTAAATCTGTTTTTGCCATATCCACAATAAGAAGAGAGCTGGGCCAAAATACAACCCTAAATGTCTATTTTGCTTATTTGAACGAATTGTGCAGTATGGAATTGAATTTTGGGGTTCGTCAAGCCAAACTGAAACAGTATTACTAACGCAAAAAAGAGCTATATGCACAATTTGTCAAATAAAATAATCCGAAACATGTAGACCTCGATACAAACAATTACAAATTTATACAGTAATTAATATTTATATATATAAAATAGCCATAATGATTTATAATAAACGGCATACTTTATTAACACCATCAAATCACCATTCCTATAGCACTAGAAATAAAGATATTCGACTTCTGCCTAATTATAACTATGAAACAAACAGAAAAAGGCCACTATACTCTGGAATCAAAATTTTTAATAAACTGCCTTTATTCATAACAGAACAAAATTCTTTAACTTCCTTTAAAAAAACATTAAAATCATTTTTACAATAATACACCATTTACAGTATGAAGGAGTTTTATTCTACTAGATTCAGAGCGGCATGAAAATTTAGGTTGGTACTCACCCTCTATTATTTTATTCTTGTACTTTTCTTCTTTCCCTACGTCTTTAATAAGGTATTGTGAAGTTTATTGATTACACAGCTCCACAAAAATAAAAAAAAAGTTCAGACCAGCGAACCAGACACATGTAACCCTATGTATTTTCGGTCGCTGAATCCGAATCCGAGGTCAAAAAAATTCGTACACCCCATAAATCTTTAGCTAGAGCCAAAAAACACCCTTGGACTGGGGTCAAAAGAATATTAAGCTACGAGAATAGTGTTACATCTTAATCGATCGAATTATACAAATTAAGGTTAAACAGCAGCGTACATTCAATAGATATGAAACACACCCCCAGTGAGGGGCGAAAGCTAGCCCCCATTTATAAAAATCGATCCAAAATAGTAACGATTGCTGAAAAAGCTCAAAACGTCCTACAGTGTCAACCCTCAGATGGTGTGAAAACTACCCCCTATGTAAGATTTATCCATAAAAAGTTACAGTGACTTCTATAAAAATTCGAAACACCTGCGTTGTGTGGAAGTGAGACTATGTTCGACGCTGTGCTTGATTTCAAATAGCAGTCCCGTAGATGAGGCGGAAAAATTCGTGTCTGGATTTTAATTTGTAGCCCCATGAGCCGAAATTTTCCAAAAAAATTTTTTTTGGATTTTTATTTGCACCCCCTCCCCCCATGAGGCGATAAAATTTTTTTAGATTCCGAGGCGAAAATTTTTTTTTCTGATTTCTAAAATTTTTTGTAAATGTTAGTGCCCCCTCCCCCAGTAACCTTTCTGGATCCGCCCTTGCACGGGGTTGCGAGATGCCATCCCTATATCCGTAGGATGCTGGAAAAATAGAGAGAAACTAACCGGATTTACATTTTTATAGATACTATGATTAGCAAAAATCGTGATGCACACTTCCAGCGTCCTACGGATAAAGGGGTAGCATCTCGCAACCCCATGGGGGTGGTTTTCAAGCACAGCGTCGAACATAGTCTAGTTTCTTCTCACTTCCACACAACGCGGGTGTTTCGAATTTTTATAGAAGTCACTTTTTATGGATAAATCTTACATGGGGGGTAGTTTTCACACCATCTGAGGGTTGGCACTGTGGGACGGTGATGGTACGTAAGTTTCTAGTTCTATTTTAGAGTACTACGCAAAATAGAAATCCTGTTGTATTTTACGTTTTCTCTTGTTTTGTGTCCTTTAAACTTGAGGGTGGTTGTTCTCAACCCTATAGGGACAGTTTATGAAGATTACGTCGAATCTGATGCAGTTTCTTATCACTTTAAGAAAACTTAGACAATTCGAGCTTTTTCAGCAGTCATTACTGTTTTAGATTGATTTTTTTTAAATGGGGGCTAGTTTTCGCCCCTCACTGGGGGTGTGTTTCATATCCATTGTATGTACGCTGCTGTTTAACCTTAATTTGTATAATTCGATCGATTAGGATGTAACAACTATTCTCGTAGCTTAATATTCTTTTTACCGCAGTCCAGGGGTGTTTTTTGGTTCTAGCTAAAGATTTTGGGGGGTGTACGAATTTTTTTGACCTCGGATTCGGATTCAGCGACCAAAAATACATGGGGATACATGGGTCTGGTTCGCTGGTCTGAACTTTTTTTTATTTTTGTGGGGCTGTGTTATGTATTCAATGCATTAATGTATAAAAGTATGTACACCTTGTATGTAAACTTTATTTGGGGAAATAAATGTTATGTTATGTTATGAAAGTTTAAATTTAAGAAAAAAATGTCTGTCTTTCTGTAACATTTTTATTGTGTGTACGATTACTCTGGAAAGTTTAGGATATTGACTTGAAATTTGGTATGTGTGTATTTATGTATTATATTAGATCTGGAATTATGTTACATTTTGATCTTATTCCTTTGAAAGATTGGAGGGAAATGGGGGTAAATAAAGCGAACAAGTAAGAGTTCATAAAATTGCCATTTAGCGCATGTACGAAAGGCCAAGGTATCAAATTTCTGTTGGCATCAGTCACCCCCAAAATCACCCCTATTACCACCCCCCAATCCGTTATTAAAGGAGCTAAAGGAAAGAAAATTTTGATGTAGTATGTGTACAAGAATTAAGAGCATCACAATTTGTTTTGGCATCAGTCGCCCCAACTACCAGCCCCACTCCATTATTGAAGGGGATAAGAAAAAATGTGATTTAGTGTGTGTGTAAAAGAACCTATGCTTTTTTTTGCATCAGCCATCCCCTAATATATTCATTTTTTCCAAATAAATGAAAGATCTTAAAATTAAACTAGTGGAAGCATTATACTCTTCGTCGATTTACTGAGCGTTTTATATAATTGTTACAAATTCTATATAGGATACTCTTCGCAGTTTTCTTGTAAATAATGTTAGTTTTTGGACATTCTAAATTGTGATACCAACTTTGTTGTGAAAAAAATATATGAAAAAACAATGAAAAAAGAAACACCATCCTCTGTCAGGGTTTCGAACACACGACCTCTAGATTGCAAGGCAATCAATCAATCAATCAATCGATCAATCAATAACAATGTATTATAAATTCAAGTTACAATAATGCGCCTAGTTGGAACCCGGTCCGGAGCCAACCACATAACCACACCGTGCATGGTTGGGCGGTGTGGGCCCAGTTTGGCTGGAACGATAATTGTGTATGTCATGTTAGCACTCCTGTTCGCCGTAGGCAGACTTAATAGCTAAATTAGGATTCAAAATATGTCCACAAAGATCTAAAACTAATTAATAGAAAAGGCAAAGCTTTAGCCATTGGACCATCACACATTACTGCAAAAATTGTCTGTAATGTATATCATTCGAGAATTATATTTTAACGGATTAGATATATTATTATGAAATATGTATATTAGTAAAATGTGCAGACAAAAAAAAATATAGAAAATAAAATTTTGCAAGATTTCTATTTAAGTACAAGTGACAAAAATTAAGAATTTTTTTTTATGTAAATGATTAATAACTTTTTTATAACAATAGGGTTCTTCCTCTAGCTAATGTCAACTTACTTTCCAAATTTCAGTACAATCAGACTTTTCTTTCTTAAGTTATCGTGCTTTCAAGAAACGTGACGGACGGGCAGACGGACATTTTGAAAGTTTTCCAGAATTCGTTCACTAACATAATGATATGAAAATTTTTCTCGAGCGATATTTACTGTTTTAGAAATGTGCCGATCAAATGTATAACCCAGTCAATGAACGTTCAATAAGTGGGTCTAGAGGGAAATGCCGAGATCACAATTTTTGACTTGAGAGCTGTGTTTGGACTATTTAGGAGGTAAACATACCAAAATTCCCCGAACGTAGGAAATGGGGGGGATGCAGGGGGGCACGAAGAAGGTCCCAGTTTTTGGTTTTTCGCTCATATCTCGAAAACGGTTAGCCCTAATCAAAAAGTGGCTGTATGGAAAATTAAAGCTTACTAAATTTTCTACAATAATGTTTCTATTATTTTTTTTTCGTATCTGTTATGGTTCAGTAATGAATTGTATATCTTTTGACTGTATTCTAACTTTATTATAAATTTATTATAAATTGAAAATAAATTTTAATAATCATCGTAGAAAAAAATGTCTTGTACAGATATCCGTTTCACAGCAGACTGAACTGAAATATCGAATAAAAAATGTCTTTGCGTCTGTAAGTGTGAGTGTGAGTATATATCTATGTGTGCGTGTATACCGTTTCTTGTAATAGCGATAACTTCTGTTAGACTTAAAATATTTTATTTCAATTAGGAACATATGTAAAACATATGTACCATAATCCCTATTGAAATTGGGCCATATCTGTAATACATGATGATAACCAGAAGCCTACAAACTCTCGAACGTAAAATAAGTTTTATTTCAATTTCAGAGCAAAATATTACTAAGCATACAAAAATAAGAAGATGTAAACCGCAATATACCTGGTGTATGTTAGGCAAACCATCTTTATTTAAATTAGATGATATATCAGTGTTATCCTAAAATATGGAATATGGTATTTTTAATAACATTATTATGAAGTGAGAATTGTAGGCCTTTGGTTATCACCATGTATTACAGATATGCCCAATTTCAATAGGGATTATTGTAATATGCTCTTTACATATGTTCCAAATTGTAATCAAATATGTTAAGTCTAACAGAAGTTATCGTTTTTACAAGAAGCGGTATACACGCACACATAAATATACACACGCACACACACACACACACACTTACAGACGCAAAGACATTTTTTATTCGATATTTCAGTTCAGTCTGTTGTGGAACGGATATCTGTATAAGAAATTTTTTTCTACGATGTTTATTAAAATTTATTTTCAATTTATAATAAATTTATAATAAAGTTAGAATACAGTCAAAAGATATACAATTCATTACTGAACCAGATACGAAAAAAATTAACAGAAAGATTATTGTAGAAAATGTAGTCAGCTTTATTTTGCATATAGCCACTTTTTGATTAGGGCTAACCATTTTCAAGATATGAGCGAAAAACCAAAAACCAGGACCTTCTTTGTGCCCCTCTGCATCCCCCCACCTCCTACGTTCGGGGACTTTTGGTATGTTTACCTCCAAAATAGTCCAGACACAGCCCTCTAGTCAAAAATTGTGATCTCAGCATTTCCCTCTAGAAACCATTCATTGACTGGACTAGTAATATACTTTTCGTTTTTGCGAAGAGTATAATAATAACTACAAAAAAGGAAATCATGCCCTAAAGAAAAAATAACAAAGTAGCTGCGGACACTTGTAGTGAATTATTGTTCATCATCAGCGTAGTGTAGCTCTAAGAAGAGAACCTGGATAGCAGAGACCAGGAACAACAATTAAAATAAGTCTAATGTATTTCTAGTACACAACCCTTTTAAATACCACATAGTTTAGTATTTTCAATGCATATCGTTTAAATCTACGGTTTCGATATGAAATATTTCAGTCTTGTACGTGCATTATTGAAGGTCCTTCTCATGTCGATTTATTATTTCAGAAGTTGACGTTCACAAATTGAATTGCAAAAGAGTTGAGTTTAGAAAATTGCATATGGGCAAGTGCTTCACTCTCAAGACAAGCCTCATACAAATATGTTTAAATTTGGAGACGCAAACAGATTTAAAATAGTAACGAGACTGGAAAAATAATATTGTTTCATATGGTATTTGTTCAGAAAGGCAGTCAGACAGAGTATATTTATTCAGAGAAACTGATGTTTGCTCAGGTTGAAACGTAAATTATTATCGAGTTGACACTTAGCTGAGTTAAGTACACTTTAGTAATTGTTATTATCCCCTTCATACTTTGAAACTGTTTGTGGATAAAGTGTTTCCACATTGATCACTTTGTATTTAGTACTTGATTATATAATTAGTATCTACTTCAAGTGTTCAATGAATTTTCATTGTTTCATTTTAAGTTTAAAAATACACACATCGAAAGAATTAAGGGAACAACAATAAATTACATTTTTATTTTTGATATTGACAAAAACTAAATTGTAGGAGGCATATTTCCAAGCATTTATTCTAAAGACACCATAAGAAATTAATAAATATTTATGATAAAATCAGTACCAAGATGGTTTTATGAAGGGACGCTCTACAACCACGTTATGCAATTTATTTCGGATCCATTGACGATCAATATCAAACTGACATAATTTATACTGGTTTCTCCAGAGCAGTGTATCTCAAACTGTGGTACGCGTACACCTTGGGGATATGCGAAAATTATTAGCGGCATGTGAATGGCTATCGGTAAAAAAATTGTATACTTCAAGATTGTTAATTTTATCAAAACTCATCCCCAGAAATTCCGATACTTCACAATTCTTTGCCAAGAAATAAGCAGTCTGCTTGAAAAGTTGCTGGTCCACATTGGCTTTCACGCGGAAATGTCCTTTCGCGCTTATTTGAACTTTATAATGAACTGTGCCTGTTTTTCATGGACCATGTAATTTGGAGACAGTACTGAATGATTTTAAATAACTTTTAGAATTAGCATATCTCTCTGATGTTTTTGAAAAGATTAATACTTGAAATTTGTCTATGCAATCTTTGGAAAAATACATTAAAAAACAATAAATCTGAATATTTTGAAAGACGAACTCCTTTTCAAAGAAAATGAAAAAGAACATTTTTGAATTTCCTGCAATCAAATCTGAATTTGCGCTTCATATAAGCACTGCATAAGGGAGTATTTTTCACCTCCAGACAAAACTGTGGCCTGGTTTCAAGACCCTTTCTCTTTAGAAGTAAAAAAAATGTGATCTACGGCTTTCCAAAAAAGAACAGTTGATAGAATTGTCCATGCCAATAAGGCTTTAATAAACATTTGGAGTAGCATTACAGTACTTTCGGGAGTCGCTGTAAAACATCTTCTTCCCTTTGCAACTATTTACTAATGTGAAAGAGGTTTTTTGTCACTGATTATTTGAAAAATAAATATAGAAGCAGACTGGATGTTGATGATAATTTAAGGCTTCATCTAACAAAGATCGCCCCAAATATTGACGAATTTTGTGGGCGCAAACAAGCACAACCTTCGCACTAATTTTCTATTTTTTTGGAAAACCTAATTACTGTGTTTGTTATTGCCATGTCAATAAACGAAATTTTTATAAAAGATATTCATTACTTCTTTAAAATACCTAGTCTGACCCTGTACCTTCTATAGTTGCTTTTAAATTATATAATAATACGTGATTGCTGCATGATTGCTGCACAAGAAAAGGGGGTACGTGAGATAAAAAAAAGTTTGAGAAACACTGCTCCACTGCATTTGATAGACTTGACCATATTATGTTGTTTAAAAAATTAAATTATGAGGACTTTCTGAATACTTGATAATACTATTCAGATTTCATCCGTCAAACAGACTTCAATATGTTACCTTCAATGGATTCATGCCTGTCGAATACATTGCTACCTCCGGAGTACCACAATGATTGATTTTCTGACCACTGTTTTTCATAATGTTTATCAATGACATAGCGGATAGTCTAATTAATTAATATATGCTGATGATTTGAAGCTATTTTCTTGATGTTTATTTTTACTTGCAGGAAAACTTAAGAGAATTTAGTAACTGGTGTACTAAACACAACCTTTAATTTAATTCGCAGAAATGCAATGTTATGTCTTTTACACGTAAGTCAATTCCTATTTCCTACAATTGTGGCATAGACAATAATATACTTCACCATCCCGAAAGACAACGTGACTTAGCGATCAGTTTTCTACAAGAAGACCTGCCTTAGTTGGTTTAAACCGTGCTTATCTCAATTATTTCCTTTTAAGATTTATAACAATATTATGGATGCAATATTATTATTGTCAAAACGCTACTTTTACCTTTCTCAGAATATTATTTCGTCACAATTCTGTATTTTATCCTACCCACCTCTCGTACAAGTATCCTAAAATGCTCATGCATTTATGAAATATCCGACAACCACAATGCAGTCTATGATTTTCAGTTGTTGTCAAAATGCTTTAAATACATATTACCAACTTTACTTGGTAGTAGTTTAGCTTGTTTGATTTCCTTTTATCATCTTTTTATACAGATAATGTTAAAAATTATGGTTTGTCTTTTCTATCTTATTATCTATCATAACATAACTTAAATAAATGAATAAATAAATAATAAAAACCAAAACTTAAAAATATAATGAACAATTTAAATTATCAATTTTTCAATGCCATAAAAAATTAAGAAACGCATTTCAATAGGTTCTAGCTCTTCCCCAGTTATTAATCACATTTTTATATTTCGTGAACAAGCTGCAAAATAAGACCACCTATCTCTCTTTGATCCATAGCATTCCAAAGCATTGAAAGACAATCAAAGATTTGCTCTATAATTTGAAAAACTTTATGTCGGTTCAATGGAATTCTTCGCTTTATATCTTATACGAGTTCTATAGGAGACTGCACAGGAAATGAGTCTCATAGTTTTGTAAAATGTTAAACATTACACTAGTTAAAAATCTAGGCCTGTCCTTGTAGCGTATGAAAGTTTGTGGTGTAATGTCCTGAAAAGCTAAGGCATCTAGGAGATCCTCCAGAAAACAAGATCGGTTTGTTCTCCAATACTGATATCGCTCTAAAGCATTACCTTGGTAACTGTGCATATCCTGGATTGCTTATCCTTAATTGCCACGATGCATCCACACTTGTCTTCTTGAATGGAGAAAAAACTCAAGTCTGAATTCGTCTCTGAACAGAACAGGAACCGACTCAGTGGCACAATGCTTACGGTATAGGCTTGCGACCAAGGAAACTCGGGTTCGAATCGTGTATGGATTTCTAGTGGCATTTTTCATGTGTGGCTGAGATGGTAGCAGTGGACAAGACAGTAGTTGTGTAAGACATAGCACGGCTAGTCGCTCTCCGCTCCTGAGTTCGAGTCTCAGCTGCAGCAGATGGAAATGTCGCAGGAAATGGTTGTTGTGTTGTTGTCTATATGCATGTCCTGGTTGAGTGATGGAATAGCTATAGCTAAACTCCGCCAGGATGTTAAAAGAAATAAGGCCTTTTAAAAAAAGCCGGTAAAGATATTTACGCAAAACTGCGTTCTCTGGCGCACAGCCAGAATAAAAATGCACAGTTTGCATCCTTTAGCCATTAATTATTTTTTCTGTTGAATGACGATCCTGTATATTATTAACTAAAAATTATGGTCATTTTCCTACATTCAAGTCTCGATAGCGACGTCTAAAAGTTCTTCACTTTTCATTTATTAATTATCTTTTCTGTAGTCTTTTCTGTAGGATGACTACCCTGTACATTTTTTAACCTAAAAGTATGTCAGAATTTCTTCCTAGCAAGTGACAACTACATTGCAAATATTATTTTCCTCTGCCGTTTAGTTATTTTTTAAAGTGGCCTCCTTGTATACATTTCATTAAAATTATGTCAGATTTCTTCTTCGGTAATTCTGTAACTACAGTCCAAATATTATATCCATCTTACATATTTTTCATATTTTTCTTCCCCGACAGTTGTGTTAACTACATGCAAAATACTATACGTCACATTTTTCATATTTTTTTTAGGGTGACCGCCCTGTATATTTCTTGTCATATATTTGTTTGACAGTTGTGTTAACTGCATGCGAAAGATTATCCCTCATATTTTTTCATAGATTTTTTAAGGTGACCATTAACTAACTACATGCGATATATTACCATCCGTCACCACATTTTTTTCACCATTTTTTTAGTGACCACCCTGTATATTTTTCATATTTTTCTCTTTGATGGTTAACGTTAACTACATGTCAAATATCATCGTTCACCGCCACATTTTTTTCATTATTTCTTAGGGTGACCTCACCCTGTGTATATTTCTCAAATTCTTCATTATTGACAGTTGCGTTATTTTTTATTTTCTTTCGGTGACCACCATGTATATTTTGTTTTTCATTGTTTTCTTCTTTAGCAGTTGTGTTGAGTGCATGTGAAAAATCATGGTCCTCCGTCACAAATATTTTTTTTTCCTAAATTATACTTTTTATGGGGTCCACCCTGTATATTTTTCAACGGAACTGTAATCCACTTCTTCGTTGGCAGTAGCGTCACTACCTACCAAATATTATCCTTCTTCGTCAAGTGGTTTGGTAGATACAGCGCCAACAGACAGACACCAGACAGAATTAAACGGCTTTCAGTTTCGGAGGAAGAATTTTTCTCTGTTACAATGTTCATGTTTTCTTCTTTGGCAGTTCTGTTAACTGTATGCAAGATATTATCGTCCTCCGTCGTATTTTAAAATTTTTTTTAGATGGCCACCTTGTTTACCCCTTTTATATTTTTCTTCTTCGACAGTATTGTTAACCACCTTAACCACCTGCGAAATCTTATCCTCCTCCTTAGGGTGACCACGCCTGTACATATTTTTTTTTCATATTTTTTTCTTCTTTGACAGTTGTATTAACTGCATTCGAAATATTATCGTCCTCCGCCACGTTTAAAAAAAATGCGTGACCACCCTGTATATATTTTTTCATATTCTTCTTCTTCTTCAACAGTTATTAACTGCATTCAAAATATTATCGTCCTCCGCCACATTTAAAAAAAATGCGTGACCACCCTGTATATATTTTTTTCATATTTTTCTTCTTCAACTTCCCTTCGTTAAGCGAGGGAAGTAAAAAATATATTCTTGCTGCCACCAGCTGTGATTTTCTTATGTCCATTCCAATCTGGTAAAGTAAAATACAGTGAATGACTAAATTTGAATAAATGATTTAAGTATTTTCAATATATTTTTTTCTTTAAAATGCTAAGAATCCTATCATGTAATTCAATACTTCGTCAGTGTTAGCTAGAAGATTATTTGCTTTGATTGATTCTCCAATAATGAGTGTTTTAAAGTATTTACCTAACTAGTATATTAGCGTGCCCAGATTAGGGCAACAATATACAGAAAGTAGGTATTTTCATAATAAATAAAAAGTGTGTAAGTTGCGATTTGCATAATACCTAAATAATATTCTCTAAAATAAAGTAAAATAGTGAAATAAAAATTTGAATCTATTTTGAAAAATAATCCCCGATTTCTTACGATCTCAGGTATAATAGAACTTTTAAACGGCAAAGAAGTAGACTTTTCTACTCCAGGCGTCAATGTGGCGACTTGGAAAAGTTCAAATATCTTAAGTATATGCTTGGTACATCTGTCGACGTTGAGCACTCTTGCTCACAATATAAATGGATTTTCAATAAAAGGTGTCGAAGTGTAACTCCAAAACATTAAAAGAAGGTATAACTAGTATGCTTTTATTCTTGTAATTATTCGTAATGAAAAATACACGTACATGTCTTACTTTAGCGTTACATTCCCCAATATTTCCAGCCTTATTAACTTTGGATGTACAAATTCAACATGATGGTTCCTTTCAATGCTCTTAATTTATTTACCATCTCCGAGACAACCTCTTAACTGATTGGTAATTTATGAGGCCATTATTGGTTTTATGATGGAAAGAAATATAAGTTAATATTTATAGAAATTCATATCGAATTTGTATAATAAATGAAGTACTTAAAGTAAATATTCAATAAAAGAAATCTTTCTTTATTATTAAAGTCCATTATGAAGTGAATAAACGTCTCTATTTATTCTATAGAAGAATCGTAAGAGCGGTATGAAGAAAAATCCAGCAGATTGATTGATTTTTAACTAAAATGTAAGAAAATTAATATATTTTTGTGCCATTAAAGAAATGAACTGAAATAATCCGACACTGGGCCCTGAGAGAACGTCATTTTTATGAAAAGCATCCCATTCTCTTTATGAAAAGCTATTACTTTTTTGTGTTGATTCGTTCTTTGATAGATTGAGTTTTCAATACAGTACAGTATAAAATAAAATGGTAATTTATTCCTCAAAATCATTCAGCGTGCTTATTACTGCTTATATCCGCTTAATCGATGTCGCTTTTCGCGTTTATTTTTAATTAAAATAAATTATGCCGCAAAGTTTTGTTGGATAAAAAAATACTTTTAAACACTTTAACAATGATTTGCGATTAAGAATAACATTTACCTATGTTGTATTTGAGAGTTTCATATAACATTGATGTAAAAATAACATAGTACAGCCGCCACACAGTGTGGAATTAACGAGTCTTTTAGGTCAAAATTCGACTCCTCCTTGGTAATTCAACCAAAATCAATCTGTTTGGACTCGAAATTTTCGTAATACTGAGCTCTTTAATGAAGAACTGCGAAAATTGCAATCCAGCTTATTCTTGACACATGACAGTTGTCAAAAGCCTAAAGCCAAAAAATGAGAAAACCCTAGAAAGGCAGAATATAGACACTGTTATTTCCTATATAACGTCTTGCCAGACCATCAGTATCATATTTTATCATGATTTTTGACTTGCAGAATCTGAATTTCAAGGATCTGAAACCATATAGCTAAATAATTACTTCGTATAGTAACGACAAAAAAATTTTTGAAAATTTTTAAATAGGTTTAGAATGTCATGAAACGTCGAGATTTTAAATTTGAGCGAAAAAAAATTCTGTCTGTCTGTCGGTCTGTAACTTTTATTGTGCGCACATTTACTCTGGAACCGTTTAAGATATTGACTTGAAATTTGGTACACGTATGTACTTTAACGGGATCTAGAACTAGATTATATTTTCACCTTATTCCGTCGAAGGGTTGAGGGGTAAAATGGGGTAAATGGGGGGTAAGTAGGTAAATCATGCAGGTAAGAGTCCATAAAATTGGTATTTAGTGTATACAAGAGAAGCTAAGGTTTCAAAAAAATTTTGGCCACCCTCATCACCACCCCTACCCCATTATTAAAGGGGATGAAAAAAATTTGTGATTTAGTATGTGTACAAGAACCAAAAGCCTCAAAATATTTTTTTACTTCATCCGCCCTCATTACCACCCCCCTATCACCACCCCCACCTCACTACTGTGTGGGATATCTTTCTATGGGTTTTTGGGGTAAACGATTTCAAATATTATATTATTAAAGTTCTATAAACAATTATTTCCACATACAAAATTTTTTCGTTATGAGAGACTTGGATAGAAAATCTGGATGTGGAAGTAGTGATTCCTTGGGCAGCGGTTTTTTAGAAATGACTATTTTTTTGCAAAAATTGGTAATTTTTGGGCCCTTTTATGTATGTAAGAAAATCTAAAGTACTAAATTCCCTTTTATTTTAAGTTATTCTATTCGCAGAATTTGTATATAAGTATCACAAACGGGAACGTCAAAGAGCTACGAACTACGATCATTTTACTTCCACATTCAGTGGAATATAGTATCGACAAAAAAAAATTGGAAATCTTTATTGTTTAAATAGGCTTAAAATGTCATGAAACGCCGAGATTTTAAGTTTGGGTAAAAGAAATTCTGTTTCTACGTCGGTCTGTCGTTCTGTCTGTAACTTTTTTTGTGCGCACGATTACTATGGAACAGTTTAAGATATTGACTTGAAATTTGGTACACGTGTATATTTTAACGAGATCTGGAACTATATTAAATTTTGGTCTTATTCCGTTGAAGGGCTGGGGGATAAATTGTAATAAATGGGGGGAGTCCATAAAATTGGTATTTAGTATATATAAGAGAAGCTAAGTTTTCAAAAAATATTTGGCATTGCCACCCCCATCCCATTACTAAAGGGGGCGAAAAAAAATTGTCATTTAGTGTGTGTACAAGAACCAAAGGTCACAAAATTTTTTTTTACGTTATGCACCTCCACTATCATCCCTCTTCTCATAAAACGATACGCCACATCGGTGATGGAGGTGGGGGTGGTGGAAGGGGTGTAGTAGATGGGAGTGGATAACGTAAAAAAAATGTTTGGGGGTGGCTAATTTTTGACACCTTAGCTTCTCTTATATATACTAAATACCAATTTAATGGACTCTTACTTGCTTGATTTACCTATTGGTATTTAGTATATATAAGAGAAGCGCCCTTCAACGGAGTAAGATCAAAATATAATCTAGTTCCAGATCTCGCTAAAATACATACGTGTATCAAATTTCAAGTCAATATCTTAAACGGTTTCAGAGTAATTGTGCGCAAGTTACAGACAGAACGACAGACCAACAGACAGACAAAAAATGTTTCTGCTCAAACTTAAAATCTCGACGTTTCATGACAATCCCAAGTCTATTTGAACAATAAAAATTTTCAAAATTGACCTTTTTGTTTGTGATACTTGTATACAAATTCTGCGAATAAGAGAACTTAAAATAAAAGGGTACCTATTTGGTACTTTAGATTTTGTTACACACATAGAAGGGTCCAAAAATTACCAATTTCGGATAAAAAATGGTCATTTCTTAAATTATTTAGATATAAGGTTTCGGACTTGAAATTCAGATTCTGCAAGTTAAAAATCGTGATAAAATATGATATTGATGGTCTTCCAAGAAGTTTTAAAGGAAATAATAGTGTCTAAATTCTTTATAGTTTTCGCACTTTTTACAGGCTTTTGACAGCCGTCTGTGTCAAAAATAAGCTGGATTGCAATTTTCGCATTTCTTCATTAAAGTGCTCAGAGTTACGAAAATTTTGAGCCCAAATAGATTGATTTTGGTTGAATTACCAAGGACTCGAATTTTGACATAAAAGACTCGTAAATTCCACACTGTACGCCGCATTTGTAAATGTGAAGAAAAGCACCAAATTTTTTATTCACTACTCATGAGTGTTTTATTTTTTGATAGTACCACGTCTTGTAACCATGTCACGGCTGCCATATATGAAAAATGGATCTAAAATCAAGATTTAAACGTTTCTCAAAAATTATTGGTCGGGAGATAAGAGTGCAGAAAGAGACCAAATTTTTAAAAGTTACGGTAAATTTGATCTTTGATTTTTGTTTAAAAGGTTTCTGGCTATTGAATAGTCTTTGTACACAGGGTGAAATTAATCCCGTGCATTAGATAGAAACTGGTAATGTAGAACTACTAGACAATTCAAAACCAATATACATTCTCCATCCAAAAATTGTCTACGAAAAGTTTGAGGGGCTATACCTTCTCTAGGTCAATGGACGTGTAGTTGTGAAGGAACACATATGAATTTACATTTTCCTAGTTGACACCTGAAGTTAAACTAAAGTGTGCCGATCAAATTCCTGAATGTTGTGATTTTGTAAAAAAATCTGAAAGTCATCGATTATGTGGCGGAACGGGGTGTTAAATTATTCAGCTATTATAATAATTTATTGATAATAGACGACGAACAGTATGTGCTCCAAGTAATGTCTGATTATAGGAAACGGTTCCCCGACTTTAAGAAAAAAATTGATGTTTTTTTTTTTCAATAAAATATGTGGTATTTGGTATTATTTTCTTATTTATTTTGCAAAATGTATCGTAAGGAATTGATAAAAAAATTGATTCAACTTGAGTGCACAATAAATCCATAAGAATTTCTTTGTCTAAAAAGGAGGGCGTTGCGTAATCCGATCGAGCCAAAATTTTACACAGAGTATTATTTTATGGCATGGAACCATTCTGAGAAGTTCCGCAAAAAAATACATTTTGAAAAATAAAGGCCACCCTAATACAGATTATATAATATTCGTCACATAGGATAAATGTTTCTTCTGGGACTTATTGCAATCAATTTGTTTTCTTTTGTGCATTTTGAAATAACGTGCATTACGCAATGTATTTTGCAAGGCATTATTTAAATATGCTTCTAAACTACTACTATTCTCATTTTTATATCAAGAATGTCCAAACTTGTGTGTCTAGACAAAACAAGAATTCCTATCTAAAATATATTTTTTTAAATAAAAGCAATATAGCACCAGATATTAATAATTCGTAGTCTACTAAAGATTTAAGGCCTGCCATAACCAACTGTTACTGTTATATTTTATTATTGTTTACTTTACGCTTTAATAGGATGCGTCCCTTAGGTACGCCGTTGTAATAATAATATTTAATTATAATGCAATAACTTTTATACGAATCGTTTTATATTCATTTTATGTATATAAAACAATTGCTTTACGGCAACTAAAATATTTAAATATAGTTCCTGTTAATTTTGTTGTTTTTATTACTTTATAATCTTTTCAAACACACAACTTCAAAGGTATTTTAGAAGCATAACAGGCATAAATGTAACATAAAGCATAATTTATGTTACATTTTCTTTTTCCTGTGCACAAATAAATGTCAGATGGGTATTAGCGACCTATTAAAAAGATAACGACAATAATAATATTAAATATCCAATTTCTAAAATGCTATGATTTCGGTGCAATATTTATATAAATAACTAAAAATCTGCGTGAACCTGAGAAAAGGTTTGGTAGTAATTCCCATATATAAGGTGTATTCAAAAATAAATGGTAGAAATTAAAATTTAATTTTTATTGTTTCTTTTTAATATGTATCTACAGGAGAAATCGCAAATGATCCAATCAAAGTTTATAGAATAATAAATTGTAAAACCTGACAATAATTAATAGTATGCTGAATAATAATAACTGACAAAGTAAAAGAGGAAGAACTAATAATGATGATAAATGAGTAATTGGTTCTAGTTACAATAGTATAAATATCGTTGATAAACCAAAAGTGCACACTTCCAAAGTTGTTTTACCCAATAGGCAATGACTCTGATTTCCACAAGAAAAATACTTCGGTTTTCTTCGTTGATAGGTCAAAACAAACAAACCAATAAAATGGTTATAAAAAAATAGACAAATAAAATATTGTTCTTGTTTTTTATTATCTATTTGATAATTACGAAAAAACAAAATTTTCCTTTAGACATTGTTTACAACAATTAACAACTACTATTAACAATAATATGCAACACAAGACCAAGTACTTGAAATAATAAAGAATAAGAGACAGGGACACGTACTTCACGCCAAGGTGCCGTTCAAGGCGACTTTTTTTCTACTAAACAAAATAAGGTAGGCAATGGTAAATGGGCTAACCTACAAAGGACGTTCACATAAGGCTACGACAACTAAACTTAAATTAACTGATCAAATTTTACGTTTAGTAAATTTTAGAAAATTATAAAATATTGTTCTTAAACGATCGATCCTGACGATAATGTATTAAAATGATGTGCTGCATTGTGGCAACGGAATATTATTATTTATTAGTTCTTTCATTAATAAAAGGCTTGCACGTGACTTGTGATGGTACTGAAAAATCCACTGAATGATATCATCCAAATTTCCATTGCAATCACTACAGAGTGTTTCTGATAACTTAATTTCAACTAAGAGCTGACAGCTCCATGCCCAAATTTACATCTGACATATTTGATGTTAATATTTCTATTTGGGTGACTTCAGTAAGCCAAAGGGGAATTTAATCCACTCTTCTTCCCATAATTGTTTCATCTTTGCTTTTAAGACTGGAATTATGTCATAAATATCGATGGGATTATCGATGGGATCCCCATCAATACTTGAAGACTTGGCTAATTTGTCTGCTATAATATTGCCCCTTATATCAGAGTGCCCTTTAGCCCAAATAAATATAACATTTTTAGTAAGATTTTTAACCTGGTTTGCTTGTCCATATTTCGTACAATAATTGAATTTGAATATATGTGGTTTGGTGGATTAGAAATGGCGGTCAAAATTGAGATCGAGTCTGTCATAATTAGAAAGTTTACATTGTTTGTTTTTTACTCTGTTACACTCTTTGTCTATCAAACTTTACACCGTTCCGTATTTTTTAATGCTTCTTTCTCAAAAACTGTTAATCCCAAGAAAAAAGTTTGAAATAAAACAGTGGCCCCACTCTTTGTCTTTATTTCATCTCGATATACTTGGTATCTATTTAGAAAGATAAGAAAGTTTCCCGCTTGCAGTATAAACTCCTGTAGATAAACATAAACGTAAACGTAAACATAAACACACCACATAGTAGACAACCCCCAAGTCCAAAGCCAAGGCTATCCGGAAAGGAGTTATACATTTGGAAAAACGCAGACATACATCCATACCCACCGGTATTGTCAGTATCGGGGCTGGGACTCAAACCTAGAACGCGATAAATAGTCGAACGGCATATTCCAAATTACCAAATTACTATATCTTTATTATATTTAACTATTTTGACATGTCAGATATATCGTGTTATTTGATTGAGTTTATTCATAACGCTACGTCACATAAAGACACGACTAATCACGCAACAGTGACTTGCGACTTTTCGTTAAGATAGTCTTTTGTAAAGCTCAATCGTTTTGTATTTTATTTTTGTATCTATTAATTGTAATCCTAATTCGCTGTTGTTTGGGGATATGTGTATTATAACAGAATTAGGTAGAAAAAATAATTTTAAAAAACCCTACTTAAGGTGTCAGAATATAAAAACGAGATTTGCATAAATGTACTACCCAAACAGCACGTCCAATTGTAATTACGTCTCTACAAGATATACACATGAGAAACAAAATATGTTAAGGTGGATCTAATTGTTAAACTAGTACTGACGTACACATATGACATACACTTATGTTTATATTGAGAGAATTATGTGATACAATGTTTAATAATTGTATACCGTATGCACTCAAGATTCTAAACATTTTTATATAACGTAAAGAAGGATCATTAGAATGTTGAAATTTGATGTCCGTAGAAAATGCCTACAAGGTTTAAGTCATATGTATGTGTGATGCTTTATATAATACTTGTGCCTACTGCATGCACCACATAAAAGTGCGATATATACACATGATACAAATAACTATATAATCACAGTAGAGAAAAGACCAGTAGTCCAACTCAGCCGGAACAGTTGTATAAGATTTTCAGTGCGCATGCGATACGCGTGGGCTTAAACTATTCGATGCGCAGTGGACGGCACGACGACAGTGGACGGCAGTGATGATATAGGGTGGGGAGGATGTTTATCTTTGTTTACGTTTACGTTTCTGAACAGTCCCCACTATCGACGAAACGCGCATGGGATACAAACAGTAGATGCGCAGTGGATTGAAAAAAATAAAATCGAATACAACAAATAACAAAGGGACCGCTGCGAGTGAAACTACTGGTCTTTTCTCTACTGTGATATAATATACACTTTTTAGTTGTGACCTGTCGTGTCTACATTCGACTATTCGAGCATGGAACAGTGTGCGCGCGCAAAGCGTCAGCGTGAGCATACCGGCCATGTGTATCTCATGTGTCCTCTTTCCTCTATAAGAGTGGTCATAGCCACACATATAGTAGGCATTTTTGTTTTTTAACAATATCCAAAATAATTTATATTCGAAAGAGTTTGCAAAGATTCGGCAGTTTTAAAGATATCGAGTTCTTTTAATAATAAAATTAGATTAAAATGCATTAAAAAGCAAAATCTAGCCGTTGCGTGTTCTAATACCTATAAAGTCCTTAAACAAATATTCAAACAGAAGTCAGTGGTTGACTGAGTTAAACATTAAGCGGCGAGTCAAGAGGTACGCGGTTCGATCCGTGCTCACTCTGTCTTTTTTTTTGTTAAAATAATTGCAAAAAAACTTTTAGTTGTTTTTTTCAAGGTAATAATTGCTTATAAAACCAATGTACGAATATACTTCTTTTCAATTTTAGGTCTGTTTTAGACCATTAAATATTCTATTTATGTTGTAGATGATATATTATACCTGACCGTTTTTTCTCCAACACGTTTCGCAGGTTTGTATAAGTACTTCAACTTAAAACTTTAATTAAAACTTTAACTCAGGTGACACTGGTGACAGTTTAATTAAATTAAAAAAGTTCTTCTTAATAATTATAAATAAATAAAAATACTAGTAACTCGAAAAATTCAGGTTTGGGAACACGTAAAAAAATAGAACAAAAAAAAGAGAACTTGATAGATTTTCATATATTTTAAATAAGGCTAGAAATTCAATTTCACACATAATAAAGACTTCATACACATCATAAATACTGCCTTTAGCATCCGAAATAACATCACCACGATAGCTCAGTTGGTAGAAGCGTCAGTACTGTAATACGGACAACAGAGACATGTGTAGGTTCCTACCCACCGCAATTGGCAAAGGTAAGTAAAAATGAATTTAATAACTTAATAAACATTTATAATTTACAGACAACCCTTGTGAGAAGAAACTGGAGTGATGGTAAACAATATTAGATAGTTAATGTAAATAAAATATACGGATGGCTAACAAATAAATTCATAGGACAAAACGTATTTATGCATTAATTACTTTATTTTTATCAAGTAGACTTACTAACTAGTATGTAGTTTCATATGTTCCCATTGCTAAAAACCTGTAGGGGGATTACCAAATATAACCTGAAAAAGACGTCAAATTAACGTCTAGCATAAGACGTCATTCGTCTGAAACATTAGGAAGTCAATCACTGTGCATCCGATAACACACTGTGGATCAAATTATTTGTGTATATGTAAATGGTATACTGTGGCTACATTGTGAGGCGGACGTTTAACCTTTGTGCATTCGTGTGTGCCTACAATGTGTAAACGTAGCACATTTACATCGTAGAATTGTGTAACCTTGTGTCTGCACCTAGATACATCGTCACAATGCGAACACATCGTAATCGTTATTTGGTGTGCTGTATACACAATACGCCTTAACCGACTGAGCTACCGCATCGACAAATGCTTTTATTAACATAGCCGAGCCTTAGAAAGAAACTTATATTTCCTACATTTTTATTAAAATTTGACTTTCTGTTAACACCTGCTCTTAAAAAATTATTCGGTGATAAAATGGTTAAAATTTGACACAAATTCATTGTTCCGTTTTTGAGTAAGAGCCAAAGAAACAAACTGCCGGAGATGTATTTCTATTGTCACGAGTATACTCCTTGAAGGTAGGCAACACTAAATACATCTGTGAGACACCGGTAGAAACGTTCTGGAATATTGGAGAAGGAGATGGAAACTTCTACTCTGCTCTAGATGACGCTTGCGTCATTTCTAGAAGTTCTAGAAGCAATTGATGTGACAAGTGAGGTTAAAACTACTAAGTGAATACAAAGTGTAAATATCAAGCAATAAACATTGTTAAAGGATATTTGTAGTCAGTAAAAGTGTATTTTAGTTAATAATCGTATTTTTAAGTATCTAGTAAGTTATTTAATAAAGTGTGTTAGTGGTTATCTCTTGTTATAATTTTTGAAACCCACGGATTTTGCAAGGGTGGTTTCCTAGGGGTGGAAACGTCACACTATTTTCAATAACAATTTTGGAACTCAATAAAAGTTCAAATTATTCTAAAAGTGGTTTAGAGTAGAGTAATTCCATTTCAAAAAGCTATCACTATAATCAATTTCTTGCAGAATTAGCCAATTAAGAATGACATTTATTAGCGAAACTGAGTGCTTAGCGAGAATAGAGTACATACTCGAGTGGTTGTGTAATGTATTACCTTGTTCAAATTACCTCCAAAACATTGAATCTAACGCATACTTTGGATTAAGTTATTATACCTATTTGATTTATTTAATATATACAAACGACATGCAGGAGAACTAATAACTGAAGAAACAGTGTAATTAATAGGTCTGTGTAATCCGCAGTTAGTGCACTGTTGATTGAAATATAATACATCTGCTATTCTTGTTGCACCATTTGGAACTCTTAAGTTATATCAAACAAGTAGATAGTTCACAGTAATTTACACAATATTTCATTAAACAGTTCGTCGAAGGACAAATGAATTTTATACGAGACGAGTATATTAAATCCAAGCAATTCTGGTCAGTCATAATGCAAATAGTTATTTTTTTATATGGATTATTTCAATAAAATGTAGGTAATTACATGTTTTCTACAATCTAATCTGATTGTATATTTTAAGCTGAACACCTTCCAGATGATCATTATGTATATGATAATATGAGCTTCAATAACAATATTCCAAAAAAGATCTAATAAGGAAGCTGTATAATAAAATAACGTGAAGCCACCTGTCTATATTTTAAGGAATCCACAGTCTAAACAACTCCTTACAATATCCGTGATATGACGGTTAATTTTTTTCATTCTATCTAGTTAAACAGCTGAATCGGTTGTATGATTTACATAATATTGAATTTTGAACAAAAATAATAATAGAAGTTTCTATGATCTATTCACTACTCTTGACCAATTTATTAACAAAGTATATATTTATATAAACTTATATTTAAATAGAAGTCACTGTTGCCATACTTTTTACATTTAGATAATTTAGCACTCTAAATACGATCGATCCGGCTCGAAATTTTTATTTTCCTTTTAACAAAATGCTGCAAATAAACAATTATAGCAAATATAGCCTATAGCATTCCAAATGGTGAATAACACAGCCACACACAGAAAAAAAAAAGTTCTGTGCAGCGGACCAAATTATATGGATATGGTGTATTTTTCGACGCTGAATCCGAATCCGTGGTCAAAAAAAATCTATCGTGTCAGCTTTGTTTTTTAGTCAAAAACATCCCTTAAAATGGTGTAAAATCATAAAAATAATGTAATAACCCTTAATGAAGTGTGAAAAATGGTAGATGTTTTGTAGTCGAAAGTAGAGAATATAAATTCGGGCCACAGTAAGCTATTTCTATAAATTAAACCGAAATCCGCCCTATGGGGGAGTGGAAACTACCGCTAAAACTCAAAAGATGCAGGTGAGTGTAAATAACATGTACAAAGGCCAAATTTTGTATTTCTTAGTGCAAAATATTTGACTCAGATGCGACAACCAGCCATTACTCTCAAAGGGTAGAGACTCAATCTTATGGTGTTAAAACTACCCTCACCCTTCATAGGTTTCAAAACGGGAAAAACAGTTCAGGCGGGGTGAACAAATATGGAGTAAATTCATACCAACCACCAATACATGACTATAGACTACCCTTAAAGGGTGGTAAGAGCTACCCCATGTGCTATTAAAATTCGGAAAGGGTCAAATATTTGTAGCTTATTGTGCCAAATATATAAATCTGGTACGACAACCACCCAATCTTTTTAGGTTGAAAATCACCCCTATTGGGTGGGATAAAAACTACCCCCACATACGGACTAAAACGGACTAAAAAAAAAATAGGAAAAGGAAACCACGGAAAAGATATTTTGAAGATAAGAGAGGAAAATCATAAGAAAAGAAAGTGTTTGGATTGATGGTCGAAAGTATGATATAAATAGGAAAAAGAATAGCTTTAAAAGATAGATAAGTTGATAAATGTTAAACAGCCCAAGCAGCAATTTTAGTAGTTTCTACGTAGTAGTTACCATTAGTGGAACTTTAAAGGTTTCCGGAACTAAGGATTGTTACGTAATGGGAACTATCCTTCTACTAAGCCTTCACCAAAATGGGGAATAATAATTACGTAGCAAGTTACTATTCCGGTACTTCTACCGTTACCGTGTCGAGGACTAGGTTATTACGTAAACGGGATGTAACCAAGTAGTAGAAATGACTAACTTTTGGAACAGCTCAGCTGACCGAAATGAGAGCGCAAACTATATATTTGGCTCTCTGTTATTCGAATAGCAAATTAATGATTTACTGAGTTTAAGCACATGATATGTCCAAGGTCCATGTTAAGGTGATTATATACAACATGCATAAGCATATATGATAAATCATGATGTTTTGCATTTACCCTGGGTGTGGATATTAAAACCACCACTTGTTTTCTGTAAAATGTTATCATGATGCTTCGATAAAAAAGACGCCCCATCGAGAAAATGGTTTTTTCGGAAAAAAATTTTTTGCAAAAATTATGTGTACAAGCAAAATTGCAAAATTTTCTATGGAAAACGTTTTTTTTTTAAATTTTATATATTATAAAGTAATAATCTATTTAGAAAACATATTTGTAAATGACTATAATAAAAAGAAATTTTTTATTGAATTATATTTTTATCTGTGTCAATATGGCGTCTTCATTCAACAACAGAAAAATGACGATTTTAATTGCAGTAACTTAGAGGTTGCAAAAACCAAAATTATTTCCCTACAAGTAACACTTACTATAAAGTAGCAGATGCCACCAACGTTATAGTTGTTGCTACTTTAAAAGTGGTAACGGGAACTACAACAATTTCACTGTGTAGTTATATTTACCTAGATGTAGCAAATGGGACCAATGACGCTATAAGATCTTAGTAACTGTTGCTACCAACTTATTTTCATGTTGGTAGAATTGGCAGAATCGATATAGGTAATTTTTTTTTTTAATTGGCAACGCGGTAATAACTGTTAAAGTGTCACTGTCACTGTGTGTGATGGGAATATATGGATGAAAAATAACAATTATTACACTTTTCCAAGTACTTTTTATTATCTGATATTATTAGAAAGATATTATTTGGAAAGAGCACATATCGAACAATATTTGATGGATGCCCCTCACGGTGAGCATCTTATGTCAGAGGTAGGTGTTTTATGATGTTCTTGCTTTTATGTACCTATTTAAATGTTTGGGTTTTTTAGGTTGCATTGATATTGGGAGTTTGCGGTGCCTGCCGTTGCGGTGAACTGACCTTCTTAAGCGTCGAAGATATAAGAGATAAAGAATAATATCTATATATATCCATACCAGATACCAAGACGAATAAATCAAGAAGTTTCACAGTTTTAAATGAAGGATTTTCGGTAAACCCACTTGATTCGATTAGGAAATATGTGCCTTTAAGACCGCAAAATGTGTCTCACAAAAGATTTTTCGTAAATTTTCAAAAGGGAAAGTGCACTGTCCAATGCGTTGGATTAAATAAGCTCACAAAAATTCCAAGAATTGTAGCTGATTATTTGCAATTGCCAGATGCAGATTTGTATACTGGCCATAGCATGCGCCGTTCTTCATCAACTTTTTTGGCCAATGCTGGGGGTGACATTACCACCCTTAAACGTCACGGTGTGTGGAAATCATCCACTGTGGCGGAGTTATTTGAAAGATTCAGTCTCAACAAGATTGTTATTGCTAAAAAAATTCAGGGAGAGCAGCACAACGAGTCAGGGAATACAGACGTCGTTACTAGTATAGAGAAAAATTATGTACAGAAGAGCAGTTTTCTTTGAGAAAAATCGAATATGATGACAATAAATGTTAACATAAATATAAATAAATAAGTGTTAGTGCATGGTTTCTTTGTTTTGTTAATTTTCCATGTAATGGAGACAAATAAATTCCTTGGACTTTATTTTATATTAAAATTACTCTTTAGTGACTAAATCACTTTACCTCACTTTAGCTTAGGTCACTTTTATACCTTCAAAATCTCATCAATAAAGATCACTTTATATGAAAGTGTTGGATATAAATATATTTATTAACATAAGGTGTGTAATAATGGAAAAAATACATAAGAGTTTTCATATTTTAGTGATCAGTTTACATTTAATTTCATTCAATTCAATTTATTGTACATAAACAATGTCTTATGCCGTTATACCGACATTGTCCGTTTCTCATCGACACAATATTTATTAAATTTGGAGTTTTTAATCGGCAAATTCATTTAATATGCTCAGTGGATCACTAACTGAACTATGAGTCAATCTGTGTGTTAAAGACAAGTTGTAATTTTCGAGTAGTAAGTACACAGTATCATTAATCACTACAACTGTTATAGTTTTCGATTACTCTTCTCCTCATGTTGATGGGAACACTTTTGCAGTTGTTACCAAAGATGATGGTTTTGCTGTGGCGAAATAATCTTTCATGTTTGCATCATATTCTGAAGAATCACTATTTCTCCTACTGTTTAACTGTTTCTTCAGTTTTCTATAAAACAATGATGAGTGTCGATAAACTTTATTTTGCTTTTACTGAGCATTTCAGATGCCATTTTATTTATTGCCAATAATGATATAAATTGTCTTAAAAGTTGATATCACTTTATAGTAGGTTTTTAAGGTATATATAACTTTGTAGTCATTTTCAATTAGTGGGGAGTAGTAAAAATAACTTCAACTCAAGATGTCACTAATAAGTTAGACAACAATGAGGTTCCAGAAAATTTCCCAACAACGTATCAGGGACTTAAAATTGAACACTTGAAGTTATCGTTACTTTGATGTGGTCCTTTGATAACACTGTGCGGTCGGCATTACTACCAATTTTCACTTTGCAGTTGAGGATGCTTCAAAGTAATGCAGAGTAGTATCTGCGAAGTTGCAGATTCTGCGGCAGTTACTTGAAAGTGTTATAACTATACAATGCCTGAATTCGGTAGAATCTACATAATTGTTACTACAAATGCATACCACAAAGTGAATATTACCTTAAAGCCGCAAATTTAGTAACAGTTATGTCATTCCTACTGTATTAAAGTTCCGATGCCTCAGATGCCAGTTCCCATCACTTTGAATGCTGCTTGGGAGTTGAATAAGCGGGTATGGTATAATAAATAAAACACAACTGGTTAATGCTTAATGTATGAATTTACTCTATTTACACTAACTTATTTGATTAACTTTTCTCTCAGTGTTGGAGTTTTCCCAGATAAGTTAAAAATTGCGAAAATAGTACCCATATTTAAATCTGGAAATGCTGATGACATCAATAATTATAGGCCAATAGCAATTTTAAATACTTTTGCAAAAGTCTTTGAAAAATATGCATCAAATAAAATCATAGCATTCTTCGAAAAATATAGCCTTTTTAATAAAAACCAGTTTGGTTTTCGAAAAGGACGGTCAACATTTAATTGTATTAACAAATTCTTAAACTTACTTCATGATAAACTGGATAACGGCGAGAAAACTATTGGTATTTTTCTAGATCTTAGTAAGGCGTTTGATCTAGTCTCTCATAAAATCCTTTTAGATAAGATGACTAAATACGGGGTTAGAGGACTAGCTCTAAACTGGTTTTATAGTTATTTAGAAAATAGACCACATCTAGTTAGCATCGATTCCCATCAGTCGGAAACGCTACACACTACAATTGGTGTCCCACAAGGGTCTATTCTAGGACCCTTGCTATTTATAATTTATATAAATGACTTAAATGCCCCGAACATATTTTTATTTGCTGATGATGTTGTAGAACTCTCCAAAATCGTCCTAAGTTGAAGACAATCAAAATTCGACTTAGGCAAAAATTTCATTTAAAGACATTTTCGGGAGTCTGCAGAGGCGCAGATCAGTCCACAAGGACCGTTTTGGGTTCTATAAGGCGTTGGAAATGACCAGGCGAAAATTCGAAGAAACACCGAATTTTCACTTAGGAAAAATGTTTTTGGTTCAGAATATCAGAGTAGAAGTATATAATGACAAAGATTTATGAATAATATACTTTTTCAAAGGTACCATAAATTGGACTTTGAAAAATAATATTTTTGGAAGGGCGTCAAAATTTGGCCCAAGAATCGATTTATCGAAAGTACGCCAAAGTTTCACTTGCAGACTAATTTTTCAAAACTGCGTTGAAATTTGGCTTGAAGATCGATTTTTCAAAAGTACGCCAAAATTTCACCCGCAGATTAACTTTTCAAAAGTACCTTGAAATTTGGCTTGAAAATCAATTTTTCAAAAGTACGCCAAAATTTCACCCGCGGATTAACTTTTCAAAAGTACCTTGAAATTTGGCTTGAAAATCGATTTTTCAAAAGTACGCCAAAATTTCACCCGCAGATTAGTTTTTCAAAAGTACCTTGAAATTTGGCTCGAAAATCGATTTTTCAAAAGTACGCTAAAATTGGTCTTAAACTGGATTTTTCAAAAGTACCACGAAGTCAGTTTAAAAAGTACCACGAAAATATACTTTAAATTATTTTTTATTTTTTTATTCCTCAACCAAAGACATTGACCTTTGAGGTACGATCATTGAAAGCCCAATTCTAAAGTATGAGCATAAAATTTTAACGATGCACTGCATCCAAAAGGCAAAATAGAAGATTTTGTCAAAGCCGGCGTAGTGCCGATAAGCAAAAATTGATAAAAATCAATGCACATGTACAAGGCCGGTTTCTCGCATGGAAAGAGTTTGGATTGACCCAGCGGCTCGCAATTTGGCCGAGCGCGTTGAGTAGTCCAGACAAAGCGATGGTAGAAAAGCCAATAACGGGGCTTTTCAAATGACAAAGTTATAGAGGAAAACGCCTTGTGCATAAAAATCCAAAAATTCAATTTTGCCTAATAGTCGCTCGAAGGTGAGACGCTGCCAAATCGATATTATTAATCGACTGTGATAAGGGTTAGTAAGTCGTGGACTGATCGAACGCCACTCAACTTATGCAGTAATAAGTCCTCAGAATGTGTTTGAGTACGTGAATTTCCACGATACAAGAACTTTAAAGCTAGGTAGTCTCTAGCGAAACTAAATTCATTTAGTAAAACTTTTTTAAGTTAATTTCAGTCAGCCTTAATTATTCATTTACCCAGAGTCTGAAATGATTCTAAAAGCTCGCATTTTGATTCTGAGAAGGTACGTATGAATCTTTTCTACCTAATCGATCGTTAGCGCGAGCGCTCTCGCTTGTATGGTCTGAAAGTCACTACCTTGATTGGGGAAGGCACGATTCTTTCTTGAGAATTTTGTATAACCAATTCTGTTAAATAAACGGATTCTTTGAACTAATGTTTCTTAATTGATCTTGAGGCCTGTTGACGGTCTATAATCCCTGGAACTTTCGTATAGAAAACCGGATGTGTCGAGTTAATTCGCATTAACGTTCGACCTTCTGGTTGTTGTACGGAGGTTCGATAGGGATTTTTTTATGCGTTTTTTGAGAAATATATTCCGTTATTAATGGACCAAAACGCGATTTTCGCGTACCAAAACTAATCCCTCCGCAGAGAAATTCTTCGGTTGGGATTTTTTTATGCAAAAATTCAGGAAATTAAGAGGTGCCTAAACCCCTAACGAGGGAATTCGGGTCCAGAGAGAGCGTAGTTTCCGATCTGTGGTAGTGCAGCCTTGGTCCCGCTTTTCGGCTACCGAAGTCATCTTATCTCGAACCCGCCTGGGAGGTAGAAGAACGGGGTAATACGCGACTGGCGCCCCCTGAGAAATAAATTGGTGTCGCGTCATTTTGACGCCCGGTAGTGCGTTCTTCTACATGGCGCCCAACGTGGGGCGTTGTTAGTCAGCAGGGCTTTCTGGAAAGGATATGGATGAATCAACGCCTTTCCAGTTTTACGACGAGCCGACATCTGTGATGGACAACGTCTCTAGAGGGTTAGAGAGGCCGTGCGCGGAGGATGTACTGGGTAGTTCGGGGGTTGGCCCGAGTACCACTGAAGGAGTCATACAGCCCTCCTCAGAACAAGTGTTCGCCCAAATGGCAGCAGGTCTTGCCAAAGCTCTAAGCGAAGCCACGCACGAGCATAAGTATCGGTCGAAGCATCCAAATGCGGAATTTCATGGCTTCGAACACGAAGACCCTGAAACCTTCATTTATCAAATGGAGGAATTTTTCGTCCGAGTACGAATTACGCAGGATAACGACCGACTATATAAAATATCAGAACAGCTCAAAGATGATGCTAAGAAATGGTTCGAACAATATCGAACCCTAATTACCACGTATCCTCTATTCCTCGAGCGGTTCAGAAGCCGTTATGATTCAGGTGAAGTACTCACCGAAGCAGTAGCTAATTTATATGGCAAGAAACAAGATGCCGAGGAAAATACGTCAGTATTTATTTCAAGGAAGGTATGCCTCTTCAAGAGGATCGATCCGTTTAAGCCGGAGGCGATGAAGGCGGCTACCATCTTCAATCAGTTGAGACCTGATATGAAAATGCTCCTAAAGAGTGCCGTCATACTAGATACAAATACACTAGTGACGATGACCGAACAAATGGCCAAAATCATGGATGAGAATAAAGAATTCGAGATTCTGCAAAATGCAAAGAAAAGCAAAGACCGAGAAGCGTCCACCTCTACCGCTTCAGCTCAAGGGAATCAGCAATCGAGCAGTAACTGGAGAACGGAACCCTCCGCATTAGCGAAGCCGTCCTCCAGTTCCTTTGGTGCATCTAGGACACCATTCAATGGATCTCAAAGAAGAGATAATCCGCCAGCACCAAGGGTGCATTTTGCAAATAATATTTCCTCGCTGCCTAGAGGGGATATACCGAGAAGGGGTACTGGAGACGTAAGGAACTCCCGAGTCCCGTATCGCCCTTGCAGATATTGCCCAACGGAGCAGTGGCATTTTCATGCGGAATGCCCAAACAATCCCTATCGTAATATGAATACGGGAAACCAAGCGGGGGTCAGAGGCGATGGCCCAGGCCGAACTGTACCAGCCCCGCCTACCAGGCCCCAGCAGGCTCGAAGCGACCCTCGAGGAAGCTCCGAAGCAAGAAGTTTAAATTAAAAAACTTCGATGACCTTCCTGACCTTAATTACCTGTTTAAGGATCAAGAAGTCAACCTATCTCCCCACCGATTCACTCCATTAGAATCTATCAATCAAACCAACGACGCTTTCCCTCTGCCTCGCATTAAGATTATAATTAATAATCGAGCGGTTAACGCTTTATTGGATACAGGTTCGACAAGGAATATTATCCAACCGAAATTTTTGAACGACATTGATCAACTTACAGCTCCCCAAACGTTTGTTATGGCTTGCGGCGATGGTTTAGTAGAATCCCTCGGGACTACGACCATGAACGTTAATGTACTAGATGTACCCTTTCAGACCACGTTTCAGGTCATTCAAAATTTAAATGAAGAGCTCATTCTGGGAGCCCCGTTTTTATATGCTCACAATGTCGTATTCGATTATCAACGTAAATGTGTCTACGTCGGCACTGAAGAGCGAATAACCGTCTTCTGGAATCAAGCGGCACATCAAGCAAGGAAGCAATGCCGGCTTCCCGAAGAACTGATCATCGGAAACGATAATTTAAAACCTCTATTCGAGGAATTCGCTGAATTGTTCACCGCGGTGCCTACCCAAGCTACCACGGTGACAACGAAACATAAAATAAAAGTTAAAGACGACCGCCCGTTCAATATCAAACCCTACCCTATGTCTCCTACTAAGAAAAAAGTTATGTACGATCAAATTGAAGAGATGCTGAAAGCCGGGGTCATAGAACCGAGTACCGCTCAGTACAGTTCGCCTCCCATTATAATTGAAAGGCCCGGCAAGAAGCCTCGCTTCTGCATTGATTATCGTCACTTAAATGAAGTAACGGAAGACGAAGCATCCGTCTTACCAAAGATATACGAGAGTATAAAGGATCTAGGAAACGCCAACATATTTACGGTGTTGGACCTCAAGAGCGGATATTGGCAAATCCCTCTTGAGGAGTCGTCAAAAAACTATTCTACGTTTACAACATTAGATGGAGCATCTTACCGATTTAACGTGATGCCTTTCGGATTGAAGACCGCTCCATGTACATTCCAAAAATTTATGGCAAGAGACGTATTGACCGGCTACTTGCATCATTTCTGCAAAGTATATCTCGATGATATTATCATCTACAGCGAAAATATAGAACAGCATGTAAACCATCTGAGAGCCGTCTTTGAACGCCTGCGTTTGCATAATTTAAAGGTGTCACCGGAAAAATGTGTGGTAGCCACGTCAAGCATAACCTATCTCGGGCATCAAATAAATGCCAACACCACTCAACCATTAGAAAAACACATATTACAGATACAAAATTATCCGGCCCCTACGACAAGGCGCCAGCTTCAGAGTTTCCTTGGTCTATGTAATTGGGTACGTGAATATATCCCTAATGTTGCAATAATTACAAAGCCCTTGACCCGACTACTCTCGAAAGACTGGCGCTTCAAGTGGAATCCGGAAGCCCAAGAAGCTTTTATTTTACTAAAAGAAGTATTGAATAAACCTCTAGGACTGCACCGGCCAGATTTCAATAAAATGTTCATACTGCAGACGGACGCATCCTTAATAGGATTATCTGCAGTATTATATCAATTGGGGGATAATGACCAGAAGCACATCGTCTCTTATGCTAGTAATACGTTATCTCCGACGGAGAGAAAATACCATATTAATGAATTGGAATGTTTGAGCGTCGTTAATTATATAAGAAAATACAAAATATATTTGGCAGACCGTCCATTTATAGTCAAAACCGACAATCGAGCTTTACTATGGTTAAATAAGCATAAGGACGAGAAAACGAAATTTACTCGTTGGTCATTATTACTTCAGGAATACAGCTTCACCATAGAACATTGTCCCGGCAAGGAAAATATATTGGCTGACTATCTTAGCAGGAATCCTCAAGGCCCAAACGTCGAAGCAGACGACGAAGAGGAGAGAATGTACCCACCAAAATTCTCGTACAAGGAACGAATATCAGTGATTACCACATTGGAATTAAACGATCAGGTCAGAGAAGCGCAAACGCACTCCAGAGATATCCAAGACCAAATTGAACGATGGAATACTCTAGTGCGACAAGCAGATAAAACCGAGGCAGAGGTGAAATTCGTCAATACAAGACAAGTGATAGGCGGCACACTTTGGACGAGAGGCGAAAATGTTATAGAAAAATTATACGTACCAAAACGTATGGTCATGAGAGTAATATCTCATTTTCACGACCGACCGGAAGTAGGTCACCCCGGCCGCGATGAAACTGTTAGAATCATCTCGGGCCGCTATTATTTTAATAATTTGTCGAGACTAGTTAACAAATATTTAAATGAGTGCATTATTTGTAATTCCGTAAAAAGCAGACAGTCACAACCGAAGGCTCCTCTCAGAAGCCATGCTCCATCGCATCCGTTCGAAGTTTTAAGCGTCGATGTAATCGGACCACTTCAGCGAACCAAAGATGCAGATAACCGATATATATTAATGGTAGAGGATGTATTTAGTAAGTGGGTCGAAGCCAAGGCGTTCACCCAAGTCAGTGGAAAAACAATAGCACAATTTATCGAAGAGGAACTAGTGGCGAGATATGGCGTTCCGAGGGTCATCATTTCCGACCAGGGAGGCCACTTCAATTCCGGCTTTTACGATACGTTCTGTACACGTAACAATATTGAAAGATTCTTCACAGCAGCTTACCACCAACAGGCTAATCCAATAGAAAGGAGGGTGCAAGAAGCTAAGAAGATCTTAAAAACCTTATTATATGGTTCACCCAACGACGAGTGGGATCGACATGTTAGTCAGATGGCATATATCTTGAGAACAAGAAAAAACGCCGCTACGGGGCATACGCCCAGTTTCGTAGTGCTCGGCTATGAATTACCGCAGATTGGTGATTGGAATATGTTCGCTTATAGACAAGAACGTCGTAATCAAGCGGACATTCCCCGCCTTGAAAGAGTCAAGGAAATTCGTAAAAATCAAACAAATTACCAATGGCGTTACGCGCCCAAAGTGGCGGTAACGCCGGTCGTATATAAAGTGGGAGATATGGTAATGACTAAAAGGATCAGGAAGGATCATACCTTCACACCGTCGTGGAGTGGGCCACACAAGGTTTTAAAGAGATTGTCTAATGAAGTTTACCTCATACACAAGGGGGTAACTTCGACGAGATTACATGTCGATGCCATCAGGCCGGCACCTAAGGGAGACCCCGATGTTGAATTGGAATTGTCTGAAGAATCAGAAGATAGTCCGGATGAAATTCATCTTAGTGACGACGCTTCCTCATCAGACAATGAGATCGCGCCCAGGTCAGAGCGACGTAGCGATACCACACTAGTTCAAATCAATGTTCCCGCAAGTGCTCAAGATGAGCCAGATATAGAAGAGTCACCTCTAGATATTTCTGAAGTCGACCACGGCTAATAGCCGTTTTCGCTTTTTTTTTATATTTTTTCTCAAAATTCTAAGTGGCGATTTTGACCTGTATGCGGTCGAATCGAAAATTTAAAGTCTACCCCATGAGCAGACATGGAAAGACGGCGAACCCGACGCAAGAGCGCGATCCGGTAAGCCTAGCTTCTCAAGAGCGAGAGCCGCCAAGTTCGAGTAATGGACGTAGGCATAAGTACGAATCAGTACGAGTTTCGGAAGCTGTTTTTCTTATGCAAGAAGACAACTTCAATTTTAATCATTTTAAGTCAACAAAATTAACGTATACCCCAAATGGAAACTACGAGTTTCAGAAGCCGTCCTTCGCTCAAGAAGACGCTTCAATTTTTTTTTATACTTTTTTCACAAGTCGTGATGACCGCACGAGTATCGTAAGCCGATTCAATCTACCTTACGAAGTAGAAACTACGAGACGAGTTTCAGAAGCCGTCCTTCGCTCAAGAAGACGCTTCAATTTTTTTTTTTTTATTTTATACTTTTTTCACAAGTCGTGATGACCGCACGAGTATCGTAAGCCGATTTAATCTACCTTACGAAGGAGAAACTACGAGACGAGTTTCAGAAGCCGTTCTTCACTCAAGAAGACGCTTCAATTTTTTTTTTATACTTTTTTTCACAAAGTAGTGATGACCGCACGAGTATCGTAAGCCGATTCAATCTACCTTACGAAGAACCAATTTCTAACCATTATAAGTTAACAAAATTCATGTTAGAAAAATATTTCATTAAAAAACAACACATTGTGTTTGTTAGTCGACGCGTCCCAGTCGACGACTTGCTAAAAAGTCAATCTAGTTGCAGAACTGCATTTTCCATGTGCAAAAATGGAAAGATGACCCAGCCTGTCGCAAGGGCGCGGCATGGTGAAGTCTGGAACTCAAAGGCGAGGACCGTCCAAGCTGCGGCATGGAGATATAGACAGCCTCTTCTAGAAAGGACCGAAGTTAAGCAAGAGCGAGACCAGGGCAAAAAAGCGAGTGCAACGAGTTAGTGAGAGTGGACGCTAATCAAAATTGTGCTACGCTTCGCTTCGCTTCGCACCTCGACGCGGGTGTAATTAAGTTGATAAAAATGTTGTATCAACTTGTCGTATTGTTTAAAAAAATGTATTTATTTTAAGTTAGATAGGCGAATCAGCCGTCTGCCCCAATTAAGGCCGTTATTTTTAAAACATCTGTACCATAGGTCAGACCGTCAAATGAAGGCATACAGACATACAAGTGAATATGGAAATTAAAGGCAATCGATGAGTAGAAAAGATTCAACCAAAGGAGGGGAGTGTTGTAGAACTCTCCAAAATCGTCCTAAGTTGAAGACAATCAAAATTCGACTTAGGCAAAAATTTCATTTAAAGACATTTTCGGGAGTCTGCAGAGGCGCAGATCAGTCCACAAGGACCGTTTTGGGTTCTATAAGGCGTTGGAAATGACCAGGCGAAAATTCGAAGAAACACCGAATTTTCACTTAGGAAAAATGTTTTTGGTTCAGAATATCAGAGTAGAAGTATATAATGACAAAGATTTATGAATAATATACTTTTTCAAAGGTACCATAAATTGGACTTTGAAAAATAATATTTTTGGAAGGGCGTCAAAATTTGGCCCAAGAATCGATTTATCGAAAGTACGCCAAAGTTTCACTTGCAGACTAATTTTTCAAAACTGCGTTGAAATTTGGCTTGAAGATCGATTTTTCAAAAGTACGCCAAAATTTCACCCGCAGATTAACTTTTCAAAAGTACCTTGAAATTTGGCTTGAAAATCAATTTTTCAAAAGTACGCCAAAATTTCACCCGCGGATTAACTTTTCAAAAGTACCTTGAAATTTGGCTTGAAAATCGATTTTTCAAAAGTACGCCAAAATTTCACCCGCAGATTAGTTTTTCAAAAGTACCTTGAAATTTGGCTCGAAAATCGATTTTTCAAAAGTACGCTAAAATTGGTCTTAAACTGGATTTTTCAAAAGTACCACGAAGTCAGTTTAAAAAGTACCACGAAAATATACTTTAAATTATTTTTTATTTTTTTATTCCTCAACCAAAGACATTGACCTTTGAGGTACGATCATTGAAAGCCCAATTCTAAAGTATGAGCATAAAATTTTAACGATGCACTGCATCCAAAAGGCAAAATAGAAGATTTTGTCAAAGCCGGCGTAGTGCCGATAAGCAAAAATTGATAAAAATCAATGCACATGTACAAGGCCGGTTTCTCGCATGGAAAGAGTTTGGATTGACCCAGCGGCTCGCAATTTGGCCGAGCGCGTTGAGTAGTCCAGACAAAGCGATGGTAGAAAAGCCAATAACGGGGCTTTTCAAATGACAAAGTTATAGAGGAAAACGCCTTGTGCATAAAAATCCAAAAATTCAATTTTGCCTAATAGTCGCTCGAAGGTGAGACGCTGCCAAATCGATATTATTAATCGACTGTGATAAGGGTTAGTAAGTCGTGGACTGATCGAACGCCACTCAACTTATGCAGTAATAAGTCCTCAGAATGTGTTTGAGTACGTGAATTTCCACGATACAAGAACTTTAAAGCTAGGTAGTCTCTAGCGAAACTAAATTCATTTAGTAAAACTTTTTTAAGTTAATTTCAGTCAGCCTTAATTATTCATTTACCCAGAGTCTGAAATGATTCTAAAAGCTCGCATTTTGATTCTGAGAAGGTACGTATGAATCTTTTCTACCTAATCGATCGTTAGCGCGAGCGCTCTCGCTTGTATGGTCTGAAAGTCACTACCTTGATTGGGGAAGGCACGATTCTTTCTTGAGAATTTTGTATAACCAATTCTGTTAAATAAACGGATTCTTTGAACTAATGTTTCTTAATTGATCTTGAGGCCTGTTGACGGTCTATAATCCCTGGAACTTTCGTATAGAAAACCGGATGTGTCGAGTTAATTCGCATTAACGTTCGACCTTCTGGTTGTTGTACGGAGGTTCGATAGGGATTTTTTTATGCGTTTTTTGAGAAATATATTCCGTTATTAATGGACCAAAACGCGATTTTCGCGTACCAAAACTAATCCCTCCGCAGAGAAATTCTTCGGTTGGGATTTTTTTATGCAAAAATTCAGGAAATTAAGAGGTGCCTAAACCCCTAACGAGGGAATTCGGGTCCAGAGAGAGCGTAGTTTCCGATCTGTGGTAGTGCAGCCTTGGTCCCGCTTTTCGGCTACCGAAGTCATCTTATCTCGAACCCGCCTGGGAGGTAGAAGAACGGGGTAATACGCGACTGGCGCCCCCTGAGAAATAAATTGGTGTCGCGTCATTTTGACGCCCGGTAGTGCGTTCTTCTACAATGACACTTCAATGGTAGTAGCGGATAAAAACTTAAATAGCGTTGTACAGATGAGTAATGAAGAATTAGAAAGTATTTACATTTGGTTAACTAATAATAGACTCTTATTAAATACGGGCAAGTCTGTATTTATTAGTTTCAAAAACACCTTGATGACCTCCGATAAAAGCCTCTATGTAAAGATCTCACATAAGACACTTATACAAGCCGATTCAACTAAGTTTTTAGGTTTATACATTTCTGAAGATTGTAGGTGGGGGACACATATTGACCAGATCTGTAAAAAACTGGCACCTGTTTGTTATTGTATCAAGCAATTAAGAGATACTGTAAACCTTGATGTCTTGAAAATATACTATTTCGCGAATTTTCATTCAATTCTTTCGTATGGAATTACTGCTTGGGATTTTTCAAATGAGAGCTTGAGAGTCTTCAAACTACAGAAAAAAGCAGTTAGGTATATGTGTGGTATAAAATCAAGAGATAGTTGCAAAGAGTATTTTAGAAATTTAAATATTCTTACGCTGCCCTGCACATTTATTATGAGTATTCTCTTATATGATAAAAATGAAAACTTTCAAACTCTCAACGAATTTCATCGGTATAATACAAGAAATAACGATATTTTAGAAATACCTCAACATAAAACAACGCTTTATGAACACTGTCCAAAGTATTTAGCAATTAAGGCCTACAATAAACTACCTGTTGAAATCAAATTGTTAAGTTCAAATCTTTTTAAAAAACGTATCAAGGAACTGCTTATTGGTAAAGCGTATTACTCAGTTAACGAGTTCTTTAATGACAGGCTGTAATTTTATTTTATTTTTTATATTGTTTTAACCTCACGTATTTTAAATTTCAATTACTCATACAATACGTTTTTTGTATTTACTTAATATTGAATATTATGATGTATACATTATACTATGTATGAACGTAAATATTTAATCAGATGTGTAAATATATATTTATATTATATATGTTCTTATTATTTTTACATTTTAATGTACATTAGTTTAATGTTTACAGTGTTAGTTGTACCTATTTAGTTATGCGTGTATGTGTTTGTGTATGTATATGTGTATATATATATATATGTGTGTATATATATGTATATATATTTTATTCCTTATTCGTTTTATACTTAATTCTTGACTTGTCCTATATTATTATGTAATGATCAAATGGACCAATAAATATTATTATTATTATTATTATTATTTTTATCTACCCTGCCTAAAACTACAAATACCTGAATTTTTGTTCCAGGATATTAGAAGTAATGAAATCCGTCCGTCTGTAGGGGTAGTTTTTACCCCTCCCCCCTCCCACCCCATAGTGGTAATTTTCAACCTTATTAAGATTTGTTGGTTGTCGTATCAGATTTGTATATTTGGCACGATAACCTACAATTATTTGACCCTTTCCGAATTTTAATAGCACCTATATGCATCATTTGAGCATAGGGATAGCTCTTACTAAGGTGTCACTGTCATGTGTCAGTGGTTGGAACGAATTCACTCCATATTTGTTCACCCTGCTTAAAACTACAAAAGTCTCAATTTTTTTTCCCGTTTTGAAACCTATGAGAGGTGGGGGTAGGTTTAACCCTCCTAATTTTTATCTGACAATAGACTGTCGATATACTACTAAAAATTTTAAGTCTAATATGCATTACACAATTGCAAAATTTTGGCAGATTTACGACGAATATTTGTTTACTATATAGTTAGATAAAAGCTAAATAGGAGAAAACTAAAAATAGTGAAAGAAAAATTTTAAAAAAATGAACTGCCAACCCTTTCGAGCTTTGTGGTGTCAGCATGATACATTATATATATATATATATATATATATATATATATATATATATATATATATTCACATTTATGCAGCGGTGAGGTTTTAACGCGATACCACCCATTGAATACTTGTGAAGCAACACCATCTCCCGAGTAAAAAATGCAATGTGGACTTTCGGGTTTACAGAATCCTGTAATTGAGTTTTCTGTCAATGAGTTTCATTGTATCAGTTGTAATTTACGTGCAATAAATTTGGTGTTAGTTCATTTTATCAATTTTTGAGAAAGTTGCAGATAAGTTATAATTATAAGTTATTATATTTGATGCTCAAAAGTTTTATCAGTGATGATGATAATGACCATTTGCCACCCTTTGTTAGTGTCTCTTTTAGTTCTAACAATTAGTTTTGTTTTAATTTTCACTCGGCGCGGCGTTTAATTTACTGTTGGGTTTATTGTCTTGGCCCACTATGTAATTAGGACCAGCGCCTCCGGCAATTTCTCTGATGGTTTATGTTGTGTTCTATCGTTGAAATCTCTCCATGTCATACATTGGTCGCCAACAGCGTGTAAATTTCCTTGTTCTATACAGCGTGATCTACCATGATATGCGGAAAATAAAATGGTGTACTAGTCTTCAATGTGGGAAAGCCCCTGCAAAATTTTAGAGTGTTCTGAGGTAATTTAGTATATTAAATTATTAGTAAATTTGCGAAGATACACTACTGTTGTTGAGTAGGTCAGTATGAGGGCGACGAACTTACTTGTGAAAGAACATATTGGAGTTGTTCACATTTCCTTAATTGGCATAAAAACCGAAGCCGGCGAGTGCGGTTAAAGCACAGATCAAAGTACCGTTTTATGCTTTCGGTCGAACAATCAGGACACCGGCGTGTTATTGACGGGTTTAACTAAATATCTCTTACATCTACTTGTTGTTTTAGAGTTCACTAGCATAGGGTCAATGTCTTTTCGATTTATTTCGCTATTTTTGTAGTGTGATTTGATTAAAACCAAAAAGTCACTTCTACCCTCTCCAGCAAATAGTGTTAATCCCAAGTTTGATAAAGTGATATGGTTATACCGCGTTACGTCAAATTTGTTAGTCATTGGCGGCGCATTTCTACAAAAAAATAAGGTCATTTTTTTGGTTATTTTTTAAAAGATTTTCATTTTTTTTAACTCCTTTCGGTGGGGACAACCTACTGTTAAATTTTCCGCATGTCATGGTAGATCACGTTATAACCTGTGTTTAATTAGTTGTTTGATTAAGTACACAAAAATGCGATGTGCAAGATATAAAACAGTAATTAATACACAATGCGTTCCTCAATTTCGAACTAACCAACATTGCATAAATTAGATGTATATTTATCCACTAATTGGTAAATATTTTTCATAATAAAATATTTGTTCATTTCGAACAAATTCGCGTGTTGTTTCTTGCAGTTCATAACATAAATTGGATTTTTTTACCTGGATTTTTTATTTTTAATAGCGTAATAGGCCCGTTCAGCAAATTTTTTTATGTTTGAAATCAAAAGTAGAACATTTTTAAAACAATTTCTAAATCTTTAGGTTTTTATTCGTACGTTTAAGCCCTTATATAAATTACCAGAGTTGGACCGAGCGAAAACGGGGCGGAGCTTCGCGTGACGTCACTTTGTAGATGCTGATCAGGCGGCAGTCGAGATTTAATAACACAGGCACACAAAATAAAAAAAAAGTCGAAACCCAGAGTGTAGACCCCCTACCCCTACGTATTTGGGACGCTGAAACCGAATATGACAATAAAAAAATATTTTAACTATCCAATTTTCCCCTAGCACCCACTCGTTCTAAATATTTGAAAAGCATATTTCTCTGTGCGCTGAAACCGAATATGACGATAAAAACTGATTTGAACCACCCAGTTACCCCCTAGCACCTCCTACAACCCCGTCAGGAGGGGTTGAAATTCCACTTATTCTAAACATCTAAAAAGTATATTTAATTTGACGTTGTTTGGTGAGCTGAAACCGAATATGACGATAAAAAACTGATTTCAACCCCCTAGTCACCCCCTAGCGTCCCCTTACATTTTTTATCGTCATATTCGGTTTCAGCACACCAAAAAACCTAAAGATAAACATACTTTTTAAACGTTTAAAACAAGTGAAATTTCCTGGGGCTTGTAGAGGGTGCTAGGAGCTGACTGGGTTGTGCAAATCAGTTTTTATTGTCATATTCGGTTTCAGCGCATCAAAAAACCTGGTTTTTAAATGTTTAGAACGAGTGGAATTTCAATCCCCCCAGGAGGGTTGTAAGGGAAAAATTGGATAGTTAAAACCTTTGTTATTGTCATATTCGGTTTCAGCGTGGGTTTCGATTTTTTTTTATTTTGTGTGCCTGTGTAATTAAAAACATTGGAGGTGAAATAAAATAGAATTTTAAGAAGAAAAGGTTCCATGAAACTTTTCATAAAAATTGATGGTCTTTAAGTTATAACGACTTTTAGCTTAAAAAAAAAGGTATTTCAAAACAATATTCGTCAAATAACTCGAAAAGTATTACAATGAGCGGAAACATGCTAGAGACAAATAAGAAAGCTACTAAATTGAGGATGAATTTTGTTTTTTTCTAATTTCTGTAGAGTTAATGGTTTCGAAGATCTGGAAGTACACAGGTGGTGTCCGGACGTCTATAAGACGAAGAAACTATGTCACTTACGTCAAAAGCGGTAAGAACAAAAATGAAAGACTATTAATTAGGCTTTCAAATGGTTTTTTCTCTATTTCTATAGCATAAAAAACAAAGAAGTTATGACAGAAACAATGTACTTTTTCAATTTTTGTTTATGTAAAATGACGTCACGAATCGGCGAAGCGCTTTATACTGAAACCCAACCTTTAACGTATCTAAGGATTGGATATACTTATGAAGCTGAAATTTTAACAGCTTATCTAGATGATCTAATTCTATTGAATACCATAAAAAATAACGAAAATAAATTATGGGTAACGAGCTCATTGATCCTCTTTATGTTTTTCATATCTTGATTCAGTTATTTCCAATTTTTGGCAATTCTTGAACCTCTTGAAGAAATTTTCTGCTATTTATATCTATTGAAATATTTTGTGAGCATCTATGGTCAAAGTTATGTTTACTCAACGCGTGTCCACGTCTCTAACCCTTAGAGCGTGCGTGTCATCTTTGCACGACCTGATTATTTTTGACGAAAGCCGAACTTGTTCAAATCACGCCACGCTCTGTTGCTGAGTGAAAGAACATACTTAAAAATGATGAAATCAGAAGCAACCTCTAGCATAATAGTAGAATTTTGTAGGGTAATGAGTAAAGTGGAGCCATTTTTGTCTTTTTCAAAGTTGTTCAACGCCTGTAGTGCCAAACGACGTGTCTGAAACATTTCCAACGTGATCTGAGGTTCTTCTTCGCCCTTGTAATCAAGACATTGTCGAAAATTTAAAAAATGTATTTTTTGTCAAAATCAAAAACACCTGTAACACCACACGACGTGGTTTGAAGTAAGTAGACAGCCATTAATATTTACACCATTTCTAATATGATCTTGAGGATCCTCTTCGTTCTTTTTAATTGAAATATTATCGATAACACGAATAGTTTCAGATCAGTGTAATAATATTTCAGGCCAATGCGTGAACGCATGAAATAAGAAGCTCGTTCGCGACCGCCCAAGTTGGCTCAGAGTCGATTTCCTACAATAACACATCACCTAATTTTGCTGGTTTAACGGTGGGACGGACAAGAGAATTCAGCAAGAGAAAAAAGACTCGAACATTACAAAAAGATTGTCACCAAAGAACGCATTGGCTCAGAGCCAATTTCAAAATATATTGTAACGGTCAACTTATTTTAGTATTCGTAAATTCCTATTAAAATCCGTTAAATTACATTATTTTATAACTTCATTAGAAAAATTACCTAATTTGCTATTTTTATTAAAAAAAATAAATGCCGGCCCTGTCGAACTTATTGTTGTTTACAAGGCGACATTAGATTCTCGCGGTAAATAATGAGTTAACCTTCCAGAAATTTCATAAATAACGCAGGTAAAACAGCCGCATAGAAACGGTTCCTCCAGTCAGCAAGTGTGCATATGACATGGTATTTGGTTACCTTGGTTACCGACTCCCGAAAATAAGGCGCTAGGCGTGCGTATAAAACCGTAAAGGATTGAGGTATATAGAACTTATAAAGTAGCCTTCTGGCTTGCAAAGTAGTCAAATTTTGGCTGGAATTTGAGCCATTTAAGTGTTTATTAGTTTGGAGACTTAACTTATTTGGTGAATTGTACCGAGTAATTTAGAAGTTAACAACAAAATTTGTTCAGTATAAATGTCCTGAATTAAAGCTGCATTTAATAAGTGCAATGCTAGCAGCTTTTACTGCAGTAATAAGAAAGTTAAGTTTAAAGTCAGTGTTCAATATAACTAGACTGGCATATTTATGCAGTTCTTGAGGTTACCGCTGGTACCGACCTATCAATTTCAGCCTTGTGACTCATAACAGTAGCTTCGTCCATTTTGCGGCAGCTGGTAACTTTTCTTTACTTCGTGATCAAGGACGTCAATTTGATGCAATCGTCAGTGTCTTGTGTGGCATTTCGTTGTTTTCGCAAGTGCTGGTCCAGTTTCTTAAAAACTATTAATAAGATTTCTTATTTAATACCTGTAAATAATTTTCTGTGCATAGCACCTTTCGTGTTTGTATGTATCTTGCAGCCTAAAATGCTACTATGTATTTAATTTCTTATGTTATTACCTTTATTTACGTTTACCGATTTATTTATGATATAAATTATCAAAATTTGCTTATTAGTAAAATTTCATTTAATCTCTTCATTTAGAAATAGTTGGCCAACTAAACAATTAATAATTTAGTTAACTATCTTCTTGAATTAGTAGTAGTTTTTGTGGCCTTCTGCCAATAATTATGAATTTATCTTTGTATGTTACCGTGTCTATTTACCTTTTTAGTATATTATAAATCTGTCTGTCTCTGTATATTTTTCATTTTGTTTGATCTTAGTAAACGTAATCCAAGCACAAATTTTATTTACCCACCCCTGATTTGCCAACTGCTCTACCACTACCTTTTAACTTTACAAAAAAATTTGTTATTGTTAATTAGTTATTTTTTTATTTCAAAAGTCTCTTAGCTTATTTACGAATTTTACCTTATTATATCCCGAACTGGAATTTATTCTCTTTCTTTGAAGTAATAAGCTAGGTTTTTTAATTTAAATTATTTTTTGCTCATTTTTACCTCAAAAATATAGTTTTTTATAAAATAGCTGGGCTATCCTTTTTGTCTCCTTTTTGGGAACTTTAATAAAAATAATTCCTTTTAAGAAAATAACCACGTTATAATATGTAGCACGTTTGGAAGTGCTATGAATATCACATTAAGTATCAAGATATTCTTAGAAGATTCTAATACAAATTAAAATTTAGATGAAATAAAGGCAGTTGGAATGTGATGGCACTGTTATAAATAATTAATTTTCGGGCAAGTAGAAATGTTCTTAGGTTGCCCGCTACACTGGCATATATGTTTAGTATATACCAATGGCTTGCCTCTTCATCACTTAATACAACACCTAGATGGACAAACAAACCATCCTCGAGAATTCTCTGGTGTGATTGAAAAGCTGTTCGAAAATTCCGATAAGTTGCCCATTTGAGTGAATTGAAGTAAAATTACCGATTATTGATTTAAATGAAATGAGTACCGACCAGAAATACTTCTTCAGCATATGTAGAGGAATTTCTAGAAGTAATATATCATCGTCTTCGTCTCTGTGAAATTCTGGAAAGGTATTACACTCCCGCTGGTTAACAACCCGCCAACATAATTCACAGGTTATATATAGCTAAAACAGAACCAACAACAGGGTCTCGAAAACAACTAAATATATGATCAAGGTATGCTCTTGTACCTGGTCTGAGATAAAAGTGAAGTCTAGCCGTAATAATAAATTTAAACATTTTTTTGGAATCACCAAGACGTCTCATTACTTACCTAATGAACTTGAAAATACAGTCGATTCCGTATTGCAAAGAAATGCGTATTTCAGCAATCCCTAAAATATTCTGGTAGCGATGATATCTGAAGAACGAGAACAATTTCGCGAATTGGGTTTACGGCGGATTCTCAAATATAGATCATCAAATAATAACCAGGATACTATTCGAATATTCAAAGTGCTCAAACTGAATTTCAACACTAAAGACTATGCGATATAATCGTTAGGCATACTTTGTTGATGCTACCGAGCTTCCTTTGACAAGATATATTTTTTGTAGTGAGGATTTGGAAAGTATGATTTTAGACGTTCCTGACAAGATCGGTATTTTGAAGTTACCTTGCCACACTCAGGTAGTTAAAGTCGTCAAAAGCTAGCTACGGAAGCTTCTCCTTCAGTTTGTGGCAACAAATTCAAAGATGGATCCATTCGCACCATACTAACATTTCTAAGTAATTTATCAAAGTTTGAAATAAAAGATATTAATGTATTGAAGTAATTACTAGCACTGTGCAAAAATATGCAAAATATTTTAAAAAACATTTGTGATTGCTAGCAATTATTTATTGATTAACTACTATACTTACAACTCCCTAACATAAATTCGAATGAAAATATATTTCTAGATGTTATTCTACTGAACTCAAATTCTACAAAGTTAAATGAATAGACAAAAAGCAGCACATTCTCTTTCCTCAGGAGAAATAAAAAATAAAAAATTATTACATCAATCCCATTTATTAGGGAGCTAATAAATGAATAAGCAAAGTGCACACTATTCAGGTTCCAGGATAAGTAGTGTTTAATCCATTAAACATGCATTTTTTTTTCATCTCAAGTAAATTAAACTAATTGTTATTGTATCTTACTTTCAACATCTATTTTTATTTCAGTAATCATAAACATGGTCGACAAATATGCTGCAATTGAACACATTGTATTTCTAGCTGGCATATTTTTCCGGGCCAAGTTTACTATTTCACTATTTATATGTGTAACGTATAATTGTTTTTAATGTTTGTTATTATGTTTCTTATTGTCACTTAGTATAAATAGAATTTTATTTGCCTAAATAAATCAGTTTCAACGAATTGCTTGTTGTACTCACTAACCAATCTTTCCAAGCCATAATCAAGAGGTGAGGCTGCCTCCAGGATTGGTTTTTACCACAACAAATATCCCTACAGTCCACTGGTCCCAGAGTCAGTAACCCCAACTACTCTACTACAACCCACATACGGTTTTGCCAGTGACCCGCACAGCCCCAGCATCATTGGGAGGTCGTATATTGGTCCTTCGAGCCGGATGCAGTGATAACGTACATTGGTCCATCGAACTCAATAAGAAGAGGGACTATATCTCGCCAGTGACGACCCGTTCATCCCGAACATCACTGTGTGAGGAACTACATATCGACAGTGACCCGTTAATCCCGAACATCACTGGGAGAGGAAGAGGAACCACGTCTCGTCAGTGACCCGTTCAAGTCCCGAACATCAGTAAAAGAAGAAGAAACCATTGTAAACTGACAGCAGGATAGTCCAAATATTCCAAGAGAATCCAAACCAAACCATTTAAGCCTCATCTCCTGATCATCTTTTAACCATCTCCTAATCATCTCCTAACCATCTCCTAATCATCTCCTAATCATCCCCTATTCAACTCCTACGCAACTTCTAATCAACTCCTAATCACACATACAAATCTTACTACCAAACCAAACCAAACCCATTCAAGCCAAGACAACCCAAGGAAGAAAAAGAAGAAGAAGAATACAACCAGACGACTCAATCCAACCCCAAGAAAAATCAAATCCTATCAAGTCCTATCAAGTCAAGCCAATCCAACCCTTTCAACCCGAGGAGAGGAAGAAGAAGAGGAAAAAACCCAAACAACATTCCATCAAAATAAGTCACTTCAACCCAGTTCTAGCCAAGCCCTAGCCAAAACCAAACCCTTACCTAACCAAGATGCCATCCATAGATGAAGGAACTGAACCCACTCAGCCTCCAGCAAAAGAATCTGGACAAACAACTCGCTCAGCCTAAGCCTTCCAAGTTGGGAAATTCCAAATCCCTGCACAAAGAATCCATGGAAGAACATCTGGATCCCAGTCACATGAAAAAAGTAATTTCGTCACCTGTTACAACAGTCGACGAGTAAGCAGCCACAAAATTCGCAAATACAACTGAAAATCAACGGCCTCCAAGGAGCAAGGGAACGTCGTTTAATCTCCGGACGTTGTTCCTGTCGCTATGTCTGCTGTTCGCCCCGATGCCAGGCTCCACACAAGCCGGGTACCCTACTCAGTGACCACCACCCGGACTCACTCAATTTGACGCCCTTTGCAACTCAACCACCAAACTACTGTCTCAAGAAGCATAATGCACAGCACTGTTCCATCATCTAACCGAGAAACGGCACCAGCTATCATGGATTAAGGATGGGATAATTGGAATCATATCTCCCCACACGACAAACATCAACACAAACTTATCATCAAGATGGCAGTTGGTCTAGAAAATGAAGAAGGCTTAACTAAGGAGGAAGAAAGATGGCAGATACAAAACGAGACAAACTGGCACTCCATACACCATTCCCTCATCACCAGTAGTACCACCACTATCGCCATCATAGTAGTCCTGCTGCTCCTACTGGTATTCGCCCGGTCCCTAGTGCAACAACGCAAACGGAACGGAAAACAACAAGAACGTCCAAACCCAGATGTGATAATCCAACTCCAGCCACTTTATTAGCAAGCCAGCGAACTTCGTCCCTCCCGGTCTTGCCAGAATGTTTAATCCATTAAACATGCATTTTTTTCATGTATTTTTATTTCAGCAATCAACATCTATTTTTATTTCAGTAATAGTACAGAAAACGAAGACCGAAAAATCCCTCAATTCGGAAATAAATAGTGCTCAACGGATTATTATTTTAAGTTGTAGGGTTGACCTTTAGGAGTGGCCCCATGCGTTAGGCGGGAGGAGGGTGGAAAGGGTCGGTTTGTAGGTTTTTCGTTATTATCTCGAAAACTAAGCATCCTAGCGAAAAGGTCATTCTATACGAAATGGAAGTAAATTAAATTGTCTACAAAAAAGTTTCTATTCATTTTTTCGCTAGGAGTAGTAGTTAAGGGCGTACGTGAGTTTGAAAATGCGAATAGCTGGAAAAACTGTGTATTGTGGGAGGTAATGCTTAACAAGTAGACAATTTTATAATATTACAAGTATTTACAAGGCCACATTAAGTAATTGATCGAGTTCATCGACAAGATCATCATCATCGTCGTCGCCGTTGATGCTGACGATTGGAGGGCCGTTGGTACACGAAGCGCGGCAACTGCTGCACACAAGCGAGAAGGATATGCCTGCTTTGCGGCACCCGCAACGGCCCCCGCAACCAGTTGTGCACCTGCAAAATATGTTATTTAGGACGGATTCTGGAGCAACTGAATCCGTGCATGTGACGGGGGTAAGGAAGCCATCCGACCTCCTCATCCATCCCCAAGCAGTTGGCTCCTGCTGCTGATCTCCATGTAGCCATTGCTTAATCTGCAAACAATAATTCGTCCTTTGTAGTATCAAAAATGTGACACAATCTTGCCTAAGCACAATTCAAAACATAAGTTAATGTAAACAAGCATATATTGATACAAACCTGCAAATGAACTCTAAGGGAGTGTTGGCGAGCAGCCCCTCTGGTGGGTGGAAGGGCCGCAAAATCAGGCTTTGGCTTTGCCCAGGCTTTAACAAAGGCCTGGTGTCGTACCCGGTTCAGGTCTGCTCCTTGTTGGGCCTGGTACAATGAAAAAAGAAAGCTGCTCTCCTGCATCAGCTACCATGTCCTGTGTTGCTGAGGGATCACAGAAGACTTTGTAGATGTCTGTGACCTGCTCCTCGGTCTTCCCTTGCTCTTCTGTTGCTCCATTCGTTCAGCCGTTGTGATACTACCTCCGCTATTCACAACAAGAGCAAGGGAGGTGTAGTGAAAGTATTTTTGAAGGCCGAGGAGAAGGTCACAGAAAGCTGCAAAGTCTTCTGTGATCCCTCAGCAAAACAGGACATGGTAGCTGATGCAGGAGAGCAGCTTCTTTTGGCATTGTACCAGGCCCCACAAGGAGCAGACCTGAACCGGGTACGACACCAGGCCTTTCTTAAAGCCTCGATAAAGCCAAAGCCTGATTTTGCAGCACTTCCACCCACCAGAGGGACTGCTCCCCAACACTCCCTTAGAGTTCATTTGCAGGTTTATATCAATATATGCTTGTTTACATTAACTTGTTTTGTATTGTGCTTAGACAAGATTGTGTCACATTTTTTTAAACTACAAAGGACGAATTATTGTTTGCAGATTCAGCAATGGCTATATGGAGACCAGCAGCAGGAGCCAACTGCTTGGGGATGGATGGATAGCTTCCTTACCCCCGTCATAAGCACGGACTCAGTTGCGCCAGAATCCGTCCTAAATAACATATTCTGCGGATGCACAACTGGTTGCGGGGGCCGTTGCGGGTGCCGCAAAGCAGGCATACCCTGCTCGCTTGTGTGCAGCAGTTGCCGCGCTTCGTGTACCAACGGCCCTCCAATCGTCAGCATCAACGGCGACGACGATGATGATGATGATCTTGTCGATGAACTCGACCAATTACTTAATATAGCCTTGTAAATACTTGTAATATAAAATTTTCTACTTGTTAAGCATTAGCTCCCACAATACACAGTTTTTCCAGCTATTCGCATTTTCAAACTCACATACGCCCTTAACTACTGCTCCTAGCGAAAAAATGAATAGGATCTTTTTTGTAGACAATTTAATTTACTTTCATTTTCTATAGAATGACCTTTTCGCTAGGATGCTTAGTTTTCGAGATAATAACGAAAAACCTACAAACCGACCCTTTCCACCCCCCTCCCGCCTAACGCACGAGGCCCACGGCTGGGGACTTTTGGAATGTTACTCCCAAGGGTCAACCCTACAACTTAGAATAATAATCCGTTGAGCACTATTTATTTCCGAATTAATGTCTTCGTTTCCTGGCCTATAATCATAAACAAGGTCGACAAATATGCTGCAATTGCACACATTGCATTTCTAGCTGGCATATTTTTCCGGGCCAAGTTTACTATTTCACTATTTACATGTGTAACGTATAATTGATAATTGTTTTTGATGTTTGTTGTTATGTTTTTATTGTCACTTAGTGTAAATAGAATTTTATTTGCCTAAATAAATCAGTTTCAACGAATTACTTGTACTCACTAACCAATCTTTCCAAGCCATAATTAGGAGGTGAGGCTGCCTCCAGGATTGGTTTTTACCACAACAAAAATCCCTACAGTCCACTGGTCTCACAGCCAGTAACCCCAACTACCCTACTACAATCCTCATACGGTTTCACCAATGACCCACTCAGCCCGAGCATCATTGTGACATCGTACAAGTAGAAAAAGAAAAAAAAAATTCACTCCGCCCAGTTGAACAGTGACCGATTCAAATTCAAATTGCGATGCGTGTGGCTTTGTAAACTGATCCCAGGAGTACTTCATTCTTAAACTAAATATACTATAGTTCCTTAGTTGCAGTTTAAGAGTAGAACGGCGAAAATTACTAGAATTATTAAAATGCCAACCCCATTTTAGTAAAATATAATTCCATTTTAAAGTCTGACTCGCACGTTGCATTAATAAAATTAGGTTTAATGAGTGAGGATGAATAAACTACTGATCTTTTGAAGGCAGAAATAATGAATTCCCTTGATAAAGATTAACAAAGGATTCCTTTCTGTGTAGATTTGATATAATTATATTATTGTTCCACATACAGTTTCTCTCGTTCGTATAGCATTTTGTGGAAGAACAAAACACAATTTATGGCTAAACTCAATTTAATTTCATTCAATTTAATAGTAAATAATTCCTTCATAATAACAAATTCTAAATGTTCTCTTTTTCATGTCGGCAGATGTTATTACTTAGTTGATTGTATTATACATCGTAGAATTACATAATATATAAATAATGTTTCCTAAAACAGAAATGATGATGTGGAAAATAATAATGGAAACAATCCTTCTGGTTTATGACAAAAGAGGGTAGTGTCAATTATGCTTATACAGGGAGTTAGAACAGAGTTATTGTCAATGTGAATGTTCCACAAAATACAAATACGTCATTATTCATTATCCAAAAACGATGCTGCAAAATTTAAAGAGGCTCGAAATATGGAGACGTGGTGTTATATTTATAAAAATGAAACAGTAGAACAAACATATACAGCTTTCTATAATATCCTTAACAATCATCACGACTTATGTTTTATATTTGACAGTAAACATTTTGATTTTAAAAATTATATCTGTTAACTCCACGCATTAAGATAACATATATGTGGTCTTAAAATAATTACACAGGTCTGCGAGGTTTTGTTATTGGGGAAATGGGAATAATTTCAGAAGTAATTTTTCGTGCTGAATCCAAATTTGGCCTCAGAATTGGCCCACCACGTCAGAATCTTGAAATATTTGAGGTAAAGTATTTAAAAAATGGCTTCTTTGTCCACTTTTGAGGTTATGTATAAGATTCAAAAATTTTTCAGCTTATTTCCAATAAATGCATCATTTAGTATTCTTTAAAATCAGCTTTTGAGTAGTCATCTACTATGTTTCCTAGCATTTTAAGGTGACATGAGTTTGAGACCATGATCCCCTAAAACTCAGCAATCTTAATCAAACGACTTTAACCGAATCACGATTAAACACGACAAAAAAGAAAACATACCGAACCCTTAACAAAACAACTCTAAACGAATCAAGATTTAATACAACATAAGGGAAAACACAATAATCTTAACCGCACGACTCCAAAAGAATCAAATTTAACTTTTGCTGGTCTCTTCAACGTGATAATCCTAATGCTCATGATGAAAGGCGTTCTAATACAAGGTCTTTGGAAAACAAGAAAACGAATTATCTAAAAATTGATTTCGGGTTCAGGTTTTAGGGCAGTAATGTGCTGAGGAAACTTTCCATATTTGATGAAAATCTGTAAAAGTCATGTAAATAATATAATTGTATGCACTTATTTGGTATCACAATGAAGCTCGCATCATCACGAATCAGATTTTACCATAAAATATTCCATAAATATACCCAATGGAAAAACAAAAAGAAAACTTCCTGGAAACTTTCCGTTTTGAAAATTCCGAAAGTTTCCAGGACGTTTTCCTTCTAACTTTCCATTGGGTATATTGATAGGATGGTGAAATCTGATTCGTGATGATGCAAGTTTCATTGTGATACCAAATAAGTGTATACAATTATATTATTTACATGACTTTTACAGATTTTTATCAAATATGGAAAGTTTCCTCAGCACATCTCTGTTTTAGGGTTTTGAATTTTGGACGTATAGTTTATGATTTTCGATTTATGGTTTAGGGTTTTGGATTTTTTCATATTTAAGGCTTAGTGTCAAAGACCTTTTAAGTGTTCCGATGTTAGAATCTTGGCGTTTGAGAGTTCTGAATGAATTTTTCTTCCGTTTTCCTTGGGGTGAAAGCTAGGTAGTTTGGTATTGTATAAGGATAATTTTCACCCTCCTAAGGGTTTGGTCTCGATACAATTTGGGGATGCGTTGGTTGTTGCACCAAATATATATATTTTGTAATCGAAAATATGACAATTTGTCGTTTGACTCATTGGTTAATATTGTCGCGTTTTGCATTCTGTTGTGTTAAATTTGATTCATTTAGAGTCGTTTGTTTAAGATTGTTGAGTTATCCCTTCTGTTGTGTTAAATCTTGATTCGTTTAGAGTCATTTGGTTAAGAGGGGATAATGGTTTCAAATTCATATCACCTTAAAATGGCTATAATTTTGCTTGGAAACATCATAGATGACCATTTGAAAACTTATTTTAAAGATAAAGGATGGTAGTAAATTATGTTGTTGCGACCGCACCCTGTATATTTAGTTTTAGTAAAATAGGTTTAGTTATAGAGGTCTTTCATATTTTTATTTTCTTTCTAATTTTTTTTACTAAGGCAGTTATATGTTCTCTTTAACTTTAAAACGCGTACGCGACATCTGTGTGCTGGAAAGAGGACGACTTCCCAAGAAGACGGTGAAGCGAGAAGCTCAATAGCATTATACACGTACGAAACACAATTCTCCATTTTTCTCCATTTAAATAATATACCTGGTTTTTTGTGTAACTATTATATTTCAAGTGCTCTAAACATTAAAATACAGTTCACTGCTCTAAGACATAAAATTCTGGTGTTACTCAACAACTCTGGAAGCGAGAAAACGCAAGAAAAAGGGTAAGTCGATTCTATTTTCCAGACCCGTGCGTTATTTTCCTTCTTACTCATTCATATGTATTTATTAAAAATAAGCTGAAAAATTATTTGAGTTCTATATATCACCCCAAAAAGTTGACAAAAAAGATATTTTTTAAGTACTTAACATCAAATATTTCAAAATCCTGGCGTGATGGGCCAATTCTGAGGCCAAATTCGGATTCAGCGTGAAACATTACTTCGCATATAACCCTCAGCTGCCCAGCAACATTCATGACCTCTTTATTCGCAGACCTGTGTTATTATATTACAATAAATCAGTATCATTCACGCAGAATATTAGAAAACTATAAATGGATTTACAGCTAAGATATAAGGGCATACCAAAAAGATGTTCTTTGACAATATAATAAAAATCTCCTCTAATAAATCTAAAATAGTATGAAGAATAATGAATTTTATAAAGAACTTAATTAGATCTCAAATAAAACCATCGAAGTAATTAAGTGCAAATCAGTGAATAATTTCGAAATATCTTATTATACTCTTCGCAAATACGAATACGAAGAGTATATTGCGTTTGACTGGGACGTTTCTAAATTAGTAAATATCGTGCAGACAAAAAAATTTCATCTCATTGTGGTAGTAAACGAATTTATCTTTATTTTTATTTTATTTTATTTTATTTTAGTTGCCTTATTTATTTCAATGTCTTGGCGAAGTTTTAACCAGAACGGCCAGATGAGATACTAAGAATTCTGAACAACTTTCGTAATGTCAGTCTGTCTATCTGTCCGTCCGCCACGTTTCTTGTAAGCACTATAACTTAAAAAAGAAAAGTCCGATTGCATTGAAAATTGGACGGTAAATTAGTGTTAGCTAGAGGAAGAACTCTATTGTTTTTGAACAAAATCGATTAGTAAATAAAAATTCTTACGTTTTAAACCATAACCATAACTTCTATAATTTTAATTTATAAAACCCTATCCTAACATTTTTCCTAAACTTTATCTTTAATCCCCTCTTTCCTTTTCTACTTGTTCATTATTTGCTTTTATTTTTTGTTTTTTGTTCTTTTTGTCATTTTGTTCGTAAATTCCTTTTAGACTGAAAAGTTTTAAACGATACTCTTTTATTTTATCATATCTTATTGGAGGTAGGGAGACCACCAGGGGACAGTTATCGTATGGGTTTTTTCGTTTAGCTTTTTACCCGAGTCAACGGCCCAAATTGTACTTTGCCAAGTGTTGTGTTATTTTTAATAAGTGTTATTTTTAATAAGCTATCTACGCAGGTCTCTGCGTAGGTAGAATTTTTAATTTCGTTATTAGTTTTTAAGTTCGCCTAAGACGACCAGGAGAGCTAATCTCCCCCAAAACAGTACTCGTTAAGCCGAACCGGACCTAATTCGTCCAATCCTGTATTCACCACAGCGCTGCGCGCCGTGGTTGGTTTGGTGGGCTCCGGATCAGGTTCCGGTAAGGCACATATGGTAAAACTTATTTTAAAAATAAAGAAGGATGCCAAAGTCTTATGGGACTTTGGGCCCAATACGTCCCAGTTTGTAAAGTGTATGAAGTTATTGTACTTGGTACTCCCCAAAATGGAGCTATTTCTAGGATAAAAGTTTGCAAAGCCGCTTACGTGCATAAATTATACTGGCATACAAATGGAAAAAAGTCATGCTCTGCGAACTAACCCATTGTATTCCCATTTATTTCGGCTCGCTGAAATTGAATATGTCCTCAGTTTTGGCCTTACTTATCATGAATTTTTCAAGTATTTCAAAAAAGTGCTTTTTTCTTAGATGGTTACACTGTATGTGTCAAAACGTTAAATACACAGCCACACAGACAAAAAAAGTGATGTGGCCTGCAGACCATACCAGTGTATCTTTATGTATTTGGATCCGCTGAAACCGAATCCTAGATCAGAATTGTCAGGTTACTTATTTTTTCACACCTAACACCCCCCCCCCCCCAGACCAGGATATTCTTATGTATTTGGACACGCTGAAACGGAATTCGAAGTCAGAATTGTCAAATTCGCTCGTTTTTGACCCCCAACCCCAAAAAACATCCCCAAAACAAAAAAAAATGGTCTGGCCGGCGGCCCAGTTATGTATTTGGATCCGCTGAAACCGAATCCGAAGTCAGACTGGTCGGTTTTTCGCCCTCAAAAATCACGCACCCCAAAAATAGTCTGTCTGGAGGACCATATCAGCAGCAGTGTGTCTTTATGTATTTGACAAGGATACACTGATCTGGTTCACTTTTTTGTTTTCGGGGTGTTTTTTGTGGTTGGGTGACAAACGAGCGAATCTGGCAATTCTGACTTTGGATTCGGTTTCAAAATACATAAGGACGTACTGGTATGGTTCGCAAGCCAAAGCACCTTTTTAGGGGGTACTTTGGGGAGGTGGTGTGTGTTTTTTTGGGGTTAGGTGTGAAAAAAGAACCAATCCGATAATTCTGACTTCGGATTCGGTTTCAGCGAGTTCAACTACACAAGGATATACTGGTCTGATTCGTAGGCCAGACCACTTTTTTTGGGGGGGGGGGGTTCTGGAGTTAGAGGTGTAAAAAGAAGAAACCTGACAATTTTGACTTCGGATTCGGTTTCAGCGGATCCAAGTACATAAGTATACACTGGTCTGGTCCGCAGGCCAGGACTACTTTTTTTTGTGCGTGGCTGTGATATCAGTTAATAATGCTCTAGTGGGTACACCATCTTTTTCCGCTCAATTTTCGGCAAATTGAAGGTCATATTTGAAATCAGCATGCCAAAAAACATAAGAGAGTACACTTTTCTAAGGTAGGCGCATTGGGCCCAAAATTAACATCCTTATTTTCACTTTTACTTTCACTCGGAACCCAAAGTTCCTGGATTCGAAACCCACGTAGATTTTGCATGCGGTTATTTTTTTAGAAATCCACGTAGGTTTTGGATGTAGTTTTTTTTATTTATTTATTATATACTGAGTGTTTTACCCACTAAATTCGTATGATAAAATTAAAAATCTCTAAATCTAACTTTTACAAGAAACTGAGTATTCTATAGAATGTGTAATAATTATATAAAAAGTTCAGTAAATCGGCGAAGAGTATAATGCTTTCTCTACTTTACCAAAAGACCCTTCATACATTTCAAAAATAACAAACTAGAATTCTAATACTACTGACATAATTAATAATTCAAAAGATTCAAATGTTTCCTACATGAATCTGTTGGTTTTAAATCATATATTAACTTGATACCCTTTTCGAATCTTGAATGCAGCATGAACCTTGGTGGCATATCCTTAGAATTCAATACCGCACTGTAAGTATAAATGCAATTATCGATGTTTCCAACATGACATTTTCTCATATAATAAATAATGCGTACACAGTACTGGAAAGTTCCTTGTTCGTTTCTAGTATGTGGCACAGATTCTCATCTAGGTACACACTAAAAAGAAATTAATACTGTTCACTGACGATATAATTCTATGTTAACATTCGATAGTTTGTTGAGTGTAATTATAACCTAAATGAAGTGTAATGTTATATATTTTAATTACACTCAATATTAGCTTATTTGCAGGGAACGAGTCATTGATATTGTTTAATAAATGTGTACATTCTGAAACCGATAGCAACTGCAAATAAATCAAATTGGGACCATTTTAAAGTTATCAACCAGATGGTTGACGTAGGTTAAAGAAAATGTAGGCGCATTTATTGATCCCTGTGGAATACCATATTTTATATTTTCTGTTTGTTAGTTTTTATTGGTATTACCTCATTGAATATAATTTCTTTTAACTTCACATATATTTTTTGGTTATCTAAGTAAGGCTGATATCAACTATAATGCCTCTAAAGCTTTAGAAAATAAATGTAGTTTTTTTTTAGTAGGTATTGATGATCTACCCAGTCCAATGTTTTGGTGAGGTTGCAGAATACATCACATCATTCCATACAATTTTTTATATTGTGAAACAGAGAGAGTCTTGCTCCATTTATTGTGTTGTGACCTTGTCAATATACGAATTGTGTATCTGTCAATATATTTTTTAAGTCGCTATATTTTATAATTTGTTGCTGAAAAGCTAATTTAAAGTTTGTTTAGGACGCGGGGAGTGTTGACATTGGCCTATAATTTGATGTAAACGTTTTTTCTCCTTTTCTGTGTACTGGTATAATTTTTGCCATATCTTTAAATTTAAATATAAAAAAGCAAGCTTATTAAGTTAACAATACACACGTATTATTATATGTCAAACTTGTTTTTGTTTCCACAGCACACTTGTTTTATTTGCAGCGTTGTTTTGTTGACAAAATGTTTTGAATCTAGGTTTCAATCAATTTCCACGGCATACTTACTTGATAAGCATATTTTCTCGATATTTTAATTATTATCCACCAAAGAACTTGTGTATTTGGATTGATATCAAACCGATTTTCAATTTGAAAGTATCAATGGATTTGTCGTGAAAATTAGTATGTAACTGCTGGGTGTCCAAAAGATGGTGCCATTTGAAAAAAATTGACATAATTATAAATTAATGATTTCGGAAATATTGGCTTGTCGTAGCTACTAAACCAATTCGAAAAATCTCACGTTTACATTTTTCTCTTATTGTTTTGGTCTAATTGATTGATTTAAGTGAATTCACTGTACTCTAGATGCAAAAATATAAATTAGCCCTAAAAAAATGAAGTAGTCTTAAAACATTTTTAAAACTACGCAGTCGTACTTAAAATTGTCTCCGGAATCCAAAAATGTAAGAATATATAGGGTGTTCCATTTAAAATTTCAAACTTGGAGTCATTTCCGGGGAAACCGAAATTTATGGAAAAGTGTTAAATTATGAAAAATTTGCCGTTTTTGGCATATATTACCCCTGCCAAATATAAGACTAATATCTTGAATACTCTGCAAACTATGGCTTGTCCATATATTTGCTGATTCCCTGGTTCAAACATATCTTGATAGTTATAAAGTTAAACGTATTTTCTGTAAGTTAATATTTTATTTATTTAGAATGACAGGTATTTCATCAATTCCAGTTGTTTCTTTTGTTTCTAATTTATTAACTAGATTAGATTAGATTAGATTAAAAAAGGAGCTGGCTGATTGGCCTTGGCTACCGCGACCCTTGTGGATCTATTGTGGCTCTACTTGTCTAATTTTACTTAGCTCCTTATCCAGCTTTGTCTTTTGTATCAGACTCCACAGCCTTGATAAGGGCTCCTTAGTGTAGCTATCTGCCCTTGGTTTCTCTTCGCCAAGTAGTTGGAACCTCAGTCTGGCTAGGCCTTCTCAATGACACAGCACATGTACTGAGGTTTCCTCCTCCTCTTGACAGAATCTGCATGTTGCATCCTCTGCCAGGCCCATTAGACTCATATGTCTATTAAGCCTACAATGTCCAGTTAGAAGACCTTCTATTATCCTAATGGCCTTTCTATTTTGGCGTAGCAGGTCTTCCGTGAATTTTACCGATCGTTCTTTAATCAACTTTTTGGCCTGTCTCTGTTGTGGGAAATTCTTCCACCACTCTAGAGATTTATTTTGTACCCATTCGTTAATGGATGTTCGTATGCGTGGCTTAGCCACACCGGGTCCTACTAGGGCCTTAGATGCGCCTTCTTGGGTCAGTTCGTCAGCCTTCTCATTTCCCCTGTGTCCCTCGTGTCCTGGTACCTATGCGACAGTCACTTTGTTCTTTCTTCCTAGGTCTGTAAGGGCATTTATACAATCCCATACTAGTCTTGAATCGACCTGCATAGAATCGAGTGCTTTTAGCGCTGCTTGGCTATCGGAAAAAATGGCAATTGACTGGTTTACAGTTCCTTGCCTCATTATTTCCTTTGCACACCACTGTATAGCGGCCACTTCAGCCTAAAATATTGTGGCGTGTATTCCTAGACTTATCGGGATTTTCGTTTTCGACCTTATCCCGTAAATCTCAGCTCCGACTCTTTGTTCTGTCTTGGAGCCGTCCGTATACCAGATCGTTTGCGCCGATATTAGAGGACCGTTTTTCCAGTCCTCTCTGTCTGATATTTTGATTTGAAAATTTTTGTACAAGTTATACTTTGGGACCATAGTGTCCTTGGGCATTCCAAAATGGGGTCTGCCTTCAGCTCTGAGTATAACTTTTGGTGCTCTGTTCCGTGTTGTTGCCTTATGGGCGTTGTGCCTTGCATTAGCTTATGTACAACTGAACGAGCTTCTCCCTGGATAAATATGTGTAGTGGTGTCAGGTCTAAAATTACTTCCAATGCAGCCGTGGTAGCAGTTTTTATGGCCCCAGTGGCGCACAGGCAAGCAAGCTTTTGTACGCCACTTGATAGCCTTACTGCTCCAAGCTGCAGTGTCTTGGTCCACCATACCACCGATCCATAGGTTATCAAGGGTCTTACAATCCTAGTGTATAACCATAGGGTCATCTTGGGGTTTAACACCCACGTTATTCCACACATCTGCCTGCACCTTCCCAGGGCAATTGTTGCTTTCTGTGTGACTTTTTGGATGTGGGAATTCCATGTCAGCTTTTGGTAAAAAGTGACTCCTAGGTATTTAACCTCGCTGGCAAATAGAATTTCCACACCATTGAGCCTCGAGGGTTTTAGGCCTCCCAAGGCTCTTTTCCGTGTAAAGGTGACGACTGTAGTTTTGTGAGGATTTATGGAAAGTCCTTCCTCACTACACCACCTGTCGACAATATTTAGGGCTTTTTTGTGAACGCTCTGGACCTCTATTCTATAATTATGGGGAGAGTGAGCATTCATCGTGCGAAGCGAGAACTCCCATCATACGCGTCTCACCCGACCGTCCTACACTGCATTCCGAAAGTGCAGTGAATAAGTGATAAACGTGAAGCGATTCATCGAGAATAGCCGAATTTACAACCAACTAGGTTGACGCAAAAGCATCAGCTGTTCAGTGGTCGATTAATGATGCAAAGGGTTAATCTTATGAAGAACTTGCTATTCCCCTTCCAAATTCTCCTCGGCATCACGAAGATGTCGTAAAACCTAGAATTAATTTATTGACCAAAAATTCTGAAAGGATATTGGTAATGAATATTTAAAAAAAATATAAGTATAATAAACTAAAAGAGTAATTGTAATATTTGCTAAGAATTATATAATTAGTACCACATTGGCGATGAGCAAATCCGCAATATCCATTCTGGTTCACAGATTTAACAACAATAATTTTTGGTTGACGCAAACTGTCATAAAAGTACGGTTAGAATCGCCGTTCTCCCGGGGAACTGACTGATTCCCTCACGATATACCAGTAGAAGTAAGTTCGCGCATTTTTCGTACGAGGTGATCACTCCCGTAGTTAGAGAATAGAGTTTTATTCATTTTCAAGTGAACTCCGTCCACTTCTCACGGAAATGTGCTTTCACGCTTTTACAGTATAGAGGTCCTAATATCGTGTTCGCAAATCGCAATCCTTACTATATTCTGTTCTAGTATTGGATAAAAACAGAAGGAATTATAGGTATATGAGTTGAGCCATTGTAGATTTTAGTTGTGTTCAAATTGCAAGATTAATTGATTCTTCTATAAAACATTTTTGAAAAATTTGTCCTACCAATACTATCATACTTCAACGAAATTATGGTTCCACTTACAAAAACCAGTAAAAAAATGACATTTGACCTTTTTAAAGGAATTAGAAAATGAACTAAAACTAGCGGAACTGCAGTTGGGCCGACTGTGAATAACTGTTTGATAACCATTTTGTTATGAATTCGGCAGAATTCACTCTTATGCAATATTAAGTAGACAACCAATATCATTTTAATATTATTGTTCAAATAGGTATTCGTTGTCAGTACACGCAAGTGCAACTTTCAAACTTTTCATCGCAGTTTTATTAAAGATATCTTGATAACAGTTTAAAGCAAAATTGTTAGTCCACTTTGCCCTTAAAAAAGCTGTACGATTATGGAGTGTTACCAGGACGGGAACAATATTCAATAAGTCCACCCAGATTTTGACCTACGTAGTAGAAATACATATAATTGGCATTACCGAGGCGGTAGTAATAGAAGCGTACACAGCGTTCAAACTGCAGCAAGAGAAATGGGGTTGATAAATAACAAATAAAATCAAGTATATGCTGGCGGCCGCCGCATCGTACAGTCGGACAGAGGGAGGCAACGCCCACTAAATACAGAAAATTACAAGATAGAGGTGAAGGAGTTTGTGTACCCGGATTCCTAGTCAATAGCCAAAATGGTTAACATTATATGTAAAACGAAGGATCCTTATGGATAACTGATGTTATTTCAGACTAGCGCCACAGCTTAGGTCGGAAAACAGATCTCCAAGCACGAAGAGTAAACTTTATAAAACACTCAAAAGATCAGTGATAACATAGGCTTCAGAAACATGGGCCCTCACTAAGAGCTACGAAGCTAACCTAATATGCTTTTAACGAAAAATCTTGAGAAAAATCTATGCAGCGATATACGAATATGGAATGTGGAGAAGAAGATACAACTTCGACCTATATAGACTGTTTAAGGATCCCGACATCGTGAAAATAATAAACCTTGGACGTCTGAGATGGGTGGTCCATGTTATGAGAATGAACCTGTAAGAAAAAGAATGGTCGTCAAACCAGTAGGTCAACATAGATACCGACCTGAAGAATACAGAAATAAGAGCGTGGAGAAGGCGTGCATTGAACAAGGACAGATGGAAAGAGGTCCTGTAGGAGACTATGGCCCATAATGGGCTGTAACGCCAGAGATAATGAGATATTTATTCGTCCTAAAGTTTGTTCTAATCTGAGAGGCACACCATATATTGCAGTTTTAATATCTTGAATATATTCGTATTTTTGTGTGCTTAATCACAACCTTAGTAATATTTTGGTCTAAAATCATTGTGGTCAAAGCTCATCGTGACTTACCACATAATGAGAAAGTGGGCAAATTAGCCAAGAGTGCGATCGCAGTCAGCGATAATTCTTTATACAAAACTCCTTCATCAGGTTTACATGTCTCACTTAAAAAAACACTACATGGAAAATGGTAACGCAGATACCAAGATGCATATTCAGATAGACCGACTAACTACTTTTTATTAAACACACTCATATCTAAACCCAAATGGCATAAAGGGCTCTCCATCACCAGGCATTTCTATTCCATTATAACTCGTCTGCAATTTAACCACGGCCGATTTCCTTTCCACCTGAACAAAATTAGAATAATAGATAATGATCTCTGCGAATGCGGACACACTGGTGACGTTAACCACCTTCTATTTAATTGTACTAGTCAACCATCCTAAGTTGGCACTCAGCCGCGCAGAGAAAGAAGAAATATCGTTACTGTTTGACAGAGACAAACAAGCTTTTTTAAGCTAGCTAGCTAGCTAGCTAGCTAGCTTAAGAAGCTTTCTTCTTTCTCTGCGCGGCTAAGTGCCAACTTAGGATGGTTGACTAGTACAATTAAATCGAAGGTGGTTAACGTCAGCAGAGTGTCCGCATTCGCAGAGATCATTATCTATTATTCTAATTTTGTTCAGGTGGGAAGGAAATCGGCCGTGGATAAATTGCAGGCGAGTTATAGTGGAATAGAAATGCCTGGTGATAGAGAGCACATTATGCCATTTGGGTTTAGATATGAGTGGGTTTAATAAAAAGTACTTAGTCAGAATATGCATCTTGGTATCTGCGTTGCCATTTTCCATGTAGTGTTTTTTAAGTGAGGACAGAGACAAACAAGCTTTTTTAAGCTAGCTAGCTAGCTAGCTTAAGAAGATTAAGAACCTTAAAAGGCTTGTTTGATAAAAAGTAGTTAGTCGGTCTTTCTGAATATGCATCTTGGTATCTGCGTTGCCATTTTCTATGTAGTGTTTTTTTAAGTGAGGACAGAGACAAACAAGCTTTTTTAAGCCAGCTAGCTAGCTAGCTTAAGAAGCTTAAGAACCTTAAAAGGCTTGTTTGTTTTTGTTCAACAGTGACGATATTTTTTCTTTCTCTGCGCGGCTAAGTGCCAACTCTAGGATGGTTGACTAGTAGACTCAAACAAAGAGAATCCGACCATTTAATACAACGTCTTCGGGACATTGGCTTTGTATTACCTTTCAACATAAATTATATTCTTGCAAAGCTACATTTTTATGCGCTTCAAATCGTCGCTGAATTCTTGCAAACATGCAACTTTATCATTTAAGAGGTTTAAATAATTGTGAAATTCAAATTTCAGCCTACCTCTGTAGTTTCCTTTGTTATTCCTTTCTCCTCCTTACCGAGGCCTACTTACTTGATATGTTTGTTTAATAAAGTCGCCATAATCGACCCCTTGGCGTGAAACGTGTGCTCACTGTAATTTTTCCCATAATTTTTTAGTTGATTCTATTTTTCTCTTTTATAGTGCAAAGTACGACAATCTGAGCAGCTGACTAATGGGAAATACCCGAGGCCAATCTGAACCCGAAAAAAAAAAAAAAAAACAGTTTGTATAACGCATGTATATAGACCTCTGATGATCACCCTACATGACGGGTACGGCCCAATTTCAATAAAGTTTATTCGACCATGCTATTTTACATGTGTACAAAAAAACTGAAATTATAAATCTAACAAAAGTTATCGAGTTTATAAGAAATAGTCTACACTCCGTACGTACATACGCATACTTATGCAAACACACAGACATTTTTTTAATGATTATTATTAAACATTTATCTTTTGTTATGGTATAAGTGTAAATAAAAAATATATAATAAGGAAGTGAAAATATATTTTTGGTTAAATACATTAAAATATGTATGCAAACATGAATTATTTTTGTAATGATTTCTGTTGGATGTAGAAAACTGCGATAACAATATCAACAACAATCTTTTTGCTCATATCTAAATACTTTTTTAAACTGAAAACCGACAAAACTTATAACTCAGTTTTCCAAATTATTTTTTTCAGAAATATATATAACTTGTTTATCATTCTAACCTATTTACGCAAAGTTAAAAAAACAACTATATACGAACAGTATTCAGTATTGGTAACGTCCGACTGCAACTCCTCAACGATTTCCGCATTATATTGTTCATTATTTCCTTTGGTTTGTAGCTTAATGGACTGGAAATTGGATATTGGAAAACAATTTTTTGTTAATATGATAGGGAAAAACACATTAGTTCTGTACCCGGTAAAATTACTTCTGTCTGCTAACTGTAAATTATTTGTTCTCAACCAGTTTTTAGTTTCACTACCATTCTAACAGTACAACTTAATGAATATGCGTTAACTCATGGCTAATATTCTAAAGGTCAGTTATGGCAACACCCAAAGAGCATTTTGAAGTTCGCGTTCTTTAAATCAAAAAGTTTAAGATCATTCATCTACACGTATAAAGTTGGGTATCCTCACTGATTCATCAACTCAGAATCTAAACTTTCCCTTCAAAGGGATGTACGTTAGATTGCTTAGCTAAGACCAACCACTAAGTATTTATTTAAAAGCCCCCCCCTTTCAAGGGCTGAATTAAGGATGTAATAATTTAATAGGGATGCTCATTGTGTCAAATTTGAGCTTAAAATAAAAAACAAATTAAATATTTGTCGGTTCTAAATTTCATTTTATACGAAAATGTCAATATTTTTGGGAGACTATAAAATACGCAGCAAAAATTAAGAATAGATGTTATCAGATCAATAGGCAATAAGCAACGAAAGTCTAATAAAGTCACATAAATAAAAATGTGCTAATTTCAAAGCCAATAATTATTGAAAAGCAAAATGAAAAAGAATAGAAAATCTCGATCACCGCATGCATGTCTTAACAAATTAAATATTTCCTTCGACGGTCGACTCGTATGTCAAACTACCAAGAAGTCGCGCAAGTTTTTTTCTCATTTGAAATCATCAGAGTGGTACATAAATTATTCGAAGCCAAAATTACTATTATTGTTTTGAACTACAAATAAGAAAGTTATTAATTATTTAAATATACAAAAATTTGGTTTATTTCTATTTTTTATGATAATTGTTTCTTATCATTATTTAATTAGATATATATTTTACTGATACACGTTTCGTAATATTATATCCAACCTTCGCACAGTGGAAAAAATTTGCCCTTTTTGGACAAAAATCTGCCGACAGTAGAGATATCAATCAATTAAAAAAAAAAAAAAAATGGAAAATACCTTTAAGACATTTACTACTTTACTACTTTAAAGTAGTGCTGCGAGTTTGGGTTAACCTAACCTAATAATCGCAGATATGACTTCCACACCCAGTGAAAGTACAGTAACGACAAAAAAATTTTTTAAACTTTTATTGTTCAAATATATTTAGAATGTCGTGAAACGTCGAGATTTTAAGTTTGAGCAAAAAGAAATTCTGTCTGTCGGTCTGTCTGTAACTTTTTTTTGTGCGCACGATTACTCTGGAACTATTTAAGATATTGACTTGAAATTTGGTAAACGTATCTATTTTAACGAGATCTGGAATTAAATTATATTTTCATTTTATTCCGTTGAAGGCTTGGGAGGTAAATTGGGTTAAATGGAGGTAAATAGGTAAATCAAGAAGGTAGGAGTCCATAATATTGGTATTTAGTATATACAAGAGAAACTATTGTCTCAAAAAAAATGGCATTAGCTACCCCCATTACTACCCTTACAAGAGGGGGTGAAAAAAATTGTGGTTTAGTATATATACAAGAACCAAAGGCCTCAATTTTTTTTCCTTTATCCACCCCCACTACCACCACCCTCACCCCCACTACCGATGTGGCATATCGTTTTAAGGGTTTTTGAGGCAGACGATTTCAAATACTATATTATTAAAGTTCCATAAACAATTATTTTCACGTACAAATTTTTTTTCGTTGTGAGAGACTTAGGTAGAAAAATTGGATTCCTTGGGTAGCGGTTTTTTTCTCTTTATCCGTGTTTACCTTGTTGGTCGAGAGTCACCAACAAAGGAAATAGTGTTCATGTAGATTGGATATCAAATTAATTTTTATGGGATCATAAATTGCCTAAGTTTCTTGAATCGTTTTTAACATATGAACCATGACCCTTTTAAGGGGTTAAAATAGGAGTTGAAGGTTTCAGGTGGAGAAAATTCGAGATTCAAGTGAAGTAATGTTTAAGTGATCAAAAGCTGTTCTTCAGGATATCAGTTACTCCCACTATCACTCACTCCCATTACCACCCACATCTCATTATCAAATGAGAGAAAAAATAAAATTGTGATTTAGCGTACAAGAACTAAAGGCTTCGAAAACTTTTTGGCCGTCAGGCGCCCCCACTGCTACCCCTTTAATAATGGAGTGGGAGGCTGTAGTGGGGGACTTGGAGAGGAAGAAACTTGTACGGGAAATCTGGATGTGGAAGTAGTGATTTCTTAGGCAGTGGTTTTTTTAATGTGTTTTCATGTATAAACCTAAGATTAAGAATCGTTGGATATTGATAATAACTACTTTAGTCTCCCTTTAAAAGATTGGAAGTAACCGTACAGCGCCAGTGCACTGTTTCCACGTGTTCGAACCCAACTCTCATATTTGTTAGTAGAACCATATACAGAGTCTGCTTTGAATAATGAAAAGGAACCATAAGAGGGAGAGATCATAGAAACATACTGTGTGTACTAGACGAGGATTTTATTTACATTGGTCCAACGCCTGAACAATTCTCTCATCGTGGCTTCGTACACAGAATTAGATTTCAAATCATGTGTCCTTAGTTTATAAACTTAACCTTCTCTATTTGACCTATTAAGTGATTTCTGCACCCTTCAATTCCGAAAACAGCATACATATCTACGAAAATACAAATTAACAGGACGATAGACTAGGTTGTTTAAAATAATAAAAGCAATCCTATATCATATATACAATAATAACTGTCTTGAATATATTTCTATTATACCTGTAATTTGATGGAAATTAATATCAGTGTATTCATCCATTATAAATTTTTAAATTCAATCTGATGACGTGATTTAGATAAATTGCTAAATTGAACTAAAGCATTTGAATTTAATTATTGTTTATTTGTGCTTTCAAATATTTAATTGCATCAATATTTGTTATGCATTTACAACAACATTACACTTGTTTAATGTCTAATCACTGCGATGTATAATGCAACGTAACTAATTGGACTTATGCGAAATATTCTGAAATATTCAACAGTATATAAATAGTATATTATGAACGTGGACATTCATTTTTCCTCCTCCTTCTTATTTACAATGATCTAATGGGTGTTTCGTGACCCATGCATTATTTAGTTATACAGTATGGCACTTCTAACAGCAACACACCATCTGTCGGGGTTTCCTGTTGAACGCATGGACTCTCCACAATTTCATTCTTTCTTGACATCAACATTTCGTACGACTTTTTGCTGCATTGTCTCTGAATCAGTCTATAGTATCCTCTCTCTGATTAAAAGAATCTATTTATCTATCTGCCTCAGTCGAAGTCTCAGAGGCATAAAGGAGGATTAAAAAACTAGGGAATTAGCAAACCTGACTTTGAAATTAGTGACATTCATATTACGCCAAATCTTGCTCAACTGCCAAGTTATCCATCCTTTGCCATTTGTATTTTCTGTTGAATCTGAATTTGGAGTTGCAGATATTGTAAATAAATTCTCCAGGGTATGTCGTAAATTTTATTTAAGATTCATATATTTTATTTCAGCTTCCATACACAAGTTCAAATTTTAATATCAATAAAATTAGATATCTTTTTTATAATAACAAAGTTTTTTAATAATAATGTAATCAGAAATAAAAGATAAATATTTTTAAACAATTTTGATTATTTGATGTTGTATTTTGCATAAAATTTAATTTGAAGCAATACAATTTTATTTACGCGGTAAATCGTCATGATTTTTACGGTCGGACTTAGTGACGTGAGATATTTTATTTACACTAGACAGAAGTATGATAGAAGTATAGTTTTGGATTATTTTCAACTAGCAGAAACAAAAATAAAGCATTCGAAAACATCCAGTCCAAATTTCAAGAAGAAATATTGATTCGTTTTTTTATAAGTGATCGAAACACTAAAACGGACGTATCTCGGCTCCAAATGCAAGTAGATCATTGATGCATTATTACATTATATTTCTTATATTATCAAAAAAAAAACAATTTTAAATGGTTCTTATTTTTTTACAAATTATCAAATTCTCAAAAGTTTTTTCATAATTTTATTCGAAATATTATTGCGAACAATTTGGTATTTAATTTTTGCGATGCGATTACTAAAACCGGAGACAAAAAGGAAAATGACAGAAAATTTCAATATTGAAATATAAATTGTTTACATTTTAAAACTTCTCAGAGCACTTGATATTCTATCTAAAAAAATTAAACCAAGAATATTTCTGCGGCAAGAGAATTTTTTATTCATCTATTCTGATGCCTAATTTGACTCCACTAATATTATATATTAAGATATTATATCAAATATTGGTAAAATGTAATATATTCCAAATATAACACCATTTTTATGCATATTGCACCATAAAAATTAGTCTACAACTTTCATTGACTTCTGCGGAAGCCGAGACTCTAACAGTTCTCTTCTGTATTTTAAATGTTATAAGACTATAGAAAGCGCTTTAGTAAAATGTTAAAGCTGTGTCTAGAGTTGTTAAATTCTTTATATGTCATATCTGATAAGCTACCTTATTTGGACTCTGGTAGATGGTCAATATATGTTGGTCATGGCCTCTAATACCATAATTAAATAGTTGCAAGAAATGTAAAGGTTGCTGTAAAATAACGAGAGCTTTACTTGAATTATTAAACATAAACACACCACAGATAGTAGACAACCCCCAAATCCATAGCCAAGGCTGTGCGGAAGGGGGTTACACATTTGGAAAAACGCAGACATACATCCACACCCACCGGTGTTGTCAATACCGGGGCTGGGGGTCGAACCCAGAGCGCGGTAGGCAGTCGATTAGCATATTCGCCACTCAATACGCCTGAACCGCGCCGGCGAAGAAATTAGTAATCTGAATTTTCAATTTACGAATGAGCCTCAACTACTCAATTTTCAGCGGGTTAAGCAATTATTTGAGCAGATGCAATTATTTGAGCAACATAATCAAGCCAACATTAAGTAAAACGTTACTTTATGCCTTTATGAAATCGCTTTCTGCCATTGTAATATCTAGAAAAGCCTTCTAAATTATTAATTACACAGACCCAAAAAAAAGTGGTCTGTCCAGTGGACCAGACCAGTATATTCTTATGTATTTTGACCTGCTGCTAACTCCAAAAAACACCCCTATAACAAAAGAAAAAGTGGCTCTTCAGACTAATATATCCTTATGTATCTTGACCCGCTGAATCCGAATACGAAGCCAGAATTGTCAGAATTGCTCGATTTTCATGCCTAACCTCAAAAAACACCATCAAAATTCCAGTCTTTCGCCTTTCACACTCAACTGAGTAGTTAGAATTTTTTTTTTAATATGTTATTATGTTATATCATAACCTCATAATGCTATCATAACCTCATGTCAGTGTAACTCCTTAATCCTACAACTCCATAACAATGAGAAAGACAAAAAACCTATTTTTACGGGTGTTTCTTGAGATTAGAGATGAAAATCGAGTCAATCTGACAGTTCTGACCGGATTCGAATACAGCAGGTAAAAATTACATAGAGATACATTGGTCTGATACGCCGCGCCTGACAGACCACTTTTTTTTCGTTTTAGAGGTGTTTTTTGAAGTTAGGAATGGAAAATGAGCAAATCTGAAAATTCTGACTTCGGCTTCGGATTTAGCTGAATTGAAAAGAATCTTGCACTTCTTCAGACTTGCTCAATACAGTTAGTAAAAATAGACGCTCAAAAATAATAATAGGTCATGTGACATCACGTGTGTACAGAGATAATTGATAAAACTGCAGTGAAACACAAATGTTTACCACTTTGGATGCTGTAAATCGTAAAGTATTAACAACAGGGAAGAATTATTTAAATCTGTATTTTTCCCATACAATATTGGTGATAATTGAAAAAAATCTTGTACTCCTTTAGACTTGCTTAAAACAACTAGTACGGATAGACATTCAAGAACAATAATAGATCATGTGACGTTACGCGTGGACACGGATAATTGATAAATCTGCTGTGAAGCACAAAATGTTCACCACTTCAGCCGCTTTAATTCATAAAGTATTAACAAGAGAGAAAAACTCTTTAAAGTCGTTTTCTTCCTTATAATATTGGTAATAACTAGTTTTAGGCTAGAACTAATAGGAAAGAAGATAATTGGGAGAAACCTGGTTTGATCGTAATTTCTCCTATATAGCGACCGTGGCGTTAAGAGTATTTTTGTGAAAATATTCGGTCAATGATTGCCGGGGATTGCGACAATCATAATGTATAGTTGAAAGTAGAATTAAATATTTTATTTATTAAGACATACATGCGGTGAGTGAAATATTATATCCATGTTCCTTGTGCTTTTTAATAGTACTTGGCTTTGAAATGTAACAAAGGTTTGTTTATGATGGATTATCTTCTAAGTAAGGCTAGAGGTTCTAGAGGGTGCGTCTCGTAAGGGAGTTTTCTTGTAATGTATTAGCATGATCAAACTTAGATCATCAATATACAGGTTGTCCCACCGAGAAATGCATAAAATGGTATAGGGAAAAATAAGCACCACAAAATTTTAAAAATTAGGGACTTACTAATGTCAGTATGGCCAGTCCAAATAAAATAATTACAAGTATTTGGCACTTCCACTTATACCGGAAGTCGATACCCACTTGCTTATTTTAAATTGAACACCCTATATGTTTCGAAGTTTTCGAAAAGGACGAAAAATTCTGAGTCGAGAATATGTAACATACTCTATCTTGAAACCCAGCCGTTTCAGAGATATTTGACATTCTATAAAAAATTTGACAGGTGTAACAAATAATCTTTATAACTTCTTTTACGTAAAAGATACTCATTTTCTTTTTGGTGTGCAGGAAGACTATAAGGTGAACTATCCTTTACATTTTAAATAAATTCAATAATAGTATACCAAGTGTTCAGTTTTTACGTTACATTTTGTCACCTTCAAACCACGAAAACTTGTTTAAGTCAAATGAAACACCCTGTATTTTTTGCATTAAACTATGTAAAATAAAATTCCCTTTTCCCCATATAGATATTGTATGGGTTTAACTTACTACTTTTTGAATTATTTGCGATTTAAAATTGAATTTTAAAATTGAAAATTGCAGATCCAGCGGTTTATTTTCTTGTTTTTCATACTGAATATTGGATATTAAGTTAAGAAGTTGACAAGATGTTCCGTATTTCGTAACTTCGTGTTGATATACTAATGTGTTTCACTTGAAATGGTAATACCGTAATACCTTTTTTATTCTTTTTCCGATTTGAATCAAATTTTACTAAAATATGGAACAAATTAGGATCTACAACACTCGCCTCCTACAAACGCAAAGCCACCTTGCAGTACCAGAATATGCGGAGAAAATAAAAAAATCATATTAGGCATATTCTCATCCGAAAATTTTGTTAATGAAACTTGTTCAGAATTGCCCGGAAACCTTAAGTCCAAAATTTAGTCAAAATAAAAAAATATATAAATTTTGATTAAAATAATGTCCAAGTCCAAAAATATCATATTAATGAATTTTTTGGTTTAGAACACTGTACGAAGACAATTTTGTTTGAAATTAAACCCAAGTTGCCAGATAGTTGTCAAGTAATTTACAGTTTTTTTTTTTAATAATTATTTTTAAAATTTTAATTTTTCAATTTTTCTATTTTGATTAAATTTTGGGCATACGGTTTTTGGACAATTCTGAACAAGTTTCATTAACTAAATTTTCCGATAAAAAAATGGATAATATAATTTTTTGATTTTCTCGGCATATTTTGGTACCACAGGTGGTTTTGCATTTGTAGAAGGCAAATGTTTTTCTAGTCATAAGTAGATCCTGATTTCTTCTATACTTAAGTAAAATTTGATTCAAATCGGAAAAAAATAAAAAAGTTATTGGGGTGTTACCATTTCAAGTGAAACACACTGTATATAAAAAGAACGAACGGTTTATTTGAAAGTTATTTGCTAAATACTCGAAATAATTTAATTATATAATAGTTGTTATACCATAAATATCAATCTGTAAACGATCCTTTAGCTGAAAGATTTCTGATATAAAAATTAACTGGGTAATATTATTTCTTATAGCGCAGCATACATATATAAATTACTTATATAGATGAAATATTATATTTACATATTATTTATTCCCTTCCTAACCGATAAAGTAAAATATAAACCTTGATATTTTAAAGTACCTTACATATGCACGTTTTTATTTAGTCTGGAAAAAATAATATGAATTTTATGCTGCCTCGTGGGGAATCCATATATGCAAAACGATTCAGCAACCCACCAAATTTATTTTTTGGAATAGCACTCCATCTTCAAGAAAAATAAATTGAGGTTCACGATGAAAAGTGATGAGTCAACATGTATATATCTGTCTTCTCCACATACTCTTTATGTGTAAAACCTAACGCAGAAAATCATTTCTCTGATTTATGCTTTGCGTCTACGTAGTAAAAAATAAACACTTCTTTAAAAATAATTTATGTAGTGTCAATAAATTATTCAAAGGATGTCACATCTTTGTTGCGTTTTGATAATGTGATTATTATTGAAGATTACCTAACTGTAGCCAGTTTGGCCCGTGTGGTTTAAGTTAAAAAAAATCGTTATTTTGATTTTCTGCTGTTTTGTTTTAAACTGATTACCGATAATGAAACTACCAAAATTTAAAATCTCTAATGAACTAGTAAACACATGACTAGTGTAAATGCGTATGTATTTATTCATTCACAAAATTGGCGTATTATATGCCTATTATCTATGTAATTGATATTTTAAATATAAAAAGTGCTTTTTAAAGCCTCAACATGTTTTCTACACGTCTCGGCTTTTTAGGCCCTTGTCGTAAGCACAGTTGTTATAATTCAAATCAAATCATTTATTTTTAGTCACGGTACAAATAAGTTTACAGCACAGTAAAAAAACGAATTTTACGTATGTAGAAATTTTGATGAGGGATAACCAGTTAGACGTTATTGTATTAAAGAATACATTTGATCAACCCTTTTCAAAGATCTATCGTAATGCTAATGTTAGAGAAATAAAATAAGACGAGAGTCAGAGGCAGTCACCATGTTACAGAGAACGTGGAAATGACATTATGTCTACGTTACTTATCTACAGGAGAAATATCTCATAGAGTCGCATTACACGATCATTGAAGAATTTTGTGAAAATTTTTAACAAACATATTGTTACTTTTAGTTTCGCAATTTTTCCAAGGTTTATTGACTATTAATTTTGGTGGTAAAATTTTGAAAAATTTGGAGGCAAATAACTATTGTTTTTCTAAGAAAATGACTTGTAATTCAGTTGATGTAGACCTAATCTCATAGCTGTGGAAAAAATTTGGAAATAAATGCTTGATTTTAGGTAAATAATTTAGAGAACAGTAAACGCAACTGATAGTGATTATTATTTATAGCTTATATATGCTTATAAAGTAATGTAGAATATCTACGTTCTTTTTCAAAAAATCTTTTAAACAGTATTTTGGCATATGAGAGAATAAATTGAGCATTACTATATTCCCCGTCCCAGACAACTATGCATTATCATAAAATAGACTCGACCAAAGCGTTATACAAGATTTTAAGTAGTTTTCTGGTTAAAATATCCCTTATTTGATAAAATTATTACGATTTTTTTTTTGTTACGTAATCACAGTCCTCCTTAGATGCTGATCAATTATGATATCTAAATATTTTAATGTTATTATTCCACTGCATGAGAAATTTATTAATATATGTTGTTTTGATGAATTTTTAAAATATCTAAAGAGGTTAATCAACAGTTGAGATGAAGAATGCTATAAATGGTTATCATTATCTTAAGACCCAAAAGAATAAAGTTTAACAATTTTTGTTCTTTGCCGAGTCCAATATCTCTCTTCCTGTAGACATCCGACAAGTTTACACCTGTAGATAATATAGCTGTATCATCAAGCATATAGCACGATGAAAGTATCTGTCAGTAAATTTCCAATTTGGTTAATGTACATAGGCAAGAGGGCAAGTCCCAGCACAGTACCCTGTGGTGTCCCTATGGAGGTTATCCGAGAGTCACTGAACAATTCTCCAATTTTCACTTTTTGTATTCTGTTACTTAAATAATTTGTTAAAAGCTTGACAGAATCACCCTTCACTCTGACCTCCTCGAGTGTGGCTAATAAGATTTTCTGATTTACGATATCAAATGCTTTGGCCTTTGATTTTTAAAGAAGCTCGCCAATAACATTTCATTGTCCTCATTTAATTAAACTTATTACCTAATATCGTTACTGAATTCGGCTACAAATACGTTTCAATTCGTAATTTGTTTATTTTTACACCGACATCAATGTGGATATTAGGTAATAAAGTTGAATTAACAGTGCGACATGACGATAACATTTTATTTCATAATTTTTGGCCAACTTTTTTGAAACCGGCTCGATTTTTTCACAATTTTTTTTTGCCCTTTTTACTGTAAAAAAATATATGTCCGTCGTTTTGAATATTTAATGCAAAATGAGTTTTTAACACAGAGAATCCTGAAATCATCATTTATCAAATTTCATGTAAATCTTAAAATATATTGTAATTGCAGCTCGAATTACAGCAACCGTATTGAATTCTTAACTCTTGACACCATATCCGGTATCAACTAGTTTTATAATATCTTATTATCAATTTGAATGTAATTCCGACGAAATTAATTTTTTTATCACAAAATTCAATGTTTTTATCACCAAAAAAATATCGACTAAAAAATGTTATTTACAGTTTTTGTTCACGTTACACTAGATAGAGCTTTATGAAATTATTAAGGGACCACCACCGAGCTGTACTGTGTAGTTTGAGAGATATTTCATCTTAGAAAACACTTCAGCCAATCCGGAGTATTGGTGAGATCTATTTTAAAAGACATAGTTCGGGTCCAGTTGAAAAACTTCTCCTCTTTTAATCTTTTTGAAATCGATTAAGAATACAGCAAGTGATTTTCAGTCACCAAATCTAGTAAATTTAGGAACTAGTTGTATATAAGCGGAACTTTTAAATAATGACAAATTAGGCAAACGAACTTAATAGAACAATAGCTTTTAGAATCTGAGTTCAACAGCACATCGTTTGGAGCCTCCAAATTCAATAATAACAAATTAATTGCCATGATGAATTAATGAATATCATAAAGTAGTATCAAATAATTACAATAAACCAATAAAATTTATATGTTTAAATTATCTAGGCAAGGATATCATATGAGGGTTAAAACTATATTTTTACATAAAATAGAAATTCGCTTCTATATTTCTCTACAAACATTTACTTAACAGTTGTTTCAGAAATTAAAAAAAAAATATGTATGTTCTTGTCTTCTGAATCCAATTCTGATTAAAATTAATGAGTCTTAAAAGTCATTATTCCCAGTATTTATTTCAGTTTTTAATACACCTAAGTGACTTTCGATTCATTAAATCATGCAAGAAAATGGGGTCCTCAGAACCATTAGTAAAAAATATCATTAAGGCAGAAACAGGGGAGATCCTGTCGTGCTAATTCTGGCTCCCGACTCAGGTCAAGACAGGCCAGCGGGAGGAAACGAAGAAGTTAAGATAGGATGCTATTAATCTTATCTGTAACAGTTTAAGTAATTAAGGGCTGACTCGGTCTAGTAACTTAAATGTGACATTGAACCACAGACAGCCTTATTGTTTTCAAGCCAGACAACATCTGCTGTTCAAGTTTATGAGGCTGTGAGAAAATGTTTCGGCTTTGATATGAAATTGTTTATTTTGTGTTAATTTTGCTGCGTCCTCCCGAAAAGGCATTCCTCGTTTAAAACTTGGCATGTGTAAATACAAACTACGTGTATCACAGTAATTAATTTAATGTAAGTGTACACATTATTTTTTACACTACTGTAAATAGTAAATATTGTAACAACCTACAAATTAAATAAGCTTGTTCGTAATCACAGTCGTATGATCGCATGGATGTTATGATTTATCAACGCTATTTTTTTAATGAGAAATTTTATTTGACAAAACACAGAAACTTCCGTATCGAATAACAGCTTTCGTGTAAATCGATTTCGCCAAATGACAGGGAATGCTATGACACTTTTTTCGCAGGTTCCTGCCGGATCGAGTTTTCAATTTCTCTCGCTCCATTCACGACGAGCTTAAAATACCACTCTTGTTATTTCGATGTCGTAGAATGAAAATAAAGATAAAGTTGGAGACAAAAAATAAGTTTGAAGTACACATATAAAGAAGTATGGATGCAAATATTCGATTTTGAGCGAGGTCGGGAACATCATTGTTTAAACAATTGCAATTGCAAAACATCTTTTGTTCTGTTTTTTTTGCGAATATCTCTCTTTCATTGACCGTACTGCAAAAATAAAACATGGATATTGTTCGCAATGAACCTTCAGTTTTTCAGTAAATATAATGGATTACATGATAGCAAGAGAACACAAAGATATTAAAATTAGCAAAATTTATTCTAAAATTAAAGAAAAATCTCGAATAAAATTATATCTGCGATACATTTGGGCCCCTTAACAGAAAGAGTTTCATACGTAATATAAAATAATAACCTTTGAATAGCATTTAAACCTAGCCAAGAATTGTCGAATATTCTTTAGAATGCGAAATGAAAAACATAAAAATAAAGAATCAGGGGTTTACAAGCTGTCTCTGAAGAATGCAATGGCTGTTACATCGATCAAACGGGAAGGGTATTTAATATCAGATACACTGAAATTTTGTAAATGGTTTTTCAAAAACCGAATATATTTTTCCGTCAACAGATCAACTGAAGGTTTTACATTATTTAAAACAAAATCTAGAAAATCAAACACTGGACTGACCCAAATACTACCACTATTGCCAATTAGACTTTATTCACCGCCCTGAAGCAACAATGTGTCTACCTGCACTATTTTATTACTCATAGCTACTTAATATAATCCCTTGCGTATTAATTAATACCTGAAAATTTAATTTGTAAATTCACTGTGCTTAATAATGTAGTCCTGCAACCAAGAAACTGAAGGCACATAAATTAAAACTTAGTAATATTTAATAAAGAAATTTTATGTTCGTTATTTATTAAATTAACGGGGGTACATACACACTCTATCCCCATATGCATTGCGATAATGGCCTTAAATTGTATTAGCTTTATTTTCATTAACATCACCAATTTCAGCCCTATGTATGTGTGTATTGATAGAAGCTAAATTTTAATTATACTATAACCAGGTTGTACATATGTTCCAATTTTTAGTTCTCTAACTAATACAAATTTGAGGAAATATGTATATAGTCCAGGCGAATTGTCACGAAAAGTATCAAAATGTGACGAAAATAGGTAACTATGATTTGATTGTTTTAAGTTAATTGGTTGGACATCCAAAACAAGCCCTTATAGCATGCCAAGTAATGCCATACCGGATAAGGGAGGTGCAGGGTGGTAAAGTTTAAAGATCGGTTTTTCGCGTTTAAATAGAAGGCTAATAATCTCAGAGGAAAAGTTCAACTGAGAAGTTATAGGTATTAAAGAAACCTATAAAGTCAACTCCGAACGTTAAGATAGCTTTATTAGATCAGGAGTAAATTCAAAAAAACGGAAACTTTGATTTTTTTTATTTTAGCAAGATTTTAGCAAAATGTTTGAAATTTTACTAAAGTACGTGTTATATAGGAGGAAATATCTGGACAAAATTTCAGCTCGGTATATGCATTATTTGTGGATAGATTCAAATTTTTGGAAAAAAAAAGTCTTCGAAAAATAGCTATAAGTGCTTCACTTTCTGACAAATTTTGCTATGAGAAAAAAGTTCTATTCTCCGAGAGTTGTTCGACAATTACAAATGTTTTCTATCTGGTCAGTATTCAGAAAAAAGTGGTGAAAACTAAGTTTGAAGAAAAGAAGATTTCTTTTGCATAAAAAAATTCCAAAATCATCTGTACCATTTTGAAGTGCTATCTTTCTAGTTCACTCAAAAAAAAACATTACTTTATGATAATTTGTTTTCGAAAAATATGAAAAAGTAGTGTGCACTTCATAAAATTGTATTGCATCGAAACGATAAAATAAGCGATATTTTAAATTCTTATGTTACATGTTAAAATAAATTATGCACAAAACAGCTATGTCTTATTTGATGGCTATTCAAATAATACTTTTTCATTATTTACAAAAGCAGCACAACATTTACGTTGATCAAGTAAACAAATTGGCCATGAAAGAGAATTCGACAAATCAACAAATATAAGCTTTTCTCAAGAGAAATTTTTAGCCAATGAAAGTAATAAAATTCGACTTGTTAATATTCTTATTGAAGAGGCACGATTTCCAACAAAACTAAATACACTCTCAACTCAAACTCAAAATAAACTCAAACTCAAATAAACTCCCGAAAATAATTACCAATAATGATAGTTTACAAACAGCTGCTAATGTTTTTTATAATTCAAATGCAATGCCAAAACAAATTTTTAATTCGGCTAACATAATTACTTGTCATTTATACGGTTTAAAACACAAAAACATGACACTCAATGAGTATCGCTTTTTCTTATTTCAAAAATTAACTTGTAAGAAATGTTTTAAATTAGAATTATTACCACCTGAAGGTGTTGTAAAACAACATGTTTTGAGAACATATTTACAATTATAATTTTGGTTGGACGGTTGGACAGTTTCTCCAAATGGTCTAAATCCAGTTTATTATACTGAAGAAAAGTTAATTCCAGAAAAGTTTAAAGTTAAAAATAGTTAGTTGTGCATGTGAAAATGGATGTAAAGCAATTGCTTGCAGCTGTAAGAAACATGGTTTGAAATGCATATGTATTTGTGTAGTTTGTCGAGGCGAAACTTGTAACGTTGAACTTAAAAACATTGAGTTACATGAAAACGATGATGATGTAAATATAGATATAGACGGTAAGGTAAATCCAGAACCAGATGAAAACGAAGATTTAGATTTCAAAAGTAATAATTAGAATTAAAATTTCAAAAATTTTGCTAAAATAAAAAAAATTCAAAATTCCTTTCACTAGACTGCGATTTGATTGCAAAATGATAGTATATCATGTAACAAAAGTTGTAATGCACGAGTGGAAGAAGTACGGGTACGTTACGAGTGCCTAATTGCGTTCGAACTTATTACTGTACTCTTTCTACGACTATACGCATTCCATTAATAAAATAGAAATATATAGTAAAAAGGGCCACGCAAAAGTGGCTGTAAGTTTTGGACTTCGAACGAGCTCCGGAACATATTCACTTAAACAATTTAAATCACAAAACATCGGTAGATAATAATACAGAACAGTTTGCCAGTTTGCTGTTAAAAATCTTATATTAGTAGTAAATCAATAGTAATTCTTCTATCGTAGTTCTTCACCAATTTAAAGTAAGATCTTCATTTTTACACTGTTATTAATTTCAAGTACATTAAATATACTGCCAACTTATCTAACTTATCTTGTATGATATGATATTATAGTAGATCATGGATAAAGCGTTGATCAGTGATCCGTTTAAAATAAATTCTCTTAGTTATAATGACCTGTAACTACAAGGAGGCAAAAAAATTATTTACTTCAAGACCTGCTAATTATGGAACATGTAGAACAGGACACTCAACATAGTTTAGGTATGGTATAACACATACGGCTCTCTGTCAACCCTAGCAAACAGTTTAAAAGTTAAAATACTTATTAAATGATCAAATTAAAATATAGTTTTGAAATCATAAAAAAGCTTTTATGTTTTGAACGTAATTCTCGTTTAGAAATGAATGCATGTATTTTGGGATAGCAGCCAAGTGAATTCAAAATATTAACGCCGTTTATGGAAAGTGTGTGTATTGGGGGAAATGACGACGGGTAGCTTTATCGGTGTTAATTGGTAGAGGGGAAATATGCAGCGTCACGTGCTGAATGTAAAGGGACATTTAGCGGAATAAACGTTACTAAACCGCAATATTGATTAATATTATGAATTATGAGCAAAAGCATGACTATCTATTATTCATCAGCGTTAACATAAACGGTAAGAAGAGCTTGATGCTAAGTATCTACTTTCAGTACATATTCAGCTGCTTCTTTTCTTAAACCAATTCGAAACGCAAATATTATTACTTTTTTAAAGAATGATGTTAATTATTTCATTTAACAGAAACAGAGAAGATCAAGAAACATTTTATTTATTTTGCAAATTGTGATGCAAGCATCCATTGGTTGACGTCCAAGAACACTGAGTGGACTAGGATGGTTTTATATCAATACGTTTGCCACTGAAATTAATATGAGGATAACCTATTTTCTATACATGATATTTTTACGATAACAATTGCGTCGGGAATTTTCAGACTACCTAGATGAACATCACATTCTAGTCATGAATTTAGTCTACAACATGATCTGACCCAAGTCCAAAGCACATTGTAAGGCATATTGTAACAGGTGGTTTGAGAGTTTGTCGTCACAACTCAAGAGCAATGAAAATGACTTAGGAAATAACGGAATGATATGGTTGTATCATCATGTTGAAATTATAACAGCCAATAAATTGTCAAGTTTAAAAAAAGAAATAGACCGAGAGACTCTTCTCTTATTTATTTTTTTTATTAGGGATTTATTATTGTTTATTTGTCTAGATGTAGTAGAAACATACAAAGAAGTCATAATACATGCTCATATTTAATTTAAGGAAATATGGTTGTTCATATTATTATTATTGACACATTTTCAGAGCTAGTCAAAAACCTTTCTCTCTAAAATTATATTGATGCATAGTTTATAAAAACAAGACAATTTACATGCCTCTGGGGTGGGAGTATTTTACCATTCTATTTATATAGATTCCAAGTTAAAATAAAAACTTTATTTCTAACAGAAGTAAACGTGTTTAATAGATACTGAAAGTCGGCAACACCTGACTGCAACTTCCATTAAGTTCTAACAGTACGTACTGTTAAATATGCCTTAATAACAATAACAGTATTTCTATTAATTTACGTTCGTTCGAAGCTGAAAGACACTGTATATTAAATAAATGTCTCGATAGTCAGTATATGTTCGTATTTTGGTTTAAAATTATATTAAATCATAGTTTACATAACACGACATTTACTCACCTCTGATGATCATCCTGCGTGATGGATGTAACTCATTTTCAATAGAGAATAGATAGTGTTCTAAATTACATAAATCTTAAATTTCAAATAGGATTTTTAAGCTTAAAAGAATTTGCCGTGTTTAATAGGCCTTCGCAGCACTGTGGAAGACAGGTTTAAATGTCTTCGTTTCGGGTTTCATACTCTGACTGAAAATGAGGAAGAGCTAAATCACCTATTAGTTCAATTACATCACTTTATAAAAAAATCAGATACAAGTCACTATTTAAGTTTGGCGGTAACTCTGTGAACCTAGTACTAGGTACTTGTCACACCTAATACTAATTTTAGATTCGTGTTGAAAACGTCGCTTGTTAAGCAAATTCCCGCAAGTAAAAGTAGCCATATTGGTAAAATAAATATTTAGGAATGTCACATCAGCATAGCAGTCTTATTTTCAACAAGTAGGGAGGAGTGCAGTATAGCTAGATCATTTGGTAAGAAACTGAACAGGACTGAAGTGACAGGTATAGTAGTTCTCATTTTGTAGTATTCTGAAAATGGATGAAATACTCTCCAACAATCGGAAATAAACTGGTTGCATTGAATTTTAATTTATTTTGTGAAGTGAACGAAACTATCAGTATCTTAATGTGCTGATATCATAATTCAAGAATATTAGCCTTAGGATGAAATGAACCTGTTTCGCCCAACTATTTATACAAATTTTTAACTAATTTATAACCTGTCTGTCTTCTATTCGGGTACTATTCCTTTCTAACTAGAACACTAACACTAACATTTTCTTGTGCGTAGGTATAATTATGTCTTACTTCAACATTGGATAATTATTATCTAGCGGTATATTAAATAATGAGGTGTTTTCACTGTATGCAAATTTGCTTCTTTGATATTATTAAAATGAAGTACTCCAGACATTAAAGCACTTACCAATATTTAAACACCATTCTTTCATCTATCAATTTAAAATTTCAACAAATAAATAACAAAACTGAATAACTGAACGAGTAATATACAAAACGGGCTGTGACGTCATCGGTTCCATTGACATAACCTCAGCTTTTAGGTTTTTTAAGTTCATTGTCATTTTTAATGAGTAAATCCGCACTTCTCATTTGAAACTAGTATGGCTCCAAGCAAACATTTAAAAATTGACGCATATGATATCTCCATATTATTGATTACTAAAAATGGGTTGCTAATTGTAGGTTGGGTTTCCAACTTACAAAAATTGCCTTATTTTATTGGGAGAAGATATTTAAAACTTTATGAACATTATATTGAACTAGATTTTAGTTGAAAATACGAGAACCAAACGGAAATTTTCATAATAGTGACATATTGCCCGGAAATTTTTAAAAGATACGTATTTTTGAGGTTAGGCGTTTTGGGCGGCAACATTTTAATTCAAATTTAAAAATAATTTTTCTCTGATATTACACATCTGGTTGTGGAAATTCAAATGTTTTTAGTTATAATTAAGTAAGTATTACCTTCACAGTCAATGAAATTTTAAAATTTGTGAAAACACCGAATTGCTTGAAATAATTTTATCGCTTATTTCAAATTCCTGAAAAAACTATTTTGGCAGATAAACATGTGTCTCCACGATATAAACTATTTTAATTTATAAAAAACTGGGATTCATTGGCTACTTTAGAAAAATTATGCCATTGTATTAAGCATTTGCATTCAAAATTTAAACTCTAGATTCCCCAAAGGCGGTTGTAATAAAGACAAATTGCAAGTTACTTTTTTCTTTAGACATAAACGTACAATAATTTCTTATTAAGACTGACGTAAAGTTGCCAGAAAAAATGGGGCGAAATATTGGTATACTATATGTATTGCTCTCTTTGATCAATCGAAAATAACTAATTGATTATTATTTCTAGCCCTTATTAATGTTTTCTTACCAATTTGAAATTGATATGAGAACACTTTTCATTTGGTAAGTTTATCGAAAATTACGCAGAAAAATCAAAAATTTTTAAAAATTTTGTACTAATATTGGGAAAGAAATGTCAAAAGGGTTGAATAACCGTCAAAATAATTTAATTAAGGGTAGAAGGGTGGAAAATTATTTTTTTCTGACGCCTGTAACTGAAAATGTCATTATGTTAAACACATCGTCTCTAAAGAAACAACTCCGCCTCGGATCTGGATGAGACATCATAGAGAAAATTGTAAAGAAAACCCACAAATATAAAATAGTCACTAAGAAATAACCAATTATAGACCTGTAAACATCATTAACAATTTTGCAAAAATATTTGAAAAGAAAAATTGGTAACGTTTTTAGAAAAAAAAAAAATATTTTGTATGACAAACAGTTTGGCTTTAGATCACAGAAAACGCAGTATTTTAGCTAATCAATGAAGTAATAATAAATAATAATGAAAACAATAAATGTTCTGCAATGTTTTTGGACCTTGCCAAAGCGCTTGGTGCCATTTATAAAAGAAATTTATTATCTCGGTTAGGGGATTTTGGAGTTGGGGAGACATACTGAATTTGTTTAAAAATTACTCTTCCAATATGACACAGAAAGACAAAGACAAAATATACCAAGGTAATAGTGACTCATAAGTAATTTCAACTGGTGTTCCCCAAGGGATTGTACTGTGACCTGATTTGATTCTCATATATGTTAACGAACTTGCGGTTAATAATAAAAATGGTACCTAACGTAATATCTTGCGGATGACACTACTATAATTTTCCATGATCAAAGCTGCAACGACGTATATGAGAAAACATGAATGGGTCTTAAATCAGTCCAAAATTGGTTAAACTCAAACTTTTTAAGTTAATTAGTAAAATTAATATATGATTTCCTTCACTTCTAGAATAGATCAACCGCAATTAAAAAATCTATCCATACATGAAACAAAATGCAAAAATCTAAAAGATTCTGCAATTGCCCATATCTAGCAAAAGTACAATAAAATATCTAGGTGACGTCGTTGATGGAGTAAACACTCTAATTGCTAACACAATTAGAAGAATGTTCTATAAATTTTACTAGCTTCGGAATACTAAATAAAAAACTTTTCTTAATTCTTTGTACTGCTTTAGCTAAGTCTATCTTGAGATATACTGCATTATTTTCTGGGGTAAGTCTTTCAATAACACACTGAAAAACTTTACAGAATACTTTCAAAAAAGATAACTTATTTTCTACTGAAATGGTATATAACGAAGCTATTGTTTTTAACGTTAGACGTGTGTACTATTATAACTTTTCTATTTAAGTATCTAAACTTATGTACCAAACCAACGCAATATTATATAACTAGATATAACGCTAATGATTTTTTAAGTATCCCAAAATATAATAAACCTCATACGCAATGACAGATAATCTATTTCGGGCGTAAATTTTACTAAATCCTTCCTCCTAACATAAAACCTATAAAAAATCATCAAATATTCTAGAATTAAGGCAAAATTATTTATAATAGTAGATTATTATTCATCGAGCGTATAATGATGGCTATTACTCGTGAAAGTGATGTTTACGTCACGAGCCGAAGACGAGTGTCGTAAATTATCCAAGCGTGTAATAGCCATTATACGCGAGCTGAATAATATATTGTATCCACGATTACTGTATATTTTAACTGTTTTAATGGTTTAAAAGTAAAAAAATGAAGTTAATTTAAAGTAAAACTTTGTTTGATGTTTCAAACGTCAAACACAAAAACACTCACGAAAACATGGACTCTCCCTTGGAAGAAATGGACTCTCCCGTTCTTTATGAAAATTGCTAGTTCCTGATTGGTTAAAGATGCGTTAAACTAAAAACAGTTAGTTCCTGATTGGTCAAAGACGCGTTAAAATGAGATTATATTCATTATACGTTAGGTTGGAATAATGACTGTCATTATTTGTCAATTGTTAAGGTAGAATGCAATGATTATAAGATAGGCGTGAATAAAACTAGTATAGTGATATATTTGACAAAATTATAAAGGAACTAAGTGTTAATAATAATAAAAATCGTGTAATTCCACACATATGTAGTTAACTGCATACTTATTATACGTGTAAAAAAATGTCGGTGTCTTTGGCGGTGCAGTAAAGATCAAAGACGCCAACATTTTATACACGCATAATAAGTCTGTAGTCAACTATACCTTCATCCACATTTTAAAATCCAGTGAATCCATCTTCCATTATCCACGTTATTATTTGTGTTATTCATACGCACTAGAGACAACAGTCATTCGCAAGCCTTTCATGGTTTAAATAATTTTTCTCGTTTTGGTCTTAAATACATGTTATTTTACTAAACTTATATTCTTGTAATTCAAATATGTACTTATTGTTTTTAATATTCACACTAAATTAAATAGTTCATTCATTCATTCATTCATTCATTCATCTTATCGTGAAAAATTTAGAAAATACTTTACCGTTCTGTTTCCTTTCACTAGCATTTTTTTATTAAGGCACATTTGGCTCAATCTCAATCTCAATATCTCCGGAACATAAGTTGAGGTGTGTTCCTTTGCTTATGGCCTATTCTGTACAAAATTATATAATGATGGTATCGGAAACAAACGACTACAAATGGACATTTATGGTCTAGATCCATATCTTTCTACTAGAATAAATCTGTCTTCTTTAAAATTGAAATTTTTGAACTAGGCATATCAACCACGGAATTTTAAAAATATAGAAAACTCCAAGCTTGTAACATTCAACTTGAATAAGAACGATTTTGATTTAATTCTGTGAAGCTATGAATACAATATTTAATAATAACAGAAACCTTTAGTTATTATTTATTTCGGCAACACTTTGGGTCTAGTAAACTGGAACAACTGCAGATACTAACTAGAATGACGTCCCAACAGACAGGTAGGATGCAGAAGACCAATTGACTGGCTCTTTTTACCGAACCCCATTAGATTACTTTGTTTGAATCCAACTAAAATCAATGTTTATGTAACTCTGCCTGCGTGCTTGGCAGATCTAAAAGAATGACTAGTCCGTGAGCATCAACGAATAGATAAATGTCACCAGGAACTCCTTATGTGTATGAAATGAATTTGAAAATTTTTTGTTAATATAGTACCTAGTCAAAAATATGTAAAATATAGCAATAATCTCATATGTAAGGATAATTTTTCTTAGCAGGTTATTATTGTAGCAAAAGGTATCGTCTTCAGTTTCTTTATGGTCCGAACACTTGCTTTTACCCTCAAGGGGTGAAAATCGCCCCTAAATTTAAATATTTAATATTTGAAAAATTATAACTGAATTATTTATTATTAAAACGTAGGATATTTATGTTTTTGGAATCGCTGATTACGATTCTGAAGTCAAAGTTAAAAAATTCAAAATAGCGGCTCCAATATAGCGAATGGACATTTTTTCTAAAGCAAGTGTTTTAAACGGACAAAAAATGAGCATCTTGGCGATGCCATATATTAACGAAAAACAGCACTTTCGAAAAAAAAATTTTGATTACTGGACAATTACAATAACAAAATGGTGACATTTTGTTAAAACAAATGTGAACATGTACATTGTCTCGGCCATATAATACAAAAACAAACAAAGGTCATTTTAAAGCTTCATTAATTATCTTTAATTCTGTCTATTAGAATTTTTGATATTCAACATTTAAATTAAATACTTCATCCTACAAGCTTTCGGATGTCATTTATCAACTTAAATATCTCCGAAACTATTAATCGTATATAAATATCTAAATAAAAAAAAATCATTTTCAGTATATAAGCCTTTTTTTGATATCCCCCAGTTTTTCGATAAAAAACTAATATTTATTTAGATATTTTCAAACAAACAAAAATTTCACGTTTTTTCGAAAATCCATTTATATCAAATGCAATTTTTTCTAAAGCAAGTGCTATAAACGGACGAAATATTTTGAGCATCTAGGTCATACTATATGAGAATATATTTTTGTACTTACTGACTTAAAATGTTTTCTTAACCGCTTCTCAAGTCACCGAAGGAACTCCTTGAAAATCCAGAATGGTTTTGTATTAGGTGAAGAGAAACGAGGCCCTACAGCTTATAGTGGAGTCCGAACCACTTCTTGGGGATAATTTTATAATTAAAATTATTTCGCGATGTGCAGGGATTGAACCTGCTTCGCTAGGTACGCCAGTATGCAAGCTAGACGCGCTAAACGACTGAGCTACCGTCCCCTTACTGACTGCTTATATTAACAAAATGGCGGCGTTTTTATTAAAAAATTTGAAGCACATTTTTTCTGCCATAACTTCTTTGGTTTTTATGCTACAGAAATAGTAATAAAAAAGTCATTTGAAATCCTAATTAATAATCTTCAATTTTAGTCATTAACATTTTTTATGTATGTCACAAAGTTTCTGAGGTATTTAACATTTAAACAAAATAATTCGTCTTATATCGCCATCTTTATACTTCCAGATCTCCGAAATCATTAATTCTACAGAAATTAGAAAAAATACATTCATCCTTAATTTAGTAGCTTTCTAATTTGTCTCTAGCATGTTTTCATTCAATGTAATATTTGAAATACCTTTTTTTTTCAAGCTAAAATTCTAATATTCAAGCCGTTATAATATAAACATCAACAATTTATATGAAAAATTGCATAGAACCCATTCCACTCAAAATTTGATTTTCTTTCAGCTCCAACGTTTTTGTTTTTTTTTTTCTTTAGTTGCCCCCACTAAAAAGGGGTGACATCCACCCCCTATAAATTAGCGAGCCCCTGCATAATATAGAAACTTTTTTTGATGCATTTACTATTATGAACGAGATCTAATTCATATGACATTATTCCGAAGTTAAAACCTCTACTTACTATACTATCAGCTAGTTTCGCAATCGTTGGTTAACTAATGGTTGAACTTTGATCAATAGTTTATTATAAGAATCTGTGACATTAAGAGCCAGTTTTACAATTGTTGGATAACTAATAGGTAGGATTTGACCAATTATTTAGTACTATGAAGGTAAGAATGGCTGGTAAAGTTGTGTTTACTAATAATTATAACTTTCAGCTTCTGGTTAGTCAACCAAAAAGATAACCAACGATTATGAATCTCGCTGTATGTGTTGTTGCTTGTTGTGATTGATATTTTTCATTTTGAACAGGTAAGTCATTTGTGTTTTGTATTGACATGATGAAGATTTTTTATTTTCTGAAAATAAGCACTCAAACAATTTGTGAATAGTTCAATGCATTTAGATGAAGAAACTGCGTTATTACGGAAATATTTAGAACTCAAAAGGTTTGAATGGAATTCAAAAAAAAATTGTATGTGGAAATAATTGTTTATGGAACTTCAATAACGTAATATTTTTTTAAATCATCTACCATAAAACCCATAAAACGACATCCCACATCGGTAGTGGAGTGGGGGTAGTGATAGGGGGGTGATAGTGGGGATTGATGAAGTAAAAAAAAATATCTTGAGGTCTTTGGTTTTTGTACACACACTAAATCACAACTTTTTTTTCACCCCCTTGTATAATGGGGTGGGGGTAGTAATGGGGGTGGCTGATGCCAATATTTTTTTTTTGAGATATTAGCTTCTCTTGTATATACTAAATATCAATTTTATGGACTCTTACCTGCTTGATTTACCTATTTACCCCCTTTTACCCCAATTTACCCCCCCAACCTTTCAACGGAATAAGATGAAAATAATCTAGTTCCGGATCTCGTTAAAATACATAGGTGTACCAAATTTCAAGTCAATATCTTAAACGGTTCCAAAGTAATCGAGCGCACAAAAAAGTTACAGACAGACCGACAGATAGAACGACAGACAGAATTTATTTTTTTTTTGCTCAAAGGACATGGCACAATTTTAAGGTATTTTGGCCCTCAGTAGAAAATGTTGAAATTTTAATATATTATTATAGTCTATATTAAAGGAAGTAATTTTATCATTGAAAGAAAGTTCTAATTGTACAGAGTGTATCTGAAAAGTTAAGTTAAAAATAATGATTTTAAGATATTGGATATTTATTACTGGCATCAGAAATAAAAACTAATAACTATTTCAATCATTTATTTTCACTATACAACGTGTAGTACCGATTAAAACATGTATAGTTGATATACCATACAGTGTTCCAAAAATATTATCGTCATAGGTTTTTAGTATTCTTATAAGAGAGAAAAATGAAATTCATTTTAATTACTATTTAATTAGTGGTATTTAGTTGGATTTGGGTCTTATCTATTTATGTGTGTTATGTTATGTTTAGACAAAAATTATACAAGAAATAAAATACTAACTTCTATTACATCATACAGTGTTTTAAAAAATTTTTGTCGTTACTATACCTACTTCCACTTGATGTGGAAGTAAAATAACTAATTTAAAGGTTTACCCATTAAAAAAGGTGTGCAAATTTGTGCAATCAAGTTCTTGGAAGAAACTCAAAAAAACCGATACTTTATCAAACTATTTTGAAACTATGATATCTCAAATAATTCAAATGACAAAATTCGTACAGGTCATGAAGTCAATTAAGAAAGAACAATAAGGATAACAACTGTTTAATTAAAATAAGCAATAGGAGACCTCGCAGTTTTCTTATGGGAAATGAGATTGATCCGATTTAGTTGAAACTGCGCGTAGTTCAAATGATCAAAAATTATCTTGTCAAAATTCGATTCTTTGGTCAGCTTTGCCACTATGGGAGCCGAAAAGTCAATGGTATGGTTGATATGGAATTGGTTTTGAGAAGAAAATGACTTTAAATTTTTTTTTTTGCTTTTAGAGTTTAGATTTACAAAACATATGCCGACAAGACGCCCGCTGTCTGTTTGGGGCAAAATCTTAAAAAAAAAACAAACACTAATTTTTAACTTTTTTTGCAGTTTTCTCTCAGAAAACGTAAACGTTATTTTCTTTTAATGGGTTTTTGAAATGGGTTTCGCAGGCTGGGCTGAAATTATGCTAATTTGTTGATCAATTACTCTAAAAAAACACACCACAAAACCAAAAAACCACCGCAAACACCAAAACACTTGAATACTACTACTCGACGCGAGTGTCGCCAACCATATTGGTATCATTTGGAGACGATTAAAACAAAAATCACCACAAAATTTTACTTATACTAAAATAATGTCATGGTTGAACGCACTTTATCAATTTTGGCTTAAGGAACATATGCCTCATCTGTGCACGTAACAAGCAACCGCGTATGACCGTCAGATGTGCTATACAGCAAACGGTGACCAATTAAAATAAATTGATGGACCACAATACGATGGAAAAACGTTACGAAAAGAAGAAAAGATTTATATACACACTCTTGTGTAAAATTTGCTGCTCTTTCTTTTTGTCCTCTTATCATTCTAAGAAAAAAACAAACTGACAAAGTTACTTACAGAGAACTATATTTGTTTATCTACTTTGTCAAATAAAAAAAAATGGCACACAGATTAATTCGGTAAACTTTTCGGATTATCATTTCTACCATTTTTGAGAATATCCTCTCAAATTTTCAGCGAGTCAGAATTTCCGAAGAAAAAATCTAAGTGTTGAACTATAAGCATTTAACATTTCTTTCAGTGGACTTTCTAATGACTGCTAGAAATTTTTAAATCTAGAAAGTCGGTGTGGATGTTTGTAAGAGGGATTTTTATGAATATAGTAAGTATTTAGAATGTAAAATATGTGAGGTCGAACTTTTCGCGTGAACACATATCATATTTAAAACCGCTGCCTAAGGAATCGCTACTTCCACATCCAAGTTTCCTATCCACGTCTAACGAAAGAAACTGGCACTCCACTATGTGGAAATAATTGTTCATAAAACTTTAATAACATAATATTTGAAATTGTCTACCCACAAAACCCATAAAACGATATGTCACATAGGTGGTAGTGGAAGTGGGTAATGAGAGTGATAGTGGGGTGGCCGGTGCTAAAATATTTTTGAGATATTGGCTTCTCGTACATACACTAAATCCCAATTTTATGGAGTCTTACTTGCTTGCTTTACCTATTTACCCCATTTACTTCCTCCGATTCCTGGAATAAAACCAAAATATAATCTAGTTCCAGATCTCGTTATAATACATACAGTTTCAAGTCAGTATCATAGACGGTTCCAGAGTAATCGTGTGCACAAAAAGAAAGTTACAGACTGACTGACCGACAGAAATTTTTCATGACATTCGAAGCGTATTTGAATAATACAAATTTTCAAAATTTTTTTTACGATTACTATACTTTTCCAGTCTACTTTCATTAATTTCTACTACGTGAATGTGGAAATAATTGAATAAATCAATCAAAAGAATTACTTAAAAAAAGTGTTATGTAATAATTTAATTTAGTTTGAAAATAAATATCATTATCATTTTTACACCCAACTGATGCGATATAATATTATTGTGTACAAAAACTAATATTTCATATAAATAAAAAAACAAGTTAGGCAGAAGAGTCCCTAAAATTATTAATATTACAATGCTGCTATAAAAGACGTTTTCTTTCTTCTGCATAAATTTCGTTTCGAACTACATTAGGAGAAATGTGGCATATATAAACGTCGAGTCAGCATTTTGGAGACATAAGGAATAATGATTCGTCATTCCATTGTTTTCTAAATTCATGCAAGACTTCTATCAAACGAGATGTCGTAGAATTCAATTATTCACCCTTAAACTAAAACAAATATTTGATTCATCTCAAAGTTCCCAGGAAATATGCATCTATTGAACAAATTTGATCAGATTGAAGAGAAGTATTTTCCCACAAATAAAATGTAACCTCTATCGAATCCAAAACCGCACATATCTGAAAGGTCAATATAATTTTATTATGTCCGGAAAGCTTTCAGTTATTTTAAGGTCAATTTCTCCGCCGAGACATTGTATTTTATGTGTTCGAAGACCGGGACATTCCAGAGAACTCATCGTGCATTTTCTGGAATGGACACCATAAAAGGCCTTATTCATAAATTACCCGCAAACTCCCTAAAAGTAAACTTTATTAATATATGTAGGTCAACTATTTTTACAAAGCAAACACGATAAATATTTCTTTTTCATAAACCAACTCGGTAGTAAAGTATTGTAGTAAGGATATATCAGGTTAAGAAATAAATAATACAATTATTTAAAATTATCATCATAGTTATTTTTTAAAAAGAATTTTTTTACAATATTATACTATTTTTTATTACTTTAAGTGCATTTGCTAAATGTGAAATCTATTTATCAAATTAATAGCTTAAAAAACTAAAAAAACATGCTTTTATAAATACTGCACTAAAAAGCAAAAAATAATCATCGAACCTGTTCCCTCTGTCTACCCCGTAAGGGCCTTAATCGTAATGGTTTGTAATTAAGTATAATATTTGAGTATATAAGCGTGGGGCGCTTTTCGAACGCTATTTCGAATAGGATCGATAATTAAAACGCTGAAGACATTATTAGATTAAATGAAAAGCACCCCACGTTTTTATACGGGGTAAACAACAGGTTCGATGATTATTTTTTGCTTTTTAGTGCAGTATTTATAAAAGCATGTTTTTTTAGTTTTTTAAGCTATTAATTTATTTTCTTACTTATTAGTCTTATATTTAAGGAGAGAATTTTGGCACTTTCGAAAAAATAAACAATTTGTTTTTGCACCGGATAATTGTAATTTGCAACCTCGAGAATCCACAGATACCGACTTTCAGTTGAATCCGACGATAATTGAAAAAACTTATCCGCCATGTTGACGCCGATATTTTTAATTTTTAAGTTTTGATCACAAATTTGTTTTCTACTTATCAGGCCCTTTCTTTTGATACCCATATCAAGGGGGTTGTAAAGAAAATGATAATCTGCCATTTTGGGGAAGGTGGCCATTTTGAACATATAATATTGGACCAGAGAATTATAATCCGCAACCTCGATAACCCTCAGATATCGATTTTCAGTCGAGTCCGACGATAATTGATAAATCCTATCCGCCATGTTGACGCCGCCATTTTGAATTTTTAAGTTTTGATCACATATTTGTTTTCTAATTATCAAGCCCTTTCTTTCGATACCCATACCAAGACGGTTATAAAGAAAATGATCATTTGCCATCTTGAGGCGGCGGCCATTTTGAACATATTATAATAATATTGAGTGTAGTATACCGGGCGACACAGGGGAGATATGTAACACCCCGTAGCATGTTTATTTAAAAAGATATTATTTTGAAATTTGGTAAACCTATATAATGTGTGATTGTCCTTTTCTTAGTACAAACAAGAAATTTTTTCCACTTCCGGTTTCACCGGAAGTGACATCTACTTTGTTATTTTAAACGGCACCCTGTATATATTTTTTTTCCTGTCTGGTTCTCCTTAAATTCCTCTTTTCAATTATGTATAGCAAGGTGGCATTCATTTTTAAAAACCATTTTATTGCATTAAGTCAAGTTGGCTATGGTATGAAATGTAGCGGTAGTTAATGCTTAGTGTGCGGCAATATAAAAAGAACCGTGGTACACAATTTTGTGTTTCATATTTGTTTTGTTCTAATCAGTAGCCGAAGAGACTTTGTACAATTTTTATATTAAAGAAAAATCTCTAGACTAAATCCACGAAATCACAAAAACTAACATAGAAACACTAATTTTAAATTTTATCCATTTGTAAAATATTTATTCATATTTCACTTTTACCAATTAGATGGCCCCCGAGGTGTCCGGATTTTACGCCACTTGATTTTTTCATATGGGTCCATCTCAAGAAAATGGTTTATAAAACTCTACTGCAAAATAGAGAAGACTTAAAAATGAAAGTTAGGTTAGCAATAAATTAGTTTACTGAATTGCAGTTAGAAAATGTACTTAGAGGTACTGGTTACAAGAACTCGACGCTGCAGGGAAAATAATGGCCAGCATTTTGAGATTCTTCGAAAACAATTTTATTTAAAAGCAAGCAAAATCAGACACAACAATGAATTGTATTGGGTAAAAATGAAAGATGCATAAATATTTTACAAATGGGTCAAATTTAAAATTAGTGTTTCTATCTTAGTTTTTATGATTTCGGGGATTTAGTCTAGAGATTTTTATTTAATATAAAAATTCTACAAAGTCTCTTCGGCTACTGATTGGAACAAAACAAATATGAAACACAAAATTGTGTACCAGGGTTCTTTTGATATCGCAGCACATTAAGCATTAATTACCGCCACATTTCATTCCATAGCCAACTTGACTTAGTGCAATAAAATGGTTTTCAGCAGTCATTTTAAAAACGAATGTCATCTTGGTATACATAGTTGAAAGGAGATATTTAAGTAGAATCAGATAAGAAAAAAATATATACAGGGTGCTATTTAAAATAATGAAGTAGATGTCACTTCCGGTGAAACCGGAAGTGGAAAAAATTTCTTGTTTATACCAGAAAAAGGACAATCACGCATTATATAAGCCTACCAAATTTCAAAATAATATCTTTTTAAATAAACATGATACGGGGTGTTACATATCTCCTGTGTCACCCGGTATTGCGTTGTCATCAAAGCTACTACTACGGGAGCCCTCCCTAAGTGCCCGTGCACCCCCCCCCGATCCTTGGGGACAATGTTTTTCATAAAGATTAAAGCCTAGGGAACAATTTAAGACGTCCTAAAAAAAAAATTGGCTGCACTTTCAAAATGGCGTGGTTTTTGTCATTTAACACAAAAACTAAAAAAGATGAAGAAAAACTTTCTGCACAAAAAACAAAGTGCATAAAATTTTCTACAATTCTGTTCCTATACAATATTGGAGTTACCATTTTCCAGATAAATGATTCAGCTCTTAAAATAAAATATGAAATTCAATATAAAACGTAATACTACGGGAGCCCACCTTAACAGTCCGTGCACCTCCCCAATCCTTGGGGCCAATGTTTTTCATAAAGATTAAAGTCCAAGGAACAATTTAAGACATGTCCTAAAAAAAACTGGCTGTACTTTCAAAATGGCGTCCGTTTAAAAAAAAAATGCAAATATTGATTTTGTCATTTACCACAAAAACTAAAAAAGATGGACAAAAACTTTCTGCACAAAAAACAAAGTGCATAAAATTTTCTATAATTTTGTTCCTATACAATATTTGGATAGGAGTTACCATTTTCCAGATAAATGATTCAGCTCTTAAAATAAAGTATAAAATTCAATATAAAACGTAATACTACGGGAGCTCACCCTAACAGTCCGTGCACCTCCCCAATACTTGGGGACAATGTTTTTCATAAAGATTAAAGTCTAAGGAACAATTTAAGACACGTCCTAAAAAAAAAACTGGCTGTACTTTCAAAATGGCGTCCGTTTAAAAAAAATGCAAATATTGTTTTCGTCATTTACCGCAAAAACTAAAAAAGATAGAGAAAAACTTTCTGCACAAAAAACAAAGTGCAAACAATTTTCTATAATTTTGTTCCTATACAATATTTGTATATCCAGATATCATTGTTACCGTTTTCGAGATACATGTCTGCAAATTACAATATTATTATTATTTTTTTCAGTTTATTTTATTTGTTTGTCATGTTAATAATATAAAGTTATATTATACGCCTTACAATAATTGTCACAGGTATTTCCTCTAAGTGATTTACCAATATATGAATTTCCATGTTTTCTTAATTTTGGACTCATTTATCTGGAAAATGGTAACTCCTGTCGAAATATTGTATAGGGACAAAATTGTAGAAAATTTTATGCACGTTGTTTTTTGTGGAAAAAGTTTTTGTCCATCTTTTTTAGTTTTTGTGTTAAATGACAAAAACAACATTGGCAACAGTTTTTTTTTTAACATATGGCCGCCATTTTGAAAGTACAGCCAGTTTTTTTTTAGAACATGTCTTAAATTGTTCCTTGGGCTCTAATCTTTATGAAAAACATTGTCCCCAAGTATCGGGCGGGGGGTGCACGTACACCTAGGGAGGGCTCCCCGACTATACAGACAATTACCACATTTCATGATGGTACAGTTAGAATTGGGTGAAATTCCTTAAACCTTCTAGTGAAAAATATCAATAATGATTCTGTTATTTTTTTTTAATTTTTCCTAAACTTTTATTAACGTTTGTTAGTACGTTATATTTTTTCTTGAAACCTAAAAGATGATAAAAACTTGTCAATTAAGCCTTACAATACAGTCAATCAGTCATTTGACCTGTGAATAATTCCTACAAGAAATTTTTTGCTTGGATAATGTAGGAGCGGTTGCCACAATCATGAATTGGTTTCCACAAAAATATCGCTACGGCTACCGGTTGGAAAAAATGATGGTGAAAATAGGTTTTTCTCGAGTATCTCCTTCCTGTTAGTTCTACCCTAAAATTAGACATTACCAATATTGTAGAAAATGAAGAAAACTACAACTTTTAGTTAAATTGTTTTTCTCCATTGTTAATATTTTACTATTTACAACCATCAGAATGGTGAAAATTTTTGCTTCGCTGCAGATTTTGGCAATTATCTGTCCTCATTGCTCCTAAGTATAGTATAACTAATTACTTAGTTATACGTTAGTTTCTTGAATTTCACAAAAATATCTGTTTTGTTGTTTCGATGTTATTAACACTCATTAATTTTTCATAATCCATAAAATGTAGTTGTAGTAGTGTTATTTATTTACCAGAATAAATTTTTTCCGAATTTTTTTGAATTTTTACTGACCTATCACACAATACTTTTCTAGTACATTGCATTTACGATTTGAACATTTATGCTTCACTGCAATTTTATCAATTATTTATGTCCCCATTGCCTCGTAGTAATTAAACGTAGTAATTAGTTACTATCAATATTGTGGATCATAAAATTTCCCAGAGCTTTTGTTTGAATAATTTTCTTCCACTACCAATTGTTTACAAATTACAGCAGCTCGAAATTCTGAAAAACTATTTTTGAAATTTCGAACTGCTGTAATTTTAAAATAGTTTACCATGCAAGAATATTGTTTAAGGAAAAGTATCGGGAAGTTTTATAATCTACACTATTCATAATAACTAATTACCTACTAGATAAGGGCAACTGGGAAGAAAATAATTGCAAAAACCTACAGTGAAGCACAAATTTTCACCATTCTGACGGCTGCAAATCGTAAAATATTAATAATAGAGAAAAATAGTTTCGATAGGGCAAAAGGACTTCGGTCGATATCCCTTTGGATCTTTACAATAAAGAACATATTTATTCATTATTCATTCATTAGCTAGTAATTAATAAGCATTTTATTTCAAAGAGTAAATATTAGCATAGGCGTCTTTTTTACTTTTAATAACTAAAATGACGTCAAAAAATGAAAAGACAAGATGGTCTATCAAAAATGTTAAATTCGTTAAATTAAAAAAAAAAATTGTGCGGAAGATAAGTGATTATACATATTCAATCAATAATGTTAAATTTATGTAAAAAACTTATTTTGGGTACTTAGCTTTCAATAAATGTGTAATTAGAAATAAAATATGGTATTTTAAATACTAGATAGAGCTATGGGACCTCTAAAAGAATTATTCTTCTTTGTTATATCTGACAGGTAAACAAATATTTCCTGTCAGTTTTTGCATTAAAGAAATATGTTATCATTATTTTCTAATAGTAATTTTGGTTCGAATAATTTATGTACAGGATTATTCATTATGTATTCCGCCTCCCCCGCCCTTTTTATTACTGTTATTATTGGAAATAAAAAAAGTTTAGTATTAAAGTTGTAGGGCTGTATATATATATATATTTTTAAATACAATTAAAGAAATGATTGCTTGCATTAGATTCATCAACAATTAAAATTGTTCAAAATGGTCACAATTATTTTAAATACAAACTTAAAAACTTAGCACTACAATCCTTCGCTGAACTTATTATTTCTTTTACCTAAATATAAAATATTCCACAAAAAACATCAAGTTTTTATATTCTGACTACTACCTCAAGCATGTTTTTATTTACTTATTTTTCCTGCATAGACACGAGAACATTAATAATATCTTTATAACCTGAGTTCCTATTAGTTATTTTAAGTTTAACATATAACATAACTCAAGGAAGTGCATTTAGGCTTAATAGAAAAAATGTCATGTCAAACATAAGGAATGTCTTGAGATCTCTTGGCTTACGACCAGGCGTTTGTTACGCTTTTGTTTTTGAAAATATTTAATGTAAACTATAAATGAGATAAACGAAGTAAATTTCCTTACATTGTAACACTTTTAAGATCGATAAATTAGTTAATGATTAATGGTGTTAGGCTCGTGACCACGAGGTCTCAGGTTCGAATCCTGGTCAGGGTATCGATGTTTAGTGGCGTTTTTTACGTGTTGCCGAGACGCTAGCGGTAGACTAGATCGCGGTTGTGTGATAGACAACACGGCTATGAGTTCGGTTCTCAGCTGCGACAGATGGCAATGTCGCAGGGAGTGGTTGCTGTGTTGTATCTGTATGTGTGTGTGTATGTCCTGGTTGAGTGGTGGAATAGCATTAGCTAAACTGCGCCAGGACGTTAATGTAAATAAGGCATAAAAATAATACATTATATGTCCCTTAACCAGAATTAGAAATCTATCAATGTAGTAGAGTGGTGAAAACTGAAAATTGCACTGGCTTCCCCATTGCTAACATTTAAATGTAGAGTTTCAAAAGATAAATACAGTTTTTTTCTAAAAACGACGATTTTAAGGGCCTGTACGTTGAAACAGAAAACAATAACAAAACGAAATATGCTTCAAGTTTTGCAATAGATATTTTTTACACAGAACCCTCCATTTTCACACAAATTGAGTTTGTTGAGCGCTCGAGTGAGTTTGACTAGAGTTGCGGTTTAATGCACATGAAAGTGCGCTTATTATTTTTCACATTACTCGGGTAATTTGGAGTCAAATTAAACAATCAAGAAGCCCCTTTGAGATAAATAATCCACATAACAAGTCCACAATTTTCTTCCTTTATTTCCAGACTAAAGAGTGTATGTATATAATAATGATTAAAAATGGCTCGTCTTTTCAAATTTAAATAGCTGCAATATTGTTTAGAAACACCCGATCGATACGTACCAAGAAGAAAATTCAAAATTCAATTAAGATTAATTAACCGATATTCCTAAAATATGCATTTTTCAAGATATTTGACACAAAAATTCAGAATTATGGAAAATCACCCAAAATTTTCCAACAGAAATGATTTACAAACAAGTGCAGCAAAAAATTAAACGGTAAAAAGAAAATACGTTCACTAACACAATGATATGAGAATTTTTTCTCTACGAGCGATATTTACGATTTTAGAAATGTGCCGATCAAATACAATATACCGTTCGTTTTTGCGAAGAGTATAATAATAAAATTAGTATGCGTATTGCGTATGTCCGCGGATGGGGTTTACAATAGGTGTAATGACTAAAATTTTTAACTTTTCGAGAAAATCTTATCCTTTATAAAAGTTTTTGCTTATCTAAAAAATAGTAATGGCGTTGAGAAAAATTATATTTTTTATACGGGGTACTTATAAACTACAAAAACTTAAAATTGCGTAGGAGTAAACTGGTTATATTTTATATTTTGGATCAAAATGTGAAATAAAAAACAGCTGTTTCATATTGTAGTTTCTGTCCAAATTCAAAATTTCATGTGAATATTGTAATGTTTCGAAATAAGTGAATTTTTAGTAAAATACTTACGTTTTTTTTTCAAATTTCTATTTAGCTAATTGCATTCGAACAAGGCGAGTAAATATGAGATAAACAATTCCGAATTTATAAAAGCAAATACATATTTGAATGTCATAACTTTACTAAATATCACAATTCAAAAATTCTTCTTCCAAATTGAACGCATGTTTTCAATCGTTTCCGAATGATGTGAAAACTACTTGTAATTTCCTCAATGGAAAATGATTGCACAGCTGCCGAAATGCGCTGCTTTAGAATTTCGACGTTGCTGTCTATGGGATGTAAGTAGGTACTTAAGTAATTTTTTTTAGACGCCCCAGAAAAATGTATCCGCAATTGTCAAATTGAACTTCTTAAGGGCCATAAAACTGGACCAATCCACCGTTGTTCAAATTTGCTGTTAAGCCAATCCCGTACGACGTAGGCATAATGTGCCGTACATCCATCCTGTTGAAAATACATTCTATTATGATATTCCAACGGCAAGTCGTCTAACTGGTCAAAGAAGAATGTATTAAGCATATGTAAACAAGCTAAAAACGTACTCTTCGCCAATTTACTGAGCTTTTTATATAATTGTTACACTTCTATAGGATACTCTTCGCAGTTTTCTTGTACATAATGTTAGTTTTTGGACATCCTAAATTTTGGGATACCATCTTTGTTGTGAAAAAAATTATATAAAAAAAAATGAAAAAAAAATATCCAACCTGTGTGGGATTCGAACACACGATCTTTCAATTTCAAGGCAAAAATTTATGGAGATAACATGTCGCAAGATTTCATTTAAGTACAAGCGCCAAAAATTAAGAGATTTTTTTTAAATTAAATACTTAATTAATAACTTTTTTATTTACTGATCGACTTTCTTCCAAAATAATAGGCTTCTTCCTCTAGCTAACACTAACTTAATTTCCAAATTTCAATACAATCGGACTTTTCTTTCTTAAGTTATCGTGCTTACAAGGAACGTGACGGACGGACAGACGGACAGACGGGGACAGACGGACAGACGGACAGACGGACAGACGGACAGACGGACAGACGGACAGACGGACAGACGGACGAACATTTTGAAAGTTGTTCAGAATTCGTTCACTAACACAATGATATGAATTTTTTTTTTCTACGAGCGATATTTCCGGTTTTAGAAATGTGCCGATCAAATGCAATATACTCTTTCGTTTTTGCGAAGAGTATAATAAGAATTACTACAGCACATATTTTCAACAATTATGCCATGATACGAAATAGGGCACCAGACATTAACTTTTCTTAAATATTGCCTTCCAGTAAAAATTCTAAATACTCCAATACCTAACATGTTGTGAAGCTACAATGCTATTGTTGAAACTATTTGTTGATAACGTTGACTCGTCAGAGAACATGATAAATTTATAAAACTTGTCAGTTAAAATTTCATTTCCAACCCATAAACAGAAATCTAGTCATTTTGTTTCATCTCCTCCTTCTAAGGTATGGCTAAAATGAGGTTTGTATGGAAATATTTTATTCTCTTTCAAAATTTAAAAAATATATATTTTAATAAAATTCACTTATTTCGAAACATTGCAATATTCAAATAAAAATTTGCATTTGAATAGACCATATAATTCGAAACAACTTTTTTATTTCACATTTTATGAGAAAATTAAAAATATAAAGAGTTTACTCTTAAGAGATTTTAAGTTTTTGTAATTTTTGACCACCCCATACAAAAAATATAACTTTTCTCAACGTCATTACTATTTTTTAGGTAACCAAAAACTTTTATAAAGAATAACATTTTCTCGAAAAGTTAAAAATTTTATCCCTTACACCTATTGTAAACCCCATCCGCGGACATACTGTATATCGCTGAAGTGTCAGAAAACGAATCTGTTTCCTTTTTCTTACACCCTTTTATTTAAATCTGATAATCTCGACGGGTGATTTACTTCATGATTATTAGATTCATGACGTTTAAATCTGTTTAGTAAAAATTGTATTTCCAGCGTAATATAAAATATTACTGAAAAATTGGGGTACAGGAAAATAGAGCGATAACTAATTTGTATTATCTTCTTTAATTTATTTATGAACAGACGCATACTTAATGCAAACAACTTTTCAATTGAACCGATATTGAAAGGATCACGCTAACAAAATATCACTTAGAGATTGAAGAAGCTGATATCAAGTAAACGTTGTAATCTGTCTGTAAAGTACTGAATTCAGTAATTTAAGTAGAATTTCAGTTATATAACTGATGTGAAGTTATTGGAAATTGGTGCAATATCATAAAATCTAGAAGCTCTTTCTAGTATAGGAATCGAAAGGTACTTAAACGTGACATCTGAATTAGATAAAAGTGTCTTTATCTCTTGAAAAAGTTGTAATTTTATACCTTGCAAATACTTTATAAAAATAACTGCTAGAACATAAATAACATTATTACGTCACTTAGTTCAGGCTAAAGTGATATTTTATATAAATAAATCTGTAAAGTATTTTTATAATTTCATTTTTTATTACATTATTCGATATTTTTGGGTTGTGTTTTATATATTTACTAGCTGACCCAGCAAACGTTGTTTTGCCATATAAATTATAAATTTTTGTCCAAAAAATAAAAAGAAAATTTCTGGATAGGGCCACCCTCATCCCCTAGGGGAATAAAAAATAGCCTACGACCTATTCCCAGATCTACCAAATATACACCAAAAATTTCATAAAATTGGTCAAGCCGTTTCGGAGGAGTTCGATAAGAAACACTGTGACACGAGATTTTTATATATTAGATTTAATGATGACAAAGCTAGAAATACTTATTTATGTAACAAGTTGCAACGTGATTGCATTTGTCGCACTAGATGTGAAAGTCAACACAACTAGCAAAAATTATGCAAAGCGATACGTACAGGGTGGACCAAATTCTATGGGATTTGAGGTTTTCTCTAAAACTATTTCAGATAGACAAAAACCAATATAGATGTCCTGAGCTCGATTTTCAAGAAACAAATAATGGAGCAAACCGCAATCGTCTATCTTTTCTCACTACCGAGGTATAGAGCGTTTTTGGAAAATTGGCACTTTTGGATGACTTCTAAATCTCAATTACCAAGTGTCAAATCGAAAATCGAGTAACACGTTCTTAAGGCACTTTTTGAGTAGAATTCGTTCCTGATAAGAAAATTATGCATGCCTCAGTTGTCGAGATATAGATAAGTATAACTTTTATTTTTTTAAATGGAACACCCTGTAAGTTATTTCATCATTTGATCACGACTTAAATTAGCTATTCAACAATATATCATACTAGATAAAGTGGTTGATTTTCAAAAAAATTAATATATTTGTGAGGAGGCCATGGAAGACTATTAACAACAACATTAGTTCTTATAATATAAAATAATTTTCCAAAAACAGAAAAAACTAAACTACAATAAATATTCGAATTGTCTTCAATTGACATCTATGCATATTTATCACATTTCTAATATTTATTGAGAAGACCATGGTAGAAAAAAAGAAAATCGAAATAATCGTTAATGTCAAAAATTCATTTGTGAGTTAATTGTGAGTGAGCACTGTTAAAAATGGTTCAGTTTGTTAATGGTGAAAAATATGATATGATTAAGTGTTTTATAAAATGCGGAGAAGATTCAACTTTCCCTTCCGAGCTTTATTTCAATAGGTAAGGTAAGGTAAGGAGTTATAGTTTGTGCCAGGAGTGCCGCCTAAATAAGGCATATCCAGAAAAGTGACAGCCAGCCATAAAAATATTCAAAAGACTACAACAAAATTTAAAAGAGTGAATCATTTGTAAAACTTCGAGCAAAAATATATAATAAAGCAGGTAGAGACGCTGTAGAAAATATTGTTTTAGAAACTGTAAGAGAAAATCCTAATATATCATTTCGCGAAATACAGGAAAATTTAGAAATCCCAAAAACAACTGCGTTGCGTTGCTTAAAAAAAGAAATTCAAACCCTACAAAATTAGGATTAGTCACCTTCTATACCCAAACGACTTTCAAAGGCGTCTCGATTTTTGCCAGTGGTCTTTGCGTCAGTGCAATGAAATGTTGGGATTTGAAGGAACAATAATATGGACAGACGAGGCCCATATAAGCAGTGCCGAAATTTTTAATCGTCTTAATAACCACTATTGTCAAGAACGATTTGGATTTAGTGTATGGTGTGGTTTTATTGGATACCAAATAATAGGTCCTCATTTTTTTCGTACCTTGAATACCGAAAATTTTGTTAACATTCTACGACAAGAAATAGAGACCTTTGTAAGACAATTTCAATGATTTATTAACAACATGATTTATTAACAACATGATGGTGCCCCCAGGTCATAAGTCAAATGAAACACGAAATTATTTCAATACTCAACTTGGGAAGGATTGGACATGTATTTATACATCGCTCAGGACTAGTTTATCAATGTCTAGTTAACTTGTAACATTTATTCTTCGCTGTTTAATAAATTAATTATTTTTTTGTAACGTGTTCGAGATTTAGACTGAACTTTATGTTATTTAGAGAAAAAAATGTTACTACCCCAGTAGCTCAGAGACTCGGCAGATGAGTCGTGGGTCAGAAAACACTTTATAAATGGTTTTACGTGTTTGATAGATTGTAATTAATATATGACAGATGTTTTTATAATTTTTTTTTAAAAGATGTTAATTTGACTTACATAAAGATAATTTTCCCAGAGAGGCGGGGCGCCAATCTTTCTATATTTGTAATTTACACTAAAACTGAAGTTTGATTACAAGAAAGATAAACTAATCAAATTATAAAGAAAGTATAAATTGTTGACTAAAAAAGTGTAAATTAATATTCCTAAAGAAATTATCAAAATGGTTTGTATCAAAATAGTTGGTATAAAAATAGTTTGTTTCAAAATACGTGAAATAAGTGGACAATGTGATTATAAAATTGATTATATTATAAACCAATCAAACTGGATGTGTTTTTGTTAGAAAACGACTAAACTGAGGCCTTAAAAATTAAACAAATTTATGTACAAAGGAGAAAACGAATGGACGATAATATGTTATGTAGATATTATTTAAAATATTGTCTAAAACATGAACCGACAATATGGTGTTTAAAAGTCAAAATTTATTTATATATAAGCGTTTCGTAGAAATTGTGATCACAAAGTCTTTGCAGACCTTTTTATATATTTGTTTTTAATTGGACGTTACGCCGATAATTTACACCAATAATAATTGAAAATACTAATTGTTCATTGAAAACATATTAAAGATAAAATTGAAAATGGAAATAGTTTAAAAAAAAAACATTTGCAATTTGATACTTTAAAGATTTCTAAAAATGTTAAATCATAAAAATATGAGATATTTATAAAAAAACATTAGATAAAATTTTTATTTGCGACACTTATCTGGAATTCTCAGTGAATTAAAGTAGTGACTCCAAGTGATGATGATGGTGAAATCCAACCCACATTAACGTAATCACTGACTTCTAGGTGAACCCAATATTAAGTCAAGAAGTTCCCAGTACCATGTTCGACGCTTCCAGAAATTCCATAAGGACAAATCACATCTATCCTACCATACTGTCGTCGCGATCTCCGTAAAAAGTTGTCCTAGACTAATATATACATTCCATCTTCTAATTACGTAGAGGAGAAGAAAGACAACCCCATTGGATGGTTAAAAAAAATTAAAGTTTCCAACACAAATTAAAATAAATGCATATCTACGATGTGCATCCAAAATTAGAAGATTTGCATCCAAATTGAAAAGATTTGCATCCAAATTTAAAAGATTTGCATCTAAATTGAAAACATTTGTATCCAAATTTAAAAGATTTGCATCTAATAGAAGATTTGCATCTAACTTTAGAACCCTGGAAAGAAATGAAGTGTAAGCGTGACTTGCTGCAAAATGGCCGTTGCCAAATTTAAGTTACAAAAAAATTATTTCCTTATAAATTACTTACGGATTAAACCGGTGAAAAACAATTAGGCCTGCTTCATGTTAAAGAAGAGGGACTATCAATCCTTTCGATGTTGAAGTCGTAAAAAGAAATTTAATGAGAACACATCACTCAAACATTTAGCAAACAAATCGAAGTACTAAGCTTCAAGTAACGGAGAAATTTCGTTCTGACTTCCCTATCATTGCATTTAAATCGTGTCGTCTCTTTACCCTTTCCACTCTTAAAGCTAAGTTAGAATACCCAGCTACCTTGAGTACAGCTTAGACGTAACTCTGGTTGCATACCGTTGTGTTTGTTTATGAAGTAAATTAAAGAAACAATAATTGACACTTCCGCGGTTTTTCACGCTTGAGTTAAAATGTTATAATTTATAAAACAGCAATATGCATGCTACAAACTAAGTTAACTAAATTGATAACTAACAATTAATTTAGCTAACTGGATATTAATAAACAACAAAATAGTTTAGATATTGTTTAATTTCTAGGAAATAATGATCCTATTTTGTGGCCAGCTAAGTTATATGGGGAGACCATATAACTCGTGCCTACTTTTGGCTTTGAGGTTATTTAAAAAATATTATATATACAGAATGTTCTAATAATATAGGAGAATTTGAAAACAAAACATTAGCTGCGTTTCGGACAATAACTCCTGTCATGATTGGAAATGCAACAAATGCATCATTAAAAAGCTTTGTATGGCCTTTTTTACGTAGCTCCAATAACGAAGTTAAATGAGGTTTTAACGTTCGTGTGACCACCCTCTACACGACTTTTGCTTTGCTTGCGCCCCGCCCCCCGGTCTTTTTATTTTCCTCTTCGAATTGCATCCTTCCTTGGAAATTTTGGTATACATTTTATATCATTTTTCGAGAAATTAAGTTTCAAAATTAAAAGTTGTTTAATTCAAATATTTGTTTTTTTTTTGCAAAGCGATCAATTTTCTACACATATTATAAAGGTCTTCTCTGTTTCTTTTAGTCCCGTATATCACTATACACTATATACACTGTAGTGATCATCATATTTCTAAGGCCCTGTATAGATCACGTAAAACTAAAAAGTACTACTAAAAGTACTAGTAAAGTACTATCGTGTAAATAATTTTTCAACTTACCAATACTTTAAGCATGAATCGTGTGAAGTTACTCACCTAAAAAAGAATACAGAAATTAGATATTTATATTTCAATACCAATGAAAATTTATTATACCTAGTTGTTCAATACATTTCTTCTACTAATCTATACCTATAGAAATCTCCTTAGATTTTTTGAAAAAATAATCATTTATTACTTCAAAATATTCAAATGTTACAGATACTTTATTAATAAATTATTTTCCTACACTCGTATTTGGCAACAAGAAAATATATTTTTTCTACTCCCTTATGTAAATTTGCTGTTTTCTGTACAGTCTGTAGAATGGATAAGTAGGCAATTCCAGTTAACTGAACAGATATATTTCATATCAGTTCTAGGATGGATATGAAATGAAACCAACTAATCACAGTTCGTGTATTAAATACATAGCCTACTATTCATTTTAAAATCAAATTAGTGCGCAAGCTGTCAAAGTAACTGTCAGTGTGTACTCTCAGTGTGTATTTGTGTAATATGTTAATGTTTAATAAATTTTTTAGATTTTTTTAAGCTGGTCGTAGAAAAAGTATACTGTACAACTGGAGTGGATTATCCATATCGTACTCAAAAGATTTGAAGCAGTCCGCCTACGGCGTCGTGCTCAAACTTCTTCATGGTGCGATATGGATATCATTCCACTCTTATTGCACAAACTACTATACTGTACAGACGAATTAGCTACTTTGATGTCATAACAGTGATTTTAAATTTATACATTTTTTCTTCACGGTACGGTGGTATTTATTATTTTATTTTTGTTGTTAAAAGGTAAGTTCTTGACTTACTTTGATTAAATATCTATTCTTATCGGTATATGTTATATTTACATTCCAATGTAATATATGTGAATCATGTTTCCTAAAAAATTAGTTCCATTATAAATATTTCTCCTCGCGATTCCTACAAATACTTTGACATTCAGGAATTAAATTTCTGTACTTACAGACGTATTAAAACTAACTTTATTGTTCTTATCAGCGAGAAAGATAAGAGAAAGAGAGATTCCACGACAAATGTAATCAATTAAAAAAAAAATGAATTAGTCATAATCGATTTTTTTTTTGGCAATAATCGTAAAAAAAATTGTAGAAATATCCGTCTTGTAACATATTAAACTCAAATATGTATAACTTCTGTTTTATTTCGAACTTGGACCAAATATAAAATGACACCGTAGAATGTTCTTCATTGAGCTACATCCGTTATACAGGGCAATTGCCAGAGATGTGTAAATTGATGTGTTATACAGAATCGGAAAGTCCTGCGTTTGACATTGCGCTTTTAACCGACCGCCCAAAATAAAGACGTTTACCAGTACTCTAGCAGAGGCAAGCAGTGACACGCCCCTATTGCCTACTTCACTCTCGCTTGCTCTTATTGCTGTACCAAATCAAACACTTTCCGATACTGTATAAACTATATTTTATTATAATTTTAGAATCGAATGAATGTTACTAAGGTTTTCGATTAAACAGTTAAAAATACGCACTGCAGTATACAGTATGTCTCCCAGATTTGAACAAACTTTACGTGGACTAGGTGATAATATATCAATTTTGCTTTATAATGTTATTAATCGGTTACTTATCACAAATTTTCAATACTTCAAAACTGCCCCCCCCCCCCAACAAGCCTGAGCCCGCAACCGCTCCTATCGACAGGCCTGACTATCAAAACCAAAACCTGGAGAAAATATTACATTTCCTTCAAAGAGCGAAATCGTGACTAACTGGATTTCTGGTGGAATGGATCAAAGAGATAATCTTCTGATGATCATCATAATGGGGATTTAAAAAAGTCTGCAGTGTAGTTCTGCCTTGGGAATAGCCTAGTAGGACGAAAGGAGGAAGTATTGATTGTCGACTTTGGTCAGTCTACGCCACGTGGACTGAAGTCCCACAACTCGAGATTTGTCCGTGGATTATTGCAGCCAATGCAATCGCTTCCTAATTTTTCGACATACACTGCAGATAATTTACAAGCGTATCTTGTGATTATTTGATATACTCCAAAGTGTTGGCACTATCAAAGAAGAAGCAGTGTATGTGTAGAAGATTTGCTACAAAAATAGCTAATTTCATGAATCATAAATAACAGGATAACAACTTAAATAGCAGTATAAACATGTAAGTTGCTCTGTTGACAGGACACAGTACAACTTGGAGATTTCAAATTAATAAATTGTGTGAAACTAACCCCTATTTGATATACTCCAAAGTGTTGGCACTATCAAAGAAGAAGCAGTGTATGTGTAGAAGATTTGCTACAAAAATAGCTAATTTCATGAATCATAAATAACAGGATAACAACTTAAATAGCAGTATAAACATGTAAGTTGCTCTGTTGACAGGACACAGTACAACTTGGAGATTTCAAATTAATAAATTGTGTGAAACTAACCCCAGTTAATGTATTACCGAATAACAACTTGAATTAAGTGTACCTACATACTGTGCAAAATGATTTTAATTGACAAAGAAAATACCTATGCAATTTATGAATTTTACCTTCAGAGCTTGTATCAAAATTTCACGCACATTGTAGAAGCTAAGGACATTTAGTCCTTAAGTGAAGTAAGAACACTGTGTTTTCATGCAATCGTAATCCAAATAATTCAATTTATGTCATTTCTAAAACCGTAGAAAAATATCAATAATATTAATGCATAAACTGCACAAGATCATTACTCCAAAAAATATATTTTATCTACAATCGACATATAAAGTAAGCGTTTTTGCTCACATTATAAAAATGCAAAGTTGCCGAGCGGCAAAGTACTTTTCCGCTCGCTCGAAGCAGTGTATGTCATTACACAAGTTTGGCTGGAACATTGACAATGTATTTTTATGAAATAATAATGCTCCAAAACTGTTGTTAATATAATGACAGTTGATGTAAGAGTAACAATTAATTACATAAATTATTTATATGAAGAATACGAACTTTATAATAATTAATAAAACTTAAAAAAAAATTGATAGCGGTTGAGTTTTGTTCGTCTGTTTATTTTGATCACATATCACATATACAAGGCATACTCATAATATGTTGATGAATTGTCGTTTTCAGCCAAAATTCAACTTAAATATTCCTTTTCTTTTGATATTTTGAAATGATTGTAAATAAAATTATGTGAGTAATATTCGCAAAGTGTCATTGTCGCTCTCAAGTGTTTGATGAGTCCCGCTTCGCGTCGCGCGGCAACTTACACTATCGAGCGAAAATCAGGCACTCTGCGCTCTTAATACACAAATAGCTAATTCAGTTGCGTAAATGGTTCCTGAAACACAAATACGCATAAGTTTCAAAACACACTGCTTGAGTTAATGATTTGTAATATTGTGAAACTATAATAATAATGCGCTGCAGCTAGCCGCTTCGGCTAATGGGTGAGCCCATTATATACACATTTTTCTCCGTGTGAATTAACTTATTGCAAATCAAATTCAGATTTGGCAGATAAAACTACGAGTCAAACAAAGTCATTTTTTTTTTATTATAAATATGAATAAGATGTAGGTGATTTTACATCCACATCCACGTCGTGGTGTAGAAGGGTGGTAAAAAGAAATTAAAATTTTCCTTTGTTCAAATAGGCCATAAAACTTTAAGATTTTAAGTTTTAGCAAAGAAAAAATATGTCTGTCGATCTGTTTGTCAGTCTGTCGTTCTGTCATTCTGTCATTCTTCCATTATGTCTGTAACTTTTTTTCTGCGCGCGATTACTCTGGAACTGTTTATGATATTGACTTGAGATTTTGGTACACTTATGTATTACAACGTGGTCTGGAAATATATTATATTTTGACCTTATTCTATTGAAGGGCTGAGGAGTAAACTTGAGATAAACAACTAAAGCAGACAAATAAGACTCCATAAAATAGGAATTTAGTGTACGTACGAGAAGCCAAGGTTAGAAAAATTTTTTTGGCATCTGCCACCCCCACTATCACCTTCGTCACCACTCCCGCACCATTATTAAAGGGAGCAAAAGATAACATTGTGATTTAGTGTGTATACAAGAACCAAAGGCTTCAATTTTTTTTACCACCCACACTCAATTATTAAAAGAAGTAAAAAAAATTAATTGTGATATAGTGTATACAAGAACCGAGACCTCCTTTGACATCAGTCATCCCCACTACCACACCCACCCCATTAAAAATAAACAAAAAAATTAAAATTGTAATTTAATATGTATACAAAAACCAATGGCCCCAACATTTTTTTTGCATTATCCAGCCCCTCTGACACCCCCACCCCATTATTAAAGCGGGTGAAAAATAAAATTAGGATTTAGTGTTTATAAAAAAAAACAAAATTGACATTGGTCATTCCCCCTCCCCCCCCTACTAGCTGTATTTTTTATTGTAATTATCGCACATTTTAATAAGGCATATGAATAAATTCCTTATTAATAGTAGATTAAATGGTAAAACGGTACCAATATGGTTCCATTTGAAAAAATTGTGTTTTGTCAGAAAAACCATTTAATGGAGACTGGCCCGTGGTTCGAGTTCATTATCAAGCAAAATAGAGAAATTCTCAGGGCGCCAATAGCCAAAATATCTGATACCTATGACGTACTTGCTTCTTACTAGTGAGTACTGACCGTGGCTATTCAGAGACCTTGAATCTTCATAGGTATACCAAAAAATGTCACAATCAAACAAATTAATTGATAAGTCTAAAAATGTGTATATTACTAGGTATAAATAGGGTGACCATATGTACTTATTTTAGTAGGACAGTACTTTTTTTTCGAGTAATGTCCTACTGTCCTTAAAAAGTTCATTAAGTACACATAAATGTACTTCTTTTTTCTTGAGGTACACAAAAATTCTAAATAAATATTTTCATTTATTTTTTAATTTTATAATAAGTACATATAAAATAAAACGTACCGAACGAAACGAAATCAAGTGTTTCTGGCTCACGTATATCAACCGATTGCGATGCCACGGTGACGCTACGTGAGTCGAGCATCGACTGTCGAATGTGTCACTTATCTCGTTATCTCGCTCTTTCATTTTACTGCAGATCAAAAGCGCTTAGGTACGTAGTTCTTAGCTTAGGATTTACCGCCGAATGTCAATGCTAGTTTAGAGTAGATATTGTGACTAAGTAGAGTACGGTATTGTGTATTGTATTACGGACGTATTATTTTAACCAGTTTAATTAGGTACTTTAATTTAATCTCGTTTCAACATGTCACCGCCTCGAAGAAAGTGTCTTTTTAATTAATTTTTAAATCTTGCCCACACGAGACCTACATTTTGAAGGCAATATAATTTTTAATCAAATATCTAACTTTTAATTTAAGGCCGTTTGATCTTGAAAAATTCAAAATTTTCGCCTGCGGCGCATTTTTACTAACCGTACCCTCACCTTTAAATAAGGGACCCCTTCTATCATTGTAGGTACTCTTTTTTCTAGAAAAAAATATGGTCACCCTAGGTATAAATATAATGCATATATGAAAGATTGTAAATACGGTGTCAATAGGCAACCGTTAATAATATATTAATATATGGACAAACGATGTAAAAACGATTTAACACAATGTTACTTAAACATGACATAAGTACAACGTAGTAATAATTGGATAGATAGGTTCATAGAAAATAGCTATTTTCTTCACAATGATTTTCACATGTGAGAAAATTAATAAGCGCTGAAGGCGATAACAATGTGTTGACTGTGAGCAAAATGTAAAGTTTAAAAGCTGAAGGCTTATCAAATGAAATATTGTAGCTGAAGGCCTAACGATAAGTTAAAAATAAATAAAACTTGAGTGTCGATATTCAAAACCAAAGACAGAGTTGATACTCTCACCACCGTTCCTGGAAGCCGCACTACTGTGTTCCTGTCTCACTCGCTCCCAGTCCAGATGATGAAGATAGTTACATCAGCCAAACGCCTCTCAACTCGTACTACAGCTGCTACAGATCATTGAATGTGCACCTACACACCATATCGAGTGTTCTTAGGCTAAGAGCGGCTGTCCATAGGGCTAGATTACTTTATCAATCTTATTCTGGGTTCCATAAAAACTCCATGCACCTTCCCACATCTACATCCATAGATAATGTCTCGGGTTTAAGGGTTAAATTAAATTCGTTTTTAGTACTTCATTACCTAGAAAGAGTCCAACCTATTATTTCACTTGCCATGCCTTGTGTGAAAGGGCACTCGAGGTGCGTTTTTGTTCTTTGACTGACTTTTACAAAAAGGTACCCACTTAAATTCCACGAAAATCAATTTCAATAAAATACCCTATCGCCCCCACTGATCAAACCGACGTAGTTTTACTAGCGACATATTTTAATTGAATTTAAATGAATAAACCGGCACGGACGCCATTGTCCACCCAGAATCTTACCATAACCAAAATCTAAGTATATCCTGACCATCACTGACAGTTTCGACAATTAAGCATTTATACAATAAACAATTATCATCACAGATGGAAATTAAAGAGATATTATTAAAATATTTATTTACCTAGCCCAAGGTTGAAGTACTCTTTTTCACGGCAAGGCTAACTGGAAAGCAGATGGCCGTTCTCTTTCTCCGACAAGCGACAAACGACAAAATCCACGGCGGCTACCTTCCGCTTAGTGACCCTCAAAAAACATTGTTACCAACGGTATCATCGAAAAGGTCAACCACCCGCTAAGACATAAACTTACGTACGCTACGTGATGATCAAAGTACTCTCACATGATCCCATACCAAAAAATTAATAAGTTCATGATAATCAATGTTATTGAATTAAATCGACTTGCATATAATTGAAGATATTATTTAAGTACTTAACAAGTGAAACAACAGGTGGCGCTATTTACATGATTCGTGACAAGCCGGTCAAGGGAGGAAGGATCCCTACTGTTACACACCTAGCGGAGATTGAACAAACTAAACTTGCGCGATACGATTAGATATTATGAAGGTTGATAACTTAATGAATACTCCTATCATATAACAAATAATTTAAAGTTGAATGCTCATTGTGGTTAATTGACTTGTGTGAACAGAAAATTAATAAACATAAAGCTATAATAAAATTTTGTTTCTCTTGCTGCATCTGATTTTTTTCACTTTTCGAGTTGTACTCATACCTATAATGTTTACAAAAAGCGATGCTTCTTACACCAACAGAAACGGGAGGTAGGTACTTACACAATTGTCACTTGTCAGTTTGCAGTGCATGCAGTGTTTATCGTCAAGAATTCAAGAAATATTATTATCATATCGTTTTTTACATACATTACTGCGTATACTCTATCTATCAAAAATGGAAGAAAATCTTGTAGAATTGGTGATAAAACTTTCAATAGACCTTCTAATTTATATAAACATCTTAGAGTCATACATGGGGTGGAAACAGAAAATTACAAAAAACCTTCATTGGTGTGTCCTTCTTGTTTTCGACTTTTCATGAATTATTCTGAATTACGGGATCATTTAATCACAGTTCATAAGTTCGAGTTACATAAAGAAGACAAACAGTTTGAGAATCATACAGGTTTGCAAACATGTTATATAATTTTAAAAGTAAGATTTGAAGTAATAAAAATTTTATCTTTAGATTTCCAAGTATGGAAAGAATCAATTAAGAAAGAAAAGATATGTTCGTATGTAAAGACTACCAGTAGTAAAGTTAGTAACAAGAACGAAAAAAGTTGCTGTTTGTCACAGGTTATTAAAGTCGAGTAGATATATGTCTACTTCACAAAGCGCCCGACAGAAACTGTTAAAATTCCAGGGTTCAGCAAAATTGAATGTTACTTATCCTTCAACATTAGGGAGTGCATCAAGCTGTCATGTTACTTTGAACTTTCATATATAATATTTAAACGTACCGCGCAAATTTAGTTTGTTCAATCTCCGCTAGGTGTGTAACAGTAGGGATCCTTCCTCCCTTGACCGGCTTGTGATTCGTGAATGTAAATACGATGTTTAAGCATGTAAAGAACTCTTCACTGTAGATCGAGCGAGACAGGACGGCAGTGGCTCCAGGAAGGAATCTGCAATAAATTCATAACAAAAATGAAAGGTGGCATTACCCACTTTGCTGTGTATGCAACTAGGCAACTACAACGATCAATAATAGTGGCGGGTTTAGACCCCCGAAATTACATAAAATTGAAGAGATTATAGCCATGTAGCGTTCAGGCTTAAGTGAATGCTACACTCTAAAGGAAAAAAGGGGAGTGTATCAAGATCTTGTTACGCGCGGTATAATATCGTCAATTTTTTCATTTTAAGAGACTTAGTAAATTTGGATGTGGAAGTAGGTGTAACATACTATAGTGTGTACCTACCTTTAGTACACATGTTACTAACTTCAGTTAATGATTGACAGTTGACATTAAAGTTACTTGTAAGGCATGCTCTTTATTTTAATCCTAAATACTACGTTACATGGTGTCAGAAGTTAAAGAAAAAAAAAACAAAAGCAAACGTGAATCATGGCAGAAGCAGGTATGCAAGGAATCCGTCCCCCAAAACCGCTGATCACAACCAACGAGGACATGGCAACCACATGGAAAGAGTGGATACAGCAGTTCGAGTGGTGGGCAACAGCTACCCAGCTAGGCACAAAATCAGCTCAAGTGCAATGTGCAACTTTTATGAGTACCATTGGCCAAGATGTCATAAAGATTTACAATAGTTTTAACTTGTCTGAAATAGAACAGGCAGACTTAAAAGTCATAAAGCAAAAGTTTGCAACTCACTTTTCACCTACTGTTAATTTATCATTCGAAAGACTTACTTTCAACAAAGCTATTCGAGGTGAAAATGAAACGTTTGATGAGTTTCTTACGAGAATCAAAACGTATGTAAAAACGTGCGAGTTTTGTAATTGCTTGAATGATAGTCTGTTAAAAGACAAAATAATATTTGGGGTTAAAGAACAAGACCTGCAGCTAAAATTGCTGCATGAAGGTAATAGTCTCACGCTAGAAAAAGCTGTGACGATGTGCAGATCAAATGAGATGGTTCAAAAGCAGCTACAAAAGGCAGAAGCAAGCACTAGCCAAGTAAATGTAGTAAAAAATAAGCAAACCAACAAGGTGGAAGAATTCCAATGTAAAAGATGCGGCACAAAGCATAAACCAAAAAGCTGTCCGGCATACAAAAAAACATGCACTAACTGCAAACAAAAAGGACATTTTACGAAGCAGTGTTGGTCTAAAAACACGAACCATAGTGTAAAAGACAAGAAGGGCAGTAAAGCTAAAGAGAATGTCAATGCAGTTGAAAGTTTAGACGAATCGAAAGAAGAAGTCCTATACATCCACGAAGTAAAGGAATTCGAAAGCGACTGGCGTGAGAAAATAGTCTATCAAAATAAAAAGTTTGACGTAAAATTAGATACAGGCGCGCAGTGCAATGTACTTCCTAAACATATCGTTGACCAACTTGGGCCAAATTTAACATTAAATACCTCTACGACAAAAAAACTTGTAGGATTTACTGATCATAAAATTCCTGTCATTGGGGAAATAAATCTGGAATGCAAAATCAAACAGAAAATGTCAAAAATACTGTTCAAGGTAGTTGCAGAAAAGGTGTGTCCGATACTTGGCAGACAAACATGTCAAAAATTAGGACTAATACTCAGAGTCAATGAGATAGATGAGCACACCATTAAGGATGATATGTTTACGGGTCTGGGATGTTTGAAAAATTTTGAATATGATATTGATCTGGTAAATAACCCTAAATTCGAAATCAATCCAGCAAGAAGAATTCCACATTCGATTAGAAACCAAGTTAAGAATGAATTGGATTCCATGGTTGAATTGGGAGTCATTAAGCCAGTCAGTGAACCAACCCCAGCAGTTAGTCCAATGGTAATCGTTAAAAAGAATAACAAATTAAGAATATGTCTCGATCCAACGGATGTGAATAAAAATATTCTTCGGAGGCACTATCCATTAAAAACCATAGAAGAAATTGCGGCCAGAGTAAGTGGATCCAAGTATTTTACACTACTTGACTGTAAAAAAGGTTTCTGGCAAATTAAAGTCAGTGAAAGGACACAAAAATACCTTACCTTTTCTACACCTTGGGGTAGATACTCCTGTTTGAGACTTCCCTTTGGATTGTCATCTGCTCCGGAAGTTTTCCAAGAGGTAATGAATTTACTACTGAAAAATATTCCCAATACAGAGTGTTCAATGGATGATATCCTGATCCATGCTGCAACCATAACGGAACTTAAACAAATAACTAATCGTGTTGTCAAGATTCTAAAAGAAGCTGGCCTGAAGCTCAATAAGGAAAAATGTTTATTGGAAGCAACAATGGTAAAATTTTTAGGACATATTTTGTCATCTGAGGGCTTAAAAATCGATCCTGAGAAGGTGTCAGCCATAAAAAATCTGAAAACGCCAGAGAATAAAACACAGTTGAAAAGACTACTAGGTATGATAACTTATCTCAATAAATTTATACCAAATATGTCTGATGAAACCGAGCCTCTTAGAAAATTACTTCGGAAAGATATTGTTTGGTCTTGGGAACATGAGCAACAAGCGGCATTTGAAAATATAAAGAAAATACTTGCAAAACCCCCCGTATTAAAATTCTACGATGTTAATAAAGATGTAACCCTCTCAGTGGATGCTAGTTCAAAAAGTTTAGGTGCGGTCCTCTTGCAAGATAACCAGCCAGTTGCTTATGCAACCAAGTCTCTGACGACTTCCCAAGAAACCTATCCGCAAATAGTTAAAGAAGCACTTGCAATCAGGTTTGCGTGCCAAAAATTTCATGAATATGTTTATGGCAAGAAATTACTAATAGAAACTGACCACAAACCGTTAGAGATCATCTTCAAAAGACCACTTCAAGCTGCTCCTGCTAGACTACAAAGAATTTTGTTTGATGTATTGCAGTATTCACCAAAAATTATATATAAAAAAGGTACGGATATACCTATTGCCGATACATTAAGCCGTGACTGTAAAAACACTAAGGAGGAGGCAGGTGAAGAGGAATTGGAAATACAAGTCATACTAACAATGTCGGAAAAAGCCAAAGAAGAACTGGTAGAAGCAACGAAAAAAGACATGGAGCTACAATCACTACTGGAAAATATACAAAAGGGCTTTCCAGAAAATCAGCAAGAACTCCCTGAGAATATAAAACATTACTTTAATTTTAGAGAGGAACTATCATATGAGGCAGGCCTCATATTTAAAAGTGACAAAGTAATAGTTCCAAAGAGCCAAATTCCAAAAATGTTGTCAAATATTCACTTAGGACATTTCGGAATACAAAGCTGTTTAAGGAGAGCTAGACAACTGTTGTACTGGAAAGGGCAATATAAGGACATAAGTGAATTTGTGGAACGTTGCAGTGTGTGCCAAAAAACACAACGGGCTAACGACAAAGAAACTATAGTGACCAAACATATACCATCCTACCCGTGGCAAATTGTCGCAAGTGACTTATTCTCGTATCATGGTAAAGCGTACTTATCGATTTGTGATAGTTATTCCGGTTACGTGGATTTTAAGGAGTTATTAACTCAAACGTCTAGTGAAGTTATTAAACATTTCAAACAATGGTTTGCCACGCATGGCGTACCAGAAATTTTGGAAACTGACAATGGTCCGCAATTAGTGTCTCGTGAGTTTCAAGACTTTCAAGCAAAATGGGGCTTTCAACATTCTACCTCAAGCCCCCGACACTCAAGGGGAAACGGTCTAGCTGAACGAAGAGTCCAAATAACTAAAAATATTTTAAAAAAATGCATGATGGATGGCACAGATATTCAATTAGCACTTTTAAACTTTAGAAACATTCCTCGAAAGGACACTTTAGGTTCTCCCAATCAAAGACTATTCAGTAGAATTACCAAATCATTACTACCAACCCCTAAAGAAAACTTAAAACCTAAAATTATAGAAGGTGTTGAACAAGAATTGAAAAAGTTAAGAGAAAAACAGAAACAGTATGCGGATTATGGTGCAAAGCCACCGGAAGTTCTACATGAAGGAGATAAAGTAAGATTTCAAATATCACACAGAAATTGGAGAGGAGCTGAGGTAATAAAGAATACAGAGAATCCAAGATCAGTCATTTTAAAAACAGAAAATGGTAAAACGTTCAGGAGAAATTCTAGTCTAATACATAAAACAAAGGCCACTATTACTGAACAGAAAACATTACCTTCTGTTATCAATTTATTACCATCAACGATACCTGAACCGACCACCACCATTTCAGAAGGCTTAACCGAAGGCGTAACTAAGAGTACACCGAGTCCCAAACCAGAAATACCAACCGTTCAAGCTATTAGATACGGAAGACTAATTAAACCAGTGAAGCGTTTAGATTTATAATGTTATTTCAATGTTTTCTATTTTATTCTCCCAAGAAAGGGGGATGTAACATACTATAGTGTGTACCTACCTTTAGTACACATGTTACTAACTTCAGTTAATGATTGACAGTTGACATTAAAGTTACTTGTAAGGCAATGCTCTTTATTTTAATCCTAAATACTACGTTACAGTAGGGATTCCTTAGATAGCGGTTTTACTTGGTGCCTTTTTACGAAAGTTACATTTTCAAATTTTAAAGAAACCCATACATCTAATTTTGCCTACTAAATCTAGATTTGATTTACAACGATTTATTTGTTCTTGTTTTTGATCATAAACTATAGAAAGATTTATAGAGCAAGTTTTAGTTTTATATTGCGTAACTTGGTCAATATGTCACCACAAGCGACTAAAATACTGAATTTATTATTAAGTGTGTATTTAAAGCTCTGTATAAAATTTCTAACTCGTAAGATTAATAATAAGCTGAAAGTTAGTTGGAAAACGCCATCAACTAGTTATAAAACGTCGTGGGAAACAATTTTTTAAAGTTAATTATATTGTTGATATACTGCATAGTTATATGATTTATATGAGTAATTAGAAGTTTCAAGTTTTAAAAAAGAGGAGTCATAAATTAACGTAAGCTTGTTTGTTGCTTTGATTATGCGATAAATAGCTGCGAGGTTTTTCTTTTGCATAATTTTGTTGAGCAAATACCAGATAAAATATGCAAATTCACTTTTCCGAGTCATATTTTACATAGAATGAGTTACTGGGGTCGGAGACTACTGAATAGCATAATAAATATATTAAAAGACTGCTAATGTGACAAATGAATGAGGAAAATAAAAATACTTGCAATATTAATTAAAAAAAAACTTAAATTAGTATTGTGACAATGCGTTAAATAAATACACATTAAAAAAAATATAAAGTATACCACATAAATTAGACAACTCCAAAACCACAGTTGTTCAGAAGGGAATTATATTGTTGAAAAAATGCTGAAAAAACCGCCATCTGCAAGAACGAGACTGCAAACCGATCAGAAACAGGCAGTTTCTAGTCTCATTCAGTCATTCTTCCAAACAACGCGCTCTTCTCTACTACGCTACCGGCTAGGTACATATACAAGGTGTTTGTTACATCAATAGATAGTTTTAAGGAACGAAGTTCCCAGACTTGGCACCTCTCAACTTTCATATCTGGGAATGAAATGAAAGCACTTGTTTACAAAGTTGAAATAGCTGACAACGACCACCACATCCTAGACCTCATCAGAGAGTTAATGAGGCAGGTGCTAGAATTAGGGAAGCAATGAGAGTAGGAGTCATCCGCAGTGAGAAGAAGAACCCTTGGATTAGAAACTGTGGTTCGCATTTTGAACCTCAAAAGTATCTTTGTTTCATTCATTTTGTTGCTGTTTACAGGAATAGGTATTTTTATTGAATATATCAGCATAACTTGAAAATCATGGGAAAGGGGATAAAACAAGGTTTTTAAAGTTAAATTAATGTATTCCATGTGTGCTATTTTTGAGAAATTGTCGTTTAACTTCCAAATTCAATTCTACAGAGACATACCCAAGCATTTTAATTCATATGATAATTTTCTTAATCACATTTCAAACTGTTTTCTACAAGATTTTATTTAACATGACCGGTTTGTACGTTAGTTAGTTAGTTAGTACCTTTAGGTCAAACCTTGCAAGTCAATTTTGAACTACTTAAAGACGTCCAATTAAGCTGAAATTTTGCGTACACGTGTAGTGTAATATGGTACCAAAAAGTGTGTTATTTTAATTTTTAAACTATAATTCGATCGGATAGTGTATCCATTCAGACGTTGCATTCTAAGAAAAGGCGGAGGATCTGGTACTTTTAATTTTAAGTAACGACGACGCAATGAATATAAAACTAATAATTAAGACCAAAAATTTAAAAATAAAATTATAATTTAAAAAAGAAATTTAAAAACAAGCTATTATTATTATTTAGGTGTACTAAAACTAAAGAATTAAAATTAATTGTCTTAAAAGCTTGTCGCGTGAACAGAAAAAAAATATTGTATGAACTTCTTGCGTGCGACAAGCTTTCAAGACAATTAATTTTTTTTTTTTTTTTCGTTTTAGTACACCTAAATAATAATAAAAGCTTATTTTTTAAAAGTATTTTTTTTTTACATATAATTTATATTGGTTTGACGAAATATCTATTGCATATTAATATGAAAAAAAAAACGCAACAGATTAAACCTTTTAATGGTGTAATGATCTAACGATGAAGAAGAATGTCTAAAAAGGCCGATATCTCAAAATCTGTGATACTTTGTTCAATGATGTATATGATCATATAGGTTCTAGATGACGTCCTTTGTCACCCTTTTAAAACTTTTTATTGATGTACCTACCAATTAAGCTGTATAATATTAATTTTCTAAATTTTAACAGATATTCAAAGAAAAGGAAATTTAATACAGAGGGTTTCGCTTAGATGTAGGTTTTTGACAGTCAAACAAGACGATTTAACCCAAACAATGATGTGATTTTTTTCTTTTCAAGATAGAGACTACTGAAACCAAAATTATTTATTTATTTTTTGCCTCTATTTCAACGACTGTTCCTCTAACTTGAAGTTGAATATTGACTTCAAAGAACAAAATTAATGAAATTTGATTTCGGATGAAATTTTTTATAACTAGGGGTAAGTACAGTAAGTGTGCTCATCAAAAATTATAAAGATATATAAATCCATAGTTTTTGCTCCAGAATACGATAGGATGAAAATATGATACTACGTTATATAATATCATATATTTTGCATAAATGTGCATTATATATTGAATACTATTACTAGATGCACATTTCGTCAACCATGTTGGCAACGTGGAGAAAATTAAAACTGAACAAAAAAAAATGATTTTGATTGTTTAAATAAAATTTCTGTCTGTCTGTCTAACTATTTTTGTGAACATAATTACTCTAGAACCATTTATGATATTGACTTGAAATAATTAAATGAAATAATAGAATTTTGGGCCACACTGAAAATGTCTGTATTTTTGATATGCTGCAGCTTATGACCTCCTGATTAAAAGTCCGAATTAGTGCAAGGCTAAGAATATGGACAGATTTTAAGATATGGGATGTCAAAGGTCAAAGATAATGCGGCCACTAATGAATCGCCTCTATGAAGGCGCCTATGCATTCAATAACTCGTCAAGATTATTTGTGTATTTGTATTTAGGTGTTTGTTGGGATGCGTAACCATGTCGCCGATTGTCAAATTGCCGAATCAAATGTAACGACGCACAAACACATACACTTACAAACAAGTAATTGCACTTCGCACGTACCGCATGAAGATACCGTTTGGGTTTGACGATTTATCTCCACTTCTGCAGCACATAGGTTTAAAGTATGATCTTGTTAGAGAATAAACACATATTCAATGTAAAAATCAACGATTTTTACTTCCCTAGCTTACCGAAGAGAAGTATTGTAATCGTGAAAAAATCATCCTCCAAAATTTCTCCGGATTTACACGTTTCAGAGTACGTAGATTACGAAAATTAAAGACATTAAATTCCATCAGTCTGTCTGCATATACGAAAAGTTGCATTGAACCTTTTTTTTTTCTTAAAATTTGATTCTCTTTCAGCTCCAACGTTTTGCTTTTTTTTGTTATTAAAAATGAACGAAATCCGTTTCATATGACATTATTCCGAAGTTAAAAAACTCTAGTTGTTACTGTACAATTTATTGAAAATAGTATACAGGATAGTCATCCTACACAAAGGATAATGATTAAATGAAAAGTACTAAACAGAGAGGGAAGTTTTGCGTGAATACTTTTATAGATTTTTTTATTGACATCTTCAGTTTTAAGTGAAACCATTGAAAATTATGTTGACCTAGCTATGACCCTGTCGAGATTTTGGTAAACCTATGTATTGTAACGAGATCTGCAACTAGTGGCAGTCGGACCGGACGAACTGCCGTGCAGACGACTGGCCAGTGGATAGACAGTAGGGCATTTTAAAAATTAATATGCAAGCACAATGAAATTTTTCTCTATGTGCGATATTTGCGGTTTTAAAAAAGTTCGTAACAAACACAAAACACTCTATTTCTGCGAAGAGTACAATAACTGAAGTTTGTGGAACAATCTGCCAAGCTACTAGTACTAGTACTATTGGTACGAACTAATACTTACTTCGGTCATTTATTAAAATAATTAATTTAGTCCTCTTGAGAAAAAGTTGTAAGATATCCTATTTAGAAATATTTAGATTGTTTTTATTTCCCATAATCAATAGTAAACTACCATGTAAATCGGAAATTTTCCGAGTGTAGTATATTATTCAATATTATTGAACATTTGAAACATTCAAACGGTATAATTTACACAAGTTTTAATTTATCCACATAATTACGTCCACCATATAAAATTAATAATTATTGTCCTCCCTGGCCATAAAACACTAACATTTATTTAATGTAAATTTACATAATATCCAATTTGGTCTATGCAAATGTATGTTTTATATTTATGCAATAAATAGTTGATTCAATTCCACGAATTTTAGCAATATTCAATAATCTATATTGTTTTAATTACTTACATTTTACAACGCATTTACCCCAATATTGCTGATTTATGTTTGGTGAATATCGTGTGAAAACAATTCAGAAATAGTCAAACAAAATCATTATTTAATAAAAATTACTGTAGCATCTACCGTAGGTATTTTGAACAAAATTACTACCATTTATTTTAAAGTAGTATTACTATGAGAAGATGACAGCAAAAAGTATGCGCAGAAACGAGTTTGTGCACTCCAACATTCTAAGCCAACGATAATGAATTTACGTGGGATTCAATATCGACACCAGTGACGGCGCGGCGCGGCGGTGGCCTGCAGTAGAGTGGTTCCTACATTTCTTCTGAACAAAGGTTATATAATACAATACAATACAATACAATCCGTTTGTTGAAAAAATGAGCACTACCACTACATACTTTTCCAAAAGGAAGTGTATCAACACTGTTGTTTCTCAACACTTCCCGTGTACAAACATAAAATATAAAAGTATAAGCACATACGTGTAAATGAAAATAAGGAGGTACATGTAATAATAAGTATGAAATTAATACAAACAAATAAGTAATCCTAATTTAGAACATTTGTAGATTAAAATTTTCTAATCTTGATAAGATTATGTCTTCCTTTAGTCTACGTTTTACTGTTGCCACTGACATATTGTGATATTGCATTGGCAGATTATTAATGATATATGTTACTATGAAAGAGAAGGACGATCGAAAAGATGAATTTTTCTGAGAGGGAATAAAAACTTTATTTTCAACATATCTCAAATCTCTGCTATGAATGTCTGTACGTCTTTGTATCTTATTGAATAAATAATTAGGTTCAAACGTTCTGAAAATATTCGGAACGAATCCTACAATGTGTATGAATCTTCTTTCACACATATTTAACAGATGGAAAGCACGTAAATGTGGACTAATGTGACCGTATTGGGGTACAGTTGTAAAATATCGAACACAGCAGTTTTCACTTTTTTGTAAGCGGTATTTGTCTTCTTGTGAAAGATAGGGACCGTATACAACATCTGCGTAATTTAAATGGGATAGAACCATAGTTTTAGAAAGCAAAATTTTAGTATTTGCATCCAAATATTTTTTAAAGGCATATAACTGTTTTAAGCTGTAAAAAGCTTTTTTGCAAATAGTATTAACATGACCGGAAAAGTTTAACAAAGAATCAGAATTTACACCAAGATGTTTTACGCTGTTGGTTGGTGATTATTTATTTGAATATTTAGTTTTCCAAGGTTGAGTAAGTGCTGAGGAGTTCCAAAAACAATATTTTGACTTTTGTTAGCATTTAGTACAAGAGGGTTTTGGATTGTCCATTCGTATATAAGACGTAAATCATTATTGATGCAGAATTCTGCCATTTGAAATTCTGAACGAGAAAAACTATGTATTAATTGAGTGTCGTCAGCGTACATGTATAGTTTTGAATATAGCGGAAATCTCGAGATATCTGCAATAAACATATTAAAAAAAAGTGGTCGAAGAATAGATCCTTGCGGAACACCTGCTGCAACTGATCTATTTTGTGATATAAGTATTGAATTTCCTGAATTACCACTAGTAAATTGTTGTCTACCATTAAGATAATTTTGAAACCATGAGAAAGTACTTCCAGATATACCATAGTAACTTAATTTTGCAATTAAGCAATTAATGTCATAGAGTCAATAGCTTTAGTTATATCAAGTAATGTCAAAGATGTGACTTTCATGTTGTCGATGGCTTGCAAAATTTCGTCAGTTATGTTACTTAATAGTGTTGTAGTACCCTTTTCGAAATCCGGACTGATTAGAAGGAATTATTGAGTTTTGAAATACATATTCCGAAAGTTGTTCATATATAGCTGATTTTGTAATTTTTAAAGGAACCGAAAGCAAGCTAATGGTACGTAGATCTCCAAGTTGTTCAGGATTTTTTTTTCTTAGGTATAGGCTTAACACAGGATATTTTCCATTGAGGAGGAAGAACACCTAGTTCTAGTAACGCATTAATAATATCCACAGTAAAGCAAGTTGTAACATTTTAGCTGATAATCCATCAGGGCCTATGGTGTGGGATTTTTGATTATTTTTATGTCTACAATTTTTTGAATAGTAACCGCTTTAAAAGTAAACAGAATGTCATCCATAAATTTAGTTTCTAGAAATGTATCGTTATGCCGCTCATTCGATTTTAAATTTGGTATGGAGTCCATGAAATAATTGTTGATCTCGTCAGCATTACAAAAACCCTCAGGAAGGTTTGGTGGAATGTTATCCTTAACTACACTCCATGATTTTAAGTTAGTCCACATTTGTTTAGGATTATCTTTAGTGCTGTTAATATGAAAAGAGCAAAATGCGATTCTTTCTTGAGTTATGGCATTATTATAATAATTACGAATTTCACAAAAATATTGTCTATGAACAGCATTTCTAGTTTTTTATATCATAACCAATCTTTCCTTTTAATTTTTTTTAACTCATATAAAGTGTCTGTGAACCATGGTTCTTGACGCTTGTTAGATTTAAAAGTAATCCTCTTTAAAGGAGCATGGTGATTGAAAAGATTTAATAACACTTGGCAAGTTTTAATCTACTCCATTACACAGCTCCTTGACCGCGAAACTTTTGCAATTACATATCCCTATACCTCAGATAACGCTATGCCACTGGTAAAAATGCTGGCTCCGCCCCTGTCATCTTCTCATAATAATACTACTCTACGTTATCTACAAAGTCGAGTACAAGGTATTATAATTGTTGCTTGGTGGAGTAAAACTAGCATTTGTAGGAAACTTGGAGAATAATTTTTTTACTGGAACTTATTATAAAGTACAAGGACATTAGCAAAAAGTAATAGAATAAATCCTAGTTCTGGAAAGCCCTCAAAATAATTTTCGAAATAGGATTTTTTGCCGTTTTTCTTAAATATTATATGTGTAACTCATAACGTGATAAACAAAAACGGTTTGTTCGATATGAAATTGTAAAGGCAAGTAATCCATTCAATTGGACAATTTGATAAGTTGCGATAAAATAAAAACAACTAATATTGGCCATTTTTAAGAAATTGAGGATACCTTAGATAATGGTGCATATGTTTTACCGACTCTTTTGGACAATACATTTCAGTGAGAGATGGCGTGATGATGTCGGACATACTATACAGCAAAGGGAGATTAACTAAAAAAATGCACGTATTACGAAATGTCTGTCGATAGTCCAATCGATAAGTAAAAAAATGTGTTCGTAATGCAAAAACAGCGTAAGTCAATTTATATTTTTTAAAGTGTTCAGCGGTGTCTCCTCGGTACTTTGACAAGTTGGCAGGGTCGGCGGTGGTTGGCGTTAGCCGCGAAAAGGCAAGGGCAGTTATCTCGCAAACCATTGATACCACGACAAAAGTGAGATAAACATGCTAAGGACCTTGTTACTTCCCTCACAGCACTAAATTGTAGAGAGAGTTTAGTGCTGCACAAAATTGATAATAACATATTCGAGTGAACGAAGAATAGTTTGTAGAAAATATTTTTAAAAAAACTATTTTTTTATAACTTGACGGGCTGTAGCCTGTAATAAAATGGCGTCTGTCACAAAATTGTCAAGCTGGATTAAGGATTGGCGCGCCCCTAGACTAATGGTACATTTCCGTGTGTGCGAAATCTATGAAGCGCCTCTTTATTGAGTTAGGGGGGATGGAAAACATTTTTTGACGAGCGGGGGGCGCCAGATAGAAAAATTTATTTTTCACGAAAATGAAAAAATGAATATTGATGAGCAGGGAGAGGCAAGATAGAAAAATTTGAGCGGGGCCGCAGTTATCTCGCCCACGCCCTTGGTTTTGAACTGCTAAAGCGCCCCTTCACGTATTTTTAGTTAGCTAGTTAGCCTATTGGATAATCCGGTCCTGTAAATTGTAGAAAATTTAGTGCTCTACAATATTAACATTTGACATTTTAATGGACGATCAATTGTTTACAAAAAAGGTTTTTACCAGCTCTGTCGTGACATCAACTGATCGTGAGATATTTGCTTTTGAACTTTCGCAAAGACGGCGGCTATTGCCAACCTCCGCCGACCCCACCAACATGACAAAATACTCAAAATGAATACCCGTCATTTTCAAGAAGAAAACTTATTGTTGCAAACAAATTACCTATTGATTGTACTAGAAGACAAACGTAGTGAAGAAACGTTGTTGATAAGAAATTGAGCAGAGTTAAATAATCATGTCCAATTTTAAGTCGAAATATTTATAAACGACAAAAACAAAATCGAAAATTGAATCGTCGATTGTTCAAGGCATCAACTCAACTCGGCTTCTAATTTTGCATAGAAAGAACAGTTTTTTAATAGTTTTATTTTTTCTGTACTTTTGGTGCATACCAAAGGTTTTAATTTTTGAAAATCTTCATGAAAACATATAATTGTTATTTGACAAGAAAATGTAAACAAAGCTTTTTGCAATTATTTAAAAAAAAAAAAAATTGATACCGCTAAAACCTGCATAAAAAAACTATATGCTATATTAATACTCTTCTGTGACTTGATGCATTAAAAGAAACGGCGCTGCAATTATGAATTTACTTATTGTTTTTTAGGCGTTATTATAAACATTTTAACTTGAAATTTGACATGATAACTTATTCTATTAGAAGGATATTTTCCTAATGTGTTAAAATAGGCATACGCATTATATTATTATTTTAGTCAATCTTAATTGTTTTTATTTTTTTGCAATTTTCAGATTGTCCAAATTTCCTAGCAAACAATCTCTTTTTTATTATTTCGATACAAGGATGAGATATTTAAGAAACAAGGCAAAAAAAAAAACGATTTTGAAAATTATTTTATTTAAATAAAAGCAGGGTTGTTAAATTGTTATTGTGGACTGGTAGAAATGAAAATAAGTTGATGTCTGCTACTTTAACTAATTTATTTTCTATAAACTGAGAACGTATTTATGTTTTAAATCTCTTATTGCCAACAGTCAATCAAATTAAATGTATAGAAAATCCGCTGCCTAAAGAATCACTACCTCCACATCCAGATTTCCGATGGAGATGATAGTGGGGGCTGGCTCATGAAAATAACAATTTTTTTTATGATAGTGAGGGTGTCTGATTTCAAAATTTTTTAATACCTTTCTCGTACATACACTTCCAGACAGACGCGTAGTTATGCACGGGCAATTCGGGCAAAAGTTACCAACAATAGTCCTTGAGCGTAATTTGTTATTAAACAAATTAGTTGCAAAATACCAGTCTTTGTCTAATATATCTTAAAATGTTTGTTTTCTTTCAAAAAGCAATTGCGCCATTCGAAAGTATGGAAGATTTCACATCAAAAATGTATATGAAGTTTTTTTGTACGATCAAAAATGTAGGTTCCATATTTTTTTGTTTAACGCACGAAAATGGAACGCGGAGACCCGTAATTATGGCAAGCGAAGCTCGCGCGGCCTCGGGCGCGCTACACTAAATTTGTTGTAACTTTTGAAGTAATTAATTAAATTGACCTCATAAAAGCTTAAATGAAAGAAGAAACGTGTAGCTATTGGCTTATTATATTTTCAAAAAGATGAATGTATGTAGGAATAATATATTGTGAAGTCGCCTTTTCTTGCGAAAACTAAAAACAAAATTTTTTTGCTCTAAAATTCGTAAATTTGTGGGTAAAATAAAAGTTAATAACTTTTATACAAAAATTTATTTAGCCTACCTATGCAGCATACGTTTATAGTAGGACTTCAAAATAAGTAAATATGATGAGGAAAAAATTTTGGAATATATATAAACCTATACTTTTCACGAAATATTGAAAACATCAAGTTTTTTTCGGTAAATCGACTCAATGTTGATTGTTTCTACAATTTTTATCCTGTTTAAAATATCGAAAACATATTAAAAACATTCACGTGGTACAGGGCCGTGAGTCAAATTATAATGCTTCAATAATAGAAAGAGATTGAAAGTAAAACATCTTCACGGCAAGCAGTACATTGTCTGCACCGCACGCTGCGCTATTTGTGTGTTCGCAGAGCATTGTAAAAGTCGTTTAGGCACTTTGTCACAGATCATCTTGTAATGCTATGTACAATATCACGTTTTCTCGGCTTCTTTTTAAGTTTTTATGTGAATATTTAAATTGTGTTTGTAATTGATAGTGTTTTGGATTATTTTATTGCTTGATGGAAGTCGGCCATATTAGATCAGCCATTTTGAATTACCTTTTTTGACATCATAATCTGTTTCAGCGATCTCGAAAACCGAATGTTTATTTGAATTAAATTGCAACTTATAATAATTTTGTTAAAAAAAGTTTCTTTTTGTTTAATAAACATATTCCTCACTATTATATGTTTATAACTTTTTATTTTAAGCTATGTAAAAGTGTTAAAAGTTATAACAAGGAATTTTTTAAAAAGAAATTATTTTATTTTTGATGTCCCTTCCAGAGCTCCGTACAATAGTGATACGCAAAAAAAACAAAAGATAAAAGGTAAAAGATAAAAGCGAAAATATTTTTTATTAAATTAGCTTGTTTTTTGTTTCCCTTTTCGAAAAGCTATAAATCGATTCTTTGTAGAATTTAGCAAGTAAAAATATGTTCATCAACGAAACTGACAGCTAGCGGGCTGACCGAGAATCGAGCACACACACCCAACGGGGTGAGCAATAATTGATTTCTAAAATAAAAAACAACCCAAATACTATTCGACCGGTCTACTAGCATTGAAACGCTAAGATTCTTCTAATCTTTCCACACTGTAAACGTTGAGACTAGATAAATTAATTTCAAGCATTAAATGAAAATCACTAATTATTCCGACTCATAAGCTTCCTGCCTTCCTATTTGCTGCATTATCTTCTAGCTATCAAAGTGGTAAACCATTGTAAGATTAATTAAACTAATAAATTGAAATTAATAATCTCGGAAATTCTACTCCGCAGTGATATTACCTTACCGCCTTATAGTTTGATCCGATTAACAATATCAGTTTAACCTTGTTAGATAACAAGGTTGTTCGGCTTTGGCAGTAATTACTATAACTCATATCAAATTTATAGACAAAAGATTATATTTCTGATTGCTATATTTTATATACAAAAATTTCTATAAATAGTAATATAATAATAATATTTATTTACTCTTAAGATTTATAATAATATATAAAAACTTTTCGATACAGATGGTAACATATAATTTATTATGTACTATTTCTATATGGTAAATAAATAGTAGATGTGGCGTATGTTTGCAAAAAGATAAACCTTGTCTACAATCAAACCATATCACTGTTACTTGTATTGTACGTAGATATAAGGTAAATTAATGAATTAACAATAATAAACAATCATACCTAAAACATTAATACCAATATACAAAACACTTAATAAATTTATATCATGCTAATTTCTCAATATAATCTTTAATTTAAATGCAAATTTATTTCATTTCGTAGTATCCAAGAAAATTTTGTCAGTGTGCCTATTTACTTCTACTACTATTTTTATTCCTATTATTAAAATTTTATATATTATATATATAAAATAAACTGAAATAAACTGATGGGAGGTGTATATCTAGATAAGTTTAACAACCATTCCTAACCTTATTTTTATAGTTACCAATTGAATTAATAGCTTTTATGACAGTTGGAAGTTTATTACACAGACGAGGATCAAGATAAGTGTGACATCTTTGTGCAATAGTTTTTGAGACAGTACATTTTTGAGCAGATTTGTCTTTATATCTTGTGCTGTATTGATGCTCAATTAGGCCTTTAAATTTTAGTTTTTTTGGGTTAGGAAAATGACACAGCAATACAATTGTCTGAAACCTAAGACACTGACCAGCTGGAATAGATTATCTTACATTATTTTTAAGATCCGTTTTTGTACCATCTCCACATTTTTTAAATGACAATTGTAAGCCCCTCCCCAGGCTAGAATCCCGTATTTTGACTGGAATTCCACAAAGGCCTAATACACAATTCTTAACTGTTCAATATTCAATATCTGCTTAAAATACTTGAATTTACCTAGCTTCTTATCTTGAGTTAAATTACGTAAATGTTCATCCCATCCTAAGTTGCAATCAATAGTTAAGTACTTATATATTTGATTGCAGGAATTTCAAATTTGTTAGTATCATCTCGACCACTAATTTTTAATGGCGGTGGTGAGTTTATTTGTTTATTAAGAAGGGCACATACTTTGTTTTACTGACGTTAATTTTCGGTCTCAATTCAAACCATTGTTTACTTTTTTTTAATCTTTTTCAGCTTTGACTAGCAGAGTTTCCCAGGAAACAGCTGAAATAAGTTATTAAGGTAAATATTAAAAATAATGGGGCCATGTGCGGTACCCTGTGGGATGCCATAATCTACGCTTTTCATGTCACTTACATAGTAGTCCGGTGATTTTAGATTCAAAAATAACGATTTCTCGGAAAGTTTTGGGACAAGCCAAAAATTAGTCTACCCCCTACAGAATTTCCTCAGGAATCCGAAAAAAATAGTGTTGACCACTCTGGCGGCTCTGGTTATTTAACTTTATGTAAACAAAATGAATTTTGCAACTTACTTGTTTGCTTATATCTTCGCTTCTAAAGGTCCTAGAAAAACGTTCAACTCGTCAATTTCTTCGTCATGGGTTCCCCTATAAGGTAGGTATATGCAAAGAACGAATTTTTGATTGTTAATAACATTTTATGACAAGAAACTGAAAAAATTGAATTTCTCAAGTACTGTAGAAACAAATATAAAATCTGCATGTTAACGATAATATAAGAAATAGTACATATTTTTACCCTTATTGAAATGCACCTTGTCCCGTTGTAAAATATTAATTATTTCTTTTGCAATTAATTTATAAAAAAAAAAAATTCAAACTTTTATAGTAAAAGATCATATTAATATTTTACAGTTCAGTTTCGGTAAAAACATTGTATTTGACGTACATTTACATAATCAAAAAGAATATTGCAAAAGAAATTTACTTTTCGACTTTTTTACGCAAAAAATTAATTTTGCAACTTAAACAAATGTAAATATCTCAGTGGATTTTGCATAAAATTTATTGCAACTAACGACATTTTAATTGTCATAAAAAACGAATTAAAAAAAAATTTTCTCCGATGCTTTGGAGCCGAGATATGAAGAATTCACGTTTTTTGCGATTGTGGCGAAATTTGAAAATATTCTTGCTTGAAAATTTAACTGAATATATCTCAGAGTGTGTGTTATCACTTACAAAAAGTATCATGTCTATATATCCAGATGGGCCATGGAAAAAAAAATTGAGAAAATTGCATCCTTGGTGCTCGCGCTCACGCTAGACGCCAGATTCCCCTCCCCCTTCACTACTAGTGGCGCACTTGGACAGTTTTACCGCGGCAGCAGCTTTATTTCTCTTTTTCTCGGCTTCAGCAGTGGCTAGATGGACGCTTTTTTTTTTGATGCAACTTATTTTTTTCTCAGCTTTCCGATTCTTCGATTATTTTTCAATTATTCAATTACGTTGCTCCGCAAAAAGAATTTGTAATACAGCGGCTTTATTATTTTATTATTCTAGATAAAATAATTTCAGTAGTTTATAATCAAACATCTTATGATTATTTTCACATCCAGTGGAAATATAGTAACGCAAAAAAAAATTGTAAAAATTTTTATTGTTCAAAAAGGCTTAGATGTCATGAAATGTCGAGATTTTAAGTTAAGAGTAAAAAGTCTGTCGCACTGTCGGTCGGTCCGTCTGTAACTTTTTTGTGCGCACGATTACTCTGAAACCTTTTAATATATTGACTTGAAATTTGCTACATGCATGTATTTTAACGAGATCTGGAAGATTATATTTTGATCTTATTCCGTTGAAGGGTTGGGGGAAATGGTAAATGGGTAAATTAAGCAAGTAAGAGCCCATAAAATTGGTATTTAGTATAAATAAGAGAAGCTAAGGTCCCAAAAAATTTGTTGGCATTAGCCACCCCCATTACCACCCCCACCCCATTATTAAAGGGGGTGATGAAAATAAAATTGTGATTTAGTGTGTATGCAAGAAGCAAATGCCTCAATTTTGTTTTTTAGTTCATCCATCCTCACTATCACCATTCCCACCCCCACTACCGATGTGACATATCGTTTTATTGGTTTTTTTTTCGTTGTCAGAGACTTGGATAGAAAATCTGGATGTGGAAGTAGTGATTCCTTGGGCAGCGTTTTTTTTTACAATTTTACAAACATCCTATAATTTAAACAACTACGCATTATTGTTATGTTATGAATTAGATGTATATTTCGCTGTTTAATACAATCAATATTGATGTCTGTCAGTTTAAATTAAATGAAATGCCAGAAAATGAGGAAGTTATTGAAAATGTTGATATAACAATGACGATGATGACAATGATTGTCTGTACGCAGAAATGCGAGACGAAACGGACAGCAAGTCCGACACAGGAAATCAACCTTAAAAAAAACGAGGACAGAAAAATAAACTATAATCAATAAATTAATTTTTAAATACAAAATGTATCCCTTTTTTCTCCCCAATAAGAGTAAAAACTATTCACTCATCAATGTCTTATCAAATAAATTGTATGTACTTTACATATTTATTTTATGAAGCAACGTAATTGAATGATTGAAAAATAATCGAATAATCGGAAAGCTGAGAAATAAATAAGTTGAATTAAAAAAAAAAAAGTCCATCTAGCTACTCCTGAAGCCGAGAAAAAGAGAAATAAAGCTGCCGCCGCGGTAAAACTGTTCAAGTACGCCAATAGCAGTAAAGGGGGAGGGGATCTGGCGTCTAGCGCGAGCGCGAGCGCCAAGGATGCAATTTTTTCGTTTTTTTTTTCCATGGCCCATCTAGATATATAGACATGGCACTTTTTTTAAGTGATAACACACACTCTGAGGTATATTCAGTTAAATTTTCAAGTAAAAATATTTTCAAATTTCGCCGCAATCGCAAAAAACGTGAATTCTTCATATCTCGGCTCCAAAGCATCGGAGCAAAATTTTTTTTTTAATTCATGTTTTTTTATGACGTTAGTTGCAATAAATTTTATGCAAAATCCACTGAGATATATATACATTTGTTTAAGATGCAAAATTGATTTTTTGCGTAAAAAAGTCGCAAATTAAATTTTTTTTGCAATATTCTTTTTGATTATGTAAACGTACGTCAAATACAATGTTTTTATCGAAACAGAACTGTAAAATATTAATATGACCTTTTAGTATAACAGTTTGAATTTTGTTTTTATAAATTAATTGCAAAAAAAATTATTAATATTTTGTAACGGGACAAAGTGCATTTCATGAAGGATAAAAATATGTACTATTCCTCATAATATCGTTAACATGCAGATTTTATATTTGTTTCTACAGTACTTCAAAGTTCGACGATCGAGAAATTAAATTTTTTCAGTTTCTTGTCATAAAATGTTATTAATAATCAAAAATTCGTTCTTTGCATATACCTACTTTATAGGGGAACTTATGACGAAGAAATTGAGGGGGTAACGTTTTTCTGCGACCTTTAGAAGCGAAGATATAAGCAAACAAGTAAGTTGCAAAATTCATTTTGTTTACAAAAAGTTAAATAACCATTAAAGCCGCCATTTTGAGTGGCCAACACTATTTTTTTCGGATTCCTGAGGAAATTCTGTAGGGGGTAGACTAATTTTTGGCTTGTCCCAAAACTTTCCGAGACATTTTCATAATATCACCGGACTATAGTCCTTTATTTTGACACATCGTTCCCGATCAACTAATTAGTTTTTCATTAAATTATGAGCTTTCCCTCTGAAACTGACTTGTTCAAGAGCCAACAATAGAGAGTGGCTAACTGTATCAAAGGCCTTTGCCAGATATACGAAGATGCAAATAGCTGGTAAGCTGTCGTCAAGAGCTTTATAAATTTTACCCGTTATATACGCAATTACGTCTTACGTAGAGGCCAGATCGGCCTCTCTAAAACAAAACTGTGAGTCATTTAGGACTTTATACTTCTCTAAATATCCAGTTATTCTATTTTTTATTAATGTTTCCATGACTTTCGCTATCGTTGAAATTATTGTCACCAATTTCCATTCTGTCGCGCTCTTGAACACAGGTTTGATTAAAGCTGTTTTAAGCACTTTTGGATACTCTCCCCTACTAATTATTTTACTACCTGCACAGAGGTTTTAAGACATAGTCCACTATCATCTCCTGTGAGAAGGCACTTGCTGTAATATTATCGATATTATCTAGTCCTGGCGCTTTATGCTATTTTAAATTTTGTATTACTTTTTTTATTTCGCACATGCACAATACAAGGCTTAGTTTTATTTATCTAAAAATGTCGTAAGTAGACTCATTAGTCATAAATAATATCAATAAAGATGGTAATTACTGGTATAAAATTTCACCTGTATCACATTATTGACAATGGTTTGTAAAATATTGGTATATTCTTCCAACAGCTTTGAAATATTTATTCATTTCTGTAAGCTGTTTCGTGGTCCGTAGGAGAAAACCACTTTACTATTGAAAGAAATATTAACTGGAATGTCAGTGCCTGAGGCACCGTCGTTTAAAAATAATCCATTCCAGGATCTTCTAATTGAGAAATGTTCATTATAAGAGTAGAGGATTACATTCTGTGTATAACTTTTGTTTCCATTAATTTTTGATTATAATTTATTATTTACATGATACTATAGGCTTTGTAGAGGATTTTTGAGCCGCTGGATACGAATCTGGACTTACTTTCTCCCCAGCATGTCAGTTTCTTTAACACCAAAAAAGTGGATCGTAATAATTGCTTACCCAGTTCATTTAAATCGGACTCCAAAAGTGATTCAACTATAAAACTTCACCCTAATAACATTGTGGTGCTTCAGTATTGACTTCATAACTCAAAGAAACCATAAGACCAAGTTCTTAACCCAAAAACCCCTCAACCCCGTAATCCTGAGAATCCGATGAAAATAGTGGGGAATCTTGATTGAGGAGTTAATAAGGTTGTGACCTCGGGTTCTTGTGCTTGAGTGTCATACATCCACAACCTCATGATTCCGTAACCTCAGAATCCCATAACCACGTAATCTCTTAGCTCCGAAGATCCAACGGAAAATATGGAGATTCTAAGTAAGGGAATTCGTGTCATTGTGACATTAAAATCTTGGAATCAAGCATCCTGTGATGCCATAGCTTTTCAACGGTAATTCCTCTATCCTCATAACCCCATATCCCTGAGGATTCAATGGAAATAATAGGAGGCTCTCGATTGAAAAATCAATTAGATTGTTCCCTCCAAACCTTGTTACCTTGTTACCAAGTAAGCCTATAACGCTCCAGCAGAAAATCCTTCTACTACATAAGTCAGTAACCCCTTAAACCCATAACTGTATAACTCTGGGAATATAATAAAAGAATGTGAAGAATCTGAACAGGGGAATTCATGACATTATGTTCTTGGAATCTTGAAATCGAGTAGTCCGTGATCCCTTAGCTCTTGAACAGCAAAACTTGTTGTGGGTATTCAGTAAAATCAAATTGGGGAATCTTAATTGAGCATTCAATGAAAATGTAGTTTTGGAAGTTGCTCACTTAGGTGATTTCTGTTTAGGTGACTTCATTTGATCTCTTGCTTTTGCAATTCTTTTATGTTACGATATCAAGGAAGTGGGGGGAGGGTGAGTATATACTGGCAGACTTTTGTTGGATGTTGAAGAGGGAACATGTGATGTAGAGTCACCTAAACAGAAATTACCTGAAAATATACTTTACTTCCAAAGTTACATTCTAACTGAATCCCCAATTGAGATTCCCTGATTTGCTTTTATTGAATCCCCAGAAACATGAAGCTAAGCGGCTCAAAGTTGTACTGTTCAAAAGCTAAGGAGTCACGGCTGCTCGATTTCAAGATTCCGAGAACACAATCTCATGAATTCTCCTGTTCAGATTCTTCACATTCTTCTATTACATTACCAAGCTACGCAGATATGGATCTATGGGGTTACTGGGTTATGTAGTAGAAGGATTTGCTGCTGGAATAGGCTTAATTGGTATAAAGGTTCCGAGGACGCAATCTAATTTATTCCCCAATCGACAGCCTAGTATTTCTTCATCAAATTCTTGGGGTTATGGAGTTATGAAGATAGAGGGATTGCCGTTGAAGAGCTATGGCGCCATATGGTGCTTGTTTCCAAGATTCTAATGTCACAATGGCACGAATTATCCTACCTAGAATTTCCTTTTTGATAATACTCAAGCACAAGGATCCGAGGTCACAATCTCATTAACTCCCCATTCAAAACTGTTTTCATCTGATTCCAAGAGTTCTGGGGTTGAGGGGTTAAGGATTTATGGGGTTTTACGATAAGGGACCAAGTCATTACTCAGAGGATGAAAGTGTCTCCCCGTCTATAGGTTCACTATTCCATATAGAGTCACGTTCCCTAGTCGAAATGACTGGGAATATGATAAAAGGTATCTTCTGAGTTATGGAGGTATGAAATGGTACACCGACGAATCGAAGTCTCAGGAGGGAACTGGTGCGTATATGGATGCAAACCAAAAGCTCGTATATGAGTGCTATTTGGCAAGCAGAGGTAATATCATCCTACTCTGTGCAAGCAAAAATCCCAAGAGATTTTGGTGACATCATATTTGTATATGCAGCGACAGCCAGACGGCTTGAGGGCCCTTTCACATAACAAAGGGACTTTTAAACTGGTGCTGAACTATCGGAATATTTTGAGTGAGCTATGTGAACATAACTCCGTCGAACTCGTATGGTTGAACAGATATAATTGTGTGAAGGGAAATAAAGGAGCAGATCATTTGGTAGGAGAAGGAGCAAAAACTCCTTTATCTGGCTCTGAGCCAGCCTAAATCAGAACTACGAGACTGGGCTATGATAAAGTTCGACTACTATTGGGCTTAAGCCTCCGGAATAAGGCTGTGAAGATTCCATGTTATAACTCTCTACATGGAGTCCTCTGCCTTCAACTGACTCTGCCGTAAATTCGTTGCTTGGGATCTATAGGACTGAGTACGTTGATTACTTCATCATTGCAATTTGATATATTAATTCCTGCAGATGTAGAGGCAACTGAACTATCAATGTTTTCCATGGAATTTTCAATGTTAGAAACACTTTCGTTGTTTTATCATCTTAAAATTGTTGTGATTACAAGTTATAGACTTTTATATAATATGAGAAGTATTGATAGTAGATAAAACATTGTTACGATACTTGGTTATCAAACTCGGGCTTTGGCCTCGTTTGTCAAATATCCCATCGCGTATCGTAATATGAAAGTTTACGATACTTATATTGTAAGTAACTATTACCTAACTAGTACATTAACGTGTCTAGATTAGGGCAACAATATACTGAAAGTAGGTTATTTCATAATAAATAAAAAAGTGTATAAGTTGTGATTTGCTCAATACTTAAATAATATTCTCTATTCAAAATTGACTTGCAAGATTTGACCTAAACATACCAGCTAGCATACAAACAGGTGAAGTTAAATAAAAGCTTGTAATAAACCAAAACACTGATGTATGTCATCAAGTAAGTCGGGATTGTGAATTAGGGCCATTGAAGGCGTCGAATAAATAAAAATGCTTTGTTTATTTCGCGCGGGTGGAAACAAGTTAAATACTTGCAGATAATAATTAACAGAAAGCTAGTACAATTTCTGGTAATTAGGTAGTATTATTGAGAGTTGTGGAAATACGCTTCCGTTCACAATGCAAATTATTATTTTGTTATATAAAAAAAGTTGAGTCAGGGAAGAGTTGTAGGAATCTTGATCCTCTATGACTGTTGCTTCCCAAATTTGCCGATAGAGCATTAGGAGCAGCAGTGTTACGAGATCTCAAATTTGGTATATTGTTCAGGGCATCAAGCTGCTGAATTTATCTTCGTCTTTCAGAATGTGAACTTAAACATCGCATATTCTTTTAACTGCATCTTTGTATAAATGTAGTCTACTGTACATACGTATTTTTAAATATTGAAAACTAACATTTTATACAATTCTATAATTATTTTAATAAGATTTTTATTTGAATAATTGTATATTATTATACTACTTGTCCTAACATCACTGCAATCATAATTCGTTCCCTTTTTATCAGATAAACCCTCACCAATTAATTGTAGAAATACAAATGCTGAGTGGTATATATGAATATATAAGATATATTATACCATACTACATAATAATATGTGTTAAGTGACCAACCCTTCTAACTGCCTCATTTTCAACTGAACCCGTGTACCTCCGGAATTATCTATAAAACACAGATTCCCAAGCCACACAATTCTCTTTATACTCACACTGGTGTGAATTGTCCTTTTCCATTTCACTCCTTTTATGTCAGCAGACTACCCTTGAAGCAATTTAATGTTTTATGTATTCATAGTAAGGAATTTAAATACATTTGATAAGAAATAATATTCATCAACTTATCAAAATTACCATTCAAGAAATTAGTACACATTTTGCCTGAATTTTTGTTTTTACTTCCATGTTCCGAATGAAAGAACTGTGATGATAGGGCCGAAAGACGTGGTGCGATAAGGTGAGATTATGATTGAACTACGCTCAAAATGTAGGAGCGGTTTTCCGTGTATGTGTGTGTGTGTGTGTGTGCGCATCCGTGCATCTACACGTTTGCCTTTGGAATTTATATCTTTCGTTTATGATAACTTCTACTAACATCCGTCGAGTTTAATTTTTATATAATGCTCTTCTCGGTAAGGACTTCAAACGTGTTAATTTTGGTGTTGCTTGAATTGGGGATTTTGCAGAATATTTAAGTTACATATGATTCCCCATATTGATTTTTTCTATACTTTGTCATTATGATAATATACATGTTGACAATGGCAGTGAAAATTTTAGTATAATTTTTAAAATTTCCTCGATGAAGTGTCCTTGGTGCTTCAGTATCCTAAGAACCTGCTCGAAAAAATTATCAAACGTTTCAGGAAAACTACATCAAAATTGGTGTATTTATTTTAAATATATTGGTGGACAGACTCACAAACAAATAAACTACATCACACTCTAAATGCATACAGTCTCTCTAATTATTATTAATATGTTATAATAGAGAGAGACTTACCTACAAATATATATGATGAGCTAAATAGGTGTTAGATCTCAGGCGCCAACCATTCTTTATATAAGATGTTGATGAATACCAAGAATGATAAACAATATTCAATTACTAAGATTTTAATATTAATTTACGTATTTGTTTTATGGAGTAAAATGGAACTCGTTGAAATAACAAGAAACAAGTTTATGAATAAAAGTCTCGTGAAAATTATAAAACTAGTTTTTATTAGAAAACTGGTCCAAAACTGAGGTATGTCAAGCCAAAATGACATTTACATTAAAAAATACATATAAATATGGAGAATTGCTTATAAGCTCTTCTTAAAAAATTGTTATGTAAAATTACAATAGTCAATTATTCAAAAATTTATCAGAAAATAATTAACAAAAATTTCTTCTTTTTATTGGAAGTTGTTCAGACTGGATTTTACCTATTCAAAATTTGATAGAAAAATAGTAAGTTAAATGTTACAAATTACACCATCAACACTGTATGTTTTAAAAATTTAAATGTCAAAGCGAAAGTTATTAATAATTTACCCCAATATATTACAACATATATTTTAAAGCGAAAATGTTAATAAAATTTGGTGATCACCAAACCTTGTACAGTTGAACCTTAATAATTAAAATTTCATAATAAAAACTCTGAAGAAAAGTTATTCAATTTTTGCAAGAACCTGTAACATTCAGAAACTCTCATATTTAAGAAAAACAAAGGTCATTTTAATATATTATGTAAGATTTTATCCGCAATGATAAAAATGTAAAATTTCAATTGTTTTTCTGTGCAAAAAAATAATGATAGTTAGACTGCAAGAATTTTACTTAAATTAAACACTTAACTTGGAAGATCCTTAGTTTTCTTTGAAGGATGTAGGTACATACGATGCCAAGAAAGATAGGCTTGGTTCTTCTCCTAACAGGAAACCATTACAGCTTCAAAAAAAATTGGCTGCTAAATAAGATGGCGAACGTACATCTCCATTCCAGGAAAAGATATACTTCTATTAAAGTTGTGGATAAATCATGTAGTGATTATTGAGTGGATATGACTATTAAGTTTAACTTCAACCATAAACCATTGACAAAGTGAAATTTTTAATTAATTATTAGATGTTGAATATGATTCGAAATTTAATCATACTTTTAAATTAGTAAGATATTTCAGCATTGAAAGGAAGACCCTACAAGTCGAAAAAACAATATAATAAACTATATTTTACGAATGAAACCTTGATATGAAAAGATAATTTTTAAAGTACTTACGGAAATATTTCCGGCCATCTTGAAATTACTAACCATGAGGTTAATTATTAACGAAATGTTTCCTTGGCTCGAACATAAATATAAACACAGGAATAAGATGAGAAGGAAGTTTTTCCTCACATTAATAAATAGACATAGTATCGATGTTAAATGTTACAATAACAAGGTACTGAGTGAAGACGAAAGGTCAACGCTACCTCACTTTGGTTTAAGACTCGAACAAGTGAAAAGTAAATTGCGAGCAGGGAGGAAGTAAACCTTTGCCGGAAATTATGTTCAACAGAATGACTAAACATTCCGTGTATTTAATTTATTCAAGCGATAAATCGTTACAATTATTAATGTTAAATATACCAATACATTAATTTATTAGATTATTAAGTTATTCAGTTCACTGATTTTTGTTTATCTATGTATGAACATTTGTCCATTTGAGTGACTAAATATACTAACAAGTAAATCTGTTACTTAGATGACCAGCTAATCTCTCCAACGTATATAGAGTCCAACTCTTTATAGAAATTTAAATTGATGGAACTATTAAACAAGATTTCATTTGCAAATTTTTTTTATTCTAACAACAACAAAATTTGATTTACTAGGAAATATGAATCAACATATTCCTAAATATGCAAAAAAAACATGGAGCATTATATATGCTACACTAAGTCCGGCTTTTTCAATTTTAGGCCTGGCAACCCATCTCCGTTCCATTGTTGGGGGGTAAATATTTAGCAGCGAAGTGCATTAAAGATGCTTCTCAAGTAATAATAATAATAATAATAATAATAATAATAATAATAATAATAATAATAATAATAATAATAACCAAGACCACCAAGATGATGAACATCCATAGGAGTATTCATCCTAGATCGTCCGTTCCTCGTGTTTACTTCCCACGTCATCGGGGGGGGCGAGGACTCTTGGGCCTGGAGTGTATGCATGGCAGAGTAGCGCTGAGTATGGCATGTAACATCCTCAGGAGCTCGGATCCGCTCCTGCTATTAGTGAGAGATCACGAAATCGCAGGGGTGGGCGCAGGATTGTTTAAGGCAGCAAAAAGAGCCGCAGATGAACTTGGTCTCGTATTCGACGTCAGACGAGGTGGCCGGCGCGGTGCTGATCCAGAGTCAGTCACCGAGCTTCAACCAAATCGTCTGAAAGCCCAAATAAAAGCTGCCGAACAGGAGAATCTGTTCAGGCAGCATGTCGAAAAACCCATGCACGGTGTGTACTATAAGAACATAGAAACACTGGGTTTATCGACTAGGCTGACATTCGCCTTTTTAAGGTCAGCTGGGCTTAAGTCGGAGACCGAGGGATTCATTGTGGCCTGTCAGGATGGTGTAATAAACACCTTGGTCTACCGAAGCCGCGTAATGGGTGTAGAGGTCCCTGATATCAACTGCAGGACCTGCCGTCAGGCGCCGGAATCGCTGATGCATTTGCTTTCAGCATGCCCGATATACGCGATTTCGGCCTACATCCACCGCCATAACGCGGCTTTACGAGTGCTATACTACCATGTAAGGCACTCGTACGGGGTAGATCAAACACCAGTGCTGCCTTACATCCCCGGAGATATTGAGTCCGTTGTCGAGAACGAGAGGTGCCGAATTTATTGGAACTACTCGTTCCCGACCGTCAGGCTCATTCAAGCCAACAAGCCTGACATAGTCCTCCTCGACCATTAGAACAAAGTGATGTTTGTCATCGAATTCTCAGCACCTGCTGAGACAAACATCGCTTTGAAGGAGGGGGAAAAACGGACCAAATATCGTGATCTCCGGTATGAGCTCCAAGTGCTGTATCCAGACTACTCGGTCAAGATGGTCGTCCTAATAATCGGCGTACTCGGAGGGATGAAGCCTTAGCTGCTCTCAGAATTAAAGATCATACCGGCCTGTCAGAATTCGGCAGAATGGTTGGCAGGTCAGATGCAGAAGGCAGTTATCTTGGGGTCCCTTCGTCTGCTTAGGGCACATGATTCAGGTGTTTACAGTCACTAACTCCACAGGTCGTGGAGAGTGGCTGTAATTAATTAGCCGGCGCGGCTACCGTGTGGTGTCGGAGGCCACGGAAGCCCTGTCCGGCAACGGGAAACCGAAAAAAAAAAAAAAAAAAAAAAAAAAAATAATAATAATAATAATAATAATAATAATAAGGGGAAGGGGATACATGGGGCGAATGCACGTTCTGTGGTGTGCAAGGCACCCAGAACACAACGCCTTCACGCCACAAAACCTGCGTGATTATGTGTCCCACCTTCGTCGCAGGGGCTACGTGAGAACTGCTCCTCAGCCGATGAATGAGGTGGCCGAAGGTCCACCGAATGAACCGGTTGAGGTTGCAGTCCCAGTCGTTCCACCAGTACCAGAGGGCCTCAGTACCAGAAGGGGGTTGCACAACATAAAACCCCCCGGGCCACAAGATCTGGCCAGAGTGGATGCGGAACTTCGTGCAGCGCTACCAGAAGAGGCTGACATCTGGCACATAAATTGTGCCGTGTATGCTGCCGCTCAACGCTTGTCTCAGGTGGAGAGGCGGAACAGTGCTTCTCCACAAGAGAGAGCGAGACGGCGCATACACAAGATGGAAGCCGGTCGGCGAGGCAACACGCATCCCGTATCCAATGTGTGATGGACTATATGGCGGCCAATAGGCCTTTCACGCCTAAAGTGCGGCGAGTAGCTGCTAACTTAAGACGCGTCCATCACACACTCAATGGGGCAGTGCTACAAACCACCAAACAGCACTGCCTCGACAGGATACGGATGCTAGTGTCTTGTAAGAAGTCACTAGTGAGGCGGGCGAGGGGGCTAGCGGAAAATCAACTTTTCCGCAAAAAGCCCTCGCGCCTTTTCGAACCGCCTCAGCGTGTTGCTGAAAATTCGCCGACTGCAGATCAGGTGGAAAACTTCTGGAAAACGTTGTACGAACAGAAGCTTCCACTCAACAGAGACTCTCCAGCCCTGGCACACTTTGAAACCTTTTGTCAAAGGTTTCAGCAACCACAACAGGTGTGCCAACCGATAACCCCAGAAGAGGTTCGAAGAGCTCTTGAGGGCTCTAAGAACTTTGCTGCTCCAGGTCCCGACGGGATCAATAACTTTTGGTGGAAAAAATTATCCAGTACCCACCACCATTTAGCCAGAATTTTCAATTCATGGCTAAATGGGGAGCAGCAAATTCCTTCTTGGGTTGTCGAGGGGCGGATAGTGCTGATCCCGAAGAACGGAGATTTGTCTAACCCAAAGAACTACCGGCCGATAACCTGTTTAAACGCATGTTACAAGGTGTTTACGCGCATCTTGTACATGCGAGTGCTCCACGCAGTTGAACCGGTTTACGAGCGGATATATGAGCAGCGAGGGTCAAAGAGAGGTGTCGCTGGCTGTAAGGAGAACCTGCTGATTGACAGGTGTGTCACGCAGGACTCCATGCAGTATAAGCGTAACCTCTCCATGGCCTGGATCGACTACCGCAAGGCATTTGACATGACATCGCACGAGCTTATTGTACACTTGCTCCGATGTCTTGCGGTACCTGGTCCCGTAGTGAGATGCATCGAAGAACTGATGCCGCTCTGGAGGACTCGCTTTACCATTACATCGGGTAATGATAGAGTCCAGACGGAGTCGGTAACATTCAGAAGGGGAGTATTTCAGGGAGACTCCCTCAGCCCCCTTCTATTTTGCATCTCATTACTGCCATTATCCGTTTCGCTCCGGAAAACCCGTGGATACAACTGCGGTACCCCTGGCGATAGGAGGCATAAGATCACCCATCTGTTTTATATGGATGACCTTAAACTTTATGCCTCCGGAGAGAGGGACCTACACCAGTCCCTCAGGGTGGTACAGGAGTACACGCAGGCTGTCGGCATGGAGTTCGGATTAGACAAATGTGCACTGGTCCATCTCAAGAGAGGACGATGCGGGAACTACGGAGAGGACGCGCAGCTCGTGGACGGAAGCATCTTACATCATCTAGATGCCGGAGAGTCGTACACTTACTTGGGTGTCGAGCAACGCTCCACCCAAGAAGTGAGTGTAGTGAAAAACGCTCTCCGCGGCAAGTATCAGCACCGACTCCGACAGATCTGGTCTTCAGAGCTGTCGGGGAAGAACAAGGTGTCTGCTACCAACATGCTTGCCGTTCCAATCCTTCTCTACTCCTTTGGAGTAGTGAAATGGACTCAAGAAGAGTTGCGTCAACTCGACGTAGGAACCCGCAAGAAGATGCATCTCAGTAGGAGTTTGCATCCTAAATCGTCTGTTCCACGGCTATACCTCCCACGACATCGGGGAGGCCGTGGACTCTTGAGTTTGGAGAGTCTCCATAATAGGATGGTTCTGGATGGAGCCTGTAAGGTCATCAGGAGTTCGGATCCCCTCCTCTGCATGGTCCGAGACCATGAAAATGCAGGGGTAGGAGCCTTTCTGTTTAAGGCAGCACAGAGAGCAGCCGATGAACTTGGTCTCTCCTTCGACGTCGAGCGGGTAAATCGCGACTCTGTCACCGAGTTGGAACCTGCTCGGCGAAAAGCCCAAATTAAAGCTGCAGAACACAACAACTTTCTGCAGCTTCACACGGATAAGCCAATGCATGGAGTTTTCTATAAAAATATAGAAAACCTTGGCTTATCCGAAAGGCTGACCTTTGCCTTCTTAAGGTCAGCCGGGCTGAAGTCTGAGACCGAGGGATTCATAATGGCTTGCCAGGATGGTGTATTTAACACCCTCGTCTATCGTAGTCGTGTCATGGGTATAGAGGTCCCTGATGTCAGCTGCAGGGCCTGCCGCAGGGCGCCAGAGACTCTTATGCACTTGCTGTCGGCTTGCCCGACATATGCAGTCTCGGCCTATATCCAAAGGCACGACGGAGCATTACGAGTGCTTTACTACCATTTAAGGCACTCGTATGGGATAGACGAAACACCAGTGCTGCCTTACGCTACGGGGGATATTGAGTCCGTTGTGGGAAATGAGAAGTGCCTAATTTATTGGAACTACTCTTTTCCCACCGTCAGGCAAATACAAGCCAACAAGCCTGACGTAGTACTCCTCGACCATCAACTCAAGACAATGTTCGTCGTGGAGTTCTCGGCTCCCGCGGAGAACAACATTGTCTTGAAGGAGGAGGAAAAACGGACAAAATATCGAGATCTGCTCTTCGAACTCCGCAGACTGTATCCAGACCATACTGTTAAGATAGTGGTACTGATTATAGGAGCCCTCGGTGGAACGAGACACACACTGCTTTCGGAACTTAAGATCATACCGGCATGCCGAAACTCGGCAGAGGTCTTAGCCGGCAGAATGCAGAAGGCCGTCATTCTCGGTTCATTACGTCTGCTCAGGGCACACGATTCACGGACCCAGTAGTCACTCACCCCACGGGCGTGGGGAGTGGCTACCGCTCCCCTCTGTGAGGGTCGGAGCCACAGAGAAGGGTGACTGGTTTTTAGCTAGCTAAAAAAAAAATAATAATAATAATAATAATAATAACCTCAACCGGTGTTGTGCCCCGTTCTCTTGCATTGAATTTAACCAACCTAGGCCTTTCCTCTTTCTTAATCAGGGACCTGCAGAAATCCGTAATTCTCAATACTTGCCACATCGTTCGCAAGTTCCTGAGTTTGCAATAGTTTGTTGTCATCTTGCTCCGGCCGATGATTACAATAAAACCGCATTAAGCGAGAAATAACATAATAATAATAATAATAAGTACCTATGTAATAAGTTAATTATTTCGAACAGACAATTCAAAATTCTCACGCAGATCGATTTTTATTTTTAAATGCGTATTTTTTTACATATCTATCTAATTCATGATGTCACTTGTATCGATGTTGTAATATCACCAATTTTTTTAAATGGATCTTATGATACTTCTTTTAAAAGTTCTTTATATTTCCTAGCGAACTATATCAATTTTGAATTATTTCAAACTCACCATAAATATGGCTAAAGTTAAAATATAACAGTTTATTATCTTATAGTAGATACAAGGAACCAAAAAAATATGCCGGGAGAATGAAAGACATTCACAATAAACATTTTATTGCTAAAATTAAAATAAAATTGCAAAATATACAACGATTTAACTAGAAAAAAATCATAAATAAAATGAGGTAAAGAGCTTATCACAATCAATAACCAAAACTGATTTTTAGCAAGAATAAAATTAGAAATGAAACAAACTTTATGGTTTTCAAATAAAAATGAATTTTAATTTTGAAGTTTGTTTTTTAATTAGCCCGGTTAAGAGATATTTCAGGGAGTGGTAGAGTTTAATCGTTCTTTTGATCCTATACGTGAGCAAAAGGAAAAGTAATTGGCATCCAAGTAATATGAAAGAGAATGTAAAAAACATTTTTTATATTTAAATCTCATGTAGACTACATTAGATGCAAAAGTCGGTTTTTGCAGATTAAGTGATTTTGAGAAACACGCAAAAAACGCTCGTGTCTATTTTTTTGTAAATCTTTAGAAACCTTGCAGGCATCTGAAGCTGAGATAATAACTATTTGAAAAGCGGCTTAAAACGGCAATATAATTGCAGTTAAAGGTTTCAAAAGCCCAGTTTTGCATCTGCCTTATGCAAAGACCAAGTTTTGCAAATGAAATGTGCAAACACCAATAAAATAGTAAACAATAGGGTTAAGTAGAGTAGCTTCGGCTAGACTTCGCCCTAGGTATTGTATTAATGTATAATACTGAAATAAAGGCAATTTATTATTATTATTATTTGAATTAGTCTATTGATTATTTAAAAAAATATGAAGCAATCTGCCTAAAACTGTGTTACTGCTTTTCAAAAAGATCGGAGATTGAAGATTTTTTCCACTTCAAACAATGTCTAGTAGATATATATCAGTAACACTAATTAAATGATTCAAAAATAGAAAGAACTTCGAAAAATATAATAAAAATGCTCAAATTTATCAAGACATTGTTAACTCTTTTTAAATTCAGGTCGGTTCTGGCGGCAAAATTGCTGGCCCACGAGGTATATAAAATTGCACAATGATTGGTTAATAGCAAATAGGTAGTTATGCATCTGACAGTAGCAAACAAATACTGAGTTTTGCAGCTGAGTTAGATTTTAACACTTACTTTATCAGTTTTTTAATATTTGCAAAAACCAAGTTTTGCATATAGTGTACTCGACTATTTACTTTACATATAGGCCAGTCGGAATAGATGGAAAAGGATCATTTTACGAAATGTCGCTTACTCGAAATTTTTTTTTCTTAAAATATAGTTTGGGATGTCCATAAACATATGCCAACTATCCGCACGCGTGACAGGTGCGGAAACACACTTTAAAATTAAAAAATCGTCAATTTTTTGCCATTTTTCGCATTATTTGCAATATAACTCGTAAATGAAGCATTGTTCGAAAATATATCAAGAGATAGAAAATTTGAGAAAATAAAATTGGAATAAATACATATTATATATATTTTTGCGTGCCCAATGCACGCTCAAGTGCTCTAAATAGCACTTAATGCGGGGCTTAGTTCATTTATCATAATATTTCAGTTTGTAACAATTACACTCTAGTATAACAATTTGTTAAATAAACTTATTCTATTCTATTTTATTAAGATATACATGAATAGTACTATGCATAAAATAAATAGTTTGTGAAAATATATATTTCTATTTTCCCATCATTTTAATACCTCAATACCTGAAAAGATTTATTTTTTTTTTTCTGTTTTAACATGTAAATTTACATTATACCGATGATATATTTCGTATTAATATTTATTATATTCACTTAAAAAAAATCATAAAGTAGAAAAGTAGCATTGTTCTTTCACCTGTAGCTCTTAAATTAAACATTTTCTGGGAAAATGTTAAAAATAATAAAATGTTGAAAATCAATTTTCTCAACTTTTGTGTCTCTGATATATTTTCGAACAATGCTTCTATAGCAGTGTAATGCTATTAAATAAGATTCGAAAAGGGTTTGAAAATATTTGTATTCAAATTTTAAAATTATATTTTTGTTAAATTTGTTATTGTATTATATTTTGTTTCCTGGATCCTTGGTTACTTGAGCCTGGGGTTGGTGACTTATATTTACCCAGCAAGTGAACTGATCGCCACACTACTCCCCCGCTAATAAAAAGATCATTCAGTCATTCAATTTGTCAATAGCAAAACGAACTTTCTTAATCGAAGGTGGAGTGACATCACATTTGTCAGATAATAAATATGCTGGTTTAATCCTGTCAATGTTTACCGTGACGGCTTTAGTTCCTTTAACAAAAGTAACCAATTTATCTGTAAGGGACAACACTTTAAAAGGTCCATTGTACAGTGGAGTAAAATATTTTTTAAAACGTTCTTTCCGAACGAAAACAAAATTACAATTCGAGATGTCTGGGCTGACAAATGATTTGTAATTAACGTGGTGAACAGGTGGAATGAACGTTAAATTATTAAATGAAATACGTACTTTAGTAATAAAATAAGGAATATCCGGACAAGTATATGATTTAATAAAAAATTCACCAGGTATTCGTAAAGTTTGACCAAAAACGAGTTCTGCGGAGGAACATTGCAAATCGTCTTTAGGGATGGTTCTGAGAGCTAATAGTATGATAGGAAGTTCATCTACCCAATGTGGTGTAGAAGACTTAGTTCTCAGAGCAGTTTTAAGAGATTTTTTAAACCTTTCAATCATTCCATTCGAGGAAGGATGATATGGTGTCGTACGAATTCTATGAAATCCCAGAAATTTTGAAAATTCTTTGAACAGTTTTGATTCAAATTGAATGCCTTGGTCGGTTGTCACTGTGACAGGGACACCGAATCGACAAACATAATTCTGAAATAACGTACGCGCTACAGTTTCCACAGTAATATCCTGAAGTGGATAAGCTTCGGGCCATCTAGTAAAACGCTCGATCACAGTAAGAATATAAGAACAACCTTTAGAAGGAGGTAATGGTCCTATTAAATCTATACGTATGTGGTCGAATCGTCCTTTAGGTATATCGAAGTCAGTAATCGGGCTCCTCGTATGTCTTGTCACTTTATTAGTTTGACAGCTAATACAAGTTTTTGCCTAGAGATTACAATCTGAAGTCATTTTAGGCCAAAAATAATTGGTAGAAACTAATGTTCTAGTCGCTTTGATACCAGGGTGAGACAAACCGTGAAAAATATCAAAAATTGTCCGTCTATAAACGATAGTAACATAAGAACGAAGTTTAGGGCGAGAAACGTCACACCAAATAAACTTGTCTGAATATGGAATTTTAATTTTCTTTAAATGAAAAGTTCTCTTCGTGTTCGATGAAGTATCTGATAATTAAAATTTGAGGTCAGAATCATCTTTTTGAGCTTCGCTCAATAAATTTAAGTCAAAGTTAATATCAACTAGGTTAGACTTTTGGGCTGAAATTGGGGAAATGCATTGTTGTAAAGAAGACGTATCATGCTCACGTGATAAAGTGTCTGCAACAATGTTATTTTTCCCTTTGATATGTCGGATTTCACAGGCAAACTGAGCAATGAATTCTAAATGTCTAATTTGCCTGGGAGATCTTTCAGTTTTAGTGAATAATGCTTTGACCAAAGGTTTATGGTCAGTAAAGCAAATAAATGTGCGACCTTCAAGAAAAATCTGAAATGTTTAATCGCTGTAAATAAAGAAAGAAGGTCCTTGTCAAAGGAACTGTATTTTGTTTGTGCCAAGGTAAGCTTTCGTGAGAAGAAGGCTAATGGGGCAAGTACACCTTCGTCATCGCGCTGTTCAAGAACTGCCTCCATAGAGACATTAGAACAGTCAACAGTCAGCGATAAAAACGAGCTATCATCACAACGTGGATGTGCTAAAAAGGTTGCGCCAGCTATAGCAGCTTTGGCTTTGGAAAAACTGTCAAGACAGTCGGTAGGCCAATCATTTATTATTTTAACTTTATCATGCAGTAATCTAGTACAAAGTGCATGCAAAGGAATTAAGATTTCAGCGAAAGAAGGTATAAAACGATGAAAAAAGTTAACCATACCTATGAAACGCTGAAGTTGTTTGACTGTAGTAGGTAAGGGAAAATTATTTATGACATCAATACGTTCAGAAGAAGGTAAAATACCGGCTGAAGAAATATTGTGTCCTAAAAGTGTCAAATGACTGACACCTAATATGCATTTTGACGGTTTAATATTTATGCCGTACAATTCTAACCTCTGAAAAACAAGTTTAAAGTACTCTAAATGTTCCGAACTAGATTTACTTGCAATCAGGATGTCATCTAAATAGACGAAAATAAAGGGTAAACCTACTAAAACTTCGTTCATGAAACGTTGGAAAGTTTGACCGGCGTTACGTAAGCCGAAAGGCATACGACCAAATTCAAACAAACCGAAAGGAGTAGTAATCGCTGTTTTAAAAACGTCACTTTTTGCGACAGGTATTTGGTGATAAGCACGTACCAAATCTATTTTTGAAAAAATAACACAATTATACAACTGCGAGTTAAAATCATGGAGGTGGGGCAACGGGTATCTGTCAGGAACAGTAATTGAATTTAGATGATGATAGTCCCCACAAGGTCTCCAGTCGGAGCTTTTTTTTTCAACCACGTGTAATGGTGAGGATACGGAAGAAGAAGAAGGTACACAAATACCTAATTCTACCATATTATTGAATTCGTCTTGAGGTATCTTGAATTTAACACTATCCAACCTACGTGGGCGTGAGAAAGGTAAATGACCTTCAGTAACAATATGATGCTCAACGGAATGTTTAACTGGCAAATTGTAATTTGGAGAGCTAATTAAAGTGGGAAATTGTAAAAGTAATGCAGTGAATTCATTTGTTATGCTAAATAACTTAGGAGAATATGACGGACCATTGTTTGAAAATAAATATGTTGACAAACTAGTCATATTGTCGATTAAACATTTATGTTTTAAAAAACAACTAAACCAAAATGAGCTAAAAAGTCTGCTCCGATAATGGTGATATTTATATCTGCTATATTAAAAACGAAAGGAAATAACCTACGTAAGTTTAAATCAATTTTCAACAATTTCTTCTCGAAGGTATCTATAACTGAACCATTAGCCGCTGTTAGTACAACATCGGGGTTTCTCCTAGTATTCGTTAATAGATTCCGAGGTATAATTGATAAATCAGCGCCCGTGTCAATGAGGAATTCTATTTTATTAGTATTATCAAATATAAAGAGACGAGGTTTACTATCCGAAATTTTAACGTCAGTTGTCAAAATATTATTGACATTTAGTCATCTTTGATTGTCGGTTTTGACATCTTTGGCGAACGTGCACCAATCTCCGAGACACTTAAATGCTTTACGACCATAAAGTTGATGGTAATAGCAAACTTTGGTATTAGATGGATTATATCTAACGCTGGTACCACTTCGACTGTTAGAACGGGGCCTCGAGCCTCTGCGATTTCTCGAGTCGAGTCGACTTCTACAACTATCGCAATAAGTTCCAGAAACTGTAGGAGTAGTGGAAGGAATTGAAGAAACTTTAGATTCAATAGCAAGTAATTGAGATGTAAAGATTTCCTGTTTGTGTAAAATTTGATTTAATGTGTCTTGAAATGTTGCGATCAAATTAGATGTAGAAACTGGATTGATGTTACAAATCGAATTTGAGGTAAGGGAAGTCATAGAATTCTGACACGACTCCCATATACGATCGGCGATGTCGATTAACTCCTTAATCTCAGTTTTTCCCGACGCGGTAATTGCAATGAAGATTGTTTTGGGTAGTCGCCGCTTCCACAACTTGACCAGGAGCTCCTGCCTCACCACATGGGAACCTCCGACCGTTGATAGCATTGACCGGTAAAAATCTGATGGTTTTTGGTCTCCCATCTGGGAACCAGAGAGTAGGTCCTCTAATCGCTTTTCCTCGCTTAAGGTCAAACGAGAAATTAGTATATTTTTCAAGTTGTCATATAGATCTATCTCTGGCTGATTAGTGACACAGTGGTAATACGTCATACACAGTGGTAATAATTTCAGGGGGTAAACTGGCAATGACATAATCGTATTTTTTTCGATCGCTAACAATCCTGTGAATTGAAAATTGTGACTCAATTTGAGTAAACCATATTTCTGGTTTAGATACCCAGGAAGGTAGTAATTTAATGAGATGTCCCTGCACCTGATGAAATTTGTATGTCATCTAATAAAATATTATCTGTTGGTGGTGCCATTTTAAAAAGAAAGAAAAAATAAATGAATGACTAATTGATCGATTGATTAATTGATTGAATATAATATGCTATTTGCGATGTTTTTGAATGAGATTTTTTGAGACGTCAACGTTGAATGACTGACATGATTCCCTTTAGTAACGAAGAAATAATGATAAATGGCAAAACAATTCACTTACTAGATAAATAAAGTTTGCTGCTTCGCCGTCTAGGATTGATTTAAATTAATACAGTTTTGCTTCTTCGCCGTCTAGGATTGATTAGGAGAATGTTGGGAATATATACTTCCAAGTCTACGAATTTGAACTTGTCTTCTAACCAACAGCGGTTAGTAGCGCGAGCAGTTTCCTTTGGCCCCATAGTCTTGTCGCAACTGACACAGCTGTCTAGGAAATCCATGGGAGATAATTTTCGGCAAAACTATGTAAAAATACTGTCAAGAGAAATCAAACTTCAGTCTTCACCATTAATTCTTCCTCTGCTTCAGGAGGCATACAATGCGTGAAGCGTCGGGATCACCAATATAGCGGTGTAATGCTATTAATTCGAAAAGGATTTCAAAATATTTGTATTCAAATTTTAAAATTATATTTTTGTTAAATTTGTTATTGTATTATATTTTGTTTCCTGGATCCTTGGTTACTTGAACCTGGGGTTGGTGACTTATATTTACCCAGCAAGTGAACTGATCGCCACAGCTTCATTTACGAGTTATATTGTAGATAAAGCGAAAAATGGCAAAAAATGGACAATTTATTAATTTTAAAGTGTGTTGCCCCACCTGTCACGCGTGCGAATAATTGGCATATGTTTGGTGACATCTCAAACTATACTTTAAGAAAAAAAATGCGTGTAAACGGCATTTCGCACAAAAAAACTATTCCGACTGGTCTAATATTAACCCATTCATTCTCGTAATTTTTTTTAGTAAAATCTGTGCCACTATATAATATTAATGAATTCATAAAATTAATTTCAAGTAAATTATGAATAACAGCGTTCTAAGAATACTTCCCTGAGATACCTACTTCAATATTATTTGTTACAGGGTTTTTCTAATCTTTATAATTTATTCGTGGACATTACGTTTGATACCATAGTAGCTAAGTCTATCTAACTTTTGTCGGAAAGAAGCAGCAACAACGATGTGATTTACTATTTACTGATCGTCAGCTGAACTGCTATTTCACGCAACTGGTTTTACTAAAAATCTATGTAACGTCCCATCTATAACTTATTGTAACTAAAATAATCAAGCAATTCTTCATACATTGATAGTTTCAGCCAAGGGCGGATCTGGACCTTGAGCTTGGGGGGGGGGGGGGGGGGGTAACACTGAACCCAAAATTTTTTGATGAGCGAGGTGGGAGAAATCAGAAAAAAAATTTTTGATAAGCGGGGGGGGAGAAATCCGCTTTTTTTCGTCCCAAAATTTTTTTTGAGCGGAGGGGAGAAATCCGAAAAAGTTTTTTTGATAAGCGTACGGGGAAGAATAAAAAAAAAAAATGTTTCGTCCCAATTTTAAAACGAAAGTTGATGGTTTACACAATCTTGGGGGTGGTAATTATCCCGTTAAAAAAAATTTTCTTCCCAAAGTTAATAAAAATCATAAAATTTTAAAACGAAAGTTGGTGGTTTACAGAATCTTGGGGGGGGGGGTAATTACCCCGTTACCCCCCCCCGCCCCATAAATCCGCGTTTGGTTTCAGCGGTTTTTTTTAAATATCTGGTATTGTATTAATGTGTCCACCACTCTATCAATTTGTTGTATTACACTTAGCTTCTCTGGGAAGTTTCCCAATTCGAGTATTGATGAAGATAAGATAAGCATGTCCCATTATAACATAGGTTTTTAATAATAATAATAATAATAATATGTCTTTATTTCGATGAAAGGTACATAAAAAAATACAAATTAGGGAAGGATGGCGGTATTTATATGTCTCTGCATAATTAGAAGTTAGAACTTGACTATTAATGTTTTTCATTTGAAGATTAGTTATAGTTGTTTTTAAGATATTTAGACCTACTAACGTAAATTAATCGACAACAAAGTCAACAGTATTAAACTTTTGATTAGACTAGTTGCCTAGTGATAAATATTATTGGAAATTTCAACTATGCTGTTTACACAGTAATTGTGAATGATTTGCCTATTGAATTGATTTGTTGCTTTTAGCTCTGTTTTAGGAAAATAATTTTAACCATTTGTATAAAATTTAATGTAAGTACACTTCCTGACAAATAAAACTAGGACACTTTATTTCAGTTTTGTAAAATAGCCTTTGACAATTCAGTTTTGACAATTGTTGATTTGTCAGAAATTATTATTACTTCCACATCCAGTGGAAGTATAGTAACGACAAAAAAATTTTTAAAAATTTTTATTGTCCAAATAGGCTTAGAATGTCATGAAACGTCGAGATTTAAAGTTTGAGCGAAAGAAAATTTTCTGTCTGTCGGTCTGTCTGTCGGTCTGTCTGTCGGTCTGTCTGTCGGTCTGTCTGTCGGTCTGTCTGTCGGTCTGTCTGTCGGTCTGTCTGTCGGTCTGTCTGTCGGTCTGTCTGTCGGTCTGTCGGTCTGTAACTTTTTTTGTGCGCACGTTTACTCTGGAACCGTTTGAGATATTGACTTGAAATTTGGTACACATATGTACTTTAACGAGATCTAGAACTAGATTATATTTTCATCTTGTTCCGTCGAAGGGTTGGGGGGTAAATTGGGGTAAATTTGGAGTAAATAGGTAAATCAAGCAGATAAGAGTTCATAAAATTGATATTTAGTATAGACCAGAGAAGCTAAGGTCTCAAAAAAAATTTTGGCATTAGCCACCCCCATTACCACCCCCACCCCATTATTAAAGGGGATGAAAAAAAATGTGATTTAGTATGTGTACAAGAACCAGAAACCTCAAAATATTTTTTTACTTTATCCACCCCCCACTCCCACCCCCTGTCACCACCCCCACCCCACTACCGATGTGGGGTATCGTTTTATGGGTTTTTGGGGTAGAGGATTTCAAATATTATATTATTAAAGTTCCATAAACAATTATTTCCAGATACAAAATTTTTTCGTTGTGTGACTTGGATAGAAAATCCGGATGTGGAAGTAGTGATTCCTTGGGCAGCGGTTTTTTTAGTTCCCACGATGCCACACCAATTAAGCATCATTCAAAAATTATGAATTGTTTCGAAGATCGAGGACGGTTGGTCAATAAGACTTCTTGCGGAAGAATTTAATGTCAACAAGAATACTATTTTGAAAATTAAAAATAAATGGGAAAATGAAGGAACTGTTGAGAGAAAGGTAGGAACAGGCAGACCAAGAAAAACCTCGGAAGAGCAGGACACTACTTTAGTAAATTATTTACGAAATCATCCTTTCGATAATGCAAGTAAGGCTAAAGTTGAAACAAATTTCCCCGCCTCCGTAAGGACGGCTTTAAGAAGAGTGAAAAAGTCTGATCTTAAAAATTGTGCAGCCGCAAAAAAATGTAAATTAACAGAAGAGAAAAAGCAAGGTCGTATAATATTTGCTCTCAATAATGTATTAAATGATGCAGATTTTTGGAGAAATGTAATTTTTTCTGATGAAAAAACATTCCAATCCCACAATGACGGTCGTATTCGGGTGTATAGGCCCCCACGCTCTAGGTTTAATGAAAATTATATTGCACCCAATAATAGATCTGAAAGGTTTTCAGTGAACGTTTGGGCGTGGATATCTATGGAAGGTTTAGGGGTTTGCCGGAATATCGATGGAAGGCTAAATTCTAGGAAATATTTGGAAATTTTGGATAACGTAATGTTGCCTTCAGTTAGACAACGTTTTCCTGATGACAATTTTCTATTCCAGCATGATAATTGCTCAGTGCACACCGCCAATTGTGTGAGAAATTATTTAGATGAGAATAATGTTGAGGTTCTGCCTTGGGCTGCTAAAAGTCCCGACATGAATCCGTTGGAAAACATTTGGGGAATAATGGTTACGAAAATGCAGAAGCAAAATGTTATTCCCCTAAATAAAAATCATTTATGGTCTCTTATTGAGGAAACCTGGGAAAGTCTGGCGGAAAGTCATAACCTTACCAGAAATTTGATCGATTCAATGCCCAGAAGAATGCAAGAAGTAATAAATAATAACGGGACCATGACTAGATATTGAATTCTCATATTTTTGTTTTTGTTTGTTTTTTATTTATTTATTTTTTGTTTATTTTATATGTATTACTTTAGATATTTTTAATAAATTACTGTCCAATTTTTCTAACGGCCAGTTGTATTATTTGGAAAATATAATAGAGTTGGCACCGCCGCACGAATATCGTCTACCAAGATCGATTTACATAACTAAAAAATACAGTTTTCAATGAACAAGAGTTGTCCTACTTTTATTTGTCGGGAAGTACTTATAATTAATTTTATAATTTAAACTTTTATAATGGATTTTAGCATTTTCTACATTCATTTTTGGATTATTTTGATTAGTATTAATTCAATGTTCATAAAGTTTTTCCTTTCAGTAAGTTCACATACTTATTTCCGGCACTGTTTTACAAAAATGATCTTGCAAATATAGTAAATATCGTGTAAAACCTCAATGGGTTTTAGACAGTAATGCCATGCCATGAAAGTGCAATACTTTTCTCGCGGGTGCATTATGTTGAAAAAAATTTCAGAGAAATGTGAATTTTTTTAGTGAACAAACACTTGAGTGCAAATGGTAGGAACCATTGTAATTTAGATTGAACTATAAATTACTGAAATCTAGTGTTAATTATTACTTCCACATCCAGTGGAAGCAGTTATTTATAGTAACGACAAAAAAAATTTTGAAATATTTATTGTTCAAATAGGCTTAGAATGTAATGAAACGTCGAGATTTTAAGTTTAAGCGAAAAAACATTTCTGTCTGCCTGTAGGTCTGTAACTTTCCTTGTGCGCACGATTACTCTGGAACCGTTCAACATATTGATTTGAAATTTGGTACACGTATGTACTTTAATGGGATCTGGAACTACATTATATATTCATCCTATTCCGTCGAAGGATTGGGGGTAAAATGGGGTAAAGGGCGGCAGGTAAAGGTACACCAAGCAGGTAAGATTCCATAAAATTGGTATTTAGTGTATACAAGAGAAGCTAAGGTCTCAAAAAACTTTTTGACATCAGCCACCATCATCACCACCACCCCATTATTAAAGGGGATGAAAAAAATTTGTGATTTAGTGTGTGTACAAGAATCAAAAGCCTCAAAATATTTTTTTTACTCAATTCACCCCCACCCCACTACCTTGTGGGATATCGTTTTATGGATTTTGGGGTAGACGATTTCCAGTATTATATTATTAAAGTTCTATAAACAATTATATACAATTTTTTTTCATTATGAAAGACTTGGATAGAAAATCTGGATGTGGAAGTAGTGATTTCTTGGCAGCGGTTTTTAAAAATAAATAAGTATATTTTTTTATTAGACACCAGGATATGTCTGTACAGAACGCTATGCGCTAAATCCTAACATGTGGCGTAGTGAATTCGAATCCTGACGAAAACTACCCCCCCCCCCCTTGAATGACCCCGCGTAAAATAAATTTATTATATTTTCATACAGATAGTAATGGTATAAATTCATTTATCATGTCTCTGTAAGATGTAACAAAATATCTGTGTAACTAATTAGAAGGACATTCTGAATAATATCCTGAAAGATTTGCCGAAACATACGGCAAAGTAAAGTTAAAGTGTTTGATTTAATAACTGTTGGAAACATTCAATCTGTTTCGCTAATATAAACCAGATACGTCGTCTATAATCGAAAACGTTAACATGAGATCAACACATCGCTCGTTTTATATGTTATTTGAGTATCTGGAACTGGCACCTTGGGTAGAGCTAAAGGTGAAGGCCACGGTGCACATTAAGCGCTCGGTATCGTGTTCACTTCAGAGAAACTCCCGTTTTTAGACGAAATCATATTACAAGAAGGGCTCTGTTCTCCAAACTTCTTGCTTCACTTCGACTCTCCGTTATTAAATTTAATGCATCGCCAAAGAAACGCTCTCAATTTAAATATTATATGCCTCAACTGTACAACGTAAACGCAACAGAAAAGAATGAGTAAATTTTTTATTTTATTTTGTTCCCAGCTTCCCAAGTTCCGCTTTTTATTCGCCAAAATGAATTTATCTAATTTTTAAGATTATGGGCAAATATCTGCTTCTCTTTTACTTACAGTAATTTTTATTTGACAAGTGTAATATAATTTGTCCCTTTCTCTGGGTAAAATCATGAACATGGTATATTTTACATATCTTTTATATTTATTTTACCTTACCGAGTAACGTAAATACTTTTGAATAAAGTAATAAAAAGGAAATGAAAAAGATACTGCCGTTCTGTTGACTGAATAAGATATTGTGAAACACGAGCTCCTTATTCACAAATTAAATTTAAATTGGATTGATTCAAAGAGTATTAATACCATTAATTCACCATGAAATATATAGTTGTATTCTAAATATTATACAAGACATTAAAAGAATTATGAAGTAAAAAAATATTTTGAGGTTTCTGGTTCTTGTACACACACTAAATCACAATTTTTTTTCATCCCCTTTAATAATGGGGTGGGGGTGGTAATGGGGGTGGCTTATGCCAAAACTTTTTTTGGGACCTTAGCTTCTCTTGTATATACTAAATACCAATTTTATGGACTCACCTGCTTGATTTACCTATTTTCCCCAAATTTACCCCAATTTACCCCCCAACCCTTCGACGGAACAAGATGAAAATATAATCTAGTTAGATCTCGTTAAAGTACATATGTGTACCAAATTTTAAGTCAATATCTCAAACGGTTCCAGAGTAAACGTGCGCACAAAAAAGTTACAGACAGACCGACAGACAGACCGACAGACAGACCGACAGACCGACAGACAGAATTTTTTTTTTCGTTCAAACTTAAAATTTCGACGTTTCGTGACATTCTAAGCCTATTTGAACAATAAAAATTTTTAAAAATTTTTTTGTCGTTACTATACTTCCACTGGATGTGGAAGTAATTAACAAACCAACAAAAAGAGAGACGAATAAAGGGATTAAAAAGTCGTTGTAGAGTTTTCAAGGTGTACAGAAGTTAACAGTTTTTCCAGAATACATTTAACTTTTACTTTTGAAAGTTAATAACTGAAAATATGAAGTTCTCTTAGATACAGCAAGGAGAGAGTCTCATACATCTTCTCGACAAGATCTGAGTACGGTTTAAATGTAATTAGTAATTTATCTTTAATGTTGATATTATGTGCCGTTGCTTCAGTCCTAATGGTTTTGCAAGTAGTTGGACGATGTCTCTTCTCAGACTTCTTCTATTAGCTTTTGTTGTTACCATGTTCTTGACCCCGTATGTCATAATTGAAAGTATGATTGGTATGTATATCCTCTCGATTGGGCTCCATGTAATTTATTTTTATAGATGAAAGTTATAATCGCTCTTGCAACTCTGTATGGCCTTTTATTTATGTATTCTTCAGCTCCTTTTCTTTTTGGTTGGTTCTTCAGATATGTTAATAGATATTTCAAATTGTTCGTTGTTCTTAAGGAGTAGCCGTGTATTTTCTTCTTCGCTTACTTACCTGGTTCTCTTTTATTGACAAGTCTCGCATCATTATCAGACCTTTATTGAAATTTATATTCAGTTGTGTTTAGACGCGGTTTCATGTTTTCTATGAGAATATCCTGATATTTTTCCGTGATGATTAGATCATGCTAGTACAGTCAGGGTTGTCAATGCTTCTGTTTTCTTTAAAAAGCGTTTCCTTTATTTTGTTTTCTATAAATTGCTTTAGGATCGTGATGACTAGTAGACAGATAGGGTGTGTTTCATTATTTCATTTACATATTTTCTCCTATCATATTTCCAGTTTCCCATAGAGTGTTTTGTGGTCTGTGTATTCTGCGGTTTTTTGCTTTAATGTTTTTGACCAATCTATTATCTCCCTGCTTACCAGGATATAAGTTGAGTTTTCGTTGCTCTAAGTTTCAAGACAAGTTTGGTTTCTGCTCCAAGTGTTATTTTGTTGTGTATTTATTTTCTTAGAAGATATTATTTTCTTGAAAGGAACCTGTATCACGCGTACCTCCGTTGAATTGCTATGAGAATTCAGCCTTGACGCGATATACCTCATTGATTATTTCGGGTTAAATTTAAATTAAATTCGCTCGAATATTTTTAATAATTTTACTTCCACATCCGGTGGAAGCATAGTAACGACAAAAAATTTTTTTTAAATTTTTATTGTTCAAATAGGCTTAGAATGTCATGAAACGTCGAGACTTTAAGTTTGAGCGAAAAAAAAAATCTGCCTGTCTGTCGGTCTGTCTGTCGGTCTGTAACTTTTTTTGTGCGCACGTTTACTCTGGAACCGTTTGAGATATTGACTTGAAATTTGGTACACATGTGTACTTTAACGAGATCTAGAAATAGATCCGTCGAAGGGTTGGGAGGTAAATGGGGGTAAATTTGGGGTAAATAGGTAAATCAAGCAGGTAATAGTCCATAAAATTGTATTTAGTATATACAAGAGAAGCTAAAGTCTCAAATAAAATTTTACCACCCCCCACCCATTATTAAAGGGGATGAAAAAAAATTGTGATTTAGTGTGTGTACAAGAACCATAAACCTCAAAATATTTTTTTACTTCATCCATCCCCACCACCACCCCCTATCACCACCCCCCCCACTCCACTAACGATGTGGAGTATCATTTTATGGGTTTTTGGGGTAAAGGATTTCAAATATTATATTATTAAAGTTCCATAAACAATTATTTCCACTTACAAAATTTTTTCGTTGTGAGTGACTTGAATAGAAAATCTGGATGTTTTTAAAAATAATTCACTTGAAGGTTTACATACTTAGGAACATTATGGCCATACTTTAATAAATTATTGCTGTGCCATAAATTTATCGTGACAGCTGCCGACTTTTTCTAAGAAAGTTACCTGAACTTGTTTTTCAATATTTATTACATTTATAACGCAAAAGAATATGCAATACTGCAAAATATGCTCTTGTTATTAATACAAATACAGATAATACGATAAAAATTAACAACACTTATCTGTGATACGTGATGGTTGCAGTTTATTGCTTCTCTACTTTCCCTTTCCCTTTTTGATTTAGTTTATTATATTACACTAAAAACATTATGGAGTTCTAGGTTATGTGCGTAGTCAATTACGAACTAATATTTCTCACAAGATCACTAATCACTCATACCAAAATATGTATTACTTTCCAATCACATGCCGCCCACTTGGCAACTTAAAACTATATCTTTTACATTTCGTATTTAGCTTGAGTTACTAGGGGTCGCTTAGAGAGGTCTTGTTTCGATCACATCTGACTTGAGCGTATTGATGTAGGCATATTTATGTAAGCATAATATTAATATTGATTAGTTTCTTACATTTAATCAAAAAAATCATTCTTAAATAATTCTTCAAGAATTCGTTTAAAGTTACTTTAGACGACAAAATCAGATAGATATATTTTGGGTACTCAGTGCCTTAATGTTATAATCAGAAACGATTTATGTTCTAAAAAACTTTATACAAATTAAAATTTGTTCTCTCAAAACTTAATATTTATTATTAACTAAAGCAAGCTTTAAATTTATATTTCAAAATAATATCAAATATTACTAAAATCACACCAAAACTAAGTAGTCATGTAGAAAATCAACTTGAAAGATCAAGTGTCATCTTACAATTAAAGTTATAGTTCTCAAGGGAGTTATAAAGTCCGAAATAGAAAATTTTCACCTTCTAGCCTTATTGCCGACTTGGCTGTAACATTATTGATTTAAAAACATATTCCTCTGAAAAGATAAATATAAAGCAAACATTTCAAAAGTTGGCGCTATTTCATAATATATAGGTAACACCTGGAATTCGCAAACTATTTTAAGAATATTTCAACCCGCACAGTTTGATCTCACAAAGCCAGAAACGAATCACTCCCACCCTAGAGATGATTGCTAAAGTTTTGTAGTTTCCGCCTTATATATTATATGAATATAAAATTAATCTGATATGTCATCAAAAACAAGGATAAAAGAAATATCATTTTATCTTAATTATCTGATAGTACAGATACACGAGTGTTTGAAGCAAAACTACTCTCAGAAAATTGCTATGAAAAAAAAAACAGATAACGGGACTGTGTATGTTTTTTTGTAATTATAATGAACCTGCACATAAATTCCATTCCATTAAGAATTTGTTTATTTATTTATTTAAATTACATCTCCCTGGGGGTGAAATACCCAATTACAGAGCAATTATAAATAGTATAATTATAAATAAAAATAGTAACAAACTAACCAATTAGAGAAAGAGGATCAAAATAATTTATCTCAAGTATATGGCCCTTATATTACTAATGGTGCAGGAAAGTACATTTATTCTACTTCCTAGATTGCAATTATTTTATATATATGCGAATATTGAACTATATTTGTATGCGCTGTAGAGCCATAGAGGGTAGAGGGTTACTTTATCACTGGACGATATTCTGGGAACATAAAAGTTTCAGCAATCGATTTTATTATGAATGATTTTAAAAAATACTTGTGAGTGATATTCCCACCTTCAAAAGAGACTTACCACTGCATGTTTTGCAATTAGTTAATTTTACTGGAGGCCTATATGTAGATACACAACATCCGATTTGATAGACAGAATTTAATAAGTCTACGCTGAACACATTCGATATTATCGATGTGTACCCTGTACACTGTAATGAGGATATACCATACAATCGCGGCATATTTAAGTTTACATCTCCCAAGACAATTATATGGCTACATCCACACTCGGTTGTATTTGGGTCATACTTGTTGTCAGCAACGAGAACCACATGACGCATTTTACATGATTGTAGGATAGGTAGTGTAGGTGTTTGTGAAATGCGTTGCCGAATTGTGTCGTGATGTGGAGTGTTTATGCTCTTTCCTTTATGTTTCTGCTTCTACAAATTTTCTTCTTCATCTGAATCTCCTGATTTCTCCGTTACTGAGTCTGGTAGAGCATGTATCGTTGCGATTTCTTTGTGGTATTAATTTTTTTCTCTCACCTTTTCTTCCCAGTGTGCTTGGTCCTTTCCTAGTTTGTTCATGATCCTCTCGATTGTTGTTCTCCATGCGCAATATGGTCTCCCTATTTTTAGTTGTGCTGTTCAATATTAACACTTTCTTCAGAAGATGTGTTTGGACATATCTCCAGTACTTCATTACGTGCATTTCTGGTGTCTCCTCTGGAAGTCTTCGTGCTGTAATAGGAAAATATTCAAGGTATTTTACGGTTTTTTGTTATCTTCTTTACTTCATTCATCTTTTCGTATTTTCAGTTTCCCATATAGTAGTTTGTGGATAAATTTTACTCATAATGCATTATATGTCTCCACGACTGGTTTGGAAATTGTTTGAAAACGCACTGCCAACTACGCTTCACAAGCTAACAGCATGTGAAAATTTTTTCACACGCTTCTTACTTATGCTTATATATATATATATATATATATATATATATATATATATATATATATATATATATATATATATATATATATATATATATATATATACATATATGCAGCGTATGTTTCATCAATATATATATATATATATATATACCTCACAATTCATAATAGTTATTTTTCTACGACTGTTAAAATAACTGTAATTTTTCTTCATTAATTTAAACATTATTTCATTCTGATGCATTGAAAATAATTGAAGTCGTTTCGCGATGTGCGCATTAGAAACGTCAAATTATAGATGTTAAGTCAAGTTAATTCTAAAATTTATTTATTTTTTATTCGAAATAGAGGACAGTCGTATAAAAAGTAGGGTGTGCAACACGTATAAAAGGCACTCTTTATACTGTGACTTATCAAACTATCACACTCATGTGAAAAGTACTAGTTTCAATACTTGTTGCGCAATTTATTATAGTATTATTTTATAGTACAGTACTGCACTCGCCACGGATCTTGGCGAGCGGCATTAACTGTAGGGGAACGTAGCGGTCTATTGGAAAACTGCGCGTCCATTTACCATAATAATTTATCTGTGTGCAACACTAATCATGGTACCGATGCGTGCGCTGGACCTATACCACTCTCTACGAGAGATTCCCCTTCGCTCGCCAGTACTCGTGGCGATTGCAGTACCTAGAGATAAAAATATGTAAAATTTAGGAATAATCTCGTATATAATGATAATTTTTCTCTATAGGTTATTATTGTAGCAAAAGATCATCATCATTAGTTCATATATGGTACGGGCACTTGCTCTTACTCTTAATGTAGATATTTAATATTTGAAAAAGTATTACTGATTTATTTTTGAACCGTAGAATATTTATATTTTTGGGATTGCTGATTACGAATCTGATGTCAAAATTGAAAAATTCAAAATGGCGCGGCGGCTCCAATATGGCGGTAGGAAATTTTTCCTAATGCAAGTGTTTTAAATTGACAAAAAAATTGTGCATCTAGGTAACGAAATACAATATTTTTCATATCTAATTACTGGACAATTACCACAAATAAATTACGACATTTTGTTAGAAAAAATGTGAAAACGTTCATTTTCTAGGCCATAACTTCTTTAATCATAAGGAATCATTTTAAAAATTAATTAATATGTATCATTAATTCTATTGCTTAGAATTTTTTTATGGAAGTGTCATAATTTCTAAGATATTCAACATTAAAATTAAATACTTCATCCTATAAACGTTCGGATGGCATTTATAAGCTTAAATATCTCCGAAGCTATTAATCCTACATAAATATAAAAATAAAATAAATTCATCCTTTGTTCATAGCTATATTTTTTATGTAAATTATTTTTTCGCTAAAACTAATATTTATTGAGATATTTACAAGAGAATAAAAATTTGACGCCCTCTCGAAAATGCCGTTTAAAATGCATTTTTTTTTCTAAAGCAAGTTCTGTAAATGGACGGAAAAAATTGAGCGTGCTATATGATAACAAAAGCAGTATATGAAATATGTTTATTTAATTACTGACTTCTTATATTAACTAGATGGCTAAGCTTTTATTAAATTGATGTGAAGAAGTACATTCTTTCTGTCATAACTTCTTTGTTTTTTATGCTACAAAAATAGTGAAAGAATATTTGAAAGCCTAATTAATATTAGCGGAGCGGATCTGGTTTTGAAATGAAATAAAGTTTTTTTTATATATTTTTTTTTTTTGATAATTCGGTGGCTGCTGTTTTGAATATAACTATTTAGTAATTCGTCTTTACAGCCACCCCGTTCATGCGTATAAGAAAGCAAATCTCGAGGACATGAAGAAAATGTAAGCTAGATTTAAATAAATCATAAGAGTTCGTATATGGAATCAAAATTATTTCATAATTTTTAAAGTTGTGCTAATTTATTTTTTTTATATTAATTATTTAGTCGATATTTTTCTGTCGGGGGGTTTTTAAATTTGTAATTTAATTTTATTTTATACTTTTTAAACTAAACATATACATACAACATAGCGTATTATTAAATCACGCGTCCCATACAGAACTTTTTAACCTTTAAGCCGGCGCGGTCTAATTTTACTTCCACGTCCAGTGGAAGTACAGTAACGACAAAAAAATTTTTAAAAATTTTTATTGTCCAAATAGGCTTAAAATGTCATGAAACGTCGAGATTTTAAGTTTGAGCGAAAACAAAATTTATGTCTGTCTGTCGGTCTGTCTGTAACTTTTTTTTGTGCGCACGTTTACTCTGGAACCGTTAAAGATATTGACTTGAAACTTGGTACACATATGTACTTTAACGCGATCTAGAACTAGATTATATTTTCATCTTGTTCCATCGAAGGGTTGGGGGGTAAATTGGGGTAAATTTGGGGTAAATGGGTAAATCATGCAGGTAAGAGTCCATGAAATTGGTATTTAGTATATATAAGAGAAGCTAAGGTCTCAAAAAAATTTTTGGCATTAGCCACCCCCATTACCACCCCCACCTCCTTATTAAAGGGGATGAAAAAAAATTGTGATTTAGTGTATGTACAGGAACCAGAAATCTCAAAATATTTTTTTTACTTCATCCACCCCCCATTACCACCCCCCTATCACCACCCCCACCCCACTACCGATGTGGGGTATCGTTTTATGGGTTTTTGGGGTAGAGGATTGCAAATATTATATTATTAAAGTTCCATAAACAATTATTTTCACATACAAAGTTTTTTCGTTGTGAGTGACTTGGATAGAGAATCTGGATGTGGAAGTAGTGATTCCTTGGGCAGCGGTTTTGTATTCTACTAGTTGCACACGGTCTACAAGACCGGTTCTATTATAAATATATTTATGTGTTATATTTAATTTTAATAAAAACTACATCAAAATCGGATCTCCCGTTGAATAGATATAAAGCCACAGACATACAGACAGACAGACAGACAGGCAGGCAGACAGACAGACCAACATACAAACATACAAACAATCATACAAAAAAACATACAAACAAACATACAAACAAACATATAAACAAACATACAAACAATCATACAAACAAACATACAAACAAACATACAAACAAACATACAAACAAACATACAAACATACAAACAAACATACAAACAAACATACAAACAAACATACAAACAAACATACAAACAAACATACAAACAAACATACAAACAAACATACAAACAAGCATACAAACAAACATACAAACAAACATACAAACAAACATACAAACAAACATACAAACAAAAATACAAACAAACATACAAACAAACATACAAACAAACATACAAACAAACATACAAACAAACATACAAACAAACATACAAACAAACATACAAACAAACATACAAACAAACATACAAACAAACATACAAACAAACATACAAACAAACATACAAACAAACATACAAACAAACATACAAACAAACATACAAACAAACATACAAACAAACATACAAACAAACATACAAACAAACATACAAACAAACATACAAACAAACATACAAACAAACATACAAACAAACATACAAACAAACATACAAACAAACATACAAACAAACATACAAACAAACATACAAACAAACATTCAAACAAACATACAAACAAACATACAAACAAACATACAAACAAACATACAAACAAAAATACAAACAAAAATACAAACAAACATACAAACAAACATACAAACAAACATACAAACAAACATACAAACAAACATACAAACAAACATACAAACAAACATACAAACAAACATACAAACAAACATACAAACAAACATACAAACAAACATACAAACAAACATACAAACAAACATACAAACAAACATGCAAACAAACATACAAACATTCGAGTCAAACTGGGTCGGGAGTTAAAAAATTGAAAATTTTTAAAAACTCCCGATCAATGTATCTAATCGTACCAGTTTCATATGACCGAATCAAAATGAGGCCGAAATCATATTCGGCTACCAAAATTCTCCACACATTTTCAATTTTACTTCAATCGGACAATTTATAGAGAAGTTCAACATGGCGAATTCAAGATGGTAACCAAACATCAAAATCTAATATGACCTAAAACCTTCTCGACAAAATACTCTTTCAAATAAAAAAAAAAGTGCATCAAAATTAGATCACCCGTTGAAGAAATATGAAGCCACAGACAGACAGACAGACAAACATACAAACATACGCGTCAAACTCTTTTTGGATCGGGGGTTAAAAATTAACTAACTTCAAACTTTTGGTTATTTTTTGGTAGTGCGTTAATTTCTTGGAGAAGTGTATATTCATTGCATTGTTCCTATCCGATATAAAACTTATAGTTTAAACTAAATCCTTCACCATTTCTTAGAATGCAACGTATAAGCGAATACACTATACGATCAAATTATAGTGCTAAAACTAAAAAATTTTGTCCGCCATCTTGGGGCATCCGCCATATTGAATTTTGTGTGACGTTGTTTTATTTTCGTATTCTTCTCAGCATTTGATACCCATATCATAGAGGTGCATAAAAAATAACTGGTCCGCCATCTTTGGGAGTGCGCCATATTGGATTTGGAATGACGTCACTTAGCTAACCATTCATTGTCATCCAAACTAAACGTGTATGCAAAATTTCAGCTCAATTGGTTGGGGATAACTATTTTAAAATTCAGTTGCAAGATTTGACCCACAAAAACAAGGCAAGTTAAATAAAAGTTTGTAATCAAGATGGCGACCAAACATCAAAATCTAATATGGCAAAAACCTTTTCGACAAAATACTCTTTCAAATAAAAAAATGTGCATCAAAATCGGATCACCCGTTGATGAGATTTGAAGCCACAGACAGATATACAGACATACAAACATACGCGTCAAACTTATAACGGGTCGGGGGTTAATAAAAGAGAACGTGTGTAACCGAATTGTCGAAAAAAAAAAAAATTGAATAAAATTGGTTTCAAAACTCTTCATTTTCTCGACAGATCCGCTCCAGTATAGTCTTTTATTTGGTCATTAGCATTTTTGACGTAAGTGTCATAGTTTCTGAGATATTTGACATATAAACTAAATACTTCCTCTTATAAACGTTCGGATGCCAGCTCTATACTTTAGATTTCCGAAACTCTACAGAAATTTGTAAAAAAACGAATTCATTCTTAGTTTAGTTGCTTTCTTATTTATCTCTAGCATGTTTTCACTCAATGTGACATTTTTCGAGTTAATCGTTTTTTCTCAAAATTTGATTTTCTTTCAGCTCCAATGTTTTTTTTTTTTTTGTTTAGGTGTCACCCTCTGAAAACGGGTGGCATCCACTCCTTATAAATTAGCAAACTTCCGCATAATACAGAAAATTGTCTTTGATTCATTTATTATTAGTTGCCAAAAATGTACGAAATCTAATTCATATGACATTATTCCGAAGCATAACCTTCTAGTTACTGTACTTTTAGGAATCATGACACGAGGTTTTATTGTATTTTTGTGGCACCTTGTATGTATTAAAGATTTGCTTATGTTTGAGTTTGGATCTGTAGATATAATATTAAATCGCAATAATGTTTTGATTATATTTTTATTCTGTATCAAATATTATCTTAATTACATATTTTAAAATGTTTGTGTTGAAGTAAAGAAAAGCATTTTTTTATCTAAGCTCGTCATCATGGAGCATTTCGAGACAGATTCAGTGAAATAATCCTGTTAAATGATAAAAATGCTTCCCTTTGTGGAATTAGGCACAGAAAATTGTATGTATAACCTACTTATGTGGTACTCTAACAAGATACAAATGTTGTAACGAGGGTGAAACCTCACACTTTAATTTGCAACTTACCTATGTAGAACTTGCTAATTTGAAGCAAACTTTACTCACAAAGTTTTGTCAGGAACATTCTCGTAACGAAAATATTCTTTTACACCTCTACAACCTGTACTATGTAATTACTCTTTTCATAGAAACGTTACAGTTTCTCAGAGGGGGGCAAAGTAAATATACTCTCAAAAGTTTACTTTATTACAGTTCTTAAAGGGTGAATGTTAGGCACGTACAAGGGTCTTGCATAATTAAATATGGCGTCTTTCTTATGCCTACAATCGCGTAAATTATTAAAAAGATGACAAAAGAAGACGAGATAATTTTGCAAAATGAATGCGGGCCCCGTCTTACAGCGCGATATGAGCAAAGTTTTTTGTGAGAGGTTACAAAATAATTTTATATTAATAGAAGTAGTCCTCTATATTAAGAGACTTTAGATTTTTGCTTTTAGATTATATTTATTTTGTTATAAATCGCGTTTCGCTTTTCACGGAGTTAACCTCATGTCTTGCTTATCTGAATGTTTTGAAATTTTGATGGTAAATATATATTTATATAATTAAATATCTCGGTATAACCACAACTATAGTCAATTTGGAACAAATTTCGACGTTTGACAAAAAAAAACTGATAAAGTTATGAAACTTAGCAAATATGATCATTAAAGTTTACTATAAACCTACTAAAAATCCCCAGCTCAAATTGTTGCGCCCGAGCTACCATCTTGGAAAAAGGGGCCTCCGATTCAGTTTTTTGCCTATATCATTCTAATCATTAACGATATTTAAATTAGGTTTATATAAAAAATAAAGCTTATAAAATTCTCTACAAAAAATGTTATATGCAGTTTTTTCGTATCTATTGTTATACTCTTTGGATATTGAGAATTAAATGTAATTATCGAAGAATTTGCGCCTAGTAATTATCAATCGTAGGTTCGACGATATTTTATTGCGTATTATTAGTTGCCTATCATTTTGTGTCAGTTAAGATTGCCCCCACCACTAGATACTTAGATAGAAGAATATAGAAACACTCGCGTGCTAGCAGTCGACCAGAACAGACGACGCGCGTTCTAGCAGTCAACCAGAAAACGACGCGCGTTCTAGCAGTCAATCAAAATACACGACTCGCGTTCTAGCAGTCAATTAGAAATAGAAGACTCGTTGTGGAAGTCAATATTTTAATCTGTTGTGTGTGCGTGATTATATGTAATATTTAAAAGTTAGAAAACCCCAGGAAGATTGCTCCACTGGAACAGCACAGAGGCCTCTGAACAAGACATTCATCACAACCCCGGAGCAGGAGGATCCAGAAACAGTTTACGTGGTAAGCTCGCTTAACTGACCTAACGTTCATTTTATAGTTACTTTATTTACCTATTAATCCCAAATCAACTACATAAAGGAAAAATACAGTCTGCTTAGCTCTAATGAGCTTTTGTTATATTAATAACGACCATTTTTTGGTCCTTCGAGCCGGATTGATAATTAATAGGTGAATATATTAGAGTGAAATTTTAGATTAGCTTTCTCCATTTCACGTTTTTTGTTAGATGGTCGGTTAGCATTCAAACTGTTAGCCAATGACAGAGTAGCTGCCAGAGCTCTCTAAATAGGAACTACTTTTCGTTGTACGGCGCAGTCGCAGCGTACGCTTGCCACGCCGTTCGAAGTAACAGCTGATTTAGATTTACACGCAAGGAAACGACATTGCATTGCGTTCTGTTTACCACCATTTAAAGTATAGTTTGAAAACTGATTATTTGGCATTCAGAAGTAGATAATTTTAACTTATAATACTGCTGGTTAACATTCAAGCAAATATAGTTATAGTGTTATAGTGCGATTTTTAATCCATTCTGTTTGTTTGTTTGTTTACATTAGCAGGTAGTAGATTCCGCGAAGTTAAAATTTCCCCGTCATTTACTGGTTTAGATGGTGAATCCAGTGGTAAACTGAACTGTTTTAGATATTGTTATTTCAGCTAATAGTCGTGGAATGCAATGTTAATATCCCACTGTTGAGGGGTTAAATTAGTCAATTTATAGCTAGTCAGAGGTATGGTTTTTGTAGTATAAAGTTATTCTGAAATATTTCAGTGATTTATCACCTCGTACCCGTGGATAGAGATCATTTTCCTTTTGTTCATACATAGTGTAGTTTGTAGCGTCAAGGGTTGCCTTTGAGGTGTTCTCTCACATGGGAGCACTTTTAGACTCTTAGATTACCTTTTTAGTTGTTTTCGTAACTCAAGTCTAGAGATTAGGGTAGATACTTTGGGAATCGCTTAGAGGGTCGTGTTATAGTGGTAGCAAAACACAATTTAGTCAATCATAGAAAATAGTTACGAAATTATAGTTCAATTTCATTGTAGAAAATGTCAGCCGCAGACAAATTGAAAAAAATACAGGGCGTTTCAGACATCTGAAATAAATAGGTTGCAAGAAATTCATGAGATTTGCGAAAGAGCTTTAGCGGATAAAAAATATCATACTGCCTTTAAGTCGAGATTTGCACAATTGGAAGCTATTAAAGGGGAATTTGATAGAAATTATTCGGGTATTTTAAAGCTATTAGCGCTTGATAAAGATGCAGATTTAGATGCTGAATATGCAATATTACGTAGTTTCGAACAACAATATTATGCTATACAGACGGCACATACAGATCTTTTTGAAAAGGATGATAATAGGAGGATGTCGCTGTTGCATAATACTACTTCGGTTGTGCCTAGTCACATTAACCTTCCGAAAATAGAGTTGGCGAAATTTTCTGGAGACATTAAAGCTTTTCCCTCTTTTATTCAGCTTTATGATGCCTTAATTCACACAAATGAGAGTTTGTCAGACATTGAAAAGTTTAACTATTTACTGTCTTCGTTAAAAGGGCCGCCTCTTAGTATGGCTCAATACTTGCCGATGTTAGCGGGCAATTATAAGGTTGTATATGATAACCTGGTGAAAAGAGTTAGAAAATGCTCCAAAAATTTCGTCAGATAGTGTAGTCGAACTTCGTAAACTTTTAGATAGTTATCAAGAAAACTTAGCAGCTCTTCGTAATTTAGAATTTCCAGTTGACCACTGAGATTTTATTCTTAGCCACATGCTCATGAAACGTCTTGATGGTGCGATACTTACGCGGTTTGAATTGCATCATGGTAGTACGAACACTATACCCACTTATGCGAAGTTAGTAAAGTTCTTAGAAAACCATTGTGTCACATTAGAACAAATGGATCAATCCTCCTCTAGATTAAAAAATAAAAAGATAGATATTAGTAGATCACCACACTCTAGTAAGCCACAGCATAGGTCTGCCTTCTGTGCTACGGCCTCGAAGCCTGCTCATAGCCTAGATTGTTGTTTATGTAAGTCATCCCATGTAGTTTGCAAATGTCCACAGTTTATAGAAAAAAATTCTCAAGAACGTTATCAATTAGTAAGACAGTTCCGATTATGTTTGAATTGTTTGAGCGCTGCACATAGCACCAAACAATGTAGCTCAAATTTTAGATGTCGAACTTGTCATAGTAAACATCATAGCATGTTGCATTTTAGTAGAAAGACTGAGCCACAGGCTCCTAGTACACCGGTACTAGAGTCGGCTAGTCATTCCCGCGCGGAGGAGTTGAACCCCGCCGGTGGCGCAGGTCCTAGCACCTCTTTAGTTCCTTGTCGGGTTTCGTGCGTAATAAAAATGGAATTTTATTATCCACAGCTCTTATAGAAGTTAGAAATAGTAGGGGGGATTTTTGAAAAATGTCGGGCATTATTAGATAGTGGAGCGCAACTTAGTTTTATTTCGCAAAAATGTGCTCATAGATTAGGAATTCGTCAGTTCGACACGTTAATGTCAGACACCACTAGTGTCTCAAGCCTCCGGGGTAGACATCACTTTGCGACCGATTGGTAAACCTACTCCGACATTCGACCTTAGTGCTATAGTTTTGCCAGAAATCTGTTCAGATTTGCCTTCAGCGCATTTAGATATAGAAGCGTGGACGCATCTGTGCAACGTCACTTTGGCGGACCCCAAATTTATTTGTCCAGGCCCTATTGACCTACTTCTAGGCGCGGATATTTTCCCGTTACTTTTAACTAGTGGGAGGATTCTAGGCGCAGAAAATACCCCTATAGCTATCAATACGGTGTTTGGATATATTTTAATGGGGAATACACAGCAACCTACTCCAATAGTAAATTCTTTCTTTTGTTCAGTAGATAGTAGTGCACTAGAAAATTTAGTTACAAAATTTTGGCAACTGGAAAGCGTCCCAGAACATTCCAGGCTTTCTCCAGATGACGTCATCTGTGAAAAGCATTTTTTAGATAGTCATTGTATAACCGATAGTGGAAGGATCGTAGTTTCTCTCCCTTTCAGGGATAATAGTGTATTTTTTCCGAACACAAAGCAGCTAGCTATTAATAGATTTCTTTCTTTAGAACGACGATTGGTAAAAAACCCGTCGTTGCATTTAGAGTATTCGAATTTTCTTAGGGAATATTTAGAATTAGGTCACATGGAACGAGTTTCTGACGAAACCATCTCAGACAACGCATTTTATATTCCACACCATTGTGTACTCAGACCAGAGAGCACCACGACAAAGTTGCGAGTAGTATTCGATACGTCGATGAAGGCCTCCAATGGCATTTCATTAAACGATAGTTTGCTTGCTGGTCCGAAATTGCAGAGAGATATAGTCACAATTTTATTGAATTTTAGATTACATAAGTTTGTTTTCACCGCTGACATTAAACAAATGTACAGGCAAATATTAGTTAATCCTAATCAAGTAGATTATCAGCGTATAGTTTGGCGATTTTCACCTAGGGAGGAAATACAAATACATGGATGACATAGTTACGGGCAGTGATACTCTCGAGGAAGCTACTCTCTTGCAAAACCAGCTGATCGGTTTATTAAAAGAGGGTGGTTTCGAACTGCGCAAGTGGGCGAGCAACGATGCGTCCTTGCTTTCCACTTTACCTTCTTCTCATTTAATGCATAGTTCGTTATCATTTGACAAGGAAGAAAGTTTAAAGATATTAGGGTTAAAATGGTATCCTGCCAACGATGTGTTCTCATTTAATGTGCAAACACTTGACAAATCTTGTACCAAACGTAGCATCCTTTCAGAATTAGCTAGAGTTTTTGACCCTTTAGGAATCTTAACGCCTGTCACATTTTTTACAAAACATTTAATACAGCGCCTATGGTGTTTAGGTTTGGGATGGGACGACACTCCACCTCCGGATATTTTGCGAGCTTGGCAACAGTATCGTGCAGAGCTGTCACGGCGTTCGGACATACATTTAGCTAGACGTATAGTAGTGGGTAATTTACGCTGCGAACTTCACGGGTTCTGCGATGCTAACGAGAAAGGCTATGCCGCAGTAAGTTATATTAGGGCCCTAGATTCGGATGGTAACGTATCCTTGTCGTTCTTATGTGCCAAGTCTCGGGTCGCTCCACTCAAACGCATTTCTATTCCTAAGCTGGAGTTGTGCGCCGCTGTATTATTAGCCGATTTATTATCGTTCTATCTCTCTGTATATAGTAGTAAAATTCAGTTTCATAGAGTTTGTGCTTGGTCGGATTCCATGGTAGCGATTTCTTGGATAAAATCGTCTCCACATAGGTGGCAGACATTCGTTAGTAATCGTGTAGCACATATCCAAGAAAAACTGTCTCCGACAGCGTGGTATCACGTTTCTTCTTTAGAAAATCCCGCCGATTGCGCATCCCGGGGGTTATTCCCCTCGGAATTAGTCCACCATTCCCTATGGTGGGGGGGACCCGATTTTTTGTACCGTCGCGACGAATTACGGTTAGAAAAAGAGAGTAATGTATCTGTTCCTTCCGAAGCCTTGGAGGAAGAACGAAAAATTACTCTAACTACTTTAGTCGATTCAAACATTTTAGATGAACTTTTAGAAAAACATAGTAGTTTAGAAACGATAAAACGAGTAGTAGCATACATGGCGCGTTTTATTCGTAATCTTAGAAATCCTAGTCAACGCCACTTAGATAATTTTTTATCTCTTTTAGGAATGCGAAATTCCATTTTCGTTTTAGTTAGTCACGTACAACGCTCACATTTTAGTCAAGATATAGTTAGGTTGAAAAAGCGACTCTCGTCGTCAAAGCCTTTGAGAAGATTGAACGTATTTTTAGATGAACAGGACATTTTACATGTAGGCGGTCGGCTTTATCAGTCTCAGTTGGGGTTTGATAAAAGGCACCCGATACTCTTGCCGCGTTCCTGTCGGTTAACGCAGCTTCTTATAGAAAATGTTCATATCAAGTACCTACATGCAGGGCCACGGACAGTACAGTCGATTCTAGCTCAACAATTTTGGATATTGTCGCCGAAACGGGCCATTCGTAGCGTCTTGACGAAGTGCGTAAGGTGTTGGCGTACGAACCCTACACCTCTCCAACCCCCATGGGAAATTTACCTGCAGTTCGAGTATCACAATTGAAACCATTTCTTCACGTAGGCGTGGACTACGCTGGTCCACTAATGATTAGTGTGGGTAGGGTTCGGGGAGCTGTGGTTAGGAAGTCGTATTTGTGCTTATTTGTTTGTATGGCCACCAAGGCTGTGCATCTGGAATTAGTCTCGGACATGACCGCCGAGGCTTTTCTAGCTGGATTACGGAGATTCGTCGCAAGACGAGGTAGATGTAGTAAAATTTAAGTGATTGTGGATCAAACTTTGTGAAAGCTCACAAAGAACTTAGTAGTTACATGAAACTGGCCGCGGGCCAAGTAGCGATAGATTGGCATTTTAACGCGCCCTCGTCGCCCCATATGGGCGGTTTATGGGAGAGTGGTGTTCGTTCAGTAAAAACGCATTTAACGAGGGTCATAGGGGAACAAATCTTAACATATGAAGAACTCTCTACGGTTCTTGTACAAATAGAGGCCATCCTCAATTCGCGACCCTTGACTGCGCTTAGTTCGGATCCAAATGACTTGTCTGCCCTGACACCAGGTCATTTCCTTACTTTAGAGCCATCGACGGCTGTTCCGGATGCAGACGTTACCGGTATTTCGTTGTCACGACTTAGTCGCTGGCAATTATTACAAAGAATGCACCAGAGTTTTTGGGTGAGGTGGCATTCCGAATATTTGCATGCTTTGCAACAAAGGGGAAAGTGGTTAGACCCGGGGAAAGCTATTTCAACTGGTGTTTTAGTGTTGATAAAGGTAGAAAATTTACCCCCTTTGCAATGGCAGTTAGGCCGCGTAACAGAAACTCATCCAGGAGCTGATGGTATAGTCCGGGTGGTAAGCGTACGAACGAGCACTGGCACATTCAAGCGACCAGTTGTCAAACTGTGTCCGCTGCCTGTCGATTGACAGCGTTTTAGTTAGTAATTTAGTTTTTCTCGTTTATCTTTAGTTTTTTTTTGTTAGTTTAGATTTGGTAAAATAACTCGTATTTTGGTGAGGGGAATGTTGAGAATTAAATGTAATTATCGAAGAATTTGCGCCTAGTAATTATCAATCGTAGGTTCGACGATATTTTATTGCGTATTATTAGTTGCCTATCATTTTGTGTCAGTTAAGATTGCTCCCACCACTAGATACTTAGATAGAAGAATATAGAAACACTCGCGTGCTAGCAGTCAACCAGAAAACGACGCGCGTTCTAGCAGTCAATCAAAATACACGACTCGCGTTCTAGCAGTCAATTAGAAATAGAAGACTCGTTGTGGAAGTCAACATTTTAATCTGTTGTGTGTGCGTGATTATATGTAACATTTAGAAGTTAGAAAACCCCAGGAAGATTGCTCCACTGGAACAGCACAGAGGCCTCTGAACAAGACATTCATCACAACCCCGGAGCAGGAGGATCCAGAAACATTATACGTGGTAAGCTCGCTTAACTGACCTAACGTTCATTTTATAGTTACTTTATTTACCTATTAATCCCAAATCAACTACATAAAGGAAAAATACAGTCTGCTTAGCTCTAATGAGCTTTTGTTATATTAATAACGACCATTGGAAATGCGAAGCAAAGAGTATATTACATTTCATGGACACATTTCAGAAATTGTAAATATCGCTCGTAGAGAAAAAAATCATTATTGCCTCAGTCACAGAATTCGCAACAATTTTTAAAATGTCAGTTACGGTTGTCCACTTCTGTCAGTCCATTCGTCTTCCCGTCTGCCTCTCCATCCATCATGTCTCTTTTAAGGTAAATAAGTTAAAACGGATTTTATTTAAATTTCGACAATCAATTAGTATTAGCTAGAGGAAGAACCCCAGCATTTCTGGAAAAAATCGATCAGTAAAAGGTTATGAAACATTTTATGAAAAAACTTGAAGAGTGTTGTAAACATTGATAAGATTTTAGGTTTAATGATTTCCCGATGATTACTGTCCAAATTTCAATAATGTCATACTTTTCTCTTTTAAGTTATCGTACTCACAAAACGTGCCATGCAGAGAGACAGGCGGATAAATGGACGAAAACAGTTTGCCAAATAGATGTACATACAAACATTTTAAAGTTTTCGAAATTCTGGAACTAACATAAAAATATGAATTTTACTTTCTCTACGAGTGATATTTCTGGTTTTAGAAACGTGTCGATCAATTGCAATTTTCGTATTTCCAAAGATTATAATAATGGATACGAAAAAAATATATATTACATTTTTTGTAGAGAGTTTTATACACTTTATTTTTTATAGGAAACACAATTTCGATATAACTAATGGTTAGCGAGATATAAGCAAATAACTTAATCGGAGCACCATTTTCTCAAGATGGCAGCATGAACGCAAGAGATAGAGTTGGAGACTTTTAGTATGTTTAACAATGGGAACTAATGAACATGTCTGCCAAGTTTCAAAACTTTATCAGATTTTCCCTCTAATTTTCCCTATTTGACTGGAGCAAACTGATTTTAGTCAAAGCCGTCCGATTTTAGCACGAAAAAAATTTCAGTTTAAGAAATATATACATTGTGTCCCAGTTAAGATGAACATGTTATAGTATCATTTATTTTTTTTTAAGATTTTTCTATATTTTCCTTTTCAAAATTTAATAAACTAAATTAATTTCCAACCTGCATATTCAAAATATATAAAAGAAACATTTTTACTATTTTTTAATTAATTTCTAAAATCGCGAAATCAAAATTTTACGCCTACACTGTTTTGGCCCTCGTCCTTCCTCTACACAACTACCTAGACACGGTTTGTATGTAGCAATATGACAGCAAAGAACGCAGCTCTGAACAAAAACACACTGTAAATATATAGTAACTTTTTTATATTTTATACACAATTTATTGTTACATTTTTCTTTAGCGTTCTAGAGAAACTCCTTTGTGCCAAATTGAAAGGTACTATCTGAAAGGTGCTTCAGATGTGAGCCCAAAAATGGAATTTTTTGCTTTACTGTTACTGATGGAAAGTTCTAGCTACTTTTACTTCCCTCGCTTACCGAAGAAAAGTATTGTAATTCTGACAAAAATCATTCTCCGACATTTCTTCGAATTTTCACGTCTAGGATTATATACATTACGAAAAATAAGGTCTTTCGGTTTATCGATTTATTATCTGTCTGTTAAATAAGACCCAAAAAAAAAGAATTAAGGAAAAAATTTTACGGTGGGCAATAATATTTGAAATGTAGTTAACACAACTCTCTCGGAAGAAATCTACTATACTTTCAATGAATAATAATAATAATAATGCCAAAAATTTTTTTGAGATCTTAGCTTCTCTTATATATATTAAATACTAATTTTAAACAGTTAAACAGACAGACAGGCAGAACGACAGACAGAATTTGTTTTGTTCAAATTTAAAATCTCGACGTTTTATGACATTCTGAGCCCATTTGAACAATAAAAATTTTCAAATTTTTTTTTTGCGTAACTATACTACCACTGGACGTGGATGTAAAATATCAACAATAACATACTGTCATAGTTTTATCGGTTACAGCCTACCACATGCTAAGTAATTACTGCGCTTCCATCAGTGAGCATCACATTTGGAGTATATTTAATGCCCGAAATGTCAAACATATACATATCAACTCATACATTTGAAATCTGGGGAAAAAATCTAATATTTTCATAATTACTGAATGATTCACTTATAATATCACGAAAATAGTTAATAGCATGAGACAATAAAAGAGCATTTCAAATTATTAAAACAGCTAATCGTTTAGCCATAGCTGAAAAAGTAGAGTTTGTTCGGCTTGTTGTAAGATCATTCCATCAAGCTGCAGCTGCATTTAATGCAAGACTTCCAGAGTGTCTTCATCTTAGGCATCAGCTGGTGGCACAAGTAAATCGTATTTTTAATAACAAGAGGCAATGCCGCTGGCAGGAAAATATAGTGTGTAAAATAGGCAATACTACTCTAATGAAGAATTAACAACTTGCGGAATGTCCCAAATCTAGTAGAAGACAAGTAGCCGTAAATTTCAACATGAGTGTTATTAAAGTTTGGCGTTGAGTAAAGAAACATATAAAAAGAACTTTTTAGTCGAAACATGTACACACTTGTGTATGTACCCTATAGTGGTCAATTTATAAGATAAGATTACTGGGTAGAAGGTGTATACAGGGTGATTCATAAGGAATGGGTAATCTTTTACATGTAGATTCTATAGCGGAAAACATTAATTTTTTGCTTAATAACTGGTGTCAAATATTAATACTTACTGAGATACAGGGTGTTAAATTTATAAAAATAATTCAGTAATGTTGTTATATTTCAGTTATTTTTTCACACATAAACATAAAAGTCGATACAATTAGGTTTTTTGACATGAAAAAATCGAATATCATTTTTGGCGTATCGCATAGAGAGCGCTACGTAAGCTATCTTGGTTTAACAAAATCCGTCATAACTTTTTTGTACTTCGTTCATTTTTAATCTCATTGCAAATATTTTATTTAACGATTATTTTTAAACAAAAAAGGGATACTTGCTTTATCCCCAGAAAATGCATCCCTATCGAGATACTGACATTTTAGAAAATCCTGCGTACCCATATTTTTTTTTTAACTTTTCGCAGTCCTAAAAATGCATATTATGTAATATTCAATTCTTCATTTTAACAAAAATAACTTTTAATACCAAATATTTGAAAATAAATAAATGGTTAAATAAAAAAAATGCAATGAGGTTATCAATGAACTAAGTACAAAAAAGTAATGACGGATTCTGTTAAACCAAGGTAGCTTACGTAGCGCCCCCTATGCGATACACCAAGAACGATAGCTTATTCGATTCTTTTACATCAAAAAACCTAATTGTATCGAAATGTGAAAGAATAACTGAAATATAACAACTTTACTGAATTAATTTTATAACTTTAACACCCTGTATCTCACTAAGTATTAATATTTGACCCCAGTTATTAAGCAAGAAATTATTATTTTCCGCTCTAGAATCTGCAGGTAAAATATTACCCATTCCTCATGACTCACCCTGTGTATTAATGACATAGCATCCTCAAAAATGCTGCGAAGAAGCTACATTTACAGCAAATGACGTAATATCAACTCAAGATTATGAGTACTGGTTATACGAGAATTAACAGGTTATTAAAACGAAAAGACAACATAGTTATAAAGTAAATTTATAGTATAGACAGCCCATCGTACTAATAGTTCGATTTTATAAAAAATCTCCGAAAGCGACTCTCCAGCATTGTGTTTCCCCGAATCCTCTCATTTTTGACCACATCAATCAAAGAGAGTACGTTAGGCTGATGCCATTAGGAGCTGACGGAAAATAGCTTTGATAAGACTGTGCACCTAGCAGCCAACCGCTACAGATGGCATGACGCCATCAGATATGATATAGTAAAATAATAAGACGGATCACAAAACATCTGCCAAAACGTTGTAAATAGAAGAAAGTGATGTGGAATTCTACATGATGGGATTATGGAACTTACATCCCAAAATATGTCAAAAAATGTGTTTTAACCGCCTTCTATGTCGCCTCAATGATGATCCTCTTCTCTAGGAGATCTAGATTTTCCTGTAAATGAGGTAGGGGCCTACAGTTCATAGTGGAATACGAATCACTTCTTCTCGGACCCACTTCGCTAGTTACGCTCAGAGCAACCGATTCTCAGGTATGACTGTAATTAATTTGGTTTCGTTTTGGGTTTCGGTAACACTGATAATAAAAGTGACTTTGTTGATTCTATAGTCAGCATTATTATTGGAGATTAAATTGGATACTTCGAAAATCGACAATTATTGAGACATATATGCAACTTTTGAGATTTTCCTCATGAGAATTCTAAGATACTTGGTAGACGTTTTCTGAACCTTTCATTATCATAGTCAGCATCCACTTACTTGTATGACACGTCTGACAGCATCATGCCATCTGGCGCTTTTGCCTCATCAAAGCTTTTCCCTACCAACTGCTTGGTGACATCAATCCAATGTTTCGTAAGGCGGCATCTTCACCTCTTGCCATCTGGCTTTCCCCAAACAATCAATTGTTCTATATGTTTTTAAAAAATTTTCTGTGTAGATATAATAAAATAATGTAGGAAACCTTCCATTTTCTTAATCAAATTATTTTTTTTGATTTATTCGAATATTTCCAATTATAATAAAAATACTACTAACGTTCCTTTCAAAATTATTGTGTATGATTTTTACACTAACATCCGAAAAGATTGTTTAAAAACAGTTGTGTTTATGATTATTGGGTCTAATGAAACAGCTATGAAACTGAATGGCTAAACTAGGCTTTAAAAACTTTACAAACACAGTGTGTAATATAATTTCTTTACGTATAAAAATCGTCATAAGTTTTTTAAAATAAATTTTACAGATAAGTTCTTTGAGATATTTTTCATAGTGAATCAACTGATTTAGGATTTAGATGGTAATGAAACAAATTTATTTCAAAATATTAATGTTTACTTAATTTTTTCAAATAACACACATCTGCAACTACTATTTGGAGATAAATTTTGACATTTCTATTTATTGTGTAATGTCTAATTCCTGTGTTATGTTTATGTTGTATATTCGACTGAATTTGAAACTGTAAATTATAGACATTTGGAAAAAAAATGCTATTTCTCTTACTGAAAAAATATGTTAAAGTTAAAATATCTCGAAAACTAATGATATTTCTAAAATTGTTCGTAATATAAAAGTTGCATAGAATGTGATGCCCCATCACATGTACATCTATTAAAGTTTCCTGGGATTGAATAATCTTTTTGCATTGCAACCTCATTTTTTTCTTTTTTCGATTGCAATTGCCTTATCGATATTGACGTCCAGGCGAAGTTTAGCTAATGCCACTCAACCTCTTTACCAGGAGGGCGAGATAGGATACGACCATCCATCCAAGTGCCGAACTCAACCGGCGCGGCGTGCCTTAACTACGCCGAACGATGTCTCGCCACTGAAACCGGTACCGTGCCTCATTTTTTTATACATAAAATTACCACTTTTATTCAAAACTGAAGGCATTTATATATTTTAATGGATATCTCTCAGGATACCTTTTACAAAATTCAAATTTCTCTTTTATTTATCGAGAAAATGTAGACCCCCTCACAGAAAAAATACAACTTATACACACATATTATTGGAAGTAAAGGGCGAAGTTCAACTTGTTAATAAAAAAAAACGCTAACTTGTTGCTCTTCCACTTAACCCGAAAAATTATACCTACTATCTAACTTACCTAATGGAATACACACTGTATAATATACCAATTGTAATAATATGGATGATTATAATAATATAAAATAATATGAGGGGCATTTATAATAATATTATTTTGTGATATTTAAGAAATTGACTTTATTTTTGTTTGTTGAGAAGGAAATTTTTAAGTTTTATTTTGAATTTGTGAATGTTTTTATTGGTTTTTAATATATGTGGGATGAAATTATAAATTTTGCATGTCTGGTATGTGAAAGATCTCTTAAAAAATTCTGTTCTAAATTTTGGTGGAGTTAATACAGCTTTAAACCTAATATTAATGTTGTGAATGTCAGTACGAAATTTTATTTTTCTGTGTAGATAGGACGGCTTTTTGTTAATAATAATTTTATGATAAAGTGTAGCAGCATGCATAATTCTACGATTTTCCATGCTTAACCAGCCAACATTTTTTAACTTATGTGATATTCTTTGTCGCCTCCTTATTCCAAATATAAGACCTAAACATACATTTTGAACGGTTTGAATTTTATCTTTATATTGACTGGTTAAATTTGGACCATAAACAGTATCTGCATAATTAAATTTTGACAATATCAGGGTTTCACAAAGCATTGCTTTTATTTTCGGTGTCAAATAATGTCTGTTGCCGTAAATCAGTTTTAAAGAAAAGTATGAGCGGTGTATGATATTATTAATATATTTTTCAAATATTAATTCACTATCCACAAACAGACCTAAATTTTTTGCGTGATCTACTATTTCAAGTTTAGAATTATCAATTTTAATATTAATGGCATTATTTACAATTTGACGATTTATTTTAATTCCAAATTTTAATATATTAGATTTATTAGGATTTATAATTAAGCAGTGGTCTGTGGCTGTTTTAACAAATGACTCAAGATCACTATTGATTGACGAACATGAATTTAGCAGCATCTGAGGGGGAAGCTATAATAGATTTGAGTATTGTCTGCGTAAAAGTGCTGTAAACTGTTCATTAAATTAAACGTGTAAACTGAAAAAAGCAAGGGACCTAAAATTGTTCCTTGTGGCACCCCGGAGTTAAGAGTTAAATAAGAAGAGCTTACCCCAGCTTTACAGACTTTTGTTTTCTATTTTTTAAATAATTTTCTATTAGGGCAATTCAATTTTCAGAGAGACCCATATACTGAAGAATAGTAAGTAACACGTTATAATTAATCGTGTCAAGAGCTCGGCTGAAATCTAGGAGCCGCTAGATGTAAGCAATGTGCAATATATTCTTCGTGGAATTATTAAATTTTCTATAAAATTGTTGAATATTCTATATTACACCTTTTGTAGTTTTTTGAAAATAAGTGATTTTTTAAATATAATTGCTAAATTTTTAATGGTGTCAATGGTAATTCTTTTTGGTGCCATCTTGATTAGTGAAACGTTGAATTGTACTCCATACAGTACTTTTGTATTTGTAAAATTTTATAAAAGGTTACAAGATATACATCGGCATTTTTGTTCTTAAATATATACACTTACTGCCCAAATGTCAGTAAAACCAGCCTTTCTGTCTTGAGTCATCGCAGTAACAAAAAACGTGCCCAACGGACAGTCAGACGGACACACGTATAGACAGAAAGATAAACAGTCCTTCGAAATTCGATGACTCACACAATAATAAGAAATCTCTTTCTTTACGAACCACATTTATAATTTTAGACATGTGCCGATCAAATGCAATATACTCTTCATTTTCGTATTTACGAAGAGTATAATATACTTTGCTTTCAAGAAAAATGGAGAGTCGATAAATTACAGGAGTCAGAGTCTGGGTATATCTTATCTAGATGGGCGTTAAAAACTTTGTTTTTGTTATTATTAATTACTTGAAAAATTCGTCTTTTTAGTTTTATACAGTTCGCTTACTTAAACTGCTTTAAGTTATCGATTTTCCATTAGATAACAATCTTGTGTGAAGCGAAACCACGTCATAGTTTTCGTAGAGTCAATTAATGTACATCGTTAATAAGACCATAAATTAACGACTTCACAGGATTCGGTTTACTTTGAGCAGCCTTCCACATATTAAGCATTTATGGGACTTCACGTAAATAATATTAATTAAATTATGGAATCTATGCTCATACTACGGCAACCAAAAGCCGTACAAAAATTAAAAACTGGCAAAGAAGCTTGATATGGCAATATCATGGCAGAAATGTTAAATTTAGTTGGCAACACAATATGGCAACAAAATGGCGCAATGATTGGACAATCTCAATTTTGATGCCAGTATATAAAAAAAGGAATCTGACAACGTTGGCACTAATATCACTCGTTGTTCTTTACTGACGCGGCATGATATACAATCTTCAATCCAAACTTCAATGCCATCTATCTTCGCAAATATATATATTAGACCAACCCAAAAAAAAAAAAAATCTTGTCATATTTTATGTCTCACCCTGTAAAAATGTTCCTTTTTATGTAAAAGAAAAAATGCTCTTTTGATTAAAAAAAATGAATTTTAAAATGTGCTACCACGCTTTATGTGTGTGGAAAAAATGTATGCATAAATCTTAAAGTTGTCAATGATTCTGCTGAATGTCAAATTGCGTTGACTTCTCGATTTAATAATGTTATTACAATAGATGAAGAACAGAAACAAGCTTTACTGATAACACAAAAGTACAGAAACAAAGAAATGTACAAAAACAAAAAAATATATATAATAAATTAAAAAATTATTATTAATAATAATTATTTACAATGGTGAATAAGTTAAACAAATTCAAGCCTATTCTTAAAAACCCGGGGTATCAAAAAACAATATTTTCTATATTTAATATAATTTTCCAGGAAAAAAAATATTATTTAAGTAACTTCATTAGTTATTTACAATTTTAATGATATATTTTTGGTGCTTTTATTAGTAAAATTGTGAAATACACCCTGAAAACTTTAATTTTCGCACTCTAGTTTCTGCTCGCTTGCAAGTAATTATAGTAAATTTTGGTTTAGATATGTTTTGGAATATATTGAAAAAGTATTTTCGGCAGGCCTAAAGCAGATTTATATGAGATTTTTCTTTTGTCCATTTTTTAACATTTTAAAGTAGTTTTTTTTGTCGGGTTTCTTACAAAAAAATTTTACTCAATAATTTTCAATTATTTATATAATATTTAAAGTGAAAAACCACTTTGGCACTAAAAAACATATATTAGATGAAGCCCGCAGCCTAATTTTTGTAGATAACGCAAAATGATTGAAATATCGTACTTTAGAGCGTGGTAGCACATTTTAAAATTCATTATTTTTTTTTAATCAAAAGAGCATTTCTTCTTTTACATAAAAAGGAACATTTTTACAGGGTGAGACATAAAACATGACAAGATTTTTTTTTTGGGTTGGTCAAATATATATATATATATATATATATATATATATATATATATATATGAAGTGTTGGTGTACTTCCGGGTGTTTTCCCACGTAGTTGATAGGCTCCTGCTGAAGCCATTGTTGTCTAAACGACGTTTCGGCAGAATCCCATCTGCCATCTTCAGGTTCTCGCTGAAAGCTGCCTACTGCTGCTCCTCGTTGCTCGAACTGGACTGACGTTCTCCGCGCTGTGCGGTTCCTTATACCGTGTGTGTAGTCACGGGCTAGGCATGGGGAGCAGAATTGCAACATCGCGTGTGCCAGCTGGCTGAAATGAAATAACAGAGTTGGAATGCTCCACCGATGGACGAATCTAGGGCTGCCGGTGTTGTCATATTTCTCGCGCTACGTTAATGTACATGCCTAATGGGAAATTACACGCACGGTATATGCTTGGGCCTGGAGAGCGTATGCGCGACTGGCTACGTGTTATCGGTTCTCGACTGTGTCTGGGAGGCGTAGCGGGCGCCTGAGTTAACCCGGCCAGTGGCCTCGCTGAAATGTCACGGTTCACGTGACCTCTCGTTGATGGGCGTGCATCCTCGCTTCTATTGGTCACTAGCGATTCTCTCACTCCAATGAAGAAGATGCGACTCACTATCTACTAGAGATTCAAAATCGTAACCATGTAGAAGGAAGAAACAAAAATTTATTATTATAATATTTTATAAAAAATTAATTATGTGTCTTCCTTCTTCGTGGTTGCGATTTTGAATCTCTAGTAGATAGTGAGTCGCATCTTCTTCACTGGAGTGAGTGAATCGCTACACATGTCCCTAATAAAATGTGACGTTATAATTGCTCCAGTTACATTCATTCAAAGTGGATTTGAAGTTTATTGGCTTTGATAAGAACAAGGCAATTAAATTATTCACATTAATATTAATATTAACAAATACACACATTAATCTTCAAATAATTATAATACTTTCGTTTATTGAACCAACAATCTAAAATAAAATCAATTTAACGTGCAATAAAATTAGAAAGCGATGCAAGCTTAATCGAGTTATTCAAAGCAACGCACAGTGGGACATAATTAATTTCGTATGCCAAAAACGAAAAAAGCAAACTCTCAATTTTGTAGACTTTTTTCTATTCTAGGATAAATTTTCCACCATATCCGCTAAAATGTCTAGTAAAGACTCAACTAGTGGGAGTTTTATAACTACCTAACTCCAACGATTGGTAAAAGGTAACGGTGACACAATTCATATTTATTGTCGAGCGTTCGCATCTATATTAATCTTGAATACGTGTATATATTTATATATTTGATATGTAATTAGTAATTCAAGGTAATTACTTTATATTCTCATTATTGTTAAGTAAATCATTTCATATTTATTAAGTAAGGTTTAACAGGTAGATTACACTTCCAGTTATAATGATATTATAGAGTATTTACTCTTTGCACGTAGAGTTAAAGCTCCTAATTAAGTATAGTTCTACCCTATAAATCTATTACATAAAATACTCAGTGTGCATTAAGTTTTCCTATTCTGTTGGAATTTCCTTCCAAATTTTGCTGTTTTAGGATTTTTTTTACCAAGTACCCGTTTGATTTGATCATGAGACGCATTCGAATTAATTTGAGAGGTCCGATTACCTAGCTCATTATTTCGGATTACGATTAGGCTCTTCTACTTGAATATTTTTTGTTAGCACCCCATATACCAACCTTCAAGTATTATTTACACTAAAATTCAATTAAATCCATAATAAAACAGTATTAACATTGGGAATTCTTTAAATATTTTCAAGTAATTTATATTTAACAAAAAAGAAAGACCTAATAGTGATACTTCTTATTCAAGAACTTTATTCTAAGAAGAGACTATTTTTTGTGCGGGGGGGGGGGATACATCATGGACACCCAGCGTCCTGGATCTATCACACTGGGTAGTGCTGGACTTTAACCGAGCTAAAACCCCTCCGGAATAGTGGCTCCCTAACTGTCTTCACTGTTTCCTCATATCCTGGAACCGCTATCGCTTACCTTCAGAATATCAGGTCAATCTTAGTGTTAGGTGTTAGAAATGATCTGCCTCCGCAGAGATGTTCTCTCCTTACTTCCCAACTTCGTTGAAAGGATTAGAGGTTCAAGTTTCTTCCGTCTACTTCCTTGGTTTTCATGACTGATGTTATCATGTCCTCCAAGAGTTGTCGGTTTTTCTCTGATTCTAGAATCCTCAACACCATGTCATCGGGTGTAACTGGGCCGCTTAGCCTATTCATGGCTCGTTGCCTTTCTTCTCTCCACCTGTTACACCGGAACACGGTGTGCTCCGCGTCGTCTATCTCCCCACAGTACATGCACTCTCGATCTTCCATTTTCCCGATGTCGTAAACGTACTCTGCAAAGTATCCATGCCCTGTTAGGTCTGTGTAAGGTAGTATCCAATCTCCCCGTGTCCTCTCTCCACCTATCTTTGAATATCTGGAATGAGCCTCCTCGTCAATCTTCCCTTACTCGAGGTATTCCATCTCTCCTGCCACCTCTGATAGAGTCTATCGTTGGCCTCCTTCCTGCCAGTTCCCTCGTATATCTCCCACCTTTCCTTTGCTAGAAGGTCGACGGGGGGTTCCCTGCCACTATTAGCACTGCCTCGTAGGAGACCATCCTGTAGGCACTGCAGACCCTCAGTGCCGCACATCGCTGTACCCTAGCCAATCTTCTTCGTGTTCTTTCCACTGCCATTGCACTTACCCATATCGGGGCTGCATACAGGAGAATGGAGTGCACCACGCTGCACAGCACCCTTCTCTTGCTGGACTTCGGTCCGCCGGTATTATGCATCAGCCTGCCTATAACCGTTGCGACTCGCCCAACTTTTTCCTCCATTTTCATCACATGCTCCCTGCATTTCAATTTTGAATCAAGCCATATGCCCAGGTACTTTATCGCCTGGCTTGGGCCGATTTCCAGCTCCCCCATCCTTATTTTCACGACAGGGAGGTTTCTCTTTCTGGTTATGACCACCAGCTCGGTTTTCCCAGGAGCAAGTTCCAGCTTCTTGCCCCTTACCCATCTCTCTATTTTTGCAATATCCGTGTTAGCCGCCTCCTCGATTTCCCTCGCCGTTCTGGAAGTGACTACTATTGCCAGATCGTCGGCATATCCGATCACTTTAATGTTCTCCGGTTGGGGTAAGCGTAATGCGTCATCAAATATTATATTCCACAAGGTTGGGCCCAAGACTGATCCCTGTGGAACACCACAAGTCATCTTCCTCCACTAGGTTGTGACCTCTATCTCCAGCCCTATCCACATGTTCTCAAGGTAGCTTTTTACTATCCTGAGCAGGTACGGTGCTATTCTCAACTTTCGTAAGTTCTTAACTATCTCACCTCAATCCGCAGTATTGAAAGCGTTTCTAACATCCAGCGTTACTACTGCACAGATCTTCTTGGCCCTCATAGTCTCCCCAGCTGTCTCGGTTAGGCGCCTTGTCGCCCCTACCGTGGAGCTCCCTTTCCTGAAGCTAAACTGGGTGTCGGATAACCCTCCCTTCTCTTCAATGTCTGCCTCCAGCCTCCCCAGAAGCAGATATTTCATTAGCTTGCCCACTGTATCGAGCCTGCCATACCGGCCTATACGAGGATGGTTCATCTGGTGGCTTGTCTCCTTTCTTTATCCACACCAGTCTTGCCTTCTTTCATCCCTCGGGGAAGTTCCCTCTTTCCAGTGCGCCATAGGATAATCTTAGGTTGTTCTTCCGCAACCAGCTTTACTATTTCCGGGGGATTTTATCCGGTCCCGAAACCTTTCCGCTCTTGAGTCTACAACAAGCCTCCGACATTTTCTCTTTAGTAAAACGGGGAATCTCTTCCACCTCCGTTGGTCTCCATATTATTTCTTCCCTTTCTGGAAATAGGGCATTTACGATCTCCACCATCTTTTCTGCTGGCATAGTTGGTGGGGGAGGGGGCTTTAATGCGCCTCATCGCAATCTTGAACCCACCCCCACCCCCCCCCCCCCACACACGCCCCATCTATGTCTCGGCACAACTTTTTTCATTTGTCATTTTCTGACTTCCTGATTGCGTCTCTTAATCTCTTCTATGCCTACCGGTAGTGTTGCATAGCCGCGTTCTCCTTTTACACTCCTTGTCTCCTGTTTCCCCTAATGTATCTCCCTTTGGCCGCAACGCATTCCTCTCTGAGATCGGAGATTTCTTCGGTCCACCAATATACTAAGCCGTTTGGTCTTATAACTCTCCCATAAGAAGAGAATTATACGTTTCATTACATGATAAAGTGGTAACGGCAGACAATTTCTTTAATTATGGACATTTTATAAATCTACAGTACTTATTATTGTTATCATTGCTTCATTCCTGGGCGGCTGTATTTTATCGATAGGCGGTTTTCCGATGGCACGGACTCCGGAACTTACGTGAAAAGCGCCAACAACCTGTATGAATAGCCCACAGCTTTACAGCGTGCCTAACATTTTTTCACGATTTTTCCGTTATTCTAACAACTATTTTGAGCTTATTTAAAGATTTGTAGAATTTTGTCCTACTAAATGTGTCGCCCACTGTGCGATGTAGTGCACTACTTGATATATTGGGACTACTATAAGACTTATCTTGCAAAATAAAATTAGAGGAAATAGGAGCATAGCCAGACGTAAAATATCCTGGCTGAGAAATTTACGAGAATGGCTTAGCGCTAACGACTTATTTTGAGCAGCCATTAGCAAAATAAGCATCACCATGATGATCTCCAACCTTCAATAAGAAGAATGGAACAAACTGTGGACCGTACTCTTGGACAGGTATATGCTAGTAATATGATATTCGTTATTCATCGAATATATGAAGAAAACTCGACAACACCAAATTCCGAAAAGTTGGCGATGGAGTCAGGCAGATATATGTACTGCCATCAATACTTTTTGACATTTATAATGAACACGCTACATGACATGTACTGGAGCACTGGTAGGATTGAATACTTAAAAGGTGTAATCAGGATTTTTTTACTTGAAATTTGCAGATGATACCGCCTTAGTCCCATCAAGTGGGCTCCACAGTTTTCAATCAATAAGTACTGATTACGGTTTAAGCGTAAATAACAGGAAACCAAAATTATGATTTTAGACCGAACAAATGAATACCATCTAGACTGGTTCAGCATTGGCAAGTGTGACGTAATAAATAAGATGGTAAGCCTTGAAGCCCTTGATAACAGTGAATATGAAGTTCGACGGAGAATGCAAATAGCAAATTCGACAACTTGATAGTTGGGCTAAATTCTGGTATGATAGAAATATCAAACGAATAAAAATCAGGCTTGCAAAAATCCTAATTTTTTTAATTATTACTTTTTGCCTTTGATGCGTGGAGTCTGGAGGAGGCAGATAGAGGCTTGGAGATTTTTGTTACAAATTCCTTATTTCTCCAAAAAATGCGCCCCCCGGAACGACTCAAATGGTTAACAATTCAGGAAAAATCAATTGTAAGAGACCAATAATATATCCTCCAAAATGATGGGCTGATATTACCAAGACACTGGAGAAAAAGAGTACGACGTATGCTTAAGCAACCACGGCATGCTCCTATTAGACGTATCATAACGTAAAAGGAGAGCGGCTGTAAATCATGAGTACTAGAATGTCTACAAAGTCGTTGTGAAGAAGAAGAAGAACATACTTATAGAACAAATTATTTTGTAATAATAACAGATTATTAATTTCGTTGTATTTTGACATTAAATTTAGACTGTGAATTATATCTTTCGTAAAGTTAGAGCCTGCTTGTGCTTATACCTCTTTTCAAATTAATTTTCCATTTTACTATAATTTGATAAAAGACCGAATCCCTTCCTTTTTTTATTATATGATAAAATAACTTTCCGTTTTTATAGCTACTTTTCTTAAGCCTCTTAAGCTATTATTAAGGATCTTTACATATAACGATTGATAATATCCTGCTAAACATCCTATATACCCGTATAACATGAAAGTTTTTGTTCTAAAGGTGAAGGGAAATTTATGGCCCTATTATAAGGATAAAAGTTTTTACCCCAATAAAAATTCCTTTAAGATCCAACGTTTCTTATTCATCTATTAACTGGAAAAGGCGATAGGAATAATAATTCCTCCTGAACCCTTTCTATTTTTAGGAAGAAAAAAATATTGTCCTTATTCACTAAGGATGTGGAAACTTTTAGTTTTAGAAGTGCGATAATAATTCATATCGTACAATCTCGAATGATGCTCTCTAAAGGGAATTTTTTCATCCATAACACCTTCAGAGCTTTTACTTGCTTCTTGACCTCTTAAGTGTCTTTGGGTATTATTTGACGCCGATATGTCACTGCTATATTTTCATTTTTTGTATGCTGGGCTTTCTGAATCCTTATTATGATTTCTCGATAGAAACCGTGAAATGATAAATTATGCCACTTACGAGCTAAAATATACAGTACTTTTTTGCTCTGTGAAGTGCATAAACGATTTGAAGTAATCCATATGTTTCACTTTTGCGTTAAATTATAGCTAATATACAATTTTGAACAAAAGTTCACTAATAGACCGGCTTAACTATACCGGGTGTCAACGTAATTATTAGACAAGCCATAGTTTCCAGAGTTTAGAAGGTTTAATACTCCAATTTGACGGGGGTAATGAACGCCTGGCCAATTGAACGGACCAAGCATATTACCGAGATTCTAATAGAAAAAAAAACCTTTTTTTGGACGTGCATTTTCTTAGTCATCCGTTTATAAGGGAAAAAAGCATTTCTCAATTTTTTGGTATGTTTCTTATTTCATAAGAAACTGATTTTTTTTTTCTAAAAATCTCTAATTTTTCCATTTTTTTGCAGTCAGGCCTTATTGTGTTCCTTAAGAACCGATCTTTATAGGTTATTATAATGCCTCATGACCTCCTTTAAAATAATAATAATAATAATAATAATAATAATAATACAAAAGCAGCAGAGCAAAGGAAATTTCTGCAACTGCATAAAGATAAGCCCTTGCGTGGAGTCTTCTACAAGAACATTGAAGAAAGGGGCTTATCTGAGAAGCTGACCTTTGCTTTCCTAAGGTCAGCTGGGCTGAAGTCTGAGACTGAAGGGTTCATTATGGCTTGCCAGGATGGTGTCTTTAACACGCTCGTCTATCGAAGTCATGTCTTGGGTATAGAGGTCCCTGACGTAAACTGCAGGGCCTGCCGAAGAGCGCCGGAGACGCTTATGCACCTGTTGTCGGCATGTCCGACATACGCTGTCTCGGCCTATATTCACAGACATGATGGAGCATTACGTGTGCTGTACTATCATCTGCGGCACACATATGGGATAGACGAGACACCAGTGCTGCCTTACGCTCCGGGAGATATTGAGTCTGTAGTGGGGAATGAGCGGTGTCTAATTTATTGGAACTACTCGTTTCCCACCCTCAGGCAAATATAGGCCAATAAACCTGATGTAGTCCTCCTCGACCACCAAATCAGGACAATGTTTGTTATTGAATTCTCTGCCCTAGGGGAAACAAACATTGTTCTAAAAGAGGAGGAAAAACGGACTAAATATCGAGATCCTCTCTTCGAAATCAGTAGATTCTATCCGGACCACACTGTTAAACTAGTGGTTCTTATCATAGGATGCCTAGGTGGGGTGAGGCGTACACTGCTTTCGGAATTGAAGACGATACCGGCATGCCGAGAGTCGGCAGAAATCTTAGCCGGAAGAATGCAGAAGGCCGTTATCCTTGGTTCGTTACGCCTGCTCAGAGCACACGATTCGCAGACCCAGTGATTACTAACTCTACGGCGTAGGGAGTGGTCACTGGTATTACCAGCGTACCCTCTCTGGTATCGGAGGCAGAGAGAAGGGCGACTGGATTCGAGTAAAAAAAAATAATAATAATAATACACCCATAAGGCTTAATCAGCCCCTTGCAGATCAGGAAACTCGACATCAGATATATCGGCAAGAAATTGAGCAGTGGTTAGCAAAGCCGCTACATGGAAAGTACCCTAACATCCTTGCTGCAGAGCACATGGACCGGAGCTCATCTCTCAGCTGGCTCAAATATGGCAACATCTTTGGGGAAACCGAGGGTTTCGTAGTGGCAATACAAGACCGAGTAGTGGCGACACGAAACTACATGAAGAACTTAGTTCGGGATCCTACAGTCACTTCTGACAGATGCCGAGCCTGCTCGAACACAGCCGAATCTATAGAGCATATTATCAATGGATGCCCGATACTAGCCCCAACTGCGTACACGGGACGGCATGATAACGTTGCCAAAATTGTGCATCAGGCTCTGTTAAGTCAAGTAAACCGAAACTATTGCCCATATCCATATCCTATACTGGAACAGAACAATACACACAGACAAGCACATAACAAATAACAGGCCGGACATAGTATTCACAAACAGGCAAACCCAGCAAACCTACCTTATAGACATCACAATCCCGCTACCTGAAAATATAGAGAAAAAATATAGGGAAAAAATCTCAAAGTACCTACCCTTGGCCGAAGAGGTAAAGGACATGTGGCGACAGGAACAAGTTACCGTGATACCAATAGTGATTGGCGCCACTGGAGAGATACCGGTCACACTCAAGCACGCTCTAGTCGCGCAAGGAACTATCGACCGATAACCTGTTTAAACGCATGTTACAAGGTGTTTACGCGCATCTTGTACATGCGAGTGCTCCACGCAGTTGAACCGGTTTACGAACGCATATATGAGCAACGAGGGTCGCTGGCTGCAAGGAGAACCTGTTGATTGACAAATGTGTCAAACAGGACTCCGTGCAGTATAAGCGGAACATCTCCATGTCCTGGATCGACTACCGCAAGGCATTTGATATGACATCGCATGAGCTTATTGTTCACTTGCTCCAATATCTTGCGGTACCCGGTCCCGTAGTGAGATGCATCGAAGAACTGATGCCGCTCTGGAGGACTCGCTTTACCATTAACATCGGGTAATGATAGAGTCCAGACGGAGTCGGTAACTTTCAGAAGGGAAGTATTTCAGGGAGACTCCCTCAGCCCCCTTCTGTTTTGCATCTCACTACTGCCATTATCTGTTTCACTCCGGAAAACCCGTGGATACAACTGCGATAGGAGGCATAAGGTCACCCATTTGTTCTATATGGATGACCTTAAACTTTATGCCTCCGGAGAGAGGGACCTACACCAATCCCTCAGAGTGGTACGGGAGTACACGCAGGCTGTCGGCATGGAGTTCGGGCTGGACAAATGTGCACTGGTCCATCTCAAGAGAAGACGATACGGGAACTACGGAGAGGACGCGCAGCTCGTGGACGGAAGCATTTTACATCATCTAGATGCCGGAGAGTCGTACACTTACTTGGGTGTCGAGCAACGCTCCACCCAAGTGTAGTGAAAAACGCTCTCCGCGGCAAGTATCAGCACCGATTCCGACAGATCTGGTCTTCAGAACTGTCGGGGAAGAACAAGGTGTCTGCTACTAACATGCTTGCCGTTCCGGTCCTTCTCTACTCTTTGGAGTAGTGAAATGGGCTCAAGAAGAGTTGAGTCAACTCGACGTAAGAACCCGCAAGCAGATGCATCTCAATAGGAGTTTGCATCCTAAATCGTCCGTTCCACGGCTATACCTCCCACGACATCGGGGAGGCCGTGGACTCTTGGGTTTGGAGAGTCTCCATAATAGGATGGTTCTGGATGGAACCTGTAAGGTCATCAGGAGTTCGGATCCCCTCCTCTGTATGGTCCGGGACCATGAAAATGCAGGGGTAGGAGCCTTTTTGTTTAAGGCAGCACAGAAAGCAGCCGATGAACTTGGTCTCTCCTTCGACGCCGAGCGGATAAATCGCGACTCTGTCACCGAGTTGGAACCTGCTCGGCGAAAAGCCCAAATTAAAGCTGCAGAACACAACAACTTTCTGCAGCTTCACATGGATAAGCCAATGCATGGAGTTTTCTATAAAAATATAGAGAACCTTGGCTTATCCGAAAGGCTGACCTTTGCCTTCTTAAGGTCAGCGGGGCTGAAGTCTGAGACCGAGGGATTCATAATGGCTTGCCAAGATGGTGTATTTAACACCCTCGTCTATCGTAGTGGTGTCATGGGTATAGAGGTCCCTGATGTCAGCGGCAGGGCCTGCCGCAGGGCGCCAGAGACTCTTATGCACTTGCTGTCGGCTTGCCCGACATGTGCAGTCTCGGCCTATATCCAAAGGCACGACGGAGCATTATGAGTGCTTTATTACCATCTAAGGCACTCGTATGGGATAGACGAGACACCAGTGCTGCCTTACACTCCGGGGGATATTGAGTCCGTTGTGGGAAATGAGAAGTGTCTAATTTATTGGAACTACTCTTTTCCCACCGTCAGGCAAATACAAGCCAACAAGCCTGACATAGTCCTCCTCGACCATCAACTCAAGACAATGTTTGTCGTGGAGTTCTCGGCTCCCGCGGAGAACAACATTGTCTTGAAGGAGGAGGAAAAACGGACAAAATATCGAGATCTGCTCTTCGAACTCCGCAGACTGTATCCAGACCATACTATTAAGATAGTGGTACTGATTATAGGAGCCCTCGGTGGAACGAGACACACACTGCTTTCGGAACTTAAGATCATACCGGCATGCCGAAATTCGGCAGAGGTCTTAGCCGGCAGAGGTCTTAGCCGGCAGAATGCAGAAGGCCGTCATCCTCGGTTCATTACGTCTGCTCAGGGCACACGACTCTCGGACCCAGTAGTCACTTACCCCACGGATGTGGGGAGTCGCTGCCGGTACCACCAGCTCCCCTCTATGAAGATCGGAGAAACAGAGAAGGGTGACTGGTTTTTAACAAAATAATAATAATAATAATAATAATAATAATAATAATAATAATAAGGCCCTCGCGCCTTTTTGAACCACCTCAGTGTGTTGTAGAGAATACGCCGACTGTAGATCAGGTGGAAAACTTCTGGAAAACACTCTACGGACAGAAGCTTCCACTCAAAAGAGACACTCCAGTCCTGGCACACTTTGAGGCCTTTTGCCAAACGCTTCAACAACCAAACGAGGTGTGCCAACCGATAACCCTAGAAGAGATTCGGAGAGCTCTTGAGGGTTCTAAGAACTTTGCTGCTCCAGATCCCGATGGGATAAATAACTTTTGGTGGAAAGGCATGCTACAAGGTGTTTACACGCATCTTGTGCATGCGAGTGCTCCAATCAGTTGAACGGGTTTATGAACGGAAATAAGAGCAACGAGGGTCAAAGAGAGGTGTCGCTGGCTGCAAGGAGAACCTGCTAATAGACAGATGTATCACGCAGGACTCCGTGCAGTATAAGCGTAACCTCTCTATGGCCTGGATCGACTACCGCAAGGCATTTGATATGACATCGCACGAGTTTATTGTTTACTTGCTCCGATGTCTTGCGGTGCCCGGGCCCGTAGTGAGATGTATTGAAGAACTGATGCCGCTCTGGAGAACTCGCTTTACCACAACATCGAGTAATGGCAGAGTCCAGACAGAGCCGGTATTGTTCAGAAGGGGAGTATTTCAGGGAGATTCCCTAAGCCCCCTTCTGTTTTGCATCTCACTACTGCCATTGTCCGTTTCGGTCACCCATCTGTATTAAATGAATGACTTTAAACTTTATGCCTCCGGGGAGAGGAATTTATGCCAGTCCCTCAGGGTGGTACAGGAGTACACGCAGTTTGTTGGCATGGAATTTGGGTTGGACAAGTGTGCACTAGTCCACCTCAAGAGGGGACGATGCGGTGACTACGAAGAGGATGCTCAGCTTGTGGACGGAAGCCTCTTACACCATCTAGAGGCCGGAGAGTCGTACACTTACTTGTGTCGAGCAACGCTCCACCCAAGAAGTGAGTGTAGTAAAAAACGCTCTCCACGGCAAGTATCAGCACCAACTCCGACAGATCTGGTCTTCAGAACTGTCGGGGAAGAACAAGGTGTCTGCTACCAATATGCTTGCCGTTCCGATCCTCCTCTACCCCTTTGAAGTAATCAAATGGACTCAAGAGGAGCTGCGACAACTCGATGTAGGAACTCGCAAAAAATGCATCTCCTTAGAAGTCTGTATCCTAAATCGTCCGTTCCACGGTTGTATCTCCCACGACATCGGGGAGGCCGTGGACTTTTGAGTTTCGAGAGTCTCCATAACAGGATGGTTCTGAATGGAGCCTGTAAGGTCATAAGCAGCTCCGATCCCCTCCTCTGCATGGTCCGAGATTACGAAAGTGCAGGGATAAGAGCCTTTTTGTTTAAGGCAGCACGTAGAGCCGCCGATGAACTCGGTCTGGTTTTCGACGCTGAGCGGGTTAATCACGACTCTGTCACCGAGTTGGAACCTGCTCGGCAAAAAGCCCAAGTAAAAGCTGCAGAAATTAATTTATTTCTGCAGCTACACTCGGATAAGCCGTTGCACGGAATCTTCTATAAAAATATAGAAGACCGCGGCTTATCCGAAAGGCTGACCTTTGCTTTCTTAAGGTCAGCCGGGCTTAAGTCCGAGACCGAGAGATTCATAATGGCGTGCCAGGATGGTGTATTCAATACACTCGTCTATCGAAGTCGTGTCATGGGTGTAGAGGTCCCTGATGTCAACTGCAGGACCTGCCGTAGTGCACCGGAGACATTAATGCATTTACTGTCGGCTTGCCCAGTATATGCAGTCTCGGCTTATATCCAAAGGCACGACGGAGCATTACGAGTGCTTTATTATCACTTAAGGCATTCGTATGGGATAAAAGAGACACCAGTGCTGCCTTACGCTCCGGGGCATATTGAGTCCGTTGTGGGTAACGAGAAGTGCCTAATTTACTGGAACTACTCGTTTCCCACCGTCAGGCAAATACAAGCTAACAAGCCTGACGTAGTCCGCCTCGACTACCAACTCAAGACAATGTTTGTCGTGGAGTTCTCGGCTCCCGCGGAGACTAACATTGTCTTGAAGGAGAAGGAAAAACGGACAAAATATCGAGATTTACTCTTCGATCTCCGCAGGCTTTACCCTGACCATATTGTTAAGCTAGTGGTCTTGATTATTGTAGGAGCCCTCTGTGGAACGAGTTACGCACTGCTTTCAGAACTGAGAATCATGCCGGTATGCCGAAACTCGACAGAGATCTTAGCCGGCAGAATGCAGAAGGCCATCATCCTCGGCTCATTACGTCTGCTCAGGGCACACGATTCTCGGACCCAGTAGTCACTCACCCCACGGGCGCGGGGAGTGGCTGCTGGTACTACCAGCTCCCCTCTGTGAGTGTCGGAGCCACAGAGTTTAAGGGGTGACTGGCTTTTACAAAAAAAAATAATAATAAAATAATAAGGATAGGGGATACCCTAACCGGCTGTTAGCCGGTGGGTTGCTGGGACATGAAATACCACCCGCGGGTCGAAACAGGCACACACCCACGAAAATGGAAAGTAGCAGAAGCATTGCCTCGGATGGAGGTAACGACGTTAACGGTGCCAGTTTCATGGAAACTGTTACCGCGTCCGGCAGGCGAGCTGAGGTCTCCCAGGTGGTCACCATGCGACACTCTCAATCCCAAACCCGTTCACAAACGAGCAACCAACAACAGCCCCCAGCTCAACTAGCCCAGAGTGCTTTACCCCAATTGGAAGTAACCACCAAAACTGGACTACCCAGGCAGCGCATGAAATGGACTGATAACCTAAATACTGATCTGATGCGCTGCTATTACCGAGTTACATGGAGAAACAATTACTGTTGGAGTAAGACCTCTCCTTCACGCGGCTTTCAGTGGAAGTTCTTGACAACCTAGAAGACGAGCCTGTGGTTAACGATGAAACAACACCTAGCCAAGTCCTAGAAGCCCGACAGAACGCAGAGGCACCCGCAGAGAACAGAGATGACTCTAATCCTCTACTTGAAGAGCTCCAGAGTGCATTTAATGGAGTCTTAACTGAGTTTGATGGCATGAACCCAACTTCCAGGCCGCTAATACCCAGGCAGAATTCCTCAAAAAAATTGACGGCTGTCTCGGCTCTTGTAGACAAACAAATATTAGCGCCCTATCTCCAACTACACCACACTTTTGAGGAGCTGCACACAGCTGTATACGTGGCAGCTGTTGCAGTAATCAGAACATTGACGTATTGACCAACAGCAGAGCCCACGCAAATCCAACCCTAGGCTTCAGCCCTGGAAACAACGCCTCAAAAATAGGGTGGATGCATTAAGAAGAGATCTGGGGCGATTAATGGAGTACCAAGGTGGCCACAAGAGTCGAAAGCTAGAATAGCAGGCAGAATACATCATGCACAGAACAGCAACCCACTGTAGTAGAGTCCCCGAGAATAGAACACTCACTGAAGTAATTGACACACTAAAACAGAGACTCAGTGTTGTTGCTAAAAGACTCCGCAGATACGAAGAAGCAGACGCCCGTAGAAAAGATAATAGACCGTTCCGTAACAACTAGAAGCAGTTCTACCGAAATCTGAAAATAGAGAGCTCTCCTATAGATGCAGAGCCCCCAACGGAGCTGGAAGTTTAGGAATTCTGGTCAGCAATCCGGTCTACACCTGACCAACACAACGATGATGCCCCTTGGCTAGAGAGGGAATCTGCGAGAATGAGCAACCTAGCACCGATGGATGATTTGGATATCAACCTTGAAGACGTCCAAAAAGTCATCACGAACTCGCAAAACTGGAAGGCAGCAGGAGTAGACAAGATTCAGGACTTTTGGTAGAAAAGGCTTACCTTCACCCATAAACACATCACGAAGCATTTCAACAACTTCCTTCGCAATTCTGGGTACATACCAGCGTTCTTTACCGAAGGCAGAACCTACCTACTACCAAAAGATAAAGACACACACAATCCAGCAAAATATAGACCAATCACATGCCTGCCAACAATATACAAATTGCTCATGGCATGTGTCACCGAAAACGTATACAGGCATTGTGAAGAAAATGGGGTGCTCGCCACTGAACAAAAGGCATGCGTTAAAAAAGCCCGAGGTTGTAAAGAACAACTTACAATCGATTATATAATTGTAGAACAAGCAATCCATAGACAAAGATCTTTGCATACAGCCTACATAGACTATCGTAAAGCTTTCGACTCGGTGCCCCATTCTTGCCTGCTAAAAGTGTTAAGACTATATAAAGTGACCCCATCAATTGTGACACTGCCGGAGCACTTAATGTCAACATGGAGGACAAGAATGGAGGTCACGTGTAAAAATGGAGGGATCACCATGGATCCCATCAGAGTCCGCAAGAGCATATTTCAAGGGGACAGCTTCAGTCCCTTATGGTTCTGCTTGGCTCTTAACCCTCTATCCCATATGCTTAATGAAAGTCAGTATGGATTTTCCTTAAAACATCAGTCCACCATGCAACATAAGATCTCCCACCTTATGTACATGGATGATATCAAATTATATACCGATACTACCACGCACATAAAGGCACTTCTAAGGATGGTCGAGATTTTTTCGAAGGATATACGCATGGAATTTGGACTCGATAAATGTAAAACCCAGATGATCTCTAAAGGAAAACATCAAGCTGTCGGATTCCAACTGATGGACGGCAACACCATAGAGCCAATGGGAGATGAGGACTTGTACAAATACCTCGGAATGCTACAGTCTACCCGTACTGAGCAGAAAACTATCAGAGAAAGGGTTATGGCAAATTATAATGCAAGACTGAAAAGCCTGCTAAAAACCAAACTTAGCTGCAAAAACCTTATCAGCGCCATAAACATATATGCTATGCCCGCCATCACATACACTTTTGGTATGATCAAATGGACGGCCATGGATATAGCAGATGCAGAGAGGCAAACAAGAGTATTCCTCACAAAACCCCGCATCCTCCAGTGAGCCGTTGAGAAGTTAACAATTCCCCGAGAAGAGGGTGGGCGGGGCTTAATCAGTCTAGCGTACTCCATCAAAAGATCACACACGACCTACAATAATATTTCCTGAGGAAAATAGATTCACACCCTCTCTACACTGCGATATGTGCGGTCGATCTAAACTACACCCCCCTGTGCCTAAGTGGGCCTGTACAAACCGTAGGCATTACTAAACGAGCCTTTACAAGATCCCAACAAGACCATATGAAATATATAGTTGGGGATCAAGGAGTAGCTGATGATTTGTGCCGAAAATGTAAGGGCCGTCCAGAAACAATACAGCATATCACTGCAGGCTGTACGCAGTTAACATCTCCCGACTACTTACAGCGTCACAATAATGTCACCAAAATCATTCACCAACAATTGGCAAGAATTACAGGATTAAACACGGACCAACTACCACATTACCGATACAGCCCCGAGAGTGTGCTTGAAAACGAGAACCACCGATTGTACTGGGACAGACAGTGCTCACGGATAGGACAATAGCTGCAAATCGACCCGACATTGTCTGGGTTGATAAAGGCAGGAAGAAGACCATCTTCATAGATGTTGCGGTGCCCAACAAAAATAACCCCTGTGACACTTATCCAGCCAAATTTAATAAGTACACGGATCTCGCCATGGAAATCAAGCAACAGTGGCAACAAGACACTGTCCGAGTGGTACCTATTGTAATCTCGTCCACTGGAGTTATCCCAAGGAGTTTAAAGGAGAGTTTAGTTTCACTGACTATAGAACTGTGTACCATGAGAGATAATAAATTCAGTTTTTGTACTTTCAGTTCGCGCTCAATAAATATCTTTTTTCTTCCTGCTACACGTCTTGTTTTTATTTCAGACTGTACTTGTAGCAGAAATTCGTATTTTTGGAAATGATCAGCTGATTTTTTAAACCAAGAATGGCTTTTAGTTACCTGTATTGGATCCTCCATTTTGAAGTTTGAATTTTAGACATACGATTTTCAATCAGCAACCTCAAAACCTCTATTTGCAAGATGTTTATTATTAGTACAGTAACTAGAGGTTTTAACTTCGGAATAATGTCATATTGAACGGATTTCGTTCATTTTTGGCAGTACAATAGTAAATGCTCCACAGAAAAGTTTCTATATTGTGCGGGGGCTTGCTAATTTATAGGGGGTGGATGCCACCCCCTCTCAGGGGGTGGCACTTAAAAAACATATATATATTTATTGGAGCTGAAGCAGAACCAAATTTTACGAAGAAAAGGTTCTATGCAATTTTTCACATAAATTGACAGTTTTTAAGTTATAACATCAAAATTGCGATTTTAGCTTAAAAAAAAAGGTATTTCCAAACGTATCTCGAAAAGTATTACTTTATCGAAAAAATGTTACAGACCAATTACAGAAAGTATAAACTGGGAATTAATTATATTTTTTGTTTATTAATGTGGGATTAATAATTTTGGAGATATTTAAGTTTATATTTGGTATGCAAGTGTTTCGAAATTACCTTTAAAGTTTAAAATGCATTTTTTTCTAAAGCAAGTTCTTTAAATGAGCAAAAAAATTTGATCATCTAGGTAATACTACATCTGAACGAAAAACTGTATTTGAGATAATTTTTTAAAATTACTGGCTAATTAGAGTAACAAAATGGCGACCTGTTTACATAAAGAAATATAAATACGCATATTTTTCCGTCATAACTTCTTTATTTCTTATGCTCCAGGAACGAGTAAAAAATAATTTTTGAGCGCAATTAATTGTCTTTGATCTCACTTCTTAGCATGCGTGACATAGGTGTTGCAATTTCTGAGATATTTAAAATTTAAACTGCATTTTTCGTCTTATAAACGTTAGGACGCCATTTGTAAACGTTCATATCTCCGAAACTGTTACATCTATGTAAATAAATAAACAAGCGAAATTCATTATAAGTTTAGGAGCTTTATTTTTGGTCTCTACCCATTTTTCAATAAGATATTTATTGAGATATTTGGAAAAGGAAAAAAAAATAGGTTTTATCGAAAATACTTTTATAGTTTAAACTGTATTTTTTTCTAAAGCAAGTGCTGTATACAAACCAAAAAATTTGAGCATCTACGTCATATTAATGAAAAACAGTGTTTGAAATTTCTTTTTTTTAACTATTGGCTAATTACAGTAACAAAATGGCGACGTTGTTATTAAAAAAATGTGTAGACGCACATTGCTTCGGTCACAACTTCTTTGTTTTTTATGCTACAGAAATAAATTAAAAAACATTTAAAAGCTTAAGTAATAACCTATTATTCTACCCATTAGCATCCTTGATGTAGGTGTCACAGCTTCTGAGATATTTAATTCTCACTCTAAATAATTATCTTATGAACACTTGAATGCCAAATGTAAACTTAAATATCTCCAAAATTATTAGTCCTACATCAATAAACAAAAAATATAATTAATTCCCAGTTTGTACTTTCTGTAATTGGTCTGTAACATTTTTCAGATAAAGTAATACTTTTCGAGATACTTGACGAAATCCGTTTGGAAATACCTTTTTTAAAGCTAATATCGCAATTTTGACGTCGTTATAACTTAAAAACTATCAATTTATGTGAAAAATTGCATAGAATCTTTTCTTCTTAAAATTCGATTCTGCTTCAACTCCAATAAATATATATTTTTAAGTGCCACCCCCTGAGAGGGGGTGGCATCCACCCCCTATAAATTAGCAAGCCCCCGCACAATATAGAAACTTTTCTGTGAAGCATTTACTATTATACTGCCAAAAATGAACGAAGTCCGTTTAATATGACATTATTCCGAAGTTTTGCATATTTTTTACCTCTAGGTACTGTACTATATTCCAATTTATTCTGTCCATATTGTATCTGCCCCCTTGAATCTCGAGATTTTTAGACATGATGTGTAACCTCAAAAATTACTATATACCTACAATATTCTGATTCACAATGTCTTGCCTATGATATATGATCTATATCTGTGCATTATTCTAGTTTTCCTCCATCAGTTGCATGGCACATCTGACAGAAGGGTGTCTTCTTGACACCCGATTTTCTTTGAACTATCAATTGTTCTATATTATTCTCTCTCTAGTTAATGTAGCCAAAAAATGAAAAGATTCGGGAGAATATAATGTTGGAGAGTAACTATTGTTATCAGAATACGATTTCAGTTCCTTACAGAACTCTTATAGACTTATCTCTTCGACAGAAAGTCTAAATTCTCTGAGTCAGTCTATTATACTCTTCAAAAGTCAACTTAAATGCTATCTGTTTAATTTGCAGTAGATGGTAAATGTTGTATAGTTTAATTAGCATGTACATTTAGTATTAAATAACTTTTTAGGTTAAGGTTCGTTTGTTGGTGGAGAAAAGAGTAACTAACTTGTCTATTGTATTTTATTGTATCTATATGTTAAGTAGTTACCTACCAGGCAGCTGTGGAAGAATTGATTATTTAACCTAACAGTCTGCCTTTTGTTTACCATATATATATATATATATATATATATATATATATATATATATATATATATATATATATATATATATATATATATATATATATATATATATACATATATATATATTATTCTTATTCCAGTGCAATGTTGACACCTCGGCCTCCAGCTTTCTTCTGGTTTGTACTTCGGTTACAGTTTCGGCAAGGCTGTTTCATATTTTCTACGATCTTGTCTTGTGTTTCTGTTACTACTCGTATGATATTCTTTTTAGAGAATCATCAGGGCAGTTGAATATTAGTCATATAATATAATGGACTGCCGTTGAAAATTTCGAAAAACATACTATATCCACATAATGCACTTTAGATGAAAACAATACTCTTTACCGTTTTATTGTAGTAGATATTCTTCATAGTTTTTTTTGAAAATAAAAGCATTTTTGATTACAAATGCTCTATTTTCAATTTTAATCATCTCCAGATGGTGACAGCTTGGCTAATGAAACATTCATCAGTATGCTATAAGTGGACTATCAATATAATTTTATCAAAAATCTCAAAAGTCTTCATGTACTTTTTTTTAATTAAAAGCATTAATAGCTTTTAAATTTTTTACTCAATTTAAAAAAAAAATAATAATAATTTTCTTCCTCTAGCTAACACTAACTTACTTTTGCTTCTAGAAGTTATCATGTTTACATGGAACCTGACGGATACCAATAGATGGACAATCGGGCGAATATTTAAATTACTCATAATTTTATGACAAAATGATGTAAAAAAATTTTCTCTACGAGCGATGTTTACGATTTTAGAAAATTCTTTACAAATACAATATTCGATATACGTTTATGCGGAGTGTATAATAACATAAATAAGAATATTTACCACCCTGTGTTAGGAGATCTTTTTACCTAAGTAAATGACAATAAATTCCCTGCAACACTATGGCCCCTACTTATTTCTCTGTTATTATAAGGCAATTTTCTCAATACGTGCAAAATATTCGGCTTTGAAAATCGCAACAAAAGACAAAATTATATTGTATGTTAAAATGAGCAAAATAAATTACAAAATAGGAATAAAATGTAAAAATATAAATCAATATCACTACATAAATAGCTTACTGCTACCTACAACAGCTAGAAATTGGACTATTATTAAGTTTTTTCCGTAATTGTAGAAACTTGAGCGTTTCCCACAAACACGCAGCACTAGCAGATGACAAGCATGTAGAACTGCTAATAAAGAGTTGACTTTATTTCTGTGAAAGTACCTAACAAGTCGATAAGATGTAAACTTTATATTTCTATTTTATTTCTGAATACAATACTCCCAGCAACCTATAACATTGTCGTGAAATGAAAAGAGCTCTTAGACTTTTCTGTGGGGTTTAACCTTGCTTCAATTTTCCTTCGAGTTATATGAAAGTGCATATCGTTTATCTCAATTTATGAAGTGTCCTTATTTTACCAGACTTCGTAGTGGACGTTGGAGAATATTAAAAAATGTATTTATATTCGGTGTTATGAAGTATTTAAATATTTTTTTATAGTACCTAGGATTTTCATTACGTATTACTTCCACATCCAGTGGAAGTATAGTAACGACAAAAAAATTTTTAAAAATTTTTATTGTTCAAATAGGCTTAGAATGTCATGAAACGTCGAGATTTCAAGTTTGAGCGAAAAAAAAATTTCTGTCTGTCGGTCTGTAACTTTTTTTGTGCGCACGTTTACTCTGGAACCGTTTGAGATATTGACTTGAAATTTGGTACACATATGTACTTTAACGAGATCTAGAACTAGATTATATTTTCATTTTGTTCCGTCGAAGGGTTGGGGGGTAAATTGGGGTAAATTTGGAGCAAATAGGTAAATCAAACAGGTAAGAGTTCATAAAATTGATATTTAGTATAGACAAGAGAAGCTAAGGTCTCAAAAAAAATTTTGGCATTAGCCACCCCCATTACCACCCCCACCCCATTATTAAAGGGGATGAAAAAAAATGTGATTTAGTGTGTGTACAAGAACCAGAAACCTCAAAATATTTTTTTACTTTATCCACCCCCCACTCCCACCCCCTGTCACCACCCCCCACCCCACTACCGATGTGGGGTATCGTTTTATGGGTTTTTGGGGTAGAGGATTTCAAATATATTATTAAAGGTACATAAACAATTATTTCCAGATACAAAATTTTTTCGTTGTGTGACTTGGATAGAAAATCCGGATGTGGAAGTAGTGATTCCTTGGGCAGCGGTTTTTTTTTGATTTAACGTTTAGTATAAATATACTGTAAATTATTGGCATCAAAATCTAGAGAACCAACATTTCAATTCAATAATATCAGCATTCTGTTATAACTCTTTACAGATGCACAGTGCCATTAGAAGGTTGAAAATTGTCGTAATCCATGATATCTCAGCTGCGTTTATAGGATGATGAATAGCCCATTGTGGTAATTTCAGGAATATGAGGTCAGAATCAGCCGATCAGTTAGGAATTTTGACATATCCTCAAAAAATACCTAAAAAATGCCCAAAAATCCAAAACAAATAAATTAAAATCTTAAACCAAGAACTTTAAAACTAACATAACCTAAGGCAAGAGCATTACACCAATAACTTTGAACCAAGAACTCTAAACCTAACATAACCTAAGGCAAGAGCTTTAAACCAAGAACTTTAAACTAAGAATCCTTAACATAACATAACCCGAGACAACAACTTTAAACCAAAAACTTAAACCTATTATAAATTAAGACAAGACTCTTAAGTTCCTAAGGCAAGAACTATTAAGGTTTAGAGTTCTTTGTGTAAAGTCCCTGTCTTAGAATATGTTACATTTAGAGTTCTTGGTGCAAAGTTCTTGCCTTAAGTTTTATTAGATTTAGAATTCTTGGTTTAAAGTTATTTGTGTGCCTTGTTTTTAGTAAATTCGATGTTCCGAAATATCGAAAAAAAAATCAACGATAAAATCAAAAATATTTATCTAAAATGTTATAGTATGGAAATAGTGGATAAAGGTTCTCCATGGTACACATCTTATGTTATAAGATGTTGGACAAATGGAAAGAACGTTGAAAAGTAAAATATAAAAATCCAACAATATGGAAGGAGCCTGAAATCCGAGTGTTATTTTTTAGCAATACAAATGTTTCCGGAATTAATGCTAAAAACGGATTAATGGAAACTGATTGTTCCGAAAGTCAAGAAGATGACAGTGAATATGAAGATAGTGAATGTAAGTGTTCGATAAGAACTAAAACTTCCAATATTTGGTGAAATGATAAACTTAATAATGTTATTAGAAATCTTGGTCTATCTAATGGTAGGGAAGAATATTTAGTGGCGATTATGGAAAACGACAATTTAGTATCAAGTGATGTTCGTTCTAGCTCATACAGAAAAAGAAAAAAAGACTTTAGAAAATATTTTACACAAGGAAAAGAACACTTGCTATTGTATTGTCATAATGACGAAGAGTTGATGAATATACTTAAACCTATCACATATAGATTTTAGATAAATATTTTTTATTTTATGGCTGATTTTTTTTCGATTTTTCGGAACCTCGAATTTACTACAAACAAAACAGAAGAAATTCGCATTATTTACACAGTTGTGCAAATTTCTTGTACTCATAGGAAGCCAAGTTTCTCACTTCACTAGAGCTGCGGTTGCATGATGACGACGCCCGAGGTCCCGCTTTCCCAACCTGACCGGCCGCCGATACTGGGGTTTCCCTCCCCTGGATCGTAAACTCTTTCTCTACTTTTGCCATGACGGCATTTTTTTTTTACCTAGGAACTTAGCCGAAATAAATCGTTGCCCGCCTTCACCACGTGGAGATGTCCTAGTCACAAAAATAGAAAAAGAAACAAATGGCATATGACAATGAAACAGAATAAAGAAAACTATGCAATTCTAAACAGCTCTAAAAAAAAGTAAAAAATCATCAAGGGAGGGTGTAGGTAAATGTTAAAACCAGACGATATTCCTCTCTCAACAGAGCAAACTTTGTATGAAAATGTTTTCCTGAAAATGTCACTGTTCAGTAATATTTTCCTTTACATACATGCAAATTTAAAAGTTACCCATCTCCGCTTATTAGGGTTGATGAGAATATATGTTGAAATACTATTTCTCTATAAAGTTTGCAGATTGCGCTTTAATTCTCACTACGGTATTGTCTTCAGCTCGTGAAAATACGTCGGAAATTATATGTTCAGTTATTGTGTAGAGCAAAGTCAATTTCGGGCTATGATTCAGTCATTTTTGGGTACGTTTTCATCCTAAATATGGATTTTACAAGATATTCGAACGTCACGCATAAATTCTGACCTTGGATTCGGTTTCAGTGTTTCTGATTACGTATAGAGATAGTGATTAGTTCATGTAAGCTTTTTATTTGCTTGTTTGGGATTTTTCGGGCATTTTTTAGGTGTTTTTTGAGGTTATGTCAAAATTCCTAACTTATCGGCCAATTGTGACCTCAGATTCGGTCTCAGCGCCCCAAAATACGTATGGAAGTGGTGGTCAGCTCATTTAAGCTTTTTATTTACTTGTTTGATGGTGTTTATATATATATATATATATATATATAATAGAATACCCTAACTCACTGATCTATCAACGCACAGCTCAAACCGCTGGGTCAAAAAACTTCAGATTTTGCATAGAAGTTCCTTAAATGACGTAGGCAATCACTAAGAAGGGATTTTGCGAAATTCGACCCCCCCCCCGAGTGGGGGTTGAAATTTTAGGCTTTTTCGGAAACGTTTAGATCTAGATGCATGATGGGATGAAAACGGGGGTGGTAGATGGTTTAAACCGCACCCGTAATTTTGAAATCGCGTATGTCAGAAACGTGATTACTCGACCGGTGGACTCTTCTGAGCAAATAAGAAGACTCTTATTCGACGGTTTTCTAAAAGACACCCCCGAACGGGTGAATGGAGAGGGGGAGGTTTTTAAGCTTATCGAAAACGATTAGACCTAGATGCATGAAATTTGCCAGAAATACTCTTTATTGAAATCTATTAGGGACGAGTAAGATGAAATTTCGATTTTCACTTTTGGAAGGGGTAAAAACGGCGGTGGCAGATGGTTTATTTCTGAAATCGCGTAAGTCAGAAACGTGATATTCCAGCGATGGGTTCTTCTGAGGTAATAAGGAGACACGTGTTCGAGTTTTCGAGTTTTCGAGTTTTCAACAAGAGACCCCCGAACGAAGCGGGATGTTTTTAAGCATGAAATTTGACACATATCTGCCCATGTGCTCTATTGTCGATTAAAATAAGTATTTTTTCGTTTAACTCGCTCTAACACAAAAACAGAATAATGAATTGTTATCAAATTGCGATGTGCAGTGGATTTCCCCGAGTACTATGGATGCGCAGTCGGTTTCCTCGAGTACAATGGATGCGCAGTGGGTTTCCTCGAGTGCAATGAATGAGCAGTGGGTTTCCTCGAGTGCAATGGATGGGTAGTGGGTTTCCTTGAATGCAATGGATGTGTAGTGGGTTTCCCCGAGTACTATGGATGTGCAGAAGTTTCCTTGGGTGCAATGAATGCGCAGTGGGTTCCCTCGAGTGTACTTCCTGTGAGTACTATAGGAGTACTCAGTGAGTATGTAGTACTTCTTATAGGCCTAAGTTAGTATGTCAATATTCTTAATTCCACGCGGGCGAAGTCTTTTACGCGAACGAAGTCGCGGGCATCAGCCAGTTATAGTTATTTATGTACCAAGGGTCGTAAGTGCAATTTTTTGTCGAGAATACCTCGGCCCTTATATTCTAGAAGCTAGTGTCGAAAAGTGAAAAATTTATCAAACCACTAACCGAAGTGGTTTGATGATAGTATTCGTCCAAACAAGCAAACTTGTCTCTTGTGAATATGGGCCTTAAGGGCCGGCAATTTATATGGCGGGCCTGTGAAAAATTGTACATATTTTATCGTAATCAAACCACTAGGTTCTTCGGTTTGACTGTAGTTGTAGGTGTAAGAATTGCATTGATAGAGTCGGCGAGAGTTTTCTCATTGAGCGTTGCGGTGCGTGCACTCAAAAAAAAAACCCGAATCGCATTGTAATCAAACCGGCCAAAGTTTGTGGCAAATGTTTTCAATTGTCCAAAAAAATGAAAGAAATACAATTGGCGGGAATTTTGAAAGAGGGGAGGAAGAGTTACTCGGACAATTATGAGCATAAAATCCAGGTTTACACTGTAAATGTCGCCAAACAAGGAATTCAAGCTAAAAACTATCTCCTAAATTTTGACATACTCCAAACATAAAACATTATATTATCATCGGCGAAAATTTTTATTAAAATCAACCCCCCAAAACTGCCCCATTGGGGGTGAATCGTAGTAACGTTAACTAAAATAAAATTTTTTGGATAATACTTCCCCCCTCCCCTCAATAAAATGGGGATGAAGAGAGTAGTTTCAAGGAGGTCAAAATCCGTCTTTGTATATATTCGTTCCCATTGCTGCAGAAAAAATTTTTCGGTTCTATCCAACATTTACAAACAAAATTTAAGGGGCGAATTTACCGCTCACCTCGTGTAGAAGAAAGGGATGAATAACCGTTGCATCATCATGTCTTCAAAAACATGTAATCATACACTAATCTACAGGACGAATATTATTTTGATTAAAATCAATCAGTTTGCGAAGATTCTCGTTTTCACTCCTTCAGCGTTTTTTGAGGGTAAGTATCGTTGCATAATCAAGAATAAAATGACACTAGAGATTTCTGCTCAAAAAAATGCTCGAAAGTGCAACAGACGTAAAGTGACCATATTTGAATCTTACCAATGTGGAACATAATGGAAAAAGATTTCCAGATTTAATAATTGATGAGCGGGGGGGGGTAGGTAAAACTACGGGAATGGGGGACATTTTTAGTGAAACCACGCGAATGGGGACATTTTGGGGGACACTTACATTGGGGGACAGCTCCATCAAAAAGGGGACTGTCCCCCCTAATGGAGGACGAATGGTCACCTTAAATAGACGGAAGTATAGTTAACGTTACTACGATTCATCCCTAATGGGGTAGTTTTGGGGGAGTTGATTTTAATAAAAATTCTCGCCGATGATAATATGTTTTATAGGGTGTTTGGAGTATGTATTTAGGCGATAGTTTTTAGCTTCTTTGACGACATTTACAGTGTAAACCTGGATTTTATGCTCATAATTGCCCCAATAACTCTTCCTCCCCTCTTTCAAAATTCCCTCCAATTGTATTTCTTTCATTTTTTGGACAATTGAAAATTCTCGCCGACTGTATCAATGCAATCCTTTCACCTACACCTACAGTCAAACCGAAGAACATGGTGGTTTGATTACGATGAAATACGTTCAATTTTTCACAGGCCCGCAATATAAATTGCCGGCCCTTAAGGCCCATATTTACAAGAGACAAGTTTGCTTGTTTGGACGAATACCATTATCAAACCATGAGTGGTTTGATAAATTTTTCACTTTTCGACACTAACTCCTAGAATATTTGGGTTTGCAAATATTCGAGACCAAAAAATCGCACTGTACGATCGGCGGTGCATATTATATTTTTCATCATACCCATGAATCATTAAACTAAACAAAAACTATTGAAAAGCTATAATTATTTGAGTAAGATTTCATATTTGCTTATCAAATAGTAAAGCGATGCTTTTAATATCCATGGCAACAGTGTATAAAATAAATTTAGAACGCGGCTTCTATTCAAATGTCAATTACTGTCAAGATAAATTAAATCATTTTGTTATAATAGCTCTGAACTCTTTTGAAAATAATGTCGGATATAGAAGATATAGCAAATAATATTGTCTGGAGTTACTGCCAAAAAAATTCAAACATTTAATTTAATACTTGTTTTATAAAAGTGAAAATTTTCACAAATTTACTTTACTAGGGACGTTATGAGAAACAATCATCCGTTGTCAACAGCAACAGTATTCGATACATAAAACGCCACTTACGATCGACAAAACAATGGAATTAGAGTATACTTACGGAGAAGGTATGACGAAAACGTATAAAACATCTAAGTAACTAAAAAAAGTTGACGAAATATTATTTATACTGCACTACGCAGACAAATATATGGACATTAGATTAACGCTACCTACATACAGTTGCATGTAGCAACAACAATATATGAAAGAAAACTAATTACAAATTAAAATCCTGCACCCTGTATAATAGGGTGGAGTGAAAAAAAAAAATTTTCAAAAAGCTTGGGTGTGCAAAAGTTGCGACTTGGCATACGTCAACACATCAAAATTTTTTTAAAAATTTTATTTATTTTTAAGCTGCCGCAAGGGTCATCATTTTTTAATTTTCAGAAATTACGCCATTTTTTTTGGCGCTCCTGTACATCAACTACACAGCACACTATACTGACACACTGATGCCCACGGCGCAAGCGCAGGTTGCTTTCTAAAACAAAACCCAGAGATGTTACAATGCTAAAAATTTGAATATTTAGCAGCCTTGCGGATGAGTTTTTTTTTAGAGATTGATAAAAGTATTTGAATGGCCTTTTATACCCAAGCTAAATTTTTACACAAGAAAATAAAAAGATATGAAGATTATTTGCAAGCGGGTTTTTCCAAAACTTTAATGTCTTTGCGACACCTTAAAATAACATTAGATTTGAACAATATTTTATCCTGGTATTGCTTATCTGGTGTACCAACTTTTGCAACCCCAAGTATTTCCAAAAAAAGTGAAAAAGTGTCTTTTCTCACTCCACCATACTGTATAAGCTCTGTATAACTAATATTTCTTGTGTCACTATTTTGAAAATTTTCATATTCTAACATATCTTAATATGCAGATAAAAAGTCTAATGGTATGTAATAGTGGAGAATTATATGAAAGACTCAAACGATAGGAAGGAATATGGAAATATTCTCTCTATGTTATTTTACTGTGAAATTTACCATTTCTTACTAATTCGTGCTTACTTAAATATATATAATGATACTACTGATGTAGATTTTAAATATAGATAACATGCACTGTGAGGGTATAAGGATTCTAAATTTTCTGAATAAATCTAGAAAAACTTGTCAGTTCCCAACCCCACTTTCTTCCCCTATCACTCTAATTATTCTCTCGTGTGTTCTAAAAACATTTATTTTCATATGATCAGCCCCCAAAAAACATATAGCATAGTTTAGTTTGGAGTAAACTCGTGCATAGTAGAAATTGAATAATTCCTGTTCATCGAGCACCTTTTTTAAATCACTTTGATAACGAATAGAGCTTATTTCTGAAATTAAATTTTGGTAATATACATCCGTGAGAGACATTCGTAAATCAAAATACCAAGAAAAGCTATCTCCAGCTTCTGTCAGTTTTATTTACATTAGTGCTAATATAAACCAATTTATGATATCATTTAATAAAATTATACAGTTTTTTCTCCTTCCTTATTTGATTTATTTGTAACGAGCATCGATGTATCGTCTGCATACATCAGTAGCAGGCGTTCGCTACTGTTGGCAACAGCATTGATGTACAGCAGGAATAACACAGCACCCAAGACCGAGCCATGTGGTATCTCTCCTGTACGTCAACTTTACTAGAGTTGTATACTTGATGAGAGGAATTGAACTATTTTAACATACTGTTGTCTCTATCGGGGAAAAGAAAAACTAATATAAAAGTACATTCTAAATACCGTAGCTAAAGTTTTGACAGAAGTTTATCGTGACCGAAGTAGTCGAATGCTCTCGTGAGATTTGATAATAGGCCAGTCGGTAGAGGTTTTGACTATAAAAGAAATTGGAAAAGCTGGAAATTGTTTTAATCACTTCATTTAGACATCAAATATAAAGTATCAAGTTTCCTAGCGATGAAAATGGACCGGAACATTTCGAAATTTTCCAAAACCATTGCAAGACATCAGTTCTCCGCAACTTTCTCGTTTTCAGTTGGTTTTACAATAAAAAAGGCTATATATAAAAGTGAAGAAGGCAAAATTTTCTAAAAAAAAAATCATTTGATATTTTAAAGTAGAAGTAATGGTTTACAAGCGAGAAGTCGAAAATCTTATTTCAAGTTTTGATTATAATGACATTATAGGTCTATGCCACTTAATTTACTATGTCTATTAAATTTTATTTTCAATTTATTATTAACAAACATGAAGAATTGTATAATAATTTTTACTCAAATATAAATTAATAAAACACGTTAATTTATTTTTTGCCGTTTTTGAGCTGAATGTATAACACTTCCTTCCAAATTTCGCTTCTCTGTGTCGCTTTCATTATCCGAGTCACTTGTCTTGGAAACTGTCGGATCATTGTTGAAAAACTTTTCGAGTTTTGCATTTGCAACATCGTTGCCCTTGCCGGCCTCAAAATTAGTACAGACGTGACCCCGGTAATCCAAACATATTGCCGAGCATCGAAGACCGGTTTTCGACCTTTGCAGCCTTTCGTACATTTGGACGAAATAATTTTTAATAGGGAATCCGGGGCAGGATCTTTTTTAGTCGTGATTGGAAGCAAGCCATTCTGTGAATTGGTTCAGCCCCAGATCTGCGGAATTTTTACGTTCCCATACCACGTTTGTATTTGGTGGTATGTACAAAGAGAATGTTCGCGAGCTGCTGCTTCTGTTGACGGCAAGGGCGCCAAGTTTGTTTTGCGGTGGATTTCGTGAAACATTGGAAACGAAACTCGTTGTCATTCGTGAGTGGCGCCTTTTGCCCCATAAAGAGCCAAAATGGGACTCGAACAGGTATAAAAGTTCGAGAGGGATACCATTCGTTCTCTGTTCCTCTCACACACACACGTAGTAGTATAATGAATGATGTTAAACGTGTAATAATAAGTCAATGAAAGTCTTGAAGATAATTATATGGAGCTGTAATATTAGCTTCTTCAATACTTGCAATGAGACTCATGAATTCTTATACTTGTAGCTTCAAAACTATTGCTCCTTCATATAACATCTTATAACCTTTTTTTACAAAGAGCGTCTTCTTCATTTTTATACAAAACCTTTTTTACCCTAAAACCCACTAAAAACGAGAAAATAGCTAAAAACTGTTTTTTTGTACCTAATTTGAAAAATTTCGAAATGTTCCAGTCCAGTCTCATTGCAGGAAACTTGATATATAATATTTTATGTCCAAATAAAGCGATTAAAACAGTTTCCAGCTTTTTCCTATTTTTTTTCTAATTTTTTTCATCTCTGTCGACTGACCAATAAGATCATAGTGGCGCTCTGCAGCGTCGAGGACGTGAAATGTATGAGTAGGAAAAGTGTCCATAGCTGTAATAACTGTAAGGTAGAAAGGAAGTGGACTGAACCCTTGTTGACAATGAATAAGTATATTAAATGCAAATAATTTTAAAAGTCTATTTAGCGTGCAATATTCGAAAATCTAAAAAAAACTAAAGAAAGGGTCACATGCCTATAAATGTCAAGCAATGAAGGATCTTCCTTTCTGAAAATGGGTATTATTTTATTAAATTTAAAATCTTTAGGGGCCATTCCTAGAGTTCCTATATTTTTATTAAGGTAACTTCGTGGTTTGACAATAATTAATAGGATTTTTTATTACTACGATAGGAACATTATCTGGTACCAGAAACATTTTTTTCTTCAATTTTGTCGACGCTCTATGAAAAATTTCATCTTCACTGAAAGACCCAATTATCAATTTTGTATGTTGGATATTATTCTAAGGAGCTCTTCTTTAAAAACAACGTTAAATTTATGACGTATTTGAACTGGATAATTTTTTGGAATTTTGCTTCATAACAGTTGTATTTTATTTGTGTGTTATTCGTCAAAGTGACTACTAGTCCCTCTGAATTGATCCAATGCTTTCGAAAATGAACATTGGCATACTCCAAAGCATTAAAAAAAATGTAACATTTCAGTGCACCTTTCACCCTGAAGGATTATAACAACTGCGCACTCTTCATTGGAAAAGTTTAGGGACTGATGTTCTCGGGGGTTTATTTTAGAAAAACAAACGTATTAACTAGTAAAAGTAGAGGAATATGAACAAAAATACGTATTTTCAGGTATTGTAGATTCATCGAAGGTAAGACAATTACTATTAAAAAGTTTGAGGGTAACAATAATAAATACTTATTGTCTAGAGTATTCGACAAATATATTTTAATCGAAGATTAACGTAGCTATTAAAATTATGCATTAATTTTCGGACACAGTTGTATGTTTTTTCACGTATTCAACAATTTAGTATTTAATATCAATAGAATAAAGTCATAAACTTACCAATATGCCGGTGTAGATTCGCCTGTATGTATAAAAATCGTATATTTACCTGCAACAAAAGAATTTGCTGTTTTATTTAGTCACATAAAAACACCATAGAAAGATTTATGTTGACAGGTATGGTGGCCGTATTAAAAAATTGTTTGAAATTGTTTTAGTAGGCAAAAGTTCAATCATATTATTTTAAGTCTTCCCTTATTTTGTTTTTCTGTAAATATTTCATATTACAAATAGTACATAGCAATAATTTAATCCATCAGCTAGATATCAGTAGTAATAATAGATTACTTGTTAAAGTAAAAATTACAAGTACTGTGTGAGATCCTATTACACATAGTTAGACGGGGGTTCTTAACTTTCTTTCCAATAAGAAATCATTTTGATACATCTATTTTTAAGGTAGGCATTTAATTAATTTTCATTTGGATACCGCAATCAGAATTGAAAACCATTATAAGATGATCCCTTTGTCCACTCAATCGTTCGTCTGTCTGTCACATTAATTTGTCTTCGAAACTATTATATCTAGAAACCTGAAATTCACACGTATTTAGAATTGGTGTTCCGGAGCTCAGTTGATGCTCCAAAATATTTTCCTAGGCTTTCTTGTGGTCAGAATGTGGGACTTCTTTTAAATCCAGGTTATGGGTATTGTTTGAAATGTTTAAATGTGAAACGCCTGCTTCTAGAATTAAAGTTATTGAGGAACTCTAAATAAAATTATTAACCTGTGTCTTAGATATATTTAAATGTTGCTTAGGTACTAGATGTGAACCTGTTGTTTAAATATTTAATCAAACTTTGTAATTGTATTAAAGCGTCTTTTTTACTAGTATCTATATATAAGAAATTGTTATCATTAGCGTACATTACTAGATTATGCTCTTCATCAACTTCTGATAAGTAATTAATTAATTTAAAAATAATATGGTATTCCAATTGTAACAGCTATGTATGTCCTAATTCTACCAATCTCTACTACTTGTGCCCTGCCTGATAAATGCCAATGCCATTTTATTATTCTGACCCTTAAGCCTGTATTTGTGAAATTTTGTAATGACTCTGGCTTTTCTCAAAAACGGCTCTAAAGGTTTTGCTCAAATGTTGTACGATAATAGTATATTACGAACCTAACAATACTCCTATTGGTTTTCCCGAAGAATTCACGTCAAAGTAATTTACTGATGAACAAAAAATGTTTCAGTCACGCGAGAAAACAAGTCCCGCGTGGCCGTACCATTAGAACAATTTATTTTTCTGTAAACATTATGCCGAAAAAGAGTAACTACAGTGTGAACTCTTCGAACGGGTCTACTTCGTATAATTGAGGATTCAATTTCCTTAAGGTAAGTCGTTTAACCTCTAACTTTATTTTTCAATAAATTCGTATGTATGCGTTTTGAATTCTAATGCTAAATCATTTTTTTTTAATTTCTCGCACGGCAGCATATGCCTACATGTACTTCAGTGTACATTACTTTTGATTCATGTATATAGTGTTATTTTCCTATTTTTTTATTGAATAAATATCATATCGGACATACGTATTAATTATAAGATGCTTCAATAATTCAGATTTGTGACTTAATAGTTTATAAAGTGATTTACATATAGTACAGTAAAATTAATAGTTGACCCCGAACAAATTCGTAACAAGCTGATTTCTTAGGGATTGTATTCTATGGCTATTCGGGACTCTGACTGAAAATCCCAAAAAATTCGCCGCCATGTTGAAATTAGGCACTTTTTTCCTTTAATCGGTAATAGCCCACACGGATGACACTTTAAGAAAAAAAGTAAAGAGGCAAATTATTGAGAGAAAGAGCTAAGTTTTAAAGTTTTTTGCAATCGTTTAAATATTAGCAAAGTTACGGTTGCCAAAATGACAGATCTATATAAAAAAGACTACTTTTTGTATGTTAATATCCAGTTCTCTGGATTAAAATTGTTACCTAACTAGACTTGAATTTGCCAATACACTCTATAAATATGATATTTAGTGGTATCAAATGTTGGAACTGCTAGATCGAAGTGTTGGAAAATATTTTGCCTAGCAGAAATCTTATTATACCTAACGAACCGGTAATCATTTAAACTATTAGTTTTTTTATTGCCATACCATCTTAAAATAAATTATTCCCCAGTTACTGCAAGCTGATTTGCTTCAGCAAATTTACTTGTGAAAATTAATAGGCTGTTACTAAATTCAATATTATTTTCTAAAACTGAAAATACTGTTTTTTTTGACCTTTTTATAAAATGCAGAGGTGGTATCGCATCCGGAGATGGCATCGGTAAATAGAATATTTTTTTACTACATTTTCACTTGGTACTGAACGTAACTTACAGATATTCGTTATTTTATCAGATTTACCTCCATCACCGGGTCTCATCATGTACACATTTTTTGATTTGCAATATTCAATGAGTAACGTTACTAAGTCTGAATCTTGACCCACAACTATAACAGGGTTACACATATCAGCAGAGGAATCAATAGCAGTTTTTACAATTAAATAATCAGCATCAGCATCCGTACACTTGACTGTGATATTGTTTTGGGAAAAATGTGATGTTAATAGTTTAATTAACTGATCTTTATTTGACGCTGATGCTAAAAATTCATTTTGAGATATCTCTAACCATGTTTAATTAGTATTACCAACAAAAGTTTTTGTTGAGTATTATTATATTTTTATGGTGTTAAAATACAACAAAATACCCTTTTTTATAAGAATCTGTTATTTTGACAACCATACCTTTGTTAATATTTAACCGATTTATGCCATACTGAAGCTTAAACTCTTTCTTTCAAAATTTTGCCTCTACTATTTTTCATAAAGTGTCATCCGTGTGAGCTATTACCGATTAAAGGAAAAAAGTGCCTAATTTCAACATGGCGTAGTATTTTTTCTTCATTTCTGCACGGCGGATTTTTTGGGATTTTCATTCAAAGACTCCTGGATAGCCATAGAACACAATCCCGAAGAAATTAGCTTGTTACAAATTTGTTCCGGGTTTGGTCCAAATTTAATTCTATTTTACTGAAGTAATAATATAATCTCATATATTAGATCTTGGTGTATTTCCATAGTATTGACATTATGTGTCAAAAAGTTATTAGTCGGTTAATTACATTTTTCTTAAATCGATTAATCAACTGGAATCAAATAATTGGAGCAACCACGTCTAATAATTAATTTATTATCAAGATCTAAAGAAAATTAATAATATATAATAAAATAAAAAATGAGTCCCATACGCTGTGTACTAAAAACCACTTAATAGACATAAACATTACGTATACTCCAGTGAAATAGGAAAAATTAGAGAGAAGCAGCTGATAAAGTTTTGAAACTTGGCAAAGATGTTCATTTAGACATACTGTTAAACATACTAAAAGTTCTTTACAAAAAGTTCGATATATACTTTCCCGTGTACATTATTGTACTTTTCGCAGAATAGTATATTGCATTTCATGGACACATTTATAAAACAGCAAATAACATTTGTAGAGAAAATAAAATTCATATTATGGTCTTAGTCATAAAATTCTGAATAACCTCTAAACTAACTAAACTAAAATGTCCATCGTATGTCCGTCTGTCGCTCAATCCGTCACGTTTTTTGTGAACACGATAAATTAATAGAGAATAGTCCGATTTTATTGATTTCATCATCTCACGGTTAGTATAATATGCAGTCTATTTGTGTTTATAGAACCTTATCAAAGGTGTTACAACACTCCTCACGTGCATTTTCTTCTAAAATGTTCCATAACTTTTACATGTACTGATCTCTTTTTTTTAAATAAATAGGGTTCTTCCTCTAACTAACACTAACTTTCCAAGTTTCAATAAAATCGGACTTTTCTTCCTCAGGTTATTGTACTTACGAGAAACGTAACGGATAGAGAGACGGGAAAACAGAAGGAGAGACTAACGACAAAGAATATTTTGAAAGTTATTTAGAATTTCCTGACTAACACAATGTTATAATTTTTTTCTCTATGAGAGATATTTACGGTTGTAAATGTCGCGAAGAGTATAATACTAGATACGGAAAAAATGGATACAATATTTTTTGTAGAAAATTTTATAAGCTTTATTTTTTATATGAATCTTTCGATATCGCTAATGGTTAGTAAGATATAAGCAAAAATTGAATCAAAGCACCATTTTTTCAAAATAGCGGCTCGAGCGCAAGAGATAGAGCTGAGGACTTTTATTATGTTCAATATTAAGCTTTAATTAACATTTCAAGTTTTAAAGCTATCAGTTGTTTTTCCCTCAAACTTCAGAATTTGTTCCGATTCGACTGGGTTAAAAAATTAATAGTATTTTGCAGTAGGCAGTCTGTCTTTTTATGGCGATAAATTAAATAAATGATTACCTAAAATATTATGTAGTTTCATCACTCATGGTTAAAAATCGTGTTTTACTATTAGATGGTCTTTTACGATATTATTATATTGTAAAACGTAGAGAAATATATTTTTAATAATGCGAAAAAATATACATAAATTTATATATTGCTGACATAGAAAGGCATTTATTATTTAACATTTTGAGTGGAAGGAAACTGAACTTAACGTTTTAATAAATGTCTCATTAGACTGACAGCAGTATAAGCCTTCACAAAACTCATTTGCATATCAATACAACTAAAATTGCTGCTCTTTACAACTGAACTAAAAAAGGAAAACCCATTATAATAGTCTCAGGAAATATGACTATCGTAAAAGTCCCACTTTGCACACTAAGTGTGCTAGAGGCACCTCAATTAAACGGAAACTTCTCCCTAAGAAATGTAGTAAGAAAGTTGTGTTTCTGAAATATGTTACCGCAAGTAACTTACAACTTGGACAAACTTCCCAAAAAACTCTGTAAACTCTAATCTTCTTGCTAGTAATAAGATATGCTTACAACATGTTGTTGACTGAAAATTAAATTGGGGAAAATAAAGTTTTCTGTCCTCATAAAATTCAAAGGGACTTTTTTAATGCAAATATAAAAACAACAATATTTTTGTGAAAACTCAATATACCGTAGAAAAAAATAATATCAAGTTGCTTATGCAAACGAACACGAAGGACTTAGCTTGGTTTTGATTAAGCTGTCTTACTTATAAGTTATTTTAGGTTGTTATTTTTTTTATTGTTCGTTAAGCGAATTAATAAAATTTTATGAAAACAGAACATATACTGTTGGATGTAGTGGTTTTAAGAGTTCATATATTTTATAATAATATAAAACAGTTTCTCACAAAAAGGTTTTACTCGTGAAACTCAACAGTTGAAGTCTAGGCTCATCAAAAGTTTACAAAATACTGGAATGTCCAGTTTGTTTTAATTATTTATATAACTTTCTTGTTATATTTTATGTTCATAATTATTTATATTATGTTTTTCTAAACTCAATATTATATGTCTCTAAGCAGAAATAATGTTTATTCAATCCCACCGCATGCAATTTACACACACAAACGGAGCAGCTAGCACCGATGCCATTATTGCCTCTTAATTTTAAGGGCGTCCTTGAACTTTGATAGTTCTTCGGAGATTCCCGTCAATTGGACGCAAGTAATAGGTAGCGCGACAACTAGACTCGTTGAATTGGACGCGCGACAATAGGACGAATAAGACAATTGGACGCATAACACAATTGGATGCGGTAAAAGAGGACGTGTTATATTGGACGCGTTTATTAAAAATAATCACATTGCGTAGCCTTGTCATGATTACAAACAGTTGTTGCTGATTATGCGACAAAAGCACATTGGACTACTTGCGAGGAACTGCCGACAACTTTCAACTGCAAGTGTAATTAAAATATATTTTATAATTTCTATGTTATTATATTTGGATAATTTTTTTGGATGATTATTTTCTTATTTTTAGTGTGACCTATTTACATAAATGATGTAAAGTAAAGTTCAATTTCTGTGTAGTGTTTTCTTCCACTTAGATAGCTCCGAAATTAATTCAACGTCTGATCACGCATGCCAGTAATGCCAAAGTAATCATCTGAAGGTTTCTATTCGAAGAATCAGGCTTCTGAATTGACAACAATGAACACGATAAAAAATGTCAGGCTTCTGATAGAGTTATCACGCTTCTGACTGAAGCATCAAGTTTCTATGTGTACAGGATTTATGTAGCTCCAGGCTACTAATATTGGCTCCCTGCACTTCCAACAGGAACACGCTCCTGATATGTTGGGCCTCTGATACGTAAAGTGGCAGGCTTGATGGACCATCAGACTTCTGGTGTCATAACGGGCTCGACATCTAGGCTTACCAATAAGGACTAGGCTTCTATTGATCAATATGTGTTCTGGTCACTAGGTAGTTGATTTAAGAATTCAAGAAATCTAACGCAATTCAAATTACGCGAAGTATATATACGAATTTACGGAAATGGTTAACAGTCAACAACCCATAGTTTTAAAGACTCAACTGCACCTACCACTGGAGTCTTTTTACTCTCATATCTTCAACTACATAGGTCATTAGGCAAAACTGTGATGACTTTGACCTTCAAACTTAGTATGTAATTTTATAAACTCTCCCTTTAGGGAAAGTTTGTTATTTTTATCATTAGTAAATCGCCAATATTATACTTAAGTGCTTCTTTACATTTATTATTATAATCTGGTTTAAACTTTGTGCTAGATTATTAAATTCGAGTGGCAACTGTATCACGCAAAAACCTCAAGTTTTCATTGTTCAATGTTTTTCAGATTGTGTTAATAATTTGGCATCTGCGAATAATGGCGGGTCAGTAACTTAAACTGTGCGATCCTTGTGGTGTACATCTCAGCTAGTTTCATCATCGTCATTTTCACTGTCTTAAGGAATCCACAACCGTTTTATTGCAAATTCACATTGCCCGTTTGCTCGGGGTGAGGCTACTACATTTAACACATGATGTATGCAATATAGAGTACAAAAAGATTTCATAAAAGCAGAAGTGAAAGTTGTACCTCTGTCCCTTATTAATAGAGTAAGAGCCCCCAAAATATAAATCAATATTTCTAAAGCCTTCCAAACCTATTTAACGTTCGTGCTTTTCACTGACTGAAGAAAAGTAAATTTACTGAAACCATCTACTAACACCAAAATATGAGTATTTTTACATTTTGATTTAACAAAGGGATCGACGTGATCCACATGAACTGTTTCAAATGGACCAGAATCTTCTGGCACTGGATGCAATAAACCATGTTTACGTCCTGTAATTCTTTTGGTATATAAGTATTGACAAGAACTCACGTACAAATCTACTTTTTTATAAACCAATAGTTTCTTTTGATATTTTCTATTGGTTTTTCAAAGCCAAATTTTCCACCATCATCATGATGTAATCTAAAGATAATCCACAACATGATTTCGGACAACCCACTTTAAGGACTTTTCAACAAGGCGATAAAAAATGTTCTTTTTTTTAAAGTAATTTTTAGTTTCACGTGATTTCTTTGAACGTAAAATAGTAATGATACTTCGAAACTTGTCATTACGTGGCTATGATGACAACTATTCAATCAGCTTCAGTTGAATTAACTATATTAACTATATTATCTGAGATAAAGTTGCTACCCTAAACAGTTTACATAGTTCATTTTGGTTGCAGGACGATATTCAATAATGAAAATCTTGAATCTCAAGTCACTAACGTGCTATTCTTGGAATTAGGTATTTTCTTCATTGCAGTCGTGCGAATAACAAAATTTATTAATACAATAAAGTTGAAACACAAAAATTGTGCAAAAAGAACACAATGGTCATTGTCTGTAACTCGTAAGAATGATGTTTGTTTTCTTCGTAAATACACTATTTGCCGAAATAAGCTCATGGACGGTAGGTGCCGGAATGTTGTTGAAGTAAGATTTACAGACCGCCGATGCTACTAGCGTCTGTGTATTACTGTGTAGAAAAACTGGGGACAAAAATCTTCAAAACTGGCTGAGTTTGTTTTAGTCTGCAACTTTTGGCACTTAACCACAGGTCCTGCAGTAAGTGTCAGGAATCTCTATACCCATTATACGTATACGACAAACTAAGGTGTTAGTAAGTCGATACTGAGTTTTGTTGTTAAACCTAGGGCTTCCACATTGCTACAAAATACATCATCAAAGGGTTTATTGACGTACTGTATAGACCACGTTTCTGTGTTCGGCAACTTTATTTTGGGCTGCCCATTTCGCAGCAACTTACTTACCTACTGAAATAGTAAAGAATAAATAAATAATTTCATAAACAGCAAAAAAAAATATCTATGAAAAATAAAAATCAAGAAAAATAATCTATCTACTAAAGTATTAATTTCATCTCTTTGCATCTTTGCACTTAGTGATTCCGCATTAACATTTTAGTAGCCTCCTCGTGTAAATCCAAATACGAGAATATTCCTTCCGTGGAACGTTTGGCCTCTCACCAGGAGTGGAAACCACCTCTTGATTTACTTCCTCCAGATCCAGGCATTCTACTGCTGTGTTATATACACACTGCTGGCAAAGATTCCTCGACTCTTCCGTTAGCGCAAGTATTAAGTATGGGAAACGAGCAAATTAAAATATATGATCCTATTTATCCGCATATCTGTCTAATAAACGAGACGGTACCTCAGTAATTAGTGTTAGCGACCTGAGATTGGAAGATCGACAGCTACCGCAACGGGATGCCGAGAGGCGTCTTCTTTCTGATAACTCTTACATTAGCGTGTTTAGTTTGCAAACTGGGATTCTTAGTGAAAAGGATTCGAACCCTGCTTACTGCGATATAATTTTGATTACAAAATTATCCCCAAAAAAGTGGTTCGGACTCCACTACAATCTGTAGGATCTGGTTCCTTTTTAACATAAAATTCTGAATTTGGTGATTTGAAAAATGGTGGAGAAAACATTTTTAAGAATTGGCTCAGCTCATCTACATACCACTGGATTCTTTCAAAAGAGTAGAGTAGAATCACGGTTAGCAACTTTATTGCGAACACCTTGTTCCTCCCCGAAATTTCAAATTATCCAAATATTTAAGAATCGATCTTTGTACCTGCTGCAGGGTTAAGGGATATTTTATATATCATAATTAGAGTAATTGCATACGCAAGTATGTATTGATCTAGTCGACATCCAGATGATTATACCTAAGTCAAATTGGAACAAATTTCGACGTTTGACGGAAAAAACTGATAAAGTTTTGAAACTTGGCAAAGATGTTCATTAAGGCCTACTGTTAAACATACTAAAAGTCCCTAACTCTCTCTGTTTCGCTCGCGCCGCTATCTTGGAAAAATGGCGTTTCGTTTCAGGTTTTTCAAAAAATGTTACATACATTTTTTTCGTTTCTAATATTTGGAAATACAAGAGCAAAGAGTATATTGCATTTCACCGACACATTTAAAAAATTGTAAATATCTCTCGAAGAGAAAAAACAACTTTTAAAATGTCGGTTATGTCAGTCCGTTTCTCTGTCCATTTGCCTCTCCCTGCGTCATGTCTCTTTTAAGTTAAATAACTTAAAAAGAAAAAGTCCGATTTTATTGAAATAAATTGATGTTAGCTAGAGGAAGAACCCCAGCGTTTAAAAAAAAATCGACCCGTAAATAAAAAGGTTCTAAAACATTTTACGAAAAAGATACACGTAAAGGGTGTTGTAATCTTTGGTAAGACTGTAGGTTTAAGGGCCATACTTCCAATTTTAATGATCTCCCGATGATACCATCTTGACTATCAAAACCTAGGTCAGTATATTACGCAGTATCTTTGTGTTTATAGAATTTTATCATAGGCGTTACAACATTGTTCATGTGAATTTCTTTCATAAAATGTTTCATAACCTTTTTATTTGCTGATCAACTTTTTTCAAAATAAATAGGGTTCTTTCCCTATCTAGCACTAATTTATTGCCTAAATTTCAATAAAACCGGACTTTTCTCTTTTAAGTTATTTAGCTTAAAAAGACATAATGGGCGGAGAGGCAGACGGACAGGCTAACGGACTGAGAAAATGACGAATCCATGACGGACATTTTAAAAGTTGTTGCAAATTCTATGATAACACAATGATATGAATTTTTGAAATATGTTGATGAAATGCAATATACTATTTGCTTTCCTATTTCCAAAGAGATAATAATAGATACGAAAAAATGCATTTAATATTTTTTGTGGAGAATTTTATAAGCTTTATTTCTTATATAAATATAATTTGTGGATGTCGCTGATGGTTAGAGAGGTATAAGCAAGAAACTTAAACGGAGAGCCATTCTCCAAGATAGCGGCGCTAACGCAAGAGCTAGAGTTAGGGAGTTTTAGTATGTTTAACATATGAACATCTCTGCCAAGTTTCAAAACTGTATCAGTTTTTCCCTCTGATATTCCCTATTTGACCGGAGAATTAGGATGCTTGGGTCTGCGAATTGCCTATCTCAGAGAATTACCCACATCGTCCTCTCTTAATATGAATGAGTGAACATTTGTCTTACTCAAATTCCTCTGCAATTTCTAAAATGTTTTCCTGGACCACCTTCAGAATATTTTAACATTTGAGTTCACCGAAGACATAAAATTTAAGGTCATATAAAGTAAATGATTATGGTTATTAAAAATATTGTCTAAATGTTGGTTGTGGAATTTTCTTTAATATTATTAATTTGTTGATTTATTAAACTGAATTAGTTCTCCTGTTAGATAAAGCTTTCACCAAAAGCCTTAATGTTTATTGAAGTATATAAGTATTAAAACATTCACCATCAATAGTTGGTAATATTTACATAATAACAATAACTAATAGAAGAATTTTTTGTATATAGAAATAACTAATAAGCGACCTATTTCTACTTAATGATTTGTTTGGTTTACAGCCCCATTAATAATGACCTAGCTAACAATATTTAGGAATAAATAATTGACAACAAGATTTCTTAGATAATATACTTACTTCTTTGTTCCGTTAATATTTATTCACTTTTTATTCAATAGATAGGTAGATATTTGTGATAAAATCTTATAATACTTTATTTATTGTTCTTGTTTTGCTTGTGATTGTTATTTGTTTGTCCTATATTAGGTATTATTTTCCCATGAACAGTTAAATTTTCATTGCAGTTTCCTCGTCGCTGAATTCTCATAACATTTACAAAAATTTACGACTATATTAATAAAATTTATGGTCCTCCCTGGATTAAACCACACTCTTATTTTCATTCTATTTTTTCGCTTATAATTAAAATGAGTAAAGGTTGCGGTCTGGCGTGGCCGATTGCGAATACACATAATTATGATTAAAATTTTACTAGAATGTGGCACTAGACAGTCTTACGTGAAATTAAATACACACCAATATCATTCATGTTTTTATTGTTGAAATAGGTATTCGCAATCGGCAGCAACGGGAGGAGGAATTATAAATATATCAACATTCATCATGACTTTCTCAATAAAAACTAAAAGTAGACAAATAATTCAATTGTCATTAGTGTATGTTTTAATGTTTTTGCAATTTATTTTGTTTATTTGTTCAAAACTATTTATTAAAAATACAATTATTAAAAGAGCAATTTGTAAAATTAAATGTAGATTATGTATTATGTATTATTTTATGTGTTTTCCTCCATTATTATATTCATTAAATCGTTATTTGCAGTTCCAAATCGACATTGTCAAAAAATAAATTTTAAATTATTGAACTGTCATTACTGTCAAACTGGATGACATAAGTGAAAAGATCCCCAAGGGATCTTATTAGTGTAATTCTGTTCTGATTGGTTGTTTCAGCACACGTGATTAGAAATGGACGAATTTAATAGGATTGATACTTGAGCTAAAAATTTTCACCTATAATGCACCTAGAGCATTGGTAATACCGAGATAATTTTGTCATAGAGACTGCTAAAAGCGTGTTGCTTGGTAATAGCCCGAGGTCGTAGACCAAGGGCTATTACTTTTAAGCAACACGCTTGAAGCATTCTCTATGACAAAATTTTAAGTATTTATCAATGCTCGAGGTGTATTCGGTAAGAATTTTTTACTCTCTATTCAATTCGTATTTTCTGTTCGAACAAAATTTTAAAAACGTTTTCCATGTATCCTTTTTACTTTCAATAGTGTTTTTGGGTGTATTTTCTAATACAATTTGATTAATTGAATCGTTTACCAAACCTTTGTGACATTTTTATAAATTGATTTTCAATTTGACATTTGTTTAATTTTAATCTGACATTTGAACATATCATGTGTGCCTTGTCTGATAACGCCACTTGTATGCGTGTTATCGCTGTAATCTTTTACTGATTGGATGAATTTTGACACATGACATGAAATGCAAAATTTTTATTGGTTAATACATTCAGTAAAAAATTATCAAATAAATGTCACTTGTTATCACTAGGGATGAAATGATGTAATTTATATGAGCTACGAATAGCAAACAAGTTTACTTAGTATGTATATTTATTTACAACACAACGGTTTCATTTCATTTTGATACAATTATTTTCTAAATCCAATGTCGATGACAATGATGATTTTCATATGATTTTATGTTGGAGTTATGCTGATGGCAATAATAACAAGGATCTTTTTCGAACAACAGGAGTGATTACATGTATATTTAAATCCAAAACATAGTCAACTAAAGAATATAAGTACCGGTAGGGAACAGATTACTGACGTTTGGACTCAATACTGCGAAAATCTTTCGAAGGTGATCATGCTGAGGAAGAAGTTGACTGCCAGTAGAATTATTAACGCGAATTTTCAATACTGAAATCGGAAGTAGGGACAAAGCTGTATGAAAACTAAAAGTTGGCAAAGCAATTGGGGTTGGCAACATCACTATTGATGCGTTTAAATTAGTTGATGAAGATACAATCTTTCACCGAATATGCGAAAAATATAGGAAACAGGAATCCAGCCTGATGATTGAAGAACTTCAATCTTCGTGCTAGGACATAAGAAAGGAGCGACATTTTGCTTTCATTTTGTTTTAATAAAAATTGGATGAAAAAAGGAGGGTCAAAGAAAATGCATTTTTTAAAATTGTAAAAAATGCATTTTTTTCAAAAATAAAAAAAAATTAACTTTATCCCCTTAAAGTGCCTAAAAGACCCTACAATCTAAAAGAAAAAAAGTGGCGAACAATGCCTCCTTAATATTTGGCGAAGATTTAAAAATTTTATTTCGTCCGCTATCTTTGACCGTTCTATTTGACTTATAGGGTCGAGGTTTGGTGTATTATATTTGATCATAGGTGAGTTTTATTTTTGCCAACTCTGGTGAAATTATTCCTTCTTATCGAAAAGAGATTCAATTTTGATTTTTTCGGCGACCTTTTGTGTTTTCTATTTTTTTTTTCAAGATGGCGGATTGATCTATACATATCGGACAGGTCTATATTTTTTAAGAATTTTATTTCAAATAAACCATTATACTTAAAATTCCCATTTGATTACTAGTATAAGATATATTAAGCAGATACGTAGAAAATCCGTGAAAGCGCGTCACGAAATGCATATATCTTTTGACATACCAGGAATTTCTGGTCGAAAATATTTTCTTCGTTATCAGAAGGTCAAAATACATAAGAATCAACAATAAAATTTCTAGTAGAATAGTGTCGCCGACAATAATCAATTTAACTGTACTAATTTATTAATACTGGACTATTAAAATTAGCTATACAGAATACATATACAGTGAAATAACCTATACGATAAATATTATTGAATTGAACAATACATATCACATACCACCACAAAAAATTAATTAATTCGTTTATTTATTATTATTTATTATTATTTATATTATTTAATTAAGTCAGGGTAGAAAAGAACAAAAAATACAGGTGGGTAGACCATGTGTCTCTGAACAAAAAATGTTCTAATGAAATTTATTGCTAAAGCCACGGTATTCCTGGAAAAAATAGTGAAGTAACTTTGTTACACTGAGCGGCCAAGCGCATGGTTAAATGCGGAACCTCTAAAAATTCTTAGAAGTTCTAACGAGTAAAATAAAAGCTTTTTTCTCTTTCTGATTACACATTTTTAACATTTGTCTTAGTGAATAGGAGGATAAATAATGAGTTTGGAGGAAAAATATATGATTATGAACGCATACACAGACACCACACATAGCCGCTGAATCGCTCGCATGAATTTTTAGGTGCCTATACTGTATTGTATTTATTACAGGTACACCTATCCACATTTCAGCAGAAATTTCTTCCTCTTTAAGAATCTTTTTTTTTAATATTAATAGTTTTCGAGTTATTTGCAAAAAACGAATCTCGTTATTTTTTCAATCTTAATTTGTTTAAAACTTTTGCAATTGTTTATGTGCGGGTTTGAAACTTTTGCACATTTTTCTAGACGTCATTCCGAATTCAATGAACCCTCACTCATATTTTTACGAGCTTTATCAAGAATTAACACGGGTTTGAACTTGTGAACTAGACTGTTTGAGAAGTTTGAAAATAGAACAATGTTATATAAAACGTTGAAGAATTAATGTAACTGTTCTTTTTTCTATTGGAACTACCCACATGATAAAAGTCAAAGTCAATAGAAAGCAAAAATAAATAACTGAATGTAAATATTGTTCGCCAGTTTACTGAAGTTTTTATATAACTGTTAAACATTATATATGACCTTCTACAGTTTGTTGAAAATAAGTTGATTTTTCTAGATATAATTGCTATATTTGTAATTCTAATCGTCTCCTGATGATGCCAGCTTGGTTGGCAAAGAGCTTCTAGCTAAATTCTATAGAATTTTTGTTATTGTCAGACCTTATCAAGAGTTACAACAGTTTATATTTGCATTTTTTGCTTAAGATGTCTTAACTGTTGTATTTGCAGATTGGAATTTTTTTAATAACAACGTGGCTCTTCCTCTAGCTAATTTTAACTTATTGTCCAAATTTAAATACGATCGGACTCTTGGTCCTTCAGTTATCGTGCTTACAAAGCATATGGTGGTTTCGTAAATAGTCCAGTAAATGTCAAAAGAACTGTTGGCAATGGTAAAGCTACATCCCTTTGAAGCAAGGCAGTACTTAGTCATAAATCTATCTAAAAAATTAATTGTCCTATTATTATGACGAAAAAAATGTATAAATAGAGCAGAAAAATTATTTTATAATTCGTTAAAATTAATAACCAAAACATTAGGATATGAGAAATACATAATACTGCGTATTACAACAAATTACCTGATCAGCTGGAAACTTAAAATAACATGAAAGTCATTGTTTATAAGAATGTTTTAGAGCAGAAAAAGTAATTCTCAATTACGTAAAAATACATACTTTACGAAAAAAATTGTTTGTAGATGATACAGTTATCTTCAATTTTTATTTTCTTTATTATTTGAATAGACGCACGATATTTTTAACTTTATTATTTTATCAAAAAAAAGTAAGTAAACATAACTTGAAAAATAAATCAATAAATGGCATAAATTTACCCCAGTTACACAAAGAGGGAAATTTTTAATGTCTATTTTTATTCAAAATTAGTTTTTTTATTATTTGCGATATGAAGACTAAGACCATAATAAGAAATATAGCAGAAATTTAATATTGCTACATAAATTGTTTAAATTTTTATGAAGCAACCAAAACTGCAGTCTTGTGTTGATGACTCATCGATTTTGTGCGTCGGCCTTGTCTATAGGTGGTGTTGACAGAAGATGCTGTAATTAGGGTAAATGAAATCGGTTGGTCCCAGTTGAAAGGTAATTGAATAAACTTTATTTTCCAACAAAAATTTCTAATATTTTGTTTCATTATAAATGGATAAAATGTTGTTTTACAATAAGGTTGGATTTTTTAGGTTATAAATTATTTTTAAGGAAAATAATGTAGGCATCTATACTATTTAATTAATCATTTAAAAAGCTAAAAAAAAAAACTTTAAATGAACTTTTTTATTAGAACGCAATTTAAAGGAGAACCGAGAGGAAAACATTTTCGCAAAATTCGATTTTCATGTAAACAAATTTTTGGACAAAGATAACTTATAGAAATTGTAGAGAATTAAAATATCTTTCAACATTGTGGTCAACGTTCTTCTCCTCAAGCGTTAATTACTTCCACATAAGTATAGTAACAACAAAAAAAAATTTGAAAATTTTTATTGTTCAAATAGGCTTAGAATGTCATGAAACGTCGAGATTTTAAGTTTGAGCGAAAAAATTTTCTGTCTGTCGGTTCGTCTGTAACTTTTTTTGTGCGCACGATTACTCTGGAACTGCTTAAGATATTGACTTAGAATTTGGTACACGTATGTATTTTAACGAGATCTGGAAATAAATTATATTTTTATCCTCTTCCGTCGAAGGGTTGGGTGGTAAATTGGGGTAAATGGGGGATAAATAGGTAAATTGAACAGGTAAGAGTCCATAAAATTTATATTTAGTATATGTAAGAGAAGCATTAGTCACCCCCATTACCACCCCCAACCCATTATTAAAGAGGATAAAAAATTTGTGATTTAGTGTGTGTACAAGAACCAAAAATCTCAAAATATTTTTTACTTCATCCACCTCTATTATCATTCCCCTATCACCACCCCCATCCCACTACCGATGTGGGATATCGTTTTATGGGTTTTTGGGGTAGACAATTTCAAATATTATATTATTAAAGTTACATAAACAATTATTCCCACATACAAAATTTTTTCGTTGTGAGAAACTTGGTTAGAAAATCTGGATGTGGAAGTATTGACTCCTTGGGCAACGGTTTTTTTGAGTTAATCGCGAAAAACGAGCGTCGAAATTTGACTTTTGAAGGGCAGCAAAAAAACACTAAACCTTAAAAAAAATCACTTCTCGGTCAATTTTTTACCATATTGGAACGGACTAAAATTTTCTTCCCCCTTTGATTGACATCCTTTATTTATGAATTATTTTTTTCTGTTGGATGACGACCCTGCATATTTTTCTTATAAAAACTATATCAGATTTTTTCCTGGCAATAGCGACTGACAACTACATTTCAAATATCATTTTACTGTGTCGTTTCTTATTTTTTAAAGTGGCCACCCTGTAAATTTTTCATATTTTTCTTCTTTGACAGTTATGTTACCTACATGCGAAATCTCCGCCACATCTTCTTTCATTATTTTTTTTAGGTGACAACCCTGTATATTTTCATATTTTTCTTACTTGGCAGTTGTGTTGTGATATCTGCATGCGAAATAATATCGTCCTTCATCTCATTTTTTATTATTATTTTTGGGGCGACCACCCTATATATTTTTCATATTTTTCTTTGACAGTTGTGTTAACTATATGAGAAACATTATTGTCCGCAATCCATTTTTTCATTATTTTCTTAGAGTGAACACCCTGTACATTTTTCATATTTTTCCCCTGACAGTTGTGTTAACTACACACAAAATATAACTGTCTTTTGTCACATTTTTTCCTCATTATTTTTTTCAGGTGTCCACTGTTCTTCTTTGACAGTAGCGTCAATTAACGACCAAATATTTTTCTTCTGCGTCAAATGGTTTTGTAATATTTTCCCCACAATACATATCTTATAAACTACAATAATTGTTATGTGTACACATGTATTGTTAGAAATAGATAAGTACTTCTGGCTCTTGTAGATATAGTTGTAGATATAGCGCCAACAGACAGACACCAGACCGACAGACAGAGAGACTGATGGAATTAAATGGCTTTAATTTTCGTAATCTGCATAGTCTGAAATGCGAAAATCCGAAGAAATCTCGGAGGGTAATTTTTCCGCGATTACAATACCCTACTTCCCTTCGGTTAGCGAGGGAAGTAAAAAACGAAATTTGATCCATATGGCAATATTTCTAAATGCTTTAATAGTGGATTTTAACATTCCGTAAACAAGTGGCACTGACCATTTACAGGTACCTAAATTTAGCGGGAAATGGATAGAGAGTGTCGACCTACCCCAACATCTGTGGGTCAGACACAACAATGGGCTGTTATAGTTAGTAATTTTAAATATGTGACTTATACTTTCTCAATTTGCTGTAATGTACAGTATTATAAATTTTTCACGTTCTGACTTTTTAGTTATTTAATTTAGTTTTTAAATATGTTAACATTTTAAATCACATAAAGTGAAGTCAAATTAAGTAAGAAAATAGGTGAATAAGGAATTCTCTGGCTGCAGCAATTTTATTATTTTAATTTGTCGTAGATATAATAAGTGCCACCGAGAAGTTTTTAATTAAATCGGTCCAGCGTAAAAATTTTTTAACAATTTATTTTTCAACGCTGAAATTTTCTGCTCTTTTCCTATTATCTTCGGTCCTAATAATCGTATCGCAAAAATAAAAATAGCGAGTGGCTATGAAAATACTTTCTGATAATTTGTTAATTTGTAAGAAAATAAAAACCACCAAAAATTGCCTTTTTTGACAATTTAAGAAATATAACGTAATAATGCATCCATTTTAACGAAAGTTGGAGAAACTGTGCACTTTATTGAACTAAACCTTCGTGCCAAATTTTAGCATAAAATATTTATTCAAACGGCTAAAAATAAAAAAAGATTTCGAAATTTTAATCGCTTATTGTTTAAGTGCATCGATTCGTAGAACATTTTTTTTTCAAAATGTAGGTTTTTTACATCTATTTTACAATGATATTATCTTCATTTAAACCTTTTTTAAATATGTTTATAATTTTCAAAATTATAGGTATAAACATATTCAGATAACTGGATTTTTTTATCAAACCAAGAACAGGTAACGAATTATGAAAATAGATGAAATATTTCTTAAAAAAATAATGATCTATTTGCATTTGGGGCCGAGATCCGTCAGTGTTTGCGCCTCAGTCGCTTATAAATAAGCAAATTGATATATGTTCTTAAAATTTGGACTGGTTATTCTTCAATAATATTAGTCTCACCTAGTTGAGAACAATCCAGAAGCACAATTGTTAAAAAAGATAGAGGCCCGATAGTCGGGCTTTTAGCGATTATGTTAGAGATCCAAAAATCGCCAAATAGTCTAAATGTGATATTATGGTTTTACAGATCATACTTCACTCGTAAGATAATTCAGTGTGTAAGGCGACCAACACTTTTTTTTTGGATGCAACGTCTCTGGTTCAAATCCTAACTGCGATTTTTTTTTATTGTATCAGTAAAATTAAAAGTTACAAAGCTGTGTACATAGACATAAGAATAACTGTTCAAGTTAGGTTTGTTTTCCCTTCCGCGACAAAAATGAATAAGAAAGTAAAAAAAAATTGACTAAGTGTGTTATAATCTCAAAGCCGCTTTATTCGATGTAATTTTAAAAAACCGCTGCCCAAGGAATCACTACTTCCACATCCAGATTTTCTATCCAAGACACTCACAACGAAAAATTTTGTATGTGGAAATAATTGTTTATGGAACTCTGATAATATAATATTTGAAATCCTCTACCCCAAAAACCCATAAAACGATACCCCACATCGGTAGTGGGGTGGGGGTGGTGATAGGGGGTAGTAGTGGGGGTGAATAAAGTACGAAAATATTTTGAGGTTTCTGGTTCTTGTACACACACTAAACCGCAATTTTTTTTTCATCCCCTTTAATAATGGGGTGGGGGTGGTAATGGGGGTGGCTAACGCCAAAGTTTTTTTTGAGACCTTAGCTTCTCTTGTATATACTAAATAACAATTTTATGAGCTCTTACCTGCTTGATTTACCTATTTACCCCAAATTTACCCCAATTTACCCCCCAACCCTTCGACGGAACAAGATGAAAATATAATCTAGTTCTAGATCTCGTTAAAGTACATATGTGTACCAAACTTCAAGTCAATATCTCAAACGGTTCCAGAGTAAACGTGCGCACAAAAAAAAGTTACAGACCGACAGACAGAAATTTTTTTTCCGCTCAAACTTAAAATCTCGACGTTTCATAACATTCTAAGCCTATTTCAACAATCCGCTGGATGTGGAAGTAATTGTAGTTTTGACTCATTTTCAAACAGCGGAGACAAAAATATAAGCATCGAAAAACAATCAGTCCAAATTTCTAGAAAAAATATCGACTTGTTTATTTATAAGTGACCTAAACACAAAAATTGACGTTTCACGGCCCCAAATGCAAATAGATCATTAATTTCTTTAGAAAAATGTTAGATATTTCATCTATTTTCATAATTCGTTTCCCCGCTTTTGGTTTCATAAAAATCCAGAGTTATTTGAATTTGTTTACAACTGTAACTTTGAAAATAATAAATAAATTTCAAGCAAAAACCGTTTAAGTGAGTATTCTTTTTTCTTAACACTGTTGGAAAATACATGTAAAAACCTACATTTTCAACAAAAATTTACCGCACACGAGTCACTGCACTTAAACAACAAGCGATAAAAATTTCGAAATTATTATTGGTTTTTAGCCGTTTGAGTTTTGTTCAAAAATATTTATTTTGCGCTAAAATTTAGCACAGGTTTAGTTCAATAAAAAGCTTAGTTCCACGGACTTTCGTTAAAATTGAGGCATTATTATGTTATATTTTTGCTTCTTGCTTAAAAAAAAATAAAAATAAAATACCCTGACATGCATAAAAAAACCGCTGCTCAAGAAATCACTACTTCCACATCCAGATTCTCTTTCCAAGTCACTCACAACGAAAAAACTTTGTATGTGGAAATAATTGTTTATGGAACTTTAATAATATAATATTTGAAATCCTCTATCCCATAAAACGATACCCCACATCGGTAGTGGGGTGGGTGTGGTGATAGGGGTTGGTAGTGGGGGGTGGATCAAGTAAAAAAATATTTTGAGGTTTCTGGTTCCTGTACATGCACTAAATCACATTTTTTTTTCATCCCCTTTAATTAGGAGGAGGGGATGGTTATGGGGGTGGTTAATGCCAAACATTTTTTTGAGACCTCAGCTTCTCTTGTATATACTAAATACCAATTTCATGGACTCTTACCTGCTTGATTTACCCATTTACCCCAAATTTACCCCAATTTACCCCCCAACCCTTCGACGTAACAAGATGAAAATATAATCTAGTTCTAGATCTCGTTAAAGTACATATGTGTTCCAAATTTCAAGTCAATATCTTAAACGGTTCCAGAGTAAACGTGCGCACAAAAAAAAGTTACAGACAGACAGACCGACAGACAGACCGACAGACAGACCGACAGACAGACAGAAATTTTTTTTTCGCTGAAATTTAAAATCTCGACGTTTCATGACATTTTAAGCCTATTTGGACAATAAAAATTTTTAAAAATTTTTTTGTCGTTACTCTACTTCCACTGGACGTGGAAGTAATAAGCCGTTTTCTTCCATATGTATTTAATACCCTTCTCTCAAAATTATTCAGATTAAAAGTAATGTAAACTAAATGAACGGAAATAACAAAGAAGGTGGGAAATATTTAACAAATATAAAGTAGAGGAGATTTGGACTCGCCCCTTTAAAAGGGGGTAGCTTTCCAGGGAGGGTTAATTTTGGAAAAGTTAATACTAGAAACTTTCCTTAATTTTTGCCAAGGAATCTACTTAGAAATATCCTCAACATTTTAGTTAATACCCTGTATAGGTGTACTTAAAATCACAAATTAATTATATTTATAATTACGATTTTTGCTGCTGAACGCACGGAAAAGAAAGACAGTCTATATAATCTTAGTGAAGTAAAAAAGTAAAATGTATCAATAGATTTTTTGTTAAATAACAACAGTTTTTTTGTCATCTTATAGCAGATATAAATATTATTTAGTTACGAGTCCGGTTCTAAGCCAGCCATTAGATAAACACAATTAACATAAAATATTTAATTATCATAGCCAAAAATTATCATTGCCACAGCAAAAATATTGCAGATACAGACATATTAGTTGGCTGCATAATATTTACCAAGCAGATGTACAGTGTTGCCAAGACTTAGGGATTCGTATAATGCATCGAATAAAATAGGGCATTGCAAAATGCGTCAAATATATTCACTGTATATATCGCTTATACACCGACAACTGTAGCGCCATCTGAACATCAACTCGTTGAACTACATCGCTTATGTTTTGAGAGAAAGGAGGTGCAATTTGATGCCCGGGCGAAATTTTGCCAATTGGCGGGATTTGTTGAGAATAACATAGTCTAGGTGTTATACACGCTTATTTTTACGAAGCCCGAAGGCGGGCTTCGTATGTGTGTTGTGGGCTTCGAGTAAGCGGCAGAATATACTGTTTTGGGCTTCGTATTGAGGCTTCATGTCTATATATATATATATATATATATATATTTATCAAGAAAATCATCAAGTAAGGAAACTAAAATCATTTGAGATGTACTTTTTTTGAATCCACGTTACTACAACTTAATAAACCACATTAATCATGAAGTGTACACACTTTTTGACAGTTCTCAATGAAGAAAGAATTTTTTTGAAGGGCTTTTATTTTTTCTATATTTTCTATTGCGACGATTAAGTTCTGGCGTGACAATATATGAGTACACTAGATGCAATACTCTGCATTTGCAGGATAAGTGAATTTGAGAAAACCGCAAAAACGCTCATAAGTTTATTTTTGGATATATTTTCAAAATTATTGTATATTACTAATATTTGGTTAATTGATGTTTACAAAACTTAATAAATTTCCTTCCAAATTATGTAATTTATAAAATAATTGCAGTTGAAGGCTTAAAAAACATAGTTTTGCATCTGTCTCGCTCAAAGACCAAGTTTTGCAACTGAAAAGGGCAAATATACGCAAAATAAAAAAACAGCTTTAAAGGTAATAGAGCGGGATCTAGGTGGCTTTTTTGGCAGCTCATCATTTTATGAACTTTGAGATATTTTTATGGTTAAGTATAGGATTTTGCAGTGTCAACAAAAGTACCATAGGCTCTTAAATATAGAGGAATTTAACACTTTCGGCTAACTTGACTCCATACCGTGCCTCAGATGTATCGTATCATTATTACCTTTCTGGATGTGCCTCCTGACGGCCCACACTTTCTGGCGATCATATTTTATTCATTCTAAACATAAAATATGTACACTCAAAAAAAATGAGCCTTGTAACGATTTTTAAACAGTGTTCGTGACGCTCCTGACAGGAGGTGACCCGCCAAGTCGATTTTATGAATCGTTATCATCCATTAAGGATAGGATTTTGCAGAGTGAGCGGGAATTATATGTTTATTTTCGCTTTATTAAAAAAACCGCTGCTCAAGAAATCACTACTTCCACATCCAGATTCTCTTTCCAAGTCACTCACAACGAAAAAACTTTGTATGTGGAAATAATTGTTTATGGAACTTTAATAATATAATATTTGAAATCCTCTATCCCATAAAACGATACCCCACATCGGTAGTGGGGTGGGGGTGGTGATAGGGGTTGGTAGTGGGGAGTGGATCAAGTAAAAAAATATTTTGAGGTTTCTGGTTCCTGTACATGCACTAAATCACATTTTTTTTTCATCCCCTTTAATTAGGAGGTGGGGGTGGTAATGGGGGTGGTTAATGCCAAACATTTTTTTGAGACCTCAGCTTCTCTTGTATATACTAAATACCAATTTCATGGACTCTTACCTGCTTGATTTACCCATTTACCCCAAATTTACCCCAATTTACCCCCCAACCCTTCGACGTAACAAGATGAAAATATAATCTAGTTCTAGATCTCGTTAAAGTACATATGTGTTCCAAATTTCAAGTCAATATCTTAAACGGTTCCAGAGTAAACGTGCGCACAAAAAAAAGTTACAGACAGACAGACCGACAGACAGACCGACAGACAGACCGACAGACAGACCGACAGACAGACCGACAGACAGACAGAAATTTTTTTTTCGCTGAAATTTAAAATCTCGACGTTTCATGACATTTTAAGCCTATTTGGACAATAAAAATTTTTAAAAATTTTTTTGTCGTTACTCTACTTCCACTGGACGTGGAAGTAATAAGCCGTTTTCTTCCATATGTATTTAATACCCTTCTCTCAAAATTATTCAGATTAAAAGTAATGTAAACTAAATGAACGGAAATAACAAAGAAGGTGGGAAATATTTAACAAATATAAAGTAGAGGAGATTTGGACTCGCCCCTTTAAAAGGGGGTAGCTTTCCAGGGAGGGTTAATTTTGGAAAAGTTAATACTAGAAACTTTCCTTAATTTTTGCCAAGGAATCTACTTAGAAATATCCTCAACATTTTAGTTAATACCCTGTATAGGTGTACTTAAAATCACAAATTAATTATATTTATAATTACGATTTTTGCTGCTGAACGCACGGAAAAGAAAGACAGTCTATATAATCTTAGTGAAGTAAAAAAGTAAAATGTATCAATAGATTTTTTGTTAAATAACAACAGTTTTTTTGTCATCTTATAGCAGATATAAATATTATTTAGTTACGAGTCCGGTTCTAAGCCAGCCATTAGATAAACACAATTAACATAAAATATTTAATTATCATAGCCAAAAATTATCATTGCCACAGCAAAAATATTGCAGATACAGACATATTAGTTGGCTGCATAATATTTACCAAGCAGATGTACAGTGTTGCCAAGACTTAGGGATTCGTATAATGCATCGAATAAAATAGGGCATTGCAAAATGCGTCAAATATATTCACTGTATATATCGCTTATACACCGACAACTGTAGCGCCATCTGAACATCAACTCGTTGAACTACATCGCTTATGTTTTGAGAGAAAGGAGGTGCAATTTGATGCCCGGGCGAAATTTTGCCAATTGGCGGGATTTGTTGAGAATAACATAGTCTAGGTTTTATACACGCTTATTTTTACGAAGCCCGAAGGCGGGCTTCGTATGTGTGTTGTGGGCTTCGAGTAAGCGGCAGAATATACTGTTTTGGGCTTCGTATTGAGGCTTCATGTCTATATATATATATATATATATATATATATTTATCAAGAAAATCATCAAGTAAGGAAACTAAAATCATTTGAGATGTACTTTTTTTGAATCCACGTTACTACAACTTAATAAACCACATTAATCATGAAGTGTACACACTTTTTGACAGTTCTCAATGAAGAAAGAATTTTTTTGAAGGGCTTTTATTTTTTCTATATTTTCTATTGCGACGATTAAGTTCTGGCGTGACAATATATGAGTACACTAGATGCAATACTCTGCATTTGCAGGATAAGTGAATTTGAGAAAACCGCAAAAACGCTCATAAGTTTATTTTTGGATATATTTTCAAAATTATTGTATATTACTAATATTTGGTTAATTGATGTTTACAAAACTTAATAAATTTCCTTCCAAATTATGTAATTTATAAAATAATTGCAGTTGAAGGCTTAAAAAACATAGTTTTGCATCTGTCTCGCTCAAAGACCAAGTTTTGCAACTGAAAAGGGCAAATATACGCAAAATAAAAAAACAGCTTTAAAGGTAATAGAGCGGGATCTAGGTGGCTTTTTTGGCAGCTCATCATTTTATGAACTTTGAGATATTTTTATGGTTAAGTATAGGATTTTGCAGAGTGAGAGGGAGATATGCGTATATTTTCGGTTTATTATAAATATTTAAAAAATCATAAATGGTATAATCTTTAAAATAGTTCCAGATACTTCCCATTGCTCTAAGGAATAAAACCTTATACAGTTTTTATCATAAATATTGTATATAGTTAAATGCCATAGTCTAATAATGAAATTAGGAACTATTTTCATTGACAAACTACGATATTCAAGTACAACAGAAATTTACAATAAAAAATATGTATAGTTGTATTCGTTAGAATAATAGCAATTATTTAAAACAGTTTTAAAGATTATACTATGTTTGGCTTTTTAATCATTTATAATAAAGCGAAAATAAACATATAATTCCCGCTCACTCTGCAAAATCCTATACTTAACCATAAAAATATCTCAAAGTTCATAAAATGATGAGCTGCCAAAAAAGCCACCTAGATCCCGCTCTATTACCTTTAAAGCTGTTTTTTTATTTTGCGTATATTTGCCCTTTTCAGTTGCAAAACTTGGTCTTTGAGCGAGACAGATGCAAAACTATGTTTTTTAAGCCTTCAACTGCAATTATTTTATAAATTACATAATTTGGAAGGAAATTTATTAAGTTTTGTAAATATCAATTAACCAAATATTAGTAATATACAATAATTTTGAAAATATATCCAAAAATAAACTTATGAGCGTTTTTGCGGTTTTCTCAAATTCACTTATCCTGCAAATGCAGAGTATTGCATCTAGTGTACTCATATATTGTCACGCCAGAACTTAATCGTCGCAATAGAAAATATAGAAAAAATAAAAGCCCTTCAAAAAAATTCTTTCTTCATTGAGAACTGTCAAAAAGTGTGTACACTTCATGATTAATGTGGTTTATTAAGTTGTAGTAACGTGGATTCAAAAAAAGTACATCTCAAATGATTTTAGTTTCCTTACTTGATGATTTTCTTGATAAATATATATATATATATATATATATATATATATATATATATATATATATATATATATAAAAATAGGAAATAAAAAATAGGAAATAGGAGATGTTAGTGCGGACCAAAGCTTTATGGCAAACAGGAAAAAATCGTGGGTAAGACCGCAAAGAAAAAGAGCAACCGTGGACACGTGTTTCGGACTCGTTGGTCCTCATCAGCACGGTGTAGCTAAGTTGAAAGGATAGGCACAACTTAGGAATTGACACAAACGGTGACCACTGACAGGCAGCCAGTCGCACATTTGTGGCAAGAGTTAGAAGACCCCGGGTTTCCGGAGCGACAACTAACACACCACGGAGGCAACTATAGCTACCTGCGTGGAATCACTGGACCCAAGGAAGAATAAAAAATAGGAGATGTTAGTGCGGACCAAAGCTTTATGGCAAACAGGAAAAAATCGTGGGTAAGACCGCAAAGAAAAAGAGCAACCGTGGACACGTGTTTCGGACTCGTTGGTCCTCATCAGCACGGTGTAGCTAAGTTGAAAGGATAGGCACAACTTAGGAATTGACACAAACGGTGACCACTGACAGGCAGCCAGTCGCACATTTGTGGCAAGAGTTAGAAGACCCCGGGTTTCCGGAGCGACAACTAACACACCACGGAGGCAACTATAGCTACCTGCGTGGAATCACTGGACCCAAGGAAGAATAAAAAATAGGAGATGTTAGTGCGGACCAAAGCTTTATGGCAAACAGGAAAAAATCGTGGGTAAGACCGCAAAGAAAAAGAGCAACCGTGGACACGTGTTTCGGACTCGTTGGTCCTCATCAGCACGGTGTAGCTAAGTTGAAAGGATAGGCACAACTTAGGAATTGACACAAACGGTGACCACTGACAGGCAGCCAGTCGCACATTTGTGGCAAGAGTTAGAAGACCCCGGGTTTCCGGAGCGACAACTAACACACCACGGAGGCAACTATAGCTACCTGCGTGGAATCACTGGACCCAAGGAAGAATAAAAAATAGGAGATGTTAGTGCGGACCAAAGCTTTATGGCAAACAGGAAAAAATCGTGGGTAAGACCGCAAAGAAAAAGAGCAACCGTGGACACGTGTTTCGGACTCGTTGGTCCTCATCAGCACGGTGTAGCTAAGTTGAAAGGATAGGCACAACTTAGGAATTGACACAAACGGTGACCACTGACAGGCAGCCAGTCGCACATTTGTGGCAAGAGTTAGAAGACCCCGGGTTTCCGGAGCGACAACTAACACACCACGGAGGCAACTATAGCTACCTGCGTGGAATCACTGGACCCAAGGAAGAATAAAAAATAGGAGATGTTAGTGCGGACCAAAGCTTTATGGCAAACAGGAAAAAATCGTGGGTAAGACCGCAAAGAAAAAGAGCAACCGTGGACACGTGTTTCGGACTCGTTGGTCCTCATCAGCACGGTGTAGCTAAGTTGAAAGGATAGGCACAACTTAGGAATTGACACAAACGGTGACCACTGACAGGCAGCCAGTCGCACATTTGTGGCAAGAGTTAGAAGACCCCGGGTTTCCGGAGCGACAACTAACACACCACGGAGGCAACTATAGCTACCTGCGTGGAATCACTGGACCCAAGGAAGAATAAAAAATAGGAGATGTTAGTGCGGACCAAAGCTTTATGGCAAACAGGAAAAAATCGTGGGTAAGACCGCAAAGAAAAAGAGCAACCGTGGACACGTGTTTCGGACTCGTTGGTCCTCATCAGCACGGTGTAGCTAAGTTGAAAGGATAGGCACAACTTAGGAATTGACACAATATATATATATATATATGGTTAAGTGGTAGAGTAGCATTAGCTAAACTTCGCCAGGACGTTAATATAAATAAGGCATTTAAAATAAAATAAAATAAATAAATATATATATATATATATATATATATATATATATATATATATATATATATATATATATATATATATATATATATATATATATATATATATATATATATATATATATATATATATATATATATATATATATATATATATATATATATATATATATATAGACATGAAGCCTCAATACGAAGCCCAAAACAGTATATTCTGCCGCTTACTCGAAGCCCACAACACACATACGAAGCCCGCCTTCGGGCTTCGTAAAAATAAGCGTGTATAAAACCTAGACTATGTTATTCTCAACAAATCCCGCCAATTGGCAAAATTTCGCCCGGGCATCAAATTGCACCTCCTTTCTCTCAAAACATAAGCGATGTAGTTCAACGAGTTGATGTTCAGATGGCGCTACAGTTGTCGGTGTATAAGCGATATATACAGTGAATATATTTGACGCATTTTGCAATGCCCTATTTTATTCGATGCATTATACGAATCCCTAAGTCTTGGCAACACTGTACATCTGCTTGGTAAATATTATGCAGCCAACTAATATGTCTGTATCTGCAATATTTTTGCTGTGGCAATGATAATTTTTGGCTATGATAATTAAATATTTTATGTTAATTGTGTTTATCTAATGGCTGGCTTAGAACCGGACTCGTAACTAAATAATATTTATATCTGCTATAAGATGACAAAAAAACTGTTGTTATTTAACAAAAAATCTATTGATACATTTTACTTTTTTACTTCACTAAGATTATATAGACTGTCTTTCTTTTCCGTGCGTTCAGCAGCAAAAATCGTAATTATAAATATAATTAATTTGTGATTTTAAGTACACCTATACAGGGTATTAACTAAAATGTTGAGGATATTTCTAAGTAGATTCCTTGGCAAAAATTAAGGAAAGTTTCTAGTATTAACTTTTCCAAAATTAACCCTCCCTGGAAAGCTACCCCCTTTTAAAGGGGCGAGTCCAAATCTCCTCTACTTTATATTTGTTAAATATTTCCCACCTTCTTTGTTATTTCCGTTCATTTAGTTTACATTACTTTTAATCTGAATAATTTTGAGAGAAGGGTATTAAATACATATGGAAGAAAACGGCTTATTACTTCCACGTCCAGTGGAAGTAGAGTAACGACAAAAAAATTTTTAAAAATTTTTATTGTCCAAATAGGCTTAAAATGTCATGAAACGTCGAGATTTTAAATTTCAGCGAAAAAAAAATTTCTGTCTGTCTGTCGGTCTGTCTGTCGGTCTGTCTGTCGGTCTGTCTGTCGGTCTGTCTGTCTGTAACTTTTTTTTGTGCGCACGTTTACTCTGGAACCGTTTAAGATATTGACTTGAAATTTGGAACACATATGTACTTTAACGAGATCTAGAACTAGATTATATTTTCATCTTGTTACGTCGAAGGGTTGGGGGGTAAATTGGGGTAAATTTGGGGTAAATGGGTAAATCAAGCAGGTAAGAGTCCATGAAATTGGTATTTAGTATATACAAGAGAAGCTGAGGTCTCAAAAAAATGTTTGGCATTAACCACCCCCATTACCACCCCCACCTCCTAATTAAAGGGGATGAAAAAAAAATGTGATTTAGTGCATGTACAGGAACCAGAAACTTCAAAATATTTTTTTACTTGATCCACCCCCCACTACCAACCCCTATCACCACCCCCACCCCACTACCGATGTGGGGTATCGTTTTATGGGATAGAGGATTTCAAATATTATATTATTAAAGTTCCATAAACAATTATTTCCACATACAAAGTTTTTTCGTTGTGAGTGACTTGGAAAGAGAATCTGGATGTGGAAGTAGTGATTTCTTGAGCAGCGGTTTTTTTAATAAAGCGAAAATAAACATATAATTCCCGCTCACTCTGCAAAATCCTATCCTTAATGGATGATAACGATTCATAAAATCGACTTGGCGGGTCACCTCCTGTCAGGAGCGTCACGAACACTGTTTAAAAATCGTTACAAGGCTCATTTTTTTTGAGTGTACATATTTTATGTTTAGAATGAATAAAATATGATCGCCAGAAAGTGTGGGCCGTCAGGAGGCACATCCAGAAAGGTAATAATGATACGATACATCTGAGGCACGGTATGGAGTCAAGTTAGCCGAAAGTGTTAAATTCCTCTATATTTAAGAGCCTATGGTACTTTTGTTGACACTAAGAACTTTATGGGGAGGCTATTCTATTGTTGAAGGAGCTTATATTTACGTTTTAAAAAGGAGCCAGAACTTGTAACGATGAGTTTAGAGTTCTGAGATGAAATATGCGAAAAAAAATCCAATCTGCTTCAAAAATCCTAAACATTTTCTTTCTAGCTAGTCTTACTGACGGGAGTTTCTTTCTGGGAATTTTTTTCTGTGTTCAAAACATTTAAATAAATATGCTCAACCTTAAAAAAGTTTGTAAGGATGATGTTATAAATAACTCGGTTTTTTTACCTCTTTGACCTTTCTGGTTGCGCCCCTGATGACCTACACTTTCTGGCGATCTTATTTTATTCATTCAAAACATAAAATGTGTACACACAAAAAGAATTGGCTTTGTAACGTCACTGATTTTTATATCTTGAACCATGGCCAACTCGACGGGCTGACATATGCCAGAAATCTATTTTGTCGTTATTTAAGTTCGATAGAATTAATCAGCGCATAGAAAATGCCTGTAACGATGAGTGTCCGAAAAAGCCACTTAGCTCCCGCTCCATAAGGGTTTATTAAAAAATTAAATTTTTTACAAACAACGTTTTACTGAAAAATACCTTCACGTGATTAAAATTTTTCACGTGATTTTTTCTCTTTCAGAATTCGGTAAACACTGACCACTGACAAGTACTTGTTCACGTGACGCATATACCAGTGACACTATTGGTCGTTAGCAAATACAAAGTTATGCATCTGACGGGACGAACAAATACGCAGTTTTGCATCTGCGTTAGATTTTTAAACTTATTTTCCGTTGAAAATACTCACTAGAGCATCTTATTGGTTAAATAGTCTTGTAAATAAGACACTCTTTTATTTGAATAACATAAAACCGGGGTTTTTTTAATTTGTGCAAAAACCGAGTTTTGCATCTAGTGTACACAATATAAGTATATTTTTCCCATTAATTCTTTGCTTATATTGTTTAAAACAAAAAAAGCATCAGAAAGCTACCATTTCCATATTTTAAATGAACCAACACTCATATAGATTGAACAAATTTTGATTTAGTGACATGTAATTCAGTGCATCGGTGTCACAGTCATGCATATTCAAGCGCGCGCGCGCATGTATCTCGCTCCGAATTATAACGTTACACTTGACTATTTCTTTCCGGGGAAACCGTGGCTTTAGCGATAAATTTTGTTAGAACATATTTTGTTCATAAATATGTGATCTATCCACCTGTTTTTTATTTTTTCCTAGCTTGACTTAATTTCAAAATTTTTAAAAAATGGATGAAAGAAAATTTTTTTTCACTTTTTTTTACGTTCTGCATCCGAGTGAAATGTAAACTTTTCAGAATACTATTCTGTACACTTTCACGAACTTATTAAAAAATATATATATTCAGTTTGCAAATTTTCGTAAGTCGACTGGGCTAGACGCTTAAATCTTTTTGTTTAAAAACATGTTTCAGAGAGTTGTTGTTAATTTTGTATGCGTCTTTTTCACTTATTACATTTCTGTAAACTTTTAAATCATCTGCATATAATAGACACTTAGAATAAGTTAAATGTTTAGGAATTTCATTCACAAATAACCGAAAAAAAAAGGACTGAGATTACTGCCTTGTGGAACCCAGGATTTTGCTAAAAAAGCTCGGACAGGACGTTCATGAATTTTATTTCTTGAAATCGGCAACTTGAGAGCTTATAAACATTAAAAGATTTGTAGAGAAACCAAATTTTGATATATTTTTTTAGTAAGGTGTCATGATCATGATCAACCCTGTCGAACGCCTTCGCAAGATCCATATAAATCACATCTACTTGTTGGGAATTATCGATTGACATACTAATAGTATCAGTAAAATAGTTAAATTAGTTATCAACGACTTGTTAGAAACAAATCCATGCTGACATTCCGTAATATATTATTTTTAACAAGCTAAAAACTACATTTTTTTTTCTTTTTGCATTGACTAAAGTAAAGGCTAACTACATTTTGAAATACAGAAAGGGCATCGGTTATATTGTGGTCATGCATCTTTGTAAATAACTCGTTTATTTTTAATTTTTCGAAAAACTCTGTTTCAGATTTTTACCGGTTATAGAGATTGATCGACGGAATACTTAATTTTCGATTTTTATTAGGAAACTGTTGGGTATTTGGAGAATCTACCAAAAAAATGAAGTTTTCCAGGATTTGTAGATTCGCTTTTGTTTTGTCAAATTTCTCACAAACGTCACCTAATAGACTTAATCGAACCCTACAATCGCCATTTTTGAAAATCAAAATCGGACCTTCGCTTCGGGAGTTACCAATATCTTTGGAAAATCATATTCGGCTTTGGAAAAAATACTTGCGGGCAACGGATTCGGTCCGCCAGAAATAGGCTTCATTTGTGGCCGTGTACCTTCGATTCCACCAAATTTCATCGAAATCGATCGATATCCTGGACAAAAAAATTCAATTTCCATTTGTTTTTCGACATAGTCTCCGATATACTTATCTGTAGATCGTTGCCAGCGGCACCATCTCTTTTTGAAACATGTCGATCCGACTGCCCTTTACCGAGTTATTCAATTTTTCCCGAAAAACTTGATACGTCTATATCGGGTACTTTCGGTTTCCGAACGGAGCCGAGCTTCGGTTTTCTAAATGACTCCTATCAACCACCCAAGTTTCATCGAAATCCGAAAACGGATTAGGGGGGCTGAGCGTGACAGACCGACAGACAGACTGACCGACGGACTGAATTTTCTAAATTCGCTCTCGAGTAGATAGATATGACTTTCATTTTGATCCGACGTTTTTTTCGGATTTCGATGGTCCGCTGGAAAAATTCAAAACCTATACTACATTTTTTTCTAAATGTAATAACAAGAGTATGTATTTTGTTGTATATTATTTGTGCAATAACTTTGGCAACAGCTGATAGGACAGATATAAGCCGATAATTGCTAAGATTTTCTAATGACCCATTTTATGTATTGGTGTTACTAGAATTTTTCACAATCTCGGAAATATTAGTTTTTACTGCAAGATTATAACAAAATGAAAATATGAATGTAGACCTAGCAAATGAAAACCGTCCCGACATATTGGGTCATTATGTGGTAGTAAACAAGATGGGTTACCTTGGAGCCTTTGTGAATACTACCGAAAACTGCGAATATGATTCGACGAAGAATACAGACACAAGATCGGCACCTTGCGAATTAAGCAATATTTGGCAGGCAAGAATAATACAAAGTTCATAAAGATTAGACTGGCTACGCTTCAGTTTCTTCCATCTTATTTGAGCCCCTGATTCGTGGACCGTCAGGGAGTTTTTGAAATGTGGGTGTAGAAGCATTTGTTATGAATTTCCTGGACGGCCCATTGCACCAGCAGAGCTCGATTTTCCAAGAAGTACATGTCCAAAAAGACTTTCTAACATCGAATTCTCTTGAATCCCCTCAGTTTAGGCCGCATCAAACGTCAATCGAAAATCAGATGGCAATTGAGGAACTAGGTTAAACTAACAGATGTGAATCTGTTGTCTCCCATTGATGACTCCTGATTTAGCAGGAAATTGGTCCGATGTGATGAGGTCATGCGTCTCAAATTTCTAACTATTTTTTAAATCCACTTACAGAACTTAAAAATATTCGTAAAAATATTAGAGAACATATATTTACAAGTAATAACGATTAAGCAAATAAAAAATATGTGGGACAGGTGTATTAATTGTGGTAAAGATTCCATATAAATTAAATTCGAAAATTTTATTTTGGTTGTATTTTGCAAGAGGATTAGAAGAAATTCGAGCGCGAAATAAAATTGCCCCTTTATCACACGCTGTACTGTCAATCCTGGCTGCATTTCGATTGGCAATATTCACACTCATCGATGAAAAGTACCACTTTTACTTGTTGTTGCATAAATAACTTTTATTATATTAGTTTTCTTTAATTTAATACGTATTACATACACGTAATAACGGAAATGAGCCATGATACAATGCATACACAAAACAACAAACCAGTTTATATTTTTTGCTGGCCAAGAAATGTACTTCGAAACATATTTTCCTTCGTTTATAGCTGGAAAGTAGCTGAATCAAATTTGATTTAAATTTTGTTATACAAATTTCCATAAAAACACAGGTTTGAGCTCCCCCTAATTAATGTTGTATTGAACAAAGTAACTTTGTATTAAAATCTGATTTAAAATCAGCTTAAATTAATCTGTCTGATTTCAGGCAGTTCAACAAGTGTTGTTAACGAATTTAACTTAAACTTTCAGCTGTTTTGTCTTCGATAAAGCAAATTGGGTCTTGTATAAAGCATTTTTATTTTTGGGTACGTGATAATGTTTATTTACAAATTCAGTGTTTTAAATCTAAAGTTCTAATTATGCTCAAACATATAACGTTCCATGGTTCACTTACGAGTATAGTATTCCGTAATGTAATTATGGAAAGCTTTGCGATTTACTGTTAAGAATAAATGTATAATAAGTGTATTTCCAGTCAAAATAATACTAAAAGTATCTGTACTTTTTTTTCCTAAGTAAAAAATCACAGTTTTTACTAATTAGGCCTTTCCATATTAATTATTGACCTTGTATATAAAATTTGAGGAAGATCTCGGTCATGATCCCTCATCTATAAAATCAGTTTTTCTCCACGTTTATGGAATTTAAAAATGTTACTTATTTCAAACTCCAAAAATATATCTATGTTAAAGTTGAGGTATTTAACACTTATCTACACTTCCTCAAAAAGTCCCAAACTCAGGTACTTAGTTTCTATTTGTTCTCATAAAGCAGCAACACGGAACACAGCATAAGAAGTTATACGCAGAGCTGACAGAGGATCCCATTATGGGATGTTATGGTCCTAAAGTAAAATCGGTAAATTCAGAAAGATACGACACAGTATTTCAGGCTGAAGTGACTACAATACAGTCAGTTGTGTGCAAGGGAAATAATAAGGCAAGTGACTCAACCAGCTGATTTCTATATTTTCCGATAACCAAGAAGCGCTAAAGACAACCGGATTCATGAAGGTTTATTCAAAGCTAGTACGTTTTTATTAAAATCGCTAATAGACAAATTAACAGGTAACGCTAAATTAGTTGTTAATATACAGATTGTTACTACTTGAGCTTAACTAAAAGACATTTCTCAGATATCTTTTCACTGGCCAATGCCCTCCTTCAATTACCAGTAACCCATTTCGTCAACAAAACAGTTGACTACTTGAATGCCTTTATGGACCAAGGAAATCAGCATAAAGTGACCTTGGAGTGACTACCAGGATGCAAACGTCATGAAAAGAATGATGAAGTGACCAGGGAAGGCGTAAGATTCGATTCATTTTGGGGTGTGCCATGCATACAATCATTCCTCAATAAATAGATACTAAATAAATCTCTAAAATCGTGAAGTTTCCTCCAAGAGAAACAGGTCATTAAAGAACGATCGATTAAATTTACGGAAGACCTATTGCACCAAAATAGAAAAATCATTAGGATAATGGTGGCTCTTCTAACCGGACACTGTCGGCTTTCTAGACATATGACTCTAATGGGCCTGGCAGAAGATGCAAAATTCAGATTCTGCCATAAGGAAGAGGAAACCTCAGTCCATGTGTTATGCCACTGTGCAGTCATAACTACACTGATATTCGAATTACTTGGGCTACTAGTTATACTATAGCTACATTAAGAGCCCTTTATCAAGGCTGTGAAATCTGATGCAAAGGACAAAGCTGAATGCGGAATTCTAAGGTAAACTAGAACATGAACATCGCAATAGATACACAGATGATCGCGGTGGTCAAAGTCAATCAGCTAGCTCCTTCTTTCTAAATATAATCTCTTTCACTGTGTATGTATTTTATTTACTTATTGCATACAAAGTGTATTCCTACAATATAAGGTATATGTATTTTTTAAATTATGTTACAATTACATGTTACTTATGTGAGTTGTGACACCACGTGTTGTGTCTAGCAGGATTAACATTTTTGTTCACACTTATCTCTAAATTTAACTATTTATTATGTTGTTTTTATACTCAATTTTACAATACCTTGTATTATACTTATTACATAGTGAAACAGAAATAAGGAATATATGATAAAAGAAATTATTCTTGTATTTAATTACACAGGAAATTTTGTAAGTTTAGATATTGGATGTACTTAAATGTACAATTCACTGGTGAACATTTAGTTTGAAAAAATACACCGGACTCTACCTAGGTACCCAGGGGATTTTGGGCTGATTCCGATGCCGAGGTCGGTTAAGCTCTATCACGTCAGGTTCAAGGTCATTTGAAGATCGAACTAAGAAAAGGTGGTTGAAGAAATCGTAAAAAAATCACACATAGGTTTTTGGGGTCGCTGAGTCCGAACCCGGTGTTCGCTTACCCTTAAAAGACATCCGAGGTCATTTTAAGGTTAATTTGAGAAAAACAGAGGGGAAGCTGTCAAAAAATCTGAAAAAATTTATGTACAGGTTTTTTGGGTCGCTGAGTCTGCATCCGATGCCGGTTGACCTCTATCACGTCAGTATCAAGGTCATTTGAAGGTCAAACTAAGAAAAGGTGGTTGAAGAAATATGAAAAAATTCACACATAGGTTTTTGGAATCGCTGAGTCCGAATCCGGGTTTGCTTACCCTTAAAAGACATCCGGAGGTCATTTCAAGGTTAATTTGAGAAAATAGAGGGGATGCTGTCAAGGAATCTAAAAAAAAATATATATGGGTTTTTGGGTCGCTAAGTCTGCATCCGACGCCGGTTGACCTCTACCACGTCAATTTCAAGGTCATTTGAAAAGAAAAGTTGGTTGAGAAATCTGAAAAAATTCACACATAGGTTTTTGGGGTCGCTGAGTTCGAATGCGGTATTCGCTTACCCTTAAAAGGCATCCGGAGGTCATTCCAAGGTCATTCTGAACCAAGCCGACATTCGTCTGCCAGCTTTAGCTGCACATAAAGATTCTTCGGCTGTCTCTGCAAATATATTTAACTCAATAAATCACCAACTTTTTTTTCTGTGAAAGTTGACGAGCTTATATTCACCACATAAATCCTGTGGAACGCAAAGACTGGCCTTTAGATATAGTTGCAGAAGCAGAGTGAACATGATAGTAGAGAGTACTTTGAGTATTCGGTAGATGGCGCATGCCCACCGCAAGTGAGTTGGGGCAGAAGAGAGATATAAGTTCGGCGCGAATCACGGGCGTTGGCTTCACTCATTTGGAGCTCAATCATGTCAGGATCAAAGTAATTTAATGGTTTTTTTGAGTCAGGGTTTTTAAATGTAAGTAATTTTAGGATAAAGTTTTGAAAATTTCAACATATGTCAACAGTAAATTAGATCATTTCAGGAACAATGTAAACGTTCTCGCCCGAATTTCGATTAATACACTTATGCTGAGAGAAGCGAATTGATTTGTTGAAGGCTTTTAAAAGTTTTTTTTTTAATCTAGTTTTTGTACAATCACGCAAAACCGAGAGAGAATGGTAGGCAGAAAGGTAAGAAGACAAACTGACAAGGAGGCAGACAGACTATCAGTGGACATTTAGATGAAGAATGGCAGAAAAACAGACAGATAGAAACATTTAGTCATTTAGTCAGACAGGAAGATAGACAGAATTACCAACAGAAAGGCGGGTAGAAAGACAGGATGTCAGATAGATGGACAGAGAGAAAATGCAGGTGGGAGAAAAATACAGACTAACAAGCAAACAAATAGGTGTATCGGTATAAAGGCAGACAGATAAACAGACAATAAGTAGGCAAGTGAGCATTCGTATAAATTTTTTCTATTTTTTTCACCTATTCTTATTTTAACCTTCAAATGACCTTGAATATATGTGGACATCGGATTCGGACTCAGCGCCCCCAAAAACCTGTTTGTGAATTTTTTCACATTATTTGAACCACCATTTCTTAGTTTTTCCTTCAAATGACCTTGAACCTGACGTGACAGAGCTTAACCGACCTCGGCATCGGAATCAGCGGCCCCAAAAACCCCCGAGTACCTAGGTAGAGTCCGGTGTATTTTTTCAAACTAAATGTTGACTTGTGTTATTTTTCATTTAAATGTATTCTATACTTACAATTTGGAGACATATCTATTTTATTGTATATTTGTTTTATTGCATTTTGCAATTGTTTTACATTACTTTAATTTATTCTTATTATATAGAGAAAGGGAAATAGGAAACAGCTACTTAATTAGACTGTACCTTGGCTGGAAAAGGAGGATCGTAATATGTGCACGCAATGTATGCAACAGATCCTGCTCACGTTTAAATTTGGAGGAAGTGTAAATCAAATTAATTTCATCAAATCAATGACGTTCAATGACACGTGCCGTTTGATACTATTGACAGGTCAATTCATCACTATCCTCCTTCCCTGGCTAAGATATAGTACTTAATTACATAGGAAATTAGATCAGATCATTATATGTATACTTAATGCATAATTGTTCTACATGTATCTAAATGTATCCTTAAACACTTTGGATGTGATATAGTTTTAGGTAACTGTTTGTACAAAGTATTACCTTAGGTAGTTTGGAGGAGGTTGGTAGTTTTAGAGGGAAGGAGTTTTACTATGTCAAGAGTTGGAAAAATGTATTTTTTTATTAGGTATATTTTACAATGTCTTTTAATTTTCTCTTTATACTGTGTTTTATACGTTCTGGTAGCTGATTCCATTGCATTCGATTTGTTTGTGATATACTGTTTTGCTATCTTTTGGAGTTTGATATAAGTTTTTGTTTCTACTTCTTGTTCAGTATTTGTAATTTACTATCAGGACAATCGTATGCTTCTAGTTGTGAGTTTAATCTCAGTGTGCATTACAAATCTTTCAGCAACTCATTTTCTACAAATAAATATCTGCAACTATTTTTACTTCTCTTGTTAAAAATTGCTCTTAATATAACTTTTGTCTTTTTTGAAGAGGCAGGTTGTCATATTTTGCATACTGTCCAAAATTTATTACAATCGATGCAGTAGCTTAGAAGTAATATGCTAAAGACCTTCTTCAATATTTATCCTTTAGGGACAAATAGGTCTGAAGGGGGCGGGGGCATGGTAAAAAATAGTGTTATTGTGATCAAAGCTACAGTCCTTAAGCCAATGAAAAGGAAGAAATCAACAAAAAATATGATCAGCAATTCTCTAATGCTTGTCCTTGATTAATCTATCACTACTATAATATCATTGTTACATTAAGTTGAAATAAAGTTAGGGGAGAAAATATGAAATAAAAGAAATGCACAATTAAGAAAAAAAAAAATTATTGTATGTACCTAAGCACTAATAATCCAGGCGTTTTAGTTGTATTTGACCTCTGTGACAAATTCGTGCCCTATTGTGTTTATTTGGACGTGTTGAATAACACTTGGTAGTTACGCCACGATACACGTGGACGATTTCGTGAAAACCGCGTCGGAAGGTCGCGGAAACCGCATATTCGCGATCAGTTTTTATGGCCCGAACGGGAGCAACACCTATTATAAAAGTTGTACATCTGTAAGTTCTGTACCTTAAAGATCCTATACATTTTTTTCGTATGCCTAACTGTTTTGGAGATACGACGCGGACTAAGTGAAAAATGCATATAGTCCCTTCAAACCTCTTTCGCACCACATATTTCGCAATTATTTTGATTTCTATATCTCAGCATTTATGTAGAGTGTATTATCAAGTTCAAACCTGGTTGGGAAAAGACATCGATCCTAAGCAGTGGGCCTGGATTAGGAACAATGATATTTTGCAGCCAGTACCAACGCAGTTACCACCAGCACCAGACATATTGTTAAACTCAATTTTTTGCAACTGTACGAAGGGTTGTGCAGGAAAATGTAGCTGTAGGAAAGTAGGACTGAATTGTTCAACGGCTTGTGGCCACTGTCACGGTCACTCCTGCTTGAATACAGCACCTATAATTTCTATGAATGACGAAATGGACGACGTAGAATCTTATCAGAATGAAAGTAATGACAACGATTTGTCATTGGACGATAATGTTTCAGATACCGAAGGAGTCGAAAATATTGACTAATTTAAGATCCGGCATGGATTAGGCCTCCTAGGGAAACCACGTAAAAAAAGCGCGCCGAGCATTCTACCTTTAAGGTGGTGAGGAAATGAATGCATTTTTGACTTATTCACTGTAAATAAATGTAAATAAAACGTATAAGACATTATGGTAGAGAATAGAAATCAACGAGCTGTATAACACCAATATTTACTTTTCATTCTGAGACATAGAGAGCAAGATAATTGTGAAATATATGGTGCAAAAGAGGTTTGGCAGAACTAAATACATTTTTCACCTAGTCCGCGTCGTATCTCCAAAGCGGTTAGACGTACGAAAAAAATGTATAGAACCTTTAAGGTAGAGAATTTACAGATGTACAACTTTTATAATAGGTTTTATTCCCGGTTGGGCCGTAAAAATTAAGTTAATCGCGAATCCGTGGATTTCGCGACCTCCGACGCGGTTTTCACGAACTTCTCCAAGTGTATCGTGGCGTAACTACCAAGTGTTATTCAAGACGTCCAAATAAACAATAAAAAAAATAAAAACTTAGCAGCAAAAGTCTAAAACGCCTAGAGTATAAGTAAATTATAACGATTCTAAATTAATGTTGCCTCTCTAGCCGTGTTACAAGAATGTAATGCAACACGGTTTTTCTAGATTAGAAATAAAATTTTAAATATGAATGAATGTCAACTACTTATCAGTCCCCAGTTTACAAACATATTTTCAGCCCACTTCACTATTTCAAAAAATATACAACTTCTTTTTCTGATGAGAACAGAGAAGAACGAAAAAACCTGCACGACTTTTTATCATCGAATGTCGTTAGCGGGTTCCTGTTATTATTTTAACAATTTGAAATCAACTACAGATCCACTGCTTTCTGTACCAAGTAATAAAGAAGCAATTCTGAATCGTAAGCACGAACACAATTACTACAATATTAGGTAGGTAACTATATGTGGGTAGTATCGTAAATAGGTGGACACAGCAAATTCGTGTAGATTAGGTCAAGATATGAGATTAAACTTAACTAAATTCTACACCAAATTACACTTCTGACGAAATATAAACCTTCAAAGTTTCCAATTTGGTACACAACTTAGGCACATTACAAACCTCCATTGATATTGTGTTTAAGATAATTGAAGTACACTTCCCGACAAATAAAACTAGGACACTTTATTTTAGTTTTGTAAAATAGCCTTTGACAATTTAGTTTTGACAATTGATTATTTGTCAGAAATTATTATTTTTCATTTCCACGGTGCCACAACAATCAAGTATCATTAAAAAATTACGAATTGTTTAAAAGTTTGAGGACGCTTGGTCAACAAGACTTCTTGCGGAAGAATTTAATGTCAACAGGAATACTATTTTGAAAATTAAAAGAAAATGGGAAAATGAAGGAACTGTTGAGAGAAGGGGAGGAACAGTTAGACCAAGAAAAACCTCGGAAGAGCAGGATACTACTTTAGTAAATTATTTACGAAATCATCCTTTCGATAATGCAAGTAAGGATAAAGTTGAAACAAATTTCTCCGCCTCAGTAAGGACGGCTTTAAGAAGAGTGAAAGGTCTGATCTGAAAAATTGTGCAGCCGCAAAAAAATATAAATTAACAGAAGAGAAAAAGCAAGGCCGTATAATATTTCATTCAATAATTTATTAAGTGATGCAGATTTTTGGAGATGTGTAATTTTTTCTGATGAAAAAATATTTCAATTCCACAATGACGGTCGTATTCGGGTATATAGGCCACCACGCTCCAGGTTTAATGAAAATTATATTGCACCCAATGATAGATCTGGAAGATTTTCAGTGAACGTTTTGGCGTGAATGTCAATGAAAGGTTTAGGGGTTTGCTAAAATATCGATGGAAGGCTAAATTCTAGAAAATATTTGTAAATTTTGGATAATGTAATGTTTCTATCAGTTAGAAAACGTTTTCCTGATGGCAATTTTATATTCCAGCATGATAATTGCTTAGTACACACCGTCAATTGCGTGAGAAATTATTTAAATGAAAATAATGTTGAGGTCCTGCCTTGGGCTGCTAAAAGTCCCGACATGAATCCGTTGGAAACATTTGGGGAATAATGGTTACGAAAATGCAGAAACAAAATGTTATCTCCCTAAATAAAAATCATTTATGGTCTCTCATTGAGGAAAAGTCTGACGGAAAGTCATAACTTTACCACAATTTTGATCGATTCAGTGCCCGGAAGAATGCAAGAAGTAATAAATAACAACGGGACCATGACTAGATATTGAATTCTCATATTTTTGTTTGTTTTTTATTTAATTTTTTTTAGTCTTTTTTTTATGTATAAAATGATTTATTACTTTAGATATTTTTAATAAATTACTGTCTAATTTTCCTAAGAGCCAGTTGTATTATTTGGAAAATATAATAGAGTTGGCACCGCCGCACGAATATCGTCTACCAAGATCGATTTACATAACTAAAAAATACAGTTTTCAATGAACAAGAGTTGTCCTACTTTTATTTGTCGGGAAGTGTACTACAAGATGTTTATTGTAGGTGGGTCATTTACAAAATTTCATTGAATTTTTTCAGTCGTTCATCAATCTGTAAACGCCTTTCTTTAGGTTATACATAATTTAATTTTGAATCTTTTTTACTGTCCTATCAACAGATATTTATAAAAAGTGGTTGTCTTTAGAAAAACCGAGAAAAATAATTCAATTAATGTTTTGCTATCAAATTTTTAATTATGTTTTGAATAAAACTTTGTTTAACTTATTTGCGTTTAACTCCAAAAACACAAATTTTCATAAACATTTCTAATATAAGAATCTTGAAATAAAATTCTGCTTAAACTAAAATCAGACAGATTAATGAGCAGAAATTCTATGAAATATTTCAGCGACTCACATAACAGGGCTGTAAATAGCCCTTATTTATATTAATGGCATTAAAAATTATCGAAAATTCAGCGCATGAAAACGTGTTGCCTAGAAACTGCTTGAGTTCATTTTGATGTACATAATTTGTATTGACGGAAAGTGCCCGAGACGCAGTCGATGGTACTTTTTCAGTCAAATCACATCAAAATGAACTAATGCGGTTCCTTAAAGGCAACACGCTTTGGATGCTGATTTTCAGATTATTTTTAATGCAAATATATTTATTAGACTATTTCCAGAACAAAACATAGAACAAGAAATATTTTTTATTGATATTGATTCAACTGACATTTTAGCTGTCAAGCCCAATGTAATTTTCGCTGGCTGTCATTATAATAATATGTAAAATTTTCACTTGGAATGCAATTTTCGCTGAAAGTTTGTTCTTATTGGTCCAAATTTTCAAAATCTTGCTATTTCATTAGTTCTTATAATGTGAGGGAAGTAGTAGTAGCTGTGTTGCCAAGGAAATTTTTAAACGATTTGTTGTGTTTTCGTTTTATTGTGTGTTGTGTTAATTATCAATATTTAAAAAAAATTTATTCCAGTGAGTTAATGATGGATTTTAATAGAACTAATTTTCTGGATGTGACAAACCTCGTGAAAAACAGCATTTTAAACAGAAGTCCAAGTTAAAATTGTTCATGTTCTTTACAGTTCTTTTTGGTATTCTGAACTTGATTTTAAATTGCAAAATCCATTCAAAAAAACCGCTGCCCAAGGAATCACTACTTCCACATCCAGATTCTCTATCCAAGTCACTCACAACGAAAAAAACTTTGTATGAGAAAATAACTGTTTATGGAACTTTAATAATATAATATTTGAAATCCTCTACCCCAAAAACCCATAAAACGATACCCCACATCGGTAGTGGGGTGGGGGGTGATGATAGGGGGGGTGGTGGTGGGGGTGGATGAAGTAAAAAAATATTTTGAGGTTTCTGGTTCCTGTACATAGTTAGGTACACTAAATCAAAATTTTTTTTCATCCCCTTTAATAAGGGGGTGGGGGGTGGTAATGGGGTTGGCTAATTCCAAAAATTTTTTGAGACCTTAGCTTCTCTTGTATATACTAAATACCAATTTTATGGACTATTACCTGCTTGATTGACCTATTTACCCCAAATTTACCCCAATTTACCCCCCAACCCTTCGACGGAACAAGATGAAAATATAATCTAGTTCTAGATCTCGTTAAAGTACATATGTGTACCAAATTTCAAGTCAATATCTTAAACGGTTCCAGAGTAAACGTGCGCACAAAAAAAAGTTACAGACAGACAGACAGACCGACAGACAGACCGACAGACAGACACAAATTTTTTTTTCGCTCAAACTTAAAATCTCGACTTTTCATGACATTTTAAGCCTATTTGGTCAATAAAAATTTTTAAAAATTTTTTTGTCCTTACTATACTTCCACTGGACGTGGAAGTAATTAAGGCTAGGAGTTCAGTCCACGAAAATAATATGTCAACATGTTTCCCACAGCAAAGTAAATTAACATCAATACAGCAATGTGAAAAATAAGAATCTTTAAAGAAGAAGAAAGCAATTTTTCAAATAAGCGAAATTCTAATGGACAATAAACAGACCACAAAAAAAATAGTCAATGATATTCAAAGGACATAAATATGTAAAATGGAAATATAATATAACAATAATGCTTATTTACCATCAATACAGACAAAATAAAATGACACAAGAGTTATGTGATATTTATAAACAATAATTCAGAATTTTATCCCACAGAATTTGCCAAAATGGTTAACATATTATAAACATTGTATTTATTCACAGTTCTTATGTAACACATTTCATAATAATATTTGGATTTTGTACTTCGCAAAATGGCTAAGAGCCAGCGGCGGCTGGTGAAATTTCAATATTTTTTTTCTCGTCTGTGGCGCATGGGACCCATACGAAATTTGGGAAATAACATCTAGAGAAGCACTTCTCTAATGACCCCTAAAAAATTTTGAAAAAGCAGTTTGCGAAAAAATTTTTGAAAATTTGCTAGCCTCCCCTGGGTCTAGGGACCCCTGTTTACTTTTATTTTTTTTTGTCATATGCATTTGACTTTTCATAAAAATGCATCGACAGATTTTAGAGTTTGTGAAAATATTTTCATTACTAACTGAAATACAATGAACTGAAATTTTGTAATTTACAATTTAACAAATTACAATATTTCAATTCGTTGTATCTCAGTTAGTAATGAAAATATTTTCACAAACTCCAAAATCTGTCGATGCATTTTTATGAAAAGTCAAATGCATATGACAAAAAAAAATAAAAGTAAACAGGGGTCCCTAGACCCAGGGGAGGCTAGCGAATTTTCAAAAATTTTTTCGCAAACTGCTTTTTCAAAATTTTTTAGGGGTCATTAGAGAAGTGCTTCTCTAGATGTTATTTCCCAAGTTTCGTATGGGTCCCATGCGCCATAGACGAGAAAAAAAATATTGAAATTTCACCAGCCGCCACTGCTAAGAGCGTAATCCTGAGCTACCAAAATCACTAAATTTATTTTTGTGGTAAATAATTTTATTTATAAAATTGTCGGGAAACTTAAAGAAACTGAAATTAAAGATTCAAAACAAAAATATAAATGATATAAAATCCGTTTGTGTAATAATAACGTAGAAATGTGTAGAGGATAACAATTTACAGTTTGAATAGTTATTAAATTATTGGTTATATTCCATATTGCTCTTGTATACCGGGTGGCTCAGCCGATAAGAACACTCTTGTAACTCTTGAACGGGCGAATGGATCTTCTTCAAATTTGGTGTACTAATATGGGATAAAGTTTCCAATTATATGATGTAAAGAATCAAAATGGCCAACTTCCGGTTTCGATGCAATTGAAATGAAAATCAAATTTTTAAATCGGACAACATATATATTTTTGCATATTTGCATGCTGCTGCCAAAATACATATGATCTGATCCGAAAATATTATTTTGATTTCCAAAAAATATAATTTTTCATCACAGATGGGCGGGATTTTGCCAAAATTGTTAAAAATCAACCTGAAATTACTTTTAAAATATTATCTCTTCAGATACTAACATTTATTCACACGATTTATTCTTGATTAAGTTCAATGATATTGGGTTTTCAACGAAAACAATTTTTTTTTAATGGGACTCGTATTCCTGTTATTTAATTAGAACATTAAATTGCGAAGTACGTGATATGCATAATGTCTACCTTCTCTTTGTACTAAATTTATAATTAAATATATATATATATATATATATATATATATATATATATATATCGTTAGAAAGAAAAGTTAATTTCTTAAAAATGTTCTTGAACCTTGTTTAATTATATATTATGAGGATTTAATTCTTGGGTCCTGGTTCATTAATATAAATCTCTATAGTTTTCACATTTATTTTATTTTTGTACAGACGTTTCGGCGTTTGTTCACACCTTTTTCAATGTATTATCGCTAAAAATAGATTTTTGTTTGAGTTACATTTTGAAATTAAACTTAATAAGACATACCTTAAAACAATTTTTTATCCTTATTAAGTTTAATTTCAAAATGTAACTCAAACAAAAATCTATTTTTAGCGATAATACATTGAAAAAGGTGTGAATAAACGCCGAAACGTCTGTACAAAAATAAAATAAATGTGAAAACTATAGAGATTTATATTAATGAACCAGGACCCAAGAATTAAATCCTCATTATATATATATATATATATATATATATATATATATATACGTACGGTACGCATGAAACGAAGCCCACCACACACTACAGGGTACCAGAAGCCCAGCCTTATTTGTAATTTAAATAGTGTGTACAACTGTTAATAATGTTTTAAGTGGGAATAATAACGCGAGCAACATGAGAGGGGGGAACTTTTTTGGACATACAAATTAAAAACAACACGACATGTCATACGAAGCCTTTTATAATTATGGTACATTACGAAGCCCGTTGTATAAAATGTATAGATGTTTCAGATTACACGAAGCCATACATAGTTGCCACTTCTCTTCTAATTCTTTAACTAAATGATATAACTGTGTGCGACAATATAATTGCGTAGTCGATGTGTTAATAATATAATTGCTTTGTTGTAGGTCACGGCCGCATGGCACCAAAGGGGCCGCCCTAATATAAATAATTATGTTTAGGGTATGCATGTTAAAAGTATTTCCATTGATATAATTTATATTTATTATAATGCAAAATAGGTAACAGATATAAGGTATTCATTCCATTATTGACGTTTGACTAAAATAGGTTTTTTTGTACAAACATGAAGCCTCAAAATAAAGCCCAAAGTAGCATATTCCTCGCTTACTTGAAGTCCACACCCCGCCTATGCTTGTTACTACATTTTGAAAAAAAAGATGTAGTATAGGTTTTTGCATTTTTCCGGTGGACCATCGAAACCCGAAAAAAACGTCGGATCGAAATGAAAGTCATATCTATCGACTTGAGAGCGAATTTAGAAAATTCCGTCCGTCGAATTTCGATGAAACTTGGGTGGTTGATAGGAGGCCTTCAGAAGACCTTAACGCTGGCTCAATTCGGAAACCGGAAATACCCGATATAGACGTTTCAAGTTTTTCGGGAAAAATTGAATAACCCTGTAATGGGCAGTCAGATCGAGATATTTCAAAATGGTGCCGCTGGCAACGGTCTACAGATAAGTATACCGGAGACTATATCGAAAAATAAATGGAAATTGAATTTTTTTGCAAAAAACTGGTTTTCTCGAAATCGGGCTAGGAAGCACGATAACTGTCCAGGATATTGATTGATTTCGATAAGACTTGGTGGGATCGAAGGTACACAGCCACAAATGAAGCCTATTGCTTGAGGCTCGAATCCGTTGACCGTAAGTATTTTTTCCAAGGCCGAGTATGATTTTCCAAAGAAATTAATAACTCCCGAAACGAAGGTCCGATTTTGATTTTCAAAAATGGCGATTGTAGGGCTCGATTAAGTCTATTAGGTGACGTTTGTGAGAAATTTGACAAAACAAAAGCGAATCTACAAATCCTGAAAAACTTTATTTTTTTGATAAATTCTACAAATACCGAACAGTTTCCTAATAAAAATCGAAAATTAAATATTCCGTCGATCAATCTCTATAACCAGTATAAGGCATGGATCTTTTTGTACAAAAAATTTGAAATGGAGTTTTTTCGAAAAATTAAAAATAAACGAGTTATTTACAAAGATGGGCATGTTCACGCCCGGTATATCAGAGTAGCAGTCCGCCCGAAAATAAAATTGTAAGTCCGAAATCACTCCCTTCTCGAAAAAGTCTCTATTTTGATAATACACGAAATTATCTATAGGTGTCCAAACCAAAAAAAAATAAAGATCATAACGGGGAAAATTCTATCTTTATAAATATTTGACCGATTTTCATTTACTAAATAACAATATAAACGATGTCTTTTCTGTATTTCAAAATGTAGTTAGCCTTTACTTTAGTCAATACAAAAGGAAAAAAAAAAAGAAAAATGAAACATGTCAAAATGTACTGAGTCATCCTACGACCCTCTGCTAAAAAGGTACTGAATCATCCTAACAGGGATAAAAAGCATATCAAAATGTAGTTTTTAGCTTGTCTATAAATATTTTTCATTTTATGAGGATTATTAAATTAATTATTTTATGTACTTGTTCTTTTAGACAAGTTCACACGTTCAAACACATGTTAATTCTTGATAAAGCTCTTAAAAATATGAGTGAGGTCTCATTGGATTTAGAATGACGTCTAGAAAAATGTGCAAAAGTTTCAAACCCGCACATAAACCATTGCAAAATTTATAAACAAATTCAAATTGAAAAATTGTTTTTTTGCAAATAACTCGAATACTATTAATATATAAGAAATTAAAAAAAAGGATTCTTAAAGAGGAAGAAATTTCCAATAGAGAACTCCTGACTCCCGGAACTCTATCTCTATTATTAATAATTTTAATTTGATGTTGAAAATAGGTCTCCGCGCGGAGAACGCAAAGCCGTTGTGATGCTCTGAAACCGACCTTGGCAAGTAAAAACATTTTTTTATGTTATTAAATATATTTTTTTTTACATGTTTATGTATAAGGTTGTTTTTGTTTTTTTTTCTATCAAAAAACATATAAACACGTTCAGCGATTGTTAATAACAAATTGTTTATTAATAAATAAACAAATAAATTAACAACGAAAAAATTTTTTCCCTTGTAGAGAATTGCAAATAATAAATTTTAAGAATCATTTTTTTTATATGTTTAAATAATGAAAAAAGGAAAAAATTGATTATAAACAGTTAAAAAAAATTTTAAATCACCTAATATTTTATAACAAATAATATGGCAAAAAATGTTTTTCAAAAATACGTAATTTATCTATTTGTCTATAAAATTTGTTTAAGCAAATAGCACTAAAAATTTAAAGTTTATGTAATCTTATAGTATTTTTGAATTTAATAACAGTAATAATAATTAAAATTAATAAAAACTCCTCTCTTTTTCATTTCTTAGTTTTTTGTTACCTTAAATAATGAATAACTAATAAACCATAACAATTAAAATCATCGCAATGTCATAATCTCATAAAGTATAGTTGACATAAGGTCTCCACGAAGCGAAACAGTTTTAGTGGCTTTTGTTTAACAATTATCCGACTTGAAATATAAACGCAAACTCTAAAAAAATTTATTAATTAACAATATGCTCATTTTATGAAAAATCGGCGAAAAATTTTTTTTCCAACGAGATATTGTTCCTTTAAGTGTCTAAATAATACCATAATTTTTTTTAATTTCTAAATTAATATTTAAAAATATAAAAAAATGTTTCTACTTGCTACGGTCGGTTTCAGAGCATTGGAGCTCTATTTTCAACATTAAATTAAAATTATTAATAATAGAGATAGTGTTCCGGGCGTCAGGAGTTTTTATTGGAAATTTCTTCCTCTTTAAGAATCTTTTTTTTTTAATTTCTTAAATATTAATAGTTTTCGAGTTATTTGCAAAAAACGAATCTCGTTATTTTTTCAATTTTAATTTGTTTAAAACTTTTGCAATTGTTTATGTGCGGGTTTGAAACTTTTGCACATTTTTCTAGACGTCATTCCGAATTCAATGAACCCTCACTCATATTTTTACGAGCTTTATCAAGAATTAACACGGGTTTGAACTTGTGAACTAGACTGTTTGAGAAGTTTGAAAATAGAACGATGTTATAGAAAACGTTGAAGAATTAATGTAACTGTTCTTTTTTCTATTGGAACTACCCACATGATATAAGTCAAAGTCAATAGAAAGCAAAAATAAATAACTGAATGTAAATATTGTTCGCCAGTTTACTGAAGTTTTTATATAACTGTTAAACATTATATATGACCTTCTACAGTTTGTTGAAAATAAGTTGATTTTTCTAGATATAATTGCTATATTTGTAATTCTAATCGTCTCCTGATGATGCCAGCTTGGTTGGCAAAGAGCTTCTAGCTAAATTCTATAGAATTTTTGTTATTGTCAGACCTTATCAAGAGTTACAACAGTTTATATTTGCATTTTTTGCTTAAGATGTCTTAACTGTTGTATTTGCAGATTGGAATTTTTTTAATAACAACGTGGCTCTTCCTCTAGCTAATTTTAACTTATTGTCCAAATTTAAATACGATCGGACTCTTGGTCCTTCAGTTATCGTGCATATGGTGGTTTCGTAAATAGTCCAGTAAATGTCAAAAGAACTGTTGGCAATGGTAAAGCTACACCTCTTTGAAGCAAGGCAGTACTTAGTCATAAATCTATCTAAAAAATTAATTGTCCTATTATTATGACGAAAAAAATGTATAAATAGAGCAGAAAAATTATTTTATAATTCGTTAAAATTAATAACCAAAACATTAGGATATGAGAAATACATAATACTGCGTATTACAACAAATTACCTGATCAGCTGGAAACTTAAAATAACATGAAAGTCATTATTTATAAGAATGTTTTAGAGCAGAAAAAGTAATTCTCAATTACGTAAAAATACATACTTTACGAAAAAAATTGTTTGTAGATGATACAGTTATCTTCAATTTTTATTTTCTTTATTATTTGAATAGACGCACGATATTTTTAACTTTATTATTTTATCAAAAAAAAGTAAACATAATAAAAAACATAACTTGAAAAATAAATCAATAAATGGCATAAATTTACTCCAGTTATACAAAGAGGGCAATTTTTAATGTCTATTTTTATTCAAAATTAGTTTTTTTATTATTTGCGATATGAAGACTAAGACCATAATAAGAAATATAGCAGAAATTTAATATTGCTACATAAATTGTTTAAATTTTTATGAAGCAACCAAAACTGCAGTCTTGTGTTGATGACTCATCGATTTTGTGCGTCGGCCTTGTCTATAGGTGGTGTTGACAGAAGACGCTGTAATTAGGGTAAATGAAATCGGTTGGTCCCAGTTGAAAGGTAATTGAATAAACTTTATTTTCCAACAAAAATTTCTAATATTTTGTTTCATTATAAATGGATAAAATGTTGTTTTACAATAAGGTTGGATTTTTTAGGTTATAAATTATTTTTAAGGAAAATAATGTAGGCATCTATACTATTTAATTAATCATTTAAAAAGCTAAAAAAAAAACTTTAAATGAACTTTTTTATTAGAACGCAATTTAAAGGAGAACCGAGAGGAAAACATTTTCGCAAAATTCGATTTTCATGTAAACAAATTTTTGGACAAAGATAACTTATAGAAATTGTAGAGAATTAAAATATCTTTCAACATTGTGGTCAACGTTCTTCTCCTCAAGCGTTAATTACTTCCACAAAAGTATAGTAACGACAAAAAAAAATTTGAAAATTTTTATTGTTCAGATAGGCTTAGAATGTCATGAAACGTCGAGATTTTAAGTTTGAGCGAAAAAATTTTCTGTCTGTCGGTTCGTCTGTAACTTTTTTTGTGCGCACGATTACTCTGGAACTGTTTAAGATATTGACTTAGAATTTGGTACACGTATGTATTTTAACGAGATCTGGAAATAAATTATATTTTTATCCTCTTCCGTCGAAGGGTTGGGTGGTAAATTGGGGTAAATGGGGGATAAATAGGTAAATCGAACAGGTAAGAGTCCATAAAATTTATATTTAGTATATGTAAGAGAAGCTAAGGTCTCTAAAAACTTTTTGGCATTAGTCACCCCCATTACCACCCCCAACCCATTATTAAAGAGGATAAGAAATTTGTGATTTAGTGTGTGTACAAGAACCAAAAATCTCAAAATATTTTTTACTTCATCCACCTCTATTATCATTCCCCCATCACCACCCCCCATCCCACTACCGATGTGGGATATCGTTTTATGGGTTTTTGGGGTAGACAATTTCAAATATTATATTATTAAAGTTCCATAAACAATTATTCCCACATACAAAATTTTTTCGTTGTGAGAAACTTGGTTAGAAAATCTGGATGTGTTTGACTCCTTGGGCAACGGTTTTTTTGAGTTAATCGCGAAAAACGAGCATCGAAATTTGACTTTTGAAGGGTAGCAAAAAAACACTAAACCTTAAAAAAAATCACTTCTCGGTCAATTTTTTACCATATTGGAACGGACTAAAATTTTCTTCCCCCTTTGATTGACATCCTTTATTTATGAATTATTTTTTTCTGTTGGATGACGACCCTGCATATTTTTCTTATAAAAACTATATCAGATTTTTTCCTGGCAATAGCGACTGACAACTACATTTCAAATATCATTTTACTGTGTCGTTTCTTATTTTTTAAAGTGGCCACCCTGTAAATTTTTCATATTTTTCTTCTTTGACAGTTATGTTACCTACATGCGAAATCTCCGCCACATCTTCTTTCATTATTTTTTTTAGGTGACAACCCTGTATATTTTCATATTTTTCTTACTTGGCAGTTGTGTTGTGATATCTGCATGCGAAATAATATCGTCCTTCATCTCATTTTTTATTATTATTTTTGGGGCGACCACCCTATATATTTTTTCATATTTTTCTTTGACAGTTGTGTTAACTATATGAGAAACATTATTGTCCGCAATCCATTTTTTCATTATTTTCTTAGAGTGAACACCCTGTACATTTTTCATATTTTTCCCCTGACAGTTGTGTTAACTACACACAAAATATAACTGTCTTTTGTCACATTTTTTCCTCATTATTTTTTCAGGTGTCCACTGTTCTTCTTTGACAGTAGCGTCAATTAACGACCAAATATTTTTCTTCTGCGTCAAATGGTTTTGTAATATTTTCCCCACAATACATATCTTATAAACTACAATAATTGTTATGTGTACACATATATTGTTAGAAATAGATAAGTACTTCTGGCTCTTGTAGATATAGTTGTAGATATAGCGCCAACAGACAGACACCAGACCGACAGACAGAGAGACTGATGGAATTAAATGGCTTTAATTTTCGTAATCTGCATAGTCTGAAACGCGAAAATCCGAAGAAATCTCGGAGGGTAATTTTTTTACGATTACAATACCCTACTTCTCTTCGGTTAGCGAGGGAAGTAAAAAACGAAATTTGATCCATATGGCAATATTTCTAAATGCTTTAATAGTGGATTTTAACATTCCGTAAACAATTGGCACTGACCATTTACAGGTACCTAAATTTAGCGGGAATTGGATAGAGAGTGTCGACCTACCCCAACATCTGTGGGTCAGACACAACAATGGGCTGTTATAGTTAGTAATTTTAAATATGTGACTTATACTTTCTCAATTTGCTGTAATGTACAGTATTATAAATTTTTCACGTTCTGACTTTTTAGTTATTTAATTTAGTTTTTAAATATGTTAACATTTTAAATCACATAAAGTGAAGTCAAATTAAGTAAGAAAATAGGTGAATAAGGAATTCTCTGGATGCAGCAATTTTATTATTTTAATTTGTCGTAGATATAATAAGTGCCACCGAGAAGTTTTTAATTAAATCGGTCCAGCGTAAAAATTTTTTAACAATTTATTTTTCAACGCTGAAATTTTCTGCTCTTTTCCTATTATCTTCGGTCCTAATAATCGTATCGCAAAAATAAAAATAGCGAGTGGCTATGAAAATACTTTCTGATAATTTGTTAATTTGTAAGAAAATAAAAACCACCAAAAATTGCCTTTTTTGACAATTTAAGAAATATAACGTAATAATGCATCCATTTTAACGAAAGTTGGAGAAACTGTGCACTTTATTGAACTAAACCTTCGTGCCAAATTTTAGCATAAAATATTTATTCAAACGGCTAAAAATAAAAAAAGATTTCGAAATTTTAATCGCTTATTGTTTAAGTGCATCGATTCGTAGAACATTTTTTTTTCAAAATGTAGGTTTTTTACATCTATTTTACAATGATATTATCTTCATTTAAACCTTTTTTAAATATGTTTATAATTTTCAAAATTATAGGTATAAACATATTCAGATAACTGGATTTTTTTATCAAACCAAGAACAGGTAACGAATTATGAAAATAGATGAAATATTTCTTAAAAAAATAATGATCTATTTGCATTTGGGGCCGAGATCCGTCAATGTTTACGCCTCAGTCGCTTATAAATAAGCAAATTGATATATGTTCTTAAAATTTGGACTGGTTATTCTTCAATAATATTAGTCTCACCTAGTTGAGAACAATCCAGAAGCACAATTGTTAAAAAAGATAGAGGCCCGATAGTCGGGCTTTTAGCGATTATGTTAGAGATCCAAAAATCGCCAAATAGTCTAAATGTGATATTATGGTTTTACAGATCATACTTCACTCGTAAGATAATTCAGTGTGTAAGGCGACCAACACTTTTTTTTTGGATGCAACGTCTCTGGTTCAAATCCTAACTGCGATTTTTTTTTATTGTATCAGTAAAATTAAAAGTTACAAAGCTGTGTACATAGACATAAGAATAACTGTTCAGGTTAGGTTTGTTTTCCCTTCCGCGACAAAAATGAATAAGAAAGTAAAAAAAAATTGACTAAGTGTGTTATAATCTCAAAGCTGCTTTATTCGATGTAATTTTAAAAAACCGCTGCCCAAGGAATCACTACTTCCACATCCAGATTTTCTATCCAAGTCACTCACAACGAAAAATTTTGTATGTGGAAATAATTGTCTATGGAACTCTGATAATATAATATTTGAAATCCTCTACCCCAAAAACCCATAAAACGATACCCCACATCGGTAGTGGGGTGGGGGTGGTGATAGGGGGTAGTGGTGGGGGTGGATAAAGTACGAAAATATTTTGAGGTGTCTGGTTCTTGTACACACACTAAATCACATTTTTTTTTTCATCCCCTTTAATAATGGGGTGGGGGTGGTAATGGGGGTGGCTAACGCCAAAGTTTTTTTTGAGACCTTAGCTTCTCTTGTATATACTAAATAACAATTTTATGAGCTCTTACCTGCTTGATTTACCTATTTACCCCAAATTTACCCCAATTTACCCCCCAACTCTTCAACGGAACAAGATGAAAATATAATCTAGTTCTAGATCTCGTTAAAGTACATATGTGTACCAAACTTCAAGTCAATATCTCAAACGGTTCCAGAGTAAACGTGTGCACAAAAAAAAGTTACAGACCGACAGACAGAAATTTTTTTTCCGCTCAAACTTAAAATCTCGACGTTTCATAACATTCTAAGCCTATTTCAACAATCCACTGGATGTGGAAGTAATTGTAGTTTTGACTCATTTTCAAACAGCGGAGACAAAAATATAAGCATCGAAAAACAATCAGTCCAAATTTCTAGAAAAAATATCGACTTGTTTATTTATAAGTGACCTAAACACAAAAATTGACGTTTCACGGCCCCAAATGCAAATAGATCATTAATTTCTTTAGAAAAATGTTAGATATTTCATCTATTCTCATAATTCGTTTCCCGCTTTTGGTTTCATAAAAATCCAGAGTTATTTGAATTTGTTTACAACTGTAACTTTGAAAATAATAAATAAATTTCAAGCAAAAACCGTTTAAGTGAGTATTCTTTTTTCTTAACACTGTTGGAAAATACATGTAAAAACCTACATTTTCAACAAAAATTTACCGCACACGAGTCACTGCACTTAAACAACAAGCGATAAAAATTTCGAAATTATTATTGGTTTTTAGCCGTTTGAGTTTTGTTCAAAAATATTTATTTTGCGCTAAAATTTAGCACAGGTTTAGTTCAATAAAAAGCTTAGTTCCACGGATTTTCGTTAAAATTGATGCATTATTATGTTATATTTTTATTAAATTATTATCAAAAAAGGCAATTTTTGGTGTTTTTTTATTTTTTTTTCTAATTAACAAACTATCATCTAGTTTTTGCATAGGCCTAGTCTTATTCAAGATTTTATTGCGAATAATTCGCTATTTTTATTTTTACGATACGATTACTAGGACCGGAGATACTAATGAAAATAACAGCAAATTTCAGTGTTTAAAAATAGGTAAATTGTTAAAATATTACAAGAAGCAATGGACCGATTTAATCCAAAACAGCTCATAGCACTTGTTATTATTCATAAAACAAAAATTACTGCAGCCAAACAGTTTCATTCAAAATTTATTTTCACTCCACTAATAGTGGAAAAAAGTTATTAGAAAATCGATTGGATTTGAATGAATTTCCCTGAAAACTTTATTAATGGCTTTCTAGAATCAAATATGAAGTTTTCTACCACTTTTCCTTGTCCGCAATAAATATAAAATAAATATTGTCAATTTCCTTTCAAATAGAATTTTTTTTCAAATAAACTTAATTAAAAATTTAAAAATAAAATAAGTACATGTTCTATTTTGCTATTTGTTCTCACCTCACTCCACCATATATCTAGAGACAATACACACCTATAAGATAATAGTTATTTAACAAACAAGTATGTTAATGAGAGCGATTGATAAATTGAGACATTTTAACGTGCGAGCGCTAGCGAGCGCATTATTTGTCGAGATTATTAATCGCCGATTAACACACGAGTAAGTTACAAAAATTTTCCGTTGATTGTATCTAGGAAAAAAAACCGCTGCCCAAGGAATCACTACTTCCACATCCAGATTTTCTATCCAAGTCACTCACAACGAAAAAATTTTGTATGTGGAAATAATTATTTATGGAACTTTAATAATATAATATTCGAAATCCTCTACCCCAAAAACCCATAAAACGATACCCCACATCGGTAGTGGGGCGGGGGTGGCGATAGGGGGTGGTAGTGGGGGGTGGATGAAGTAAAAAAATATTTTGAGGTTTCTGGTTCTTGTACACACACTAAATCACAATTTTTTTTCAACTTCTTTAATAATGGGGTGGGGGTGGTAATGGGGGTGGCTAATGTCAAAATTTTTTTTGAGACCTTAGCTTCTCTTATATATACTAAATGCCAATTTTATGGACTCCTGCCTGCTTGATTTACCTATTTACCCCAAATTTACCCCAATTTACCCCCCAATCCTTCGACGGAACAAGATGAAAATATAATCTGGTTCTAGATCTCGTTAAAGTACATATGTGTACCAAATTTCAAGTCAATATCTCAAACGGTCCCTGAGTAAACGTGCGCACAAAAAAAAGTTACAGACAGACAGACAGACCGACAGACAGACAGAAATTTTTTTTTCGCTCAAACTTAAAATCTCGACATTCTAAGCCTATTGAACAACAAAAATTTTTTTAAAAATTTTTGTCGTTACTATACTTTCACTGGATGTGGAAGTAATAGGAAAAAAATCTAATTTTATTTTATGACACAAAATTGAATTCTAAGTGTTACTTTATTTATTTAATTATGGTAACACATATGGAATTTAAAAAATATCAAAAATACAATTACAAATTTATTAGGCCTCTTTTTGTAACATCGGAGAAATATGCCAATAGCACCGATTCCGAATAGCGCGATACCTGCTTCTCTTTTATTAATTATAAAAGTTTCATACGCGTTTTATACGTTTGACAATTAGAGTTTTGACATTAATTGTCATATTAACTGTTTTCAATTATGTCCTTAGTTACCTAAACTAAAATCGTATATTAATAGAAAATCATTTACTAATAGGGGTTATTAATGAACGATTTTTTATATATTTATCAAAGCTACAAATACACGATGAACGGAAAAAGTAATAAATAAAATAGGTAGGTATAATTTATTAATTATTTGGAAACACGCGATAATAATTGTTTATGTAACTAAGCACTAAAGTTAAACATTTTATCACGATGTAGAATTTAGTTAAATAAACCATATAAATGATAAAAGAAACTTTAGTGCCAAGGTGCATAACTAAGTTTTTCTTGAAATTGTGAAATTAAGGTTAATCAACTCTATTTAATGAATAATTTTAAGTGACATTAAGAAATGTCAATTATTTAAATTTCAAATCTCAATAATTTTTTGTGATGTAATTATGTCACAAGCAATGGACAATTTATGTTGACGTTTACCTGTCACCTCCTCCAACTACAAGAAATCGTACAATGTTTGATTACTTTAGTGACTATCTCTAACACTTCAATGACAATTTTGAGGTTTTTTCCGATTTCAAAAAAATCTATTTATTGTACGATCGGGCTTATTTGTTTATTTACAATATCTGTTGCCAAGACGTCAGGTTATATTTACTGATTGCTAAGTCGGTAAGTAATTTCCTTACCGGTAAGTGAAATTAATATAATATATATTACCGATATTTCACAAAAATAAGTACAAAAGATAAGGTCATTTCTATGTATTAAAAAAAAAATAACATTATTTTCTGCACGATTGTTTTTAATTACACTTCAATTATAGTTATTAAGGTACCAAGGGTGTTATAAGGATAATAACGCACCGAGGTCGGCAGTGTACAATCCCGAGGGCCTCTGGCCCGAGGGAGTGTACGTCGACCGAGGGCGTCATTATCCTATAACACCAGTGGTGCCTTCAACGTTTAATGTCCTGCAAGTCTGTTATTTAATTCAATTTTTTTTTTTTTTTGACATTTACGATTTATTATTTTGACATCTATTATGTTCAGAACGATTTGATTTAAAAGAGAGTAAAAATCAAAATTGTTTGTAAACGCCGCCGTTGCATAGCAACGCATTTTGTTTGTCAATAACGCTATCATAATTTGCTTGTTTTGGGTTTTATTATAATTTTATAATGCCCTAGGGCGTTATAGATATTCATAACGCCCTAGGGCGTTATTTTTCATTTAACGTATCTCAAAATAGGGTGGTTATTGTAAAATAACAGACTTGTAGGACATTAAAATAATTTAATTTCTAGTAAATAAACGAAATGTCAAAATACAAATATCTTATTTGACAAGTTGTACTTGCCACGAAATATAAACGTGACTTTTGACTTTTCGTTTATTTAGTAGAAATTAAATTATTTTAATTGAAGTGCAATTTAATACGATTGTACAAAAACAGTATAAGCATCGCGAACCTTATAATCTCCGGCGGTAAACGTCCGTTACCGTTCTGATGATACTTAATATACTATTATTTCCACACTACGGAATAATATATATCTACCATATATTAAGTAAGTAACTAGATTACTTGACAAAAATAAAGTCGGATCTTTCATATGAAGTTTTTTAAAATTAGCTTTTCCTGAATAATTACGCCCTTCTGTAAAGCGTGCATTAAAATAATGTTTGAAATATTTTTTTCAGACTCATTATAGTGCAAGCTTTTATCAATAGTTTTTACTCAATATGATATTTATGCAAAAGTCTTTTCATCCTCCGTGGCATCCCTTAAATGTATCAAATAAACCACCTTTTATGACTTTTCAACAGTTATTAACGGTTGAAACTTAGCTTATAACTTCATCAGAAAATTTTTAAACTTTTTGCTTCTTGCTTAAAAAAAATAAAATACCCTGACATGCATAAAAAAACCGCTGCCCAAGGAATCACTACTTCCACATCCAGATTCTCTTTCCAAGTCACTCACAACGAAAAAACTTTGTATGTGGAAATAATTGTTTATGGAACTTTAATAATATAATATTTGAAATCCTCTATCCCAAAAACCCATAAAACGATACCCCACATCGGTAGTGGGGTGGGGGTGGTGATAGGGGTTGGTAGTGGGGGGTGGATCAAGTAAAAAAATATTTTGAGGTTTCTGGTTCCTGTACATGCACTAAATCACATTTTTTTTTCATCCCCTTTAATTAGGAGGTGGGGGTGGTAATGGGGGTGGTTAATGCCAAACATTTTTTTGAGACCTCAGCTTCTCTTGTATATACTAAATACCAATTTCATGGACTCTTACCTGCTTGATTTACCCATTTACCCCAAATTTACCCCAATTTACCCCCCAATCCTTCGACGTAACAAGATGAAAATATAATCTAGTTCTAGATCTCGTTAAAGTACATATGTGTTCCAAATTTCAAGTCAATATCTTAAACGGTTCCAGAGTAAACGTGCGCACAAAAAAAAGTTACAGACAGACAGACCGACAGACAGACCGACAGACAGACCGACAGACAGACAGAAATTTTTTTTTCGCTCAAATTTAAAATCTCGACGTTTCATGACATTTTAAGCCTATTTGGACAATAAAAATTTTTAAAAATTTTTTTGTCGTTACTATACTTCCACTGGACGTGGAAGTAATAAGCCGTTTTCTTCCATATGTATTTAATACCCTTCTCTCAAAATTATTCAGATTAAAAGTAATGTAAACTAAATGAACGGAAATAACAAAGAAGGTGGGAAATATTTAACAAATATAAAGTAGAGGAGATTTGGACTCGCCCCTTTAAAAAGGGGTAGCTTTCCAGGGAGGGTTAATTTTGGAAAAATTAATACTAGAAACTTTCCTTAATTTTTGCCAAGGAATCTACTTAGAAATATCCTCAACATTTTAGTTAATACCCTGTATAGGTGTACTTAAAATCACAAATTAATTATATTTATAATTACGATTTTTGCTGCTGAACGCACGGAAAAGAAAGACAGTCTATATAATCTTAGTGAAGTAAAAAAGTAAAATGTATCAATAGATTTTTTGTTAAATAACAACAGTTTTTTTGTCATCTTATAGCAGATATAAATATTATTTAGTTACGAGTCCGGTTCTAAGCTTAGATAAACACAATTAACATAAAATATTTAATTATCATAGCCAAAAATTATCATTGCCACAGCAAAAATATTGCAGATACAGACATATTAGTTGGCTGCATAATATTTACCAAGCAGATGTACAGTGTTGCCAAGACTTAGGGATTCGTATAATGCATCGAATAAAATAGGGCATTGCAAAATGCGTCAAATATATTCACTGTATATATCGCTTATACACCGACAACTGTAGCGCCATCTGAACATCAATTCGTTGAACTACATCGCGTATGTTTTGAGAGAAAGGAGGTGCAATTTGATGCCCGGGCGAAATTTTGCCAATTGGCGGGATTTGTTGAGAATAACATAGTCTAGGTTTTATACACGCTTATTTTTACGAAGCCCGCCTTCGGGCTTCGTATGTGTGTTGTGGGCTTCGAGTAAGCGGCAGAATATACTGTTTTGGGCTTCGTATTGAGGCTTCATATGTCTATATATATATATATATATATATATATATATATATATATATATATATATATATATATATATATATATATATATATATATATATATATATATATATATATATATATATATATATATATATATATATATATATATATATATATATATATATATATATATATATATATATATATATATATATATATATATATATATATATATATATATATATATATATATATATATATATATATATATATATATATATATATATATATATAAGGTATCCGTTGGCATCCTACCTAATAACGTTCTCACTTGGCATCCACTAATATACACACTGATATACACAAAATTTATTTAAAGGCTAAGTTAGCATCCTATCTACTTTACGGTTTAATTGGTGTCCTTATGAATATTTTAATCGATGCGTAAAATGACACCCGAATATAAAAATTACAGGTTTAACTGACTTCCGGCGGCGTTGTCAGATGTATGCTATGCTGCTTTATCGTATTTGCCTAGAAGAATATTATTCCAATCTGCAGTCTGTCGACGTATAAGTAAATAAGGAAATCTCATCCTGTGAGAATACTAATTTATGTCACAATTTAAGTTTCGAAACATAAAGTTCGCGTAAAAGTGAATTACTTTTTATTTGCTTATAATTGTTATAAAACATATTCTTTATGGGATTTGGCAAACAGTAGAAAAAACAACCTGTATGAACTAAAAAGAAAATCTATCTGCAAAGATTGGAAATTTATTTTTTTAGATAGTTTTTCTTTTTAGTTCTCACAGACAGTTTTGTTCTGCTATTTGTCAATTTATCAAATTTTCTGTACGAGATAGGACAGGGTGCTGTAAAGAATTATTATTCAGAAAAATAAAACTGAATTTGTTAAAATTTTGCTCACTTGCAAAGTGACCCTATAAGGGTAAAGTTGGAGTATCACGTATTTTTAAGGTTTATTATTATTTATTTGAGTTCTCTTTTACACAAATTATTATTAATTAATCACCTTCTAGATTGTGTTAATATTTTAATGCTTTTCAAGTGTATTAGACAATTATAATTTATTCAAAAAATTATATTTTGCTATAAATTTGTAACATTTCCAACTTTTTTTAAATTTCACAATAGTTCAAAGAATACGAATTAATAATTATTTTTTCAATTACACCCCCCATGAGAACTATTGGGCCTCAAAATGACCCCATAAGGACAAAAGTAGAGTATCATGTATTTCTAGCATTTATTGTTATTTATTTGCGACTCTTTTTGCAGAAATTATTTTTAATTAGTCTCAAGAATGTTCTTTATTTTAAATATGAGCAGAAAGTCGATGAAAAGTTCAAAATTTCTTAAAACCTTTACAACTCTAGCTCTATTCTGAAGAAAGTTGGCAATAAACAGGAATAAGTTGCTTAAATAATTTGCAGGTTTCATTAGCAAACTCTTAATAAACAAAATTGTGAAACTAAAAAAAGATGGAAATGCTACAAATTTGTAACAAAACGTAATTGCTTAAATAAATTATAATTATTTAAGTAAATTAAAATTGTTTAAACAATTTGAAAAACCTTAAAATATTAAGACAAACTGAAATCTGACTAATTCAAAACTATTTCTATAAAAAAATCTCATTCTGAATAATTCTTTCTAAGATTTTGTCCTATCTCTTACAGAAAATAGTATATTGTGTATTTAGGTGTGAAAGCAGTACATTTCAGGACGACGATGCATCGAAGTTTGGGAATGTGCTTTCACACCGAAATACGCATACTATTTTTTCTGAAATCACAATCAATATTATTATAAATTAAGGAATTTGTATTAATGCATAAAATTTCTTCATTAATGAATAACATTTCTTCATTATAATCTAACATTTCTTCATTACATTTCTTCATTACAATCTAACTGCTTACTAATAAATGTAATTTTGATGTATGTGTAAGTGTAAATGTAAGTTTGATTGTTTGTCTGCGTGTATTTATTTACTGTCAAAAATATACATAAAAAACCATACGGGAATGTTACTTACTGTATGTTACTACTACTGAAAGTAACATCCCCGTACGGTTTTGTTGATCGTTGCTTGGCAACGGATCTTTTCCGGTCTGTTTTCTGATAGTTTCTTAGCAACGGACTAAAATACTGGAATTGTGCATTTTTCGATCTGAAATCGCGCCGAAAATGTAGACATTGCCGATCGATTTCAGAAAAAGTACTTTATAAATGAGGGAAATTACTTTTTTTTGGTAAATTTCCAAGACATATGAATTGCTCATTTAATCATGCGTCGCTCCCTGGCACACTGTATATACTTTCTTAGAAAATGTAAGGCTCTTACTGAAACGAGAAATTGGAGATTTTTTAATTTTTAAAACATAATAACATTGAAAATATCAACTTTATGAAAAAAATTATCGAACATTTCTTGTTGGAAATCGATAAAAAAATATTTAAAAACATAGTTTCATTGAAAAAATGTAATATTTCCTTTTGTTGTAAACAAAATTGTTTTAAACAATATCAGACCGGGTTACCGTCTGGTAACATGGATGCTCATAATCAGTAGTGTCTCCAGAACTGATTCCAACAAATAAACTGCGTCCGAAATGTATTCGAAACTCATACGCCCATACTGCCTGCTATATAACTAGACCTCCCAATTTTATAGATCAGTAACAACTTCGTAAAAAAAAAATGAAAATCGGCAAAGAGACCACGGTGTTTCATTTCTACATAAAAACTTTTAAAAAGTCAAAAACCTAAACCACATTCCAATTTAAAAAAATATAAATGACTAAGTTTTAAAATCTAAAAAGGAAGTAGCAGGACAAGCTTTATTTGAAAACGTTTTTATTGAAAATAAAATTATATAAAAAAAAGTATTTTTAAGAAAAAGCTTTTATTTGAAAAAACTGTACTAAAAAGTAAAAATAATTTTTTAAAATTCATACACCTGGAAACCAAAAACTTTGCGGACGGTCATATAGCACTATTGCATAGTTACTTTGCTCAATTGACCGCCCCCAAAGCTTTTGGTTTCCATGTGAATGAATTTTAAAAAATTATTTAAACTTTTTAGTACAGTTTTTTCAAATGAAGGCTTTTTCTTAAAAATATTTTTTTTATATAATTTTATTTTTTACTTTTTAGTCTACTTATTTTACAGACAGACAAAACCCTTTCATTTGATACAAATGGCAAGGGAGTCGTGAAGAAAGATAATTTACCATCCTAGGGCGTCCGCCATATTGGATTTATAATGGCGTTACATAGTTCATCGTATTTTACTCGTCAAACCCTTTCATTTGATTCCATATCAAGGGGGTTGTGAAGAAAAAGGCGATCTGCCAGCTTGGGACGTCCGCCATATTGAATTTAGAATGACGTCACATTGTCTATCGTATTTTACTCGTAAATCCCCTTCATTTGATACCCATATCAATAGGGTTGTGACTAAAAAGCCGGTCCGCCATCTTGGGACGTCCGCCATATTGGATTTAGACCGATAGTGGCTATACTATGTTACATTGTCACCGGACTTATACACGTGTGCCAAATTTCAAAGCTCTAGTATAATAACAACTAGTCAAAATTCAGCTTGCAAGATTTCACCAAACAAACATACATTCATACATAACACATTGCAAGTTAAATAAAAGCTTTTAAAAAAATGAATACAACACAAATATTTAGCATTTATGAAAATGTAAACATACGTATTTCAAACCAAAATAATACAATAATGGTAAAATGAAACAAAAACAGAACATCAACTCTTAAAAGGAAATTTATTTTCTCTGTCTATATAATCCCAGGATTATGTTATGTGTACTTTGTAGTTCTAACACATTGTAGTGTAGGCAAATTAGCATTCTGACTAAATAGTTTATCGAATGAATGGATTTTCACAAAACTTTGTGGATTCTGTTCGTTTTGAAGTCTAGATCAAACTCCAAAAAAAAATGGCCGCTAATATTGCCTCGCAATTATTATAAACAATGATCTTGTTGCTAATTTGTTAACTAGTAAAATTGAGGTAAATTAAAAAAATAAAATGTCTTTTTAGATAATTTTATGAAAAATAACAACTTTTTACTCTCGTAAAATTTTCGAAAAATGCTAATTTTCCGAGATATAGCGGTTGAATTTTTCCAAAAAGGGTTGAAGGTGGAAAAAAAAGTGACGAGAAAAATCCATAAATGCGAGTGAATATATTATTAAACTACAACTTTTTTCCTTTATGACTTTTTCCTAAAGTGCACTCTGTCCAAGTTTCCTGGAAAAAACCGAAAAAAAAGGCCCTTATCCGAAAACGGAAAATATCGTATACTATGAAATTTAAAAATCAGGAAAAATTCAAACGTATAGGTTAATACATTCTTTACAATTTTGCTCTGTTCTAATTTTTTTGTGACGTACATATTTCCCGAGTTTTCAACAGTTTTTTACTATCAAAATGTATCTAAATTTTTTCATGACACAAAATGCATGTAATCTCTAAAATTGTAATTAATTTATATATATTTAATAGAAAAATATCTAATTTGTGAAGAAAAGAAAGAACGAAAAAATTTCTACTGCAGTCTCGTAAGCAAATATTAAACCACCTTTACCCTTTCAAATAGAAAGACGTAAATTGGACTGTAAGTCGATGAAGTCTACGTATTTTGAACAATAGACATCCTTTAAAATATCTGTAGAGAAAATGTTTATGAATTTAAAAAACAAAACATATGGTTGAAATAAATATATTTCGGAAATGGTTTCTTACAATAGAGGCCTTACCCCACAAGCGTTCATAATAAGACGCAATAAAATTGTCTTTCAGAACTAGCAATTCTTCATTTCAAAAAGACAAGTCAATTAGTTTCAGATACAACTCATTATTGTCTGTTTAACCGAAACTAGAATAATAGACTCCGAAACTAAAAAATTACCAAATATAAGCCACTTTTCGAGCGGCTTTTACACCGTTATTGTAAATACATTCTGGCGATTAAGTAAAATGCTAGAATCTCTAAAACGATTATTTTTTGTGTAATTTTATAGCAATGTGTTCCAGATCTTTTTATAATACATACACGTAACAACTATTAAGTTAATATCTTAAACCGTCCCGCAGGAAACGTGCGTACAAAAAATACAGACAAACCGATAGATACAAATTTAAAATCTCGATATTTCATGACATTCTAAACCGATTTCAACAAAAAAAAATTGAAGTTTTTTTTTACGATTACTATACTTCCAATCCACTATTTGGATGTGGAAATAAAACTTACGACTCAAATCATCCAATGTCCCAAATTGGGATACAAATTATGCGAAAATTATTAAGTAATTATAAATACTGATTTAATGAAGCTAAAATATTATGACATGAGGGTTTATTGATACATCTGAAAGTGTATTTTAAATAAAAAGAAACATTTCTTATTATAAAAACACAATTTGTAATGTTAAATGTTAATAAAATTGAACATGCCTCAAGTTTAACAACAAGTAGTTTTCTTTATAGTAGTGTAAATATTATAAAAATTCTGAGGCTTCTAGTAGGTATACTTATTCACCAAAACTACACTAACATTTTTCTTTGTATGTCTTACAAAACATTTTTTGTAATAAATATAAAATGTTTTTTTCCATGATTTTATTTTAAGGATAACTAAATGAACTATATTATTTCACAATAGAAATATGAAACATTTCATTTCTTGTTTTTATTTATAACAAATTCGGATAAAAACATACATTATTTTTAATGAAAATATATGCCAATTGATTTATTACTTCCACATCCACGTAGTGGAGTGGAAAGATGTACAGGGTGCGCCACTTAAAACTGCCCATACTTGTAACTTTTTTATTTTTAAAGCGATGACCTTGTTGGGCACATCAAATTGTAGACATTTTTAAAGCCTTAAACACGCATACAGAGTGATTTAAAAAAAAATTGAAAAAATTGTTAAGATAGGAAACTTAATTTCTTTGATTATTTTTTTACCTCAACTTGTACATGAAATGTGTTAATGTTTTCTTATAAAGGTTTTAACTAGCTTCAATTCATGTTAAAAAAAAAGTTTTAAGAATAAAAATTCCTATTATTTAGTACATTTTAATAGAGTTTGTTTTTAAAAATATTTATTTCTTTTGTTTCTTGTTGCTGTTTTATTACGTTGAGGATTTTTTGTGATATGTCTTTTACAAATAAAGCATAAAATTATTATTTACATTTTTTCAGTTATTTTAAAAAAATCAGGAGTTGGAAGGAGTGTTTTTAATTTCTTTCTCTAAAACCAAAAAGAATTTCGGATATGACGTAATAAACATAACATTCATTGAAGCTAATTAAAACTTTTATAAGAAAACATTGACGCAGTTCATGTACAGGATGAGGTAAACAAATATTCAAGGAAATTAAGTTTTCTTTCTTAACAATTATTTTAATTTTTTTTAAATCACTCTGTACACATGTTTAAATGCCTTAAAATTATCTACAATTTGATATGCCCAACATGGTCGTAGTTTAAAAAATAAGAAAGTTGCAAGCCTGGGGAGTTTTAAGTGGCGCACCCTGTATAGTAATCTTAAAAAAAAATTCAAAATGTTTTTTGCTGAAATAATAAATGTCATAAAACGTCGAGATTTTAAATTTAAGAGAGAAAAAAATTCTGTCTGTGTGTCGGTCTGTAACTTTTTTGTGCGCACGTTTTCTTCGCAACGGTCGTCTAAGATACTGTCTTCAAATTTGGCACACATATGTTCCATGACGAGATCTGGTACTAGATTATGTCTTGCGCTAATTCCGGTGAAGGGTTGTGAGTTAAATAGGGTAAATAGGGAAAAACAATAAAGCAAGCTAATAACAGTCCAGAAACTTAATTTCTAAAATCTTCTATTTAACTTCATTTTAAAAGCTTTGTACGGTAGTTAGTATGTTTGGGTCAAATCGTGCAACCAAAATGGATCCTGGAGGTATTGTTTAATAGTGGATTCGGCGGCGCCCGGAAAGATTCGAATATGGATTCGGCAGCGCTTGAAAATTGCCTTGGTATTCGACATGGTCCGGAAGTCACCTTGGTGTTTAGCCGTTCCCGAATATGGATTATGCAGCGCTCGAATATAGATTCGGCGGCGTTCTAATTTGGATTTGGCAGCGCCTGGAAGTTACTTTGGAATTCGGCAGCGCCCAAAAATGGATTCAGCGGCATCGTAATATCGATTCGGCAGCGCCCAGAAATTACCTTGGTATTCATGCGCGCCCGGATATGGATTTGGCACTATCTTAATATGGATACGGAAACGCCCGGAATTTGCCTTCGTATTCGGCAGCGTCCGGAAGTTCTGGAGGTTTGGCTAGCATTCGGCAACGCCCTCTTATTAAAATTCTGTGACCAATTATTTCCACATACTAGAGTGGCAATATGGTCAAGATGTTTTCCTTTAAAGAGACTTGGATGGGAAATCTGGATGTGGAAATATTGATTCCTTAGGCAGCGGTTTTATTCCAAAAGCTACAACAAATTTTGAATGATTTATTTTATCACAACTCAATTGAGAGTAATACTCCAATTTCGATTTTCATAAAAAAAGTAATCTTTTAACAAATAGCCATAACTTTGACAATTTTTATTGTAGAAGAACCGGAATGTATTAAATTGAATTACCTTTCAACGTTGTAATAACCAATTTCAGACCCTTCGGTTTTAAAGTTATTCACGAAAAATACGTGTAAAAATTTGACATTTAGAAAGGGACGAAAAAACACAAAACCTTAAAAAAATAATATCTCGAACAATCTTTGAACGGGACTAATCTGAAATTTAAGGTAAAGTTAATTTCTTATGTTTCAAGTCGTACAAATAACAGTTTTTGACATAATTCGTAATTTTCAAGATATTTCCAGAAACCCATTTTTTAACGAATTGCTAGATACAACGAATCAAAAATCACGGTCATTTACATTCAAACTATACAAATTGCGCGGAAATATTAACAAAATTGTATGACTTTTATATCAACTTTATTATTCTAATTATAACATGTTGTTTGAGTGACCTATAATAATTAATATCATGAGAGAAATAGAAGTAAAATTTGTTGAATTACTTAAACACTATCAACGAAAAAACTAGCTCGAATTAAAACTAAAATATACTTTACGTGCAATATGTACAATATGTAAAAGTAAACTGCAATTAAATTTTAATTTTATTTATATAAATATATACTTTGGAAAAAACTTTGTTAGTTTAGATGAATTATAGTTTTACAGATATCTATGAACTTACATTTAAAATCACGAGGTGTAGATGCTCCAAACTGATTAATTTTGAAGCACAGTGGCAAGTGTAAAGTAAAAAATATATTATAATTTAAGCTATCAAACTTTATCGTATAATTTTTTCCATCTTGTTAGTTTCAATTCGACAGCTTTATCTTTAACGGTGTCTTAGTAACTCTACAACTCTTTCAACCATGCATTTCTCTACAAGAGGTTGTTCTTGGGTCACCTACTATACTTTTCTTAAATAGAATCCAATAAGAAATCCAAAAATTTAAACAAAACGAATTAAAATAATCTCCAACATACACTAGTTCACAAGTTCAAAGACGTGTTAATTCTTGATAAAGTTTGTAAAAATGTGAGTGAGGGCACATTGGATTCGGAATGACGTCTAGAAAAATGTGCAAAACTTTCAAACCCGCATATAAACAATTGCAAAAGTTATAAACAAATTAAGATTGAAGAAATAACGAGCTTCGTTTTTTGAAAATAACTCGAAAACCATTAATATTTAAGAAATTTAAAAAAAAGATTCTTGAAGAGGAAGAAATTTCCAATAGAAAAGTCACAACTCCCGGTATTCTATCTCTATTATTAATAATTTTAATTTAATGTTGAAAATAAGGCTTCGTGCGGCAAACGCTAAGCCGTTACGAAACCGGCCGTAATAAGTAAAAATATTTTTTTATGTATTAAATATTAATTTAAAAATTTAAAAAAACTATGGTATTATTCAGACATTTAAAGAAAAAAAAATCCAGATTTTTCATAAAATGAGCCTATTGTTAATTAACAATTTTTTTTAGTGCTTACGTTTATATTTCAAGTCGGATAATTGTTAAGCAAAAGCTACTAAAATTATTACGTTTGCTTTAGACCTTATATCAACTATACTCTACGAGATTATGACATGGCGATATTTTTAATTGTTATAGTCTATTAGTTATTAATTATTTAAGATAACAAAAAACTAAAAAATTTTAAAAAAAAGGTTGACATTTTTTTTATTAATTTTAATTATTATTACTGGTTTTATATTCAAAAATAACATAAGATTACATAAACTTTAAATTTTTAGTGTTATTTGTTTAAACAAATTTTATAAACAAATAGATAAATTACTTATTTTTGAAAAACGTTTTTTGCCATTTTATTTGTTATAAAATATGAATTAAAAAAAAATTTTTCTTAAAAACATTTTTTAATTGTTTATAATAATTTTTTTCCTTTCTTCATTATTTAAACAAGTTATTAAGTAAAAATTTTAGTCTTAAAACCTATTATTTGCAATTCTCTACAAGGTGGAATTTTTTTGTTGTTGTTAATTTATTTGTTTATTTAATAAATAATTTGTTATTAACAACCTCCGAATGTGTTTATATTTTTTTAAATAGAAAAAAAATTTAAAAAAAAACAACCGTATACATAAACACATAAAAAAAATGTTAATATTTCTTATAGAATTTTAAATTTTAAATATTAAAAATGTTTTTTGACATATTTATGTATACGGTTGTTCTGGTTATTTTTTTCTATCTAAAAAAATATAAACACATTCGGCGATTGTTAATTAGAAATTGTTTATTAAATAAACAAATTAATTAATAACAAAAATTCCACCTTGTAGAGAATTGCAAATAAAAAATTTTAAGAATATTTTTTTTCTTAATAATTTGTTTAAATGAAGAAAAACGGGAAAAAATAATTATAAAAAATTGTGTTTTAAGAAAAATTTTTTTTTTCAAAAATACGTAATTTATCTATTTCTTTATAAAATTTGTTTAAACAAATAGCACTAAAAATTTAAAGTTTATATAATTTTATAGTATTTTTAAATATAAAAGCAGTAATAATAATAATTTTAAAATTAATAAAAAAAAATTTTCAACCTCTATTTAATTTCTTAGTTTCTTGTTAGCTTAAATAATTAATAACTAATAGACTGTAACAATTAAAAACATCGCAATGTCATAATCAAATAAAATATAGTTGACATAAGGTCCTCACGAAGCGAAATAATTTTAGTGGCTTTTGTTTAACAATTTTCCGACTTGAAACATAAACGTAAACTCAAAAAAAAAAATTGTTAATTAACAACGAGCTCATTTTATGAAAAATCGGTAAAAAAAATTTTTCCAACGGGATATTGTTCCTTTAAGTGTCTAAATAATAACGCAATTTAAAAAAAAATTATATTAATACTTGAAAATATAAAAAAATTGTTTTGCTTCTTACGATCGGTTTCAGAGTATCGTAACGGTTTAGCGTTCGCCGTGCGAAGCCCCATTTTCAACATTAAATTAAAGTTATTAATAGTAGAGATAGAGTTCCAGAAGTCCAGACTTTTTTATTGGAAATTTCTTCCTCTTTAAGAACCTCTTTTTTTTAATTTCTCAATTATTAATAGTTTTCGAGTTATTTGCAAAAAAACGAAACTCGTCATTTTTTTCAATCTTAATTTGTTTATAACTTTTGCACATTTTTCTAGACGTCATTCCGAATCCAATGAGCCCTCACTTATATTTTTACAAGCTTTTTCAAGAATTAACACGTGTTTGAACTTGTGAATTAGACTAAATAAGATTCTTTTACATTAACATAATTTTGTAGTTTATCACGTATCTAAAATATTTTTGCTAATAACTTTTCTCTTACTTCTGTAGTTTAATTAAACTACAGAACACTATTTTACTTATAGCCTTGCTGAACCATCCTTAACAAAAGTTGTTTACAATCAAGAGGTACAAATTCCGTCCTCATTTTAACAGTTACACGAATTGTCTCCACTAAGTTTACTTTTCCTAGTAGTAATATATTTGAGCAAACTAAAACATCTGGATCAACATGTGGTATATAATAACCTACTTCCACGGTGTTGCCAGCTGACTAGATGCCATCTAAACCGCTTCTGTGGTCAGCAGGTATTCAAAATGAATATTTTTCGAGCGACAGGCACGGCAGCTAGTAACAAACCGCTGAACTGAAATATTCACTAGGGTGTTAAAATGGGTCACTTGACCTCCAACTTAAAATAAGTTTTAATGGCATAATACGACATCTACGATGCCCCTGCGTTAATATCTCTAGCAGGTCAGATGGCATCCGAATACCGGATGCCATCTGACTATTGGATGCCAACTGAACCTAAAATTTTACATTGTGAGATGCCAACTAATACCTTATATAAATATATATATATATATATATATATATATATATATATATATATATATATATTTTAAATATTGTTTGATTATCAAAATAATATTTGAGGGTCAGATCATATGTATTTTGGCCAGAAGAATTCAAACATGCAAAAATATAAAAGTTGTCCCATTTGATTTTCATGTAAATTGCATCAAAACCGGAAGTCGGCCAGTTTTGGTTCTTTACTTCATATAATTGGAAATTTCATCCCATATCAGTACACTAAATTTAAAAAAAAATCATTGGCCCATCCAAAAGTTACAAGAGTGTCCCTATCGGCTTATCCTCCCGGTATTTAAAAAATATATTTATTTTAGTTTTCTTAAAACTGTTAATTCTTTTTATTTGAAGAATTTAACAAAACATAATTTACAGAAATTTAGTGGCAACTTACCCACGATGAACCCACACCTCCTCCATATATGTTTCGATATGTGTGAAAATATGGTCATATTATTAAAATTGATATCGTTTCCTGCAAAACCTGAAGCAGAAACGAATAATTTTTTTCTTACTGCATACATTTACATAAAAGTTTGAAATCTCTGAATTGATGCAGCAATAAATAAAAAAGCGGGAGAAATTCTTAAATCAAATGCCCCTCTTTATACATCAAACACTTTGATATAATGTATTATCGAATTCTCTTGAACACAATTTTGTTAAGCTTGTAGATATAAAATTTCTCCTTTAACTGTTCACTTTAAAGCATAATTGAGAATACTTATCACAAAGATCAATACCAATTTTCTTATTCCTCAAGCATCGGGTTCATCAATCAATTTACTTCTTCCCTATATTAAGAACTTAAACTTAATAATACAGTATGCAGTATATTTATCTACCCCTTTTCTTTTTTACAGAGAACTAGACGATGCTGTCGTATTCTACAGCTCAATATATACCCGATCATCTAAATTAAATCATTACTCTCTTCAATTATGGACTTGAATGAACTAATCTAGAAAAGTAATTGAAACGAATCAAATATAAAATCGTCAGAGCCAGTTATACTCCTTCGACGCTCATGTTTGGATTATCTATATGCGAAAACTATTTCTGAAATACATGTTGCAAATCAGCATACTCGTTGAGAAACGAAATGTAAAACATTGCAGGTAATTTAAACCAACTTATTTGAATTTAAAATTAATACACTGCTTAGAGGAGTTGACTAATTTGAAATTTTTAATTAATTAATGAATTATTTACTTCAATAGTGTCTCGTTAAAGATTATAATTATTATCTTTTAATTCCTTTTTTAACGGCTTATTTATATTAACGTTCTCATGGAGTTTATCTATTGCTATTCCAGCACTCAACCAAGACACGCACACGCACATACAAACAGACAGTAATACATCAACTACTCCCTGTGACATTGCCATCTGTCGCAGCTGATAGTCGAACCTAGGAGAGAACAGCAACTAGCCGTGCTGTTTCTCAGACAACCGCGGCAACACGTGAAAAACGCCAGTAAGCATCCATACTCTCACCAGGATTCGAACCTAGGACCACGTAGTCGCAAGCCTAATACCGTAAGCACTGCGCCACTGAGTCGATTATTAATTTATTCTTAGTATACAATAATAATAATAATAATAATAATAATAATAATAATAATAATAATAATAATAATAATAATAATAATAATAATAATAATAATACATGCCTTCCTGTAATATATAAGCTGCTTACTTCGACTATTGAAATGAAAATAAACGAACACTTGAAATTAATAACATACTGACTGAAGAACAAAATGGCTCTAGAACAGAATCTCAAGGTAGTAAAGAATGGCTTATAGTGGACTCAGTAATAACCAGGCAAGCTTTGAGAAAAAGAAGGAACATATCAATGGCCTGGATAGATTACAGAAAGGCTTTTGATTCTGTTCCTCACTCATGGCTTCTCAAAGTACTTGAGATTTACAAAGTAGATCCAGCAGTCATGAATTTTCTTAGATCGATAATGAAAACTTGGAGAACGCACCTAGTAGTTAACATCAATCAAATATCATATGTCACAGAAGTCATAAAAATAGAGAGAGGAATATTTCAAGGAGACAGTCTCAGCCCAAAATGGTTTTGTCTCGCCCTGAACCCACTGAGTAATATGTTGCGACTGAGTAAAAAGGGCTACTACATCGACAGAAACCCAGCAGTGAAGATCAGCCACTTACTCTATATGGATGACCTGAAACTGTACGCGGCAAACCGGGATGAGTTGCATGGGCAACTCGAACTGGTTGCTGCGTTCAGTCGGGACATTCATATGGAGTTCGGCATAGAGAAGTGTGCATACGTGCATGTCAAACAAGGTAAACTGCAGGAAAGTAATAATATCTCCCTCGCTGGCGATATAGAAATAGCACAACTCTCTGTGGGTGAAACTTATAAATATCTGGGCATCAAACAAGCATTTGTTATAGACGACAAGAACATGAGACTAACCATTGAAAATTCCTTTCTCAACCGTGTAGCTAAGGGGCTAAAGACAGAATTATATTCGAAGGCCAAAATAAATGCTATCAACGCATGGGCAATGCCCGTTGTGACATATACATTTGGGATTCTGAAATGGACAACAACCGACCTAGATCGCCTCAATCGCAGCGTCAGAAACGCCTTCGCTAAGTTTCGAATGCACCACCCGCATTCGTTAACCTGCAGGTTATATCTGCCAAGAAATAGGGGCGGCAGAGGAGTGCAAAACTTAAACATGCAACACCACCAGCAAATAAAATTACTCCGCAGTCACTTCTTGAGCAAACAAAACCCTATTCAAGCAGCAATTGTAAGATGTGATAACAATATATCACCACTCTCTCTAGCTGAAAACCGAGAAACAGAAGCGCCCCGATCAATAAAACAAATCGAGGAAGAATGGGCAGGCAAAGCCCTGCATGGCCGATATGCTGCAGACTTAAATAGTCCGGAAGTAGATAAGAAATTATCACTAAAGTACTTGAGTGATGGACAATTGCAAGCGGAGACAGAAGGATTCATAGGGGCGATACAGGACCAGGTTGTGCCTACCAGAAATCACAGGAAGTATATTCACAAAGAAAATATACCTACGGATAAATGCAGACTATGCTCTACAGCAGCAGAATCAATACAACACCTGTCTGCTGGCTGCTCTTACCTTGCCCCCAAAGACTATGTGGACAGGCACAATAACGTTGCTGGAATAGTCCACCAGGCAATCTGTAAAAGACTTGAATTAATTCATAGCATAACACCCTACTACAAATACTTACCTTGTCCAGTTCTTGAAAATAGCGAAATCAAAGTGTACTGGGACACGCCTATTATAACGGACAGAGAGGTACGTCATAACAGACCTGATATTTTGATAATGCACAAGAAGGATAAATGGGCCCAAATTATAGATGTAACAATACCACTCGACAGTAACATCAGAACAGCAAGGAATGGAAAACTATTAAAGTATCAGGACCTAGCGCATGAACTAAAACATATATACCACCTAAATAATGTTAACATCTTTCCTCTCATTATAACAAGCAACGGACTAGTGGATAAATATCTGCCTACCAATTTGGAAAAAATGGGGGTACTGGACTGGGAAAGGATAATCACTTTATCACAGAAATCTGTCATACTATCGACATGTCGCACAATTCGTCGTGTGTTAGCCACTGATGGAAACGCTGGCCTGTAAAGGCCCCGTCCCCGTCAGAAGTCACATCACCAACGAAAGTTGTGGAGGAAAAAAAAAAAAATAATAATAATAATAATAATAATAATAATAATAATAATAATAATAATAATAATAATAATAATAACAATAATAATAATAATAATAATAATAATAATAAAACTGAGGTCGAAAAAGAGACTAAATACGAGAACCTGGCCTACGAAATAAAAAACCTATGGAAGCTTCAGAAAGTAACTGTATACTCATTTGTGATGTCGGTAGAGGGAATTGTTACTAAGAATTTCCTTAAAAACTTAAAAGAACTCGAACTCTCTAAAAAAATCCTCAATGTGGGGCAGCGCGCCGTGCTACTGCAAACAACTCACATTGTTCGAAAATTCCTTGGATGAGAGGAACTGAATTGTTTTCTCAACCATTAAATCAACCCGACCCAATCCTAATACCAATAGGGATAGTAGGAGCAAAAAAAAAAAAAAATAATAATAATAATAATAATAATAATAATAATAATAATAATAATAATAATAATAATAATAATAATAATAATAATGAATGAACCGGTTGTGGAGGCAGTTCTAGACGTTCCACCAAGACCAGAGGGCCTCAACACCAGAAGGGGGTTGCACTACATCAAACCCCCCAGATCAGAAGACCTAGCCAGAGTGGATGCTGAACTTCGTGAAGCGATACCAGAAGGGGCTGACATCTGGCACATAAATTGTGCCGTGTACGCTGCTGCCCAGCGCTTAACTCCGGGTGAGAGGCGGAATACTGCCTCCCCACAGGAGAGAGCGGAGCGGCGTATACAAAAGATGGAAGCCAAGATCCGGTCGGCGAGGCAACACGCATCCCGTATCCAATGTGTGATGGACTATATGGCGACCAATAGGACATTCACGCCTAAAGTTAGGCGCATAGCCGCCAATTTAAGACGCGTCCATCACACACTGAATGGGGCAGTGCTGCGAACCACCAAACAGCACTGCCTTGATCGGATACGGATGCTAGTGACTTGTAAAAAGTCACTAGTGAGGCGGGCGAGGGGGCTGGCGGAAAACAATCTATTCCGCAAAAAGCCCTCGCGCCTTTTCGAACCGCCTCAGCGTGTTGTAGAGAATCCGCCGACTGTAGATCAGGTGGAAAACTTCTGGAAAACGCTCTACGGACAGAAGCTCCCACTCAACAGAGACACTCCAGCCCTGGCACACTTTGAAGCCTTTTGCCAAAGGTTTCAACAACCAAACGTGGTGTGCCAACCGATAACCCCAGAAGAGGTTCGAAGAGCTCTTGAGGGCTCTAAGAACTTTGCTGCTCCAGGTCCCGATGGGATAAATAACTTTTGGTGCAAAAAGTTTTCCAGTACCCACCACCATTTGGCCAGAATTTTTAATTCATGGCTAAATGGGGAGCAGCAAATTCCTTCTTGGGTTGTCGAGGGGCGGACAGTGCTGATCCCGAAGAACGGAGATTTGTCTAACCCAAAAAATTACCGGCCGATAACTTGCTTAAACGCATGCTACAAGTTGTTTACACGCATCTTGTACATGCGGGTGCTCCAAGCAGTTGAACGGGTTTACGAACGGGTATATGAGCAACGAGGGTCAAAGAGAGGTGTCGCTGGCTGCAAGGAGAACCTGCTGATCGACAGATGTATCACGCAGGACTCCGTGCAGTATAAGCGTAACCTCTCTATGGCCTGGATCGACTACCGCAAGGCATTTGATATGACATCCCATGAGCTCATTGTCCACTTGCTCAGATGTCTTGCGGTGCCCGGTCCCGTAGTGAGATGTATCGAAGAACTCATGCCGCTCTGGAGGACTCGCTTTACCATAACATCGGGTAATAGCAGAGTCCAGACAGAGCCGGTATTGTTCAGAAGGGGAGTATTTCAGAGAGATTCCCTAAGCCCCCTTCTGTTTTGCATCTCGCTACTGCCATTATCCGTTTCGCTGCGAAATACCCGTGGCTACAACTGCGGTACCCCCGGCGATAGGAGGCATAAGGTCACCCATCTGTTTTACATGGATGACCTTAAACTTTATGCCTCCGGAGAGAGGGATTTACGCCAGTCCCTCAGGGTGGTACAGGAGTACACGCAGGCTGTCGGTATGGAATTTGGGTTGGACAAGTGTGCACTAGTCCACCTCAAGAGAGGACGATGCGGTGACTACGGAGAGGATGCGCAGCTTGTGGACGGAAGCATCTTACATCACCTAGATGCCGGAGAGTCGTACACTTACTTGGGTGTCGAGCAACGCTCCACCCAAGAAGTGAGTGTAGTAAAAAACGCTCTCCGCGGCAAGTATCAGCACCGACTCCGACAGATCTGGTCTTCAGAACTGTCGGGGAAGAACAAGGTGTCTGCTACCAATATGCTTGCCGTTCCGATCCTCCTCTACTCCTTTGGAGTAATTAAATGGAATCAAGAGGAGCTGCGACAACTCGATGTAGGAACCCGAAAAAAGATGCATCTCTATAGGAGTTTGCATCCTAAATCGTCCGTTCCAGGGTTATATCTCCCACGACATCGGGGAGGCCGTGGACTCTTGAGTTTGGAGAGTCTCCATAACAGGATGGTTCTGGATGGAGCCTGTAAGGTCATAAGGAGTTCGGATCCCCTCCTCTGCATGGTCCGAGACCATGAAAGTGCAGGAGTAGGAGCCTTTTTGTTTAAGGCAGCGCGCAGAGCCGCCGATGAACTCGGTTTGGTCTTCGACGCTGAGCGGGTTAATCACGACTCTGTCACCGAGTTGGAACCTGCTCGGCAAAAAGCCCAAGTCAAAGCTGCTGAAATTGGTTTATTTCTGCAGCTACACTCGGATAAGCCATTGCACGGAGTCTTCTATAAAAATATAGAAGACCGCGGCTTATCCGAAAGGCTGACCTTTGCTTTCTTAAGGTCAGCCGGGCTAAAGTCTGAGACCGAGGGATTCATAATGGCGTGCCAGGATGGTGTATTCAACACACTCGTCTATCGAAGTCGTGTCATGGGTATAGAGGTCCCTGATGTCAGCTGCAGGACCTGCCACAGGGCGCCGGAGACATTAATGCATTTGCTGTCGGCTTGTCCAGTATATGCAGTCTCGGCCTATATCCAGAGGCACGACGCAGCATTACGAGTGCTTTATTATCACTTAAGGCACTCGTATGGGATAGACGAGACACCAGTGCTGCCTTACGCTCCGGGGGATATTGAGTCCGTTGTGGGGAATGAGAAGTGTCTAATTTATTGGAACTACTCGTTTCCCACCGTCAGGCAAATACAAGCTAATAAGCCTGACATGGTCCTCCTCGACCACCAACTCAAGACAATGTTTGTCGTGGAGTTCTCGGCTCCCGCGGAGAATAACATTGTCTTGAAGGAGGAGGAAAAACGGACGAAATATCGAGATTTGCTCTTCGAGCTCCGCAGGCTTTACCCTGGCCATACTGTTAAGCTAGTGGTCCTGATCATAGGAGCCCTCGGTGGAACGAGACACACGCTGCTTTCAGACCTAAAGATCATACCGGCATGCCGAAATTCGGCAGAGATCTTAGCCGGCAGGATGCAGAGGGCCATTATCCTCGGCTCATTACGTCTACTCAGGGCACACGATTCTCGGACCCAGTAGTCACTCGCCCCACGGACGTGGGGAGTGGCTGCCGGTACTACCAGCTCCCCTCTGTGAGTGTCGGAGCCACAGAGTATAAAGGGTGACTGGCTTTTACGAAAAAAAAAAAAAAAAAAAAAAAAAAATAATAATAATAATAATAATAATAATAATAATAATATCTATTTTATATGGATGACCTAAAACTTTATGCCTCCGGAGAGTGCGAACTCCAGAACTCTCTAAGGGTGGTTCAAGAGTATACACGGGCCATTGGCATGGAATTCGGGCTGGACAAGTGTGCAGTCGTCCACCTCAAGAGAGGACGAAGCGGGATATTCCTTGAAGACGCGCAGCTCGCAGACGGAAGCATCCTACGACATCTGGATGCCGGAGAGACCTACACGTACCTGGGTGTGGAACAACATCACATCCAGGACGTCAAACAAATTAAGGATACTCTCCGCGGCAAGTACAGACACCGGCTCCGAAAGATTTGGTCTTCCGAACTTTCGGGGAAGAACAAGGTGTCTGCAACTAATATGCTTGCCGTTCCGATTCTGCTCTACTCCTTCGGAGTAGTTAAGTGGACATTAGATGAGCTGCGCCAATTGGATAGGGATACCCGTAAGATGATGCATCTTCACAGGAGCATCCATCCTAGGTCGTCCGTTCCTCGAGTGTACCTCCCACGCCAACGGGGGGGCCGAGGACTCTTGAGTCTGGAGTGTGCGCATGGCAGAGTAGCACTGGGTGTGGCATGCAACGTCCTTAGGAGCTCGGACCCACTCCTGCGTTTTGTGAGAGATCATGAAACTGCAGGAGTTGGCGCATTTTTATTTAAGGCAGCACGTAAGGCCGCAGATGATCTCGGTCTCATATTCGACTTCAGGCGAGGAGGCCGGCGAGGTGCTGAGCTAGAATCAGTAACTGAGCTTGCGCCAAATCGCCTGACAGCCCAAATTAAAGCTGCCGAACAGAGAAATCTGTTCAGGCAGCACGTCGATAAGCCCATGCACGGTGTATTCTATAACAACATAGAGACACTGGGTTTATCGACAAAGCTGACCTTCGCTTTCTTACGGTCAGCAGGGCTAAAGTCGGAGACTGAGGGATTCATTGTGGCCTGCCAAGATGGTGTTATTAACACCTTGGTCTACCGCAGTCGCGTTATGGGTGTGGAGGTCCCTGACATTACCTGTAGGACCTGCCGTCAGGCGCCGGAGTCGCTCATGCACTTACTATCTGCATGTCCGGTATATGCGACTTCGGCCTACATCCATAGGCATAACGCGGCTCTACGAGTGCTGTACTACCATCTTCGGCACTCGTATGAAGTAGACCAAACACCAGTGCTGCCTTACGTCCCCGGAGAGATCGAGTCCGTTGTCGAGAACGAGAAGTGCCGAATATATTGGAACTACTCGTTTCCGACGGTCAGGCAGATACAAGCAAACAAGCCTGACATAGTCCTCCTCGACCATCAAACCAAGGTGATGTATGTCATGGAATTCTCGGCACCTGCCGAAACAAACATCATCTTGAAGGAGGAAAAACGGGCTAAATACCGAGATCTCCGGTATGAGCTCCGAGCGCTATACCCAGACTACTCGGTCAAGATGGTCGTCCTGATAATCGGTGTACTCGGTGGAATAAGACCTACGCTGCTCTCGGAATTAAAGGCCATACCAGCCTGCCAAAAGTCAGCCGAATGGTTGGCAGGCCAAATGCAGAAGGCAGTTATCCTGGGATCCCTCCGTTTGCTTAGGGCACATGAGTCTGGAATTTACAGTCACTGACCCTGCGGGATGCGGGGAGTGGCTGTGAATAATTCGCTGGCGCTTCTCTCGTGAGAATGTCGGAGACACGGGAGAACTGTCCAGAATCGCGTGCGCGAAAAAAAAAAAAAAAAAAAAAATAATAATAATAATAATAATAATAATAATAATAATAACAATAATAATAATAATAATAATAATAATAATAATAATAATAATAATAATAATAATAATAATAATAATAATAATGGTTCTAGCAGACAGAGGAAGGGCCCCTCACAATCGACCCCAACCGGATGGGGGTCAGAGACAAGTTGGAGGGGCCATACCGGACGGTCTCAATGATGACAACACACGCTATGACCATGGACGCTTTAAGTGGACGAGGGAACTTCGAGATGACTTGCTGACCTGCTATGAGAGCAGCGAACCTACGCGCAGAGGGTACATGGCGCGATTGCAGGAAATCTGATGCGACACGCATCCAGAGCATCGCGCCTTCTCTGAGCAACAGCTCAGGGATCAAGTATCCTACCTGCGCAGGACAGGTTACGTAAGGGCACCCCGTCAGCAGGAAGAAGCGCCAGCCGCACTGCCACCGCGGCAAAGAGCTGACGGGGAACATCCTAGAAGGTACGCCGAAGTCAACTTAAGGACGAGGGTTAGCCTTAACAGCAGGGCTAACCTAAAGCCACAAGACCTGGCTCGGATGGACGCTGTTATCGATGAGGAATTACCAGAAGACGCCGACATTTGGCAGATCAACTGTGCCGTGTACAACGCTGCTAGCCAACTCGTGCCCCGCGAGAGGAATACCAACCCCTCGAGCGGTATCGAAAAGGCTAAGCGGCGTGTACAAAAGATCGAAGGCAAAATACAGTTGGCCAGACAACACGCTTCTCGAATCCAGAGTGTGGTGGAATACGTAACCACTGGCAAGGCATTTACGCCTAAAGTCCGGCGAACAGCAGCCAGCACCACACTCTAAATCTAACAGCGATGCTCACTATTAAGCAGCACTGTTTAGATAGGATTCGAGCGCTTATGGCTATCAAGAAAAAGCTAAATAGGCGGGTACGAAGTATGGAGCAAAATACGGAGCAAAATACGTTGTTCCGCACGAATCCCTCCCGCCTATTTCAAGAGCCACAGCATGTTGTTGATAATCCACCAACTGTAGCCGATGTCGAAAGCTTCTGGAAAGGAATCTACGAAACAACACGTCCGTTCGATAGCAACACTCCAGCAATAGCACACTTCGAGGCTCTGTGCCACAGAACCTTTGAAGAGCCAGAAGAAGTGTGCCCGGCAATCAGTCCGGAGGAAGTCCAACAAGCTCTCGTTGGCACCAAGAACTTCGCTGCTCCGGGGCCAGACGGCATAAATAACTGGTGGTGGAAAAAATTTCCTTCCACCCACCGTCGTCTGGCCCAAGTTTTCAACAAGTGGTTGAACGAGGGGCAGCAGATTCCGGACTGGTTTGTCGAGGGACGTACTGTGCTCATCCCTAAAAAGGGTGATCTGTCTGACCCAAGGAATTATAGACCAATCACCTGTCTGAACTCCTGCTACAAGCTATTTACTCGTATCTTGTATGCTCGGACACTACGGCAGGTTGATCCGGTCTTCCAGCAGATATACGAGCAGCGTGGCGCCAAGAAGGGCATGGCAGGTTGTAAAGACAGCCTGCTGGTAGACCGCTGTATTACACAGGACTCTGTGCAGTACAAGCGGAATCTATCGATGGCCTGGATTGACTATCGTAAGGCATTTGACACAACATCACATGAACTTCTGTTACATTTGCTCAAATGTCTTGCGGTAGCAGAGCCACTAGTGAGATGCATAGAACAACTGCTGCCACTCTGGAGGACCCGCTTCACCATAACATCAGGTGCACAGCGGGTTACGACAGAGCAGGTGGCATTCAGAAGAGGAGTATTCCAGGGAGATTGTCTGAGTCCCCTCCTCTTTTGCATCTCACTGCTGCCGTTATCTGTTGAACTCCGCCAAACTCGCGGGTACCACTGTGGACCACCCAGCAACCGGAGGCATAAGGTCACTCATTTATTCTATATGGATGACCTGAAACTGTATGCCTCCGGAGAGCGTGAATTTCAAAATGCTCTAAGGGTGGTCGAGGAGTACACGCGGGCCATTGGTATGGAGTTCGGGTTGGACAAGTGCGCGGTCGTCCACCTCAAGAGAGGGCGATGCGGGGAATTTTCTGAGGACGCGCAGCTCGCAGACGGAAGCATCCTAAGACATCTGGATGCCGGAGAGACCTACACATACCTGGGTGTGCAACAACATCACATCCAGGATGTGCAACAAATAAAGGAATCTCTCCGCGGCAAGTACAGACGCCTACTCCGAAAGATTTGGTCGTCCGAACTTTCGGGGAAGAATAAGGCGTCTGCTACTAACATGCTTGCCGTTACTGTTCTGCTCTACTCCTTTGGGGTAGTAAAATGGACAGTAGATGAGCTGCGCCAACTAGACAGAGACACCCGTAAGATGATGAACATCCATAGGAGTATTCATCCTAGATCGTCCGTTCCTCGTGTTTACCTCCCACGTCATCGGGGGGGCCGAGGACTCTTGGGTCTGGAGTGTATGCACGGCAGAGTAGTACTGAGTATGGCATGTAACATCCTCAGGAGCTCGGATCCACTCCTGCTATTAGTGAGAGATCACGAAATCGCAGGGGTGGGCGCAGGATTGTTTAAGGCAGCAAAAAGAGCCGCAGATGAACTCGGTCTCGTATTCGACGTCAGACGAGGCGGCCGGCGCGGTGCTGACCCAGAGTCAGTCACTGAGCTTCAGCCAACTCGTCTGAAAGCCCAAATAAAAGCTGCCGAACAGGAGAGCCTGTTTAGGCAGCATGTCGATAAACCCATGCACGGTGTATTCTACAAAAACATGGAAACACTGGGTTTATCGACTAGGCTGACATTCGCCTTTTTAAGGTCAGCTGGGCTTAAGTCGGAGACCGAGGGATTCATTGTGGCCTGTCAGGATGGTGTAATAAACACCTTGGTCTACCGGAGCCGCGTAATGGGTGTAGAGGTCCCTGATACTAACTGTAGGACCTGCCGTCAGGCGCCGGAATCGCTTATGCATTTGCTTTCAGCATGCCCGGTATACGCGATTTCGGCCTACATCCACCGCCATTACGCGGCTTTACGAGTGCTATACTACCATCTACGGCACTCGTATGGGGTAGACCAAACACCAGTGCTGCCTTACATCCCCGGAGATATTGAGTCCGTTGTCGAGAACGAGAGGTGCCGAATTTATTGGAACTACTCGTTCCCGACCGTCAGGCTAATTCAAGCCAACAAGCCTGACATAGTCCTCCTCGACCATCAGAACAAAGTGATGTTTGTCATCGAATTCTCAGCACCTGCTGAGACAAACACCGCTTTGAAGGAGGGGGAAAAACGGACCAAATATCGTGATCTCCGGTATGAGCTCCAAGTGCTGTACCCAGGCTACTCTGTCAAGATGGTCGTCCTAATAATCGGCGTACTCGGAGGGATGAAGCCTTCGCTGCTCTCAGAATTGAAGATCATACCGGCCTGTCAGAATTCGGCAGAATGGTTGGCAGGCCAGATGCAGAAGGCGGTTATCTTGGGGTCCCTTCGTCTACTTAGGGCACACGATTTAGGTATTTGCAGTCACTAACTCCACAGGTCGTGGAGAGTGGCTGCAAGGAATTCGCCGGCGCGGCTACCGTGAGGTGTCGGAGGCCACGGAAGTCCTGTCCGGCAGCGGGCAAACCGAAAAAAAAAAAAAAAAAAAAAATAATAATAATAATAATAATAATAATAATAATAATAATAATAATAATAATAATAATAATAATAATAATAATAATAATAATAATAATAATAATAATAATAATAATAATAATAATAATAATAATAATAATAATAATAATAATAATAATAATAATAATAATAATAATAATAATAATAATAATAATAATAATAATAATAATAATAATAATAATAATAATAATAATAATAATAATAATAATAATAATAATAATAATAATAATAGTCTTAATAGTCCTCCTCGACCACCAACTCAAGACAATGTTTGTCGTGGAGTTCTCGGCTCCCGCGGAGAACAACATTGTCTTGAAGGAGGAGGAAAAACGGACAAAATATCGAGATTTGCTCTTCGAACTCCGCAGACTCTATCCAGACCATACTGTTAAGATAGTGGTACTGATTATAGGAGCCCTCGGTGGAACGAGACACACACTGCTTTCAGAACTTAAGATCATACCGGCATGCCGAAATTCGGCAGAGGTCTTAGCCGGCAGAATGCAGAAGGCCGTCATCCTCGGTTCATTACGTCTGCTCAGGGCACACGATTCGCGGACCCAGTAGTCACTCACCCCACGGGCGTGGGGAGTGGCTACCGGTACTACCAGCTCCCCTCTGTGAGTGTCGGAGCCACAGAGTTTAAAGGGTGACTGGCTTTTACAAAAAAAAAAAAAATAATAATAATAATAATAATAATAATAATAATAATAATAATAATAATAATAATAATAATAATAATAATAATAATAATAATAATAATAATAATAATAATAATAATAATAATAATAATAATAATAATAATAATAATAATAATAATAATAATAATAATAATAATAATAATAATAATAATAATAATAATAATAATAATAATAATAATAATAATAATAATAATAATAATAATAATAATAATAATAATAATAATAATAATAATAATAATAATAATAATAATAATAATAATAATAATAATAATAATAATAATAATAATAATAATAATAATAATAATAATAATAATAATAATAATAATAATAATAATAATAATAATAATAATAATAATAATAATAATAATAATAATAATAATAAGCAGGAGGGGCTGACTTTCATCAATCAAGCCTTTGGTGAGTAGCGCCACCACTTACTCCAGCTGGGGGTGTAAAATCGAACCGGCAGCCCTAGTGCACCCGGGAGGGGAAAGCTCCTTCCCCTCTGGTGTCGGTCGTGGGCTTGCTGGGCTAACCACCCACAAGCCCTAACTTCTGGTTCCCGCAGGCAGAAGACAGGGCCCCCACAATCGACCCCATCCGGATAGGGGTCAAGGGCAAGGTGGTGGGGCCCAACCGGATCGGGCGCCCGTTGACGACGAACGCCATGAACTAGGACGCTTTGAGTGGTCAGATGAGCTAAGGGACGACCTTCTGCATTGCTACGAAAGCAGTGAGCCCGCACGAAGGGGATACATGGGGCGAATGCATGTTCTGTGGTGTGCAAGGCACCTAGAGCACAACGCCTTCACGCCACAAAACCTGCGTGATTATGTATCCCACCTTCGTCGCAGGGGCTACGTGAGAACTGCTCCTCAGCCGGTGAATGAGGTGGTCGAAGGTCCACCGAATGAACCGGTCGAGGATGTAGTCCCTGACGTTCCACCAATACCAGAGGGCCTCAGTACCAGACGGGGGTTACACTACATAAAAGCCCCCGGGCCACAAGACCTGGCCAGAGTGGATGAAGAACTTCGTGAAGCGCTTCCAGAACGGGCTGACATCTGGCACATAAACTGTGCCGTGTATGCTGCTGCTCAACGCTTTTCTCAGGTGGAGAGGCGTAATACTGCCTCCCCACAGGAGAGAGCGAGGCGGCGCATACAAAAGATGGAAGCCAAGATCCGGTCGGCGAGGCAACACGCATCCCGTATCCAATGTGTGATGGACTATATGGCGGCCAATAGACCGTTCACGCCTAAAGTGCGTCGAATAGCCGCCAACTTAAGACGCGTCCATCACACACTCAATGAGGCAGTGCTGCAAACCACCAAACAGCACTGTCTCGACAGGATACGGATGCTAGTGGTTTGTAAAAAATCACTAGTGAGGCGGGCGAGGGGGCTGGCGGAAAATAAACTCTTCCGCCAAAAGCCCTCGCGCCTATTCGAACCGCCTCCGCGTGTTGCAGAGAATCCGCCGACTGTAGATCAGGTGGAAAATTTCTGGAAAACGCTATACGAGGAGAAGCTTCCACTCAACCGAGACTCTCCGGCCCTTGCACACTTTGAAACCTTTTGTCAAAGGTTTCAACAACCACAGGAAGTGTGCCAACCAATAACCCCAGAAGAGGTTCGAAGAGCTCTCGAGGGCTCTAAGAACTTTGCTGCTCCAGGTCCCGATGGGATAAATAACTTTTGGTGGAAAAAGTTACCGAGCACCCACCACCATTTGGCCAGAATTTTTAATGCCTGGCTAAATGGGGAGCAGCAAATTCCTTCTTGGGTGGTTGAAGGGCGGACAGTGCTGATCCCTAAGAACGGAGATTTGTCCAACCCAAGGAACTACCGACCGATAACCTGTTTAAACGCATGTTACAAGGTGTTTACGCGCATCTTGTACATGCGAGTGCTCCACGCAGTTGAACCGGTTTACGAACGGATATATGAACAACGAGGGTCGAAGAGAGGTGTCGCTGGCTGCAAGGAGAACCTGTTGATTGACAGATGTGTCACGCAGGACTCCGTGCAGTATAAGCGGAACCTCTCCATGGCCTGGATCGACTACCGCAAGGCATTTGATATGACATCACATGAGCTTATTGTTCACTTGCTCCGATGTCTTGCGGTACCCGGTCCCGTAGTGAGATGCATCGAAGAACTGATGCTGCTCTGGAGGACTCGCTTTACCATTACATCTGGTAACGATAGAGTCCAGACGGAGTCGGTAACATTCAGAAGGGGAGTATTTCAGGGAGACTCCCTCAGCCCCCTTCTGTTTTGCATCTCACTACTGCCATTATCCGTTTCGCTCCGGAAAACCCGTGGATACAACTGCGGTACCCCCGGCGATAGGAGGCATAAGGTCACCCATCTGTTTTACATGGATGACCTTAAACTTTATGCCTCCGGAGAGAGGGACCTACACCAGTCCCTCAGGGTGGTACAGGAGTACACGCAGGCTGTCGGTATGGAGTTCGGGTTGGACAAATGTGCACTGGTCCATCTCAAGAGAGGACGATGCGGGAACTACGGAGAGGACGCGCAACTCGTTGACGGAAGCATCTTACATCATCTAGATGCCGGAGAGTCATACACTTACTTGGGTGTCGAGCAACGCTCCACCCAAGAAGTGGGTGTAGTGAAAAACGCTCTCCGCGGCAAGTATCAGCACCGACTCCGACAGATCTGGTCCTCAGAACTGTCGGGGAAGAACAAGGTGTCTGCTACCAACATGCTTGCCGTTCCGATCCTACTCTACTCCTTTGGAGTAGTGAAATGGACTCGAGAGGAGTTGCGTCAACTCGACGTAGGAACCCGCAAGAAGATGCATCTCAATAGAAGTTTGCATCCTAAATCGTCCGTTCCACGGATATACCTCCCACGACATCGGGGAGGCCGTGGACTCTTGAGTTTGGAGAGTCTCCATAATAGGATGGTTCTGGATGGAGCCTGTAAGGTCATCAGGAGTTCGGATCCGCTCCTCTGCATGGTCCGAGACCATGAAAGTGCAGGAATAGGAGCCTTTTTGTTTAAGGCAGCACAAAGAGCAGCCGATGAACTTGGTCTCTTCTTCGACGTCGAGCGGGTAAATCCCGACTCTGTCACCGAGTTGGAACCTGTTCGACGAAAAGCCCAAATTAAAGCTGCAGAACACAACATCTTTCTGCAGCTTCACACGGATAAGCCAATGCATGGAGTTTTCTATAAAAATATAGAGAACCTTGGCTTATCCGAAAGGCTGACCTTTGCCTTCTTAAGGTCAGCCGGGCTGAAGTCTGAGACCGAGGGATTCATAATGGCTTGCCAGGATGGTGTATTTAATACCCTCGTCTATCGTAGTCGTGTCATGGGTATAGAGGTCCCTGATGTCAGCTGCAGGGCCTGCCGCAGGGCGCCAGAGACTTTAATGCACCTGTTGTCGGCTTGTCCGACATATGCAGTCTCGGCCTATATCCAGAGGCACGACGGAGCATTACGAGTGCTTTATTATCACCTAAGGCACTCGTATGGAATAGACGAGACACCAGTGCTGCCTTACGCTCCGGGGGATATTGAGTCCGTTGTGGGAAATGAGAAGTGTCTAATTTATTGGAACTACTCTTTTCCCACCGTCAGGCAAATACAAGCCAACAAGCCTGACGTAGTACTCCTCGACCATCAACTCAAGACAATGTTTGTCGTGGAGTTCTCGGCTCCCGCGGAGAACAACATTGTCTTGAAGGAGGAGGAAAAACGGAAAAAATATCGAGATCTGCTCTTCGAACTCCGCAGACTGTATCCAGACCATACTGTTAAGATAGTGGTACTGATTATAGGAGCCCTCGGTGGAACGAGACACACACTGCTTTCAGAACTTAAGATCATACCGGCATGCCGAAATTCGGCAGAGGTCTTAGCCGGCAGAATGCAGAAGGCCGTCATCCTCGGTTCATTACGTCTGCTCAGGGCACACGATTCCCGGACCCAGTAGTCACTTACCCCACGGGTGTGGGGAGTGGCTGCCGGTACTACCAGCACCCCTCTGTGAGGGTCGGAGCCACAGAGAAGGGTGACTGGTTTTTAACAAACAAAAAAATAATAATAATAATAATAATAAATATTGATAAAGCAGGAGGGGCTAACCCTCATCTTTCTAGCCTTTGGTGAGTAGCGCCACCACTTACTCCAGCTGGGGATGCAAAATCGAACCGGCAGCCCTAGCGCATCCGGGAGGGGAGAGCATCTTCCCCTCTGGTGTCGGTCGTGGGCTTGCTGGGCTAACCACCCACAAGCCCAAACCTCCGGTTCCTATTGGCCGAGGACAGGGCCCCCACGATCGACCCCGTTCGGATAGGGGTCAAGGGCAAGGTGGTGGGGCCCAACAAGATCGACAGCCCATTGTTGACAACCGCGATGAACAAGGACGCTTTGAGTGGACAGATGAACTGAGGGACGACCTTATGCAGTGCTACGAAAGCAGTGAGCCCGCGCGAAGGGGATACATGGGGCGAATGCACGTTCTGTGGTGTGCAAGGCACCCAGAACACAACGCCTTCACGCCACAAAACCTGCGTGATTATGTGTCCCACCTTCGTCGCAGGGGCTACGTGAGAACTGCTCCTCAGCCGATGAATGAGGTGGCCGAAGGTCCACCGAATGAACCGGTTGAGGTTGCAGTCCCAGTCGTTCCACCAGTACCAGAGGGCCTCAGTACCAGAAGGGGGTTGCACAACATAAAACCCCCCGGGCCACAAGATCTGGCCAGAGTGGATGCGGAACTTCGTGCAGCGCTACCAGAAGAGGCTGACATCTGGCACATAAATTGTGCCGTGTATGCTGCCGCTCAACGCTTGTCTCAGGTGGAGATGCGGAACAGTGCTTCTCCACAAGAGAGAGCGAGACGGCGCATACACAAGATGGAAGCCAAGATCCGGTCGGCGAGGCAACACGCATCCCGTATCCAATGTGTGATGGACTATATGGCGGCCAATAGGCCTTTCACGCCTAAAGTGCGGCGAGTAGCTGCTAACTTAAGACGCGTCCATCACACACTCAATGGGGCAGTGCTACAAACCACCAAACAGCACTGCCTCGACAGGATACGGATGCTAGTGTCTTGTAAGAAGTCACTAGTGAGGCGGGCGAGGGGGCTAGCGGAAAATCAACTTTTCCGCAAAAAGCCCTCGCGCCTTTTCGAACCGCCTCAGCGTGTTGCTGAAAATCCGCCGACTGCAGATCAGGTGGAAAACTTCTGGAAAACGTTGTACGAACAGAAGCTTCCACTCAACAGAGACTCTCCAGCCCTGGCACACTTTGAAACCTTTTGTCAAAGGTTTCAGCAACCACAACAGGTGTGCCAACCGATAACCCCAGAAGAGGTTCGAAGAGCTCTTGAGGGCTCTAAGAACTTTGCTGCTCCAGGTCCCGACGGGATCAATAACTTTTGGTGGAAAAAATTATCCAGTACCCACCACCATTTAGCCAGAATTTTAAATTCATGGCTAAATGGGGAGCAGCAAATTCCTTCTTGGGTTGTCGAGGGGCGGACAGTGCTGATCCTGAAGAACGGAGATTTGTCTAACCCAAAGAACTACCGGCCGATAACCTGTTTAAACGCATGTTACAAGGTGTTTACGCGCATCTTGTACATGCGAGTGCTCCACGCAGTTGAACCGGTTTCCGAGCGGATATATGAGCAACGAGCGTCAAAGAGAGGTGTCGCTGGCTGTAAGGAGAACCTGCTGATTAACAGGTGTGTCACGCAGGACTCCATGCAGTATAAGCGTAACCTCTCCATGGCCTGGATCGACTACCGCAAGGCATTTGACATGACATCGCACGAGCTTATTGTACACTTGCTCCGATGTCTTGCGGTACCTGGTCCCGTAGTGAGATGCATCGAAGAACTGATGCCGCTCTGGAGGACTCGCTTTACCATTACATCGGGTAATGATAGAGTCCAGACGGAGTCGGTAACATTCAGAAGGGGAGTATTTCAGGGAGACTCCCCCAGCCCCCTTCTATTTTGCATCTCATTACTGCCATTATCCGTTTCGCTCCAGAAAACCCGTGGATACAACTGCGGTACCCCTGGCGATAGGAGGCATAAGGTCACCCATCTGTTTTATATGGATGACCTTAAACTTTATGCCTCCGGAGAGAGGGACCTACACCAGTCCCTCAGGGTGGTACAGGAGTACACGCAGGCTGTCGGCATGGAGTTCGGATTAGACAAATGTGCACTGGTCCATCTCAAGAGAGGACGATGCGGGAACTACGGAGAGGACGCGCAGCTCGTGGACGGAAGCATCTTACATCATCTAGATGCCGGAGAGTCGTACACTTACTTGGGTGTCGAGCAACGCTCCACCCAAGAAGTGAGTGTAGTGAAAAATGCTCTCCGCGGCAAGTATCAGCACCGACTCCGACAGATCTGGTCTTCAGAACTGTCGGGGAAGAACAAGGTGTCTGCTACCAACATGCTTGCCGTTCCGATCCTTCTCTACTCCTTTGGAGTAGTGAAATGGACTCAAGAAGAGTTGCGTCAACTCGACGTAGGAACCCGCAAGAAGATGCATCTCAATAGGAGTTTGCATCCTAAATCGTCTGTTCCACGGCTATACCTCCCACGACATCGAGGAGGCCGTGGACTCTTGAGTTTGGAGAGTCTCCATAATAGGATGGTTCTGGATGGAGCCTGTAAGGTCATCAGGAGTTCGGATCCCCTCCTCTGCATGGTCCGAGACCATGAAAATGCAGGGGTAGGAGCCTTTCTGTTTAAGGCAGCACAGAGAGCAGCCGATGAACTTGGTCTCTCCTTCGACGTCGAGCGGGTAAATCGCGACTCTGTCACCGAGTTGGAACCTGCTCGGCGAAAAGCCCAAATTAAAGCTGCAGAACACAACAACTTTCTGCAGCTTCACACGGATAAGCCAATGCATGGAGTTTTCTATAAAAATATAGAAAACCTTGGCTTATCCGAAAGGCTGACCTTTGCCTTCTTAAGGTCAGCCGGGCTGAAGTCTGAGACCGAGGGATTCATAATGGCTTGCCAGGATGGTGTATTTAACACCCTCGTCTATCGTAGCCGTGTCATGGGTATAGAGGTCCCTGATGTCAGCTGCAGGGCCTGCCGCAGGGCGCCAGAGACTCTTATGCACTTGCTGTCGGCTTGCCCGACATATGCAGTCTCGGCCTATATCCAAAGGCACGACGGAGCATTACGAGTGCTTTACTACCATTTAAGGCACTCGTATGGGATAGACGAAACACCAGTGCTGCCTTACGCTACGGGGGATATTGAGTCCGTTGTGGGAAATGAGGAGTGTCTAATTTATTGGAACTACTCTTTTCCCACCGTCAGGCAAATACAAGCCAACAAGCCTGACGTAGTACTCCTCGACCATCAACTCAAGACAATGTTCGTCGTGGAGTTCTCGGCTCCCGCGGAGAACAACATTGTCTTGAAGGAGGAGGAAAAACGGACAAAATATCGAGATCTGCTCTTCGAACTCCGCAGACTGTATCCAGACCATACTGTTAAGATAGTGGTACTGATTATAGGAGCCCTCGGTGGAACGAGACACACACTGCTTTCGGAACTTAAGATCATACCGGCATGCCGAAACTCGGCAGAGGTCTTAGCCGGCAGAATGCAGAAGGCCGTCATTCTCGGTTCATTACTTCTGCTCAGGGCACACGATTCACGGACCCAGTAGTCACTCACCCCACGGGCGTGGGGAGTGGCTACCGGTACTACCAGCTCCCCTCTGTGAGGGTCGGAGCCACAGAGAAGGGTGACTGGTTTTTAGCTAGCTAAAAAAAAAAAAAAAAAAAATAATAAATTGCCTTTATTTCAGTATTATACATTAATAAAATACATAGGGCGAAGTCTAGCCGAAGCTACTCTACACATATCACAAAATTATATGCATGGTGACATGATATGCTAGATATTTACCAAAGTTGATCGAATTAACGATGTGTAATGAAAGACGTCCTTCGTCTATACATGATTGATTAGTTGAGAGGCAAGATCAGTTGGATCCTACCTTTCAGTTTTGAATCACGGTTGTGGCACTGAAATTGCCGTCGAAGAAGAAGTTAATCCCATCAGTGCTTTCGGATATTGAATGTGAATCCGCAAATCTCTTCTAGGATACAGAGGGTCGCATTACTTGTAGTATTAAATTTTAATTTATTTTTTATTAAATCTAAGCTCATCGGAAAATACCTAAACACTTCACGTGATAGACAAATGTAAGTAAAAACATAGTTGAAAGGTAATATAAGAAATTTTGCAAGTATTGGAATTAACCTTCAACACTCAAGGGGAGAGAATTCAAAATGGCTGTCCCAATATGGCGGCCTAATCAACCTCTTTCGGAACTTCCAAATTTGGATAAGCGGTCATTATTTGAATAATTTGGTTTTGTATATAATAATTGGATAGGGAGTATTATTCATAATTTTTAGTAAGCTTAACGAAACCGTGGTCAAACACCGGCATTTTGCTACAGTTTTGTTATAATTAGCAATTTACCTATAATTAACAATTTTTTATACACGATGTTAGCTTCATAAAATTAAAGTTCGAGTTCCGCCATATCCATAATTAGAGAGAGAATTACAAATGCCATTAAATATTAATTAATTATTATTTTTAATTTGCAGATCTGTAGCTTTCTGACTAAAATTCTATAAATTCCCCCCCAAAAAAAAAAAGTTGTGCTCATGTCATCTTGGGAAATGGTCGGCAAAATACGGTTTTTGACTTTTTTTTATAAAATCTTCAATTTTACAAGAAAAAGGTTCAAATAAAAGTTGTTAAGCAAAATAATTTTCTTAATTTATTGATATTGCTATTTTTTTATTGGACCAGCCCTGGCGGCACAGTCAATGTCGTCATTCATTAGAAAAATCCTAAGGTGAAGTCAACTGTAAAAAATTTCAATCGGCCTTCGGCCTCGAAACAAGGCATAATAGTTCTGCAGGAGTGAAATATTTATGCATATGTATGGTTATAAGAAGAGTAAAAGCGGTAAACTGAGGTTCTACTGATATAATAACATTATATCTAAACAGCGAGTCAGGCAATTGATCTTGCAGTACTTTATCCAATCAGTGCAGTAATGCTGCTAAGCAGCACACTGGAGTTGAAATATGTTGGAACCAACATTATGCGGATGTACAGTGGACCGAGAATTAAAAAAAAAACTGCCAAAATTCTAATTTTTCAAATTCAGTAAATAGCTTTCATATCTTATAGGCACATTAAGGAATATGTAAAGCAAACTTTCCTAGAGTATGAACCCTTGTGGTTTAAAAATCTAGACTGCTTAAACATAAGTGTTTGTGAAAGTTAGCTTGTACCAGTTTGTTGACAAAGTTCAAGTGGTGAGTGTGCTTTCATTAACTGTGGTCTTGACTTCAAATTGTTACCAGAGGATCTTTAGAGTAATTACTTACTTTCAGTGTAATGCAAGACTACAGACTACCATTTTATTTTAAAGCCGCTAAATATCTTTTTTTGCTTGAAGGGTTTCTTTACTCAATTTTTTAACTTTCGTGAGACCAAATTAAAAGTCCCCACAAAACCGAATTGAGTTTTTAACCTAAAATGAAGAATAAACACTCATGATTCACGCAGTGTAAGCCGTTATTTTTCCATTTGAAAATATTACCAAATATTTGTACCGACAACGCCGCCTTATGCGAGAACTTTTAATACAGTCTATTTAACGCACCCATATGGTGATTATCGCCACCACTGTCAACTACCCTAATTAAAAAATATTATAGATTTGTATATATATCTGGATGATACTACAAAGAAAAATTTCAAAACATTGTTTGTAACATGGCAGACAAATTTTCCGATTTCTCTCAAAATCTATGTCAGGGGAATCTTCGAGTCTCTTACTAAGAATTTATGAAAATGTGTGAATGAGTGAATTTAAATAAATGATTTATGTATTTTTAATATATATTTTCTCCTTTAAAATGCTAAGAATCCCATCATGTAATTCAATACTTCGTCAGTATTAGCTAGAAGAGTAGTTGTTTTGATTTGTTCTCTAATAATGAGTGTTTTAAAGTATTTACACTAACTAGTATATTAGCATGCCCAGATTAGGACAACAATATACAGAAAATTGGTATTTTCATAATAAATAAAAAAGTGCGTAAGTTGTGATTTGCATAGTACCTAAATGATATTCTCTAATCATAATGAAAGCAACTAAATAAAAAATAATTAATTGTAAAAATAAATCAAGAATAGGCTTGTAAATAATGAATAAATGTTTCTATACTCTGCTGATGAGAACTAACGAGTTCGAAAAAACTTGTACAACTTTTCTAGAGTTGAAATAGAATGTAAGGTTCCATAAATAATTGTTGTGAATGACTGAATTTCAATAAATGATTTTAAGTATTTTCAATATATTTTCTTGCCTTAAAATGACATGAATCCTATCATGTAATTCAATACTTCGTCAGTATGAGCTAGAAGAGTAGTTATTTTGGTTGGTTTTCCAATAATGAGTGTTTTAAAGTGTTTTCCTAAGTAGTATATTAGCGTGACCTGATTAAGGTACCAATATACAGAAAGTAAATAATTTCATATTGAATAAAAATGTGTGAATGAGTGAATTTAAATAAATGATTTTAGTATTTTTAATATATATTTTCTCCTTTAAAATGCTAAGAATCCTATCATGTAATTCAATACTTCGTCAGTATTAGCTAGAAGAGTAGTTGTTTTGATTGGTTCTCTAATAATGAGTGTTTTAAAGTATTTACCTAACTAGTATATTAGCGTGCCCAGATTAGGGCAACAATATACAGAAAGTAGGTATTTTCATAATAAATAAAAAAGTGCGTAAGTTGTGATTTACATAATACCTAAATAATATTCTCTAATTATAATGAAAACAACTGAATAAAAAATAATTAATTGTAAGAATTTATGATTATTTAAAAAAAATTCAAGATCGTATAAAATAACTTTTTTTACTGTGCTTCGATTTCGATCTGGGTGTATTTAGGGTTGCCGAATAAGAATGTAATGTCAATTTTTACATGTATAAGATGGTGGTAGATAAATTTTGTATTTAGTTTATCGCTTTGTTTATTAAAAAGTTGTCTTGTGTATAGATGGGGGAAAGGAGTGAAATATAGTGATGATTAGAAAACTCTGAATGAACAAAAATTTACAATGTTATGTTATTATATTTTTACCAAAAGCGCGTTTTCAGATAGTTTCTTTCTTTAGAATGCATGCTAGAAAAGGACTTTTTGACATTTTGTCAGAAGAACCTTGCAAATTTTGTTCTAAAAAGATACATACATCATTTGACGGCTTATTTTTTAATTATTATGGGAAGGCAGGAGACAAACATGAAACGATTTGAACCAAAAAACTTGCAAGTTGTTTCTTGTTGGTCCTGCAGCAAGATTTTTTCAAGATCCGACAGATGCAAAGATTCCTCCTAAAGTATGCAAATTGGCTTGCCAAAGATTTCAGTTTGGAAATCAGAGTTTCTGTCAATCAAGATCTACTAAATAGGCTCTTGACTTTTTCATATACGTTAGTAGATAAGCAAAGAGAGTTCTGGAGCGGAAGTGACTTGGATGGCATGTGTCCATCGAGATCTGACCATGAGCTGTTGGTCATTGTCGTCGGAGCTGAAGAGTGCTGCATTACGCGGTATGGGGGTGTGTGTGAAGTCTGTACCTAATGCCCTTCTGGCTAAGAAATTGGTCATTGTCGTCGGAGCTGAAGAGTTCTTGTGGTGAAGAGTGAAGAGTGCTGTATTACGTGGTATGGGGGTGTGTGAAGTCTGTACCTAATGCCCTTCTGGCTAAGAAATATTTCAGCATGACTGTGCAGAGATTTTAAATTTAGGTAAATTGAATATAAACGACGACGACGACGGTTGCTGGCCCCGAGACATAGGAGTGAGAGGAAGTGATAAGAAAACGGATATGTGATAAGAGAGAGTGTAACATTTGTATAGAAATGCAAATTAAATGAAATTTTTATCATAACCGCCGGTTAGGGTGGGCAATATATTTATTTATTATTATTATATTATGGTGATGTTTGAATGTGAACATAGGCGTACATAAATTAAAAAAAAAAAACTGTTGAATTTAATCAAATTCAGATATAAATTAAACAAAAATTGTATTGCTATTTCATTTATTACACAAAAAAAAAACATTATAATATTATTCATTCACACTGCTGCGGAGAGACATGACATTTTTCCTAATAATTTTAATTATACACTTTACAATTAGGAGAGAAGAACAAACTGTAATGTAATACAGCAAACCAGACACCGCTTCCACTCCAATATCATAATTTTGTTTTTCAGAATTTGCATTGCTGATGATGGTAGGTGCAGTACAGGGGGTGGCAGCACATAATTTTTCCCAATAGGTATCACCCATTGTATTATCTTGAAATCGTATTCTTAATTTGTACTGAATTGTATTGTTTGGAATGTTCGCTGTAAAAGTAGGTGCATTATTAACTGCATATGGAGTCATCAACATCCAGTTCGATGGCCAGCTATCGTTTTCCCCCCCATTTCCATCGAAACATACAAAGACTTCTCGACTACCATAAGGTTGATGTATGTACAGGATATTTTGCAGTACCGCATGTAAAATTATGAAATGCGAACTTAACATCACCATTGTTCTCAGTAAACAAACTATAATTTTTTTAGTAAATCCATATATAGGTGGGTAAAAATAATGTGATATAAATCATATCCTGTCTCGTATTATATGGGCGTTGGGGAAATGCGACGACTCTGGCGGCCTCTCTCTGATGATGATGATGATGATGTATTAAAACGTGTTAAATTATTAAATACTTTTCGATCCCATATTAATTCCTCATCTTTCATATCTAATTTGTTGAAACTGGAGAACATACACTGCTTATGCTCATAAAATTTTATATGCTCTTTTAACTTTTCCAACTGTTTGCAGTGTCTTTCTAACCTCACTATTAACTCTGACATGCTGCTATAAGATTCGCTAGGATACTAAATTATTTTTACAAGTATTTAGTTTACTTTCCGTCCGTCTCAGTTCCTGCATACAGGAAGAATACTGCCATTGCAAATTTAACAAACTCCTATCAGTAGTGTTAGAGATTGTAGGTGGGGGTAATGTGCTGCTGAGGGAAATAAAACTTTCGGCTTTAGGCAATCGTTTGACCTCCATATATTTGGCTATGTATTTATCTCTTTCAAATTCTAATCCCTCGGTGTTAGCTACACACGCAGTGAGATCAGATCTTAGCTCTAACATTTCATTCGTTGTATTAGTGAGTAAAATTCTTAAGTTTTCAGCGCTTTCACAACTACTATCCAAATTCAATTTTAATTTATTTTCACATGATATTAAATCATTCATAAATCTAGCATTGGCATCCAATAATCTTATTTCCAGATCTCTGTATAGTTTTCGGTATAGCTGTAATTCATCATACATATCATTTGCATGAGTCTGATGATATGGGTGTGATAAATTTAATAAGCCTCTTGCCGGTAGGGGTTGAATTGTAGTAGTAGCTGATACATTTCTTGCTGGTGGGGCTTGATTTGGAGTAGTAGCAGCCGAAATAATAGATAAATTAGTCTGTTGATTGTAGTTGGACAACCTTCGTAAAACATTTACACTAGGATATTTTCTATGTAGATTGCTGTATTGTACATGTATCGATGTGTTATCAACATGATGACTAATATTTACAGAGCCATTATTAGTGTGTACAGAAGACTCGAAATAATCACCACGACACAACAGCGGTGCAACAAAAATGAATATGTATGCACGTGACGACATCTTACTATTTACTAATTCACATTGATTTGCATGTTTACTTTTAACATCTAAAAAGGGTGGTGGGGGGAAGAAAAAAAATGTATTTATAATATTTTTTTTATTTTGGTAAAGAAGAATGCAACCAATTATAAAGTTTAGTACAATTTCTTAAACTACACATTGATTTATTATTTAAATGATTAGGACAATAAGGTATATCTCTAATAAATTTTGGTACACCAGTCATATTCTCTATGTTGATAATGCTAGGAATGGTTGATGAAGTTTCTTCCAGTTCACACAGCTTATTTTCGAGAAACTGTTGCTTTTGATGCCCTTTAACATACACCATATCAATATTACTATTCAATAAGTGCTTCTGTAATATGTCATCCAACATGGAATAGTCTATGTAACCACTATCATATTTCAAACCATGATGAAAACGCTCTAAATATTTTATCTGTTTTCGTAGTTTATGGTCTAACTTGTTGGCTGGAAATGGAGCTTTCAACAGATAATGAGCTGTTTGTCGCTCACTAATAAATGTTATTTCTTTCGGATAAAAATCAGGTAAACTGAATCCCTGAATATCAACAATCATTATCTTCATGGTGGTGTGTGGTGTAGACTGAGAAAACTTCTTAGTGAATATATCTTATATAGCACTCCTTACGATTCCACTAAGCGGTAAATATTCCATAACTCGATCGTGGATAATTATACAATATGCTCTAGTATCATTTGGAAACGCTACCCTGCTTTCGATTTCTAATTTGACATCGACAGTGGCTGACTTTATCGAATCGTTTCTTTTGGAACAGTCAATGACAAATAAGGCGCGTGTTTTGAACGCTACAAAATCTAATATGGGCTTTATGGGTGTGTTGTTTGAAGCAAATATTTTGGAAAATTGAGTGTACATGTGATAAGCATCGGAATAGTTTCGTGAAGTAAAATTTAATTTCAAATCTTCATACGGATAATATTCCGAGTTTATAGTCAGTTTTATATTAGACACATTAATATTATCAAAGTGTGTAATATCTACTTTCTTCTGATCTTTTCGTTTTGTTTGAAATGCCACGATAACATATCTAGGACTTTCTACGTTAGTACAAGTTTTAACTGACCAAATTTCTTTCACAGCTCCAGCCGTTAAAGAAGGCAATTCATGAATCTCCCACGTTCTATAGGGAATGAAAATCGGTTTATCTCTGTTTATGTTATCTAGCAATTCCAATTTTTTTTCATCATTTAAAAATACATGTTTAACTTTAAGTTGAATATCGGTTATAGTTAATTCAGCTACAGCATTGTCTGCCGCTACTTTATAACAGTTAGCGTCAGTTCGAGCTCTAACCAATCTTATAATCTGTCTTCCAAACATGAATCTCTTATAATCTTGAAATATCCCGAGCAAATGACTTAATGGAATTCTCAGGAAAAATGTTCCATTTACTGGATCATAAGTTACCAGCTGGCCCTCAGGAAAATTCCAGCCTGCTGGGCTAAGCGTGTTATCATCTTTATCATAGCACAGATAGCCTCTCACCAGACTCACAGTACCTGCGTCTCTCACTTTATCCACTTCTTTACCATTCAACTCATAACTAATGGAATCAAACATGTATGCCCCGGCATTATTAGTAAATTCAATAGTTCCATCACCGCTAGTTTTCTTCAACGTTCCTTCAATCAATAAAGCTGCATCATGCATTAATAATAAAGCATCTTGCTGATGAATTACAATTTCAATTTCATCATTATTTCTGAACGACTTAACGAACGGGTGATACGTTCGAGTTTCCTCTCTGTTGAAGGAATTATCAAAGTGTGGATCTTGGAATAACTGTAGTTCTTCCAACATGGTAACCCAGAGATTTTAAATACAAGATATTTGCTGACGTTAAAGATGATGCCACCTTCTTACCTGAACACTTGACTGGTAATGAATGATGTTGATTTGAAAAATTCTTATTTAAATACTTTAATGGTTTAATTATTAACCCCATAATTTTTTCAATTCCAACCTTATAATAATTTCCTCACCTCTAAAATTAATAGGTTTAGAGTTTTGATCCAGTATCTCCAAGGTGATATTAGTTATTTCCCGTTTGTTATTTACTGGAAGGAATATTAGATTTTTTGGTTCTATGTCTATGGCATACCCCGGATTTACAGATGGGGCGAATTCAAAAATGGTATGTGATGGTTTGTTATTGTAGAATGCTCCTGTGGTAATATTACAGTCTACGTGGATCGTTATAACCTTCACTATCTCTACAGGCAAATCAGATTGATGTAAAATATTGGGTTTTAACTCGCGAGCTGAATAGCCCAGTAAACTGGCTAGACTATCGCTAGGTATAAAATTTATCTCGTGCTTGCTCCTAATTTCACACTTGAGTGTATTATTGTTGGGTTTCAACGAGAAGTATTCAACACCTTTCACCGGTGACGTTATTTGACTCTGTAGATATGCTTCAATATCACTTATTTCATAAGATCCAGTCGGAATCGAAATTACTTTTTCTTTACTTTTATCACCTAGCTCCCAATAGTAAAGCTTGTTATTTACACCTTCTTCGATATTAGGAATGCTATTATAGGTATGAAAACCAATTAGAGCTAATGCGTAATCGTACTGAGGATCCAATTCAATTGGATTATAAAAGTCTATGGAAAGAGTGGCACCTCGACCTCTTATCGTGAATATCTGAGACATACTGAATGAAACTTATGGGATATTACCGTTTTTATAAAGAAACTCTAAGCATAAATGTCCGCAATTGATTGTATTGAATTTTTGGTAACTATCATAATTAAATCGTATTTTACATTTATCACCAAAGTAACGTATTAATTCTACTGGTGGTTTAAGCGCGCCAAAACTATCAAAATAAATAACATTGTCAGCACACTTTTTATATGCTACCCAATGCGTGCCAGGCCCTTCTTGCGTGTCGAGATTAATAATTGCGCTTTCATATGTTCTAGGAGCGTGAGGTAACGAGTCACGCATAAAGACACCTCTGAAGTGTGGAATTTTCAATTTTTTAACATACTTCATCAAATCTACATCAAGAAGGGCTCTATTGGGTAGCTTCACTGGGAGTTTTTTTGCTGCTTTTTCAGGTACAGCCCATAGCCCTTCTTATGAGGTTTCAAATACATCCCCTTTCCTAAAGCTATAGCCTCCATAGTTTTATTATGCCGCTCAGCCTCTTCCAATTTTTTCTTTGCAGCTTTGGCGTCGATGACAGCTTTTGCCACACCTGCAGCCCCTCCTGATAGAGCTCCTAGAGCACTCAGACCGGCAAAAATAGGGATTAGCGGTAAGAATCCACCGGTCTTGGGTAATGGTAGTATGCGTGGTGCTTTTATCTTTTTTCGACCACCTGCAGCGTTCATAGCTGATTTCGCTAGCTTCAAGGCCATACTAGCATTTTTTCTTAGATTATTATTATTAGGTTTTTTAAACAATCTCTTAACAACATCGATAGTTTTGCGAAAACCGACTTTTTGCCTGCGAACCCCCATTCCCATCTTCCGTTTAACCTTCATAGCGTTAACAACAGCCCAAGCGGCCGACTTCTCTTTCAAATTAGCGTCCTTAGACTTGACTCGTTCCCAGGCACGCTGCTCAAGATCGTAATCAGCCTTATGTCTATCTTCTAAATTTGAGCTTTTACTATAGGCTATATCGTGTTCGCGACAGCTTCGGTCGAGATCGTTAATGCCTGGATCACCTCGCTTTAACCGTTTTTCCAACTTGGTGCCTGGACCGCAGTACTGATATCCTGGTAAATGCGCTTCAAATGGTAACTTATTTATCAGAGAGTTTACTACTCCACTACCCTCCTTCAACATCAACATCTAAACTGATAATGAGTAATAATGTAAAGGTGTAGTGTATATATATATATATATATAGTAGGTATGGGGACGGTTGAGACCGGACTCCGCTGAGGACCGTGGGAACTTTTTGAGGACCGTGGGAACTTTTTGAGGACCGTGGGAACTTTTTGAGGACCGTGGGAACTTTTGAAGAAAGATCAAAGCATACCTACTTATATATATATATATAAGCTGCTGCACATCACTGAAAGTGTGAGTCTACGATGCGGCTTCTTAAACAGCGGTTGTCACTTCCAGTGGAGAACTTGGATATTTTCTCACAATGTCCAGCAACCGAAAAACATGGTCCATTATTTCCTAGCGCTTTAAGAGCGATTGTATGCGGGCCCAGTGGCGCTGGCAAAACGAATCTCCTACTAAGTTTATTGTTCGATCCTAATGGGCTGTGGTTTGAAAATGTATACGTCTATTCCAAATCTCTATATCAACCGAAATATAAATTGCTGGAAGATGCATTGAAAAAAGTGAAAGGTGTTGGTTATTTCCCGTATACAGATAGTGAAGGTATAATCGATCCTTCTAAGGCTAGAACCAATTCCATATTCATTTTCGATGATGTGGCTTGCGACAAACAAGATAAAATAAGAGCTTACTTCAGTATGGGTAGACATAGACTTGTGGACTGTTTCTATCTATGTCAGACCTATACACATATTGGCAAACATTTGGTACGAGATAATTGTAACTGTATTATTTTATTCAAGCAGGACCGTATGAATCTTAAACATGTTTATGATGATCACGTAACTCCAGACATGACTTTTGATAAATTTGAAAAACTATGCGCTGAATGTTGGAATGACAAATATGGTGTATTAGTAATAGTTAAAGATTTTGATTTGAACAACGGACGCTATCGAAAAGGATTCGATCAGTATATATGTATATGATACATCATACAGCTTTATTACTGTTCTACACGTTAACAGATACAGACCTGCGAAAAGCTGTCACAGACCTGTGAAAAAGTTGTAACAGACTTGTGAAAAGCTGTAACAGACCTGTGAAAAGCTGTCACAGACCTGTGAAAAAGTTGTAACAGACTTGTGAAAAGCTGTAACAGACCTGTGAAAAAGCTGTACAGAGACCTGTATAAAAAATGAAGTATAAAAAAATATCTCTAGAGAAATATAAAGTAGTAAAACCACACATACATGATTTAGAAAAGGAGAAGTTACTTAAAAAGAAAATTACTGAAGTGTCAAGGGCAATCAGAAAGAAATATTTGGCTTTAAAGCTCGGAAAGGCTGAAGAAGACGAATCTCTCAATCGTATATTCAAACCAATTGTAGAACCATTACATGATATTAAAATAAACACATCTAAAAGCGTAGCGGCGGTGGCGGCGACAGCAGCAACGGTAACACCCGCACCACTAACCGAACGACGGATACCATCACCACCATCAGTAAACTTTCTACCTGATGAGGAAATCGGTGAAGTCTTTCTCGAAGAAGAAGAAGAAGAAGTACCAGAACTGTCATTTGATGAAATTAAAGAACAATACGATAATCTAGTTAAACATAATAAACCTGTTATAGATGAATATCTGGAGCAATTTCCACCATTAGCGAGATATTACATTGAAGGATTTTTCACAGATAGTAATAGTTACGATACAACATCTGGTGCTCGTTTTGATTTTCTAGCAAACAAATTATTTATGGGTAATAAAGAACTGAAAATAGCTGATAATAACCTTGTGATCGACGATAGACCATACCCGGGTACTAAAGGGTTATATGAATTGATATTTATGAAAAACCCCAATGGGTTCAATGAAACTGATTTAAAAAATTACAAAGAAATTCTAGATTTAACCAGTGCTCACAAACGCGATTACAATCCGCAGGAGCAACGAAGGGGGCATAGGCACTATAAATATACGAGTGTAATAAAACCTCTATATGTAAAACCTCGATATGATCCAAGAATTAGGAGTAAGTCACAAAATGCTCCTTCGAAAAGCGGATCTGGCATGGCTGTGTACAATGAAAAACCAATAGAATACGTTTACTGGGATGACGTAAATGAACTTGTTGATAGACTAAAACTTTTAATAGCCTCAAAAAGCGCTGGAAACACAGATTCTCACGATAATGAGATCTTGAGTATATTATCGGAACTGAAGGAAATAGGTGTTATTGCTTAAATATTTACAACTTTGCTAAGTATCATCATTTACAATATGCCCGTAGACAAGTTCGGTAGGTCTAATATAGGCCAAGATAGTGTTCCAAGTAGTGGTTCCTATTTACTTTCACCTTATAGGCATGGCTTCATCTTCACCGAGGATGGAAATATAGATGTGGAAAACCTAAAACTTAGTAATGTTAAGTCACCTACTAATGATAATGATGTTTGTAATAAAAGATATGTAGATGGTAGCCTAAAATCTCTAGATAAGGAACTCCATACAATTATTGAAATGTCTTCAATAGATGCTATTCGAGAATTTGAATATAAATACAAGAGTTTCAACGAATCGCTTGAGATCATCAAGAAAGATGTTGGGAATTTAAGAAACGAGTTTTCAAATAAAATAAATATACTCAAAAATGATAGAACTATAATAATTACTGATTTGTCAAATGCAATTTCTAACTTAAAATCGGCTGTACAGGTAAATACATTAAACTTGGATAAGATATCAGATCTAGATCTATCTGCTAAAATAACATTGATGGAGAATTTTATAAAAAATATTGAAGGGGAGCTAAATCAATCTGCTAAAATAATATCGATGGAAAATTTTATAAAAAATATTGAAAGGGAGCTAAATGAATTTAGAGATACCGTCGTAAGACAAATGTCTGAAGTTTATTTAGATATGGCCAATCTTAAAAAGAAAAAGTTAGTTCACTGATAACACTGCTGCTGGTGAGTAGTCATGGAGCATACAAAAGAAAAAATTCAAGTGATAAACGAACTCCATAAACCAGCTAGAAAAAATTTCAAGCGTCGGCGTACTATCATAAAAGGTTTTGATGATCTTTGGCAAATGGACTTGGCTGTAATGGATCACGCACATGTTAATAGTAACTTTAGATATATATTAGTGATGATTGATTGTTTTTCGAAATTTGTTTGGACCAAACCTTTAAAAACTAAATCGGGAAAAGAGATAACGCAGGCTGTTGGTGAAATATTCAAAGATGGTAAACGAATACCTAAAAATTTACAATCAGATCAAGGTACTGAATTTTATAACACTGGTTTTAACAGCCTGATGAAAAAGTACAACGTTAACCATTATAGTACGTTCAGCATTAAAAAGGCTGCAATTGTGGAACGTGTTATAAGAACGTTAAAGGAAAAGTTATACAAATACTTTAGTTTGAACGGAACGTACAGATGGCTTGATATACTACCTCAAATAACTGATAATTACAATACGCAACGCCATCGAACTACGGGTATGAAACCATGTGAAATAAACAAGAAAAATGAAAAAATTATTTTAAATTCCTCTTATAACTTTATTAAGATGGCGACAGATCCGAGAAAATTTAAAGTTGGCAACCTTGTTCGTATTAGTAAGCATAAACATGTATTTGAAAAAGGATACACTCCCAATTGGACAACGGAATTATTTAAAATCGTTAAAGTACAGATTACCAATCCCATCACCTACCTTCTTCAGGATTTGCGTGGAAATCCCATCGCCGGTGGATTTTATGCCGAAGAACTTCAAAAAGCTAAATATTCGGATGTTTATTTAATAGAAAAAGTATTACGTAAGCGTAGCAATAAAATTTTTGTTAAATGGTTAGGTTTAGATAAATCTCACAATAGTTGGATAGACAACACAAATATACTCTGATGTGTTTCGATTTGCATGTATTTAAATGGGGAATTGTTTCAATTGACTAGAATTATGTGATTTAACATTGGTTCTTATGGAAAACACGCACAAATTCAGCTCGATAAGAGGCCTTTTGATTAACCGGAAGCATTGCTGGTGCAGCTAATTTATTTGAAATATATCAAGCCTGTTACTGTTAGTTAGTCGTGAAACATGGCATCAAACACACCTAGCCCCACGTTTTCTGAAGATTTCGATCATTGGCGGGAAGTTGATCGAATTACCGAAAAGTATAGAGTTGCAATCCAAAATGAAGAAAAGTACATTTATGAACGTGTATTCGCCATGAAAAACTCTTCATATAGAATAAAAGTTGGATTAAGTAGTGCACGAAACAATGTTCCAGCTGTAAAAATATTAATGGCCGCTAATGAGCAGATCAATAAAGCTCATAACATTTCCTTCGATGCTGAAGATTGGTATGATTTTATTACTTACCTTAAACAACTTTCCAATAATTACTTCGATGCTGATAGTGGATTTGGGGAGGATGAGGAGGCTGCTGCGGTGAAGCAGTTTTCAAATTACATTATCAACACATCATCATTTATGGGTGCTAAGATGTTGAAAGTGGCTAACGATTTTGTTACGTTTTATATATGTGAAAATACTGTGCGTGAATTTATTGACATTAGTAGGCTTATCAATTCAACTATACATGTATTAAATGGTTTAGATTTTGCTGGATTTTACAATAATTTTTTGAATGTCACCAATAATATACTATGTGAATCTAATTATGAACTGCCTTCAGATAATGTAATGTTATATTTATGTGATTTATTACCACATTCCATTCAAATGCATTGTATTCGTGAATGTTTACATTTTAATAGAGCTAAGGTTATGAATGATTTAGATAGAAAAATGTTTATATTAAATGCTTGAATAAATATTTTCAAATAAATACCATCTTATTATTTATCCCAATTCAGTAGTTATTTGACTGGTATATAAAATGGATGTGCAGTATGAGAAAAGATTAGAAACATTTGAAAATTGGTTATCAGAATTTCCAAAGTCTACTCTAGCTCTAGCTGGTTTCATTTATGTTGGTCAAGAAGACATAGTTAAATGTCCAATATGTGAAATTGAATTATGTAATTGGTGTGAGGGTGATGATCCCACAGTAGATCATTTGAGATGGAGCCCCGACTGTGCGTTTTTTGAAAATGGTGAGGATAATTCGTTATTTATTAAGAGAAGACGGACCCCGCTTTATTCAGATAAAATGACTTTGGAAAGCCGCTTAAAAACATTTGAGAACTGGCCCCCTCAGATAAGCCAAAAACCGAGAGAATTAGCTGAGGTAGGTTTCTACTATACCGGCACAGGTGATCAAGTCATATGTTTTCACTGTGGTGTGGGTTTAATGAATTGGAGTTCTGGAGATAATGTGTGGGAAGAGCATGCCCGCTTTAATTCTAAATGTGAATATAATCAGCTCAAGAATGAAAAAAATGTAACGTCATCACTAGCGATAAAAGAAATGCTAGTATCAGAAGAAGCACAGGATGTAAAAATTAATCAAGTTGAAACTTGTAATAAACTGTTATGTAAAATTTGTTTAGAAAATGAGCTCTCTGTTGTTTTTATGCCCTGTAAGCATACAGTATGTTGTAGTGATTGTTCAGTTAATTTTGATAAATGTATTATATGTAGACAAAAAATCACATCTTTTTTGAAAATATTTATATCATAAATAAAGTATGTATGATAATGAAGTGTTTTTTGATTTTTCCTAATTCCTAGAAATAAAAATCAGAGTTAAGTTTTATAAAATTTTATTTTAAACACATAAAAAGAGCTTAAAATGTACAGACAGTAATAAGTTTTATAAAATATTATTTTAAACACATAAAAAAGAGCTTATAATGTACAGACAGTAATAAGTTTTATAAAATATTATTTTAAATACAAAAGAGCTGCAATAGCTACTACAATAGTTTAATCTTAACAATAAGCACATTCTATTTTAGTTTGATTTTGACATAAAGCAGTATACGCTATTAAACTAAGTTTTTTTTTGGATTCATCTTTTTCACTTCATTGCTAAGAAGATGTGTAAAAAATGGTTCGCTGATAAAATTGGCATGGTGCGGCAGTAATTCCATGTTTACCCTTACGTTTCAACTAAAAACAATTTATTCTATCATAATTGAGTAGTGACCCCAAGGTAATGTATCTGTTGAATCCTGGATTAAATATCTTTTATCATCGGAGGGGTTCAAAGCAACTTTAGTTTGCTTAACCGAGTAGACTTTATGTAAATGTGATTGGATGGTTCTTTGGGTTCGGTACAGTTCGGTTTTAGTTTCCAAACAGTTCTTATAGTCATCGAATGAAATTTTATTTTTTACAATATTAGTCTTTACCCCTTTAGATTTTTTTATAACATTTTCCCCTTCAACTCTAAGCGCATACATCTTTGACCGTAAACCTACAAAATGGGTCATTATGCTACCATTTAACTCATCTTTCATGATCCCGGGAATTTTTTTATTAACTAAAGGGATATTGTATCGGTTGTTGGGTGGATAGTCACTAGTATCGAATTTAGCAATGTTTTCTTTTATAATTTTCTCATAAACATCTTCACATTTTATGTCATAAATAAGGCTATCCGTATCGGTGTACAGCAATTTACAGTCATCATTATTTTCAAATTTTTGCAACATAAAATTATAGTGAAAATCATATATACAAGTTTTCGATATATCTAAAATACATAATCCGATGTATAAAGGCTTGTTGAAAAAAATTTCAGACTTATTTAATTCAATAGCCACTAAATTCTCGTCAAATATAGCACGGCTATGGAAATTGGGGCTAGCGATGTAATTTTTAGCACCATATCGACCCTCCCATTTCGACACCAATTTTACAAGCCGATGCTTACGAATATTTTCCATAGTCTTACCAAAAACTGCATTAATTAGTAACTTAAATAGATTCTTTTCAAATTCATTTTTCGAACTTGCGCGCAGTTTTGTATTTAACTCTATGTACGGTCTTAGCCATGGAGATTGTTTGAACTCTAATATACGGTGAATTTTTATAAGTTTAATCCCCAAGGATAAAGCTTGCTTTAAATTTCTATAGTGTATTACATATCGGGTTTTATGGTAGAGTGTCGTCATCAGTTTTGGTAATTTTGATCCCGGCGGCACTAGATGTTCCGGACAGAGAGGCATATCTTTATGTTTGTCGTGTAGATGTTCCGGGTACTCTAAATCAACTTCGAGAATATATCCGTTTTCTGAGTCGTCTGGTACATCTATCACATTAAAATTTTCAAAATTCTCCACCCACCGAAACCCTTTGTAGGGCAAAAAGGCTTCCATGGCCCATCCATACATGTTATTTATATCAAGATATAATAGATAAGAACTAGGTTTTGAACAATCATATTCTGACAAAAATTTATTGTTAGCCTTAGCATATCTATTACAGCACTGACTTACACCACCTCGAATACCACGTTCAATAAATAAAAGCATGTCGATGTCCTGTAAAAGTTCCAACTCTACTTTTGTAAACTTTAACATACAATCCCACGTATAGCCCGGTAGTGTATAGTAATGTGCCGGATCTAATTGATAAATATTTAAACATTTTTGTCTGAAATTTTCGAAAATATCTGCCAATAAAATTACATCAGTTTTTAGATATAAGTCTGAATATTCACCTAGTGTTTTAATATTAAATTTTTCCCAAACATTCCGAGCATGTTGGTAATCTTCATCGCTTATATTAGAGTCATTTAATTTATTGTAAAAATGTTCTTTTGCCGGCAACTCAGTTTCAGATAATTTTTTAAAAGAATCTATAAAATCATATGGGAAGACGCCCTTTCTCGTAAGCATATTAAACTTTTCACTATCTAAATCACTAAATTCTTTTTGCAAATTTGTTAATTCCCCTTTTGTTAAATATGATGATAGTTTATCCAGCGATGCGGCCATAAATCGGAAAGAATCGATAAACCGAAATTTTATTACCGAGCCTTCAACACTTCTTGTGAACGATATGTATTTTTCCTTATTGATTGGCAATAAAGTGATCTGACCGGTTTTTGCAAGATCTTTGATTAGAAAATGAGCGTCATATCCAGATAAATTATGAAAGACGACCGGTACTATAAATGATTTTTTAAAATTTAAGTTGCAGTTTTCATGCGCCGGTCCGCGGTATTTACCTGTGAAATGGTTGTGGTCACGTACTTTCTTATCTTCAGGTTTAAATATTGATTCGCAAATATGGCAGTGAGTTGATGCGGCGAACTCTTTTTGCTGATGTTCAGAAATGTCCATTGGTACAATAGTCTTTAATTTTGATTCGAGAAATTCACCGATATTCTCTAATTGTTTTGAAAACCACTCTATACAGTTAAAACCACGATTGCTGCAATAATACGATAAGCTATCATCATACGAACATTTAAAATATAATCCTGCGCTGAAAGCAGTATGTTTTTGGTATTTTAAAGTTTTAGTTTGACTAATTTCGGAAAATGGTTCTAGCATTGATTCGAAATCGCAGTACAATATGAACGGTACAGGCTCTTTATAATTATAATTTTTGAACTTTACAATTTTTTCCTTTGGAAATGATATTTTACATTTATTAACATTTTTACAGTCTACTGTGTGTAAATTTAATTTTGCTTCACTAGAAAAATAATTTAAACATATATCACAAATGTACAGTTTTCCATTACGTTTACTCATTTGACTAGACACAAGTCTGGAAAGGTCTTTTATCCAACAGAAATGATATTTTATTTCAAGATTGGAATCATCATCATCAGTACTTTTTTCACGCTCATCTGTATAGTTATTTTGAATCATTAATAAGTTTACATGTTTTTCTAATTTGGTTTTAGTTAAACGAGCTGGTACTGAATGAAAATTATTTCCAAACAATTTTAGCATATAAATATTAACAGAAATGTTATTTTGTTTTTCAAATTTTGTAATTTGTAGTAGTGACATTGGAAGTTTAATATTTTTTAAATTCAAAATTTCGGAGTAGTGGGGGTACGATGATATTCTATCGGAATTACTGTCAACGGGATACAAAGCCGAAATTATGGACCAGGCAAAGCATGCTTCATCATCATAATTTTTAACATTGACACATGCATGTTTTTTAGCTATTTGATTGGGAAGTCTAATGAAAGATGAGCCGTTACCCATTTCAACCTTATTAATATTTATTTCTAAACTTATTATTTTTTGTAGCACAAATCCCGACTCTTTTTCCTGGAATTCCTCTAATTTATTTAAAATTTTATCTATAATATATTCCTGAAACCACAACTTTAAATCAGTGCTGATATCAATTGAGGCATTTTTAGTGTTGAAATATTTAAATTCCATTTCTTCTGACTTAATATTATTATTTTTAATGAATTCCCCACAAAAACATGCATTCACTTTGATTGCCGGCTGTGATTTGAGAATATTATTTATTCGTGACTTGAATAGAAAGAAGGAATCATCAAGGAACTGTCTCATATCTTTATGTATTAAATTTATTATTAAACCTGAACGTATGCGACCTGAAAATACCGAATTTATATCCTCCCATTTAATTCTAGAACTTCTATTTACTCTACCACTCAAACCCCATCCAATGTTGCCTAAATTTTTTATTAAAATTTTAACTTTTTTTAAATGTCCAATATTTGTATGAATTTTTCTACGAATTCCAATAGAATTGCGATTTTTTAATGCTTGGTTAAGCAAACTTAAATGCCCTTTCACTAATTTTAACCATTTTTCCCGACCTATAACATTTTTACACTCACTCAAAATTTTTGTTACATTTTGAAACTTCTTCACAATTTCATCACTTAAATTACATATATCCATTATCAAATTTTATCTAATAATACAATACACTTCTTGCAAACTTCTATGCTCGAGAGTTTGAACTCTAATGCTGCAGTAAACTTAGGTTGAATATTTATAAATAATTGTTTTACTTTTTCAATGTTTTGTGTATAATCTAACCCCACAAATTGATGAATCAATCGTTTAAATAAATTTTCATTATATAACAAATAAATAGAAATATCTACTTTCGAGTATATTGTATTATTATTATAAAAAAATGCGTGATTTTCAACAAAAAAGCGAATTTTGAATTTCTTTCTACAAATAATGCACTTATACATACTAAATTATTGCAGCTCCTAAATTATTGCAGCTCTTTATGTGTATGGATCCGCCCACAGCCACTTTTAGAATTGTTGTGAATCAGCTAAAATTAAAAGAAAAATGGCATTTAATAAATATCTTCAAAATGCATAATAAATTACTTACATGCACTTTGAGTCCAACTTTCGGTTTCAATAAATTCGAATGTTGTTCCTAATGCAGGCTTATTAACATCTTTTTGACCTTTAAAGATCAGGCTGTATTTTCCTGCTGTGAAATTCTCCAAATTATCCTTCATATGGGGAACCACTCGTTTTGGTAAAAATGCTGTGCTGTCACCGAATTCTAATAGAACCGTTGTTCCAAATTTGGTTTTTATTAGCTTTGCTGAAATTATTGGAACAGGTGTATCTAGTGGGAGGTCCGTTAATTTGATGGTTGGCTTTGTATCTAAAAGTGATACGGCATTCAGTTTATTTAAGTCCATCTAAAAATATTTTTTTGTATTATATTGAGATAAATTGCAATAAAATAAATTAATAGAACTTACGTTAAATCAGTAATGCGCACAAACACTTGCTAACAAAATTATTTATAACTTGGAAAGTAAGTGATCTCAATCTCAGTTTATGCTTTTATACTCGTCGACATCTACATCAGTACTAAATGATATTTTCACATAACCAACTAATGGAATATATTTATCAACTTCCTTCCTTCAACTTGCTTTGTCATCACGTGCACTTTGTGGCTATGTAGGCAGGTTTATCATCTTTTCCTGTTTCCTATGAAATAACATATCAACGCTTTCTCGGTTTTATTTCCTTGCGATATAATTAATTAACGGCCACTTTTATTGAGATTGGAAGTATCGTACAATAAATGAAATAGAAATACAATTTTTGTTTAATTTATATCTGAATTTGATTAAAGTCGAAATAGCTCAGTGGGGAGAGCATTAGACTGAAGTTCTAGAGGTCCCGGGTTCAAATCCTGGTTTCGACAGTTTTTTTAATTTATGTAAAGTGTATAATTAAAATTATTGTGCTGCCACCCCCTGTACTGCACCTACCATCATCAGCAATGCAAATTCTGAAAAACAAAATTATGATATTGGAGTGGAAGCGGTGTCTGGTTTGCTGTATTACATTACAGTTTGTTCTTCTCTCCTAATTGTAAAGTGTATAATTAAAATTATTAGGAAAAATGTCATGTCTCTCCGCAGCAGTGTGAATGAATAATATTATAATGTTTTTTTTTTGTGTAATAAATGAAATAGCAATACAATTTTTGTTTAATTTATATCTGAATTTGATTAAATTCAACAGTTTTTTTTTTTTAATTTATGTACGCCTATGTTCACATTCAAACATCACCATAATATAATAATAATAAATAAATATATTGCCCACCCTAACCGGCGGTTATGATAAAAATTTCATTTAATTTGCATTTCTATACAAATGTTACACTCTCTCTTATCACATATCCGTTTTCTTATCACTTCCTCTCACTCCTATGTCTCGGGGCCAGCAACCGTCGTCGTCGTCGTTTATATTCAATTTACCTAAATTTAAAATCTCTGCACAGTCATGCTGAAATATTTCTTAGCCAGAAGGGCATTAGGTACAGACTTCACACACCCCCATACCACGTAATACAGCACTCTTCACTCTTCACCACAAGAACTCTTCAGCTCCGACGACAATGACCAATTTCTTAGCCAGAAGGGCATTAGGTACAGACTTCACACACACCCCCATACCGCGTAATGCAGCACTCTTCAGCTCCGACGACAATGACCAACAGCTCATGGTCAGATCTCGATGGACACATGCCATCCAAGTCACTTCCGCTCCAGAACTCTCTTTGCTTATCTACTTACGTTTATTACATATTTAAGAAAACTTCCCAAAAAAAAAAAACTGTCAAAAATTTCTCCACCTGTTTTAACACTTTTAAAAGAGCCCCCAGTCCTGGTTTCAAACGATATGCTCACTTATAATTCTGACCCTGAAACTGAAGATGAAAGCGATGACTATTCATGACACAAGCGACCGTGGTAAAGGAGGCTTTGAGTAGATATTGGAATATATTTTATACCTATATTCATGGCTACAAATAAATTGACGAATTACAATAAATTGCTTAGCTAAACTCATAATTTCAGTTTAAAAAACTTGTTTTATGATGTAACTCATAAAATTACAATCATTAGTCTTATTTTACTTAATAACTATTTAACTTTATGTGATTTACAACGTTTCGCGGTTGAGAAAACCATAAAAAATTGTACCCTTAAGAACTACCCCACAAATTTCATTTTGTAAAATTACTTCCCAAGTCATTGACGAGCCTGTTCTAAAACCATTCAGTACAAAAAATACATCGCTTTGGGTACCTACCCTTAAATTTAACCCCAGTAAGACACCCGTGAACCAGTAATTTTTAAATATTAATTTTATATTGTGATGGATCTTTTAAACACTTTTAGACTAAAGTTAGATTTTTGATAGCTTTTTTAAATTTTCGGACCATTGTGGGGTGGTGTAATAAAAATAACGTTCTAGTTTCTGTGATTTCTTGTTCAAATAACTTGCGTCACCCAAATTATTAAAACTACACTGAAAAAAGTGCACGTAAAAGTACAGCCTCATTATATCAGAATTCATGGAATTTTACTGTTAGAATCGTATAATAAGAAACCGCTACAGACAAATACATGTAAAAATACATGCCACATGGAAATATGGATATTTACACTTTATTCCTCTCCTAATGTGATTTTACGCCAACTGTCTGTTAAATTACAATGTAATTATCCACACCGAGTGCAAATTTACTAGCCCTCGTGTAAATTTACAGATCTTTTTATAATGTTACAACAAATATATGAATTCACATTACTAGTGTAAAAAATAAAATTACAAGAATATTGTAGCAGTGTAACCAATAGCATTGGTAAATTTCATCACGTGATGAAAACTACAAACTACAACTTGAAGTAAATCATAAAACTTGTCGACATTGCGCATTTTTCATTTCTGGCGGTTATAAATTCATTAAATTTCAAGTACATCATAAATCTACAAAACACAAGTAAGTATATTTTACTAGATGACGCAAAATATGGTATTAAAATGTAATAATGGTCACACTAATCACGGTATAAGCGTGAATACCACCAAAAATACCACCAAAATCCTCCTGGAATTATATTTAATGTGTACAGCCAGCTTACAAATTCATACGTAAAACATATTTTCGCTTTACACACCACATTGCTATTTCTCATTATGTAAACGCTATTTTTTGATTATATCTATATATGTTTATACTCCATAGCGCCTCCTGATGAAATTTTATTTTAAGTTATTTACTGCGACGTATGTTTAATTTAGTTTTGTTTTTTCTGTATTTATTTTTATACCATTGTGCATTAGCATGATCTTTTATTACTACGATGTATGTTTAGTTAAGTTTACTTAAGTTTAGTTTACTATTTTGTGTATTTATATTTTAGACCATAGTGCCTGGTAATGAGATTTTATTTTAAGTTATTTACTGTGATGTGTGTTTAGTTAAGTTTAGTTTAGTGTATTATTTTGTGTAGGTATACATGTTTAATACAGTAAAAACAATATTGTAATATGTTGCAACCCCTTAAAATTTAAGGTTATGTTGGTTACTAAAAAGTAGTAGTATTTGCACCTACTCGAGAAACCTACCAGAAGTTAGTTCTGGTGACATCTGGAATTATCTAGAGAATGGTGGCATCATCACAGAAAAATCGAGATCTGTCATTTTTAGGTATAAAAGACCGACCGCATTCTCAGCGAGAGTTCAGAAAGTTCAAAAAGTATAGAAAGTGAGGTTAAGACTTCAAGGATAAACAAAGTGATAAACATTGTAATTTTAGTCAGTAAAAGTGTATTTAAATTAATAATAGTATTGTGAAGTATCCAGTAAATATTTAATAAAGTGTGTTAGTGGACATCTCTTATTATAATTTTTGGAACCCACGGAATTTGCGAGGGTGGTTTCCTAAGGGTGGAAACACGTTACAAATTGGTGTCAGAAAGCGGAATTTTATGACAAGAGGAGCTCTGAAGTTGTGCTGGAGTGTTCGAGAAGTATTCTCGAGGGTTAGTGCTAACACGGAGGACTCATTTACTGAACATTGTTCGAGGGTTATTTTCGAACAGGAAAATAGTGTTAAGTGCATTTTTGAGACATTGTAGAACATTTTATTAGGACATTAGTGTGATAATTAAATCCTTTGAACTGAGAAGTGATAGAGACACTGAAAAAGACTCATTTAGTGCGTGAAAATTTCTAGAACTTTTCTATTTGGACATTAGTGGAGATTATTAAATTCTCTGAACTGGATAGTGACAAACGACTCTGGATAAGACTTTTTCGTGCTATTTCGAGATTTGTCTAGAAAGTTCCATTACCGATATTGACGTGACAGTTAAATTTATTTTATTTTAATTTCATCGTATGCCCGTAACAACAAGAAGTATGGCATCCGATAAACAGATACAGGACTTATTTGAACAATTCCAAAAAATGATGGCACAGCAGCGCCAGGAGGAGGAAAAACGGCGTCAAGAAGACAAAGAAGAACAGGAGAGAAAACGTCAAGAAGAAAAGGAAGAGCAAGAAAAGCGACGTCGGAAAGAAAAAGAGGATGAAGAAAGAAGACGCCAGGAATACAAAGTAGAACAGGAGAAAAGACGTCAAGAGGAAGAAAGAAGACGTCAAGAAGAAAGGGACGAATTAAAGAAAATTATGGAAGATCAAGAAATAAGACGTCAGAAAGAAAAAGAGGATGAAGAAACAAGACGTCGGAAAGAAAAAGAGGATGAAGAAACAAGACGTTGGAAAGAAAAAGAGGATGAAGAAACAAGACGTCAGAAAGAAAAAGAGGATGAAGAAAGAAGACGTCAAGAACAAGAAAGACAACGTCAAGAGGAAAAAGACGAACTCAGAAAAATAATGGAAGACTTGGAAGAAAGACGCCAGGAGGAATTAAGGAAAATCCTGAGCGATCAAATAAAAATACAACAGGACGCAATCATTTCTGTCAAGGAAGAAGTTAAAGAAGAGATAAACAAGGTCGAAGAAAAAGTAGATAAGGTTGAAGGAAAAGTAGATAAGGTAGAAGAAAAAGTAACTGAGTTTGAAGTAGAAATAGACCGGCTTAAACGACAGTTGAGAGATAGAGGAAGCCAGCAGGTGGTATCATCAGGTCAGCGACTAAAACCTCCTTCTTTTGACGGCCAAAGTTCCTGGACGACGTACAAGAGGCAGTTTGAGGCAGCGGCATGTGCGAACAACTGGGATAACGAGGAAAAGGCCATGGCATTAGTTCTGGCGTTAAGAGGCCAGGCCTCAGAATTACTTCAGACTATCCCGGTGGAGAAACAAAGGGACTTTAAAGTCTTGGAAGCTGCATTAGACTTGAGGTATGGCGATCAACACCTTGCCCAATTATACCAGACTCAGCTGAAATCCCGGATGCAAAAAGCTGGGGAAAGTTTACAAGAATTTGAAGCAGCGATAGAGAGACTGGTACACCTGGCGTATCCGAGTGCACCTAAAGAATTCCAGGAACAATTAGCCGTGGGGGCCTTTTTAGATGGTATAAGGGACGAAGAGGTCAGGCGAGTTTTGAGGCTGACGAGACACCAAAGTAGTAGCGAAGCTTTGGTGCGTGCACTCGAAGTAGAAGCCGCTTACAGGGATACTCCAAGGAGAGTGCGAGCTGTGACTCTTGAAGAATCGCAACCAGAAATGAACCAGAACCCCTTGCTGACTGAGATGCAGAAAATATTCACCAAATTATGCGATAAATTGGATGGCCTCGGAAAGCAGGAAAAACAACAAAATAAAGGAAAGCCGAGCGGAGGTATTAAATGTTTCAACTGCGGCAAGATGGGACATATGAAACGAGACTGTCGACAGCAGAACTCGGAGAGTCGAGTAAATGCTGTGAATGTTGAAGAGAAGCAGGAAAACTAAAGATAGCCAGCACCAAGGGGGCTGTGCTGGCTAGGGAATGCGGTGCCCCCAGAGAAATAAAGATTTCCCAGCTCCAAAGAATTCCAAGCAGTCTGTTGTTGCAAGGATATGTGAATGGAAGAAAATGCGTGTTTACTATTGACACCGGTGCTACGTCATCAATAGTGCGGCCAGGGTTTATATCAGGCTTGCAGATTGACAAGAAGCAAAATGGAGTAATCATTCGGACAGCCACGGGGGACAGGGCTGCGGTCCATGGAGAAATCAACTTGGAACTGCAGGTTGGACGGTTGAGGTTCAATTACAAGGTCATTGTGGCTGACATTATGGATGATTTCATTTTGGGTCTGGACATCATGGGAGAGCAGGGATTTATTGTTGACGTAGGGGAGCGAGTCTTAAAAATTGGAAATGAGGAATTTATTCTGGCAACCGCAGACGACCAATTCCATAAAGCGAGATTGTTAACAACACAGACGATCAAGATTCCTGCTCATTCAGAACAAATGATCGATGCTGCCTTAGAAGGAAATCCTGGAGGGTACTGTGTTGGCCTAGTTGAAGATGACGAATCGATTAAGTCCCTACCCAATATTATTGTGGCGAGAACTTTAACCTGGACTAAAGACAAAATCCCAATTAGAGTCGTTAATTTAAATTCCCACTCAGTGACAATTAAGGAAGGCAAACCGATTGGCTCCTATGAACCGGTCTCATGGGTAGCAAGGTGCGAGGAACAAACAGAGGGAAGTTCATCTACGAAAATAGACCAGGAAGTTTTGACCTTGCTGAGTACCCAGTTGGAGCATTTATCTGAGGATGAACGAAGGGAGGCAATCAAGTTCCTGAAAAAGGAAAGTTCAGTATTTGCCAAGAATACAGAGGCCCTTACAAAAACAGACATAGTCCAGCATCGGATAAATACTGGCGACTCACCCGCTATTCGACAACCACCTAGGAGGCTTCCATTAGCGAAACAAGAGGATGCCTCGGCAATGATAGACAAGATGCTACAAGATGGAGTCATTGAGGAGTCAACAAGTCCCTGGTCATCGCTAGTAGTTTTGGTTGCCAAGAAGGACGGAACATTAAGATTTTGTGTTGATTATCGAAAATTAAATGATGTCACGAAGAAAGACAGTTACCCATTACCACGAATTGACGACACGTTAAGCACGTTGGCAGGCTCACGATGGTTTTCTACGTTAGACCTTAGGAGTGGATACTGGCAAGTGGGGCTTCATCCGGATGATAAGGAAAAGACAGCGTTTTCAGCAGGCAGTGGTCTTTATTAATTTACCGTGATGCCTTTTGGACTTTGCAATGCGCCAGCTACCTTTGAAAGATTGATGGAATTCGTACTGCGAGGGCTAACCTGGAGGACGTGCCTGGTTTACCTTGACGACGTGCTTGTTATGGGACAGGACTTTACAGAACATTTGAAAAATCTTCAAGAAGTATTTGGGCGAGTCAGGAATGTCCATCTGAAGTTGAACCCGAAGAAGTGCCTGCTATTCCAGAAAGAAGTCAAATTTCTTGGTCACGTGGTGTCTTCGGATGGAATACAAACAGACCCCGACAAAATTTCTGCTGTACGAGATTGGCCTTTCTAACGTTCATGAAGTACGGAGCTTCCTTGGCCTCTGCACTTATTATAGGCGCTTTGTGGAAGGGTTTGCCGAAATTGCGAAGCCATTACACCGGCTGACAGAAGAGAAAGTACAGTACCAATGGACACCGGAATGTGAAACGGCATGCAGAAAATTGAAGGCAGCTCTATGTACTGGTCCTGTGTTAGCATACCCACAACGGGAAGGACTTTTTATTTTAGACACGGATGCCAGCAATTCTTCGGTCGGTTGTGTACTGTCCCAAATCCAGAATGGGCAGGAAAGAGTGATCGAGTACTTCAGCAAGGTGCTGTCCAAACCGGAAAGAAATTATTGTGTAACTCGGAAAGAGTTACTGGCCATCGTTAAATCAGTGGACCATTTTCATAAATATCTTTATGGACGACATTTCAAGATCCGGACCGACCATGCTGCATTAAAATGGCTGTTGCAGTTGAAAACCCCTGAAGGTCAACTGGCTCGTTGGATAGAACGGCTGCAACAGTATGATTTCAAAATAGAACATCGACCTGGAAGATCTCATAAGAACGCAGACGCTTTATCTAGAAGACCATGCAAGGAAGATTGCAAGCACTGCCGCCACGTTGAGAAATTGCAGGGTACGGTGGCTGTCAACACTATTAAAATAGAGGTTCCGGACGATTGGACAACCGAAGCCCTGAGACAAGAACAACTGAATGACACAGAAATTGGGGCTATATTGAGAGCAAAGGAGAAAGGAATTCGACCAGCGTGGAAGGATGTTTCGGATAAGGCAGTTGGATTGAAGGCTTTGTGGGCCCAATGGGATTCACTTAAAGTCATGAACGGGCTGCTAAAGAGAGCTTGGGAAAGCCCGGATGGCAGGGAAGTTGTTATGCGTCTAGTGATTCCCAGGTGTCGAGTACCGAAACTACTTCAAGAAGTGCATAATGGAGCATCCGGTGGGCACTTCGGCGTTAATAAGACCCTGAATAAAGTACGAGAACGATTTTATTGGGTAAATAGTCGTCAAGATGTGGAAGCTTGGTGTCGCAATTGCAAAATTTGTGCAGCCAGTAAGGGACCACAGACTAGAAGTAGGGGTGCAATGAAGCAATATAACGTCGGAGCTCCTTTCGAGAGGATCGCGATCGATATAGCCGGCCCATTCCCAGTAACCAAGGATGGGAACAAGTACATACTGGTTGCCATGGACTATTTTAGTAAGTGGCCAGAGGCCTATGCAATTCCAAACCAGGAAGCAGTCACTGTCGCCAAAGTCTTGGTAGATAATTTGATATGTCGGTTTGGTGTACCCCTGGAGCTGCACTCAGATCAAGGGAGGAACTTTGAGTCGGGGGTGTTTCAGCAAATCTGCAAGTTATTGGGGATACACAAAACACGGACAACAGCCCTCCACCCGCAATTAGATGGAATGGTGGAACGACATAACAAGACCATGAAAGAACATCTCTCTAAAGTGGTTCATAAGAATCAACGCGATTGGGATCTCCACATACCGTTCTTCCTCATGGCATACAGAGCTGCTATCCACGAGTCTACGAAACAAACACCAGCCCGTGTAGTATTTGGTCATGAGATCAGACTGCCGTGTGATTTGATTTTCGGAACACCAGGCGGAGAACAGCTTCCTGTGAACAGCTATGTGGATGAAATGAGTGAACGGCTAAGAAATGTTCATGAGCTGGTTAGAGACCAAATCACCATAGCCAGTGACCGAATGAAGGCTCGATACGACCGTAAGGGTAGTTCAGAAGGGTTCAAGGCAGGAGATCTGGTTTGGCTGTACAACCCACAGCGGAAGAAAGGGAAGTCACCGAAACTTCAACCTCCTTGGGAAGGACCTTATACTGTTATTACCCGAATTAATGATGTCGTCTATCATATTCAACGAAACAAAAAGTCCAAGATGAAGATCGTACACTTGGATAGACTGGCGAAGTATGTGAAAGAGGCTGAATTGCCTGACCGGGACGTTCAGGCTTAAGGGGGGGGCAGTGTAATATGTTTAAAATTTAAGGTTATGTTGGTTACTAAAAAGTAGTAGTATTTACACCTACTCGAGAAACCTACCAGAAGTTAGTTCTGGTGACATCTGGAATTATCTAGAGAATGGTGGCGTCATCACAGAAAAATCGAGATCTGTCATTTTTAGGTATAAAAGATCGACCGCATTCTCAGCGAGAGTTCAGAAAGTTCAAAAAGTATAGAAAGTGAGGTTAAGACTTCAAGGATAAACAAAGTGATAAACATTGCGATTTTAGTCAGTAAAAGTGTATTTAAATTAATAATAGTATTGTGAAGTATCCAGTAAATATTTAATAAAGTGTGTTAGTGGATCTTGTTATAATTTTTGGAACCCACGGAATTTGCGAGGGTGGTTTCCTAAGGGTGGAAACACGTTACAATATTCTCTTAACATGAGGTTTTTATTACATACAATTAATTTTTTTCTGTTTGTGCTACATTAGGGAAAGCATTGCATATTGTATATAAGTGTCAAATTTAATGTACCTATTTAAGTATAATTTAGGTAGTTTTGAAATATAAAAAAATGTGAAAACGCGTTTTTTGTATTTAACCGCCTCTGAAACGGTTAAATACAAAAACAGGTGTCTCTATTTTATAACTTATCTAAATTATAGTTAAAAACAATACATTTGAGCCATTCATGTTCACTGAAAATCACATGCACCCTGTACTGTAAATTTACAACAAAAATTGTCAGGAATTCACGTAAAATCACGTTGTAAACTTATGGCCTCCATGTAACTATGCCAACAAAACTCAGTAATTCGTGTAAAATCACATTGTATAATTGCGGCCTTCGTGTGTAATTACGCCGAAGAATTATGGGGGTATAGTTGCCCTCAACTTTATGAGACACGTAAAAAATCTCAAAGCTTTGCCGCCAAGTCTCTTAGGATAAAGTGGGGCATGCTTTATTTTTCTACAGCATATTAAATTATAAATATAATGTATTACTTAATACATAAAACATCATTACTCTCGTGTAAAGTATGTTCGGGCATGATTAAAATAAAAAATTAACAGAAACACGCCTGTATCAATTATGATTTCAAATTATTTTGATTACGCAACTCCTACAATATTTGACGACCTAACGCTGGTTATAGTTGTATAGTAATCGTTAGGAGGGAGTTGCGTAATTATATCAAAATAATTTGAAATTCTGGCATGATTAAAATAAGAAATTAACGGAAACACACCTTGATACAGGTGTGTTTCCGTTAATTTCTTATTTTAATCATGCCAGAACATACTTTACATGAGAATAATGATGTTTTATTTATTAAGTAATACACTATATTTATTATTTAATATGCTGTAGAAAAATAAGGCATGCCCCGCTCTATCCTAAGGGGATTCGCGGCAAAGTTTTATGATTTTTTACGTGTCTTATAACATTCTGGGCAACTATATACGTAAAATCACATCACATTGCGCATGTATTTTTACAAGAGTGGTGTAATTTTGCATCCAATCTGTGAAATTCTAGTTATTATCACTGGTCACAGAACTACATGAAGAAGCACGTAAAATTACACAAGTACTTTTTTCGGTGTAGTGTCATGCGCTTGCAAAATATCATTTTTAACAATCATTGTGGATTATCTCTAAAAATATCCTTGCTTTTATGAGTTTTCTTTTCTTAAACATGTATAGTAGCACCTTGCGATGTAAAAGTCAGGGTAAATTCACAATGCAGATACATGAAATATTGATGGACATTATTACATAAAATCTGTAAATATAATCATTTTGGAAAAGACGTGTTAAAACACTGGAATGTGTATTTTTACATATGTATTACAGAGATAAATGTGATTATACTTATAAAATTCACATAATTCCTTAAATATACAGCTAATTTTACATTGAATAATCGTGCTATTTTACAGTATTCTCCTTACAAATATCTTACAATGTACGTGTGAATTCACATTTCACTTGTAATTTTACAACCTATATTGCAGGCAAAAAGTAGCCCATTTTAACTACCGGAATTTTTACAGTGTGGGGTGCATCAAGAGATTATAAAATACAATGCCATGAGTTACTAACTTAGGCCGAACAGGAATAGATAATGGTTGAAGGCAGCTTTTTGTGTACTATTGTGATGATCTAATATTTGACCTTTTGACAATAAATATTTTTAGTTTTTAGAAAAAACAGGAAATAAAGTGTGAATGATCTAACTATATTTTATTATCCAATGAAGTTTCGTCACGTATATAACAAGTTGTTTACGGTTTAAATTTCAATTTGGAAGAATAAATTTGTAGTAGCTTACTATGTACAGAAGTTGTTTGGTCTTTATAAACATGATAAACAATGGACTGTATATTAAAATCAAATTTACATAGGTTGTTTAGTAAAGGCCTTGAGTATACAACCCTAGGTCCCAAATATATAAAGAAATAGGAAAGCAGTGAAATTATAAATGAATTTAAGGAACAAAAGATTATTCTTAGAGACATATTTCAGTTTCAATATTCATAAGGATGTGTGAGTTGCCACTTGCTTATGGTTAATATTTTATTCATATTTTGCTTTAGCTTCAGAAAAAAGTGTTTGCAATACTTTTGAAATGCTTGCCAAAAAAAATCGGTGTACTATGTGTTTTGTGTATTAAACAAAGGAAAACCGTCCATATAGCGTGTCTCACTTTGAATTGTTGTCGCTCCATATCAGTTAGTTCTTTTTTGTTTCCAACTTCTTAACAGACGTTCTGTCGCCCACGCATGATTCTAGTTGGCTCTCCTTTGTTGTATGTCGCGTTTCATAATATGACGCCCTCCGCCCCTTCTATTTTCTAAGTGAGCAGCTTGATCAAAGTTATTTTTAATCAGTTCCTTGGTTATATCGGCAAAACGATTTGAAGAGAATCCTCCTCACTGCTTACCACCTGGTTTTTCTCTGAATCAGTAACCTTTTATTTTATTTTCTTAGACTGAAGTACTCAAAGAGAGACAGAGTGCGATACTGGAGAGTAATTTTGAAGTGAATATGTCTAGGAGAGTTGTCGATGCAATCGGCTGCTCAAAGAATTCCAATAAGACTCCGGATCCTCATCTTGAAAGTATCAATCTGTCATCACTCTGCGTCTCTAACGTTTCAGGGCGTGAAGAAAGATGTAGAAAGAACATTAAGGGCCAGTTGTATGAACTAAATTGAGCGAAGTTCAGCTTGAACCAAGATCAAAAGCCAAGGTTACGATTGTTATAATAATCGTAATCATGGCTTTTGATCTTAGTTCAAGCTGATCTTTGCTCAACTTAGTTCGTACAACTGACCCTAAGGTGTTTGCGATATGCGTGCTACGTCAAATTTTGCTCGGCTGATAAGTTGCCAATCTTGTCTAACTTCACAATGACAGCTACTGTTAATAAAGGATATTCTAAAGTATACCCATCCTGGTTCACTTATTCTAAACGTGACAGATATACACATATAAGCAAAATCGGCAACTTGCCAGTTTATGCTCATGAAATTAAAGCACTAGTAAGCACTGTTCTCCAGGATGTGCAAGTTATAACAAAAGAAAATTCATAAAAAATAGCGGATAGAAGCAAAATTAGAAGATAACGGAAAAAGTACAGAACTCAGATAACAGTTTCAGGAACAGGGGAAGTTTCAAAAGCAATTCAAGGACTTTATTTCGATGGTGGAAAGGACAAAACAATTCAGTAAAAGAAAAAAGGACCAAATATTACAAGAAAACTGTCACAGAAGAGCACATTGTCTCAGTCTCATAGCCCGGTTCAAAATATTAGAACCATGTAACACCAACGTCTGGAAGGGCTACGAATATCACATTAAATATCAGGATATCCTTATATTCTAAAACAAATTACAATGTGAATGAGTGACCAAGCTTAAATATCACCTTGGTCAAATTAAGATCAATGGTATATGAAATGAACAAATAGTTTCTTCGAAAGTTACCTGCTGAATAATATTTTATAACAATGAGTTAAGCAGGAATACAAAATATTTATTTTTAAAAGCTAGACGAGCTATAGGGCTCTAAAAAGTTATTTTATTTTAATTTTTGAAATTTTATACCTATTGTGCTTTTTAGTAGTAGTAGTTTGAAATATAACAAATGTTTATTTCTGATGGAGTATCCTCAAAATCATCATGGGCGATATGAATGCCAAGATAGGCAAAGAAGAACAGTTTCTGGGAACAATAGGAGGACACTCACTACACGATAGAACTAACGAAAATGGAGAGTTCCTAATTAATTTCGCCACCAGTAAAAATATGGTCATAAGCTCTACTTGTTTTCCCCATAGAAATATCCATAAAGCCACATGGATATAACCAAATAGACCACGCCCTAATAGATAAGAGAGCAGCTAGCAGCATATTGGATGTTAAGTCAAGAAGAGGAGCATGCTGTGGATCAGACCACTATCTAGTTCAAATTAAATTTAGGTGTAGAATGTCTAGAAACAACGAAAATAGAGGAAAGCTAGAAAAACTAAACATCGAGAAACTGAAATTCCCAGAAGTAAGAAATAGATTTGAAAAAGAAACACAAAAACTAACACTAACACAAGAAAACCGGAGGCACCAACCAGTAGAGGACCATTGGAATGCAATTAGAACAACGATCAAAGAAGCAGCGGCGACGATAACAGGTAACAAAGAGAAAAAGAAAAGAGCAGCCTGGTTTGACGAAGAATGTAAAAGGGCGATTGAAGAGAGAAATAAAAAACACAAAAAATACGTAGCAAGAAGAACCAGAGAAAGAAGAGCAGAGTTCGAGGAAGCTAGAAAGAGAGCAGATAAAATGTGTAGAAATAAGAAGGGGGGGGGATACAAACCCCGAACAAACCTATGCAGAAACGAAGAGGGACAAATAGAAAGTGATCCCAAAAACGTCAAAAATATTTGGAAAAAATATTTCCAAACTCTACTTGGGACGCAAGAGGAAAACGAAATCAGACAAGATATGAGTCTGAGGGCTGAAGCGGAGGAAAGGATAGAGCCCCCAACACTAGAAGAGGTCAAACAAGCAATTAAAGCGCAAAAAAATAACAAGGCACCAGGAATAGACAAAATACCTTCCGAAATCTACAAATTAGGTGGCGAGCACCTAACAAAAAGTATACATGCACTGATAACGAAAATATGGGAGGAAGGGACAATACCTAGTGACTGGAAAAAAAGTATTATATGCCCTATCTATAAAAAGGGAGACAAGCTAAAATACGACAACAACCGCGGAATCTCTCTGCTATGTACGGCGTATAAAGTACTAACCTATATTATCAACCAACGTCTGCAACCATTAGCGGAGAATATGATTGGCGAATACCAAGCAGGATTCAGGCGTGGCAGATCCACGATGGATCAACTCTTCACAGTAAACCAAATTTTACGAAAAGCCTAGGAACATGACATAGACGTATATAACATCTTTATAGACTTCAAACAAGCATATGATTCGATCAACAGAACCAAAGTGTACCAGATATTACTAGAACTAAAGATACCGCACAAACTAATTAGACTGATTAAAACAACAATGGATGACACGGTAGCCACGATACGTATTCAAAATCAATTAAGTGACACGTTTGACATCTCCAAAGGTCTGAAACAAGGAGACGGGCTGGCCCCCACCCTCTTTAACTTAGCCCTGGAATACGTAATAAGACAGACGGATATTGGAAAAGAGAATCTACTGACCAACAAGACTCTACAGGTGGCTGCATACGGGTCGAAGAGCAGAAGCAGCAAGTCAAGCTTACTCGGAATTAAAAATGCATGCCAGAAATATGGGTCTTGAGATCAACACAACGAAAACAAAAACACTAATACAAAAAAGGGACAACAGAGTAGCACAAATGATCGTAGAAGATAATATCGAGTCAGTGGACCAATTTGTGTATCTGGGAGTGGAGCTGAACACAATCGGTACAGAAGATGGAGAAATCCGCAGAAGAATAAGTATAGCCAATAAAGCCTACTTCGCAATGTCCCAGATACTCAAATCAAAAAATGTCCACCGTAACAAACTGAGAGTGTACAAGACAATAATAAGACCTATCGCAAGTTATGGTAGCGAAGCATGGACCATGACGGAAAAAATAAAAAGCAGGCTCAATATCTTCGAAAGGAAGGTACTGAGAAAGATACTGGGACCAGTTAAGGAAGATAATATCTGGAGATCCAGATGTAACTACGAAATATATAATCTCTTTAAGGAACCCCCACTCTCAGAATTCATCAAACTACAACGGTTACAGTGGGCAGGGCATGTGGTCAGAATGGAGGATAAGAGGTTGCCAAAAAGAACTTTAAACAGCCGAATGCACGGAAAGAGGCCAGTGGGGAGACCCCGGAAACGATGGGAAGATGAAGTTTAAGAGGATGCACGCGACCTTCTAGAGATCCGAGTCTGGAAGAGAGCAGCAGGAGATAGACAGGCATGGAGGCAGAAGTTAGAGGAGGCCAGGGCCCGATTTGGGCTGTAGCGCCATAAGAAGAAGAAGAAGATGGAGTATCCTCTAGGTAAGGCTAGAGATACTAGAAAGAACACCTGGTAAAGGAGGTTTCTTAAAATATATTGGCATGATCATACTTAGATCATCAGTAAATAGAAAGAATGGTTATTTTTTTGACTTTCCATATTGAATGTTAGATACAGTAAGTGTATGAAAGAAGTTGACAAGTCGGTTCGTAAAGGAGCTTCTTGTTGATATTCTAGCTTGGTCAGATTTAGATCAATGGTATATGAAGGGAACAATGGTTTCTTTGAAAGTTATCTGCTGACTACCCAAAATAATATTTTATAACAATGATGTAAGCAGAAATACAAAATATTTATTAAAAAAAGAAATGCGTATTTCAGCCGGCCCGAAAATATTCTAGTGGCGACATTATCTAATGAATAAAAACACATTCGGGAGTTAGGTTTAGGACTGATTCTCAAATACAGATCATCAAATGATAACCAAGTTAAAATTCGGGTATTCAAAGTTCCCAAACTGAAGTTTAATACTAAAGACTACATCCTATGATCGATTGGCACCTGTTGATGTTACCAAGCCCCCATTAAAAACATACATTTGTAGTGAGGGTTCGGAAAGTATGATTTTAGACGTTCCTGATCGGTATTTTGACGTACCTTGCCACACCCAGGCGGTTGAACGGTAAAACTGGTTAAGGAAGCTTCTTCATCAGTTTGTGGCGAAGAAGCGAGAGGTGAAGCCATTCGTAACATACTTGCATTTCGAAATGATTTACCAAAGTGTGAAGCAATGTGTGCTCCCACCTGGATTCGATAAGCGTTGTAGTTAGGCTTAAATTCTGATGATTGACTAACCGAATTTGAATGCAAGTTCACGAAATCTAGGACCTTGTCTCTACGGACTCATTACTCCAACACGTGGACCCAGTAAAGGACTTCATATAAAAATCCCAATAAACCATGTGATGGATCATATAGACTCGCTAGAGGAACCTTGAGATATTATTCTGTCGAACCCAATTCTCAAAGAGATGAATAAATAAGCAAAAGGTCCACTTTCCACCCCCAGGAAAAACATGAAAAAAAAATGTTTTTCATACAGAAACGTTCCACCCTAGTGTGCAGTTCCTGTAGAGGCATCAACTATATTTGATTCTGGCCGATCACATGAATAGATGCACGGTTCAAAACGAGGCTATTGTGTTGTAGAGCTACTTGTTATGGAAATATTTAATGTTTCGAAAAAATAAAATCAATGACCGATTCACATAAGTTGATCGGCTAGACTCGAGTTGATTATCCCCTGGAAGACTGGGCCTGGAATGTTTGTTCCACTAACAATGACCTGCAAAAATAAGCTGTAAAGGCCATTTAAGATTTAGAGAATATTTCTATTCTATCAGTTGAATCTAATGAGGTAGACAGACACTCGTCCCTTAAGGTTGGTTCGGTCAAATGCCAATAGTATAGGTCCGATCACTTTTGTCTCCAATTTGCCAATTTGAATTAAACTGATTTACAATCTATTTTATTATCTCCTTCTTTGGGTGACAGGAATATCACGAAATTCACAAAAATCAGATCTGTTAATGTTCTAATTTTTTTTCATATTTCCTCATTTCTGAAACTTGTGTCAGGTAAAATAAAGTTTAATAAGTTCAATAGCAGATTTTAAAAATTAGTTGATCATATCAATATGATGACAATTCAGTTGGTGAAACGCTCCTCAAGAATAGGGTTCAATGTATTGATGTTCATGGAAATTATTTTAGTGTTATCAATAAATAGTAAATCTATTAGCATTATACTCTATACGAATTTCAGTATTTGTTTTCTAAATAAAATAGCTTTAAATTAATTATTAAATGATTAATTACATAGGATATCTATTTTCTAGTTTCGCACTAAATTCTAATAAACACAATAAATACAAGGATTACCTTGGAACTGAAGGAAGTAGAACATGCAATTTAAGTAGATTGCAATATACTATTATATCAGAGGAAACTATTAATCAAGTAAAATTTTCAGGCAGCAAATTGCTTTTACCGATGTTATACTTACAGCCCAATATAGGTATTTTTTTCTTTCAATTTTATAAAGTGGCCTTTGAAATACTTACAACATTTTTTACAAAACGTAATTTCAGACAAAATAGTCTATCATTTTCTAAACGATAAAAATTCGCCAAAGTTCTAACTTCGTTAACTCAAAACCTATTTTGACCTTTTTTTTTTTATTTCGGAAAAAGTTTATAGAAAAGTTCTCCTCCCAAGGTGTGCTTTTTAATTTTTCAATTGTTATTAACAAATAATTTATAACTCTTTTATTTATTTAAGCAGTTACCTGAAATATAGTAACATACGGTTTTTGGGGTCAAATATTATTTTATTTTAAAAAAATACAGATTTTTTATTTTCTAGTTTCAATCATAGAAGGCCGCGATTTTGCCAAAATTGTTAAAAATCGGTCTGCAAGCACCTTTAAAATATTATCTCTTCAGGTGCTAACATTAAACAAAATTTATTCTCCATTAAGTTCAACGATATTATTTATTCAACGAAAATAATTTTTTTTAAATGGTACTCCTATGGGACAACCTAATATTATTTGATCTTAAAATTATGAAAAAAATGATACGCATAATATCTACCTTCTCTTTGTACTAAATTTATAATTAAAGAAAGAAATGCTTTGATAATCGATTTTTTACAATAATAAACTAAAAATTAAAAAATCCTATATTTTTTGAAAATAAAAATAATATTTGAGGGTCAGATCATATGTACTTTGGCCAGCAGGATCCAAATATGCAAAAATATACAGGTTGTCCCATTTAAAAATTTGATTTTCATGTAGATTGTATCGAAACCGGAAGTCGGTCATTTTGGTTCTTTATATCATATAATTGTAAAATTCATCACCAAATTTGAAAAAATCCATTCTCCCATTCAAAAATTATATCAGTGTCTCTATCGGCTGAGCCACCCGGTATAGGATTTTTTTGGGTCGCTGATCTCAAATTTTATGTTATCATTTATCAAAAATGGAAAACGGTGTGTGAAAAATGGTGGAAACAAATGATAGAAGAGTTGAATGAATGTTAAAGATATATATTTTAATCGATTTATTAGAATTAACTAAGGCAACTATTTCCGCCACATTCACCGTAGGACTCCAAGCAACAAATTCCACTTTTTTCTACCCCTACAAGCTGGACAAGCTGACCCGCAACGAAGTTATAACTTTTTTCTTTATTAAATGGACCATAGTTAAATACCTGCGAAGTTATTTCTGTTTAAATTTACAAAACTTCATTTTTATACTAAATATTTTTTCTAGAAATAGGAATAATTCCTCTCATTTATAACTGTGCTACACTAACAATAACCCACATATTTAAAGCGGTACAAAAGATGTTATTGTGTAGATTACAAAGGAATAAAATGTCAGTGGCTAAACATATCCTGTATAATGATACTTAACAATAAGAGTTAAATCCTTACTGTGAGAACTAATGTAAGCATTTAAGGTGGCTTTGAAACATGGTTTTAATGTATCTGGAAACAAATTGTTTGAAACACAAATGAACAGGTAAAGTATTGTGAAATATATCTTGCCGTCTATTCCATTATTTCGTATGTTCTTAGTGAATTGTCTAAGGGTGGCTTCTGAATAAAGACAATTTTTTTTTGGTCATGCACTTAACAGATAATATACGTTTTGAATTAACTGACATGCCGCAGAATTGTTGGTTTTCAACACAAATTGGATAATCTCCTCATCTACAATTCTGAAAGAGCGACAGCAATATTTCTTCACAATAATACGTTTTCTTTATACATAAATTCATAAGAATTTATTGGAACATAGTCAATAGTAGCAATAAATAATACTTTCTGAAAAATTTCAAGAATAAAAGAGTTTTTATAATAACTGTCGACAATCTGTCTGAAAGCGTACTTTGTGACGTAATAAAGACGTGTGTATGAAGAATCAGTTGGGGCGAGCATATCAAAACATATAGCGATGCCTATGTCGCAGACTATAAATAATAAGATTTTTGGCAGGAGTAAAATATAACTGTTCCTGTTGTATTAAACGAATCTTTATTTTCAAAATGAGAGAGAGGTTGATGGTTAGTAAATTTACTCAATCCCAACGTGTCTGGAAGAGCTTCCTGATATAGTCTCTTAGCGTGAAGACTACTTGTTGAGCCATAGTCTAGATTTTTTTCGTAAAACTGACAATGCCTTTAGGTAATAATGTTTAAATTTGTCCAGATAAAATAAATGAAATATTTCTGGTAACAACAGTTGCTCTACATAACATTTATAGACCAGACGGAACAGCTTTTTTTGTGCGAAATGTCGTTTATCTGCATTCTTTTTTACATATAGTATGAGATATCTAAAAACATATGCCAACTATCACGCGTGACAGGTAGGGCAACGCACTTTAAAATTCAATAAAAGTAATTTTTTTGCCATTTTTCGCTTTATTTGCAATATAACTCGTAAATGAAGCATTGTTGGGGAAAATATCAAGAGGCAAGAACGTTGAGAAAATTTATTTTGAACATTTTCTTATTCTTAACATTTTCTCAAAAAATGCTTCTTTTAAGAGCTACAGTCAAAAGAACAATGCTACTTTTCTATTTTTTGCCCTTTTTTAAGTGAATATATTCACTTAGAAAGTATAAATATTAATATGAAATATATTTTCGGTATAAGTAAATTATGTTTAAAGGTGCAATTTACAGTATATCTACAGAACTATATATAATTTACATGTTAAACAGAAAAAAATAGTAGGTATTAAAATGATGGGAAAATAAATGAAAAAATATACAGGATGTTTGGTACGTCGATAGAAAGTTTTCACTGGCTGATAGTTGAGGTCGTTTGGGACCTATATGACTATATTTACCCATATGCAAAGTCTCACCGTTTTTGAGATATCGGCATTTTTAGATATTTTTGCGAAATAGTTGAGTTCTTACTGATACATGTTATTTTTTATGATACTAAATATTTCAGCTTTCTTAAATATTTTTTTAGATATTCACTAATATACACTTTGTCGAAACAGTACAAAAAGAAATGCCGAAATATTGGTATGAAAATTATGTAGGGCAATTTATGTGTTGAAATACATTGGTTCGATTTTTTTTTCTATTTTAAGCCAAATTTTCTCAAAAGCGGCACTACTTCAAGAGATTCAAATAGTTTTAAAAACTTCTCTATTGCATACTCTTTCCAACGGTATACCACGTTATGACAGAATTGTGGTTCATTAAACTAAAAACGAAACATATTTGTAGACATTACGTTTTTAATAATGAAAGAACATTAAACAAAATCATAATAAATTCTTTCAGCCGCAAATCGGTGATTTTATTTAATAATATAATGTTTACAGACAATTTTAATAATAAAATCAAACGTATTTATACGTACAGTGAACAAGAAATGAAATAAACAAAGGGTAGATATCAGACGACCAGACGCAAAGAATTGTTTTACTTGGATACCAGTGACACATTTGCACGCTTGTGTCAAACGCTGTTTTGTTTAATTGTTCATAGTATTGTCACATTTTTCTGCAATGGCATCTTTTTCTTATGCAGAATATGTCGATATTCTCTTCATGTACGGTTTATGTACGGAATGGCCGACGGAAATGAAGCAGCAGCTAAAGATTTTTATCGGGAACTATTTCCAACAAGAAGATTTCTCAATATCAAGGCTTTTTGTAACACATATCGACGTATACGTGAAACAGGTAACCTTCATCATAGAGAACGGGTGCATGTTGTACAACATGGTCCTGAAGTAGAAGCAAAATTTTGGATGCTTTCAAAGCACAACCTACCAGCAGTATTGGAAAAGTAGCTCGTCAATTGAATTTATCCATATGGAAAGTTTGGATTGAAGGAAAACATCCATTCCACTACAGGCCTATTTAGGGACTCGAAGAAGGTGACCCAATACTGAGAACTGCCTTTTGCCGTTCTGTGTTGAACGCTGATCTGAAAGATGAACGTTTCCTTAAAAGTATTTTGTGGACAGAAGAGTCGAAGTATTCTCGAGAAGGAATAACAAATTTTCACAATCTTCATTACGGGGCTGATGCTGACGAAAACACGCACATGAAAAAACAAACGTCTTTTCAATACAAGTTCAGTGTGAAAGTATGGACAGCGGCAATTGGTAGCAGAGCTTTAATTGGTCCTTATTATCTTCCAGACAGTTTAAATGGAGACAGTTATTTAGAGCTTTTGCAGAATAATTTAACATAATATCTTAGAAGACATACCTCTAAATGTAAGAGACAGTTTTATATTTGAAAACGACGGATGTCCTGCTCATTATCGAATTACTACGAGGAAATTTTTAGACGAAACATTTCCTAATCGTTGGATTGGCAGAAATGGGCCAATATTGTGGCCAGCGAGGTCTCCAGACTTGACGCCCCCTAATTTTTATGTCTGAGGTCGAATTAAAGGATAGTTTTTGAGATTAAAATAACCGACTGTGACCACCTTGTGCGGAGAATTAATGAAACAGGTGCCAGATTAAGGGAAGAACTGAGGTTAGGCGTCACCGCTATCCAAATACGAAAGAGGACACGTAAATGCATTAGAAAGGGAGGTTCTCATTTTGGTATATTATTGGAAAGAGTATACAATAGAGAAGTTTTTAAAACTATTTTAGTCTCTGGAAGTAGGCGCCGCTTTTGAGAAAATTTTGCTTAAAATAGAAAAAAAAAATCGAACCAATGCATTTCAACACATAATTTTTATACCAATACTTCAGCATTTTTTTGTGTTGTATCGACAAAGTGCATATTAAGAGTATCTAAAAAAATATTTAAGAAAGCTGAAAGTATTTAGTGCCATAACAAATAACATCTATTAGTGACAACTCAACTATTTCGCAAAAATATCTAAAAATGCAGATATCTCAAAAACGATGAGACTTTGCATAAGGGTAAATATGGTCATATAGGTTTCAAACGACCTCAACTATCACCCAGTGAAAACTTTCTATCGATGTAAAGCGTTACATTTTAGTCCCAACTTTCGACAACCACACCTCTTGGAACAAGTACAATAAAATTTTTTCATTAAAATATCTGGGATCAAATCATTTGTCGTCTTGGTTCCAAAATGTTGCCACGTTTTCTGGATCCCCAATCAAGTGGATCTAAATTGTTACCTAACCACTGTTGAACTTGATAATATGTGAAGAAAGCATATGGGTATTGGCCACATAGTGGAACAATTTAAGTCCCAGAACGATTTCTATGAATTTGGAGACCTTTTGCCCAATACGAGTAGATACATAAGTTCTATAATAATTGTTTTAAACTAGTCTAGTAGTATAATGACTTTATACTTTGTATTTTCATATGTAATAGCAAATTTTATAACAAAAATGTCATTTCGGTGATTGTCCCAATCCCCCTTATTGCTATAAAATTGCACTTACATTCACTATATGTTTTAATTAATGCTTTTTGTCATGTTCCTGTCATTTACATACCTACTGTTAAATAAAAATTCATTCTGATAATCCCTCAGAGTTGCAACGGTCCATTCTACAATCACTTTCCGCAATGTGCAATTTCTATCTCATCTCGGTAATATTGAAAAGTAATTGTCCTACCTCCATTATACAAACCTTGGGATTTCAATTTAGTGCGCAAAACTGACAAACGTGTGTGTGAAGTTTTCGTACTGATAAGTTTTCCCTATTTTATTGTGTTTTAGCCCTATGAATTTTGAAAAATATAACATATGATCGTAAATTTTTGCTTGTCATTCCGGTAATGCACAATATTCTGCTAATTTTAAGATTATTCAGTTTAAAATACATCCAGTAAAGTAAAATTATAATACATACCTCAAAATCTAGTCCAATATGTTCTAAAAGAAAGGTTATATCATTAAACTAGGGAAAAGGGTCATTTCGGTAATGGCTACGGTACCGAAATGGCTTTTACATTACCGGAGCGGTTAAAAAACACAAATATACGATGTTATAATTCAATAATATTTCAATGTAATGGTTAATGGTTATAATACATAATGTTTGTTAATTAATTAGAAGAATAATTTTACTTCCACATCCAGTGAAAGTATAGTAACGACAAAAAAATTTTTAAAAATTTTTATTGTTCAAATAGGCTTAGAATGTCATGAAACGTCGAGATTTTAAGTTTGAGCGAAATAAAAATTCTGTCTGTCTATCGGTCTGTCTGTAACTTTTTTGTGCGCACGTTTACTCTGGAACCGTTTAAGATATTGACTTGAAACTTGGTACACATATGTACTTTAACGAGATCTGGAACTATATTATATTTTTATCTTGTTCCGTCGAAGGGTTGGGGGGTAAATTGTGGTAAATTTGTGGTAAACAGGTAAATCAAGCAAGTAAGAGTTCATAAAATTGATGCTTAGTGTATACAAGAGAAGTTAAGATCTTAAAATTTTTGGTATTAGCCACCCGCATTTCCACCCCCACCTCATTATTAAAGGGGATGAAAAAAAAATTGTGATTCAGTGTGTGTACAAGAACCAGAAGTCTCGAAATATTGTTTTACTTCATCCATCCCCACTACCATCCCCAATCACCACCCCACTACCGATGTGGGGTATCGTTTTATGGATTTTTGGGGTAGAGGATTTCAAATATTACATTATCAGTAGTTCCATAAACAATTATTTCCGCATACAAAATTTTTTCGTTGTGAGTGACTTGGATAGAAAATCTGTATGTGGAAGTAGTGATTCCTTGGGCAGCGGTTTTTAATTTTCAGACTAACTATATTATATTTTATTTTATTTAAATTATAAACCTATTATGTAGTGATGTTTTTACTTTAAAATACTTACCTACTATACGATTTTGTTTTATAATTATCTTAATTACGTTTTCTACTGAAATTAGAACTATAATATCGTTCCCAACCGGTAATGAATACTGCTGAAAACATAGATAAGTAATATAAACCTATAACAAAACGTTACTACTCGATTTTTCTTTCAAAAAAATATTTTTTTTTATTTGACTACTTTTTCCTGATTTTTCCAATCCAATCCAATCCAAAACAATTTTATTCAACATTACGGGTACAAGAATGCGCCTAGACCGAGCCCCGATTCAGAGTCGACCACACCACCACGCAACGCCGTGGTAGATGAGTGGTCGGGTGGAAAGGGGTCGGCTTTCGGCTTGAACAACAGATCAAGTGATGGGCGGTTAGGGCTCCTTTTTAACAGTAAAAAACTTAAGCCTGACAATTGCAGATAACTAAGAACTAAAAACTAAGTTTAAAAACACTTAAAGCTACTTAAAGCTAGATTTAAAAACTTTGATTAAAAGGCGCGCGCACAACACACGCGCACTAGTTTTAAAGTTTTGGCTGATAATACGGGAAAAACTCAATGAAAAAACCCGTTTAAGCAAGTCACAATCTTCATCCGGTGGTCTGCCTGCCTCCGGAACGGTGGGGTGAAGGGGAGAGTGTGATTTTAAAAGTTGGGATTTGCTAGAGGTTATTGGTCAAAAGGGGATTTGGAAGGACAAAAAGGGACAAAAAGAACAAAAATTTAACAAAAATAACAAAATGGATAAAGAGAATAGAGAGGGGGTTTGAGGTAAAAGGTGGTTAAATTAAAGGGTGGTGAAAGGGAAGTTGTAGTATAGGAAAGGTTTGGCTAGGGAAGTTGCCGAAAGATAGGCAACGCCTGGTATGGTAATGGGTGTTTTAGGTCGAAAAGTATGGCATTATGCTGTCTGATTCGTGTGATGTCTCGGGTTAGCGGACTGTCGCCCAATTTGAATTAATAGAATTTTTGGGAGGTTTCCCGGACGAAGTCCGCTAGTGGGGTTATGTCGTGGCAACGTGCATAGAGATCTCTGAGGGAGGTGTACCTATCTGAGTCTGAAAGGAGGCGCATAAATTTGTGTTCTAGGACTTTAAATTTATTCCTTGTCGTGGCCGGGATGCTGCACCACACTGGCGCCGCGTACATGATGGCCGGCCTAATCACCATCGTATATAACAATTTTTTATTCGTCCTGTTTAGTCCGCTACCCCGCGCCAGGAGCGGATACAGACTCCTGGACATGGAGTAGACCTTGCGTACAGTCTCGTTCACGTGCGTATTGAAGGTCAGTCTCTTGTCCAAGTTGACCCCCCAAATACTTCACGCACTGCTTTATTGGAATTTGGCGGCCCCCGATCGAAAGTGGTGTAAGAATGCGATTTTCGGTGAAGCGGCACGTGAAGAGAATTGACTCGGACTTCTCGGCGTTGATCCGAATCTTCCACTTGTCGTAATACGCCACGGCACGGGCTATGTGTGCCTTCAGCAGCATATTCGCCGCTTGTGCATTGTGTGAATGCACGTACATGGCCGTGTCGTCGGCATACTTGGCAAGGTTCGTATTCGGGAACTCCTGGAAGTCGGAGACGTACAAGTTATATAACTTTGGTGATAGGCACGACCCCTGGGGGACGCCCGCGCGAATGTCCCGTCGAGTTGAAAGTTTGTTATTCACTTTGACCTGCAGTGATCTGCCTGTCAGCAAAGAGTGAATTAGTTTGGTGATATGCGTGGGAAAGTTAAGCGTGTTTAGTTTGTAGAGTAAGCCCGGGATCCATACTGTATCGAAGGCTTTCTTAGTATCTAGCAGCACCATCACTGTGCTTTTTCCGCGGTTGCACTGTACTTTGACGTCATTCACGATCCTGACGACCTGGTGTACAGTGCCCCTGCCTTTCTTGAAACCAAATTGACATTCATCGTCGATGTGGAGTTCATCCTGGGCAGAGTCTAGTCTGACCAGAATGACCTTCTCCACCAACTTAGAAATCGCCGACAGCAGCGAGATCGGTCGATAACTGCCGGCGAGTTTGGCGTCCTTGTTTGGTTTCAAGATCGGCACGACCACGGCACAGTTCCACTGACTTGGCCAGTGTTGTAGCCGCAGGATCGCGTTGACAATGTACGTCAATTGTCCAATGCCTTTCCGCGGAAGATATTTGAGCAGCCTGTATTCGATACAGTCTGCCCCCGGAGCCTTGTCATTAGGTAGAGTCCGGACAATGCCTGCTACTTCCGAAGGCTTGGCTATGACTTTTATAAATTCGCGTCTGGTCAATTGGATGTCATGGCCAATCACTTCGTTAATGTCATTTTCGATGCGGTCGTGTTCCGGGTTGTTTGGTATTTGTGGGTTGTGGATGTCCGCAAAGTGATTAGCTAAGTCCTCCACTTTTTGGGTGTCCGTCATTGCCGTCCGTCCGTTAGCGTTAGTCAGCGCGGGTATGGCCACCCGCGTATTTCTCATGGCCCTCAACAGCTTCCACAGCGAGTTGTCCTGAGGATTCAACGCCTCCAGCCTATCCCGCCATTTCCGGTTTTTTGCGGTGTTGATGGCGGTCCTGATCCGCCGTTGCAGCCTGCCCATCTCGGCCTTAGCGTCGGCATCGCGATTTCGCTGCCAAAGCCGTCTCAGTCTGTTCTTTTCCCGTATGTCCTCTATGACCGCTGCGTCGAGTCGGTCTTTGTAGGTTATAGTGGTCGCAACACTCTGCTTGGCGTCCTGCACTATCCTTGTGAACTCCCCCACCACATTTTCCAGTTCGGCGGGTGTGGTGATGTTGTTTGCAAGTGTCATGTGTGTGTTCTTATGTGTCTTGTAGAGACGCCAGTCGGCGTCCCTATAAGATGTGACTTTTCGTGTGATGTCTTCCCTCGACATGTTATTCAATTCCAACAGAATTGGATTGTGGTCGGATGCGAGTTCCTCCAGCGCCACTGGTGGCGTGGAGTTCCTCACACCCTTGTTGACCACAATGTCGAGGGTGGTTGGCGTTGTACCGTTATCCGGAAAATGTGTGGGATCATCCGGATGTTGCAGTACGACATTATGATTACTCACGTAATCATACAGAGTGTTGCCGTTGGCGTTGTTGCGATGGCAGTTCCATGCGTTATGTCGGGCGTTAAAGTCGCCTATGAGCAAGCAGCGCGGGCTTGCGTTTAGCAAATTGTCAAGGCAACCCGCTGATTTGTCCTGTTACATGGCAAATACCCATATTCACAAGTGGCTGCCTCAGTGGGAGATAAGATTGAAGGGAGAAGCTGGCCGCTTGGACTTGGCCACCGCGACCTTTGGATCTATTGTCTCGAAGTGGGAGGTAAGGCACTCAATTCAATATTTCTCTCAATTCAACATTTTTCATATTTTTACAAAAATATCTGCTCTCTTATTATGCCTTATACGATATGCTATATACGACGAAGTGTTGTACAACAAAGATTTTTAAGAGATTATGCAATTTTTTATATAATATATCGATTATACATGTAGTATTATTTGTGTACATGACAACTGCATATATTATTATTCTTTTGAAATGAATTTAAAACTTCTTGCATAAATATTTTTCACACCAAAGGTTTATAACAACAATATTGAATCATTACATTCATTTTTTTTTTAAGTCAAAAAATAGAAAAGTAGCATTGTTTTTTCGCCTGTAGCTCTTAGACGAACCATTTTTTGGCAAAATGTCAAGAATAAGAAAATGTTCAAAATCAATTTTTCAACGTTTTTGCTTTTTAATGTTTTTCCGAACGATGCTTCATTTACGAATTATACTGCAGATAAAGCGAAAATGGCCAAAAGTTGAGGTTTTTTGAATTTTAAAGTGTGTTGCCCCACTTGTCACGTGTGGGGATAGTTGGCATATATTTCAGGACATCCCAAACTTTATACTTTAAAAAAATAAAATTGCGGATAAACGAATTATTTCGTAAAATAGCAATAGCCTTTTTCCGTCTATTCCAACTGGCCTATTGTAGTGAAGTGGATCTTCCTGGCAAGCATCACTATTCAATGATCTTACTAGTGGTATATCAGGGAATTGGTGGAAAGTATAGCAATAGATTATATAATTTTGTGTGGAATGCCTTGCAGAACCTATCAAGGTCACCAAATAAGTGATAAAGTGATTCTAAAACTTTGGAAAATTATATGTAAAAGTGGATCTTTATTTAGTGGTTTTATTCACCACAGATAAGAGAAAAACACACATTTTTAATTTCTCGGCGTTTCTGATGTCCGCTTTCTGAATTTCCAGCACTGGACACCTAAAATTGCAATTGTTTCCTTGGACGTCTTCTACGAGTGAGCGACTAGTGCTCCAACCAGCCGTAAATGAGCGAGAATAAAAATGGCGTAATAAGCATTTTTGTGGTGATTACGCGCTTTAGACACACGCGAATATTCGAAAAAGTACCAAATTCAAATTTTTATACAAGATCGTCACAAACAAATTTTAGATTAATATAAATCTATACTTTTATATTATCATTGATAATTTGCTTCTGGCACTTTGAACTTCATCCAAAGTGCGATAAAAAACATCAGAAGAATTTAAATAATAAGTAAATAAGACATAAAATAGAAACTCTTTAAAAAGTGCAAACATATTCTTCTTCTACTTCTTCTGCGATGCTGTAAATGAAATATTGCGAACAGGATACAGTATTATTATTATACTATTAGTATTATAAGTATTATCATATTATGAAAGGTTTGAGTTGATAATTGTAGTCTTATATAAATTGAGAACGTATTTAAGTGTATCTTCTCTTACACTAAACACTCATGGCTGTGAAAAGGAAGGTTCTCAGATTTCAGATTCCGACAAATATATTAGCAGCAGGTGATTCAAATATAAGTCAATAGCACTATTTCTCATTTTAGCTAAAATATTTAAAAAATTATAGCCATAGGAATAATACATTATTTTGAATCTAGAAATAAGATAGTCTATTGGGACCGCTACTGTTTCGTGAGACACAATATTCGGGAGTTTTTGGTTCATAAGACAAGTTTAATATTAGAGAAACTGATTTTCGTCATAAGGCACATGGAAATTTCTTTCGACAACTTGTTCGTTCTCATATTTTATTCTCTCGTAAGACATAATTCTTGTGAGCTTAACTACTTCAAGACAACTTTCTTCATTAAAGGGTCCGAAATTTACCTCATAAGGTATATGAAACAAACCAACGAAATTTTGTATGGAAGTCCCCTTTAGCTGAAAACCTTATCGTAAAAGAAGATATTGGTTATTTAAAAATTTGAGTTTAATGACTATACGGATGCATCCACTGTCTGAAGGGTAAGGCAAACAAATTTTTAATTGGCTTGTATACCAAATTTAGAGCTCAAAAATTATACACCTTCTGACATAAAGTTTCAGATACCAGGTCGGCATCCGAGAAATTTAGCAGTTAAACATGTATTACCGAGAATCATATCGCCTTCTAACTCACCCTGAGCTAGCTGTTCATTAACAGAAATGTTGTACTTATCTCAGCTACATTGACCAGTTTTTTTGCACGCTATCTCATATCAAGAAAAATCATTATTTTATGTTATCCATTAACAAAATTCAATCGGGGAAATGAGAAATAGGAGAAGGGTTTCCATCTGCCCCGTTCACACTTTTTGTATGCATTTTTTTGTTTAATAGGAATATTATTTCTTGGACAATATTAGAAAAGAAAGCTTATCTTGTTGTAAAAATTTAGGACCAACTGTTTTCGAGAAATTTGAACCTAACGAAACAGATGCATTTCCTAGGTTTCAAAAACATGAAATAAAAATGTAAATTTTGTATTTCAACACTGATCAACCCAAGTTTCCTTTTTACTGCATAATTGATCACTATTTTTTTAAATTATTGATATGTCATGTCATTAATGATCTAAATTGTGGACGTCCCTTTCAGAAGGCCCTCGCACTCTTAATAGGAATTCCCGAACCCGCGTCTATAGGAAATTTTAAAAGTTTTTTGAAATATAATTAATAACATATAATCAATAACTGCACATCTGTAAGTTTGAACGAAGATACTTTTCCGATATTAATACAGTTTTTCCCTACTAAAATATAAATTTTGAAAATGTCACTAACTTTTATGTTCTTTACATACAACTAAATATATACATTTAACTTTCTTGCTATCAAACTTCTAAAGCATTTACCTTAGTAGCCTTATTATGTTTCAGTAACATATTTATGTCATTTTTACTCGCCTGGGAGCCCACAAGAATAAAGCACTTTTGCATCGGGAAATTTTTATTGGAAATATCTGCCGGTCGAATGGGATATATGTGGCAAAATAAATATTATTTGTTTTCTGCCCTTTTGTTTTCCGTTTCGGAGAATTGGGTGATCCGTTATGCATTCAAATGGATATTAAGCAGCGGAGCAGTAAGAATCATAAATAACTTTTTCAATATTATTTAAATCAGTTACTACCATTTATTGCAATTTTTAACGAATTATTCATAAAATTGGACGCATTATTGTGGTCATTGGACAATACAAAAAATTTCATCTAGTGACATTTACGCTCTAAATGCTTCACGCTCGAAATACAGGTAATGGAATGTATTACTCAAAATAAGATAATTTTTTTTAATGATTTGCCGCTGTACTGTAAAATTTGGGTTGAAATTCCCAAAATAATGATTATAATGATAACATGGGCCATCTTTCACTTGATCAGGGGAACATCGGATGGTATAAGCGAAGACACCGAACGAACTGGCGGATGACAGCATTATTAAATATTTTAGTGCTGGAGAGCCCCAAAAATTCCTGAGTGTCTCCCAAAAGGCCTTCAGGACACAACTCTAGTAAAAGAGACTCTCATATCACACATAAAGGGCTAGCTAAAAGAATATGGAAGTCATAACTCTCCGGCGAGACTAAAATTTCTGCGGTAAATGGTGACCATACTTATTTCCTCAAACTTATTTGGTATCCTCCCTTAGATGGTAAATGACATATGGGCGCTAGATAGAGAAGTCAGCAAAATTGTGAGCATGTACCTTCCACGCAATCTGGGAGGGAGAGGTCTTATCAGTTTGGAATAGCTGTATGACAGAATAACACTGGATGCATAGCCCAGACGACAGAGAACATTTTATAGTGAAACCCACAAAAATTTGCAAACAGAATAATTTTTTTTTAATGAGTTCGTGAAAGTGTTTAGAATAATATCCTGAAAAGTTTACATTTTGCTCGGATGTAGAACATAAAAAAAAGTGAAAAACATGTTTTTTATCAATTTTTTTAAAATTTTGGAATTAAGGAAAAAATACAGGTGGGTAGACCACGTGTTTCTGAACAAAAAATATCTTAATAAAATTTATCGCTAAAGCCGCGGTATTCCTGAAAAAAAAATAGTAAAGTAACTTTGTCATTCTGCGCGGCCAGCGCATGGTTAAATGCATACTATGGAACCTCTAAAAATTCTTAGCTGTTCTATCGAGTAAAATAAAGCTTTTTTCTCTTTCTGATTACGCATTTTTAACAATTTTCTTAGTGGATAGGGGGATAAATAGTGAGTATGGAGGAAAAATATATAATTATGAACGCATACACAGGCACCACACATAGCCGCTGAATTGTTCGCATGAATTTTTACGTACCTTTACTGTATTGTATTTATTGCAGGTACACCTATTCACATTTCAGTTCTATCCAATAGATTCCTTATACATTTGTTAACGTATTGGGAAAGTTCCAGAATTTATATTCCAAAAAATCAAAGATATTTTCATAGTTATAAGGATAAGATCGTGAAAATCGCAATTTCTTGTCATGATCTGATTGATCATATTTTCGAAAAAATGCATACAAGTAAACGATTTTGTGTTTGCACATTCGAAAAGTATACATTTTTTCCGAAATAGTGATATTTTATATTTTCCGATGGGTCAATTTTTGGACAAGTTACAGCCTCCAATATATATATATTTATCAAAAAAATCATCAAGCAAGGAAATTAAAATGATTTGAGATGTACTTTTTTTTGAATCCTCGTTACTACAACTTAATAAAGCATAATAATCATGAAGTGTACATAATTTTAATTTTAATCTCAATGAAGAAAAAATTTTTTGAAGGGTTTTTATATTTTTCTGTATTTTTTATTGCGACGATTGAGTTCGAGCGTGATAATATACCGGGTGATTCAGTTTGGTATTCGCCCCACTGCATCTTTTTTATTTTAACAGAAAACTACAATAGACCATATATATTTGCAAATCGTTTGTCAAGCTCTTTCGAATGACGTCATTAAATCATCTCTTTGATCACATATGCCAAAATAACGACTGTCAACATTTTTTTTTTCAAATGGTATGCTATACATTTTTTTGCCGATTGTTGTAGAGCTTCTCTTTCTGCATTCAACCATGTAAAAAAAGTATACACTTCCATAAGGAAAATTTCGAGAAAATTAATTAAATACGAAAAAACTTCATTTAAAGGTTTTGTTTCTGATTCAACATAGTTAGCCATGGGAACAATTGAATTTTGTCATTGTTAGTAGTGTCAAATTGAAAATACTGTTATTTGTGACTGTGATATTCGTTTTTGTTTTATGTTATACTTCTAAATAAATTTGCACAATGGTATCTTACAATAATGAAGAAAAATTGGACATGATATTAATTTATGGAGAGTGCGGAAAAAACATAAAGTAGCCAAACGTGTATATCAAGATCGCTTTCGAAATAGGCCGGTACCATAAAAAAAATGTTTGCAAAATTGGCAAGAAATATGAGCGAAAGTGGAAATTTTGAGAAAAAAAGAAACGTTTTTAAACACCGTTAGATTTCTTCCTTTGGTTCTATCTAAAAGAAAAAGTTTACACGTCTAAATGACATCGAAGATCTTATAACTAGAATACGAATTGAATGCCGCAGATTAAATGTTGAAATTCATTCTTCAACATAAGGAAAATTTCGAGAAAATTAATAACATATGATAAAACTTCACTCAGAGGTATTTTTCTGAATCAGCACAGTTAGCCAAGGAAGTAATTGAATTTGTACATTGTAAGTAATGTAACTAGTACCAACTAGGCAAATCAGATTCGAAAGAGAGGGATTTGTACGAGGATTGTGTACGGCACTGATGAGGCGTAAAAATTTCGAAACAAAGTTTAATGTTTTGACCAAACAAAGTTCTGTTTTTAAATAATCATGTATTTAATTTTTATATAAACAAACATTTAATGTCGTATCTTTAGTTAATTAATGATAATAACACTCAACAATAATATTAAAATAACAACTAATAATAAATAACAATTACCAATAAAAAAACTACCAATACTTGAAAACTAACTAACAATTAAGAAAATAAAGACATTATTTATTGCCTCATATGTTCGAAGAGTCCTCCGTTCGCTTCTAAACATAATCGTCCTCTGTTTATCACGCCTTGGGTACATACATGTTGAAGAATTTCAACATTTAATCTGCGGCATTCAGTTTGTATTCTATTTTTAAGATCTTCGACATCATTTAGAGGTGTAAAGTACACTCTTTCTTTTAGATATGGCCAAAGGAAAAAATCTAACGGTGTGAGATCCGGTAATCTGGCAGGCCACTTGACTCCCTCACTACGATTTCCGATCCATCTACCTGGATAAGCTGCATTTAATTCGTTACAATTATGGCATTGTGTGGCGGTGCCCCATCTTGTTGTAATATCATGTTATGCCTAATATGTAATGGAACGTCTTCTATGAAATTTAACAACTCCTCTTAAAAACTGTAGATATCTTTCTCCAGTAAGCGTGCCTTCGTAAAACCTATAATACTATAATGTGTCCGTTGAGAATTCCACACCATATATTAATTCCCCAGATATTTTGGAAATTAGTTTCCCGAAGCCAGTGAGGATTATTCTGCGACCAATAATAGCAGTTATGTCTATTGACAATTTCATTATTATGGAAACGGATCTGACCACATGATGCGATCTAATATAGTCATTTCTTGAGCAACTGCCAACCACGCTACAAAATTTAGACGTCTCTCGTAATCTCCTGGAAGCAAGCCCTGATGTAAATGTATTTTATATGGTCGCAGTTTATTGTCTCTCAGAATTCTTTGAATTGAAGAATATAAAATATCAGTTTCTGTCGCGAACTGACGAATAGAAATATGCGGGTCTAAGAAAACACGGGCTAAAACTGCAATTGTATGTTCCTCATCTCGTGCGGTTCTGGGCTTAAAAACGTTTCTTTTTTTCTCAAAACTTCCAATTTTGGTCATATTTCTTGCCAATTTTGCAAACATTTTGTCTGATGATACCGGCGTATTTCGAAAGCGATCTTGATATAAACGTTTGGCTGCTTTACTGTTTTTTTCGCACTCTCCATAAATTAATATCATGTCCAATTTTTCTTCATTACTGTAAGATACCATTGTGTAAATCTATTTAGAAGTATAACATAAAACAAAAACGAATAACACAGTCACAAATAACACTATTTTCAATTTGACATTACTAACAACGACAAAATTCAATTGTTTCCATGGCTAACTATGTTGAATCAGAAACAAAACCTTTAAATGAAGTTTTTTCGTATTTTATTAATTTACTCGAAATTTTACTTATGGAAGTGTATACTTTTTTACATGGTTGAATACAGAAAGAGAAGCTCTACAACAATCGGCAAAAAAATGTATAGCATACCATTCGAAAAAAAAAAGTTGACTATCGTTATTTTGGCATATGTGATCAAAGAGATGATTTAAGGACGTCATTCGATAGAGCTTGACAAACGATTTACAAATATATATGGTTTATTGTAGTTTTCTGTTAAAATAAAAAAGTTACAGGGGGGGCGAATACCAAACTGAATCACCCGGTATATAAGTATATCTTTCCCATCCGTCCTTTGCTTGTATGGTTTAAAACAAAAAAGTATCAGAAAGCTACAATTTCCATCCTTTAAATGAACCAACATTCATATAGATTGAACAAATACTGATTTAATGACATGTAATTCAGTGCGTCGGTGTCATAGTCATGCGTATTCAAGCGCGCGCATGCATGGATCTCGCTCCTAGTTATAACGTTACAATTGACTATTTTTTTCCGAGAAAACCGTGGCTTTAGTTATAAATTTTGTTAGGACATTTTTTGTTCATAAATACGTGGTCTATCCATCTGTACTTTTTATTTTTTCCTAGCTTGATTTAATTTCAAAGTTTTGAAAAAATGGATGAGAAAAAATTTTTTTTCACTTTTTTTTTTGTTCTGCATTCGAGCGAAATGTAAACTTTTCAGGATATTATTCTATACACTTTCACGAACTCATTAAAAAAAAATTATTCAGTTTGCAAATTTTTGTGGGTAAATACCTTCATCGACTGGGCTAACATCCATATAAACGCTTAGATGTATCAATTCAATAGCACATATTATTACGACGCATGAAAAAGGGAACAAAAGAGCGTTCTTATTTTGTCCTGCTTTAAGAGCCATTTATAAACAGGAACTATAAGAGCTCGCACCTGATCCTGTGCAAGCAGGTGTTCGTCTAAGGCCCGAGGAAGATAAAGATTCAAAGGTAAAAGCACGAAAGCACAGCATGAAGACATGCTGAGACAGTACATGGACAAGCAGATACACTGTCTTTTATAAACATCTACGAGATCAAGGATTGTAAAATGATTTGACGATTGTTTTCCTCAAGTCGATAGGCGTCAAGATCGAAGACTAATAGATTTGTATTGGCGTGTCAGGATGGAATAACAAATATCCAGATATGCCGGAATGTTATTCTCAAGAAAAATATCCAAACTATATGCAGGGATTGTAATTCACATCCTGAGACCCTAACATACATACTTTCGATATGTTTCTTTCATGCAATGTCATCCTGCATCACCTGGTATAACTCAGTTCTTACGGTACTATCACATAAGGCACGCAGTCGAATAGTACAGCAGTTAAATAAAATTACTCCTTCCCAGCAACCTGAAAGCTGGATTCCACCAAGCTAGGTATAGTGCTTCTGGATTCAACTGAAAATATAATGTATGTTATTGAGTCTCTTGGCTATCACAAAGAAATGAAGAAATGTTGCAACGAAAGAAATCCAGAATTGAGCCAAATATACTTATCCATGGTACCCAAGTATTGTAATTAAATTAATGTTTTGATAACTGGCAGACTCAGAGATATCAAACCATATTTTCTTAAGCAACTCAACTTTATCCTGTCTTTAAACCGACCTCCACATCACCGGCTGCCAAAAAGCAAAGCGCAGCTCTTCTGGGTTCACTCCATGTTGCGAGGATGTACAAGGTCGAGTTTTAGAAGACACCAATATCGCGTTGAGCCAGTGTATCATGTTGCCATTATTTGGGATTATATTGGAGGGTAAAATGCCTCTACTACTTCGGTTTGATTATCGTAGTGACGATTAATAATTATGATAATAACAGTAACAGTAATAATGAAGGTCTTTATTTTCCAAGTGAATAATAAACAACATATAGACATAAACACATAGGCACAACACATATAGTAGATAATCCTCAAATCCAAAGCCAAGGATGTCCGGAAGGGGTTACACAACGCAGACAAGCATTCATGCCCACCGGAATTGTCAGTGTCGCGGCTGAGGATTAAACCCAGTGTTACCAATTGGTTGGTATTTACCCGAATTGCGGGGATTTTAGTGATGTGTGGGTATTTTGGTGGGTAATGGCTTCATGTGGGTAAAATGCGGGTATTTTGAGATCTGGCACCAGTGAGCTCTATACATACTAGAGTGTGCTCGCAAAGGGGGTGAAGCTCGCATCCGCAGGTTCTCTGTCTCTGCTGCCTAATACATAGTTTAACAAGTGTGAGGGAGACACAGAACCTTTCCACTGTTGTTTGAGTTAACTCCATTGGCTATTTTCTTTCGTGCTCGTTCAAAGTGAACACAATCAGTAAGCAAACACTTTAGAGATAAAGAATTTCAAAAATACCTCGATTTGATTAGCTGCTTAGTGATTGCAATGAGTTCGTTCTGCACGAAAGAAAACAGCTATTATGTATAGAGCTCACTGGCTGGCTCTGTGTCAGAGTTTTGTTATTTTTTAACTCATGAGGTGAGGTACAATACCGGTTTCAGTGACTGGACTCGATCGACGAAGTTAAGCACGGCCGGGCAAGTCCGCATCACTGGGATGGGTGACCGTAACTCATCTCGCCGTCCTGGTTAAGAGGCAGAGTAGCATTAGCTAAACTTCGCCAGGATGTTAAAATAAATAAGGCATTAAAAAGAAAATAGTTTATATTGCGTTTTATATTTATTTAAAAAATATCCATTAAATTATGTATTTATATTGTTTTATCATCTTCCCATTCCTTCGTACGAACTTCACTATTAAACCGGTAAAAAATTTTAGCACCAAACCAAGCCACAAAAAACAAAAACAAAAATGCAATGCCTATCTGCTTTTCCAGTGTGGATATTTTAGTGGGTAATTTCATATAGTTGGCGGGTACTGCAGGTATTTTCTTTGTGATTTTGCGGGTATTTAAAATCTACTCGTTGGCAACACTGATTAAACCCAATACGCGATAAACATTCCGACCAGCATATTCACCACACAATACGTCTTTGTCGACTAAGTTACCATAACGGTATATAAGCAATAACAAAAATGTAATACAATAAATATTACTCCAGAAATAAATGCCAAAGAACAAGTAGTCCTATGAGGATCGTGACCTTTAATTCTAATCTTAAGTAAAAAATACAGTAAGAACAGGTAACAACAATTTCAAATGAGGGAAGAAAAATTTAATTTATACCAATATAAATACATATAAGTTAAAACTAGATATGTACCATATACGCACATAAAAAAAAATAAATCAAACATTGAATAGCTGGAGCCGCTACTTTATGATAATCAATCGTCGTGATCTAATAGAGCACGTTTTATTTTGTTTTTATCAATTACTGATAGGAACAAAGTAAAAAGTGGTCTATTAGATGGAAATTAATTAAGCTTATGGTAGGTAAATTAAGTTGTCTCGTTAATATTTTGATTGGTCATTATCTTCTTTTTTAAAACTGTTTTGGAAGAAGGAACTGGTTTGGTTTTTATATTCGGTAGTAAAGTTACATATTTTTGTAATTTTGTATGAAAATTAATAATTTTTTTTCTCTAATGAAAATGTATTTGAATATTTCGTATAATGTGCATAAATAATATGTTGATATAAATTGGCTAAAATTATCTATATCGGTAGTTAAATGAAAAATAAGTAAAGATTCCTAGAGCATTTTGTTAAAAAAAAAAGGAAAATCTCAGGTAAATATTTCAAAGATGATTTTAAAGGTTTAAAGGTTACTGTATAAGATAGACAAAAGTGAAGGAAGAGGCTACCTTTTATTTCATTAAAGTACAAGTCATAAAACAACTAAACTACGAATACAATAACATTTTTTTCATCTGTGTATTTATTTCTACAACGAACAACTCGTATGCTACAGAGTATGCTATACATTCACTACAACTACAATTTAACCATTTATGAAATGTATTTTTTAAATTGATTATAACATTTAGTTGAACTATTTTTGAAGTTACGTGACGTTAATTTAATGCATACACTGATGCAAAATGTACATTATTAATTTTCCACATAAATATCATTTATTGCCCATTGTAAAGATTCGCAGCTGCATATGAATATAAAATTATTCCGCCATATTATAACCCAACAAAGCGTTTCATTATATTAAAATGCAAATTTAATGTTTGTTTTATACAGAAAACTCCGTTAAATATAAAATTCATTCACTCGATTATTTCCCAAATTGTTAAAAGCGGCCTATCTTGGACAGAATAGTTTACACTTTATTATTAAAGGGCAAAGCCAGAATCGCTGCCTTTCACCTAAACAGAGGTGAGTTAAAATTCAGTTGCACATTTATAATAATAATAATAATAATAAGTTTATTTGCATACTTAATACAATACACCCTCGATTAATTAAGAAAGACTATCTATCAAAATAAATATAAAGTTGTATATGTCTATATACAGGGTGTCCCATAAGTCATGGATAAAATGAAGGGAAACGATAGATGAGTTCATTTCCAACCAAAATAACTACATATGTTGTTATCTAATTTTTGACGGTTCAAAACTTATTCCAACTTTTGTATTTTTGTCCGCAATCGCCTAGTACGTTTAGTAAGAAAGTGGTACAAAACAGAGCTTTTTTTGCTCTTTTTTTTAATAGGTTAGTGAAGATTGTACCTTTGGGATGGAAGCATTTTTATAAAGTCTAGTTAGCAACTGTCAATTATAATAAAAGATGTTACGATCATTGTTCGGTTCGTCAGAAATTATTTGAATTTCAAAATGATCCTCGTAGAAAAAAAAATAACTACAAAAATATTTCCCGTAATAAAAAAAACTAGTGCAATTTATATAGATTCTAACAAGGTATATTTCATACACTTTTTATTAACAATTTTTTTTTATTTTCGTTTTTTACAAGTGAGGTATGTTTGTACGACAAACATAACACCTTTTATTATAATTGACAATTGCTAACTAGACCTCATAAAGGTGCCTCCTTCAGAAAGGTACAATCTTCAGTAGCCCATTTAAGAAAAAAAAGCAAAAAAACTTACAGTCTTTTGTACTACTTTCTTACTAAACATACTAGGCGATTTGGGACAAAAATACAAAAGTTGATATAACTTTTGAACCATCAAAAATTGGATAACAACATATGTAGTTATTTTGTAGTTGGAATTGACCTCATCTATCATCCCCCTTCGTTTTATCAATGACTTATGGAACACCCGTATAAAAATAATAATTTGCAAAGAGAGAAAGTAACCCGCAAGGCTTAGCCTCCACGTCGGTAATTTTGTTTATAACAAGTTTAATGTTTATAATGTGAATACAGGGAACACCATAACTAATGTAATATAATAATCCAATCAATGAATGCCCAAAAGGGGATTGTAAAGGACATGGAGGGGGTGGGAGAATTTTACTCTTCAAGGATTTGTGGGGAGTAATTAGGAGGTAAATATATTAAAAGTCCGCGCCCCTAGCCCTACCGCTTCAGGGGGAAAAGAGGATGGAAAGGCCTTTTTTTAATTTTTCGCTTATAACTCGTAAACGATGCGTTGTACGGAAAAAAGTATTATATGCAAACTTAAATTAAATTAAATTAAATTTCCTACAAGAATGACTATGTTCATTTTATTCCTATTTCCCATTTAATTTCCCATATATTCGCCAGCGAAAATCGATAATTAATTAATAAATTAATTAGGTATCTAAAATTTCTCCGTCAAAACGGTTTACCGTGGTCTGTCAATAAATCACAGTCACAGAACAATCTTTATTTTACAACACTCGACCTATTTACTAACGCAATATTTTGTCGAAATCTATACATTTCCTTAAATATACAGTGTGACTCACTTAAAATGAAGATACCCTTGTTCCGATTTGAATCAAATTTTACTCAACTATAGAACAAATTAGGTTCTACTTATGACCAGACCTAATTAATTTATTTATTAATTATCGTTTTTAGTTGGCAAATATCTCGGAAACTGTAACACATAGGAAAAAAATGAACATTCTTGTAGGAAATTTAATTTAATTTAATTTTGCATAGAATAATCTTTTCCGTACGACGCATCATTTCCGACTTATAAGCGAAGAATCGAAAAGAGGGACCTTTCCACCCCCCTCCCACCATGAAGCGGCATGGTTTACCTCCTAACTACCCTCAACATATTCTTCAAGAGGAAAATTCTTCCCCCTCCATGTTTTCTCGTTGACTGGACTATAAATCAACACAAGATAAGAAAATGGTTAAAAACCAAAGAAAAAATGATTGTAAAATATACAAAGAAAGAATAATTGTAAATTAAGCTTTTTCAGCAGTCATTGCTGTTTTGGATCGATTTTTTTATATATGGGGGCTAGTTTTTGCCCTTCCCTGGGGGGGGGGGTGTTTTATATCTATTGTATGTACGCTGCTGTTTAACCTTAATTTGTATAAATCGATTGATTAACAACTGTTCTCGTAGCTTAATATTCTTTTTGCCCCATTTCAGGGGTATTTTTTGGCTCTAGATAATGATTGTGGGGGTGTACGATTTTTTTTGACACCGGATTCGGATTCAACGACCGAAAATACATGGGATTACATGGGTCTGGTTCGCTGCTTTGAACTTTTTTTTTGTGGGGCTGTGTTATCTTTGTAAAAAATAACTGTGTCATCCGAAAAGTTTACAATATTGCCACTAGAACTCAATTCGAACAAGGTATTAATGTATATACTAAAAAGTAATAGTTCCAGTACCGTACCTTGAGGTACTCCGTATTCAAGGATACGCTCATTATTTCTAACATAATTTATTTGACAATATTGTTTTCTTTCGCTTAAGTAACTTTTGAAAAGGAGTGAAGACTTTCCTCCAATACTCATTCCTCCGATGTATCTAATAGTTACGGATGGCTTACAGTTTCAAAAGCCTTTGCGAGGTCAAGAAGAACACATAAGGCTGGCTTACCTTCATCTAAGGATTACTTATGCAATAGCATCTTGTGGATATTTTGTTCTTTAAATAAAAATTGCATATCCGATAATAACTTAAACTTTTTTGTATAATCGTTTAACTTAACTTGTTTTTCAAAGATTTTGGTAAAATTTGTTATGAGTGATATCGGTCTATAATTAATTACTAATGATGTATCGCCTTTTTTTAAATGGCTTAATTATACCATCTTTTAATTTTTCCAGGCATATGCCACTCTTAAATATTCTATAATCAAGAATGCTATTTCTTCTACAATAAATTCAGCGACTATTTTATTGTTTCTGCTTCAATGCCATATGTACTCGGTGCTTTATTATTTCTTAGGTCATTAATGATATTTACAACTTCTTTTTTATTTGTAGGACGCAGAAAAAATGAAAATTATCTTGGATGCTTAGATATTTCAAAGGGTTGTCTTTTGATGTTCTTAGCTAAATTTTTCCCTACGTCAGCAAAGTAATTATTGAATAAATTTGTTTTTTCATATCCATTTGATATTAATATAGTTGCATCAGATTTAATTTTCTGTATTTGACAGTCATGATTTTTGATTTTTTGTATTATTTTTGTTTCCTTCTATTTTTTCTTTATAGTAGTTAGCTTTAGTGATTTGTATCAATTCATTTAACCGGTTTCTGTAATGAATAGATTATTTTTTTAATATTTTGTTGCTAGTATTTTATTTGTATTTCTGGTATAGTTCGTCTCTTTTGTGTATAATATGAATATTACATGAAAATTTATTAATAACTTTTTTTTATTGTGTATATTAGGTAATCTGTTGCTTCCTTTAAATTTTTAAGGTCATAGAAAAAATTACAACCTGCATAATTTCATTTTTCAGCCCATTATAATATTATTATTTGGTATGACACTGCCTATAAATTAGTTTCCACAAAAACCAAAATATTTCAACAATACACTCGGAAACTATTACTCGACGCACGTTCCTTCAACCATGTTAGCATCATCGGGAGATGAATCAAACTGACAGAAGCAGTCAATATGGTTGATAGCCCGTCGGGCAGAGCGCGAAAAGCCTTCTCTTTCTTGACCTACCCAATACTGAAGTATAACCAGAAGGGACCTTCACTACTTATTAAAACATGTTATTTTACATAGGAAATCAAAATTGACGACTCCATTGGTCGAGACCGAAGATATAAGAAAAAAATTAAAAAAAAAAGAAATTTAGAAATTTAATTTTCAATCAAATATAACTATAAAACTAAAGCAGATAAAAATAAAATTTTTGTTTGATTTTGACAAGTAAACCTTGCTTTTTAATTTGAAGTATAATTTATTGCAATAATAAAAAAATTAACATAAAAAAACTATTATAAAATTATTATTATAAAATTATAAAATTTGTTATGCAAAATATATTAACAAAAAAAAATTAAATGTATACAAACTAAACAACTGAAAGAAAAAAATGAATTTAAAGTAGTGTTAAACATCTTATTTAGGGAGGTTTACCTTGGTGTTTTGCAAAGAAATAATTCTTAACTTTAACATTTCTGAAAACACGCCTTAATGATATATTTGAAGAAATGACGGAAGAAAAATTAGATTATTATAGCAGCGGAAATATAAGAAAGATATTAGAAAAACATCTAAGCAAACAAAGTGTTTTGCGAACACAAAGAAAATACAACAGTTCATTCAAGTGATAATACAGCTAAAAGGATTTTTGTTGTCAATCACAACTGAATCAGGCGACGAAAACTTGGTTCATGAGAATGAATTGACAATTCTTGATAAAGCTGCCGGTATCTTAAGTGAAGCTGCAGCTGGATATTTTAAAACCCTTTCGGGACTTTCAAATACGTACGGTTTAACAAACTCAACATTTTTATGAATTTAGAGGAAATATCAATAAAAAAGGCTCATAATAGAAATAAGACTTTTATTTACCACACATAAAATATAAATATGTACACTAGCAATTAAAAAAAAATTGAACTAACGGTGGGAGGAGTAAGAAAAGGGTTAAACCAACAATGTGTAATGGGCGGATACGTATGTTTTCAGTAATTAAGTGCACCTCTTGTCGTTCGTAGATATCCGGTTTCCGCCGCGAAAGGGTTAAAGCTATAACAAGTAAAATTGAAAATTTTTAAAAACCCCCGATCAATATATCTAATCGTACCAGTTTCATATGACCGAATCAAAATGAGGCATAAATCATGTTCGTCTGCACATTTTCAATTTAACTTCAATCGGACAATTTCTAGAGAAGTTCAACATGACGAATTCAAGATGGCGACCAAACATCGAAATCTAATATGGCCTATAACCATCTCGACAAAATACTCTTTCAAATAAAAAAAAAACTACATCAAAATCGGATCACCCGTTGAAGAGATATGAAGCCACAGACAGACAGACAAACAAACAAACAAACATACAAACATACGCGTCAAACTTATGAGGTCGGGGGTAAAAAAACGCGACTACTAATCTGAATTAACATAAATGTAAACAAGAAGTTTCAGAATTGTTATAAACATTTATGTCGTGGATACTAAATATGCCAGGACACACAAATTTGATTTAAACGTCATTCCTATAGTAATGCAATTTATATTAATAATTGGTATGAAAAAAATCACCTTAGGCCATTTTTTTAATCCTTTACATATTACTACATGTGTATTGTGTCGTCAGAAGAAAAAAAACTTAATGATATGCTTTATTCTTTTGGCTATGGTTATTCCTACGATGAAATACGGACATTTTTAACGTCTTTAGCTAGTCACGTATTAGTAAAAACTAGTGACGACATTTTTATACCACCTGGAGTTCCTCCAGTAAGTTCTGAAGAAAACATTTACATTCATAGAATCGATAATTTTGATTAAAACGAAGACATGCTAGATGGAAAAATCCCACTTGGAATAGTATTATTTAAAAAAGAGAACAGCTTATTTACACAAGCATATTTAGATGGTCTATCCAATTTTAACCGATTTTAACCCTTCCAGTTTACATGAAAACAAAAATATAGTTATGTACAAAAATCCAACTAATTACTGGTTACCTCTGACACTTTATGGAAAATATTAAAATATACGAGACAGTAAAAACTACTAGCTGGCATAAGCTTAACAATGACATATCTGAAAATCAGTTAATCTCTGTCTGATGATACCTATTATTTTCCATTTAATAACGCACCACCCGCGTTGTACGACCAATGGATTATTACAACTAGTATCATATTATTCAATTTGATTTGTTAATTTCATCATCTTACAATAAAGGAAAATTATTCTAAAGCTGTTGTTACGGCCACTGATGGAAGCATTGCGCGATTTATGGCGAACGCGGGATGTACCGGGAACGAGAGGGGAAGCCTCACTACTCCGCCGCCGTAGTGCGCTTCATTGCGTTTAAAAGGTTGTACCGCTTTTATTTACAGAGCTAGATCCAGCATTAATTGAGACAAAATGAAGTCTATGAAATTTGGCAGTTTTTGGTGAAAACATTCGAATAGCTCAATACATAAGCGAGTTACAACGAGTTAGAACTTTCAAAAAAATTGACAATTTGTGTACCATCTAAATTAACGTCAATTCTCTAATGTTAAAGTTATTATTTTTGTAATAAATTATACATCAAATTAAAGAAAATCGTTTGTACTATAAAACTAAAAAAAATATATAATTCTATCTTTTTTCGTTTGAAAGTTATTGGTGGTTGAACTTGAATTTTGTTATTGTCATTTTTTTTAGTTTTTTTCTTGTAACTTCAGTCTCGACCAATGAAGAGTGTCGTCAAAAGTGATTTCCTGTGTAAAAATACCTGCTGAATAAAATGAAATAGGTTTTATGTGGTTATACCTCGGTATTGGGTTAGTGAATGCTAGAGCCAGCCATATGACGTACTATGACGAAATATGCCTCTAGAGAGAGTATTCGAGTGGAGTATACATGTAGTCCAGTCAACGAAAGATTGTAGAGAACATTGAGGAGGGGAGAATTTTTCGATTTTTTCTCTTCAGGAATGTGTTGGGGGTAGTTAGGAGATAAACATACCTAAAAGTCCCCACCTCTAGCCCCGTCGCTTCAGGGGGAGAGGGAGGTGGAAAGGTTCCTTTTTTCGATTCTTCGCTTATAACTCGGAAACAATGCGTCATAAAAAAAAAAGTAAATTACGCAAAATTAAACATAATTAAATTTCCTATAAGAATGTCTATATTCATTTTCTTCCTATGTGTTATAGTTTACGAGATATTCGCCAGCGAAAATCGATAATTAATAAAAAAAAAATCAATTATGTACTTTGAATATTTCTATCAAAGTGGTTTACCGTGGTCTGCTAATAAATCAAAGTCACAAAACAATCTTATTCTACAACACTCGACGTATTTACTAACCTAATATTTTGTCGAAATCATATACTATACATTTCCTTAAATACACAGTGTGACTCACTTAAAATGAAAACACCCTTAAAACTTTTTCATTTTGCTCCCGATTTGACTCAAATTTTACTGAAGTTTAGAACAAATTATGGTCTACTTATGACCAGAAAATCATTCACCTGCTATAAAGGCAAAGACACCTGCGGTACCAAAATATGCTGAAAAAGATTAAAAATCATAAAACCGCTTTGTTAGAAATATTCAAGGTACATAATTGACGAATTTCACGTAGCCACCACAAATTGCGGATGAGCTTATGTATGAGAAATCCTCCATCAATAACCAAATCAAATTTTGGTGTATGTACGTTTGTGGCGCCGATCTGATGCATTTTTTTTGAATTTTTAGCATTCAAAATGTTTTTATTTTTTTCAGCATATTTTGGTACCGCAGGTGGCTTTGCCTTTGTAGCAGCCGAATTTTTTTCTGGTCATAAGTAGATTTTAATTCGTTCTATACTTGAGTAAAATTTGATTCAGATCGGAAATAAAATAAAAAAGTTATAAGGATATCTTCATTTTAAGTGAGTCACACTGTATATTTAAGGAAATGTATAGATTTCGACAAAATATAACGTTGGTAAATACGTCGAGTGTTGTAAAATAAAGATTGTTTTGCGACTGTGATTTATTAGCAGACCACGGTAAACCGCTTTGTTAGAAATATTCAAGGTACATAATTGATTTTTTTTTATTAATTGTCGAGTTTCGCTGGCGAATATCTCGTAAATTGTAACACATAGGAAGAAAATTAAAATAGACGTTTTTGTAGGAAATTTAATTATTTTGCATAGATTACCTTTTTCCGTGCGACGCATCGTTTCAGAGTTATAAGCGAAGAATCGAAAAAAGCAACTTTTCCACCTCCTCCCTCCCTGAAGCGACGGGGCTAGGGGCGGGAACTTTTGGTATGTTTACCCCTAACACATTTCTGACGAGGAAAATTCTCTACAATCCCCTTTTGGGCATTTATTGATTGGACTAATGTGTTTTTTGGTTTGGGGAAACTTTTTCAGAAACTTTTACAATACCTACAACTTTAATTTGAAGAGCTAAGTGGATAAAGGTGTTATGTCACAAAAACACGTTATTGAGTAATTTAACTCGAAAGTTTTTAGGCGAGAACTTTTTTGTTATAACGACAATATAGCTTGCATTTTGCGATGATATTGATATTTGATGTACTTTTCAGAGACAAATAACTGAAGTTGTCAGTTGTCATTATTTTCGAAAATTTTAAAAAATTAATGTACATAACACCTTTATTCGTTCATAAGTTTCTCTGAAATGAATAAGGAATTAGTGAATAAAAGTGTTAAGAAATTAAACATATTTTGTTATTATTAAAACATTGTACAATTTTTAGGTAGTCGGACAGTTCTACGGTTTTGAGCCACAGTTTGATCATTTCCAAGTATGTTGTGATAATACGGCCTTACCATTCATTTATGAATGATAATTGTTCTTTAAGATTGGCCAGTTTTCCTACACTTAGGCTGCCCTTGTTTTCATTAAACACCGTTAGAGCAATACAGTCGGAATTTATCTTATACATATTCCTTTTCTTTAAAATATCGACTTTGTAAAATGGAGTCATTTCATCTAGTGATGTAATAGTAGCACCCATAGGTTCCATTTTATACCGTCGTGAAAATAAACCTTTTCATTGTTCAAGTTTTTCTTCCTGTTGTACAAATTGAGTTTTGAGGCAATTCCATCAACATCCTTGAAATTATTCTTCATATCTATGACAACGGCGTCTTTGGGAGTTCTTAAAATTTCTCGATACTGGTCCGGAACGTAGATGTTTTGATGTTTCCTTAAAATTTTCTCGACTGTGCCAAAGTCTCTGTCTGAATCTAAATATGAATGTCCCACCTCCGAAAATTTATGGTCGATAACTTTAAATTCTCTCTTTAAAATCAACAACTGGTAAAGTGTAATGATATTGAAGTTTTTATTTTGTCCACCACAGGAGTAGGGCCATATTATAATGTGATCGAGCTTTTCTTGGAAATATTCATTGTAAATTTGTGAAAAGGTATGTAAGCAACTAGCAATTTCTAGGCTTTCACGGCTGGCCATATCTTCAGTCCAAGTGAAAAAGAACGTTTCTTTTTTTTCAGTATTTCTCAATGTATGTATGCCAAGGTTGTAAAACCACATTTGACGAAGGTAAAATGCTTTCGATGTACTTAATTTTGGCAGCGCCAAGCTGAAGATCTAAAGTAAGAAAGCAAATCGTTCTATCTACTGTAACTTTTGCTCCGTCACGCTTCTGTTGTTCGAAAGCTAGTTTGTAATTTTCTCCGTATTCTTTAGTATTATTTATTTTATTTTTTTTAATTTTTTTTTTTACCCAATAAACGATAACCTTATAAACCCAAATGACCTTTGACTTGATTGGCGTAATTATCATACTTATTATTTTTTCCGCAAGAATTTCGGAATTCGCCAGATTTGCCTTAAACAATTTAATGCTCTTTCAAAATGTTGGGTGGGCAGAAGCCATACCAGATATCAGTTTTGCTCTTGCCATAAAAATTTCTACGGTCCAGCCCTCTTCTACTTGTCAGCATAAAAATGTTTGTACAAAAATCAACACCGCAAAGCGTCACTTTCCAGTATTTCTGATTTACAGACTAATTTGCTAGAATACTTTGGTAAATTCGTATTTTATTATTGCATTTTATGTTGATAATGTTTTATTTTTAAAACATTATTAAAACTTGCCTGGGAAGAAATTGCCACTATGTGACTAATTTCTGCTGAATTGCCAAAAGGTATAAATGTGTTTACAGCAATTAGATACTCAAGTACCATCTCGACTCTTGTACCATCTCATACTATTTCGAAATTGAACGAAATGAATATATGTATTAAAACACTATAAGCACTATTTCCAAATATCAGCCAATTTATAAACATCTTACATGATTCATGAAATCGTTTATTCATTGTCATTTGTAATATCAGTTTACTACGACTGGCCATTTTCACTGTAATAGTAAGAAACACTTAACACAACTTGTCACATTAATGTCAATATAACATAATTTTAAAAGCAAAGAGTTTTGGATTAAAACAATTTAATATCGCACAGTAATGGATAAAGGTGGTATGTGATCATGACACCTTTATCCATTAAATTATATAAAAACCATATGTACATAACACCTTTATCAAACATTAAAACGCATTTAGGAAAGGTTTATTATCCCAAAAACTTATTGAAATGATAGATTATAAGTTAAAATAGTTGTCTGTGTAGAAATCTCAAAATTTTCAAAAATGTCACATAGCCACTTAGCTCTTCATTTGATTTATTAAAAAAATTTAGTGAATCATGTGCAAAACAGTTGATTTGTTAAGAAAATCATAGGTACAGGATACTATTTCAGACATATTTTTATGGTAATGAATTGTTTTATCAGGCTACTCGTCACTACACATTTTTCAGAAAATTCCGAAACTGTCACTTTGCATAACAACGGCATACAGTTTAAAACGAGAATATAGTGTGAAATAAAGTTCGCAAAAACTATTGCTTAACTAAAAAGTCCATCTATACAGTTTCATATTAACGATCGTGCTGAATTAGTGAATTGTCTGGGATGTGACAAAACCTATTTTAATCTCAAGTTCTAGGTTGATAGGAAAACTACCATTGATTAAAGTGTTTTACAATCGTAGGAACTCAATAATTAAAAGTCTGAAAGCGACCGCAATCTGAAATTTTAAAGAGTTTCGATACATTCTTTCAAGGTTATTTAGTACTTGTAAAAAAATTCTAAAATCGGTCTAAGCGAAGAAATGCTTCTTTTGTCATTTATTTCATGTTGGCTTATTTCCACTACTAAGATAAGCAATAAACTCATCAGTATCTATGTAAATACTGGTATCCACAATCTAGAAATTTTAGTAAACTCATGTGGCCCTCAGAGTTGAAATCTTTAGAGAAGATAACATACGTCACAATGCGCACAGACCGATATCATTAGCGCGTGCCAGTTGTCTAGGCAACGAACTTATTTTTGCTATTGCAGCGGTGTCGCATGGTTGCGTTAAATACTGTTCCTTATTATTCTAGGAATATATTTTCTAGTGTTTTTCGTGTTCGGTATTTATTACATATTTTTAGTGCATTTCTACGAGCAAAACACATGAAATGGAATTCATTTTAATTGCAACTATCCAATATTAATAAACAAAAATAGTACACTTGATAGTTTTATTTTATTTTAAAAATAATAAATTCACCCGGCACTGGTATCGTGTCCACAAATATAATCGATGCGTGAAGCTGTGACGTGTGTTATCTTCTCTAAGTAATTTCACTCTACTTACTAACGCCGCACAATTTGGCAAAACGATCAAAAATCACTTTTCGAGTAAACTGTTGAACTATGAACGTTTTTTCTTTAAATACTTGGAAACGAATCTTGGAATAGTGAGTCACTGTCGCTTTGACAGATAAAAATTTATTTTTAGTTGAAAAAATGATTTTTTTGACGACCCCCATCTCAAAGACCTTTGAACCCAATACGATGTAATCTTGTACAAAGTAGTTTGTAAAGGTGCTGATTAAGAATACTGTTACTAATTTTCTTCTAAAAAAACGTTAATACTTTTTTTAAATCGACCCCCTATTTCAGTCCTAGAATCGGACGCATGGGTTATGGGGTTATAGTGATATTTCTATGAGGTTATGGCGTTGTGAAGTTATGAAATAAACGTATTTAAAAAAAATGTCTAACTACTCATTTGAGTGTGAAAGGTGAAAAACCGGCGTTTTACGGGTGTTTTTTGAAGCTAGGGATGAAAAATGAGACAATCTGAAAATTTCTGTCTTCGGATTCGGATTAAGTAGGTCAAAATACATAAGGATCTACTGGTCTGGTCCGCCGGACAGACCACTTTTTTTGTGGGCCTGTGTTATTGGAGATGGGGACACCCAATCATGTAGTCTTTATTATTCGCCGAATGTATGAAGATGCTTTGGTGAAATTGGACAACACTAACTCCGGCAAATGCAAAGTTTGCAAAGGCGTCAGACACGGCTACGTTCTGTCATCAATTATCTTTAACATAGTGACCACACAGTGACCACATAGTGACCACATAGTGACCACATAGTGACCACATAGTGACCACATAGTGAAGATGATCAGCCAAATACGTTAAGAATAGAAGACTGTAAACAAGTAAGACAGACAAGATGGTATACTCTACAGTCTTTGTGGACAATACTGGTAATTGCTCATGTCTAGACTAGTAGATTGTGACAGAAAATCAGAACTGATAGCCTACCGTCTGCCAGTAACTTAGTCAGTATTATGTATATAATAAAGCCCAATTTGGGGTACTTTCAAGGTTTGCATCTTATACAAGGTACCCGAAAATGTATCAAATTTTAATAAAAGAGAATGATTATGTACCGTCTGCAAACAGTATAAAATGATGATTTTTTTTGTGCGCACGTTTACTCTGGAACCGTTTAAGATATTGACTTGAAATTTGGTACACATATGGAGATCTAGAATTAGATTATATTTTCATCTTGTTCCGTCGAAGGGTTGGGGGGTAAATTGGGATAAATTGGGGTAAATTTGGGGTGCACATACACGAGCCTTATACTCCATCTCAAACTATAGGCCACTAACAGGGTGGAGGGGGGGGGGGGGGGCTTGTAGCTGATAACGACAATGGTACGAAAATGCTATAGTTACTTCCACGTCCAGTGGAAGTATAGTAACGAAAAAAAAATTTAAAAAATTTTTATTGTCCAAATAGGCTTAAAATGTCATGCAACGTCGAGATTTTAAGTTTGAGCGAAAAAAAAATTTTTGTCTGTCTATCTGGCTGTCTGTCGGTCTGTCTGTAACTTTTTTTGTGCGCACGTTTACTCTGGAACCGTTTAAGATATTGACTTGAAATTTGGTACACATATGTACTTTAACGAGATCTAGAATTAGATTATATTTTCATCTTGTTCCGTCGAAGAGTTGGGGGGTAAATTGAGGTAAATTGGGGTAAATTTGCGGTAAATAGGTCAATCAAGCAGGTAAGAGTCCATAAAATTGGTATTTAGTATATACAAGAGAAGCTAAGGTCTCAAAAAAATTTTTGGCATTAGCCACCCCCATTACCACCCCCACCCCCTTATTATAGGGGATAAAAAAAAATGTGATTTAGTGTATGTACAGGAACCAGAAACCCCAAAATATTTTTTTACTTCATCCACCCCACTATCACCACCACCCCCCCACTACCGATGTGGGTATCGTTTTATGGGTTTTTGGGGTAGAGGATTTCAAATATTATATTATTAAAGTTCCATAAACAATTATTTTCACATACAAAGTTTTTTCGTTGCGAGTGACTTGGATAGAGAATCTGGATGTAGAAGTAGTGATTCCTTGGGCAGCGGTTTTTTCTTGTTAATTCCAATGAATTTCAAATGTTAATTAATTTTTAAAATTGTAGTCGCAATTATGAATAACAGTATGGTCGGTGAGGATAGCGAACAAAATAATGCTCACCGATAACAACGCTGATGATGATTCAGATAAAGAAAACATGTTCTTAGAACATATCCATGACAGTAAGAAAGAAACGTATGATTTCACTGAGTATTATCGGAAAGCGTTCCAGGAGTGTATGGTTGAGGATAATGATGAAGAAGAAACCGGCGATGAACAATTTTTTTTTTAAATAATAATTATTATAATAATATGTATAAGATTTTTGCTACAACTTTAACAAAATAGTATTTTTTCAATTGAATTTAACTTACGACGCGGTGGAGCGAGCGTAGATGCGTCTTTACTGTGTGTGTATCTCGATAATCCAGTGAAGCAACGCGCAGCGTGGTTAGTACTTTAATGGATGAAATCCATCTTGGGAAACACAGCGATCTCGTCCCACCTTCTAGCGTCATATATATCAGTGTATATGCGGAAGCTATGTAATTTCAAGACGAGGATTTTGTAATGGATATATCATCCTTCGGAGGGGATGTAAGCAGACGGTCCCTTGTCTATTAAATGTTAGGCAAGTAAATGATCCCTACTCCTCTTACAAGAAGAGGTTCGGCAAAATTCCCACGTTGGGGGTAGCTTGTCTCCTGGCGTCGGTGATAAGCCCTGGTAGCGGAAATAGGCCGATGTTAAATAAATAGATAAAAAAAAAGTACTACGCGAATTACCGACCAACTTTATCGAATACCAGTACTAATGCTGGGCCGTGTGCATGTGCATATTGTCTGCCCATGCGAAGAAAGTATACTTGCATAAGTTAGGTTACACAATTTCGTATTGCAAACGGTAAAGAGTTGTTTTTTGTGCATATCGCACACGAAGAGATATCAAATGGAATTCACCGAATTTTGACACTATTGTAGCTCTCGTGCATGTGGGCATTATCTGCAAATTCATTAATTTAAACCAGTAATCTTTCTTTGTGCCAAGTTGCAGACGGTAGATAGTTGTTTTTGGTACATATCGCTGACAGAGAGATATCAAACGGATTTCGCAAAATTTTGACACTCCATTCTGGCTCTCGTGCATGTGCGCATTATCTGCAAATTAAATAATTACGTATTAGTACCAATAACCTTTCTTTGTACCAAGTTGCAGACAGTAAATAATTGGTGAAAGTTACCCCCATTTTTTTACAAGTTTATAGAATTCAATGGACGACCGTGCATATTGGATTCGTCTGCAAATATTTTTTACAATAGTTTTGCAACCTAAATTTTCCAATAAAACTATAATTAAACGGTAAACAATTGTTCAAAGTTGTAAAAAAAATAACAAGTTGACATGCACATGATATGGTGATGTGCATATCGTAAACGTCTGCACCTTTCCCCTACCCGTTTTCAGGGAGCAGAATCATCATTTTGTACTGTTTTCAGACGGTAAATAATCATTTTTTTTTTTTACTAAAATTTGATACATATGTTCGGGTACCCTCTGTAAGGTTTGGTGCATGACAAAACTATTTGCAAATGCGCTTCCGACATATTTTTTATTCCTTTAATTTCAAATTATGAATTTTGCAGACGGTAATTTATTAGTTGAAAACATTGTCTTTTTATGCAAACCGGAAATCGTCTCCTACATCCCGTGCATGCGCGCAAACCTTGAAAGTACCCCAAATTGAGCTTTATTATATGCATAATACTGACTAAGTTATTTGCAGACGGTAAGCTATGAGTTCTGATTATCTGTCACCATCTACTAATCTAATAAGATTGCATAAAATTTTACGTGACAGAAATATTACGAAACGTACAAAGATCAATCCTGCTAAAGCTCTCGTTTTCTCCATCTTTGCTTGCGCCTCTGAGGTATGAACCACTAGGAAAACAAGCAAACGGCGCATTTCATGCATTAGAGTTTTGGATTTGGAGAAGTTTTCTACCAATTTCCTGGATACCTGTCACATTAATAATTTAATTTCCCTAGATGTGCGTCTCTAAAAGCGACTCTCCAGCATTTTCCCGAATTCTTTCATTTTTTGGCCACATCAGTCAGAACGAGGACAATATAGAACGGTTTACAGGACAACCAAAAGGCAAGAAGCGAAAGGGACGCCCTCTAAAGCCTTGGGCGGATGTCACTAAGGAGCTGATGGGAAAGAGTTTTGACGAGGCTGTGCGCCTATATATATCGTGATGCCGTCAGACGTGCTATGCAGTAAGCGGAGACCACTAGAATAATCCATGGATCAGAAAACGTCCGGAGACTCGTTGTAAATAAGAAAAAGACGAGAAGTTAGAATATGTATAAAACAAGTAGAAATTGCTGTCGGACGTGGTTGCCTATATACATGTTATTTTCATTTTTTAAATAGATATTCGATGTCGGTAACGCTTGACAGTAACTATCGTTCGTTTCGTAATAGTCGGCCATGCCATTCTACATATTAAATTTTTCTGTCATCATAGTGTTTATTAGGTATTCGGCAACACCCGACTGCAAATTCTATTTGTATTGGTAACAGTCTTATTAAAATTACCGTAATTTTAATGTCAAATTTTTACATCACCTACATTTTGCTCGAACCTGAAAGACGGTATGTTAATAAAAAATCTTTGGAACTGAGGCCATACTCAGTCATTGTTTATATAAAATGATCTGATGATCACCCCTGTGAGGTGACCCTTTTTCCTAGGAAGTCTTCTACCATGTCGTTTTGTATGTTTTGTATTTTGCATATGTATCAAAGATTTTAAGTTCAACACAAATTATCGTGTTTAATAAACATTCGCTGTCTGCAACGCCCGACTTCAACTTTTTTCTTTTCATAATTATCTTTTTAAAAATACCTCAATAACATTTCAAGACAGAACTGATATTTCGTCTAATTGATATATCGTATACTTCGCTTGAACCTGAAAGACGTACTGTAGATTAGATATCTTGCACACTTTTGTTTTTTTTATCCTTAATCAAAAACCTTTGGCCTCTAAAGTTATAATAAAATATAGTTTATATAAAAATGACACACATGATTTACATCACACCTCTGACGATCACCCTGTATGACGGATATGATAAAACTTCAGCAAGTATTCTACCATGTTATTTTTTATAGGTATGTTGCAAATTCGAAATGAAAATTTTAAGTCCAATAGAAATCATCGTATTTGATAAATACTCGCAATCGGCAATGCCCTACGGCAGCTAATATTTATTTCATAATGGTATTATTAAAAACGCTTTAATGATATTTTAAGATGACATTGGTTCGAACCAGAGAGAAAACCTGTTTATTGCGGTTTAGATATCTTCTAAGTCTTCATATTTTTGTGCGCGTAATGTGAAGTGAATGAAATAAAAAAATTCTTGATGACTTTGGTTCTTGTACCCACACACTAAATCACAATATCTTTTTCACCCCTTTTAATAATTGGGTGGGGGTGGTAGTGAGGGTGGATGAAGTAAAAAAAATTTTTGAGGCTTTAGTTTCTTGTATACAAGCTAAATTACAATTTCATTTTTTTCACCCCCTTTAACAATGGGATGGGAATAGTAATGGAGGTGACTAATGCCAAAAAATATTTTGAGGCCATAAACTTCTTTTATATATACTAAATACCAATTTTACGGACTCTTATTGCTTGATTTACCTATTTATCCCCATTTACCCTAATTTATCCCTCAACCCTTCAACGAAATAAGATCGAAATATAATCTAGTTCCAGATCTCGTGTAGGTACATACGTATACCAAATTTTAAGTCCATATCTTCCGTTTCCAGAGGGAAAAGGAAAAAAGTTACAGACAGACAAATAGACCGACAGACAGAATAATTTTTTTCTCAAACTTAAAATCTCGACGTTTCATGACATTCTAAGCCTATTTGAACAATAAAAATTTTCAAATTTTTTTGCGTTACTATACTTCCACTTGATGTGGAAGTAATTAAAATAAAATCTGTTTCACATAAATATGAGAGTTTTTCGTCCTCTGGTGATCACCCTGTATGAGAGATATGGCCTAAGGGAGCATTCTACTACGCTGTTTTATATATGCTCCAAATTTGAATTAAAAATTTTGAGTCTAACAGAAGTGGTCGTGTTTACAAGCAGGGCCCCCACAAGGGGGGTTAGTAGGTACCGTGGTACCGGGGCCCCGTTAGACCAGCAAACGCAATATTCGCTCATTCATTATGAGACCTGGACAAATTTTTTTTCACATTTCTCCGTCTAGCTCATCAATTATTAAGCTCGGGGGCCCACCAAGATCCTGACGAAATTTTTTTTTTCAAATTTCTCCCCCTCGCTCATCAGTTATTAGGCGCGGGGGGCCGCCAGTGAATTTGGTACCGGGGCTCATGATTTGATGTGGGGGGCCTGTTTACAAGACACAGTCTACACACACCCAGACAGACATTTTTATTAGATATTTGAATTCAGTCTGCTATGAAATGGATTTCCGTAAACATTTTTTTTTCTACGATGATGGTTGAGAATTGTTGTCCGGTTATAATATACCTATTTGATTAAATCAAATAGGTATAATAAAGGACAAACACACCCAAAATCCAAAAAAACCAAAATTGTCTGTAAGGAGATTACATATTTCAAAAAACGCCAACATACATCCGTATCCACCGACATTGTGAATGCTGGGGCTAGGGCGCGAACCCAGTACTGGACAGACAGTTCAACCAGTATATTTGCCACACATTACGCCTTAGCCGACTGAATTACAGTGCCGGTAGCACGTATAACACATTTTATTTAAATAATAGATCTTACTTCACGTACGTTCTACATTTTGTGACTCCTAATGACTCTAGCCAGCTGATAATAGAACAAGAATATATCTAGTAAATTAGTAATAAAACCGCAATAAAACGTAAAAAATAGTATTCCCAGAGTAGCAGAACTTGCATAGAATAATTAATCATAAAACTTGATTGGACACTAACTTAATTATTTGAGACAGAGCAAGGCGTCTTCTAATTAAATAAAGTCAACGAATAGTGCAGTACGAATGCTTTGGCCCAGTTCTACCTAACGATACTGGAAATAGATCTTAAAATATTCATTTGAAATGTTTTCTGTTCCAAAATAATCTTACAGAGAATTATTACTACTTGAGAATAGATGGAGTGGAGCATGTTTATTGAATTTATCTAACTTTGATTATAACATAAAATAACTTAAACTACTGGATAATTAAAGTGGAATATTATGGAGTTTGTGAAACTAGCGTATTCAAAATAATCGTCTTTTTAATATACAGTATGCCCACAGTTAGAGTGGATAAGAGGGTAAACTTTTCATTTTAAGCGGAGAATTTATTCTTCATAAAAAGTTTTGCTTTTGTTAAAAACATGATTGCCATGGAGCAAGTAACATGTCATGTACAGGGTGTTCAGAAAATTTAAAAATCTAAAAATTATGTAAGAGTAGTGTAACTACATTCAATTTCAACGATGAAACGATACCACTAAGAAAAGTTGTTTAGAATTAAAATGTATGTCAGAATTTCAATTTGAGGATAAATCTGCCTAATTCTACTTTTTTAAAAATTTTCATAACTTATCAAGTGGTATCATGTGGTAAAATAAAAAATATTTTCTTCGCATAAAAATTAAGAAATAAGACAGCTAGTTATACTCGTAACTCGTAACTACTTTTATTTTTAAACGCACTGAAAAAATTTATTAAGAAAACTAAAACAAATTTTTAAAAAAACATAATTCAAAAACGTCTCCACTCATTTTCAAGGTGAATGTAAAGCTCTTTGTAACTGTTTCTAATCTCTTGTAGGGATATTGACTGAACAGCTTCCCTAATGTGGTCTTTCAACAGATGAGTGATATTATCTAAAGGCCTACTACTCTATCCCATTTGTTTCAATCAACCCTATAAATGAAAATTCATATTTGTTAAATCGAGAGACCTCGGAGGTCATGGATTTGGACCATACGGACCAATTCATTGATCACCGTCTTGTTAAAAATAAATTAAAGTTATTCAACGGTAAATTTTCTAAGCCATCACTGAAAAAAGTTTGCAGCATATACAAATAACTATTGCTTTTTTTGCGATCCATAAATGGAGGAGTTTCACAATTACTACTTTCCATTATTCAGTTTTATACCTCTCAGTGTCTAACAAAACCTTTAATGAAGCTCTAGCTAATTGGTCTACTCTAAGTCGCATGGATCCAATTGCTTGGAGTTTGGCGATTCAGAGAGAGATCCAGCATTTATCGGAGTGATTGGGATATGTTTACGTACACTCAGCAACCTACTGACTGTAAATCAAGACCTCAAAGGAAAAGCAGATTTGCTCGCAGTTCAACAAAAAGAATTTGGTGCCTGGCTGAATACTTTACCATCGTCATCATTAGGAAGTCTCTTAGACGACTCATAGACGACTCATCTTTTCGTATCGCCGTTGCCTTACGAACAGGTCAACCTCTTTGTTAACACCACAATTGTACTTGCGGTGATCCCGTGGACATTTTTGGTCATCTTAGCGGCAAGAGTACCGGGAGGCGGTCTCGTCATGGAATTACCAACAACATCAAGAGAGCTCTGGTTTCGGCAGAAATTCCTTCAATACTTGTACCAGTAGGGTGTTGCAGAAACGACTGGTTCATTATAGGAATATTACATTGATTATCGATGACATGGCAAGATGTACACCCGATTTTTAAGCTAAATTTAAGTATAAATCAATTTGCTCACTTTCTATCTATTATGAAGGATGACGGTGAAAAGAAGAGTCTGGAAAGAGCAGTTACCGCTGTGGGTGTACCATGCATGTCCGTCAGCATCGTTAGCAACGTTTAAAAACATGAACGAAAATCGAACATTCTGCGACATAGCGAGGACAGTGAGTACAGAGCATACATAGCGTACACAGCATACATAGACTACATGGAGCACATAGTGTATGCAGCTCTATGTGGCCGCCTAAGTTATCAATAAAATGAGTTATTCGTTATATGGATAGCGAACGTAGCTTACATAGCGTGGCCGTAGCATTAAAGTAATATTAATAACAATATGTTTGATTTTATATTTACTTTCTGCGATGTAATTAAACCCATAATTTCAAGCATATTTAAATATTTGTCACAGAAGTATCATCAAATTTAAATTTTTTATCAGGAAGAAATCGTTATTGGAACACAGTTCTTATACTTTTAATGTATTTTAATGGAAAACTCCATTAAAAGTTTCAATTCCCATTAAAAGTTTTATGAATACATTGTAAGAGGTGTATCATATCTGTGAAATAAACAAAATTAAAAGTTATCGTTGTACGTAATTTCTTTGAAAGTTTTCTCTTGTTAAAGTAATCATTTATCCGTACCGCAGATAGTAGATAAAATAGTATAAGATAATTTAAGATTGGTTTGGATATAATATTTGAAAATATACAGGATGTTTTGAAAAGATTGGGATAACGTTTGGCCGTAGATTCCTGACATCAAAACAAGTCGATTTAACCCAAAAAGCAGCGGTCTAACTCTTTTTGCTTTCTAGATATAGGGTGGTATAATAAAAAATTGTATTCGGATTTTGTCTCTTATTTTTTGCATACAATGTTTGACACAACAAACACTATTGACGATTTCAAGACATCATACTCGATGTTCACCTACTAGTTAAAAAACCGGTTTTAGGTATAATTGAATATATTCGAACTGGTGTGTGACAAAGTTGTAAATCGCGTATTTCTTTGAAAGGGTGCATTTTATTGCGTTTAAATAAGTACACCTTTTCTTTAACAAATAAAATTGCGTTTCGATTATAATAGAAGACAATAATTTTTTCGAACTGGTATGTGACAAAGTTGAAAGGGTGAATTTTATCGCGTTTAAGTAAGTAGGAAATTAAATTGCGTTTCGATTATAACACAAGACAATGTCTAAAACCTAACCCTAAAAAAGCTATGGCTTAAAGTGTCATATAAAATTACTGTAACTAGCGTCTTCTACAAAATGCGACATCGGTAATATCAGCATTGTAATTATCGACCTGAAAAACATGTCTTTACCAACTTTGAAGTAGATGCGTATAATAGTCTCCAAGATTAAGGCAAAATACGAATACATATTTTTTACTTTACTACCTTGTATCTTGAAAACGAAGAGAGTTAGACCGCTACTGTTTGGACTAAATCGACTTGTTTTGATGTCAAGAATCTAGGGCAAGCGTTGTCCTATTTTTTTCCAAAACAACCTGCATTATTATAATATTATCTAACTGTACAGTGAATTGCACCTAGCTATCTAACAACCATCCATATTCTTTATAATTTCTATTTGTTTCTTTATTGCAAACTAATATTTTTTAAAATTCTTTATTGAATAGCAAACTTTTGCGCCCGAAAAAAAACAGAGAGGTTAGATCTTGACTGGTATGTTTCCTTTATTATCAAACGATATCTCCTACGTAGGCGTAGATGTAAATGTGACATGAAATAATGAAAAGATCAGAAATAGAATAATGTTGACTTTTGCGACAAATTATAATTATTATAATTTCCATATCGTCTAAATTTATAACTGTATAAATATACTTCAAAATATTTTCAATGCTAAACATGAAGATAAAAATTTCTGCTGAGGGAGATAATTAATTAAGATATTTTTTCTTTATCAAAAATCAGCAAAAAAACAATACTAATTAAATAATTTGTATGCAGGAAATTAATAAAAGAACAAGTTGCTTATGTTCCTTTTGTCGGAGATATTTTTTCATATATACTTTTTAATGACTTTGCAGAACATAGTCTTAATGGCCACAGAAAAAATCTTGGAAAAAATGATATAAAATGAGGAAATTTTAATTATTACTAACCCTCTAATAATTTTGTTAAATGAATTATGCCATGATACATTATCTTTTTATCATTAGTCAATTAAGTACATCAGATGGTATTAATGCGAATTTACCGAATGAATACGATCAGACATGAGATTTTGGTAACTTTATAGACGTACTTTTTAAATTCCCTAAACCATCAAAATAGCATAAAATAAAAATTTCTATATTAAAGGAACTATGAAAGAATAGCCTTTAATTCTGTGGAGTTTCTTCTATTTCATCTTGAGGCATTAATTCCTTCAGTTCATAAAAAGCTAAATATGGCTTTAAGAAGTTAATATATAGGATGTTTTAGGAGTTCTCGTTAATAATTTAGAAGCATATTGATGGGGTGTAAATAACATCACAGCAATTTCTACTAATTTCTAGTTGAGTGTACATCACAGTTAACTCTAAGCTCTTTCATGATACCAGCATGTATCTCGAAGTTATGATAAGCTACAAAACTACGCTTGGTTACTTTTTTTTCTGAAATTGATGTACGCAACTGGCTGGTTAAATGTGATTCCTCGAATTTGCTGCTGTTGATTACTGCTAATGTTTATTTTCGTGCATCTTTCTTCTATTCTTATAGCCAAACTTTTATTGTAGTACTGTGCACCCCAACGCCATTATTTATGGTTTTGCGGCGGAATATTTATGTATTTCGTGGTTCTGAGATTTTGTTCCAGTAAATGAATGTAAACTTAATAATCATTTATTGATATACTCACATCACCAGTACACGTAATATATTAAACATTGGTTAGCTATAGCTCCCAACACCAGCAACAATATTTTATTTAACATATAAACAATTTAATTAACAACTTACTAGTAATTATAAAATACTAAATTGTATTTTTCAATACTCCCACTAATTCAGTATTTTATAACATTATAAACTAACGAAATATCATTCAGTACAAACCATACCCATTTCATTTCGTAAAAATTCAAAAGAGATTTAGTAAAAATATCGGCCATTTTTTCCTTGCTGGAGTTATAGTTAACATTTATATCACCACTTTGAAATTTGTCACGAACAAAATGGTACTTAATATCTATATGTTTAGTTCGCTTACGAAATCCAGGATTTCAAATTAACCGAATAGCATTCTCATTATCAACAAAAAAACCGCTGCCCAAGGAATCACTACTTCCACATCCAGATTTTTTATCTAAGTGACTCACAACGAAAAAATTTTGTATGTGAAAATAATTGTTTATGGAACTTTAATAATATAATATTTGAAATCCTCTACCCCAAAAACCCATAAAACGATACCCCACATCGGTAGCGGGGTGGGGGTGGTGATAGGGGGTGGTAGTGGGGGTGGTTGAAGTAAAAAACATTTTGAGGTTTCCGGTTCTTGTACACCCCCTAAATCACATTTTTTTTCAACCCCTTTAATAATGGGGTGGTAATGGGGGTGGCTTCTCTTGTATATACTAAATACCAATTTTATGGACTCTTACCTGCTTGATTTACCTATTTTCCCCAAATTTACCCCAATTTACCCCCCAACCCTTCGACGGAACAAGATGAAAATATAATCTAGTTCTAGACCTCGTTAAAGTACATATGTGTACTAAATTTCAAGTCAATATCTCAAACGGTTCCAGAGTAAACGTGCGCACAATAAAAGTTGCAGACAGACAGGCAGATCGACAGACAGACAGACCGACATACAGAAATTTTTTTTTCGCTCAAACTTAAAATCTCGACGTTTCGTGACATTTTAAGCCCATTTGAACAATAAAAATTTTTTTAAATTTTTTTGTCGTTACTATACTTCCACTGGACGTGGAAGTAAAATTGATATGGGCTTAACTACATTTTCCCCAATATCACGTAATAAACTTGTTAATCACAACACTTCCTTTGTGGCTGCTGATACTGCAACATATTCGCATTCAGTTGTAGAGAGTATGACACCACGTTGCCGTTGTCTATTCCAAGTTACTGGTCCATTGCTGATCTGAAACATATATCCTGTAGTAGATTGCCCTTCTGCAATATCGAATTAATTCTTGTTTTTCATCTGCTTTATATAATATTCCATAGTTTTCGGTTTTTTTCAAATATCTAATTATGCGCTTGACTGCATAATGTCAGGTTGACTGACTATTACAACAAGCAGTAATGATCCAACAGCTTCTCTATAAGGTACTTCTACATCTTTTAACTTGCGATCTTACTCTATGGTTAGCACTGCGTGAGGATGTGCTGGAATACTCAGCATCCTCTAGATTAAATCGTTTAACAAGTTGTTTTATATATCATGTTGATGAATGGCATCTATATTATAGTAATCATAGTAAAGTAATATGTCGTAGTAATATATCATATCATATCTATATCATAGTAATTTCAAAATTGGTCTTCATAGTCTTCAATTCTTTCAGGGTCGATTTTAGTTCTTTTTTACTTCTTTTTTACTCGTGTCAATATAATTTATTCTCTTTCTGTTTACCCTCTCTTGCATAAAGTCTTGCCTTATATCGTGAGATTTTATCACATGGTTTTCTTTTAATCTTGAACATCCATTTTGAAACAATGGTATTTTTGTTCTTAGGTAAAAATATAAATTCGCAAACATTATTATTCTCCAGGGCTTGCAATTTTTCATTAATTGCTTGTCTTCATTCTTTTGCTTCTTTGAAATTCCCAGCTTCTTCATAATTCTGGGGGACATCTAATTCTGCTAAAGGACCCCGCCCAAATTCTTATATAAAAGTGGCTTCCGTTAAATTGGCTGGATCTTTTTATATGTTCTATATTTTGAGCCCCTGATCAAATGTCTCAATGGGTCGGAGGTCTCAAACTCCCAGGGTTTCAAGATAGAGCCAGTTAAAGTTGGGATTATGAGGTATTTGCCGTACATCGAACATTATTCAAATGATGTCCTTGTTCTTGGGTGTGAAGAGTTTTGGTTGGCCTACAGTGAAGGAAAACCTGACATTATTCAATGTCATGCACCAACTTGTCGGATGATGTCACATCGGGTCATTCCAATGTCACATGCAGTCATATCAGGTCATCTCTGTTATTGGGACAATTAGTTAACGCTAGGAGTAATTGTAGAGTGGGTAGGAGGGAGAGAGAGAGAGAGAGAGAGGGGGGGGGGAGAGAGGGGATACTCTACGGTACTTGGTGGTAATCAAGAACAATCTACGGTACTATCGAGCATCGAGCAGTATTCTGAAGCTAAGTATGACACTCTACCATATTTCGGCGTACTCAACACCATTTGATACTCATTCACGGTACTCTGAAGGTAACTCGTCAAGAATACATTGCGAGACATGTGACTCCATTCGCGAACGAACTCTATAATAACCCAAACGAACAGAAAGCCATTGTGATAGTTGATGGAACATACAGCTATATTGAAAAATCTGGAAATTACCGCAGTTTGCGGCAGTCTTATTCTGTTCATAAAGGGCGTCATTTAGTGAAGCCGGTTTTGATGGTTGCACCCGATGGCTACATTGTTGATATTCACGGACCATACTTTGCAGATGCGAGATCAGTTCGCGAAAAAGATTAACAACATTAATGATTAGTTTCAAGATGGAGATGTTTTTCTTGTTGATCGTGGCCATCGGCTATGGTTTAAGATTTTCTCTAGGGCGTAAATTATAATGATTTGCATGTTCGGGATTAATTTAATTTGCAGCCTCTTGTACAGATTCTACTTCTACTACTATTTTCTCTTTTCTCGAATTTTCTCAGCTTCGGTTTCGTGCGTAACTTCTCTTCAATCTTCCTTTTCTGACACCATTTTTTTTAAGAATTATTGCTCGTGCAATATTCTGTCTTTCAGCTTTAGGAAATTCATTTTCGTTGAAAATCACATGTCGAGAAATTGTCACTTTTCTCGTTGTTGGATCAAATAATATATAGTTGGTCGAATTTTCAACAAACATTAATTTATTACTTTTAAAATCAAGCCTCTTTCGTCTATTACTAGGAATAAACACATAAGCAGTAAAGTTGACTACACACTCATTATGCGTGTCGGCGTCTTTGGCGGTGCGATCAAAGACGCCGACATTTTTACACGCATAATGAGTTTGTAGTCAACTATACTTCTAAATGTTTTTACATGACTCAGTATAGGTTTTTTACCAGTTAAAATTTCAAATGGCGTTGTATCTTTATCTGGTGTATTTACCATCCGATTCAGTAAATAAACAGAAGTATTTACTGCTTCTGCCCATAAATACTTTGGTACATCCTTACTATAAAGCATTGGCCTTGCATTTTCCATAATAGTTCTTTTCTCCCATTCTGACTACCAGTTTGGTCAGGAGTAAGATGCTGTAGTCTCCATTTCAGTTCCCTCTTCTGACAAATATTTCTTCATTACTCTATTACAGTATTCCGCGCCATTATCAATATGTAAGACTTTTATTGAATAACCAAATTTATTTTTCACAAAGCCCCAAAACTTTTTAAAAACATAAAATGTACGTTTTAGAAAATAAATAACTCGATAACTAGAACATCCATCTTTAAATAATAGGAAATATTTTGCAGCTTGAATCGAAGGCGTCGACAGAGATCATTAAAAATCAGTTCGCCTGCTCTCAGTTCACGATGTGTACTACTTTTGAAAGGCAATTTGTGTTGTTTAAGTTAACTCCTCTCAAAAAAATTCTTGCCATCTCTTAAATTCTAATACCTCATCCAATTTCTTTGATTGAAGTTCACGGATAAAGTAACATTAATATGCCTCAGTCTTTTATGCTCTACCTTCAAACTATTATTGTCCACGGTCAGATTAATTTCTGTGGTTACTGCCCTAACTAGCATTAGATATAGATTATTAGCTTCCCGTACTGCACATGTTGTAAGTTTATTTTGCTTAAAAACTTCAGCACGACCTCCTTACTTAACAATCTTATATATATTTTTTGCACTAATAGCACCTTCAGAAAAAAAAGATTCTTCCTCAGTTGTGGAATAAATAGTACATCTGTCATAATAGCTTCATACCATTTGCTACAGATGAATTTCTTAATGCAAACTGTAACTTTTCTTTCCACACTTAAAACTCGATTAATTCTGAAGGTGACAGTGACAGGATCATTCGGTTGTTCAAATGAAGAAAAATATTCTCTCTTAATAAATGTCATATGGGCAGATGCTTCACTTTCCACTATCCATACATATTAGTCTAGGTGCCCGTGTACAAAAATGCAATTTATACATACGTAGAACTAACTTCTTGTACGGCGTAATTGCGCCTAGTCTATCACTTTTTTCCTCTGCGAAAATTTTCGTAAACGCTTCGTTCCTCCTCGGCATGAAAAAGACGATTTCTACACGTCGGACTGGAAAATCGGCAAATATATTTTGTCCGAAAATTCGAAAATTGTATTCTACATATTTTTATTAAGCAATCTTGAAAAAATCAGCTGGTTGTCAATAAATGTTTTAAAGTTATGTTATGTTATGTTTAAGGTGGTAGACACCCTCAACGTTACAAAAATTTTTGTCGGACAGTTTGTAGAAAAATATAGAATATATATGTAGAATCCAATTCTCAAATTGTCCGACAAAATATATTTGTCGATTTTCCAGTACGACGGCGACGTGTGGAAATCGCCTTTTTCATGCCGAGGAGAAACGCCGCGTTCACAAAAATTTTCGCAGAGGAAAAAAGTGATAGACTAGGCGCAATTATGCCGAACAAGAAGTTATACGAGGATATGTATAAATTGCATTTTTATACGCGGGCACCTAGATTATATTCATTATTTAAAATCTTTAGGCCATGCAAACCTGCACTAAACTCGGACTGACCAGAATATGAACCACAATTTTTAATACCACTATGAAACTTCTTTGATTTACGAATTCACGGGCAAAATGTTTCTGCAATAGGGTTGTTGACGACTTCTCAAAAATGGTGAAATATGATAGTGGAGGCGTTAATTTAGTTATATGTTTAATTTGAAAGAAAAATTCTAACCGCAACATATTAAAAAAAAATTATTAAAGTTCAACTATTTGAATGTACCACGAAAACGGAAGTGACATAATACCGGCAGTTAGATGTGAAGTTATATGCAGAACAGAAGAAGAGGAATAAGTTGGCATTGTTGGCAATAAAGAAAAAATAACCTCAAATGTCAAAATTGAATTTGATATTTAATTAGAAGTTTTTAGCGTTTAGTATTTATTTTCTTTCAAAATGACTGAGGCAGGATTTAAAAAAGCCAATTCTGATATTTTACCTTCTATAGATAAATTTATGATCAGCGAATTTTTAAAAAGAGATTATTGTTTTTGCATTGCAGAGGTTAGAGGTGCAAAAGCCGCGAGGTACGTTACAGCTATAGTTTTGATTATAAATATTAGGAAAACAGTTAAACATTCATTTTTACGTTCACCATTCATTACTGGAACACTGAAGAAAAGTTTTTTGGTGAATTGGTGGTATTATTTACACAGTATGGTGCAAAACACCACTTAAACTTATATTTATCCATAACTTTATGCAGCTAGAATAAATCGAAATATAACCTAGAAACGTCAATTGAATTTGACATTAGGTTTGTTCAGAGAGCTGAACTACTGCACCAGTGTAGATACTAGAAGGAGATAGAGTGAGACTATACCAGGGTGTATTAAATACACCCTGGACTATACATAAGTTGAAGAGCACTGGGGCATATAGTGTGGGGTTGTTGAACAAACTTATTAAATACAGTGTCAAATTCAATTGACGTTATTCTCTTTTTTCTCCGTCGCTATCAACAATTTATAACTTCGTATCCTTTTTTCGTCGTTTAATAACTAACTTCTCTGCAGACTGCCTTTGTGTCGTCACCTCCGTTTTAAATGCATGTATTTTTAAAATTGATATTGTAATATTATAAGATTTTATTTTCAACTTTTACATGTTTCCAATGATTTTTTATAAAAAAATGTTATTGTTAAACACAGGTTCTATTAAAATTTTAACTAAGTGCAACAACCCACTTTAGATATCATCTGTTCTCTATTATTCGGCTTGCGCTCTTGAAAATTATTGCTATTTTTCTTAAAACCTAAAGACGTGTTGCTCAATGACACTACATATATTTTATTATTATTTGGGCATTTCTTGTAATAAGTAGTGGTATTTTACTGGCTATGTATAGTATATTTGTGTAATAGCTGTTTGTGCTAAATAAAAATTGTTATTATTAGTATAATACACCATCCACAGTCTAAAATGTTCTCCTTCTTTTAGAGCCAAAACAGTAAAATTTGCTTTATTAAATAAAAATGTCCACTATTTGTACTAATTTTCTTGCAATAAACTAGTTAAGTACTTATTTTTTATAAACGTTTTTTTTTTATTTAAGTACTATTATGAATAAAAATAAACAACACAACAAAATGCCCTGCAAACGGCACTTCTATATTGTGTATCAGAAAATCAAACATGAACTGAACAGACAAGATAAGAGAGGTTTACAATTCAAGAATAGACATGAATAAACATTCACGTTCTTTGTAGAAACGTATACGTATTATCCAAAGGTACTTAAACTCATCCACATATTGAAACGTCCATAAATATAAAATAACATATGAAAATAATACATTCTTAGTTATTGTTTGTTTCTGCTTCAGAAAATTCAAATATATGGAAAAAGTATAGCTGTTGTATGCCAAAGTAGTTATGTTATACAAAAGATCTGTATTTAACAGATAGATACTAATATACAAGCATTCCATAAGCTCTAAAATAAATATATAGGAATAATAATAAAAAATTCAAAAATATAAGTCATTTGTAATATGACAACAAACGAGCTAATAAACAAAAAGATAATACACAAACATTTTATACGCACATTCAAATGTACATAATATATTAATAAAAAAATATTTCAAAATAAAATAGTATAACATATAAGCATGCTCCAGACGAAAAATAAAAATATGTAATTTATGAAGTGCATGTGGATGTAAAAGGAAGTAGTAAGTGTTTCTTTAATGTGTGAACATTTTGACAATTTCTAATGTCCATTGGTAAGTTGCTGAGTTCATTTAAACCTTTGAAAAATAAGGATTGCGTCGATTCTTTAAGTGATATTTATAAAATATGGAAATAGTTTTTATTTCTTGTATATTAACTATGAATTTCGTTGTAAATAATAAAAGAATTAAAGTATAATATGTTTTTTGTTATTTTAAAAATTAAAATCAATGCTAAATAGTGGAGTGTAACGATTGTAACGTAATAAGATTCTGAAACCCCCATTTTGAAGTTTTTGTAAAGCTCCTTTACTATTACTATCTTATATATATAAAAGAGAAGGACAGTAATCAACGTGAAGCTGAATTATGGTATTATAAATGGATTTTCCGTAAAATATTATTGATATCTTTTTATGAATGTATAGGTACGTGGTGACATTTCAACGCTAAATATTCATCGATAATAAAACATAAATACTTGATGTCATGTACTTATTCAACAGTTTCATTTTCATTTCTAATGTGTAGTGATTTATTATTATTATACCTTAATTTATATTTACTGTCTAAAATCATCACATAAAAAAAGATTATGATACAGAAAACTGTTTTAAAACACATTATAACATGAAACTAATGGGAAACTTAGGAATCTGGTATTATTTTATTAAAATAAATATAATTTAATGTCTCACGTGATTATGTAAATAGTTAAAGAACAAACTGCCATGATTGAGGTATTTTCAAAGTTTTGAAAACAGAAAGCGATTTTTTTTCGTGAAGTTACAGCTTTTAATTTCATTTTTAATTAAATAATGTGTTCAACGATTTTATTTTAGTGTATATATTTTTAGGTTTGAGCCATTTTGTAGTAATCAGAGCTATTTAAAAACCTCTGCCTAATCTATTCGGTTTCTTTCATTAAATCTTTGCAGTATATTTCCAGAATAGCAAAATACCCAATAAAGAGTGTGACATTATATCACTATTCTTGGCTGAAATATTGAATAATCACGAAAGCCTATAGGTTATGCTATCAGTAATATTTCGTTCTATATCTGTTAAATAATTATGAAATTAGATATTTACAAAATTCAATAAATGTTTAGGATAGAGAAATATAGGCCTTATCAAACTCTAATTATTCGCAGTCGGTTTTGTGGTGTTTTATAGAACGTATTATCGCATCTTCAGGCTATAAGACTGGAAAGATACATAAGAAACATTAGAAGAAATAACCGAAATACTTAATAACAAAAAACGCTGCCCAAGGAATCACTATTTCCACATCCACATTTTCTATCCAAGTCTCTCACAACGAAGACATTTTGTATGTGGGAATAATTGCTTATGGAACTTTAGTATAATATTTGAAATCGTCTAACCCAAAAGGCCATAAAACGATATCCCACATCGGTAGTGGGGTGGGGGTGGATGAAGTAAAAAAATATTTTGAGATTTTTTGTTCTTGTACATGTACACACACAAAATCACATTTTTCTCATCTCCTTTAAGAATGGGGTGGGGGTGGCTAATGCCAAAAATTTCTTGGAACCTTAGCTTCTCCTGTATATACTAAATATCAATTTTATGGACTCTTACCTGCTTGATTTACCTATTTAGCCCATTTACCCCAATGTACCTCCCAACCCTTCGACGGTATAGGATGAAAATATAATCCAGTTCCAGATCCCGTTAAAGTACTTACATACGTGTACCAAATTTCAAGTCAATATCTTAAACGGCTCCAAAGTAATCGTGCGCAAAAAAGAAGTTAAAGACAGACAGACAGACGGACAAACAGCCGGCACACTATGGGGAAATTCCGGATTTTACTGTTTAAAAATCTCTAGAGAACTTAATATCCATCGGATCGGGATGATTTTTTTTTTTAATTAAAGGTAGTTAAATTCCCTACACATCTGTTGAGGCAAATTTTTAAATGACTCGGTCAATTTTTATTAATGACATAATAATTTTGTCTTTTTGACAGCTGTCAGCTATCAAATTATGTATTTGGCAGTTTGATTTTACTACTATATAGTTTATATACTATGTGTAGACAAAAAAATTTAATTTTCAAATGAATATAGCGATATTGGTTCATTATTTCAATTTTTAACATTTTTTTTACAGTTTATTATATCATTAATAAAAGTTGAACGAGTCATTTAAAAATTCGCCTTGACAGATGTGTTGGAAATTTAATCACCTTAAATTTAAAAAAAAAATTATCTCGATCCGATGGATATTAAGGTCTCTAGAGATTTTCCAACAGTAAAATCCGGAATTTACCCACAGTGCGACAGTCCGACAAACAGACAGAAATTTTTTCCCCTCAAACGTAAAATCTCGACGTTTCATGACATTCTAAGCTTATTTGAACAATAAAAATTTTCAAAATTCTTTTTGTCGTTACTATACTTCCACTGGATGTGGAAATAAAATGGTACTATATTTGCACTTCACTATGTGGATATAATTGTTCCTAGAGCTTTAATAAGATAATTTTTGAAATCGTCTATACCAGGAACCCATAAAGCGATAAATATCACATAGATGACAGAAAATTTTTTGAGGCTTTGGTTTTAAATCAAAATTTTGTTTGTTTACTCCTATTATTAATGATACAGAGAAATTAAAATTATAATAAAATGTAAAATTGCCAGCAGAGATACTTACAATCAAATAGTTAAGTAAATTAGAAAATATTATAGTGTGTTTTATGAAAAATTTAAGAAGTAATTGTAATTTGTATATTGTTTAGAAACATAAACGTTTATACTCAACCCGAGGGAAATCATTTTAAAAGCACATCTGCCTACAGACTATATATCGAGAGTAATTTAGTTTTTTGGTTCCCAATACAATAAGTTACAATAATCCTAGCTTTCATTGTTTCATTATTCAGTAATCCGAATAATTCACCAAGAGGGGAAAGAATTATGGCTAAGGGTATGAGTCAGAATATGCACCCCCTAGTTGTTTATTTACACCGCTAGAACGTGCCATAAAACTAGCAGCCAGTGGCAGCGTTATAGTGCATCATAAATAGAGCTGTAATTTTACAAAATGAAGGAAAAAAAAGATAGTACAGGCAAGGGTTATACTTTTAGTACCAAGCCTTCTAATGAACATACTAAAAGTCCCAAAGGATTAATTAAAATTAACCTTGCTTTACAACTACCATCTTCAGAAGTGGCGACCGAAATTCGGTTTTTACTTTTTACTCTAATACCTTTACATATTACAAATTTTATGCTTAGATACAAATTTTAGAGCCTATAATACATATTTTGGTTCATAGAATGTATCTGTAGTTTTAACAAATAATGAGAGATGTGTGTTTTAATTTTCGCAGTTTTGGAGTAATGGCGGAAATGTTTGCGAATTCCAATAGCATATGACTTGCAATGGTCCTGAACTTACTGTTCATACTGTCAATATAATCTTTTGAAACTTAAACTTAGAGAGCGAAGTATTGATCCCAAAGAGTACACTAGTTTTTTTTATTCAATTACACGTGGTGCTCTTGGAGTTTTAGGCATTAGAAAATTCGAATAGGTTTCAATCTCTGGGAAACGCGCTCTAACTCAAAAGCGAAACAATGAATTGATCTCAAATTTTTACATTATTATTTACTACATATTTGTTAACAAAGCATGTTAGTATAAAGGTCAAATTTTGATAAATGTAGAAAATATGATTTTTTTTTCTGAGGCTATGTCGATAAAATGTAAAATTTTGCAGGGGAATGGGATACTTTTTTTATCTCTCGAAATAGATATCGAGAGAAAATAAAAATAAAGGCAACTTTTTTATTCGAAACACTTTTTCTAGAATTAGCAGTTTTTTGAGTGGTGAAGAAAATTGAAAAATGAACTAATGTTATACGCGGATCACGCAACATGCGAGGTGTTCAACGTGACATTGACATTGTGACATTGGCATTGGTGTAAATATTATTGTCAATTTTCGTGGCTAAGTACGGTCACCGGTTTCACGACACTCGATCAGTAGAGCTAAGCAGGACCTGCATTTGGAAGAGTGAACCAAATATCTCATCAAATAGTCGATAGGATATCAATAGAGAAAATTCCGTGGCCGTCCACGTGATAACCTCTGGGTCGTTGAATCGCCAGAACGGTGGTATATGACCCAGAGTTGGTTGGAGCTGGTGGCCGAGGACCGTGGTTTGGAGTCCTCGCTATATTGTAGATCCCTAGGCGCAAATTATGGCCTAATGGCCTTGCTCACTAGGTTATCATCCAGTTCTTGATAATTATTCTTCTATTTTATTACTTTTATGTTTCTATAAAACAATATCAAATGTTGTGAATGTCTAACCGTGGTATAGTGCACGTCTTCCATTCTCTGATTTACGTAAAGAAGTTATTTACAATTCGAAGTCGTAGGCAAAAGCTAGAATAATATAATAACATATAAAAAAATGTGTTCTAAACTTAGTGTAAGAAGGTAAATACTTATGCCAAAATGGTCCCCAGAACGGTACACACAGATTACAACCCCAACAGAATTATAATGTTTAACCATGTTCTTCCAATTTTGGCATCATAAGAAACATTTTTTCGGGCGCCTTTGTAAGTGTATCAGAACTTTTTCGAACAATGCAATACTTTCTTTTATTTGGATTGGTCATTTTTGTAAGAATTATTTGGCCGTGTGTGCAAATCGTACGGGTGCGCGCGAGCTTGTGTTGTACCAAGACATCACGCGAGTCATGTAGTCTACGCTCAAACAATTTGATGCCCTCAACTTGGAAATTCTATATCTGGTAAGATATACAACAACCAAAAACACTAATAATAAGAACTAATGGTAAAAATTTGGGTGAATATTAAAATCGCGATTTTGTGATCGAAATAGTGCCAACTCCACCTTCATGGTCAGATAGTTTGTGGAAAATTATTTCATTATTAAACAAGGAGAAGAAAATTATTTACTATTATTACTACGTAGAGAGTCAAGTACTATTGCTCTAGAGGATATTGATCTCCTTGTATTGATCACCGCGTTAAAAACGTCTATTACGAAAGAAATGTTATACCTAAAACCTGATCGAATAGTTTGACAAAAATGAATCCATAAGAAAGACAATTTTGTTCTTTCATGCATTTACGGGCTACAAAATGAACTTACTGTGCTTAAGATAGTCAAAATATTGGTAAAAGCTGTAGCATACAGAGAGCCGATGTTATTCAAAAACAAATGGTCGTCTCATGATACAATTTCAGAAGCAGGAATTTTTCCTGTGACGGAAAACGAAGAATCACTAAATCATCATGTGCTTTAAGAAAGGAGTTTCCCAAAGGAATAAGCAAATTTCATCGTTTCCTCCAACACGGATACTCTTTAACACAGCATCGAATATATCATCGGATTCAACTTTGGCTTAGTAATAGAATTCTTCTTGAACTTTGGGGTTGGCACAAAATCTAATTCCCTTCCTATTTCATCGGTAAAACTATCGGTAACAAAGACTATTTTTTGATAAATTCAATTTTCTTTAATATCCATTCTAAAAAGCTGATTGAATATCATTTTAGGTACAACTAGAATATTTGAATATTTGTTCTGTTGGTGACTTTGAAATAGTAGCATGACACATTCTTCCTTCCGTATCATTCTCTGACGATAGATTTAACCTTCCATCAACTAGGTGCAAATATTCACCCATGATAGCTTTTTATGTAAATATACCAAATTTCAGCATCAAACGCGTTTGAGAATTTTGTAGGTCAGAATTTACAATTAAGTTTATTTTATACCACAAAACAAGCAAATTCTAGACCTAGGTAGCTCTGTCTGCTTTAAAAATAAGTTATTGAACAAGTTTTACAAGTTTACAAGAGGCCTATTGGGGTTAAAGTGGACTTTATTTCGATTATGCGATTGGCTGTTCGGGATGCAGAAAAGGATGCGATTATCCAAAAACTAGTTCGACGTCTTTAAATGTGTGCCTAGATTGCAATGGAGTATCTTAAACAAATACCAGTCTCTTTATAAAATTGAGAGATAGAAAAGGAAGTTAACGAACCAAAAGAAGAAAAGTGACCTGTCATGTTGAATAAACGGATATCAATAATACCGATAATGATACCGATTACGAGACTAATATTGACACCAACTGTGGCACATATAGTTAAAATGAGTATGATTATGATATCAATAATGATGATAAATAATACATAATGATAAAAAAGGCTCAGGTTAAAGTGAACTAACCAATAATGTATGTACATATATTAGGCTTATAGGAGATTCCTCATAAAAAAGCTCCATTTACCTTCAGAGTGATGTGGTAACAAGTATAAATATACATGGTACCATAGGTAACATAAAAGAACTTAGTAAAACGAAATTACGCCAATTCTTGAAATTCAGGTCGAATCTCTAATATCGAGTCATTCGAAACTTTTAGCATCTTTTAGCTACTCTCGCACTTGCCTCTTTATGAAGAATCAGCTTCGTTCGATTTTTCCGCTATTCGTAAAATATAGTATAATTTGTTGGACTAATACATTTCTTCGAATAAATTGTGCCGAATTGGAAATAAATTTTATGGGAAAGGGTGTTTCAGATGATCTATTTTATTGCATTCACACTATTTATTGTGACTGTGTTTTGACAGTATTCCTGAAACGTTTTCAATTTCAAACCTTTTAGTTTTAACGAACACATCACTTTACTTCTTAACTATAAATGTCATTAGAAAATGTATCTCTACTTAAATCATATAAAAATGTTCAGTCTATCTAGCCAGACAAAACTACTTATATCAAGCGAGGAAATCTCCACCCCTGTTAATAGAAACTGCAGTGGAAGCGGATACAGGTGCACAATGGTTCAAGCAATATAATTATGCAAGATAATTTTCATCTTCATCATGCCTCGTTTTTAAATCGATTTTCTCGTCGACTTCATTTAATAGGTGTTAGCGACACCGTCTTTGATAAAAATTGAATATAGCTATGAGTTTAAAGTGGCTATGGATGGTTTCTTTTTGTAGAATGACCCAAATATTTTTGAAAAAGAGCGAAATTATTTTAGTATTAAAAAGAAATTGATCACTATTTAATAAAGAACCCAAATGGACTAAAATTAAATCAGAATTGTAAACATATATTTCTATGACAAACTTTGGCAGATGAAATGTGACACGATCATAGGAAAAAAATATTATCAATATGGGTGCAATTCGTCTTGGCTAAGCCTCTAAAGATTTGTAATCAAATATCGCGATAGCAATGGTGAAACACAAACATATCGTTGACTATAATAACATAACAGTTGTTTAGGATATATGGTTTAATATTTTTGATACAGTTTTGAATATAAAAGATATACGTTTATGACTGAGGAGTATACGGAGCCACTAAACCTGCTCATACAGTGTTTATTATATCATTCTGCAGATATTGAGAAGCAGATAACCCAGCTACACAAGATGCTATTCGCCCGTATTGGCGTTTATATAAAAACGGAGTTTTGAAAAAAAAAAAAAACTTCAGTTTTCCTAAAAAACCGGTTATATAGATGGAAAATTGCGTAGAACAGAAAATACTCTCTCACTGTCTACAGAACTTGATTTTATCGTTTTCAGGGATCAAATACCAAATCTAAATTCTTTGTTCTTTTATTAGTGTGTATCTTCGGATTTGGTATTATTTCTTCTAGTTCCTCAAAAACCTTATAAATTGACTTTCCCATGACTTCCTTTAGAGCATTGCCCTGATGAATAGTTTCTTCGTCTTCAATACATTCATCATCGAAATATGTTTCCATACAAAAAAACCGCTGCCCAAGGAATCACTACTTCCACATCCAGATTCTCTATCCAAGTCACTCACAACGAAAAAACTTTGTATGTGAAAATAATTGTTTATGGAACTTTAATAATATAATATTTGAAATCCTCTACCCCAAAAACCCGGTAGTGGGGTGGGGGTGGTGATAGGGGGGTGGTAGTGGGGGGTGGATGAAGTAAAAAATATTTTGAGGTTTCTGGTTCCTGTACATAAACTAAATCACATTTTTTTTCATCCCCTTTAATAAGGAGGTGGGGGTGGTAATGGGGGTGGCTAATGCCAAAAATTTTTTTGAGACCTTAGCTTCTCTTGTATATACTAAATACCAATTTCATGGACTCTTACCTGCTTGATTTACCCATTTATCCCAAATTTACCCCAATTTACCCCCCAACCCTTCGACGGAACAAGATGAAAATATAATCTAGTTCTAGATCTCGTTAAAGTACATATGTGTACCAAATTTCAAGTCAATATCTTAAACGGTTCCAGAGTAAACGTGCGCACAAAAAAAAGTTACAGACAGACCGACAGACCGACAGACCGACAGACCGACAGACCGACAGACAGACAGGCCGACAGACAGACAGAAATTTTGTTTTCGCTCAAACTTAAAATCTCGACGTTTCATGACATTTTAAGCCTATTTGGACAATAAAAATTTTTAAAAATTTTTTTGTCGTTACTATACTTCCACTGGACGTGGAAGTAATTTGCAAATATAGTAATACAGTTAGCAATTCAACTTGGCTTTTTCCTTGAATTCGTACTTTTGAAGCATTTTAGCATTTTTTTAATTTTTCAGTTCATTTAACAGACAATGAAATATGCTTTCCCTTGTTAATAAACTGGGATCTCACCACCCTAAGGTCTTAGCTGCTAGACGAACCGATCGCAATACTATAAGAAGCTTCATGGTTTTAAGATTTTTAGTTTCATTCCACTTATGAGAAACGCCAATATCATTCAATACTAAAACAGTATCTACAACCGATTTCCTTATTGAAAACATCGATGTTCAATTTTAAAAGTTTATAAGAAATTATATATAAAAATTTCTAAAAACCGACTAACAGTCGTTCTCGTGAAATGGGTGTTCAATATGGATAAAGTTTATTCTGACGATGATTTCTCAATTACTACTCGTGATAGATGTGGTCATCGCAAAATCAGCATGCAATTAGATTACGACGTTTTCAGCAACGTTTCAATATAGGCAATTGAGTGGCTTTCGACATTAATTGATTGCTTAGATGCAAATATGTATAGAAATTTCTTGGATAAAAACTTTTTCAATTTAATTGACGACGTACCACTTAACATCATTCAGAATATGTGCCCAAAACATGATGGTGCACCACAACACCCAGGAAGAAAAGTACCTAAGTGATTGGTTAAATGAACATTTCAGAAATAAATGAATTGGTCATGAATGTCCAATAGCGTGACCACCTCGATCCCCGGATTTAAATCCACTCAATAATTATTTATAGAGACACACGAAGTAACTGCTGTGTTACGTAGAAGTTATTATCCGTCGAAAATTATTGGTAAAGATTCAATATTCAGCTAATAACGTAAATAATAAGCCACATGTTATATGAGGTATCCTTGCTTAGTTGAAGCGAGGCTTGCATTTAAGGCTAACGAGGATATTTCAAACAATTTTCATAACTTTTAAACTTATTATTTTTTTTTTTTAACTATTTAACGTCGGCCTATTTCCGCTACCAAGGCCTATCACCGACGCCAGGAGACGAGCTACCCCCTACCTGGAAATTTTGCCGAACCTCTTCTCTTAAGAAGTATAGGGATCTTTTACTTGCCTAACATTTAATAGACAAGGGACCGCCTGCTTTACATCCCCTCCGAAGGATGGTATATCCACTACGTAATCCTCGTCTGAAATTACGTAACTTCCGAGTATACACTGATATACAAGCCTCTAGAAGGTGGGACGAGAACGCTGTATTTCCCAAGATGGGTACCCCATCCAAGTACTAACCGCGCTCGACGTTGCTTCAACGGAATATCGACTGATATTCACATTAAAGTCGCCTCTACGCTCGCCCCCTTAAACTTTTTATTTCTGCCAATTTTCTAACAATTTTGTAACTGTGATAGTGAATCTACTGGAGATTTCTTATTTTTAATTGTACACACAGAATGTTCACGTTACAAACTTTCGAAAAACCCTCCTCACTAAACATTAAACTTCCTACTAATATTATTACTTTATTCCATTACAATAACTTACAAATATTCAATACAATTATAACTTAAAAAACATAAATCTAGATCTGTAATCTAATTTAAAATATTTTTATCATCTTGGTGTAGATTTAACTTAGTTACACCTCTGTTACTCTTAGTTACACCATGAAATGTTTCCTTCTATTACCCGCCAACTGTGCCAACAATGTTTTGATAGACCCCTGGGCGACCCTCCCGTTTCCTGTCGTTTATTTTCATATTTTTTGTGTCAGAGTAGTATTTCCCATGGTATGTACGTTAGTTATTTTTTATTGTTTACACAGTTTGCTTTAATGATGGTATTATTGTCTTCGATGTATACTAGACTAGTGTTTAGTATAGTGTCCTTCAATTTAATGGCAGCGGTCAATGAATTTTTTTTCGTCTTCGATTGAAAAATGTTTGAAAAGTTGTCAATTTGACGTTATCAGTTACTTATTATGTCATTTTTACGATTTATTATTTTTTTTATCTATTTATTTAACGTCGGCTTATTCCCGCTACCAGGGCATATCACCGACGCCAGGAGAGAACCTGGAAATTTTGCCGAACCTCTTCTCGTAAGAAGAGTGGGGATCTTTTACTTGCCTAACATTTAATAGACAAGGGACCGCCTGCTTTACATCCCCTCCGAAGGATGGAATAGCCACAATTAATTATTTTTTTTATTTATTTGCTTTCATCATGATTAGGGAATATTATTTAGGTACTAGCTGACCCAGCAAAAGTTGTTTTGCCATAAAAATTATAAATTTTTGTCCAAAAAATAAAAAGAAAATTTCTGGATAGGGCCACCTTTATCACCTAGGGGTATAAAAAATAGCCTACGACCTATTCTCAGACCTACCAAATATACACCAAAATTTCATAAAAATCGGTCAAGCCATTTCGGAGGAGTTCGATAACAAACACTGTGACACGAGATTTTTATATATTATTTTAAGCAAATCACAACATACACGCTTTTTTATTTATTATGAAATTACCTATTATCTGTGTATTGTTGCCCTAATCTGGGCACGCTAATATACTAGTTAGGTAAATATTTTAAAACACTCATTATTGCAGAACCAATCAAAGCAACTACTCTTCTAGCTAGTATTTACCTAACTAGTATATTAGTGTGCCCAGATTAGGGCAACAATATACAGAAAGCAGGTAATTTCATAGTAAATAAAAAAGTTTGTATGTTGTGATTTGCTTAATACCTAAATAACATTCTCTACTTATTATATTTCTTAAACAATATCGGAATGACATGACGTGAGACTAGGAATATCATATTAAGTATGAGTTATCTTACAAGAATTTGGGTAATGTTTTTCTGCTTATGTCACTAGTGTTTATCAAACCTTCATTTCTCTGTGAAGAATTTCATTCGGCTGAATTTAGAAAAATAGTTCAGGTTGACACAAAAAGAAACTAAGGATCATTGAGGAGGTGAAATCTTATGACTTTCATTCGTTCAAAATTGATTCAGAAACCAATAGAACAATCTTGAAAAATGACCTTGACATGTTTCAGTACAAAGGTTTACTACATGATTTCATCAAAAATTATTATGTGGTTTTAACATAACATGGATACCGATATTTGGGATGTAATTTTTCACAGTGGAGGCTTGGTTCCATTTAGAACGCTATGTAATTCATAAAACATGCGAACTTGGTAGATTGAACACCACTTTATTATCTAAAAATTGGTTTGTGGGTAGACGTTTGAAGAATACAAATCATGTTCTCCAATTAAATTATAAATAGTACTTTTTATATTAACACCGTTAAAACATTTTCATATTTGGAATTTTTTTATTAGTAAGAACCATTTCATTAAATAAAAAACCGTTTCCTGCCATCACCTGAAAATATTAAAGAAAAAATACTGCACCTTAAAATTCCTGTTTCCGAATATTCAAGAAGTTTGAATACATATGCGAATCTAAGTCGAGGCTCATATGAACTTTTCGTTTTATTTCTGCAAAAATTTAAAAGCAGCAATTTTGTTCTTGACTAGATGAAGATTAGCACACAAAAAAAAATAAAGGTCAATTACTTTTTTACATCATATCATATCTATATGTATTTTGGGGCGTTGAAATCGAATTCGAGGTCACATGTTATCATTATTTTCATGTAAACTCAAAAAATAGGTTAGAACAAGCCTGAAACCGGGTAAAAAGTAAATTGAAAGATTAAATGAGTTGACTCATGTTATATGTATTTTGGGGCGCTGAAACCGAATCCGAGGTCAGAATTAGGAAGTTTCCTATTTTAGAAATATCATGTACATTCAACCTCATTTAGTAGTCTTTCAGATAACTAGTCAAACAAAAAAAAAATATCTCGATATCTGAAAAACTCACGAACTTATTTTTTTTTTCCTCCTCTTGGCTTTGGATGAAACCATCAGCCAGTAGCTCTTGATTTATAACAGACATGCAAACAAAACTCTTCCAGCATATATTCAACCCTGTTATTGCCTACTATTAACCTAACTAAAGCTATATATATGAAAGTGTAAAGTATGCATGCAATACACGTACGTGTATGCGCACACACACAGACACAAGTACATACACCTATCTATCACAGGGATATATAACGGGGACACTCATTTCACGTCAAGGGGTCCATCTTGACGACCACGAACTTATTCAATTTCTTATTTGAATACTTCGCCTCGGCTGAAGTCGACCGTGACGTCACAATACATAACGCGCTGACTTGCCATGCCGGCGGCCTGCCGTATGTTTCCTTTATTTAGTGTATGTGCTCGATTTTCTGAAATGTCACAAAATGTCACTTTTGATTCGTTCGTGCCCAGCCGAATTTTCGAATTTCGCCATGCAATTTACGATCAGGTTTATCTGGAAGACTTCCTCTTTACGTCGTGACATCATACGGCCGTCCCAATGGTATTTTTCGAAAAATATGAACGTGCCAAAATTGCATGTTTTAGCAATTATTTCAGCTCTCAAATGCAAGTTGGCTATAAACTGCCGGTGCCTGCCAGCGAGTATAAAGGTGCCCGCGCCCGCTCGCTGTTGGCGGAATCATGTATTGTGACGTAATCGAGCCTCAGCCCAGATGATCGCAGCATTTTAAACTTGGAACCATAACTTTTTTATTTATAGAGATAATTTAAAAAGAAATTACAGATATTTTTTAGATTTTTACGACTATTTATTACAAGAAAATGAGAAAAATGGAAACTTTCTAATTGTCACATGTTGTCAATATTTTCATGTAAGCTCAAAAAACAGCTTAGAACAAGCTTGATACCGGGTAAAAAGTAAATTGCGAGATTAAACGAGTTGACTCATATTTTTATACACATTTTAGGGCGCTGAAACCAAATTTGAAGTTAAAATTTTCTTATCATGTCAGAATTTTGACATAACCTCAGAAAAATCTCAAAAAACACCTCAAATATGGTCAAAAATGCACGTACAGGTAAAATTAAAAAAATTAAATGAGAAAGTCATCATACCAGCACGTATTTTTGGCCATGAAAATCAAACACGTGTCAGAATGGAATTCACACGATAAAACGTTCACATTTTGACGCAGGCTCAAAAAACCTGTGAAAACTAACTCAGATTACGTTTATAAGATAAATAAACGTCGAGAAAATCTCGACCTTGAGAATTCGTAAAAAATCGCTCTTTATTTCTTCCTGTGATACCGTATTCATTTTGTCTCAAAGGCCTATGCAGTGGGTTTCTCTTTATTTTCTTCTCACTGTCTGGCAAGTCTCTTTTAAGCATCCAGCAGTAATCGGCCATCATATTTACGTCCCATTTTCCTTGATAGCGACGCTCCATCTCTCTTATATTTTGGTGGAACCGTGCACCTTGCTCATCGCTATAATCTCCGAGAGATTTTCTGGGAAGCAATCAGCATGAAAATCTAGGAAATGTAATTTTAAATTAAACATCCCAATTTTTTAAAGTTTTCGACTATTTCTGCTACTATATGTTAATAGTCATCACTTTTTACATTTCCCCCATTGGATGAAGTAAAAAATTATTTTGAGGTTTCTGGTCCTTGTACACACACAAAATCACAATTTTTTTTTCATCCCCTTTAATAATGGGGTGGGGGTGGTAATGGGAATGGCTAATGCCAAAAACTTTTTTGAAACCTTACCTCCTCTTGTATATACTAAATACCAACTATATGGACTCTTACCTGCTTGATTTACCTATTTACCCCAAATTTACCCCAATTTATTCCCCAAACCTTCGACGGAACAAGATGAAAATATAATCTAGTTCCAGATCTCGTTGAAGTACATATGTGTACCAAATTTCAAGTCAATATCTTAAATGGCTCCAGAGTAAACGTGCGCACAAAAAAAGTTACAGACAGACCGACAGACAGACATTTTTTCCTCTCAAACTAATTTAATCTTTCAGTTGACTTTCTACCCGGTTTCGGGCTTGTTCTAAACTGGCTGACCTCGGATTCAGTTTCAGCACCCCAAAATACATATAGATATGATAGTCGCTAAAAAAGTACATGACCTTTATTTTTTGTGTGCCTGTGTTATCATTTAAATTTGATATTGTGAACTAGAGAATCGTCCATAAAATATAAATACTTTTGCAGATGCTTAGAAAACTATGATATTACATTTAATATTTACTAAATCTCTGATATTAAAATAAATAGTCAATAGCTAAGGAATTTATCTTACAATATGATAGCGAATTGGAATGTCTGAATGGTACATAAAATTTTATACGACAAAACTAATGTGGTTATATGGTATTTTATAAGTAAAATTTATCTATTATTAGTATGTTGTCTTTCAATATTATTTCAATTCATTTAAATCTGTTTTTCAAACGTTTGACTTGAACATTTTTTTATATGTATTCTTGATTAAGGGTTAATAAATCTGAGAAAACTTGAATGAATAACTTTTCAAAATAAAGTAATTGGGTAGAAAATATATTAATAGCAAGAGTTTATATTTGAAACATTTCCTTTCATAACTTCTTAATATGATTTTATAAATATTTTTTTTCCAAATGGTTCACTAATTGGTATACAGATACAGCAATCGGCTCATTTAGCACTTTTTTTTTATTTGATTATCGGAAAGATCTTATAATTTCAAGACCCTGTGCAAAAAATTAGAATTTTGTAAGACCTGTAAATCGTCTAAAAAAAAATCACAAAAATGGACCGCACCCACCTTGTCGGGTATAGGCCGTGACGTCACTTAATAGGAACCCGCTAGCCGAAGCGGCTAGCACAGCGCGTTATTATAGTTTCACAATAGCTACCCACTCACCAGGGTTCATTCTCGCCGGAAAGTAGAATCCCGATGGAAAGAATGCGTGTTATCCCTATGTTCCTGACCGGCACGATAAACTCTTAATTAGTGTTCGAGGCCTTTCCTTACAGGTTTATTATCATTTTTGTTATACGTGCGTTCTTTCCAGTTAGTTTTGTAGTAAACGTGTATAGTAGACGGTTACTTTTTTTATTTTAATTTTATCTTCTGCGATGGATAATGACACACAGACACAGTCTACAGTCGATATGGAAAATGTTAAAAATGAAAAATTTGATTTAAGAAATGTTCCTAAAGGTGTTCTAAAACAATTTATAGACATGTATTGAGCCCATCCTGCCTTTTGGCAAATTAAAAATAAAGGGATTTACAATAACAGAAAAGTTAAAAATCGTGGCTATTCGGAGCTAGTTAATATTTGGAAAAAATTTGACTTCATCGCCTTATAACAATTATTATGTATATAACAGCACACCACTTTAGTACTAGACGTACACTAAAATTTGAAAGGAAAGAAAAATCTTTACGTTCCAAAGTAAAAGGCTCATCTGACGAGATAAGGGACAAATTTGGACACTAACTGACACGCATTCCAGCACATTTCGTTTAACATGAGAAAACTGCAGGAAAAGGTATTTTGTGTTAGAAGGCACTGAAGGGATTATAATTCTTTTGAAAAACAAGAGGACTGTCCTGCAGTAAAAACTGACCAGAAAGACGGCAAGATTAAGTTTGTGTTAATGGGATAGCACCTGATTTGTTTCATTTAAATTTTTTAAAAGGAAAGAACACCGAAGGAAAGAATGGCAGGAAAGAACACTGGTGAGTGTGTAGCTAATATTACAAATCGTTAACTCAAGCACTGTGTTTTGAAACGTATGCGTGCTTGTGAAGAATTTCAGTTAATCAACTATTTTCACCGATTTATATTACTATTTTCTGACGTCAAGACGTTGGTCGCACCGCGCTTCCAATTCCCACTTTAAAAGTCGTATATTTCGAAAACCTCATATCGGATTCATCTGAAATTTTCAATATCGTCTAATTTTAAATAATACTTTATCCATAAGAAGTTGTTACGTTCACCTGGGAACTTTACGTATTTTTAGTAAATTTCTATATATCACATAATAGTTAAGAAATACTGTACAAGTATTTACCATCTTTGAGTTATTTATACCCAGACATATTATTATCCTGCACAATGTGTTTAGATTTAAGATCAATACCTTTTTGTATACTTTAATTTAAACCGTTATTTGTTGTCTATGTTACAGTTTTTGCCAGCGGCACATTAACACCTGGGCTATATGTATAACGCGAAACAAATCCATTCACAATTAATTATGCCTTTGCTTACTGAGTCTATCTTACACACAATACAGTGGGTAGTATAGTGGGTTGCGTAGAGCTTTATCTTCCCTAGATAAACAAATCTGGTTATTTAATATCTAGAAGTTTCTTAAATATTATAATGTGACAGCATTAGTTTAGTTGGAGGGGGAAGCCCCCTTATTCACTGACACGGAGAGAGTTTATTGTTATTTCCAGTTCTGTGGCAGCTATAGTCAGTCACTCCAAAGTTCACGATAATTAATTAAGCAAACACTTTGCTTCCTTTGTCATTATCGGGTTTTACTTAAGTGAAAAGAACAGTAAAAGGTAATTGAAATTATTTATCAATTTTATCTCTTCAATATTTGACGGCTCCAAGCCATATTTTTTATAACTGCCATTTTTAAATCAAAATTGTGTAATAATAGCCTCAGTTTTGCAAACACATACTAAACAGATTCTCTTTTCTTCTCGAAAACGTAGGAGTTTTGCTGTTTATAAATTTATTTTGTTGTATATTTATTTTGCTATTTAATAGTTAAATATTTATTTATTTTACTGCTAATATTAAGCAAATTTATTTTGCTGTTATTTTAATCGATTAACTTGAACACCACGTGGATTATTTGATTAGTCCAGTTAAATCATTTTAGAATCCATACAAACACGTTTTCCACGTGTCTATGCAATCAGATGAGCATACAGCAGTCAACGGAAATCATTTGGTTTAGTTTAGTTTGGTTGATTAAATAAAAGTTATATACCACAAAGTCATGGTCCATTCAGTTTAGTCATTTTGAGGTCAAGTTCAGTTTAGTCATATCAGCAAAACCCCAGCATATACAGGTGATCGAGACATCCAAACACATCTTAAGCCGCCCGTGTTAATGAGGTCGCTGACAGAAATTGCCGGAATCGATCAGGATCCATCTTGTAGCGTCCATTTCTCCAGGGATCGGTGAGAAAGTGTAAAGTTCTAATTTTTAGTTAAGTTGTGTATTTTTATTGCATAAAGACATTTTTTTTTACCATCGACGAATTTTTCACTTATCAACTTTTTTATGTGATTTAAATTTAATGTTTTATTGCACCTAATTATTAATTTAAGATTTCAATAACGTCTGTTTTCATTTAAAATGATTTAATCTTAATAATAATTAACAGAAATATTTTAATGATCTAAGATTTTGATAATTTTTGGCTATCACCATTTTTCTTGTTTGAATTATAAAATATGTCATTTTTGGAAGTTCGCTGAAATAAATTGTGATTTTTTATCTTAAATTTATTTTCTCATTTTTCTTGTTTGTGTCTGTCTCATAAATACGATCGAATCTCTCCACAGCCGTTGGTTTCACCACTTACAGGGTAGCTTAAATCTCTCAAATTTTTCTATAGATGGCGCCCTCTATTCAACATCCTTAATAAAACTACCTCTAAGTGTTGAGACAAACTGGCTTGGCAGGATATCGAGAAAATATTGATTTATTCTCATACTCACCTAAAAATAAAAATCGAACCTACGACCCGGCCCCGCAATAGATCCGCTAGCCGTACGCACACACCATTCGAGTTTTACCTGAATCTTTTTCGGACTTTAACCGGACCTTAACCGGTATTTCCGAATTAAATTTTTGGAAAGCCAGTGGTGATGTAACAAAATAACAACTACTAAATGAAATTCATTAAATGAGCCCATAGAGAAAGCAGTGGAAATACATTATTGAGATGAAGTGTTGAGTTAAAACTATATGGATACAAAATTAAGCGTTACATATATCAGTCATAACTAATTAGTAAATCTAGCATACCATAGCTGGCGCCCTAGGTTTTTTTGACTTTTCAGTCTTGTTATACATCTAACCTTTTCAGTGCAGCAAATCAAGTGTTAGGAACTGGTTGAAGCCCACTACAAAGCCATTAACTTCTCAACAGTGGCAGACTCGTTTCGTCTTTTCAGGCTCATCAGTGCCACACGCTAGAGAAAGACCAAAAATGCAAGCGCTTTCACCAGTACTTCATAAGTTCTTTGTGGAGTGACACCACTAGGCATTAACGGTGCCATGCAAGATGGTAAAGATTGTTCAGAAGTAAATGTTTCACAAAGTTCGACTATTTTTAGTCATCACCGAATAAATCAATCCTTAGTCTAGATTAAGAATAATATAATTAGTCATCCATTGGAACATCCAGACTAATAACTAACTGAATTAGTTATTAGTCATGAATAATATATGAATGATTAGTCGTTAGTTTTTGTTGATTAGCTGACTAGAAAATGCCAATATCCGTTTTAATATAAATTGAATTATGTAAGTTTGTCTCTATTTACTCAAGAAATATAACTTCTGATTTTAGCTGAATATCAAAAATATAGTTTTTCCTCCCTACCAATTTTATAATAATCTACGGTATATAAAACATAATTATTTTCAAATCGCCCATCACAAGTTTTAAATGAGTACCTTCAAAACAGTCCAATTCTCCACCCCGTATTTCACCAAGATGAAAACTTTCTTATCCTTGGCTTTTATTTTTCCCAGACACATAATAAGATTTTTTATTCCGTTATAATACAGTTATCTGACTTTGTCAAATGATTATAATAATCCACTTACGCTTCAGAGAACAGTCAGAAAGTACCTATTATGATTCATATTTTATACCTACATTATTCAGGATTACCAAACGTAATTTTATCAACCTAGTTAGCTACATAATCTAACTCCCGTTCCCCTACCTAAAATTTGATGACACCCGAAATATTGCACACGAGCAGTGGATATTATAAACGTGATTATTCAAAAGGCATTAAACGGATGACATTTATCTTTGTGAAGTTTCGGGTCTACAGTTTCTGATTACGCTCCATTGTAAAATGTGATCAGCCATGACAAATGACAAGCGTAGTAAATCTTATTGTGCCATAGTTATATTATTTTAGGTGCTGTATTTTTCAGTGTCGTGAATCGATAACAGATATATTGCTAGTATAAATAACGAAGTTTCAATAAACTGTTCCAAGTAAACAGAAAGAAGTGGGCACTTTATTGATTTAATAAATATAACTTTTATTTCCAATGTAAATATCTCTATTCGCTCACCATAAAAACTTGTATCTATTTTATCGACAACAATGCTTACTTTTTTAGGTTATTAGCATTTAATGAATTGAAATTAGATTTTTTCATTGGAAGAGGCATACATCTTTTTTCAAAGGCAACCGTTGCGCTACTTTAATATTGGGAGAGGGTAATTGTTTATTTTTACAGAAAGTAGGTAATTTCATAATAAATAAAAAAGTGTGTAAGTTGTGATTTGCTTAATACTTAAATAATATTCTCTAATCGTAATTGTTTACTTGGAGACCTTTTAAAAATTAAAAATTCGTGGGAGGAATACTATTGCACCTTCTTAATTTCCAAATACAAAAACTATGACTTACAGAATTCTGTCCGTTGCTAAACAAATTTCAAACAGGAATCGAAGCCGAAATTAATTTCGGTTCGGTTTGAGTTACGGTTACCTAAAGCACACTATTTTTGGTTTTTGTTTACGGTTTTAATCTTAGGGGCAGTGTCAATTTAGTTTTCAGTTTTCGATTAAGGTTTCGGTTTACAGGGCAGCGACTATTCGGTTGTCGGTTACTGTTTCGGTTGTCAGGGTAGTGACAGTTCGGTGTTCATTTACAGTTTCGGTTTTTAAGACAGTGACAAATCGGTTTTCGGTTACTGTCTCAGTTTTCAAAATGGAGATAAGACTCTTTGTTGACTTATATTTATACATTTTTTCAATAGTGGGGTATAAATATATATTTTTTAAAAATGTTTAGGGAGGGATATTTTTTCCTGAAATGCAAGATACATATATAAAGAAATATGAAGTATGCAAGTTTTGGTCTTAGAACAGGTCAGGAACATATTTGTTTATCAACGGAAATTGCAAAACATCGCATGTCCTCTGATATTTTTTATCAAAAACCACTAACATTTTTCCACGTGGATATTTTTTTTCTGATTGGCCTGGTCAATTTTACATTAAAACGGACTATTGCGTTTTTCCGGTCAGTTCTTGATTAAAACAATTAAATTCTAATTGCTTCATTTAGCAGTATCGACTAATAATTTTTGAACACACAATTCTAGTTATCCTGGAATAAATAGCGTTTATACAAACATATCTCAAAACAATATTTGTTGACATAAGTAAGTTGCTGTTCAAATCTATCTCATTGTATTATTTCTTCGATTTTTAGTGTTTCATTGTATTTATTTTATTTTTTCGCTGTTTTTATTCGAATATTTCAGTAAATATGACGAACTATACAAATGTGGAAATGGCGTCAAAGCATTACGTATATGGTCTCGCAGATGACAATTCAACAAAAGTCAGAAGTATGTATCAGGAAAGATGTCCTAATCGTGCCTTGCCAGATAGCTGATTCTTTTCGACTATTCATCGCCGTCTTCGTGAAACTAGTAGTTTCCAAAAAAGTACTTCGAAAGGTAGACCTCGAACTGTCAGAACTATAGGATGCGGTGCTGCAGGAAATCGGCGAACATCCTGAGACGAGTACAAAGAAGATTGCTAGAGCTCTGAATATTTGTCACGAAATTGTTTGGCTGATTTTTGGTCTGATCCGTACCATATTCTAAGAGTACATTACTTCCCAAGGATTTTACACAGCGTGTGAACTTCTGTCACTGGTACTTTCAGAATGTTACACTAAATATGCAGTTTGAACCACAACCCAATAAACATTTATATATGCAATGCATGTTCTTTTCATGTTTCCTGTGCACTTGAATGATATACATTGCACATGGAATTTAAATGCAAAGTGACCGGCCCATACATGTTCATATCATATACATTACACTATCCGTTTATATATGCAATGCATGGTCTTTTCATGTTCCCATATCCGTTAAGCATATTCTATGCACATGTAGTCTAAGTGAAAGATAATTAGACCATACACTTTCATATTAAATACACTTTATATATGAAATCTTTATTTTAGAAATAAAATACATTAGTAATGTACTGATTTTTAATCCTGGTGTGCTTCTTTTAAATGTGCAGTGTTTAAATATTGAAAAACTAAATAATTTGTATATGGATAGCTGTAATTATGACTTAAATTTTATATGCTTGAGTGAAACTTGGGCTAATCCAGTTTCAATAAATACTTTTAATTTGACTGATTTTGTGTTAGGAAGCAGTTATTGCAGAAATATGTTCAAGGGTGGAGGCGTCGCCATATTAGTAAAACGTGATTTAGACTTTTGGGAAATTGATTTAAAAAATTATTGCCTAGACAAACATATAGAAATATGTGCTGTATCTTGTAAAATAAATAAGATAGGTAAAACGGTTGTAATTTTAACATGTTATAGGTCTCCTTCTGGAGATATCAATATGTTTTTGGAAGGACTTATGAGTGTCTTGAACTTTATTTATAAACCAAATACAAATATCTTACTTTGTGGCGATTTTAATCTTGATTCATACAATAGCTCAAATGATTTTAAAAAAATGTGTAATTTGTTGCAATGTTTTAACCTTAATAGTATGGTAGGGTGGCCTACTAGAGTAACAGATACCAGTCTATCCGGAATCGACCATATATTTAGTAACTTTACTGATAATGGTACATCTTGTGTTGTGGATAATAACATTTCTGATCACAGAACAATTTTGTTTGACTTCGGTCTAGATAAACCTAGTGAAAATTCTAATATGTGTTATGTAAAAAGATCTTTTAATGATAATAGTCTATGTAACTTTCAGTCTGATATTCAAAAAGAGAAGTGGTATGAAATTTATCACATTAACGATGTAAACTTGGCGTTTGATTATTTTCTAAATATATTTCTGTTTTATTTCAATAAACATTTTCCTAAACGTAAGTATTATGTGAATAAAAGCAAAAATAAAAAATGGGTTGATAACGAAGTTCAGATTTCGAGCCTCAAACTGAAGGACTTGTACGTTTTAAAAAATGTATACCCCGAATTGACTTCTTTTTACAAAAAAGAAAAGAAAAAACACAATACTTTAGTTAAAAATACAAAAAAAAGATATTATCAAAGTAAAATTGATAACTCTGACAACCCCACAAAAGCGGCGTGGAATATTGTTTCTGAATTGTCTAATAAATTTAAACAAAACAAGAACATTATAATTAAAGAAAATAGTGAAATAGTCGATAATCAATCTGATGTTGCTAACGCATTTAACATTTTCTTCAAAAACGCTCCACTTGATATTATCAACAAAATACCACATAAGGATAATGAAAATGCTTGCTTTAGTAATAATATAAATAATCAGCATAGCACAATATTTTTAGAACCATATTCAGAACCAGAAATGTGTAATATAATAAGATATAAACTAAAAAATAAACACTCATCAGGACATGACGATGTACCCTCATTTCTCATTAAAAGAGTAATGATGGAAATAATCAAACCCTTAGTTTATATTGTAAACCTATCATTTTCTGCTGGAGCTTTTCCAGAAATTTTAAAAATTGGGAAAGTTATTCCTGTTCATAAAAAAAATAATATACAAGAGTTACAAAATTACAGACCAGTTACCATACCTTCAGGGTTTTCAAAAGTTATTGAATATTGCTTTTTAAACCGATTACTGATTTTTTTGAATAAAAATAATACACTTTCACATAACCAGCACGGATTCTTAAATAATAAATCAACTCATAGTGCAATGCAATCGTTTTATGAAAAGATAATAACGTATGTCGAAGCAGGTGAATGTCCTGTTGGTATCTTTTGCGATTTAAGCAGGGCATTTGACTGCGTTAATCATAAAAAACTTATCTCCAAACTTTCTAAGTACGGGGTAAGGGGCCTAGCCTTAGACTGGGTTGAAAGTTATTTGTCATGTCGCAAACAGTATGTGTCAGTTACCAATATTACGCACAATACAATTGATTCTGTTAACTCGGCATCTGTAGAAATTAATATGGGCGTGCCACAAGGGTCGGTATTAGGTCCCATATTATTTTTATTATATATTAATGATCTGGATGGTTTGAATGCTTTAGCAGATTTTACTTTTTATGCAGATGACACATCCATTATACTATCAGATAAAAATGTTGATATTTTAGAGATGAAATGTGATGTTTTATTGGAAAACCTTAGTAATTGGTTTAGTGAAAATTCTCTTTATTTTAATGTTGAGAAAACACAGGCATTAGTGTTTCACAATAGACAAAAGAAATGTGATTATCCAAATATTCAACTTGATAATACGTCAATATCAACAAGGACGTCCAATGTAAAATTTTTAGGTATAAATATTGACAGTTGCTTGAACTGGAAAAGCCATTGTGAATTACTGATAGCCAAATTACATTCTGTAGTTTATCAGTTCAAAAATGTAAAAAATGTTCTAAACATGGCTCAACTAAGGAATTTATATTTTGCCGAGGTTGATTCTCGGTTAAGATATGGTGTTTGTTTTTGGGGGATTTCCACCCTATCAAATAATGTATTTTTAGCCCAAAAGCGTGTGATAAGATGTATGGTAGGCTTATCCACAAGAGAGACCTGTAAAAATATATTTAAGGACTATAATATCTTGACACTTCCGTCAATTTTCATTTTTGAACTATGTTTATTCGTCTTTAAAAACAAGAGTAAATTTGTTTCTAACAATCATCTACATAATGTAAATACCAGGCAAAAACACGATCTTTATGTGCCCTTCAGTAAATTAAATGTCTCTGTAAATTCACCCACTTGTCTAGGACCTAGGGTTTTTAATCACCTCCCTGTGGAAATAAAACATTGCAATAAACTTGAATTATTTAGAAAGAAACTTAAAATATTTTTAATTAGCAAAACCTTCTACAAACTAGAAGAATATTTTAATATGTAAAGTGCTCTGTGATTTACTTCTTTTTTTCTTTCTTCTTCTTCTCTCTTTTAGATATTAAGACTGACTATTCCTATACAATAATGTATCATATTGTCATAAAAGGAAAATAAAGTTTATTATTGTTTATTATTATTAAAAAAATATGTGTACTAAATGTATGTATTATTCTTTATTGTCTCCCTCGTTGTCTCCCAGTTTCCTTATTGGTTGTTTATTTGCTCTCTGCTTGGCTTTTATGAGCCATTTTTTAATGGCTTCAATAATTAATACTTACAAGGTTTGCTCGACAGTAAAACACTGCTACAGTCTCTCTGTGAATAATAGTGAATTTCTAGTAAAAAAAAGCGATATAATTGATTTAATTTATGTCATACTAAAACTGATGAAAAACTCATTATAGTGAATTGTGTTTTAAATAACTGTCAAGTGATTATTGTTTAATTTAATAAATATTTGCTAATATATTAAACTACATTCATAAACAAAAACCTTTACTCTGCTTATCTTAAAAGAAAAAGAAAACCTGTGATAAAAACAATAAAAAAACAAGTGCTAATAAAAAGTGTAATTTTATACTAAGACAGGGCTGGACTTATAATTCCTTGGAAATTCTTCTCACCATGAATTGTGCAAATAGCAAATGTGGAATATTAGAAAATGATAAGGAGCCATTTATTGTATGCGATAAATGTAATAAACAACAATGCTATTCCTGCTCTAAGTTGTCCACAACTGAATACAGAGCGGTAACTTTAAAAAAAAGAAGTATTATCTACTTATGCACTGATTGCACACTACCTTTCCCTGTTCAAGAAGCACTAAATGCTGATATACGCAAAATTGAATCCGAAACTGTGTCCGAAATTATAAAAGAGGAAATAGCAGCTCTTAATTCCTTCACCGATAATAAAAATTCTGAAACGATGTCAAAACTAGATAGCATCTCAACCTATGTCAGAAACATAAAGGAGTCAAATGTTGAATTGATTAGATTACTCACTGAGGGAAATTTACAGCCTCCTGCTAAATCGGTAGCTCAATATTGTCCATACGAGAGAACTCAAAGCTCAATTCATCAGGAATTACAACAGAGGATTGACTATCTACAAAAAGAAATTTCTATAATACGAAATACTCTAACTTCTACCCCTGAAGTTGACTTAACTCTACAAAAAGCTCCTATCTTAAAAGCTTGTACTGCAGCTACCTCTGTGGATCTAAAGACCTCTCCTTTCCCGAAAAGAAAAACTGTAGTTTCCCAGGCGGGCAAATCATCAACTCAGCCCCATAATCTACAAAAATCAAATGAACCTGACTCCAAAAACACAAAACAGCGTGTGTTGCCCGTTATAGGTACCAGAAAAATAGAAAACACTAAAATTATTGCAGCTAAAATTGTACCAAAAGAATCCATCTTTGTCAGTAAACTCTCAACTGAGGTCACTGTAACTGACCTACTGCAGTACCTAAAAGATACCTTTGGCGAGGATGAAAACTTTAAAATTGAACAGCAAAAGGTAAGATCAGGAGATTACAACAGTTTCCGCATTACTGTTGAGGCAGATCTTCTTAATGATTTGCTGGATGCTTCATTGTGGCCTGAGGATATTCTGGTAAAACAATTTGAACATAAACCTAAATTTTTTCGTGACAGACCCCACTCCAGGGCAAGAAAACCTTATCACTACAGATGGACAAACTAATTCGAGTCTAGTACATTCCTGGAATGCTTTACATGTGAATACTCAGTGCCTTCACAATAAAATAACCCAACTAGAAATAATCTCAAGAAAACAGAAATTGGACTATACATTTGTTACTGAACACTGGATGACCTCAGAACAGGCGGAAGTCACTCCCATACCAGGATATTACCTCTTAGCGAAATTTTGTAGAAATCAACGTATCCATGGAGGTGCTGCTATATACGGACTTAAGAAAAATGGGAAAGTTTTAAACTTATCAAAACATACATCTGAACTTTCATGTGAATGTGCAGGCTTTAGTACCAAAATATTTGGAAAGAAGGTAGCTGTTAGTTATTTATCGATCATGTGTGCAAAATGCAAACAATCAATTCATAACTTTTATTAACTCACTGAATGCTATCTTATGCCAGGTAACGCTTAATCATGAAATAATTCTGCTTTGTGGTGACTGGAATGTCAATTATCTTGAAAGTTCTGTGGAAAAAAAAGCAATTAATTGATATCTTAGATGGTTTTAATTTGAAATATATTTTACCTTTTGAACCTACTAGGGAGGTTCTTAATAATAAACCCTCAGCTCTTGACTATGTTGTCACTAATGCTGAAGGTATTAGCGCTATCAATTTAGATATGGGTATTGCTGATCACAAAGCTCAACTTATTAGTGCGGTTATGCCCCCAACACAAGCATCAGAAAATCTGAAAACTTGTATCAAAAAGAGACACTTCTCAAAACAAAACTTACGTAATTTGAAAAACCTTCTCTCTAGAACTGATCTAAGTCCCTTATATAGCCTAACCGATGTTAACGAAGCTTGGCTCTACTTTTGGTCAAATTTCAAATACTGTCTGGAACTAACCTGCCCCATCAAAAATGTTGTGGTTTCCCATGTACCCTGCCACAACTGGATAGATTCTGATATAGTTAAGGAAAGCCGAGAACTGGAAAAACTGTTTTGGATTAGCAAAAATTCGGGCACAGATGAACATAAAAAACGATATCAAATGGCAAAAAAGGTATTTTCTGAAAGGATTCAAATTACTAAGAACAACTTTTTTAAGAACAAAATTATAAACTCTGTTAACTGCACTAAAACTATTTGGCAAGTGGTAAATGCAAATCTTGGTAGGGTAAAGAAGAAAACTACTCCCACAGGCTGCACTCTTCCTAATTCGATTGTTAATTTTATTTTTATCGAGGAATTAACAATTGATGAGTTATCCCTGGATATGTCACAACTGAAAAACAAATCTGCTTGCAGTGGTCTAGATGATATACTGATTTATGCCCTCGAGTTTATCTGGGATTATATCAAATTTCCCCTGTGTTTTATTTTTGACATTTCCTTGAAAACAGGAATTTTTCTAAACAACTTAAAAATGGGCGAAATCATACCAGTTTATAAAAAAGGAGATCCTGAATTACTAGAAAATTATAGATCTATAACTGGCCTAATGACGTTCTCAAAAATTCTTGAAAAAATTGTTGGTAACCGACTTGAATCCTTTTTAACTAAAAATAAAATATTGTCAATAAACCAACATGGTTTTAGGAGAAATCTTTCAACGAACACAGCAGCTTTCGAACTTGTTGAATTTGTCTATAAGTCATTAGACAGACATAATTACACCTTAGCCCTGTTCTTTGATCTCACGCATGCTTTTGAATGTGTGGATGCTGAATATCTGGTGAAAAAATTATACTTTATGGGCATTAGAGGCTGCACAAATGATTGGATTAAGTCTTTTCTAAGTAACCGTAAAGTAAGAGTTAGAATCGGTCAAGAATTATCGGATTTGAGAGAGTTGAAATATGGCGTACCTCAGGGCAGCGTTCTATCTCCACTTCTATTCACGCTATTTATCAATGATCTGGAAAAGTATATAGGCAATACAGTTAATATGCAATTGATTTTGTATGCAGATGACACCACTATTGCCTTATCGGCCTCGTCAGAAAATGAACTCGCCTACAATGCACAAATATTGCTTTCTGAATTTGCAACCTGGTGCAACAAAAACAAGCTTATTCTTAATCCATCAAAAACGCATTATATGATTTTCTCTAAAAGACGTAAAATTCCAGAACTTACACTAAAACTCAATGACACTTTGCTAAAAAGAGTAGACAATTGCAAATTCTTGGGTCTCTATATGGACCATCAATTAATTTGGGATGAACATGTTGGCTTTGTGGTCAGTAAATTAAATAGTGCGTACTTTGCTATTGTTAATCTTAAAAACATCTTAGATATTAAAAACCTAATGAATGTCTATTATGCCTTGGCTTACTCACAACTAAACTATATGGTACTTTACTGGGGTCAGACAACTGAACTTAATCGAATTTTTGTGATAAAAAAAAGAATAATACGCAAGACTTGAATCATGTAAGCCCATTTTCAAAATGCATCATATTTTGCCACTCCCTTGTATAGTCATTTACCAAGCGCTAATTTTTGTAAAAATGAATGAAGGAAAGTTTCCACAAAATAACTCGGTACATCATCATGACACTAGGTCAAATAGTAACATTTATGTTTCAAACATTAATTTGTCTATGTATAAAAAAAGCCCTTATTACTTCTGTAGTGATATATACAATCACCTACCTAACTCTTTTAAGCACATTAACTCGGTAAGTAAATTTAAAAAATATATAAAGGGCTACCTTCTCGACAACTGTTTTTACTCTATCCAAGAATACTACAATAAGTAGTTTAAACTGCATTATTGCATTGTTTTTTACATTTTTAGCTGCGCACCTTGAATATGTTACCTCTCTGTTTTATTTTTATTTGTTTATTTATTTTAATCATTTAATTCACAAGATTTTACATTTAGTGTTTATTACTGTTATACTTGCCTATTAATTATTGCTATTCCATCTTTTATACCTAATATATGACGTTGTCAATATCTTTATAAGATGATACGACAATAAAGTTATTATTATTATTATTATTATTATTATTATTATAATTACGTTGTCCGTAGCTTGTGCCTTGTGCAGTGCTGGCATTTTTTCTTATTGCACCTGTTGACAATGAATACATATAAACAATCAATAGGCATGTGATATATGAATCTTATATTACCTATGAGGATGAGTTTTGCTACACTAGCAGCAAGCGAGTGACGTAATTCAAACTAGTGGGTTAGAACATTAAAAATATTTAAGTTATATTTCCATATAACACAATAATAAAATACACTTGTTTCTACAGCAAATTTATGTCCATCGACATTATTATAGCTATTTATGTAACCAGTTACGAAAGACGTTATTTTGTGTAACGAGTGGAATTTGTGGGACGAGCGAAGCGAGATCCCGCAAAATAACACGAGTTACACAAGATTGTCTTTCGAAACGTGTTACATACATGATTTTTTCTAAATTTAAAAGTCTAAAAATCTTAAACATAAATGAAATACGTGTATTTAAAGATCTTAAAAATTAAGTAATATTTTTCATAGTTACCTTTGGTGCTATCACACATTATAATTTTAATGTCAAATTTGACAGACGTTATTTAGCCAAGTAACAATATTATTTGAAATTCTAATTTGATAACGTAAGGTAAATTATATTAATGAAAACGTTTTGTTAGCATATCTTGAAGGAAAGAGGAATTTAGAAGCTTCCACTTTATGGACTCAGTATTCCATTTTGTGTTGAATAAACATTGTTTCTTTTTCTTTTTGAGAGTTGTTTATCTTTCCTAATTGATGACATAACGAACTTTTCCTCACCAGTTACGTAAAATTTTACTTTTCATAACTGGTTACATAAAGTAGGACATTTTGACACTTAAGTCAGTTTTGAAAAGTGTCACTTTATGTGTCAAAATTAGAAAAAATTAATAAATCAGCGTCTTCAAAAACACTAATTAATCAGATATATAACATTTCCGTCTAATGGCAATATTTTTGTGATACTTAATATTTTCCAAAATTTTGATTATATGCATGTACATATTCTGTATAACATTTTGTGTTCTAGTCTAAAATAAGACTTATTTGCTGATTGTTGGTTTAAAATTAAAATATTTATTTATTTCATTAGTACATTTTTTTAGGTTAAATAGGTTATTGACATGTTTTCTTTTTACACAAAATGAGGCAACAATGACAAAATCGTTTATATATAACAATAGCATTCAACACTATTTGTATAACTTGATTTTGTTAAACCTAAACATCATTGAATCTTTTGGTGAAATTAGCAACGCACGAATGGCAGCGATTATACATGTGGGACCCATATCCAAAACGAAGAAAAGGTCTTGTCTAACGAGATATCTAATGGCATATTAATACTACAGGAATTACACAATACACTTGATACTTACTACTTCGAAACGGGCACAACACAATTATTCTTACAAGGGAAGTTGTTCTTGGCTAGCACTAAAAACTTAAAAACATATGAACAGTATTTTTAAACACCGAATTATGATAGATGGCTAGACGCCATGCAGTATAGCAGTATGCGAATGCGTGTTGCTATCCTTCTTGGCGTACATCCGAGTGACCGCGAAATTCAAACTGCTATACCCATGCATATGATTAAATTAATAACTGAAATATTACTTGCGGGTGTTTTTTCATATTTGGAAAGAACCTACTAATTTGCATATATATTTTTTTCGACTATATGTTATTCCCTTACTACACTGTATATTCAATGCACAAATGCACAAAATTCATCTACTACTTAGTTATATGCCATGTATATACTTTACATGTTACATAACGTACCGTGCGCATTGGAATATGCCTTACATATGGAAAATTATATTCACAGACGAAGCATATATTTTTAGGAATACTATTCAAAATTTCCATAATAAACTGTGGGCTGACGAAAACCCCCGTGCCATAAACGAAACCCATTTCCGGTTAATGTACGGGTAGGAATTATTGGTAATAATCTTATAGGCCTTTTTTCTGCAAAGACGCCTTAATGGACAATCTTACCTACATTTTCTCCAAGAAGAACTACCTCTGTTGCTTGAAGATGTGGCAATTGCGTTAAGAAATGAAATGTGGCACGTGCAAGATGAAGCTCCTGTTCATTTCAGTGTTTTTTGCGACCATTTACATGTTAATCCTAAGCGGAGAACCTTAGAAATGGCCAGCAAGATCCCCCGATCTAAATAGATTGGATTTTTTTTATGGGATCATATTAAAACCCTGGTGTATAAAACTCCCATTAAGACTTTAGAAGATTTAAGAGAGCGAATAATTGTCTCGTGTGAAACAATACGGAATACGCCGGGAATATTTGAACGAGTGTACAATTTGATGCGAAGACGGGTGGAAGCATGCCTATTAGATGAAAGGGGCCATTTTCAACATTTTTTGTAATACAAAATTTATCATTAATAATGTTATCAATAATTAATTTCAATTTGAATTTAATTGTTTTAGTTAAGAACTGTACTTCTGACGAGAAAACGCGAGAGACTGTTTTCATGTAGAATTGACCAGGCTAATGAGAAAAAATATCCACATGGAAAAATATCAGTGGCGTACCACCTTTTTGGTAAAAAATATCAGGGGACATGTTTGCAGGGACGCCACTGGTGGAGCAATAAAATAACTTTTCTAACTAAAATATATGGTTTTATATCCTATTAACATATACCAAAGTTGAAAAGAATATCTAAAGTACTTTTTGAGATATTAAAAATTAACGATTAAAAAAGAAATCAACACCTTGTAGCAAAAAATTTAAGCAGTTGCGGGCACATTATCATCTGAGCTTTTCTTCATAAAATGACCTAGGGAATCACATCCTGAAATATTCGCACGTCATTAGGGAACACCCTGTATATGACACGGTAATGGAGGTGGTGGAAGGTTGTCGCCTAAAAAACTTCGAGGGCCTTTGGTTTGTGTACGTGCACTAAATCACAGTTATATTTTGTTACCTTCTTTATTTATTTGGTGGGCGTGATGTGGAAAGTGGTAGAGAGGATGTCTAATGCCAAAAAAAATTTTATGACTCTAGTTCATTTATACACACTAATTCACAATTTAATTTTTTTTCCCATTTAATGATGGGGTGGGGATGGTAAAGTGGGTGGCTAATGCAAAAAAATATTTGAGGCTTTTGTTTCTTGTATACACATTAAATCACAATTTTATTATTTTTACCCACTTTAATAATGGGAAATAACAATTTTATTTTTTTTTTACCTTCTTTAATAATGAGGTGGCGGTGGTATGAGGGGTGGTAGAGTGGTTAATGATACAACAAATTTTGAGGAAATTGGTTCTTGTATACACACCAAATCACAATTTTATTTTTTTACCTCCTTCAATAATGAGGTGGGGGTGGTGTGGTAATGAAGGTGGCCAATGCCATCCAAAATTTTTTTAAGCCCTTTGATTCTTGTGTACCCAGTAAATCCCAATTTTATATTTTACTCTCGTTAACGGTGTGGTGTGGTATTGGTGGTGGCTGATACCAATAAAATTTTGAGCCTTTGGCTTCTCGTACATGCACTTAATCCCAATTTTATGAATTCTCCTTCAACGCTATAAGATCAAAATGTAATCTAGTTCCAGATTTCGTTATAATACATAGCTGTACTAAATTTCAAGTAAATATCAAACAGTTCCTGAGTAATCGTGCGCACAAAAAAAAGTTACGGACAAACTGACAGAATTTTTTTTTTTTTCTTAAGCTCAAAATCTTGATGTCATGACATTATTAACTTATTTGAACAATAAAAATTATTTATTAACTTATTTGAACAATAAAAATTTCAATTTTTTTCTTTAAAATTACTAAACTTCCACCCCACTACGTGTGATGTAAAAGTGTAACGTGTAGAAAAAGAGCACTATTTGGAATAGGCCCGTTGTCACTATTCATACTGTTTTTGCATTTTGCAATATCTAAGCTTTTAAAAGCATCTAGCTGTTTATTATTTGTTACATTTCTAATTAACCTTAAGTTATTTATATCCAGTCTATGTTTGTTATTAAAGGCATCAATTACTCTTAGCTATATCCTTAATTTATGTTGCTATGTCATTATTTTGGTATAAACACAGGACATTTGTTAGTTATACTTTAGTTTTAATCGTCTCCAGATGATGCCAACATGGTTGGCGAAACGCGCGTCGTGTAATAATATTCTAGTGTTTTGGTGTTTGTGAAAACTACTTCAGAGTCGGCTGGTGCAGATCCAGGGGGGGGGGGCTGTGCGAAAATTTGAAATGTCCGGTCCGGCGGCGCCACTTTGTCGAAGTCACCCGGCATATGTTTTTTTACACCATTCCCAAGTAGCAAAGTAATTTTATAAAGGTTGTGTAAACTACTATAAAATAAATTATTTATTTTGCTACTTGGGTTTTTTATCAAGTACTTTTCAATATTTATCAATTTGTGCAAGTGCCCCCCCCCCCCTTAGGGAGCTCCTGGATCCGCCCACGGGTGATAGAGCAATTAATTTGTAGATTTTCCTTTTACGTAATTCATTACTTGAAATAACTTAACTAGAAATCACTCAAGAATGCGAGATTAAAGATCTGCACTGACCAGATGAAACAGTTACTATTTTTGTTGCCTAAATTAAGGTATCTATGTAAAGATAAATCTTGTTCCATTTGCAAACGTATCTTTCGCATATTATACAAACCAGTTTAATCTTAAGATGCATACTGTTCTAAAACAGACAGACGCAGACAAGTTTATTAAACAAACAAATCTGAAACTTACGAAATCCCAAGAGAAAACTGTGTAAACTACGTTTGTTGATGAGTTGTATTCCGCAACCAGAGCAAAACAAATTATGGCCAACGTGTGTGATAACAAATAAATAATAAAAATAAATTTAATCCCGACCGTAGTTGTGATGTGAATGTAGCTTATGAGAGGAAAGAGTGAAAACCCGTGATAACCAACTACGAAGAAAGAATAATAATTATAATTAGAATCCGCTCCAAATTCCGCATCCAATGGCTTGTGTCAGTTTTGTTTCTAAAAAAATTCCAGAAACTCTCTGAACTACCAATAAATTACTAAATTATTTTATAGAACCCATAGAATTGTTCTATAATTATTAGTAGTAGCCCAGGAGTTTTAGTCAAGATATCGTCTCTATTCGGAATTAATTACACAAGTTTGGAAAAAAAAAAGTTGTCTGGATAGGAGGTCAGACCATACGTTTCTTATGTATTTTTCGACGCTGAATTCGAATCTATTTTTAGTTTTGCTCTATCACGTCAGGATTTTGAGATATCCTAACCTAAATGTGCAAAAAACACGGTTTTTTGACATATTTGAAGTTATGTAGCTTTGCGAAATTTTTTTTCTCGAAAACCATGTACGGGATATTAAAGTACAAAGCTTAAAGTTCATTGCTTGAAGGTTTATTCTATACATCGACCTTAGTTAAGTATCATGTAAGATTCACAGGCCTACAAAATTAGGCAAATTTTTTGTATCAAAAACGCTACTATACTTTTCCTTAGGTTTTCGGTGCGCTGAATCTGAATCCGGTCTCACCATTGCTCTATCACGTCAGAACTTTGAGATATCGTAACCTAAAAGTGCAAAAAACACGGTTTTTTGACATATTTGAGGTTATTTAGCTTCGAGAATTTTTTTCTCAAGAAACCATATATGGGATCTTAAAGTACAAATCTTCAGCTTTGAAATGCCGTTGAGTTTGCTCAAATATCTTTTTTTTTTTCGCTCATATATCTTTTTTTTACTGGTCCGTTTTTGGTCAAAACTATCATAAACGCTTCGAAGAAGCATATCCGTCCGTATTTCAGATGTTCGATCCATATTTTGTTCATAATTTTCCATTATAGTGCTGATAAAATTTCAAAAATTGATAAAATTTCGAAATGGCGCCATTGAGGATAAATAAAGACTCGAAGAGGAAAACGTACCCGAATAAACATTTCGCGTCAAACTTTGGGATTTCCATTGGTATGTCTACCTGCTCGGTAGCGTCACCCGTTATGGAGCTACGCCACTGACTGGCTGTTTGTGCAGCTGAATCCTCTACAGCTCCTGCACATGATGCTGCAGTTCAGACCAGAGTTCCTGCTCTCGCACCTGGTATTGCAGTCCACCTTATAGGCACAGAAAATTAGCCGTAGCAGGCTATCAGCAGCTGGCTGCCTTGTGGTAGGAACCGAAGTCAAGCCTTGGAGTCCTGATTTCCTCCACTAGACTTCCGGGTTGAGATTGACGTTGGGCCATTACTGGACCTGCACAATATCATATGCACATTAGTTGAGTGCTGCAATCATTTCAAGAGATTAAATCTTTATACTATTCTCCCTAACGTCCTCACCTGGAAGTATGCGCGGATCGAATGTTGTTTACAGGCGGAACTTGTTTGTGGGAGGCTTGCCAAATCAAAGGAGGCAGCCACCAACTGCTTTGCCACGCTCTGGTTGTATCGGACTACTCGTAGTTGGTCTGAGCTCTCCTGCTCACTGCCTCCATAAAGGGCTATGATAAACCTTTCCTCAGCGGCGGCCACACACCCTCTTGTCAGATGCAGCATGTGAGAATATCGCGGAGCATTCTTGTAGCTCAGGTCTCTTCTTCAGGAGCTTCCACGTCTGCTTCCCCATTCTGTACAGAGCTGACGTGGTGTCGCAACCTGTCATGGCATAGTAGAAGAGAATGGAATCGTTCAATTAATTAGGATTGCTCCTGATCTCCTGGATCTTAAACAATTTTGAAGTACCCGTGGTCGGATTCAACGTTAGGATGGACCTGTTATCTCCATCTCTAGCTCGGACCTGTGTCCATCATGACTTAACTACGATCACTCAATTTTCCCGCACTAATGAACTAATGCCCATACTCCGAGGACTGTCACAGCTACTGAATTAAGAAGGCATAGCTCGACCTATTCCTGTTTGATTAGACTAGACGTGATCGACCCAACACTGAACTCACTTAACTGTCCGAGCGTCGCCGCGCGGCGACACTTGGAGTGGCGTAGCTCCGTAATGGGTGACGCTACCAAGAAGATATACATGCCAATGGAAAGCCCAAAGTATGAAGAGAAATGTTTATTCGGGTACATTTTCCTCTGCGAGTCTTCATTTATCAGCAATGGCGCCGTTTTGGAATTTTTTCAATTTCTGATATTCTGACAGCACTAGAACAGAAAATTATGAACAAAATATGCATGGAAAATCTGAAATACGAACGGATATGCTTCTTTGAAGCTTTTATGATCATTTCGACCCAAATCGGACAAGTAACAACCTTTATGTTGCACTTTATAGACAGCTCTGCAATTTTTGCGACTTATGCTCTTGTTACTCCGCAAAAACAGGGAAGCTGATGGGGGAGAATAGGCGACTTTTTTGTATGTGTTGTTCTGAACCAAAACTACAATTCTGCAGATTTTCAGCTTTACAATAATTAATTCAGGGTCAAAAACTAAAATTCCTGGGCTATAGGGTTTTCTGAATGTGATTATTGATTATTATTCAAAGCCGTCTGTAGAATAAGTACTTTTCCTGACCGATAGTAAGGTACATTGATGTTAAAAACTGTGAAAGCTTTCTCAATTACGTGAACTAAAGTTACTAGAAGAATGTAAAAAAAATAAATGATGTATGCAATGATAGACCCATTTGTGTTCCTTTGACGGCTCAAATAACGATGTGTACAACTTCTCGTTACAGCAACCAATAATTTTGAACGGTATCTCTAACTATAGTAACGCAAAACATTATTTTGAATATATGCAAAGAAATACTATCGGAAAATAACAATATTGAAGCTGGTGTTATCAAAAGTATACACGAATTGGGACAATTATTTTTTTTACGATTAGTAGAACAGTAAATTAAACATTAAATGAAATATTATACATTAAACATTGAAATTTCTCGACAGAAATCATGCATAATTTTCTTAGGGTCCGGTGAGGCTACACATGATCCGAGCTGCTCTAGCCCTTTTATTCCTTTTTTTTGCATAGAGATGAGAATCAAAAGCAGTTGCTGACTGACTCTTATACTTTCATAGAGACTTTAAATATTTCAAATATACAATACCAATAAATTACTACTTATTCATTTATTTACATACTGCAAGCGTTTACGTAGGTTTATATTTTTTATTAAATAAAACTTCATGACACAAAACAAAAATATATTTCTTTTAAAAATTCGCCTAAATTATACTGCAACCGAGTTTTGTTCAATGTGCACCACATAATATAAAACAACCAGGCGAATGTAATTGCATTCCACGCTATCGTGTTGCTCCAGACATTTAGAACAGTCACGTCGGATTGCTTGCTAGTCTTTCGCCAACAGCACCTAGTGCTCGCATTTTGTTTTCAATTGAATTTGTTACGGACCCTGGTTCAGTATTAAAGATGATACAGTATTACATAGAAAAAAGTGTCTAAGTTTACCCGGTGTTGTCCAGATAACTTGAGATAACTTCAAAATCATTAATCAAAGAATAACGTAATCTAGCTAGAATGTCTGTGTGTTTTAAAATTTATTGCTGATGCGCAGACTACCAACATATAAAATATTTATTATAGGCCTGTGTATTTATTTTTTTCATACAATTGGCACAAGGCTTGTCAAATAAATATTAAGGATAATTTTTGAGCAATAATATCTTCAGAACTATTTTTTAGAAGGAAATATACATAGCGTGGTTTCCTCAAGGAAGATCAATAAATATAAGTTTAATACTATTTATTTCAGACTGTGATATAGACCATGGATAATGGACAACAAGTTGTTGCTGCGTATACCGGCTTGTCAAAGGCGTTTGACAAGGTACTACGTATACTACCTCTTGTTCATTAAGCTTTCGAATTTTGTTAGTTCACTAAAGTCCTATTTTCTTTGTACAATTCAGATTGTAAAAATAAATATGTTTCACTCAACGCAGATACAAGCCATGTCAAGGGTATCACAAGGTTCCAACTTGAGGCCACTATTATTCCACATTTTTATTAACAATATAGTTGACTGTTTTAAATCTTTATAAGGTGCCTTATATGCTGATGATATTAAAATAAAATAAGGCAAATAAATATTTCAAATAATTGTATTTCTTTGAATGAAGATTTAGAACCCTTACACGAGTTCTACATAGCAAATAGGATCTATTTAATATCAATAAACGTTGCTCCCTCGTAGTCACATGAAAGTTAAATAGGTCAGTGTTGATTATACACTAGATGGAAAACAAGTTAAGGTTGTTAACAGAATAAGAATAATATTAGACAACAAATTAAGTTTTGATAATCACATTGAGACTGCGCTTTACAGAGGTCCTTTTGAAAAATGAGGCTTCATATTAACTAATGATTTTTAAATGGAAATCGATTATGACTTTATACAATTTTGACTCGTAGTCACTTGAAATATATTAGCTTAATTTTGGTTCCAACAAACATATTGTTAGAAACGAAAAATTCAAAAAATAATGAATCATTTTTTGAATGCCTTATTTATATTAACATCCAAGCGAAGTTTAGCTAATGCTACCCTATCACTTAACCAGGACGGCGAAATGAGACACGGTCACCCATCCAAGTGACGGACTTTCCCGGCATGCTTAACTTCGCTGATCGAAGTCCGGTCACAAATTAAAACAAATTATTAAGAATTAATAATTTTACATCTGTCCTACCAGAACACCCGTGTCCGGAGCCAGTCTGACATCTACCGTGCGAAGCATCGCTGTAGCAATTAAAAGGCTGGACAGAGTGAGGCCGGGAAGGATTATGGAACAATAGTAAACAAGTGACCAACTCCTTTTACAAAAAGTAAATTAAAAGACAATTAAAATAAAAACTTATCTAACGACATAAATTTAAAATAATTGTATAAATGTATATGTAACATAATTAAAGGGCATAAAAATGTATAAAATTAGTTTTGCGGGAAAATTATTAACCAAAAAACCCATTTTAGGAAATGCAGCAAGAGTAAGCGGCTATGTTAGACCACTTAATTTATTGTTTACGGTTTATTAAATATTATGATTATATTCAAACATTTAGTTAGAAAGTACAAAATTTCGAAAAATAAAAGATAAGAATTACAAAAAGAAAAGAAGAAAGGAATAGGAAATAATGAGGATTGAATTGTGTCAGATGGCCATTAAAGTAGAAGAAAAAGAATTTTGGCTATAGTTGTTGCCGAAAGATGGGCAACGCTTGGTATGGTATTTGTGTTTTAATACGAAAAGGTGCATTATGCTCTGTGTGAATTTGTGTGATGTTGTTTGTAAGCGGACTATCACCAAGCTTGAATTGATAGAATTTCTGTGACGTAGCTTTGATGTAGTCCACTAGTGGTGTTATGTCGTTGCAATGTTCATGCAAATCTCTGAGGTGTATCTAGAAGAATTTGATATGAGGCGTAAACATTTGTTTTCTAAAACAGTAAGTTTTTTTATTGTCGTGGCCGATGCGCTGCACCACGCCGGCGCCTCTTATGTAAGAGCTGGCCTCACAATAACGGTATATAATAATTTTTTATTTTATCTGCTATTCCTGATCAGGAGCGGTATAGACACCTGGACATGGAATGGACTGTCCGTGTAGTCTAGTTAATGCGTTTGTTAAACGTCAGTCGTTTGTGTAATCACACACCCAAGTACTTCACGCACTCCCTTTCTGGAATTTGGTTACCCCTTATTGAAATTGGCGTTATGATTTTATTTTCTGTAAATCTACGCGTGAAGACTTCTCGACGTTTATCCGGATCTTCCACTGGTCGTAATATGTCGTAGCACGAGCCATGTAAGCATCAAGTAGCATATTTGCCGCTTGCGCATTATGATTGTGCGCATACATGGCTGGCCAGTTCAGTATTCGGGAACGTAGGGAAATCAGAAATGTACAGATTGTACAGTTTGGAGGTGAGGACCGACCCCTGCGGGACGCCCGTGCGAATGTCACGCTGTGTAGATAGTTTATTATTCACTCGCACCTGTAACGCTCGACCAGTCAGATACGAGTGTATGAGTTTTGTGATGTGACGTGGAAAATGATAATTTTTCATTTTATATATTAGCCCCGGGATTCAAACGATATCGAAGGCTTTGTCGATATCTCAGAGTACCATAGTGGTACTTTTACCGAGATTATATTGCACAGCCACGTCGTTAACTATTCTAACGACTTGTTGCATTGTACTTCTTCCCCTTCTGAAACCGAACTGATGTTCGTCGCTAATGTCAAGTCCATCCTGAGCAGAGTTTAGTCTGTCCAGAATCACTCTTTCCACCAACTTTGAGATCGCAGACAGCAGCGAGATTGGTCGATAACTGCCTGCCATCTTAGCATTCTTATTCGGTTTGAGAATGGGGACAACTACAGCACACTTCAACTGGTTAGGCCAGTGTTGTAGTCGTAGAATCCCATTAACGATATACGTTAGCTGCACAATAACTTTCCTCGGTAAATATTTGAGCAGTGTTTTGATACCATCTTTCCCTGGTGCTTTGTTAATTGGTAAAATTTTTATTAGCTTTGCTATTTCTGAGGGTTTGATCACGACGTTTAAAAATTCTTGTCTCGTCAATTGGATGCCATGGCCAATAACACTGTTAACGTCATTTTCGATGCGATCATGATCCGAATTGTTTGGTGCGTTTACGTTATGTACTCTTGTCAGCTAGTTCGTTCGCCTTTTGCGTATCCGTCATAGCCGTTTGTCCGTTTTGTTTAGTCAGCACAGGAATGGCTTCCCGTGCAGTTTATAATGCTCTGGTCAACTTCCACAGCGAATTGTCTTGAGGACTAAAGGCTTCTAGCTTCTCGCCCCATTTCCTATTTCTCCAAGTGGTCATGGTGGCGCGAATTTGCCGTTGTAATCTAATTATCTCAATCTTAACGTCGACATCACGATTTTGCTGCCAACGTCGTTTTAGTCTATTCTTTTCCCTAATGTCTTGTTTGATCGCCTCGTCAAGTCGGTCTCTGTAGGAATCTATAGTTATTGTAGTTGCAACACCCTGTTTATCACTCTGCACTACCCTTCCTCGCCTTCCAGTTACGCAGCTGTGTCAATAAGTATTAGTGAGTGTTAGATGTGTATTGATGTGTGCCTTATAGAGACGCCAGTCGGCGTATTAATAAGAGGTGATTTTTCGTGTAACGTTTTCCCTTAACATATTTTTTAATTTAATCTGAATTGGATTGTGGTCAGACGTAAGTTCTTCTAGTGCAACAGATGGCGTAGAATTTGCCACGCCTTTGTTGACCACTATGTCAATGGTGGATGGTGTACCACCATTATCTGAAAAGTGAGTCAGATCATTCAGATACTGCAGAACGACATTATGGTTATTTACATATGGGAACAGGGTGCAGCCATTCGCGTTACGATGACTGTTCCATGCATTATGTCTAGCGTTTAGGTCGCCTATGACCAGAGAGCGTGGGCCAGTATTCATTATGTTCTACAAACAACCCGTTGACAAGCTGTTCGCAGGACTATTGTACACGTCAACGATGTTTATGCCGCCTTCTAACGGCTACTTTATAAGCACGACTACACTCCCGCCTCTGTTTTAGTTTACCCTATCTCGTCAAATTGTCGTGTATCCTCGAACGCTCAGCTTGTCACGTCGAGTCAATTTAGTTTCATTTAGGAGCATAATGTCAACTTTATTCCTCGTGAGATAATTAATAAGAAAAGGAATTTTGTTACCGATACCGTTAGCGTTCCACGAAGAAATTTTAAAGTTAGTAAGCATTGTTATCGATGCTTGTCATAAAATTGAAAAACACCTGAAATTTTTCGTTCTCAGTGATACACCGTTCAAGCTGATTGGCTAACATTCTTACCCGTTCTACCATCCGATCTAAATCGATGATTGCTGTAATTCTAGAATATTCATATTGTAGTTGATCGAATGCTGCCGGTCTTCCCACAATCTGCGTCGCTGGTAACTGGTTTTCTAGGACCTGAGACTGGATTGGCTTTCTCTTGGGTAGAGGCGGATAATTAATGGAATTTTGACTAGTTCTAGTTTTTGGCTGTTCTTGTTGTCTCGTTGCAGTCTCTTGTCTTGCTTCCCATGCATTCCTATTAGGCATCGGTGCAGCCACAGATTTCATCTGAGGCGCACGGGACACTCACGCTTTTCCTTTCAATCTGCCAGATCTTGTTTTGATATACTTTGCAGTCTGTTATTTGATGTATGTGCCTCTCCGCAGTTAACGCATTTTACGGGATCATCTTGTTTCCTTGTGCACTGGTTTATCATATGTGTTTGGGCACATTTTAAATATCTAGGGGATGCTCGGCAGTTAGAGGTTTTATGTCCTCACATTTGGCATCTATGATATTGTATGATCGTTTTGCTATTTATGTGTCGTTCTCTTTTGATTACTGTATGATCAATAAATTTTACATGCTGCTCCAAATGCTTCAGGTTGATATTGTTGGCAGTAACTATCATGAACATTTGAAATTTCGTTCCCTTTATTAGGAAAATACCCTTTATCGGAATTTCATATTCAATTATCAGTTCTTCCTTAATTTGTTCAATGTCTGTCATGATACAGTCCTTTTAATACGAATGCATGAGTTTTATCTTCTTTGGGTGTATATGTATGAAATTCTAAGCGTCAAAATTCTTGTTTGCTGTTACCCAATCCTCGTAGCTACTTACTTGCAATATGGTAGTATTTGGTGAATGCTTCCAATAATACTTATTACTCAATTTGGTAGACAAAAAATTATCAAGGTATTTATGGTTCTTGAAGCCTTCGTGAATAGTAATAGGCGGTGGAGGTCTCCTCGTCTTTTCTTTATTTTCATTATTCTCTGTTTCGTTCGATTGCTGAGCTGGCTTTACATACATGTCCTTTTCCAAGATGATTTTTTTACTGGCGATGAATCGATTTTGTGTTCCTATATTTGTTTTTGACTCATCTATGATTATTATTTTAGTGGTCATAGAGTGAGTAAATTTAGCATTTTCCTCATCAGTCATTCTTCTTTTTTCTATTTTTAAGGTGAATGCCCTGGCCATATCAGGGTCAACAAATATTAAATCACCTGAATCTTGTTCCATTCTTTGTCCATCTGATATTCCCTGCTCGGATCTTGAACAGATTTCCCACTTTCTGTCTCTGAGATAATTGATGATCCCACCTCCATTTTGAAAGTCGATGGTATGTTACTTATAACTAGCTTATTATGAACGCTTAAAAATACTTGAAACAATGTTTATGTAGTCTCTGTAGACCAAAATGTTCGTTAAAAAACTTATTAAAGGGCTTTTAGGTTATGCCCGATCGACCGTTTTTCACCAATCGGTCGGCGGGTGTTAATCGTCCGTATATGAAACCGGTACCGTGCCTCACTTCACTAAATCATATATTTCATCCTAATGGACAATGTAATGCTTACAGTCATAATTTGAAGTTGTATAGACTAGACTACTTCAAAAATAGAAGGTTGGCTTATTGTTTAAATGCATCGACTCATAAGAGGACAATTTTTTTCAAAATATAGATTTTACATGAATTTCACAATAGTATTAAATTTAAAAAAATAAATTTTATCTTCGTTTGAACCATTTTCTTTGAATTTGTTTGCAATTTTCGAATTCGTGATTATAAACAAATTCAAATAAATAACTCTGTGGATCTTTTATCAAATTGAAAACTGTAAACGAATTATCAAAGTAGGTAAAAAAAAAAAAAAAAATTTCAAGAAAAAATTGTGATCTACTTGCATTTGAAGCTGAGATTCGTTAGCTTTTGCGTTTATGACACATAAACAAATCGATATTTCTTCTAGAAATTTGAGCTGCTTGTTCTTCAATGCTTATATTTTTGTATCTGCTGAGATAAACTAAAACAAGAATAGAAGTTTTTCTGAGTACAACTGTAAAACACATGTGTTTTACAATGGTACTCAGAAAAAATTCTATTCTTGTCTCAGTTTATCTCAACATATACAAAAATAAAAGCATTGAAGAACAACCAGCCCAAATATCGATAAAAAAATTGTCCTGCTACGAGTCGATGCACTTAAACAATAAGCGATTGAAATTTCGAAATCTTTTTTTAACTTTTTTTATCTATCCTTATCAAATAAAAAGATAAAAAAGATAAATCAAAAACAATAATAATAAAAAGGTAATATTTAATTAAAAATATAAATATATAAAATATAAAAAGTAAATAAATGAAAATAAAAAGCAACTACCCTAATATTATAGAGCTTGATTATTAGTCTTTTGTTATTTGTTTTGTTCTTTCTATTTAATAATATATTGCTTTAGTCTTTTTTTAGTTTGTATCGCCTACATAATTTATTTATTGATAAGAGATTATGTTACGTAGTTAATTATATATATTTTAATATTTTAATGATTTTTTAGCAACATATTCTACTGTGTATTTTATTATTCAGTAGTGTTTATGGTAATTTGCCAAAGACAAGTTTTGTTTCTAAAACTTAATTGGAAAATTTATATTCTTTCTGATTGTGTATAAAAAATTTTTTGAAATAAATATTATTATTATTATTATTATCTTTAGTCATTTAAATAAACATTTTTATATTTTTTAAATTGTCCAATTGGCAATTTTTGGTGGTTTGCAATTTTATACAAATTAACAAATTATCAAAAACGTTTTCCAATTACTAGACGATTACCAACAAGTTCCAAATGGTAAACGAATGACACACGGTAGTATGCTCGGTAAATAGACTACATTATTCATTAATTTATTTTAGTTAAATGGTTATTAATTACATGCCATTTCTTCACATCGATTGTTGTATTACTTACGGTAGATCAATTTTCATTTATGATGAAAAATATATATTTAGCGGGAATAATATATTAGTAATAAATATTTTTTAGATTTTAGATTTCAGTTTTAAAAGTCACTGAAAGATATTTCAATCGATTCTCTTTATTTTAATTTTGTTTTGCTAGATTTGGTAAAATTGCATTTAAGTTTAAGTTCTCTATTGTTTCTTACCTTGGTTATTACGCAATTGCAGTACCCTACATAGTACTTTGTGTCATTATGTTTTTAGAGTTTTGTATTCTGTTGAGTGACCTGTTCTTAAATACCTACATAAACAGATATTTTAAAGAAGAAAGAGAGAAGAATTATAACATGGTGAACAATGTCCAATCTCAAGCTTTTGTTTCAGAATAAGATGATAAAAACACCTCCAATTTGTACATTAATACTTTTGAGTTGGTGAAATAAGGACATGTGCATCTTTATAAACAATATTTTTAGTGAGACCTGTTGCAACTAATCAAATTATTTTTTAGTATATGGAGCAAAACATACTTTAACAGTGTTTTGAAGTGTTTAAAACTCAAAGGAATAGTCACTGGCGAAAACATAAGCATGTCAGTGATACACGCTCTTTCTCCCCTCTCTCTTTATGTACAATCAACAATTATAATAGACCCAATAACGTTTGATGGCAGAACAACCACTCCTAAACATCTTACGTCTTGATGCATTTATATTTGTAAGGTTTCGGGAATTTTAATTATTATGAAATGCATCTGTTTTCGATTTCTAATAGCAAATTGTTTACTTATTTAGTAGTTTTAAACGATCTACCATTCGACAAGATGAATCTATTAACTATTTCAGAAGGAAAGAAGAGAAGATATGTAGGTGAACAAAGTTCGTGAATAGCTGCATTAAATATAATGCCGGTTTTTGTTTGAGATGCAATGTGGGTTTCCATACAGAATACTGATAAGTTTTTACTGTTTTAAATACATGTATTTTTATTTCTAGAATGCGATTTTTCATTTTTTCTTAAAGTAACACTCTTTAACCATAGGTAGGGACTGGCGCTGCCATATGACAAGAGAAAATTTACAAAATTATTCTTTTATACTTATATAATTCCTTGTTGGAAATGTTTATTACTTATCCAGGTCAACAAACATCAATTACATTTTTAACTTTGAGAAGCACCGCCCTTGACAGGTTTTCAGCAATCGAGGTTTGAATTCAAATAAATGAATTATGTCAGAGGTGAATGTTTATAACGCCACAGGGACAATAATTTCTATTCAGTGAATACATTTTTTATTAAATACGTAAAGCTTATCTGAATGGTCTTGGTTGGAGGCGCACTGTATTTTACAAAGCTGTAGTTATAGCAAGCAGCATTTATTTGTTCATTATGTCTAGTACCTAGTAATTGGAGTGGCATTCAAAACATATAAACATTCTCTGTATGGTGTTGTGTGCATTTCGATTTACGTCTATCAATGAATGGTGTTATAGATTATAGGACTTGGCTCGCTGAGCGCTAACCCAACTTGCTTGCAAATGCAAATTAATATTACAGGTATGCAAAAGGCATCAAATTGATTAGTTTGAGCCGTGATGCAACACAACAGTATTACCATAGTTTTATTGAAAACTTAGGTCTGAAATCTGGTTAATTAGAGCTCGCTGAACTACTGTGAATATAGGTAGAGGAACATATGTAGTTACATACAAATATGTGTAATACACGCATATTAAACACAACATAAATACTCCATCTATGTCTTGATTATACTCGTACCCGATACGAACATGAATCACGGCTAGTAATTGGATGAGTAACATCCAGAAAAACAATTATTTGACCTCTCCTTACCTTCTAAAAGATTGTATATCACATGTATAAACGTAGTAGATACTATCATTCGAAGGAAACATAAAGCAATCGGTTCCTCTATTAGATGTTAGGTAAATCAAAAATCCCTACTCTTCGTTAGAGAAGAGGTTCGACAAAATGTCCAAGTTCTGGGGTAGATCGTTGCCTTCTTTAATCATGAAAAATAGTGAAATAAAAAATAGTGAAATAAAAAATTAAGGTATCCCAGATGAGACCTCGTGTATAAGAGGGGATTCACATTATTCAGAAACAATGTACATAGAAACCGAATATCCGCGAGCATACTGGAATTAATTTTCTTCCAAGAAAATTCCGGTTCTACGACACAGATTCGAACACGAAACGCCAATTTAAGAGCCTCTCGTCAAGCAGTCTTATTAAAATCGCAAATCATAACTATTACTTTGAAACATATTTATATTTTTACTTATATTTTTTTTAGCTTAAGTTTTCCGATAAAGTAATTTTGCCTCATACCTAACTCATTTTTTTCACTTTGAAAAAACACATCCGAAAAATAAGCATTCACTCGCATTACATTTTTGAAATGAAAACCTTACGGCCAAGTTGAGAAGGACTAAAATAAACTACGCGAGGAAACTTAAGGCCGTGTCAACAAATTTAATTTGATTGCAATTTAAAATGTCTGTGGTTAGTTCAATCTTCTTACAGCACTCATAACTCATAAAAAAATATTTGTAAAAGTATTTACGCAAAACTTCCTTCTAGCACCTTTCAATTATTCATTATCTTATTAGGATGTATATTTTTTTAAATAAAATTATATCAGGTTTTCTTCCTAGCAATAGTGAAAACTGAATTCCATATATTATTTTCCTCCGCCGTGTCTTAATTAGTTATTTTTTAGAGTGATCACCCTGAATACTTTTCACTGAAAGTATTCAGGTTTTATCCTCGGAAATTATGTCAACTACAGTCCAAGTATTATTTTCACCATAATTATTTTTTATATTGACTGCCCTGTGTATTTTTCTTTCGGTTGTGTTAATTACATGCGAAATATTGTCGTCCTCCATAACATTTTTTCATTAATTTCTTTTAGAGTTACTACCATGTATATTTTTCTCATATTCTTCTTCCTTGATATTAACTACATGCGAAATATTGTTTTTTAATTATTTCTTTATGGCGATCACCCTACATTTTCATATTTTTCTTCCTTGACAGTTGTGTTAACTACATGCCAAATGATACTGTCTTCCGTCACATTTCTTTTCTTAATTATATTTTTTACACTGTATATTTTTCAACGAAGCTCTTCGTTGGCAGTAGCGTCAACTATCTACCAAATATTATTCTTCTTCATCAAGTGGTTTTATAGATAAAGCGCCAGCAGACAGACACCAGACCTACCGACCGACGGACAGACGGAATTAAATGACTTTTATTTTCGTAATCTACATACTCTGAAATGTTAAAATCCGGAGAGGTCTCGAAGGATGATTTTTCACGATTATAATACCGAAGATTCGGATCAACGCCGAGAAGTCCGAATCAATTGTCTTCACGCACCGTTTCACCAAAAACCGGATTTAACACCACTTTCGATTGAAAGTCGCCAAACTCCAATCACACGGTGCATGAAGTATCTGGGGGTTAACTTGGACAAGCGACTGACGTTCAACATCCACGTAAGCGAGACTGTACGCAAGGTTTACTCCATGTTCGAGAGTCTGTATCCGCTCCTGGCAAGGGGTAGCGGACTCAACAGGACAAATAAAAAATTGTTGTATACTATGGTGCTTTGGCCGGCCATCACATACGCGGCGCCGGTGTGGTGCAGCATACCGGCCACGACAATGAGAATACAAATTTATGCGACTCATTTCTGATTCGGCAGATACACCTCCCTCAGAAATTTATATGATCGTTACCACGACATAACGCCACTAGCGGACTATGTCCAAGAAATCTCCCAAAAATTCTACCAATTCAAACTGTGCGATAGTTCGCTAACCCGTAAAATAACGCGAATCAGACAGTACATCGCGATTTTCGACATCCGGCACCCCCTACCATACCAGGCGTTGCCTATCTTTCGGATATTTCAGATTACAACCATCACTTACACAGAATTAGACTAAAGAAAAACGGAGAATGCCATCTGTGTTTAGAGAAGGATGAAATGGTAGAGCACATTCTATATACTTGTTCCCGCTGCAGAGAGAACTAATTGAAGTTGGACGTGGCCTATTGCAAATATTTGACTAAAATTTTGCTCAAACATTTTACAATACACTTTTACGTTATGTTACAGCCAGTATCTTTTGACTATTATTCTTAAAAGAGGCACAAAACAGGCACCAATATTTCTTGGGATGGCATTTAAGATAAACTGCATGCTAGTGTTAACTTTAAGCAATACTTCTCAGCTTACTTTTTACGGCATAGAAAATAAGAAAAGATCTAAAGATTAATTATTATCGGTAGATTCTCATAAATATGGTGTTTTTTTCTTGTAAATTAAACACGTTAAGCTAGCTACAATGTGCTAATTTGTGTAATTTATTAAATGTTTCATTCTTATTTCTTCCCATTTTCAGCAAAAAGAAATTACGTGTAGTCTTTAACAAGTCGATTTTCTTTTATAAAGTGTCTGTCTTTTTGAATGACTTTGACCCATACTCGTTTACCGCCGAATAATAAAACTTGTGTATTCTAAGCATAGTTTTGTCATTAATAGCCTTTCTTGTTAACTCGATACATTGCACTATATTATATTCATAGTAGATGTTTGTTAATATTGCGACAATTGACTATGGCATTTAGTTAATTAATGTTACCTTCATTTGAACTGCTTGTAATGCCTTTCTGGACAATCAGAGTCTGATTTTGAAAATTAATGTTCATTTTAATCATTGCCGACGTAACAATTTATAACAATAATTCTAAGTATATGATAATGTGCTCGATACATGCGACTTGCTGCATGTTTGCGCCATTATTTACTACTAACTTAATAGCACGGCACACGCTAAGTTCTAAACGTAAGGATGTTCTATCACTTGTAAAACTGCACAAATCGACTCAAACCACAAGCTTCAGTTAAAATCCATGAAAAACTGATGGAAACTATCCAATGTATGACCTTATAAACAAAAAAATATCTTAAAACTTCTTACAGAACAGATAGTAATTGTTTCCAAAGAATTTCATAATATAGACATGTGTAATGTGTATGTGTAATATATTTGTGGTAAAATGAGGTTTTAGGTCTGAGAATACAAAACTTAATATTTGAAGCAAATGACTTTCATTTTTTAAGAGATAAAAGACTCCTGATGAATGGAGCATATACGCGCTATATAAATAAAAAGTATATATGGCGAGCAAGTCGCGAGTGAGTTGACTCCAATTTGGGTGTTTCCTTAAACTACCACGTCTGGAAGTCTGAGCCTGGCTTATTATTATTCATTCCTTCATCTTCCAATTAACTGAAGCGCTTCTGCCATAATACTGTCGGCCCCGCTATTTTGCTTGTGTCTAGTTTTTGTACCGTAGCCTCCACTTCTTATTTCAATGCTGCTGCTTAGCGTTCGTAGCTCTGGCTGCACGTTAACTTCTGATTAGAATTAGTTACTTATAAAAAGTTTTTTTGTGCCAAACTTTAATAAGTAATATTACGTATTTATAATTTCGTAAACACCCTGTATCGTGGATCCGGAAATTATGACACCAGAGCAACACTAAATTCTAAATTATCAACTTACATACTAATTACAACAATTAATTACTTCACCATTATAACTCTGAGTGCTATAATTCAGTAATTCAGTCACTTGATCACCTTGCTTACTTGTTTTTTTTCCTGAACTCACTATCTAAACTTAACTGTCTACTGAAGTGAACGTCTTCTCAACTGAACTGTACTGCCTGTGCGGTCACCCACTCTCTATTTATACTCCCGGGTAATTGACTCTGGATCTTTCTATAATGTTACAGAAGATGGCAGCACTTTTCTTGACGTGCGTGCCATCTTTGGAATGATTGCCAAACTAACTAATTTATTTTTCTGTTACTTATACATGGAACTTTAAGGGAATTTTTATAGATGAAGTACAATGCTTGTAACAGTAATCTGATTCCTATCAGTTCGTATGAAGTTCTTGGAGGAAACTGGAAGCTTCGGAGCAGTTTCCGTAAACACCAAAACACTTGAACTGTACCTCAACTACCATCACCGGACGTTCGGTTCACTAACCACGTTGGCATTATCTGAAGATGATTAAAATTAAATTACAACTAGAAATGTTCCTAAATTCATAGTAAAATAGTGTCGTGGTCGAATTCATTCAAGCAATTCTGTCATCCCCATTAAATTCTGCCTCGGTCCGATGAACGGTGACCTAATAACCAATAAAACGATCTATTTGGGATAGGTAAGTCCTTTGTCACTATTCATACTATTTTTACATTTTACAATTTCTATGCTTTCCAAAGCATCCAGCTGTCTATTTTTTGTTATACCTTTAATTAACTTTAAGTTATTGACATTTACTCTACGACTGTTATCAAAGACATGTTGAGCAACACTAGGCTCTTCAGTTCTTCCATTTTTAAGATGGGCCAATCTTGTTAAAATTATTAGTTTTGTTTGCCAACATACTACAAATTACCAATATTGAGACTAGCTTCGTAAATCCCGTAAATCCGATTGATTCAGTTTTATCCTCCAGGTTGCCTTAAAGTTGTTGCAATTTAATTTCCGATGGATGAACAATTGTTCATACCCACTTTTCTCTAAACCTTGTTGGACGATCCTGAGTTCTTCTGGTTTGCTTTCGCCGTCACATATTATATTGGCTCTAAGTCAGTGGAACATGATTATGGATTTTTTTTTTTTACTAGTGAAATATTTTTGTCGAACTCCTCTATACGTTTCCTTAAATATATAAGGAATAAAAACCAGAATGCAACCAACAGCTATTCTCCGGACTAATGCCCCGCCGAGCGCTGAATTACGAATTACAAGCCTGGCCACGTTACGTGCAATAACTGTGTATTGCCACAAAACGCTAAAGTTTCGATTTTAAAAGACTTATTCCTACTTAAAGGAGCTCTCGTGCCAGCCACCCCATACCACTTGCAGACTGCAGTTTCGAGCTATTGGCTCTCGTCAGTGCAAGGTAGGTCTGAGATGGCTGGAACGAGGCATTTATTCACTCTTGGTACATGACGAGATTTATAAAACCACGACATGCAGCAAAAATTGGCAGGCTCCATCCAGCGGCTAGGGGCATTAGTCCGGAGAATAGCTGTTGGTTGCAGTCTGGTTTTTATTCCTTATATATTTAAGGAAACGTATAGAGGAGTTCGACAAAAATATTTCACTAGTAAATATTCTGCCATCTAAAAGCATACCTACTAACTATGCCCATGTCAGGGCTACTGCTGTTTCGATTGTAATGGACATTAGCCGCTAGATGGAGCCTGCCATTTTTTGCTGCATGTCGTGGTTTTATAAATCTCGTCATGTACCGGCACGGTAGCTCAATCGGTTAAGGCGTATTGAGTGGCGAATACGCTGATCGACTCGCTACCGCGCTCTGGGTTCGACCCCCAGCCCCGATATTGACAACATCGGTGGGTGTGGATGTATGTCTGCGTTTTTCCGAATGTGTCATCCCCTTCCGGACAGTCTTGGCTTTGGATTTGGGGGTTGTCTACTATCTGTGGTGTGTTTATGTGTTATGTTTATATAAATGCCTCGTTCCAGCCATCTCAGACCTACCTTGCACTGACGAGAGCCAATAGCTCGAAACTGCAGTCTGCAAGTGGTATGGGGTGGCTGGCACGAGAGCTTCTTTAAGTAGGAATAAGTCTTTGGGCTGGTGTCTATTAAAATCGAAACTTTAGCGTTTTGTGGCAATACACAGTTATTGCACTTAACGCGGCCGGACTTGTAATTCGTAATTCAGCGCTCGGCGGGGCATTAGTCCGGAGAATAGCTGTTGGTTGCAGTCTGGTTTTTATTCCTTATATATTTAAGGAAACGTATAGAGGAGTTCGACAAAAAAATATATATATTTCACTAGTAAATATTCTGCCCTCTAAAAGCATACCTACTATGATTATGGATGATGTAAATAAAAATTTGAGGGTTTTGGTTCTTGCATACACAGTAAATCACAATTTTATTTTTTTCATCCTCTTTAATAATGAGGTGGGGATGGCTAATACCAAACATTTTTTTGAGACAGCTTCTTTTATATATACTTAAATACCAATTTTACGGACTATTCATTGCTTGATTTACCCATTTACTCCCCATTTACTCCAATTTACCCCCAACCCATCAACGGAATTAGATCAAGATATAATCTAGTTCAAGACTTCGTTGAAATATACATGTGCACCAAATTTCAAGTCAACGGTTCTAAAGTAATCGTGCGCCTAACAAAACTTACAGACAGACCGACAGACAGAACGACAGACAGAAAATTTTTTTGCTCAATCTTGAAGTTTCATGATATTCTAAGCCTATCTGAACAATAAAAATTTTCAAAATTTTTTTTGCGTTACCACCACTGGTGTGGAAGTAATGATGGCTATATTTTGAAACAGTGTCTCTATCATGATCAAACTTGGAGTAAAAAAGAGTCGGTCGCTCTTGCACGTTTTTTGAAAAATTTGTCAGATGGTTTTAAATGTTATGCTGCGCGTAAAAAATAATAATTTTTTTTTCGGGCGACCATAAAATACAACCTTCCTGAAGAAATTATCTGCCAGAAAGTAACGTCTTCCAGGGCTAGACCGAAAAGTAGGCATCAGAGATCGGCAATAGTATATTCCAACAGGAGTCCAGAAAATAGGTTTTTCCCGTGCGTGCGTGACAAATTCTCGTGTGAGGCGCAGCCGAACACAGGAAGTAGTCATGCAATCACGGGAAAAGCATTTATGAATGTGTAGTAAACGATATTTTTCATTATACATTATATTTTACTTTTAATGACCGAACAAAAACCTATATCTTTAATTTTTACTAAATGAAATATCTATGTTACAATTTGCGTTATTGTAAATATGCAATTCTTTAACAGGCACTTCATTTTGTAGAATTGTAGTTGATGAAGTCGAATTGTAGTTGATGAAGTTTATGAAGTCGAATCTTAGAATTCATTTCTGGTGTTGATGTTTTGTTTCCTATTCTTGAATGACTAAACAATTTACGAGAAATTTCAATTTTGAAGAAATAATTTTAAAAATATTTTGAATAAAAATTTGAAAACCTGTCACAATACAAGCGTTTTTAGCGTTGCTAAGGAAACTAAACAATCATTGTTTGCGGTTACTAAGGAACTTTCAATATCATATATTTTATTATGACTGGCAAGTAGGCAGCTAATATCATTAGCGCACGGGAAAATTTTTCCTGTGTGGACGCACAGGAAAATCCCATTTTCCGTGCGCTAAATATAGCTTACAGCTAAACATAGTGTTTTCAGAAAGGTATAATGAAAAAGCTTTTTTTTCGTCCGACTAGAAAGTACACCCTTTCTGTAGATATTATCCGCCAGAAAGTGACATTAGAGATCAGTAATAGTAAATTGTAATACAAGTGTGGCAAGGGCTTCATTGCAAAACGATGTATGAAAGTAGGAATGTAGGAAAGTATGAAAGTAGGAACACGAGCGTAGCTATCATACAAGTTTTGCAATGAAGCTTGCCACATGTGTGTTACATACTACTTTTTCTACGGTTGTGAAGTTATTTCCCTTTTTTAAAGTCTTTCCAAAATTTTAAATTTGCTGCCTGTCAGATTTTATTTAAAGACATTTTCCGCAGTCATTCTGAAGTTAGAAAATTTGACTTTGTAATTGCAATTCATGTGTAATTAATGTACATTTATAGAATTTAATTGTTATTACCAATAAGTAATATAAAATTCTTTAAGGTAAATGCACTATTTTATTCCGGTGTGTGAAGATGTAATCAAGGCATGTGGCAAATTCTTTGCCGCCCGGCATGCGACAAAGTGATATTTTCTGCAGTCATTTTGAAGTTAGAAAATTTGACTTTCAGTACAATCGTAGAAAAAGTCTTTTCCGATTCCTGCTATTCTCGTTTCTATGGAAACGAATTTGTGTTAATTATTGAGATAAGTCTCAAATAGATAAATACACTTGACTTTTACGAGTTGTCAAAAGTCAATTCACAAGTTATGGAAAATATGATTCAGATTTTGAAGTGTCGGCCGAAAAAAAAATATTGTACGTTACACGACCGAAAAACGGTGTTTTGCAGGTCTCCCAAGCTTCTGCTTGAGTCGACCTGCAAAACACCACTTTCCGGTCTTGTAACGTAAATTATTATTCCGATCCCTATTATTCTCTTTTCCGATCCCTGAAGGTAAAAAATGCTGCCAACTTTTGGTATAGGTGGCATTGCTTTCTCATTGCTCTGGAAACTAACTTGTGTTAATTGTTGAGATAAGTGTCAAATAGATAAATACACTTAACTTTTACGAGTCACAAAATTTATTTATATGACAGTCTCAGCCGAAAAAAAATGTACATGACCGAAAAACAGTGTCTTATAGGTCTCCCCAAGCTTGAATTGACCTGCATAACACCTCTTTCCGGTCTTGTAACGTAAATTACTATATCGTAATAATGCTAATATAACTTTACTGTTTAAATGTATTTCTTAAAATACACTGTATATATAAACGGAGTCTTCAACGGTAACCTTAAAATTCACTAAACATTTCAGCTTGGAAAATATCTACCCTTGAAGTTCACTGGAGCAAATCATCATTTTATCATAAATCCAATTCTCATCCAGCAATTTGACGATATAAGATACAAATTACTACCTATATAGTTCATTTCCACCTCTTAAATTGCCATTAAAACACAGAACTACAAGATTATATAATACACGTACAAGCACTCGCCCTATAAAATATTTTCCGCAATATTAACTCCGAGCGTTACTAATCTAGTTACGGACGTTCTCAGATTACTCTGCTTTGTCATTTGTTTTCAGACAAACAAAAGAACACAACGTGGGCATACTTGATTAATTTGCATAATAAACAAGTAAATAATTGACTTCAAATGAAGGACTTTTTTGAAGCGGCTGGTGGCTGGTAAAGGCGAAAGTGAACATTGCAAGTTTAAAATTACAAGTACTAATTTATGAGTGGTAATTATCCTTGAGGCCGGAACTCGAGGTACGTCGGTCAGCGGTGTGTCAAATAAATTATTTAGCGAACAAATCTTCCAGTACCCTGCTTGACAGCACGTGGAAATTTTGCTAGGAATTTAATTGCCTTAATTAAAATTAGTGGCAGTTTCGGACTATAGAATGGTTTTATGAACACGTGCAAGAGTTGGACAAATATTTTCAGAAATGAACACACTAAGTTGAAAAAATTAACTTCATTGCAAAGTTTCCTGTCTATAGGTGAATAATTTGAACTGTTAATTTACATATTTGTAAATAAATATTTTAACAAAATGGGAGTCTGTACCTCTTTAATTTCTGTTTGATATGTACTCCTAATAACCCAGGAATAAGAGATTTCGTATGATAGTTAGTGTGACTGAAAAAAACTGAAAATTTACATAATAATCACGCTTTCAGATTTAGGCAACTCATGAAGGATAAAAAAGAATGAATAAACAAAAAAGTTGATGCGTTGCCACCTTCACTCAAAACGTCTAGAGAACCGTAACAGAAAATTTTATAAGACTGAAGATATATACAGGGTGGACCATTAATAACAGGCCATAGTTGAAGGGTAGATTGTTTGGACCAAAACATGAGGATATAACTAAACATGCTTTAGTAAATTGTTGCTGTGAAAAAAGAAACGGGGTGTCAGATTGTAATTTTTTGTCTTTTTTTTGCAATATCTCAACTGCCCCTTGACCTATCTTCTCCCAATTTGGTAGGGAAACATTTTTTAGGCTAAGAAACAATAATTTATGTATTACATCACGTCAGCCCGTGGAAGGCGCCTCATGAGCTAAACCTGATGATGATTATTTTTTCTCTATTTTTATTACGAAACTTAGTGGCACTTTTGACTAGAAAATCACATGCAGGAGTCATTTCTACGTAAAAAAGGCACACTTGATAGAACTTGATTATTCCAACCGTTTTCGAGAAAACTGCAGCATAGATCTCAAAAATTCTTTGAAAACAAACCCAATTTGGAAAGGAAAAATTGTATTTACTGAAAAATGTGCTTTGGTGACGTCACCAAAGCACACTTTTCAATAAATACAATTTTTCCTTTTCAAATTAGGTTTGTTTTTAAAGAATTTTTGAGATCTATACGGCAGTTTTCTCGAAAACGATTAGAATTATCAAGTTCTATCAAGTGTACCTTTTCTACGTAGAAATGACTATTGCCTCTAGTCAAAAGTGCCACTACGTTTCGCAATAGAAAAAGATAAAAAATATTCATCATCAGGTATAGCTCATGAGGAGCCCTCCAAGGGCTGACGTAATGTAATAGACAAATTATTGTTTCTTACCCTAAAAAATGTTTCCTTACCAAATTGGGAGAAGATCGATCAAGAGATATTGCAAAAAAAAAAAAGAAAAAAAAATTACAATTTTGACATCCTGTATCTTTTTCCACGGCAACAATTTACTAAAGCATGTTTGGTTATATCTTCATATTTTGGTCCAAAGAATCTACCCTTGAACTATGGCCTATTATTAATGGTCCGCCCTGTAGAATAAATTTCTTAAAGAAAAATTCTTTTATGAAACACGGAATCGGCCGTACTGTCGTTTATAGTTGTTTAATTCATTATTATGCTTTGTCGTAAATACGAAAAAGAAGAGCATTTAATCGGCACATTTTTAAAAACGCAAATATCGTTCGTCAAAAAGAATTAAAATTATTCGATGTTAGTCATGGAATTATAAGCTGTTGCATTTCAGCTATGAATTTTTCATAAAATTTACAAACTTGCATATATTTTGGTAGATTCTGTAAGCATAATAATCTCTTGTAGATTTAGGTCAACGTAGAGTATTGTAAGATCCTTATCCATACACTATTTGAAAATGAAGAAGAGTCATAAAAGCTCATTAGGGATGCCCAAAAAGTATTCACAAACATCATAACCGCCATGCACCATGTAACAGAGGCGAGATTAAGAACTAAAAAGAATTAAAGAATTCTAACTGGCGTTTATTTTATACAAAATTCTTAGCTTTTATTTAGATTTTGGGGCGAGCGTAGAGGCGACTTCAATGTGAATATCAGTCGATATTCCGTTGACGCAACGTTGAGCGCGGTTAGTACTTGGATGGGCGACCCACCTATCTTGGGAAATACAGCGTTCTCGCCCCACCTTCTAGAGGCTTGTATATCAGTGTATACTCGGAAGTTACGTAATTTCAGACGAGGATCACGTAGTGGATATACCATCCTTCGGAGGGGATGTAAAGCAGGCGGTCCCTTGTCTATTAAATGTTAGGCAAGTAAAAGATCCCTACTCTTCTTAAGGGAAGAAGTTCGGCAAAATTTCCAGGTTGGGGGTAGCTCGTCTCCTGGCGTCGGTGATAGGCCCTGGTAGCGGAAATAGGCCGACGTTAAATAGTTAAAAATATATATATATATTTAGATTTTTCTATGAATGTTAAGAGAAAAATTAGTACACCCATGGCCAGTCTGTGCTTGAGTAATTTACGATTTTCTGTATTTATCAAATACATAGTCCAATCAATAGATAAAAAAGTGAGGTCGTAATGCAAAAAGAGCAAAAGTCAATTTCTCTTTCTCAAATTAGTCCGGGGTATCTCCCGAGTATTTTGCCAAGTTGACGGGGTCGGCGGTGGTTAGCGTCAGCCACCACCTTTGCGAAAAGTTCAAACGCAAATATCTCACGTACTATTGATGCTACGACAAAAATGATAAAGACCTTTTCTGTTCAGCACTATATGCTCTTCAAATACTTTAATAGCTTTTCGCAGAATAAACCGTTTATGAGTTACAGTGCATGGAAATTTTAAAACAGTCGTTCTTGTGGATGATATCGTTGGTCCTACATTAAAATATCAAATGGAAATCTTGAAGAGCACTAATTTTTCTACAATTTCTGTCACGACGCCATTTGAAAAACTAATAATTTACGGGCTACAGCTCGCCAAAATTAATAACAAAATAGTTTTTTCAAAATATCTCGTCACCCATTGATCATATATAAAAACATGTAATTGCAAACTTGTAGATCATTAAGCACTGGCGGTCTTAAGCCCCCCAGAGCTCTGATCATAACAATAACTGATCAATATAAATACTAAAAATGCCAAATCCTGTTGTTAAATTATAGAGAAAAGTGATTAAATAAATAATTTTTTGTTACAAAAGTGAAATAGGGATTTAGGAAAAAGTAGAGAAAATTATAGTCCAAGATCCCAGAGCTGCCAGACCTACGTCATTTTAGCAAAGCTAATATTTTGACAACAAATAGTGTAATATCTAGTTAAGAACGTATGCGTATTTGCTAGTTTGAAAGTGGGGCCCTTTTGCAGAAAACAGGTACAAAAGGTACATAAGAATTTTACTCAGTACGTTAAATTATGATAGCTGGATTATTTTACAAGTGACACGCTAACTACATGGCGTAAGCGTCAGCCTCCAGATCCGAAGGTCCGAGGTTCGATCCTGAGCATTTTCAAGCTTTTTTTTTTTCAACAAATATTAACTTAAGGTGGCGATTACCAAGAAAGAGACAACTGAAAGGGGAATATTTATTATTTTTGGCCATAACTTTTTTTCTTAGTACGTATATTTGAAAAAAAACTGAGAACGCTCAGGGATCGAACCTCGGACCTTCGGATTTAGAGGCTGACGCTTACACCATGTAGTTATCGTGGCACTTGTAAAATAATCCAGCTATCATAATTTAACGTACTGAGTAAAATTCTTATGTACCTTTTGTTTTCTGCAAAAGGGCCCCACTTTCAAACTAGCAAATACGCATACGTTCTTAACTAGATATTACACTATTTGTTGTCAAAATATTAGCTTTGCTAAAATGACGTAGGTCTGGCGGCTCTGGGATCTCACTCTATTATTAATGACTAATCAAAAATGAAAATCTGTCTATTGAAATATCAATTTCTAGTCTTCGAATTTTTCTGATAACCTACATTTTGATTATACACGAAAATAAATAGTATATAATGAAATTATTTAAAAATATTTGAAGTACAAAAGATACGTGCCTGTCAGTTTAAATCAATAATAATAATAATAATATAATGTTTATTTTTAAAAATAAGAGTATAATACAATCAGTATAAAGCATAGAATTAAATTTTTTTATAAATTAGTATTAAATATAATTTTGTATAAAGATAAACATGTAGAACCCACGAAAGTACAGATATACTTGTGTGTGGGTTGAATACACATAATACACACATACATATTTATACATAATTCACCTAATTATTTAACATTGAATATTTATTTACGAGCTCCAAGTGATGCCGAGTTTATATAATGATGAATTCAATCATTTCACTAAAAGAACATTGTTCTTGCGCTTGTGACTGATTAAAACAAGAAAATATAAACTTAAAACTAGAGTTGGAGTAAACATTTCGGTGACTTAGTATTTCTATGTATAGGTTTTATGCATATTTAACAATGTAACATCTAAATAAGTTAAAGGAACATAGAAAAGTTTTATTTTACTGTAACTAAATTTTGAACTTTTTATTTTATAGAGTTAATACAGAACGGAATAGTCAATTAGGTAACGCATATAAGTCAGAGTATTGTAATTTTATAAATGGTAAGTATTCTTTAAATAGATTATCTGATGCATAAACATTCGCGGAATTTCCTGTAACCATACTTTTATTTTTGTTTTATATTTTATTAGTGAGTTTATATGTTTTATTTCAGATGGAAGAAGATCAAATATTCTAGGTGCCAGGTATTTATAACTTCTCCTATTGTTTTTTTAACCTTTATTCTCTCACTAAATGTATTCTTGTGTCTAGTGTCGTCGCTACGTGTTTTATATTTTAATTCGTTCTTATGTTTGAATTGACATAATAGTATGCTTTGACAGTAAAGCTGCCTGATGTCGAATATTTTCTTTATATAAATTATTGGATGGACAGGTGTTATTTTTTTAGAAAATATTTTTTAAGAAGCGTTTCTGTAGAATTTCTAAGTTTTTTAGGTAATTGTTAATAACTCCTCCCCAACCAACATTGCCATAAGATAGTTGAATCAAAAATGAAAATCAATATCTAATATTCGTTATAACATAATAGACACTGGTTATGCAAGGCACCAAAAAGTTTTAAAATAAATTTATTTCCAAAAAATTATCAGCCCGAAATTTTTCTGACGTACAAAAATCACTCTGTTCTTCCACTTGCTTATACATTGAAACATTTTTCGCCATTGTTGTGATTTTTATAATTTAAAACATTTTCTGGATAAATAGTTTTTGTACACAAATTCGTTTGAAGATCTTTGTATCTTGCATAACCAGATGGCGTCAAGGCGACCACCTCAGAATGCCAGATTCCTGGAGCTCCAAACTGGTAGCTCAACTTTTTCTTAATTTCATAAAATAAAAATAAATAATAAATATACCTAAGTTAGGACTGGATTTTAAAAAGGGTCATAAGATTGACTCATAAATTATAATTTATTGGTGCCATCTTGAACTAAGGTCAATTTGCCATTATGTCATTATATGAAGCGTCATATTTCGAGAAAATGAAAATGTCGAATTGCAAAAAAATCTAGAGCTAACAGAACAAAACTACCTACAGATTTGAAGCAAGTGCCTTCAAATTAGGTAAGAACGAGTGCTGTAATAAATGCAACAAAATTTTTGTTCCCCTGTGTTATAAATAGTTACAATATTCAAATAAAGAGCAAAAAAAACATGGGTGGTTTGCACGTGTTTTGGTCATTAAAATATAAAAGTCTGTTTCATAAATCAGATTGCCTTTTGTGCATGCATGTATTAAGAATATTCTTTTATTTGATTTTTTTTTAATTTGTTAAAGTTTATTTATGTTTACTGCTCTCTGTAAATATTTAGTAGAATACTTGTATATTTTTATTATGACTATTATGATTACATTTTCAAAAATTAAAAAGATAAAATAGAAGTTATATAGTTTTATACTCTGCTACACTTCATATTACAATACGAATTTTCAGAACAAAAATCATACCTATCAATTTTTAATGGGTTAAAAAATGTTGGTACATATTTTAATAAGAAACAAGGCGTAGAACCGCCCTTATTATTAAGTTCTCTATAGTTTTTATTTAAAACTTTTTTGTAAAAGTTATAAAAAACAATGTTTTTTTAAATGTCTCAATAACTATTGATCGGATATAAAAATATATAATTAGAAACTTGTAGATTGTAGATAATTTATAATGTAGTATTTGAATGTAAACACATAAACATAAATATACCACATGCAGTAGACAACCTCTATAGCCAAGGCTGTCCACTTGGAAAACACAGACATACATCCATACCCACCGGTATTGTCAATACCGGGGCTGGGGTTCGAACCTAGAGCACAGAAGACAGGAACTATAGGGAAACGAAAGCTTGCCGCGGTACCTTTGATATCGGGTGTCTGATTTTGGTGACCTCGAAGTGACAGTAATATGTCTTACTACACTCAGAGAAATGATTTACACAAAAAATATATCAATATTTCGGTTCAATACACTGTACACTGGAAAAACTGTCTTGTTTTATATTTAGTAGATAGGTACATGAATAAGAATACGTATATATGGTATTAATGAAGTTGGGGGCCCAAGTCATGGTGTATTGCAGAATATTCAAAAAAAGAAGTACACATTTATATTCATATCCCGTATTTCAGGCATCATAATAATGCGCTTTGAAGCTAATGCATTTTTTTTTCATACTGCTACCAGAATAAGAAAATACTATCATGGAAAATAGTTCAATGTATAGATATACAATGAAAGAGACATATATATTATGTAGCTTAAAGTTAAACACAAGATTTGATGAAGAATATATTTTCAATATTGTTGAATAGAATATTACAAATCAAATAGTACAGTGAAAAAAATGTTTACGTAAAATAACAATATACGTGAATTGTTGAGTTTTTTTTAATTGATACAATGAAAAGTTCTTTAGTGGTACGAGTTGAGAGTCATTACTTAATTACCTTATTCATGGTCACAATACAATTCTGTTCATTAGAAACTGATGAACATATTCTGTAACTTATTGAATACCTTTAATTCTTCCACGAATCTTTTTCATAATTTCAATCTTTGTTTCATTACATTGACGAATTTTACATTAACATCATAATTTAAAATTTTCAAATGTGAAACGTTATATTAATGTACAATAGTTTTTAAATAATACGTATACTTGTTGAATCAAGAACTCAGTTTTCTAATATGTTGTATAAATACATAAATTGTTGTTTGTGTCCATTAGAATAACGAATTTGTAAATAAAATATAAATGTAAGTAAATTACGTTAAGGAAATACGTTCATTGTCATACTATTCGCCTTCAACCAAGTTGCCGCCCTGAAAATAAAAAAATCATGCTAAATAATTATGTTCCTTTATAATATTTAGCTTTAATATTATGTCAAAGAACCCCATCCTTCTATGTTAGTAGCTGCAACTGATAAGAAAATATTTCCTTTCATATTACTTATTTTCAACTGCTAATTGCTTAGTATATCTAACATTACTTTCTAGTTGTTTCAGTAATATAAATTTGTACATACCTTTCAGGATCTTTGGGAAATAGAAAGAAGCTTATTGTTTCATCCGCCTTCGAAGAGCATGGACGATAAGCACAACCACTATACCCTTTAGAACCCATTATAAATAAAAATCAAAGAAATAAAAAAAAATTCTCGAAAATTGGAAGAAAAAGCCTCGAAAATAACCAACCACCGTGTAAGAGTTTCAAAGACTGTCAATCGCACAACGTCAAGAATAATAGGTAGAATAATAGGTTTTTAATTATGCTTTCAACTATTTTTTTATTTGTCTCTGTAGCATAAAAAACAAAGAAGTTATGACCGAAGCAATGTGCGTCTACATATTTTTTTAATAACAACGTCGCCATTTTGTTACTGTAATTAGCCAGTAATTTAAAAAAAAAAGGAATTTCAAACAATGCAGTTTAAATGTTAAATATCTCAGAAATTCTGACGCATGCTAAGAAATGAAATTAAAGAAAATTAATTGCGCTTTCAAATACCTTTTTTTAAAGCTAAAATCATAATTTTGAAGTCGTTATAACTTAAAAACTATCAATTTATGTGAAAAATTGCATAGAACCTTTTCTTCTTAAAATTTGATTCTGTTTCAGCTCCAATAAATATATATTTTTCAGTGCCACACCATGAGAGGGGGGTGGCATCTACCCCCTATAAATTAGCAAGCCCCCGTACAATATAGAAACTTTTCTGTGAAGCATTTACTATTATACTGCCAAAAATGAACGACCACCAATATGACATTATTCCGAAGTTAAAACATCTAGTTACTGTACTACAATTCAAATAGTATAATACATATTAGGCTGTAGAGTGTTTTTGTATAACGAAATTAAGTTAACGTATCTATTATATAAAGACAGTAATCGGGGAAAAGAAGTAAATTAAGGAAAATTAAATAAAAAAGAAAATTATTAATAAAATATCTGTTTATTTAAACAATTTACATTTTTGTCCATATCAAATATTTTCTTCGACTTCATTTATTTGAATGAAAGATGGAGTATTAAAACAACTATTTTCGCTGCACTGTAGACATGCTACACTACAATATAAGCCACTCTTCCGACATCCACAAGCAGCTCCACATCCCTTTTTGCAATTACAAAATAACATTTGCAATAGATTATCCGGAGCCAGCAATTGATTCATTGTTATTGGGATGAACATGTTATTGGAATACTTCCATCCCTAATTTTCAATATCTACGTCATTTCCTAGCCATATCTGGATTTGCAGGTACACTCTCTTTAGGTGTTCAAATGCTGCATCAGTTGTAGGAGGTAATGACGACAAAAGAACACTTGTATTTTTGGCCGTTGCTTTTATGAAAGAATTGAACCTCAACATATTCAAATCTTTAATTTTTGCAGAATTGTTATTGGCCATTTGCAACGATGTAATAACATGCCTCCATCAATGACGTAATGAACATTGTCTAGACTTTTTAAATTAATGGAAATTTCTGGGAATAACTCGTAAAAAGTTGATTTTTTTTGTCTTTCGCAGTTCGCCATTTTCAAATAGAGCAAGCTGATTTGGTGCGAGTTCATAATTCATATAATTTTTAAGCTCTTCATCGTTTTTGTTTTAAATACAAATACGTTGAAACAGCAGCAATGAATCAACAGGAATCACATCGTCAATAAAGGATTTATTATATCTTTCCTTGATAATTTCAATTCGCGAAAAATTTTTCCCTCTGTTTTCTTCATTACATTTAAACCTTTTTCAAAAGCATCGTAACAATTTGTATCTTTATCTCCAGTAATTCCGGTATCAATGGACGCAACAGCAGGAAAAGGGCTGTGTTACTTGAAGAAGTCCACCAATCTTTTTACATCGACATCATCCCTTTCTATTCTAGCATCTGTCGAATCACTATGCTGATGACTTTTCTTGAATGATATATCACAAAAATGTTCTATGCCTTCAATAATATCTTGGCTATAACGGACAACTAACTTGATTTTTGCAATTAAAAATCTAGAACTACGTCCGTAAAGTAGAACATTGCAGCTGTCGCTGTCGTTCTCCCCTCCACGTTTTACTACCTGTTTAAGGTCCCTACGACCCTTATTACACTCAGGTATATTTGAAAGATATTCTTCTATGTATATTTATGTGAAATTCAACGTATACATAAAAAAAATATTATTTAAAATAAAAGTATATGCTAAAATATTAATTTTTTATAGTTTTTTGTTCAAATAATGATAAAACCAAAAGCACAAAAAAATTTTTGGTAAACTTTGAAATTTATAGTATAAAAAACAAAATCCCACCTCGACCATATAAATTCATTCACTGTAACAGAAGTCCGAGGTCAAAACCCCCAGGCGCTCCACTATATGGCTTTTGACAAATATATACCTTATCGTCATGGCGACTATGAACAAATTTGGTCCGCCAGAAAGGCTTGCTTTCGGTTCTGTATAGTTCCTGTCTTCTGTGCCTAGAGAACGATAGACAGTCGGCCAGCATATTCGCCACCACCTATTGCGGTGTCCACGTAACGTCACAGATCTGAGACAGTAGGAAATAAACCGCTGTCATTAGCTGACATTGCTCTCAAATAATGGCGACTGATTGAACCTCAGAATTGATTTTTTTCTAATTTTAGAGTTTTTATGAACATTATATCAGACAAGATAGCAAGTTTGTTGTATTATTAATTGCAGAAGTGTAACAATCAGAGAAAACATCAATTCTTATAAAATAACGTCGATTATTTTTTTATTAGGAGATGAGTTTTGTCTCAAAATGTAACAATTTGCTAAGTCCTAATTTTTCAAAATAAACATAATATAATTAATTCATTCATTTTACACCCCTTTTATATCAGCCATATTTAATTTCTTACTTCATATTCGTGATCAGCTACCCCGAAAATATAAATAGTATAAGTTTCAGTAATTAATTGTCAGTATTTCGTTAATTATTGTTTTTTTGACTTTGGGGGTGGTTTTCACACTCTTGGGGGTAAGAGCAATCATTTTTCTTATTAGGATATAAGTTTTGTCCTAAAATATAAGAACTTTCAAAAAAAAGTTCTACTTGCTCAAAACAAACAAAATATACGCGATTCAAAATAAGCGATACGCCACCTACAGTGCCGATTACGAACTACTTTGTGTGAGATGACAAGTGAAAACTTTCATTGTTTGCTTGTGTCATAATTGTTTTGTGTTGTTTTTAGTCGATTGGATTCAATTAAAATTGAAAACAATATTAATCAATATTGTTCAGTTCCTCAGTGTTCGTCTTGGGCAAAAAAAACAACTTAAGCTTCCATTTGTTTCCCGAAGCCAGCAAATACCGCGTGAAGATGGACAACAGTTTTGGGGGGAAGGTTTTTGTGGACAGGCTAAAAGCCTGGATAATAAAATTGTAAATTGGAAAGCCAATGACAAAGTACATGAAGGTTTGTTCACTTCATTTCAGAGAATATGATTAAAATAACAATATCCTAACATAACATAATACGTACCTTGTTTTCGTGAATTTACGCTGAAGAATTACGGTAAATACACCCAAGTCCTAAAATATCGCTTTAATACATAATAAAATCAATTGCTATATATATATTTTCATTGAAATTTATTTATAAAATACCTTTTAAATCACCAAAAATACAAAAATTTGAATGTAAACAAAACACCTATCACACAGGAATTAGTTCCGATGTTAACCACACAGGCGCTGCAATCTTAATTTCAGACGCGTATAGTTAATTTTTGAATTGCACTGTTGTGCGCAAAAAAAATGGGACAAGACAACGTATTTTTGCTAAAATCTAGTTGTGTACATCTAACTTTAATTTTTGTGACATTGTCAGTTATTTGTCAAAATTCAAGTGTGCAAATAGAGACAGATTTACATTAGAAAAAAATAGTTGTCCTATTTCTTTTTGCTCACGACAGTACCTCTATTCTGCCCTGCTAAGACAAGATGTCGTAACTGCAAAAAATTTATTTTTGAGATTTTAATTGCATTTGCACCATATTAGTGTAGAAATGTAGAAATCGTATCTAAAGCAAAACTAGTGAATATACATAACGAATATGTGTCGTATCTACAAAATTGACCTATTCACTAAGCTCAAAAGTCAAATCCGATCATTACCAGATTTATTTGTCGTAACTTAACATAGATACAATGTTTTTTTATATGGTTACACTGATAAAAGGGACACATATTTATTTGCCAAAAATAAAAATCATGAATTATGAAATGTAGATGGCATAACATAATTCAGGAAATAGTTGATTTCTCTAAAATTACATTTTCTCAGATACGACTTCTTGTCATAGCGGGGCAGTATTATATCGGCAATACTAGCAACCGCGAATTTTAATACTGTGACTTCAGATTTGTAACCAGCGATCTTAAAAACGTTTGCATGAATTTTTTCAATAACTCTGTGTTAATACTTGGGTCAGTATTTAATTTTGAAATGCAGGGGTCATTTTCACCTTCTTAAGGATAAAAGTACATCTATTCCTTTTTAATATTTGAAGTTAATAAGTTCAAGAATCTGCAAAAAAAAATTCCAAGCCGTTATAGAATTGCTCCAAAGTTTGGGTACTTTTTGATACCAAGTGACTATACTAAAAAAAAAAAACAGAAAATTAACTTTAACAAATTGTGTCTTATTTGTGGAGAGTTTATTTCGAGCTTGTAGTGATATTCAGAAGTTTCATAGAATAGAAAAGAATCGTCCTCAAAATCCCATGTAATTATAGAAACGAACAACCCGTAATTTCCGAGAAGGAACTATGTTCCTTAATTTCATCATCATTTGACTTCAGGGTTGTAAAGTAGTGGAAGGGTAGTATATTTACTTTGTTTTTACCGGAGAATTTTCATTTCCTCGGAAAATAATCTGCCATTTTATTTTAAAGGCGATTTTATTTCTGTATCACAACGACTTCCATCCTAGATTGCAGGGTTAAAATGTATTTCATTATAATAATCCTAATTCAGTATAAACAGACAACACTTAAATCTTTCTCATTTTCTTCGGAGTTTTATTTATTCATTTTACTTCATACTCTTTCAATGCCATTAAGAATTCCTTACAATATTACAGGGATGATTTAAACCGTGATATACTTAAAAAATAATTATTATTTGCAGTAGTCAATGAAGCCATATAGTTTATTATTTTCTGTGAAATTATTAAATAATTGAGTTCCTTATGCCGATCAAATACAATATACTCTTCGTTTTTGCGAAGAGTATAATAACATATCATTCTGATGTGCTTCTCGCCAACTGAGCTAGAATCATTGAATAATGATTAGAACTGAAAATACACCAATTATGCGCAAAAAAATAACTTATTTTGAGAAAAACTGAGAAGAGAATTCTACCGGGTGGCTTAGCCGATACCAGGGTGTATTAAATAGGTGATGCGACGACAACCCCCACAGTGGCTTCATAAGTGCTTACTTCGTACATAATGTAATAGATGGCAGTACCAATAAGTTCTCTCATTAGATAATTTTACAGGTTCTGTGCATACGTGCATACAGTGTTGCATACATTCCCGGCCTTTTGCTTTTGTTTAGTGAAACAAGAGTCCAGTGACATCTGACATTAAGTAGCTCAATTAAAACATTGAAAGAATATAAGCAACACTGCATGCAGCATTGCACGTGTCACCACAGCTAACCTCAAAAATATATATTTCTTAAGATTTACAAGTATAACGTAGCTATTATTAAAATTTCTGCCTGGTTCCTTTCAACTTTCAACCAAAGTCAAGTTCAACATAATGTGTATGAAGTTTTAAATAGTTTGTCACAATAAAATAAGACACTTTTTGCAGGTTAGGAATCCAACCTGTAACTAGCAGTCTATTTTTATTAATCAACAATATTGAAAAATTATTTGCGTGAATTTTTAAATATTTGCTTGGAGCCAGTATGGCTCCAAGATAAAAATGCTTATACAAACATTAAAAATGAGAATAAACGAAAAAACCTTAAAATTTGAGGTTATGTTAGTTATACGATGCACATGCCCAGGTAATTGTAGGACCTTATTGCTCGCGCCATCTACTAAAGTAAATAGAAACCATGCACTTATGAAGCCATTATTATAATAGGAAAGTGCCGTCCGTCGGACCACCTATTTAATACACCGCGGCCGATACTCACTCTTGTATCATTTGACACTCTTGTATTATTTTTTTGCAAATTTGGTGTAGTGATATGCGATGAAATTTCCAATTATATGATATAAAGAACCAAAATGGCTGACTTCCGGTTTCAATATAATTGATGTGAAAATAAAATTTTTTAATGAGACAACCTGTATATTTTTACGTATTTGGATCCTGCTGGCCAAATTACATATGATCTGATCGTCAAATATTATTTTGATTTTCAAATTATGGATTTTTAAAATTTTTTTTTTAATAAATTTAATGCAGAGAGAAGGTAGACATTATGCATCTCATTTTGTTCGTCATTTAAAGACCTAATAAAATAACAGGTTATTCCATAGGAGTTCCATTTAAAACAAAACAGTTTTCATTGAAAAACCAACATCGTTGAATTTAATGAAGAATAAATCGTGTTTAATGTTAATATCTGAAAAGACAATATTTTAAAGGTGCTTGCAGACCGACTTTTCACAATTTTGGCAAAATCGCAGCCTTCTATGATCAAAATTGGAAATTAAAAAAGTCTAAATCAAAATAATATTTGAAGGTCAGATCATTGGCCAAAATATGCAAGTTGCCGCATTTAAAAAATTTATTTTCGTGTCAATTACATTGAAACCGTAAGTGGAAATTTTATCCCATATCACCGCACCAAATTCGAAAAAAATACATTCGCCCATTCAAAAGCTACAAGAGTATTCCCATCGACTGAGCCACCCGGTCTATACAGTGTGTCCCCGGATTGTGTTTGCGATAGGTGTAATATACCAAAAGAAATTAGTACCGCTTTCATTTTCTGGAGTCTCGGTCTTCTTGACGTAAAATGGATTTTTACCAAATTTCTAACTCGCGGAGTTAATCTAAGAAGAAAATAAAAGAAAATAAATCATTGTGGGTAAACTGGTCTTTCTGTTAATTTTAGGGAAAAATTCTATTTGGATAAAATATTTTGCATTGAACAAAAAATAATATTAATAATAATAATAAGAATACCTCTTGAAGAAGTTACAAAGAATTAGAAGAAGGGTGGCATTATGTAGTAATTTAGGTGAATAGGTTTTTAGTTGAATTCGTTGAAATTGTTAGTTGTGTTAAAAAATAAAAAACTATTTACTTTACGTAGTATTTTTCTTTCTGTTCAAATGCAATGAAAGTTGGCATATGGCTCTAACTTTCAATGCCAAATATTTTATCCAAATAGAATTTTTCCGTAAAATTAACAGAAAGACCAGTTTACCTGCAATGGTTTATTTTCTTCTTAGATTAACTCCGCGAGTTAGATCCCGCTATAACTGAAAGGGCATAGGATAAGCATGTAAAATCTGCCCCCAAACAATTTTTTTTTGCTATCAACTATTTGAAGGGGCTTACCCTGAGTATGATCTTCACAAAATTTTAAGCCTGCAGCCGCCATATTGGAGGAGTGGTGGGGGGTTTTTGATTTTCGTTTTTAAAATTTTCTCGCATACCGTTGTACGAAAAAATCCGAAAAAATTCACAGTTGTTATTTACATATTGGACTATTTACCCAATTTTATTCATAATTTTTAAATGTAAATTTCGTATGCAGAAAAATTTGCTAATTTTTGCATACAATTTTTTGGCAATTTAAGAAAGACGGCCACTCTATATTTTTCATCGTAAATTACTCATTTATCAAGGCCTATTCTCAAATTATTTTCATATTTTTAAAAACCGCATTACCGACCATTCTCTTATACGCGCCTCACTATCATTTGGACGCAAGTCTTGTTAACAAATATACAGTAATAACTGGAGAATCCTTAGTCCAAAATATGAAGATTTAAGCTGAAACAATAATTTATGTATTACATCACACTAGCCTGTAGAGGACGCCTCATGAGCTATACCTGATGATGAATATTTTTTTCTTTCTTTTTACGAAACATAGTGGCACTTTTGACTAGAAAATCTCATACAAGAGTCATTTCTACGTAAAAAGGTCAAAATGTCAAACTAATGAAATTATACGTAAATGACAGAACTCAGACGTCACCAAAGCACACTTTTCAATAAATACAATTTTTCCTCTTCAAATTGTGCTTGTTTTCAAAGAATTTTTGAGATATATGCAGCAGTTTTCTTAAACACGGTTGGAATTATCAAGTTCTATCAAGTGTACCTTTTTTTTACGTAGAAATAACTCCTGCATGAGATTTTCTAGTCAAAAGTGCCACTACGTTTCTTAAAAAAAAGACAAAAAATATTCATCATCGGGTATGAGGCGCCCTTCACGGGCTAGCGTGACGTAATACATAATTATTCTTAGCTTAAAAAATGTTTCTTTACCAAATTGGGAGAAGATCGGTAGAGAGGTAGTTGAGATATTGCAGAAAAAAGAAAAAAACTTTGACACCCTGTATCTCAGTAAGGAGGCACATTTTATCTAAATGTTTCAGGTTAAATCTTCATATTTTGGACTAAGGATTCTCCAGTTAGCGTATGTCCAATTATTAACGAAACATCCTGTATATTTGTTAACAAGACAAGCGTCCAAATGATAGTGAGGCGCGTATAAGAGAAAGGTCGGTAATGCAGTTTTTCGTTTTTTTAACTATCTTCTACATTTTTAAAAAATACGAAAATAATTTGAGAATAGGCCTTGATAAATGAGTAATTTACGATGAAGAATTCAGAGTGGCCTTCTTTCTTCAAAAAACCCCCAACCATTCCTCCAATATGGCGGCTGCATGCTTGACATTTTGGGAAAATTATATTTAGGGTAAGCCCCTTCAAATAGTTCATAACAAACAAAATTTTGTTTGGGGGCAGAGTATGGAGTATGGAATTAGCAGGAGGGTGGTCAAAAACCACAGCACTTAGGCCCCTTGTACATCCTCCCTCTAGGCAGACACTCGCCTAGGCCTCCAGCCAACCTATTCTTTCGAAGTAGGTGGTGATGTTGCCTAGGGGCATCTCCCTTACATTGACCAAGGTAGGCCAACGCTCTCCCAAGATGGATTCTCTAATTGATGAGACGGCTGAACAGTCACAGAGTATGTGTTGAACCGTCTCATCTTCTTGTTCACAACCTCTGCAAAGAGGTGTTTCGCTTAATCTCATATTGTATAGATGTTTCCTTAGCGGACAGTGTCCAGTCTGGATTCCTGTTATAAAACGTAGATTCCTTCTAGTCATTGCCAGGTAGTCCATTGCTGTTTTCTTGTTGGGATACGTGAGTAGTTCCCTAGCAAGCTGACAGCTGCTTGTTTCATCCCACAGCTTCTTAAATTCGTTGTGGGTGTTCTCCTTAATTAATTGTATTATCGCCGTAATCGGTAACAGACTGGCCTGGTCCAAAAATAAGTTGGCCTGCTGCCTTCTTGGCCAGTTTGTCGGCTTTTTTGTTGCCACTGCACTGTGCGTGTCCTTTCACCCAGCATACCGAGATGTTGTTCGTACTGGAGGCACCCACAAGTGCTTGATGACATTCCCATACTGCTCCTGTGGTTATTTTGTAACTTCTCAGGGCTAGTAGTGATTGTCTACAGTCTGTGTAGATCCTGATTGTTTTGCCCGTAGTTTGTCTGCGGACAATCTCTTTTGCGGCTATGGTTATGCCCGCCAGTTCAGTTTGTACTATGCTGGCTCGCTCATCCATAGTCCATTTATATTGGATTTGCAGGCTTCTGGAATATATTCCACATCCTGCCCCCTCCTTCTTCCTTGATCCGTCTGTGAAAATGTTAATCACACCTTCACCAGCGGTCTCGTTTTCACTGTTTGTCTGTATTGTGTAGGGTCTATCAAAGACAAATCGGGGAGAGATGCCATCTGTGCATGCCTGTAGAAGAGGCGTCTTCCTGACAGCCTCGTTCCACAGGCGACTTCTGGTCTCCCCACAGCCTACATTTGGTTGTAGGCCAACGGACTTGAGGCGTGCCATTGTTATTAAGGCCGCTTCTCCTAGATGTAAATCCAGTGGTGGCAAACACAGCATTACCTCCATTGCTCTCGTCGGCGTTGTTCGCATAGCTCCTGTTATGCTTAGGCAGGCAACTCTCTGCACTTGGCTGAGCTTGGCTCTCGCTGTAGTCTGTTTACTCTTAGGCCACCAGACCACAGCTCCATAGGTTATCATTGGTCTTATGATGGCAGTGTATATCCACATGACCACTTTGGGTTTCATTCCCCAGGTTTTCCCCACGGTCCTGCGGCACTGCTCATAAGAAATGTAAGCCTTTTTTAGTCTCCTGTCTAAGTGAAGATTCCATGTTAGTTTGGCGTCGAAGGTTACCCCAAGGTATTTCACTTCTGATGCGAAACTTAGTGTTGTGTCCAGGAGAACTGGTGCTTCCAGTGCTCCTGGTTTCCTTTTTCTTGTGAAGAGAACCATCTCCGTCTTCCTGGGATTAACAGACAGCGAGTGTTCTCTGCACCATTTTTCAATTATTCTTAGAGCCCCCTGCATCCTTTCACAGAGGACTCCTTCAAATTTTCCGTTGAGCAGTATTGTTACATCATCTGCGTAGGCGATTGTGTGGAAACCCTCTGAGTTGAGGTGGCGCAAGAGGCTGTCGAGAACTAAGTTCCATAGCAGTGGTGATATTACACCTCCCTGCGGGCAGCCTCTCGCGACCATTCCTCGTACAGAAGCGTCTCCCACACTGATTTGTACAGCTCTTTTGGAGAGCATGTTGGATATCCAGCTTCCCATAATCGTGGGGACGTTTCTCTCCACTAGGGCTGCCGTGATTTTTGGGAAGGTGGTTTTATCAAACGCACCTTCTATGTCTATGAATACACCTAGGGTGGACTCTTTATTGTCCAAGGATTTCTCAATCCGACTCGCGACCGCATGGAGGGCGGTGTCGGTGGATCTTCCCAATGTGTATGCATGTTGGTTGGGATGCAGAGGGTTGTCTTTCACTACGACATCCCTTATGTATCGTTCACATAGCTTCTCCATCGTCTTGAGGAGAAACGAGGTTAGGCTGACAGGCCTATATGCTTTGGGGGTGGTATAATCCATCCGCCCTGTCTTTGGAATGAACACAACTTTCACTTCTCTCCATATCTCTGGAATATGAAGGTGTGCCAAGCTCGCCCTAAATACTCCGACCAGGTGCGGCAGTAGTTCATCCAGTCCCCATTGCAGTAGGGCGGGATAGATGCCGTCAATGCCTGGTGATTTGAAAGGAGAGAAGCTCTGTATTGCCCATCTTATCCTGTCTTCGCTCACTACTTGGTTGGCCATTTGCCAATCCAGGTCTGAGGGCTGAGTGTCGACTTCGTTTGGCCATTCCTTCCGTTCTGTTATCACAGATTCCGGGAAGTGAGTTTCCATAAGTAACTCTAGGCTTCCACGAAGGTCGGTAGTTCTTGTGCCATCGTCCTTTTTAAGTAGGCAAAGGTCATGGTCTTTATCTTTGGCGAGGATTTTGCAAAGCCTAGCGGTCTGTGAGTAGTCTTCGATTTCCTCACAGTAGGTTCTCCACGCTTCTCTTTGTCTTTGTCTGACTAGTTTCTTAAACTCTTTCAGGTTGGTTTTGTATGACTCCCAATCTGATTCCTGTCTAGTTAATTTTGCTTTGTTGAACGAGGCCCTAGCCTTCTTCTTGAGGTCAGTCAGCCCCTGACACCACCACTTGGTGGCCTCGTTGGACTGTTGCGAAGACCTCAAGGGGCAGGATGTCTTAAAAGCTTGTCTCATTGCTGTTTGCAATATTTTAACATATTGCTCTATTTCACCACTACTTCCGGGTGTCCTTACGCTAACTCCTTCCAGGTTCTCCCTGAGTTGACATCGATATACGTCTTTGTCAGTCCTCCGGGGATCTCGGAAGGGTTTTTTCGGTGTCTTAATAAGGGCAGATTTTACATGCTTATCCTGCTAGGCCCAAATGGTAAAAATCCATTTTCCATCAAGCAGACCGAGACTGCAGAAAATGAAAGTCGCACTAATTTTTTTTTTTTTTGGTATATTACAACTATTGCAAACACAGTCCGGGGACACACTATATAAACTTCCATGTAACGGTGAAAAGTATAATATTTACCTCTAGTTTACTTTATAAAATGTATTAGAACATTCTTTCATTATAAAGTCACCAAAGTCTTAGATTTAAAATGCGTTGTCGGCAACGTATGACTTTTACCCAGTTATCATATTCCTGACATGACATTTGTCTGTCTTTTTGGCCCAAAAAGTGATACCAAGGTTACCGATCATTATGATTTATAGAATATATTTCTATTCTATATTTATTTACACATTAATATTAGACGTGAAACTAAGAGTTCTTCATTATTTTCTAATTCTCTAAGACTTGTATTATCTTAGATGTTAATAAAGCGAACTTCAATAATAACGACCACTCCTAAATTCTCTTCTCTTACATATTTCTAGATCATTGGCAGCAGCGTTGGCGTAAATTGAAGACAGCTCTAATACATATTTTCGAGGTGGTAATGATATAGCAGACAACAATAAGACCCAATAACCCAATGACGAAATCAATGAGCAATTCATATTAACAAAGTTCGTAAATTTAAAAGAAAAATTCCTCGTTCAGTGATGCTTTCGTATTCTTTTATCTTCAAAAGATATACGTATGATCCATAAACCAACAATAACCTAACTGCCCAACAAATCAATGACCCAAAAAATCAGCAATTCATATTGCCAAAGTTCGTAAACTTAAAGCAAGAATTTCTTATATTCTACTCTCTTATCTTCAAATGACCTGCGTAATGGGTTTATTTTCCTCTTTTTTTTTCTTTTTCATTGTCCAGCAAAAGTCAGCCACAATATTGGTGTTCCATTTAGCTTGGAACCGTCTTTCCATTTCATTAATATCTTGATTAAATCGTTCGTCTTGTTTTTCACTGTTTTTCAGGAAAGTAGTCAATGTGTGAATGAAAGAAATGCAATTTCAAATTTATTAGACAGCCCATTTTGTGGCAGTTCTGTTCATGTTGACTACTATATTTTTGTACCTTGTTACCTCTATGAACCAAGGTCGCCTAGCAATGCCAATGTCAAATAGGAAAAAAACTTACTAATAGCAATCATTGATACCACTAATCACGGTAATCGATAAACACTAATATTGGTTAGAATGAATACTACTATATGATTAGATTAGTATGCCAATGATTGCGACTCAATAAGGCCAAAGGAAAAAGATGTGCTAGTAACTCTAGTTGACTAATAGGCTAAATTGGCACGCTTTACCTATCCTTCGAGAAGGAACAAAAATGTATTTACCTGGCTAAGCTCAGTTAAGTTGGAGTGGGTAAGTGGTTTCAGTTGCATCAGTCGCTTGAAAACAAATTACCAAGAACGGTGTATATAAAATAGGTAACAATGATAAATAGCAAATATCACAATACTACGATATAAAATGTGAATGTGGGCCCCTTTTGAGGGTGATTTGACAGTACCCAGATGGGCATGACCTGAAAGGTAAGGCCTGAACGGCAGGAAAAAATGGTATGAGGAGTCAAGCGATCCTCAAGAAAACTATATGCCGCTGGTAACGTAAAAAAAGGCCTTTTACTCGTTTTACAATGTGGGCAGAGATATTACATCGTAAAAAGTATCTAATTATGGCTTCTGCCACTACCCATATACTAATATAAAATAACACTTATTTGATTACACGGAGATGGTACGCAATTATTTAGGGACTCACCTAAGCATAGCTTGTTTAAATTAAATAATTACCACAGCGACAGTTCTATAACTAACACAAAAAAATCTTGACATACACAAATATAAGTAGGTAAACATGAAACAAGTTAAAAATAATAGTACAGTCACTGAAGGTTTTCACCTCCGATTTCGTTGAACCTCCTTCGATTTTCATGAAAATTTGTGAGTAGTTAGAGGATACCTCAAGAAATAAAAGTGACATAGTGCCAACTTGCGCTTTTACCCTGGGGGTGGATGCCTTCTCGGGGGTGGAAATTATTTTATGAAAAATGACCCCAGGAATCGATAGAGGGGCCAATTCTAAGCAAAATTTGTTATATAAATCAGTGCTTTTTGAGTTATTAAAGATCAAAATTTTGATTTTTCGTGAAAAGAATGCATGTTTTAAAGCGGTTTTTCATAAATAACTCAAAAACTATAAGTTTTTACAAAAAAGTTGTCATTAACAAAATTGAAGCTAATAAAAAAACGAATAATTCCTTCTTTAAAAAACCTTTTAATATTAATTCAAAGTGAGCTATAGGTAATTGAATGTATATTTTTTTTTTCGGCGAGTACTCAAATCTAAGTATTCAAGCTTAAATAACGGGAAAACGATGCATTTTATAAAATATACTTACTGAACACTTTTCAAAGTACTCAGAAATGCCTATCAAAGAGCTGTAGAAGAAGTTGATAGCATCAAAATTAAGCAAGTTATGATGAAAATAAAAGGACCCTTTCGAATTTTTTAGGAAAAAGTGAAAAATAAAACCTGCGCCATTTCCACAAAAATTAAAATTTATAGTAATCCCTATAAGACTTTCTTTATTTTAGCATAAGTAATGACTTTAAAAATTTTGACCGCTTTAGAATGCATATTTTTGAAAAAAAATATGATTTAAAAAAATCAGAATTTTTCAAATTTTCGTAAATTTCATTTTCTTTTGATAATAACTCCAAAAATACTCGATATATTTAAAAAATAATAGAGAACGAAATTTGAGGGTTTTTTTTTTAACAAAGATTTCAATTTTTTAAAAATTATTGTAGGATAAAAAATAACCGAGATAGAAACGTTTAAAGCCTAAATTTTACTGCGAGAACCATGTAACCGGGGCCCTTTAACCTTTTATCTTTTAAAAAATAAGGGCTTTAAAAGATTAAATTTAATACGATTTTATAGCCCTTGAAATTACCTTTCAAATGGTTTTTGGATGAACCTGATATCATAAAAATTAACGGAGTTATTGTAAAAAAACCAATAACATTTTTTTGGAAACATTTTTTGAGCAGAGATTTTGTATGCATATATAGGAAAAAAGATAGATAGTAAGAAGTAGACGTGTCGATAGGTACATGCTCACAAAATATACATGTGTGAGTGTGTGTATGTTTCTTTTGAAGATAGAAAAAGTGAAAGGAATTCTGAACATCTGCAACATAGTGAGACTTTCTAGTATGCTGTGTGTCTATTGAATATTTCAGTATATTTCCAAAAGCGGAGTAAAATACACGTGGTACTCTTTATCAGTGGTTAGCACTTAAAAATTATTTAATTTGTGTTATTAATTTTGTGAAAAATGAAAATCTGATAAACAAAAATTTCCATTATTGTTATGACAAGCGGTAGTTTTTAAAGGTGGAAAATTTCGCAATAAATAAATAATTACTTTAATACTCAGTAAATGAGATTTCAATTCAGTAATATATTATTCAAATGATTAAAGTTTCTTGAAACCAATTTTTTCAATGATTCTGCATTAAGAGGGTGGTTTTTAAGGGTTGAAATTTCACAGTCAACCAAAAATTATATCATAAACATTAAACAAACCGTTTGTATAATGTTAATATGCGATTTCATATTTCAGAAATACAAAATATGATTTTTTCATGATTTTCGATTTGAGGTTGCTAAAAGGGTTGAAAAATTAATTAAAATCATAAATCATGCATATAAGTGTTGAAAAATATTTATTTTATCTAATTAAACGAGATTACTTACGCCAGAATGCTTAAATCTGCATTTTTTCCCATTTTTAACAAAAGGGGTGGATTTCACCCCTAAAATGCAAAAAGCGCAAGTCGACCATATGTCACTTTTGAAGTTGAGGGTAAAATATACTCAATCCCAAATTTTCATGCAAATCGATGGAGGTTCACCGAAATCGGAGGTAATAGTTGATTTTTACCTTCATTCACTGTACTATAATATTAATGTGGCCTGTCTATGCCACATAAATGCCAAAAGGTTTACTAAGTTCGATTCACAAAAAAAAAATATCTTTAATCACAGATTCAGAAGGGGGGGTTGATGGTCCAGCGCTTCGTTCCAACTCCCAGCGAGGTGGGGAAAATAAGAGTACCTATACATAAACTACTTACAGTCGTGCTTCTTGGGTCTGACAAATAGTGACACTCTGGGGGTTCCGGTTTCTTGAAATTGGCCACCGAAGTGGGTCGTACGGCCTGGGGGTCGTCGACAAAGGAGCAGCGATGCTCCAGCTCTACCATCGCCGCGCTGTTCCTAGACTGCCCCTCGCTACTGGGGTACTATGATGTCCAAGGACCAACATCAGACTTAATTTCATCTCTCTCGAGAAGCTCTAGAGATACCAAAGGGGGCTCCCAGGGTGTGAAAAAGAGAAAAAAATGCCAAGGGCTCTACAGACTCGCTGCTGTGTATACTGGGGCTTAAACAAGTGCAAACTCAAGCATCCAGGGTTACCAAGGGGGAAGTTCTGGGGCGTCAAATGGGATTTTCGGGGTACCAAAAGAACCCTAATACAACAACAAAAAAACGACTTAATCTATTGTTGAGGCATAAAAGCATTAGATACTACTGACGGTTGCGACCGGTTCCTTCCAAAAAAAAAAAAAATCAAGATGGAGGACTATGCCAGCACGAGATCCCAACAAAACGTGGCGTCGCCAGAGGTTCCTACACCAATATTCCAGCAAAATCAACCAACAATCAAACTCAAACCTCTGCGAACAAGGCGGCGTTTCACAATTCCTTGTTACCACCTTTTCACATTCACAAAACGCTAAAAACGCTCTCCCTTTTGGCCGGCGTTCTTCACCTTCCAACAACCAGCAAAAATCCTCTAACACGCAAATGCGGAAATTCGTCATTCCTCCATGTTACCTTGTCACTCGATAGTTTAATCTGTGAACACAGCCAAGCGGGCTGCACTGTTAGGCCACCAAATATACACATTCGCTGCAGTCTTTCCGACCAAACCCGTGCTACCAAAGTTTTAGTTGCGCTAGAAAACGTTCTGACGGAGTTTTCAGTTATAGCGACTCAAGTGGGTGTAACATTCTTCCACTTTTTTTGTTACCTAAAAATTATATAACTTCTTTGAAACTAACCCATGCAGCTTTTTTGATGACAGTCATTTGAGTAGTGAAATTTTCATCCTTCAACAAAGTACAAATTTGTGGTCCATCAAATATTCCTTCCTTTCATTTAGCTTCTGATGTTCGACTGAACTTACGTATTAAATACTCATAACCATTTTCCTTCTTTGTCAAGAGTTTTGGCAAATTGTTTTATTAAACCTAGATTAAAGTGAAGAGGAGACAAAAGAATTTTGGAACATTCGACTAATATCTTTTTAATGACGTTCATTGAACCAGGATTTAAAAAGATCCTTTCTTTCCATTTTTCTTTGACGTAATGATTATCTCCTCGACTATCCCATTCACATAAGAAACATGGATACTTCACGAAGCCCGACTGTTGGCTCAAAATCATTGACAATATTTTCAAGTCACCACAAATTTACCATTCATGTTCTTCGTACCTAATCTTTTTCAAAATCAATTCTATATTTGAATACTCTTCCTTCAGGACTCTCGAATGGGCAACAGCTATCGGTACCAATTTATTAGTATTGTGTGGTAGTAAAGCTTTTAAACTTCGCGTGGAAAAGAAAAACAATCTCTATTCATTAGTTTGTTTGGTTTTAGTTCATCCACATTTTTGGAAAAGTTCAAAGTAAAAATTGATACATGTTCCATATTTGGTTCATTTTCCGACTATAAATGGATTATAAAAGAAATCGTGACGTGTAAGCCTAATTTCAATGGCGGATTCGAATTTTGCGACTCAAATAACATGAAGGTAGAATTTCTTTTTTTGGTTTTACTTAAACTTGATAATATGAATTGCTGATTTATTGGGTTATTAGGTAGTTGTGTTATTGTTAGTATATGGATCATTACGTATATTTTTTGAAAATAAAAGGGTACGAAGGCATCACTGAACGAGGAATTTTTCTTTTAAATTTACGAACTTTGGTAATATGAATTGCTGATTTATTGGGTCATTGGGTTATTGGGCCGTTGGGTTATTTTTGGAGTATGGGTCTTATTATTATCTGCTATATATATATAAATTACCACCTAGAAAGTATGTATTAGAGCTCTCCTCAATTTACGCCAACGCTACTGCCAATGATCTTGAAATATGTAAGGCTAATACGACGAATTAATGATTTTCGATCTTTTTTCTATCATAACTCATAAGTTTGTCCAGGAAGGTCCTATTATGATACCAGATGAGTATTCAGCGAGTGAAAATACATGGGAAAATGTGGGTCTTGTCACTAGCCCACAATACTTTTTTTGTTTTTGTGGGCCTGTGTTATCCAAGCTGACTTCCGTCTGCTAAATAGCACATCTGATGATATTGTGGAAGAACTCATCAGACTCGTATGAAGGACTTGACACTATTTATTTTATTAAGGGCGCCTGCCACGCTCTCCCCTATGTGTGGTTAAGTTCCTCTCTCAGTTGGATTGTGTTACGAACGATGTCCTAGGACCGGGTCATATAATAGACGAGAAGGTACAAGTTGTACTTACCGTGGTTTGTTAACTACTCTCCAATATTTCCGCCTTTCTGCGATGGACTGGTTTTATATTTAACGCTGTGTGTGAATTTATCACTTCTGGATACACTAATTACTTTTTTAGAGTTTCTCTTTTCAGCTTCCGAGAGGTTAGACTTAAAGTTAATCATTTAATCAAAAAAATAAAAACGTTCAAATAATTCCATTTATTGGTTTAATCCAAAACGTACAGTAAATGTGCAAGAACCACATAGTATTTGTAAGAATCTGCCTATCAAACGTGGCAAGGGCGAACGTCTCCTTTAGAGGACATTTATCTCAACTATAATGCGGTGTAGCAGCAATCGACTTGACACAAAAGATTCACAACTTCCTAGAAATGTATGAAAGCATTTGACTTGGGACTGATGTTTTTAATATAAAAATATTTTACTAAAGTTTTGATGCGCTTGTGGCTATCTTCATAGTTCCAATACTGTTTATATCATTCAAAGAACTTGTAATTTGAAAATGCGTTTTACGGCAGTATATAAGTTATATAGGGTGTTCTTGGTCTCTTGCGAAAACGCACTGACAGCATCTAACCTGATATAAGTTTTACTGGCTAATCGGCTTTTTCTCTTATCTTCAAAGCCAAATATTCTTATTTTTTACCACTTCGTGGAAGTATAATAGTACTCGTAAAAAAAATTTAAATTTTTGTTGCTCAAATAGGCTTAGATGTCATAGTCCATACCGCAGGGTTAAAACCCAAAAGTGAGGGTAGCGACCAAATATGGCTACCCCCCGCTTTCGAGGGCGGCCAACACGATGGTGATAATCGCGCGGCCTCTACCCCCTCGAACTACCCCTAGACGCAAAAAACATCCCTTTTCCCATTTTTCGTTGTTAGGCATGTGAGAACTCGTTGGATCGATTTTTTTTTTGAGGAAACTCAATATGTCCCGTAACATTTCGCACCATACATCCTAACGATCCTCGGGGGTAGAAACTACCCCTCCCTCAATACGGAAACATGTAAAAACATCCAAACTTGCTGAAAATTGTTTTCTACACGTTTTTAAGGGCGATGCTAATATTATTTAGCCTCCCACTCCTAACCAACTATCCCCAAATGCATAAAACCACCTCTTTTTCTCATTTTTCGTTATCAGGAATGCGAGGACAGTACTTCTGGGCAGTCTGTATATTTTGGGCCATTTTCAGTTTGAGCTCACATAAGCTTCATATCTCAGAGACACATGGGAGAAAAATTGGTTATCGGAATTTACCAGAGCGAAGGTTATTAATTTCCAATCAGGGGCGTAGCGAGCCAACTTTTTTGGGGGTTATTTTTCAAATTTGCCAACTTCATAAGACTTAAAAAGTCAACTCTGTAAATAATTAAATAAAAATTCCTAAAAAAAAAAATGATGAGCCGGGGTAAGAATTTCAAAAAAAAATTCAATGAAAATTGCCACCTTGCATCTCGAATTTTCAACTTTTACCCAACTTCTTCCAAGTTCCACCGAAAGAAAAGTTGATGAGCGGGGAGGCGAAATTCTAAAAAAAATTTTTCAATAAAAATTGCTAACTTGCGTCTCTACGCCCCTGCCAACTATGGGCTGGGTTTCGCGTCAGATTTCAATAAAATCGAAATATTTCAAAAACTATTGGTTTTTTAGATAGAGATTGATATTGAGAGTTACCTTAAATTAATGAATAAATTTCTAATCCGGAATAAAAAATAAGGCATGTCATTTAAAATAGGGAAGTTGATGTCAACCTCCGGTATAACCGAAAGTATAACATACGTGACACTATTTTCATTAAATGAGCACCTATGAAAACCCCTCTTCCTAAATTTTCAGCTTCAAGTTATTTGTAGTTTTTCTAAAACGTCCAATAGGACACTAACCGTGATGCATCTTAACATATAGAACAACATACCTGGACAATACGATCTTTCAAATCACATAGAACTTTGTTTTAATTGTTCTGGCGCCTCCATCATTAACGGTTAGATGATTCGGTTCCGCAGTCCATTAATAACAAGTTTCAATTAAAATATATTAATATTTCCCTCTCTGTTCCTCTATCAAAACACTTTACTATCTATACGCCCCCTTTTACTTTAATTAATATAGAGCAAAGTGAAAGTGTTCGAGGGAACTTATTTAATAGTGGAGCAATTTGCTGATGAGTTTGCGCTTGTTCTAAGCGGAAGGGTTGATTACGAATTCGGAATAATATATTATACGTATTGAAAACCATACAAATATTTTAGTTATTTTGCCATTTTCACTAAACGTTAAAATTCAATGGTTGAGCGTTCTTAATGTACAGGGTGATTCAAACTTGTCGTTTAGTTTCAATTCTATCTTTCAGAGCAGTTATCAGAAAAGACCAAAAAAGGTCTTGTCCTAAGGTTCGGATCTAACTTTTCTGAAGTATTGCTGAAGCCGATTTTGGACACAATTTTTTTTTCTATTATGTCAGTTTCGCTATATCATCCCTTTTTATCTCCTAAAAAGATCAAAAATGAGATTTTCTTTCATATACCGATAGTTAACAGACATTTTTTTTTGTAAATTTGTAAAGTTATAAACACATGATGATATTACAATATTGTGATATGACATTACCAAAGTTTGAATCTTCCACCTCTACTACCTCTCACTTCCTTCTTAGGGAGGTAAAAATTACCTTTTCCTAAATAAATTGACATTTAATAGTCAACAAATATATTTTATTTGTTTTTTAAAGTTATGAGTATATGATGATGTCAATATTAGATAAGGCTGAATCATTCAACCTCTACCACTTCTATCAAAAATATTTTAAAATCAAGTTTTCTAAAAAGCTGATTTAGTGGTAAACTACACTTCCTCCTACCTCCCTTTTAAGTGGTACGTACGCCTATGAACTGTCTGGTATATTCTATCCTGTACAAAATTTAATTATACAGGTTTATTTATTGTATCTAGTTTTTTTTCTGTTAGTGTAACCATTTTTAAATGAAACTAAAAATACTAGAGACGTTGTCAAGTCTATTAAAACCAAAATATTTCTTGAATTTTATGTTTGACATTTATATACTTATTACTTTTTTTGACAATAAATTGTCATTTTGTTCTGATAACATTAATTTACAACTTTCTTAGTGGCGAAATATATTCTCCGCTCTAGTTAGGAAAAGTTTGACTTTGTTTAATTCAAATTGAATAATTTTTATTATTGTACCAAAATGATATTTTGTATTAGCATAGGAGATATATTTTGATAGAGATAAATTAGGTTGAATGTTATTTTCCTGACGCGCTGAGTCTTTGGTTAAGTGGTTGACATAATTTTTAAAAACATCCTGTGTATAGGTATTGGCTGATTTTCTGGATTCACTTTATTAGAGAATAAAATAAATATTTTTGTAATAATATATTATTACGAAATTACTTATATATTATTTTTTCCGTGTTTTACAAAAAAAAAAAACAAATAAGAGATTATCAAAGAAGTCAAAAGTACCCTATTTTATACCCTGCTGTGAGGTCTCATATCTCCAGTAGGTCTGACTTTTCAGTCTTATATGGGGAATCATTTTACTTCCACATCTAGTGGAAGTATAGTAACGACAAAAAAAAAAATTGAAAATTTTTTTTGTTCAAATCTGCTTAGAATGTCATGAAACATCAAGATTTTAAGTTTGAGTAAAAAAATTCTGTCTGTCGGTCTGTCTGTAACTATTTTTGTGCTCACGATTACTTTGGAACCGTTTAAGATATTGACTTGAAGTTTGGTACCCGGATGTATTTTAACGTGATCTGGAACTATATTATATTTTCATCTTATTCCGTTGAAGGGTTTGGGGTAAATTGGGATAAATTGGGATAAATTGGGATAAATGATAAATGGGGGTAAATGGGAGTAAATAGATAAATCAAGGAAGTAAGAGTTCTTAAGATTGGTATTTAGTATATACAAGAGAAGCTATAAGGTCCCAAAAATTTTTTTGGTTAGTTTTTTCGCTATAAAATATATAAGGTATTTTAGAGGATAAATGTAAAAACCTTAGAATTACTTAATGTGATTATAATTGGTTGATAGTTTTGAGACGTTTTATTCCCTTCTTTACGGACAGGATCAACTTTAAAACATTTACATTTGCGATTTTATTTTTAATTTTTTAATGTCGAAATAAATAAAATAAATATCAAAAACGCCAAGGCATTACACAACGTAAGATCTGGTAGTGAATACAAAGAATGGGTAGTGAATTATGGGTTTAATTTATTTTATTGACCTGTAATAAGTATTTGAGATTTAAATAAATGAAATAATTATAAGTCGTTGCTGACTCTCTCTCTTTTCTGAGAATAGAACTTTAAATAAAAATCTTTAAATGTATACACTATATTATTCATGATGTTATACATTTCACCTAGTTATATCAACTGTGGCCACATCATGTTGGAAATAAATTTCGTCATGTTGACATTTATAGCCCGATCACAGGATAAATGGAATTCATGTGTATATTTCAATTGAAATGCCACATGAAATCACACACATTTAAACTCAGTTTTTACATAATGTCAATGCTGCTCGATTCAAATTATTTTTACATTCAATTGTCTGAATTCTGAAAGTTTCTTCGATAACTTATTTTATTTGTTGTGATTAATTACAAGGAAAGTAATTTCATGTAATTAATTGTAGTTACATTTGTGCATAATTGTTTTCTTATAAAAATTCAGAGCTTTGCTATAAGAAAATACCACATCAAAAAGTAGCTTTCATGGAATATAGTAAGTAAGTTTTGATTCCATAATATATGCCAATAATTAGCAATTGGATAAAGTAAGTCAGTAAAATAAAAGTATACATAATATTAACTCAATATAATTTTAATTACATGTATTTAAGAGAGAGATAGAGAGAGAGAGAGAGAGAGAGAGACTGAGTGACATTGAAGATCAAATATGTACAGGGTTATTCATTATATATTAATCCCCCCCCCCCTTTATTTCTGTTATTATTGCAAATAGAAAAAAAAAGTTTTGTATAAAAGTTGTACGGTTGTATATATATATTTTTAAATGCAATTAAAAAAGTAATTGCTTGCATAGGCCACGTGATATAACAATAAAGGTTGTTTTTAAAATGGAAACCCCATATGTTTTTACATATTCTTTTAGATCTTTTCTCATATATAAAAAAATAAATAAAAAAATAATAAAGTAAGTAAAAAATCCGATAGACTATTTCCATGGCCACCAAACAGCCCTAATTTAACATCTTTGGATGCAATTTTGTGGGAGTATTTAAAGAACAAAGTGAATTATAACCCTAAAATAGTTATAAAATATTGTTGATCTCAGGATTTTATTTTTATTCTTATAATATATCAAACTTTTAATATCCGAAATGTCAAGAAATATTGCAGCTAGACCTATCAACCCTTACATATTTGAAATCAGGGAAAAAAAATCTAAACAAATATGTTTCCTGGCCATTTTTTTTATGTGGCTGTGTCATTAAACAGAAAAAGTAAATACTTGTAAAAAAACATTCTGCGATGAATGATTTTAAATATCGTGGAAATTGGTTCTATATACATCCAAGAATGTGCAAACAAAAATTCCGAGTGGCATCAACTTTCATTTAAATTTGGTTGTAGCACACCGTGCTACGTATTATAACTAGATTTGGAACAAAATTAGGTATAATTTGAACTTATTCCGTTGAAGGGTCGGAGGAGAGGTAAATGGTAGTAATTAGGTAAAGCAAACAAAGTATCTATAAAACTGGAATTTAGTGTATGTACGAGAAATCAAGGTGTCAAAATTTATTGGTAGCCGTCATCCTCATTTCCACTCCCCACCACTAAAGGGAATAAAAAAATAAAACAGTAATTTAGTGGGTGTACAAAAATCTAAATTTATTTTGACATCAGGCATGCCACCATCACCTTCACTACTGATGCGGCATATCGTTTCATGGACTATTGAGATAGACGATTTGAAATGTTATTAAAGTTCTGTGGACAAATATTTTCACATAGTGCAATTATAGTGTCGTTAAAAAACACTTGGATATGAAACCTGGATGTAGAAGCAGTGATTCCTTAGGCAGTGGCTTTCTTCTTTGTAATATGTAATTTTCTCAAATGGCAGTATACAATTTCACTATAACCAATGGTATATGTAATCGTGATTCAACTAATATGAAATAAATAATTTTTCATAAAACTAACCTCATAAAATACGAGGTACAATGTTCTATTCAAGTATTTAAATCAATATATTATAGTTAATAGATACTTTAAAATATTTATAATGTATTCATGTTATCTCAAATGAAAATCTATTATTAAATCCATTTAATTTATCTGCTATAATTACTTTACTCAACTTTATTGTTTTAGTTATTAAGTGGTAAATTATTTTTGTACCAAGAAAGACATAAAAAGTATTATAAATATTAATTGTAAGCGGTATATGGTTGAAACAATCTACGATTTTTGTTACATCATTCTCCAGTTTGTCTTTCAGGATGATCCATAGCTCTTTCGTGACTATATGACTGCTTGGTTAAGGAGTAAGCACATAATTCTCATCCAGAAGCCCTGGGCTCGTTTACGGGCCATAGTATTGGGATTTTTTCAGGAGATGAAATTAATTTTATCATACTCAAATATTGGATCTGTGTTCTTGGTCTCTAAATGTGTTGCCCTTCCCGCACAAGGATTTTCTAGAGCCTTCAGAAAAAAAGGGGTTCGTATTATCTTTGGTGTTTCGCATATATAACAACGACATCTTCATCAACACTGATTATTTTCTCAGAACTCGTTACTAGAAACTAATGATTTAAATACGTAAAAAAAATACTATACACTGGGGTATCCTACAACATTTTTTGTGGTAGCAGTTGTAACATTATTCACAATTTATTTTCTTCATGATAGATAGATACTAAATAATTAAATAAAAATATACATACAAGAGGTGGGAAAGGGGTGGGAAGTTAGAGAGGTGAGAAGACGGGAGAGGGAAAGGGTGGATGGCGGTGGCAAATAAAGGGTTTTGTCTGTTTGTCTGTAAAATAAGTGGACTAAAAAGTAAAAAATAAAATTATATAAAAAAAAATATTTTTAAGAAAAAGCTTTTTTATTTGAAAAAACTACTAAAAAGTAAAAATAATTTTTTTAAAATTCAAACACTTGGAAACCAAAAGCTTTGGGGGCGGTCAATTGAGCAAAGTAACTATGCAATAGCGCTATATGACCGTCCCCAAAGCTTTTGGTTTTCAGGTGTATGAATTTTAAAAGAAATATTTTTACTTTTTAGTAGTTTTTTCAAATAAAAGCCTTTTCTTAAAAATATATTTTTATATAATTCTTTTTATCTCATAGTTTGTATATTTTTGTTGTATCACTGATTAATACAATTACATATTACTATTAATATTTGAAATTAAATACGTACATTATTTTGAACTTTGTTTCAATTGACGAATAATTAGATTTATGCACCTGTTTAATTGAATTATTACATGAAAACACATGCAAATCGGTCAAAATATACTTGATTTTAAATATCATATTAATAATTCAAGTAATATAATCTTGTCTAATTTGGACGACTGCGACTAAGTTCATAAATGGTAGCATTGTATGTCAAAATGTGAACAAATCAACTCAGTACAATTGCTAGCTAAATAATAAATCTGAGATTTACCTCTTTAAATTATCACTTTGGTTTCACACTGCAAGCATGCATACAATTCATGCTAAAGACTTTTAAATTAGGCCATACTCTAAATGAATTTCGTTTCTTTGGTAACTGAATTTATAATAATTACCTAATCATAGGTAAGTTCTCCTAAACACAGAATGTTATCTTTCAGATCATTGCAAACTACTAAAATGCGTAAAAGTTTAAGTGCATAATAAATTCAATTTGGTTGTTAAAAAGTATACAATACTAGAATATTGATTGTTGACCTTTCTCTTTGAGTTTTATATACACCAAAGGACCGACAGGAAAATCATGAATTACTGAAATCTGTAGGAACTCCGGAGTGGAGATTGATGAGCTTATGTATGTATGAAGGTACGGGTCGTAAATTTACCAGAGTCGGAGAGACTTGTGTATCATATGATAACAAGCTGTCCCTTTCGAAAATAACCCTTTCCAGGTTGATATGTCACCTAAACTAGTTAATATGAATGAAACTGGACTCTAAAATTATTGAATAATCCTTAGTTTGTCATACTTTCCGAATATTTAACTGATCTACTTATTGTTACTTGACCGTAAATTCATTAAGCAAAGCTTGATGTATTGCATCACGCTTTTATTGAAATTCAGTAGTTTTCATCAGTTAACCTTAATAAGTAATATTTATATTTTGAAAGAGACAGGAGTGGCTAATATATTATTACTAGCTAAAGTTACACGGTGTTGCTCGTGAATAAACCAGTACTTAAACGGCGCGGCGGTTAAAAATAATAATACTGTATTAAATACTAGCGCGTAACTTAAGAAAGATAAGTTCGACTCTATTTAAATTTGGGCTGTATATCAGTGTGAGTTGGAGGAAGAACCCTATTGTCCTTGAATAGAATCGATCAAGAACTAAAAAGTCATTAATTACTTAAATTAAAAAAATATATATTTTTTTGATTTTATATTTGTGTAATTGAATAGAAATCCTGTGAAAAAATATTTCCTTTTAATATCTGTTTATACACTTTACTAAAATGTAATATCCAACCATGAAAATATTATTTCAAATCTTATGTTATAAAGTAGACATTTGCGTTTTCTTACGTGACAGACCGTGGTGTAGTTATTAAGCTTTTTGCTTAGCAAGTGGAAGATTCCGGTAAATTCGGAGAAATCGGAATCTATATGTCTTCATACGCAGAATTACAGATTCTGACTAATTTTGATAAGGAGAAACAACATTCCAGAAAAAGACTGCGTGAAATACCTGGGAATATGAGTGGATAACGACTGACGTTCAATAGAAAGGTTAACGAAACTGTACAGACAGTTTCTTCAATCTCCAAGAGTCTGTATCCACTCCTGGCCAGGAATAGCAGATTTAACGGACATAATAAAACACTGTTATTGTGAGACATATACAGCGCCGGTATAGTACAATATACCAGACATGACAATGAATAAACCAAGAGTTCTGGAACGTAAATTTATGCGCCTCGTTTCAAATTCTTTGCGATACATCTCTCTACGCACGTTGTTACGACATAAAGTCACTAGCGAACTGTATCAAAGTTACATCAGAAAAATTCTGCCAATTCAGACTTGGTTATAACCCGCTAACAAACAACATTACGACAGTAAGAGAACATAATGCTTTTTGAATAAGACACAAATTACTATACCAGGCGTTGCCCATCTTTCGGCAACATATCTAGCCACATCGCCTTTCTTTATCCAACTATAAAATTTCACAAACATAATTTCCAACTTATCTTTTGTCCTTTTCCTTATTTTTATTTGTTTTCTCTCTGTAAATTCTCTCATACCAATCACATTACTGAATTACTTGGAACGAGTTTTTTGGATGTACCTGAAGTTTCGAACGTTTACTTGAACGAATTTCATATGAAAAGAAAAAATTAATAAAAACTACAAATCGACTTAGGCGTACTATTTTTCTGGTAATATTTGCTGGCAACGATAGTATATTATCAGGAAAATATTACCAGAAAAATTATACACCTAAGTCGATTAATTGTAAACTTTTATATGAAATTCGTTCAAATGAACGTTCGAAACTTCAGACACATTTTTTTGGTTGGTAATTTTTCCACGCAGATCAATCACATATATCTGTGATATTGTGTTTACACCAGCGTCTTTACATTTCTACGTCTTTTGCATTATATATACAAATTATTTTAAGGTTATTTATACATGTTCTACCTTATGCAGTTTTTAATTCGCCCGTCCCGTGAAAGGAGATTATGTTTGTTTCATTTTCTTTAAAGCAATCTAGCTTTGCTTCGTCCAGCCCTTCAATTGCCACAGCGATTCGCACCATGGATGTCTGGCTAGCACAGGGTGATTGTTTGGAGAGGATAATAATATGTTGTACTTATTTTAAAATAAATTTGTTTTTTATTTAACTTAATTTATTTTTTTTTGGCTTGGAATCCGGGTTTGAGACCCACATAGATCTCCTTTTTTTTACGTTATTTCATGCTGACGAATGTTCGACCAATTAAGTTCATATTATAAAATTAAAAATATTTAAAACTAACATTATTTACAACAAATTGCCAAGATAGAACGTGTAACAATTGTATAAAAAGTTCAATAAATTGGCGAATTGTATAATTTTTATTCTAGTTTTTTATATAAACAAACATAAATATTTTTATTACTACAAAGACATAATATAGAGAGAAAAATAAAACTTAAAATAGAGTGCTCTATTTTTACAGCGGAGGTGACAGCCATCTATGAAGCTCTCAAGTTCGTATTTACTTCGAAATATCAGAAAACCGTTATTTTTTCTAATTCCCCATCAGTTCTAACGGCTTTAAAAAATACTACCACCTTTAAAATTAAAACCAATCCCCTTAAAATATACATTAAAAGCTTGGTACAAAATATCTTTGACGAAGGGAGAGAGGTATATTTTGTGTGGGTAAAGTCCCATATAGGATTGAAGGATAACGAACACGAGGATGATTTAGCTAAGGACAGTATTGATGTAGGAAATAATTATAATTATAAAGTATGTATGATGGATGCAACGATAATATTTACATCGAATCTAAGGAATAATTGGGATTACATGTGGAAAGAATCAGCTTTCATAAAACCGACTCGATATTCTCTTATTCACCCTGACTTGCCGTACAAGTTTTGGCATGAAAACTATAACTGCTCAAGAAAATACACCATAATGATTATCCGCTTAAAATTTGGATAAACATGTTATCCTGCACACTTGTTTAAAATAAAGATCTACAGCTCTGATATTTGCGAATATTGCAATGTCACAGGTGACTTGGATCCTGGATCATATATGTTTTGTAAGTACAAGACACGTAGAAGCAATTGATACATTATATAACAATATAATAAAATATGACAACATCCCTACAGCACTCAATATACTATATCTATTGTCCTTAAATGAAAAGAATATTTTTGACTATAATCGAGTAAACTCTGAGCTGGCGCGTCCAAAGGTCGCTTCATCATATAAACTAAGAGAATAAGACATACGCAACTAGTTCATCTCTATGTCACCGCGATAGCTTTATGCGCATCGCATATCAAATCGTACGTCGTGTTACCAACTCGTACATACGCCACCTTAGAGTTTACCAGACTATATCTTATGGATTTCTTGGAGGAGACAAAAATTAAGTTATAGGTTAGCTTTGTACCCCGTGTTCTATCATTGTGTTATAAAAACCCTCCTAATCGTGGTCTTATTTTGTATGTTAGAAAAATGCCCTGAAAGACCACTGGGCGAGAAGTTTGTGACCTATGTACATCCTTTGTCTTGTTTACGACAGTATGTCATGTAGTTTATTGTTTAGGTTAGATGTAGGTTTGTAATTTCTCTTTTGTGGCTGGCTGTATGGCTTCGGCCTTTATGCCAAAAAAAAATATACAAAGACATGTTTCAGTAGACCAAATCAAGACTTCTTTGCACACAATATTCTTGTTTTACCTTTTGGAGTTAAAATGCAAATATTGTTTCTTCAGTTACTATAGAGCGAGCTCAGTAAAATTGACAATGAAAAAAATATAAATCAATTCATGCTACACTTATAGTTTGGCCTTGACCTTTATCTATTATAATATCAAAAGATATTTTTATAGGAAACTGAATCCGTTTAAATTGGAAAGGGTACTCCCAGGGCGTTAATGGTATTTTAGGAATAAAAAAAAACATTACCCCCAGCAGCAATTGTTGTGCCTTCTATGACAAAAGGTTTTGAAGCACATATTTGAAACCTGGTTCTATTACGCAAATGAGGGATTTGAGTTTCTAAGCAATATGTGATCCAACTTTAAGCTTTAATTTACGAGGTGGTAATCCAAAAGGTTGAAGAGATTGTATAAACTCTGTTGGGTAACTAACAGTTATCATCATTCGCATTTGCACTTTTTATTTAATTTAAAAAAATGTTATTTATATCGAATGATGTATAATTTTTGCACAAAAATCGTACGTTCACAAAGCCAAGCGTAGGCCCTTTAATGTTTCAATATGACGTCCCATGTTATTGGTTATCTTAATTTCGCCAGCTACTTTCGGTATGATTCCATTACCAATTGTTAAAAGAACGTTAGTAAAAGCACCCCCTAATGCACTTTGTAATCTTACCCGTAAAGGTAATGTGTGAACATGATTCCAAATGCGAGAACATTTAATTGAAGTGTTTATTTCATCAGCTCTAATCCCTCTCTGAACCACTGGAATAATCTGGCTAAAATATCTAGAAAGCAACATTACTCCAGCTATAACGTTATTGTTGTTTCGCAGATCCTGAAGAGTTCTATTTAAAAATACAAAGAGTAATTTATTTGCCGTTGTACATTCATCCCATACTTTACACTCTGGATTTTCAACGGGACTTTCAGAGTTAACTAGGTTAAATAGCAATTTAAACGTAGAATATCCACCCTCTAACAGTATTGCAGCTATTCCTGAGGATGCAACAGCTACAGCAATTTGACGAGCAGGTCTCACTTTTGCGAGTATTAAACTGTGTAAAAAAAATTCCTGTGCCACCAGGGGCATTATGGAAGAATATTTGCAAAAATTATTTTCTACCGTATTTAATACATCTTTATAAGCTGCAGCTTGTTCCTTATTTAACCTGAATTCTTTGAGTTTAATTTATGCTAAAAGCTTTTAATTTAATTTGTTTTAATTATTTAATATCATGTGAACCTATTTCTCTAAGACACATATTTGAGATGGTAAGTTTAAAGGAATATTTTGAATAGCATTGTAGTAATATATATTCTGATCAAGTAACTGATTTTGTTGTAAAATGTCTTCCGTAAGACTGTCTCTATGATTGGTATACACAAGTTGTGGATTAAAAACGTGACAAAATCCTAAAATAGTTATAAACAGATCTTTTTACGTTGTTGCTGATTTTGACAACGGTGCCTCATTTTTTATTGTTTCATCTCAGACTTTTGTTCACGAAGGTCAAAGGAACATCATACTATAATTTGAGCAAAATTGACCGAGAACCAATTTTCATTGCCGGAATATGTGAGATTCCATAGCAATTACTTCATGTAAACTGTAAGGGAGCTTACACTTAACTGCAAGTGTAAATGCAAATGTATATGCGATGATATGCGATTGTGACTATTTTCACTTACTGCTAACAATACATTGCATTTAATTACCTCTTGACGCATTACACAGAGCTTGAAACGTAGTTTTCATTCTGAGACCCCAGCATTTTCTGAAGTTTCTGTAGCTTAAAGAAAAGGAGCTAGAAAGTTATGCCTATGGAGACTTCTGTTTAGGAAGGTCAAAGGAACATTATACCAATTTCCATTGCCACCTTGCAGGGTCCTTTCTGATATAGGAATTCATGCAGTAGTATGCACAGAGGAGCCTGCATCAATTGAAATCAAAATCTGAAAATTTTAAGAAGAATATATAGAAATGAACAAAAACGCAAACAAATAAAAATTTAATTGTGATAATTACATAAAATATAAAGGAAAACTTAGAAATTAAATTCAATTAAATAAAAAATAAGCTTAATTAGTACTGTATCCCCGTTAGTCTCTTTCGTTTCTTGCGATTTCTTGTTGATTCGCGAGATTTACTTTCCCATTTTTATTTGATGGAGGTATGCTGCCATTGGTCGTTTTATTAGTACATCTGTGATTTCTTTGAATCGGCTATGAACTACCTCCATAACAATTAAAATCAGTTGACACACTAGTTTAATTTCTTACTTACTAGACACTACATCAAAACATTTGAGCATTCACACTGATTTCTTCTTTTGTTTACTGAACAGAACATGGTTAGGTACTTCCTTTTTCATTAGTTGTCCATTCATAGCTTTTGTGCGGCTGCTCTCTCCTAACAAATATAGAATTTAAATCTGGAAAGTTCCCTGTACTTTAATAATATTTATATAACAATAAATACCCTTACCACTTTCCTCGCATTTTCCTACATTTCTGCTAATTGCTGATTTACACTCTTCTCCTGTGGTGAAAATTATGTTTTTAAATATATTGTTTTCTTATTCAGAAATAAAATAGACGCACGATTGCCAGTCATACAAAAGTGATATTGGCCATCATTCTTTGATCGATTCTTCTCGTTCATCTTTTGATTCTCAAACTTGATGCTCTTTACATTGCACCGAGGACTGTTGATCTCTTTGAGAAAAAAATGTTGAAATATTAAAAACCCAAGGAATAAATTAAATATATTTTAAAGTTTGACAAAGTTTATATCTTGTTATTAAAACCGAACTTTTTTGAAGCAAAAAAAAGTCGAAAAGAAATCTCCATATAGGTTAATAATTTCAGAAACATCCATACTACTTTAGCGCCTAATATTAGTTTCTACATATTGTGTCAATATTGGTTAAATAATCTTATTATTGAATCTGATTTGCTAACCTTGGAAAAATATTGGGCCAATAGGCAATCTGTATTCATAAAATAATTACGCATAGGAATTTAAACGAACGTAAGATACGGGTAATTAGTGGTAAATATCGTAGTGCCAGAGATAATGTCTAAATATACATGATTTGCAAAAACATTCTGGATATTATACACCCGCTGTACTACAATTCCTGCATTGAATATGGCAGAAGGAGACAAATACGTAAAGCCTTTGTAAGCATGTGGAAAATTACCAAAAACCAAACGATGTCTACTATTAATTGAAGACACAAGTGGATGAAGGGTCTATGTAACAACAAAGTGATTTTGAGATAGTTGACCTCAAAGTTTTTAAGAACCTACCAAATTCAACAGAACACAGATCCTTTATAAATTTATAAATCAGATATTTTTGTATTAGAATCAAATGTAATGTACCTGGGGGAATTTTGAGTACTTATAGCCTTCATTCATATAAAAAAAAATGTTTTTTTCAACAAAGTGATTTTGAGATAATTGATCTCAAAGTTTTTAACAACCTACCAACTTCAACAGTACATAGATCCTTTATAAATTTATAAATCAGATAAATATCTGATTTTCTAATGCAAAAATTTGCATTAGAAACAAATGTAATGTACCTGAGGGAATTTTGTGCACTTATAGCCTTCACATATAAAAAATGCGTTTTTTTCGGAAATGTCACATAGACCCTTCATCCACTTGTGTCTTCAATTAATATTTGAATGAGAATTTTACACTTACCTATTAAATTATTGCAGTTGTCACAAGTTAATTACTATGAAATTGACGAATTTATGGAGCACCAATACATTTCATAACCGGCCGATATACTACAACCTGGCCGAAACTCGAATGTTCATCGTTTCTGAATTTGCTATAGGCGGTAAATTTAAAATTAGAAATATGCATAATGTATTAAAATAAGTATATATTAAGAGTTTTTATAGCAACCAAGACTAATAACACTTTTTATAATAGGCTACTCAACGTAGAGCAATCAGTTGATTAAAAACATAGCGTAGGTATGTATATTTTAAGATTGAAGCCTCATTATATTGAGGCTCATTTGTCAATAAATAAGTAAACAATAAAGGAATCATATTTGCCCAATATTTGTAACTTAGTATTAGTTTCTACATATTGCGCCAATATTGGTTAAATAGTATTAATACTGAATCTGGTTTTCCAATGTTTGTAAAATATTGGATATATATATTGGATTAATATATTGAAAATACAGCTGATAAAGGTATTGGTAGAATATTAGCTAAATACGACCCAGTATGCAATATAGATAATATATTATACCTATATCCACCCAATATGTTGTGCTACAAGGGGTAGTAGTGCTAATGTAATTAGTAATTTTACATATTGTTTATTTTATTTATATATTTGCAAATATATTTGATGTATTTTACTTAGTTACAGAATTCGACGTGAGCAGCAAAAGCTCTTGACAATACTGGGCAAAAAGAAACAACCTGGCGGTTATCAAGTTTGTTTTAATATCAATCGTTTTTACCCCACTAATATAACCAAAGTGACACGGAATCATTTTCGAACCCCTTCATTTTTATGTTCCTTATGTCAATCTTCGTCCCCTAGTAGGTAGGTAATTTTTAATTCTAATTTCTTAATTAGAATCTTAAAACTTATAACTGCCAAACTTTAATTTTCTACATGACTACTACAATTTTTCACCTCTAGGTGATGTTAGCAGTGACATTTTACAATTTTGGATTTTTTTGCTGTATTAGAACTCCAATGCCTAACTGTGCTCAATTTTTATGTCGTCTGGAAATGGCTTAATTTCGCTTTTACTGCGCTTTTCTGTGCACAATAAAATAGGTTTTTTGTCGGTTGATTTTTTATTTTCGTAATAATGATATTCCTTGCTTTACTTAGAAGAAAATAAAAAATGAGGTGGCGACATGAAGTTTACTTATATAAAAAAGGAATGTTTAGATATAATTGGCAAAAAATTATGTCGTGAATACCGATCGATCAATGAACATAATGGCTTTCATACATATTTGTACAGCAGCTATAAAGTTTTGGAATAAATCATTAAAACTTTTTGGTAAATATTTACGCAGCTTCATTTTAAATTATAATCTTTAAATATACTTTTTATATGAAGTGAAGTACTTTTGTTATTACACACTTTAATTGTTAGTTATCACAGATATGTTGCATAGTAAAATAGGTACATATATCATAGAGATAAATAAAGAGTGTTCTAAATATGCAAGACACAAATTCAAAAGCATACTTCCAAAATAAGAAAAAAGTTCTTATTATGCTTAGTTGCTTAGTTTCCTTCTCCGAGATACGGGGTAAGGCTAGGTATACTAACAGTACTGTTATAACTAAACAATATTTTTTCTGGCGCTATGTCAACAACCCACAGTGTTCGTTTAATTGCAGTGAAGAAATGATTATTCTAGGGTTCAACAAGTTCAACACGACATCGATTATTATTAAGTATACCTATGCGATTTAATCAAATAGGTAAATTTAACCAGACAAACATTTTTTACGATCAACGTACCTAGAAAACAAAAGTTGTACAGAAATCCGTTCCGTAGCAAACTGAACTCAAATATCAAATAAAAAATGTCCTATGTGTATGTATGTGTGTTTTTGTTTGTGTAGACCGTTCCTTATAAACACGATAACTTATGTTAGATTCCAAAGTTAACTAAAAAATTTATAACCTGCTTGACGTGTATCAAAACGGCTGATGGTTACATAGTAAGTAAAATAACGACCAAACATTTTTTGGCCATGTGTTCTTCACTGATGAGGCAAATTTTATACGCCAAAGTATACTTAACACATTCACTGATAACTTAATATTTATTTCGAAAAATCGATACAAAATTCACCTTTTATTCGGTATTTTTTAAATCATCCCTGTATTTTCAAATGTTTGTTTCTTCAGCGTTTTTTGAATATAACGAAAGGGTACACTCATAAAATTTCATAAGAAAAGTTATTTCTACACCGGAAGACGATTTGATGTAGAATACAGTACTATCAACGACGAAAATTAGTTATCATCAGCCCGTCGCACAGTGGGGAAAAAAAAAGCTTTTTTGGATAAAAATCTACCAAGAGTTCAAATCTTAATGAAAATCAAAGTTTCTTAGTGGAAAATATTCGTTATGAATAGTAGTTTTTAGTATCACTGCTCCTTTCTATTAAAAAAATATCGTAACCTAGAAATAGGTGATATTCATTGTCTAGAGGTTTTCCGGTGGACATTTTTTGTCCGTGAAATTTTATTGTATTATTATATGTTTCTCGGGTCGCTGATTACGAGAAAAATAGCCATTTCGTCCAAAAGTGGAACCATTTTTAGTTATGGGGCATTTTTTAGTATTACTTCCACGTCCAGTGGAAGTATAGTAACGACAAAAACATTTTTAAAAATTTTTATTGTCAAAATGTCATGAAACGTCGAGATTTTAAGTTTGAGAGAAAAAAAAAATTCTGTCTGTCTGTCGGTCTGTCTGTGTGTAACTTTTTTTTGTGCGCACGTTTACTCTGGAACCGTTTAAGATATTGACTTGAAATTTGGTGCACATATGTACTTTAACGAGATCTAGAACTAGATTATATTTCCATCTTGTTCCGTCGAAGGGTTGGGGGGTAAATTGGGGTAAATTTGGGGTAAATGGGTAAATCAAGCAGGTAAGAGTACATGAAATTGGTATTTAGTATATACAAGAGAAGCTAAGGTCTCAAAAAAATTTTTGGCATTAGCCACCCCCATTACCTCCCCCACCTCCTTATTAAAGGGGATGAAAAAAAAATGTGATTTAGTTTATGTACAGGAACCAGAAACCTTAAAATATTTTTTACTTCATCCACCTCCCACTACCACCCCCCTATCACCACCCCCACCCCACTACCGATGTGGGGTATCGTTTTATGGGTTTTTGGGGTAGAGGATTTCAAATATTATATTATTAAAGTTCCATAAACAATTATTTTCACATACAAAGTTTTTTCGTTGTGAGTGACTTGGATAGAGAATCTGGATGTGGAAGTAGTGATTCCTTAGGAAGCGGTTTTTTTTTATGGTTTTCTGCAACATATTTTATATGTTCTTTTGAGTTGCTGATTATGAATAAACCGGTCATTTGGCCCAAGAGTGGTCCTCTTTTCAGTTATGGGCCATTGTTATTTGGCATTTTTTTGTAGTTTTCTGTGATTTTTCATCATAAAAATATTTTTTACTAATTATTTGGTTTTTTTTGGGTTGCCGATTACGAATAAGTCAGTCATTTGGCTCAAAAGTAGTCCACTTTTTAGTTATGAGCCATTTTTTGATATTTTTGAGCATTTTTTATAGTTTTCTGCGATTTTTCACCCTAAAAATATTTTTTACTATATAATTAGGAAGTTTCCATTTTTCTTATTTTCTCGTAATAAATAGTCGTAAAAATCTAAAAAATATCTGTAATATGATTTTTCGGTTGCTGATTACGAATAAAATAGTCCTTTGACCCAAAAGTGGTCCCTTTTTTAGTTGTGTGGCATTTTTGAGGCTTTTTTGTAGATTTCAGCGATTTTTCGACTTAAAAATATTATATTACTCTATTGTTATATGTTTCTTGCCTTGAAATATTTATTATAGTCTTATAAATACAATTATTTTTTTAATGATCATTAAATGGAAATAATCTTATAAGTATATATCAGACTATTGTGGCGGATTTTATCCATAGTAAATATTATTACAACTATAACATTAAAAAATATTCAATTCGAAAAGTCCCAGAAAACTGATGAAAATTATTAAAAAAGCCCCATAACTACCCAAAAAACAATTATATAATAAAAAATATTTTTAGGATGAAAAATCACAGAAAAGTACAAAAAATATCCAATAATGCCAAGAAATGGCCCATAACTAAAAAGGGGACCACTTTTGGGACAAAATCGTAATCAGCAACCCAAAAAACAGAATTATGTGGGAAAAAAATATTTTTAGGATGAAAAATCACAGGAAACTACAAAAAAATACCTAAAAATGACCAAATGTCCGATAACTAAAAACGGTTCCACTTTTGGGCCAAATGACTATTTCGTAATTAGCGATCCGAAAAACAAATAATAAAGCAATAAAATTCCAAAAAAAATGCCACTGGAACCCCCTCTAGACAATGGACTAATCCCTTATCCTCTAGGTTAGGATAATTTTTTTAATAAAAAGGAGCAGTGGTACTAAAAATTCGTTATGAATAGTAATTCATAACGAATATTTTCCACTAAAAAACTTTGATTTTTATTAAGATTTGAACTGTCGGTAGATTGTAGTCTTTCTTGCCATTGTGCGTCGTAGTACGAAGCCATGACGGCGTAATATGAAATTGTTAATACAAGGAATTCCTACACGCGAAGTGAAGAAAACCACCATATAACCAGAATCAGATATTTTCAACACGAATTTTCGGTTTATTTATGGTACGACACTATTGGTTATTACTTACTAGAGCCTTATGAATTACCTTTTCTTTTAAATCGTATTTAATTTTTTTTTTGAACAAATTTTGCCCACTTTAGAAAATATTCCTTTAAACCCGTGGATGACTCTATATGATTCATCAGAACGATCCACCTCTCATTTCAAGCGAAAGGTACGAAACTATTTATACAACCACTTTCCGCAACTAAACATTGAATGCGTAAGTGATCACCTTTGGCCACCGCGAAGCCCTGGGATGTCTTTTTATGGGTTCACATGAAACTCACTATATATCAAGGCGTTAGCTATATTAGAGAATAATTATTAAGAAGGAAAATTCGAAAGGCAGGAAATAAAATGAGAAACAATACTGAGCAATTTGTCAAACAAAATTTAGAAAAATGCTATCAAAACGAGAATATTTTCTACAAAAAAAATCTTTTTATTCCTGGAAGCTCTTATTCTAGTTCACAATGTCTTGCCCGACGTCTTGGCCAACAGTTTTGTCAATATTAGTCTAGCTGGCCTCCGTTCGCTGTAGAGTGCGTCTGATGATAAGTGAAGCAACAGTAAGTAAAAAAAAAAAATAGTTTTGATTTAAATGTGTGAATCTGCTTAATTTCTGAAACATACGAAAAAAATAATTTTTCTTTCAGATCACATCACTTCTTAATAAAAGACTTTTGGACTAAATTATGTTAATTTTAATCGATACCATTTGCTCAAGAAGCTAAAGTTAAGCCGAGTTCTTTTACTTCCTATACATTTTATATATGACACTTATTTTATGGTATATTTTCCTTCGTTCTTGGCCTTGTCTATAACTTAAAAAAATATATATTTTTAAAATACGTAATATCAAATAAATCTTGACTAAAATTGTAAGCATTTGACGATTTGATATGAGTTATAAAAAAAATAATGTTCTTATTGTAGTTCACCTGACTTGCAATTTGTTTATTTACGTTAATGTAAAGAGATAATTATGTAAAATAAATGATATAGTACATCGTAAACAAAGTTCTATAGCAAGTAGTAATAAATTTTCAAATAATGTGTGTTTTTACTCCCTGAGGAGGCAAAACCTTCCTGCACATGTGTAACAAAATTATGCATTTATATGAGCATGATTAAGAGAACTTATAATTAATGTAGGTACTCCACCAGCTATGTATTGTAATATCCATATAAAGCGAAAAGATTTGTTAAAGTTGGTTGTTACCAGAAAACCTTATACTTTCTAATTATCATTATTATGTGGAAAACTTTAATTACGGACAATCTTGGTGACTAAAATAAGGAAATGTCGTATTAAGAAGAAAAACATCAATCTTATTTAGGAAAAATCAATACACGACTAGTGCTCTACTTATATATACAAGTACACCGAACGACTATAAATATTTGAAAGATCTTTTTCGTATAACATAGCTAAATGTATTAATGCGCTGTCGGATAAATTCAAGTTTACATCAAAATCAGCGTTGAAAAAGTATGATGTTTTGATGATCCAGTGATTATGGCCAATTAACAGAGTTTGAGCACTCTGCTCAATTTTCTGAATCTCGCCCATTATTTACTATATGTTTGTAAATAAATAAAGACCTTTATTATTATTATAGATTTAGCAGCGGCACACTTTCTCAGGCGTAGCTGGAAACTATTCACTGAATCCCTCGCGCTCGATTGAAATTCGGCTCTGTTGGAGCCCATTCCAGGTTTTTGGGCCCTTCAAGTGACGTTGGTGATGTCCGCCCCAACAGCTCAGAATCCAGATCCCAACAAGGGATCACAGAAACTCCTAGTCCAGGACTTTCCTTAAAATATGCGCTGTTCCCAATAGTGCGATCTTCTGCATTTCTTGTGCGCTCGGTTGACCAGACAGTTGTTGTAGACTCCGGTCATGGCCCCTCTTGACAGTTCCTAAGGCTCCTACAATTACTGGCACGATTGTGGTCTTTGCATTCCACATTCTGCTAACTTCTATTTGGAGGTCTTTGTACTTGGTCAACTTCTCGGTTTCCTTGAGCATAATATTGGTGTCATTCGGGATGGATACATCGATCAGCAAACGGACTTCTCCTTTTTATTGTGTACGACGATGCCTGGTCGATTTGCGCGAATTTCTCTGTCTGTTATAATTGGTACGTCCCACATAATTGTGACGTCGTTAGTACTGACAACCGTCTCAGGGGTATATTCATAATATTTTTGCGGCACTGGTATATCGAAGTGGAGATATCTGGCCACTCTGTTATGTCGGTGAATGTATTCTGATGGTGCCAACGTAGTACATCCTTCCTGACTGACATGTTTCTGCTACTCCGCACATTCTGCACTTGCTGTCTACAGGCTGCTTCAAGATTATTCTCTGGTGGTATCTAGTATTTAGCGCTTGATCCTGCGCTGCTATTATCAGGCTTTCCGTTTCCCCCTTCAGGCCCGAACCGTTCAGCCACTTCGTAGACGCCATCTTGTCCACTGCCGGTCGATCAAGGTCGCGGAAGAATTGTCCATGCATCGGCTTTGAGCAGAGTACTTCTATTTTCCTCTTTTCAATGCTGGTTTTAATTTTCTTCTTGACGTTCCCGTCAGTAATCTCGGTACCCAGGTATTCTGCTTGGATTTTACTCGCTTCATTCTGGATGGAATACAACTTCTTATCTTTATCATGCTCTTTAACTATCCGAGTGAATCTGTCCTTCCCCTGTCCAATATACACGCTCAGTCCTACGATAGAGGAGTCATAAGCAGATTCCAGATCTATAAATCCACTACCGCCATCTTTCCTCTTAACGTATAACCTGTGCACATTGGCTCTCAGAACTTCAACACAACATCTTTACATTGACTCTATCAACCAACTGATCAAATAAATATTGTTTCACATTAGCTTGAAGTTGCAGATTCTTTGTTTGAATATTTTCAGGTGGTTTTCAACCTAGTAATCTTTGTCCTAGAACACTCCAAATGTGTTTGATAGAATTAAGATCAAGCCTGTTGCATTACTTCTAGATTTTGCTGCTCGAAGAAATCTTGAACAATTCTGGCGGTGTCAGGTCTCAAATTATTTAGTTGTAGAGTGAAATTATGACCTTTCTGCTTAGCAAATAGAATGATAATGAGTTGGTCAATCGTAACAATGTATTGTCTGGCCATTAATGTCGTATTTAAAAAAAGTGCAAAGCGGTGCGTCTCTTTAAACTTATTTCATATCTAACCACTATGAACCCACCTCTAAAAGTACCCATTTCTCTCATCATTGCATTCAAACATCATTCCCCTGGGCATCTATTGACTCTAGTACAAGCCTCGTTGGAAAATAGATAAAATCTAGATGCGTCGATAAAGTTAACGAGTCCCCATTGCCCCATGCCTCAGTTTGTATGTTCTTGTGTAAAGCTTCTTCTAGCTCTTAGATGCTCTTGAATTAAATATGTAACAACTGCTGCACTTCTTGACCTCCGTTGTGCGTCATGAAATCCATTTCGTATTATTTGTGTGGATATAAGTCCAGCAGTAGCCGATAAATGGAAATTTCATAGGTGCAATACAGTTCGCAAATGAAGAGGCTCTCGAGTGGTAGTTATCCGGCATTGTGGATATGGTCTTCTCCGGACAATGCCTTCCTTGAACCTATTCCATCATCGATGGATTATGAGTTGACTCGTTTGAAGCAACCGAGCCACGTACCTTTCAGAGCGACTTTCTTGTAAGAGTGTGATGGCACTAGCAATTTTATGTATATCAAGACTTCCACTTGGTATGATAGCAGTGGTGGCTTGCCCCATGAGGCAGGTTAGACAGTGCCTCACCAGTAAATTTGCAGTAAATCTGTACCTAATTCGTAATTTTATAAACTGGATCATTTCTTCAACAGTTTATGCAATTTATATAACTGAATTGGAATTAATAAATTTTCGTTAGGTATTCCCATTTAAAGCAGCGCTCCGCAGTGTGTGCGACGCACCGTGCCAGCTTTGCCTAATCTAGGTACCTACCGCAGACAGAGGCGCATTCAAATGTGCCCCTCGCGCTTTCTGAAATCAAGCCATTTCAATATTTCCAACTGCATGTAGGTAGGCTTTCTACAATGCACATTTGAATTAATAATGAGCTATGAAAGGACGATCTGAGGCAAGCCTCATACACGCATTAACCTCTAAGGAGCAACAGTGATAAACATACGGCGGTAATGCAGTATGTGATGTACATAACATGATATTCCGCTAGAGGGTACGCCTGTGTCCTGAGCCTTGTGCTTTTTTCGCACGCATATTCATTATAAGATAACTATAGTTGACCTCAACTTTATGAGACACCTAAAAAATTTCAAAGCTTTGCCGCCAAGCCTCTTAGGATAGAGTGGGACATGCTTTATTTTTCTACAGCATATTAAATAATAAATATAATGTATTACTTAATTCACAAAACATCATTATTCTCGTGTAAAGTATGTTCTCTCATATTATGATTAAAATAAAAAATTAACAGAAACACGTCTGTATCAATTATAATTTCAAATTATTTTGATATAATTACGCAACTCCCTCCTAAAATATTTGACGACCTAACGCTAGTTATCGTTGCTATAGTAACCGTTAGGAGGGAGTTGCGTAATTATATCAAAATAATTTGAAATTATAATTGATACAGGTGTGTTTCCGTTAATTTCTTATTTTGATCATGCCAGAACATATTTTACACGAGAATAATGATGTTTTATGTATTAAGTAATACATTATATTTATTATTTAATATGATGTAGAAAAATAAGGCATGCCCCGCTCTATCCTAAGGGGATTCGCGGCAAGTCTTTGTGATTTTTTACGTGTCTTATAACATTCTGGGCAACTATACAAATTTCTTCAAAGTCAAGTTTTTTATTATTTCATCTAGAAATTGTTTTTTTGGTGTATAATATCGATTAGTAATAGTGACTAAGTGACATGCGTTTAGGAGGGCATAATTATTGTACATGAAAATTAGTAGATTGGAAATGGAAAATGAAATGGAAATCGCGGTCGAGGTAAACGTAAATATAACAAATATTAGAAACACACCCGACATTGTCTACTTTTTAATAAATAAACGTGTCTTTTCGGGCCTCATGTACGAGAATAAATTATACGTAGTCAAGGAATTGAAGCGTCTAGTTCCAGATTTAAGTATATCGCTAATTAACGTAGGTATAGGTGGGAAATCAAATCGGGCTTTCAATAAAACTTGATACGAAAAATGCGACTGGGAGCGTAGAGATAAGTAAATTATTTCGTTGACTATAAATTTATTCAACTAACGAAGTAGAGAATTTCTTGTATTCCAGTCAAATAGGGAAAATTAGAGGGAAAAACTGACAAAATTTTGAAACATGGTAGAAATGTTCACTAAGGACCACTGTTAAACATACTGAAAGTCCCCAACTCTATCTCTTGAGCTTGTGACGCCATCTTGGAAAAATGGTGCCCCGATAAAGTTTTATGCTTATATCTCGCTAACCATTGGAGATATCGAGATTATGAAAAAAAAGCATATTAAAGTCTCTATAAAAAATGTTATATACGTTTTATTCGTCTCTATTATCATATCCTTTAGAAATACGAAAGCATAGAGTATGTTGCATTTTTCCGGCTCGCGCGCAACAGCTTGAGCTGGGGACTTTTAGTATGTTTAACGGTAAACCTTAATGAATATCTTTGCCCAGTTTTTCCGACAAACATTGAAATTTGTTCTAATATGAGGGTATAAGGGTATAACAAACCTAACGAGGTACCTATACCTATCTGAGTATCTAGAGTCCTGCCTCATCAGATTGTCATGTCACGAGCCGTCACTGTATGATAGGTCTCCGTAAAACATCGTTTTTCATGATCAAGTTTGGCATTAATAATACTTTATTTCAAGTATTTAGAAACATGAGTACTGTGTTTATTTTTTATTTAATATTTTTGTCAAGATAGCGAAATCGGAATCAAGGTTTCTCTTGGTTGACAATGTGCATGGAAGTATTTAAATGATAAATATAAAAAAATACGAGTGTATCTATCTTAAACATTAAAGAAATTACAACTATTTCAATGAGTAGAAAATATTATTTAGGTATTAAGCAAATCACAACTTACACACTTTTTTATTTAATATGAAATTACCTACTTTCTGTATATTGGTGCCTCAATCTAGTCACGATAATATACTAGTTAGGTAAACTCACTAAAACACTAATTATTGGAGAACCAATCAAAACAACTACGATTCAGGCTAATACTGAGAAGTGCTGAATTTCATAATAGGATTCCTAGCATTTTAAAGCAAAAGAATATATTGAAAATATTTAAATCATTTATTAAAATTCAGTCATTCACACTTTTTTATTTAATATTAAATTTTCTACTTTTTATATATATCAAAATATGCTTTGTAACCCCGTGTTTCCCACCAGAATGAGCTGTCTATATAGAATTTTAAAGTGGTGCTTATCTTTAGAGAGTTTAATGAAATAATTTTCCTCTGGCTAAAATTTTTATATACTAATTTATTTCTGTTACACCAGTCATTCATTTCATTCACAGCATTATTGATAGTTTCATGTAAATCATCTTTACTTGTAGCTTATACACAAATATACCATATTCTTATTTAGATCTTTTGAAACCCCTTGGTAACAAATTTAAAGGAAGTATATTTAAAGGCGCTCCGGATATGAGCACACCAAAATGTGATTTCATTACTTTAGGACTTCTAGTAACTGGAAAACTATTTAAGGTAGATTATTTCACTCATTAATGCGATAGTCAATCAGAGCTCGTTTTATCACAACATTGCACCAATCAAACGTTATTATTAGTGGTAATTCAACCTAGATCGGCTTATGACAGTACCAACATGCAAAATTTATCGCTCTAATTTTTTGGGTCGCTGCAGCGGCAAATATTGCGATAATTTTTTGACATATGTCATGTTTTGTTTCGTGAAATTTTTCCGCAAATATGTTCACACTCTTGCTTTTAAATTTTATCTAAGTATACATTTTTCTCTAGCTTATTGCTAATAATTGTTAACGTAAATTGTATTATTGTATTATATATTATATAATAATATAAACGTAACATAATATAACATAACATAAAACAAGTCTATTTCAAGTTAAACACATATGTACTTACGCATGGTAATCCATCACTAATAACACTTTTCCTAATTTAACTTTCACAGTATAAATATCCTCTGCTTAACTAAACAACCGTAACTTAATCTTTACCCTATTTAAATTGAAAATAAGAATTAAATAAGTAAATATACAGTGTGTGCGATTTAAGACCGTTATTTTGGAACGCGTTGGCTGATTTTAATTTTTTTTTTTTTTTGAGATATAGTGCTCGATGAGCTTTATTTGACTGTTTTGAAAATTTGTAATTTTCATATTTTCAAGGCTCCTCAAAATGGGCCGAAATTTCGAGATCGACTATTAGGCAATTTTTTATCGGCAAATTGGATAGCGTATTCGATTTGCAGTTGTCTCAATACCTCTATACAAAATTTTAGCTCGGTACCTCATATAGAGTGTTTGTTATACAACAGCCAAATTTAAAATTTCTCACTTTTCGACTGGCCCTGTATAAAAGTTGGTTAGGTTTACTAAAAAGATAAAGTAGTCATTCGACTTAAGAAACATCAGAAACTAAATGAGGAAGAAAAAAGAAAAGTTATTCTTTAAATATATAGTGCTTCTATGCATTATTCGGTTGCTGTACGTAGGTGCCTTAATGAAAATTTTTCAAACAAACGAATTGGACGGAAGAGCTTTTCTTTTTCTTCCTTATTTAGTGACATCAACATCAGATACTAAATAAGGAAGGAAAAGAAAAGCTAGGCCGTCTAATCCATTCAATAATAGTCATAATAATAATATCTTTATTTACCATAAAAATATAATCTACATGGTAAATAGGCATCATCTTATCTAGATGGTGCTCTTCCAATGGCCCTAAATACAATACAATACCATAAAAGATAATAAAAGTGTTTGTTTGAAAGTTGAAGTTTGTTTGAAAAATTTTCATTAAGGTATTTCTATCGGAGCGAGAGAGAGAGAGAGAGATACACGGTGGGAGCGAGATAGCGCGTGGCGACGAAACGTGGCAACATCGCAACTTTCATCTCGCACCTAAACAATGACATGAAAATGTCAAAAAATGTCACTTTTCGTACGCTCTTGTAGGCGCGAATTATCGATTTCGCCGGTGTGATTTACGATGTCCATCACATGTAATTCTTCCTCTTTCCATAATGACATAGTATGACTCTGTTTTTTAACCTGTTTTAAACTGTTTTCTTAACCGCTTCTCAAGTCACCGAAGTAACTCCTTGAAAATCCAGAATGAATTTGTGTTAGGTAAAGAGAAACGAGGCCCTACAGCTTATAGTGGGGTCCGAACCACTTCCTGGGGATAATTTTATAATTGAAATTATTTCGCGATCAGCAGGGATTAAACCTGCTTCGCTAGGTACGCCAGTATGGAAGCTAGACGTGCTAAACCACTGAGCTACCGTACCCTTCACTCATATATTAAAAAAGATCTGAACGTTTAAAGATTTCGTGTTTTGCCTTCTTTGCAGATTACGAAAACGGACGCCTCAACACGTTTTTTATCAAGCAAATCGAAAAGTATTACTCCTAGCAAAAAATAGAAATCTCCCAGGTAAAGATTATAAACCGGGAATAGAAACTGTAAGTAATTAGAAAATAAACAACTTGTTGAGCCAAAGCGGCACTACACGTAATCCGATCTCAACCAATACCTTTTCAGATCTTCTGGAGCACTAAAGAAACCCTCATGCAAAGTTTCATCTAAATCTGTTTAGTACACACACACACACAGATAGATATTTTTCAAGAAACAATTTTTTGGGTTCCTGGGACCTCAAAACGTAAAGATTTGATGTCTCAATTTCCGACTTTGGGTCAATTCTAGTAACCTCCAACAATTTTGTGGGAAAGTTAAAATTAAAAATCTTAAGTGATTGGTATTAACAAATTAATGAAAATAAAACTTGTTTCAAATGAACGTACTGACGATTATCGCTCAAAAAATCATGCATTATTCTAATAAAATATTGTTGATTCATATTATATTTTTTTGGGTTTGATATTTATTTTATATATATTTATTTTTATTTTTACGTATTTATTGTCATACATAGTATTAACATAAATTACATTAATATTAATAAAAGTTATTGCTGATATTGCATCGATATTTGTGATTTATAGCACGCTTACTTTGAAACGATGGCTGTTAACTTGGATACGTTATCTAACGTGCGATGAAAAATTGGTTTTTGTCTCTAGTGCAAGATACGAACAATTCTAAAGATATCGTTATTTAGCGAAGGATAAAAAATTGAACCCCTGTTCGTCTGTTTGAAGATCGGGCGAGTGGTGTTGCCAGCTTTCATGTATGCGTGAAATTCCCATCGTTTTCAGACCTTGTATCACGAATTACTTAAAAACCAGACACAAGAAGTTTCTCAAACTGGGGGTACACTTTTGTAATAACCATTAAAACTCACAGTCAAAAATTTAAAAGAAGCTGACGTTTGAGATAAAAATTATGGCGATAAATTCACGGGAAATTTCCCTTCCCTATCGTTTCCTTGCAAATAATGTGAATTTTGATGTATCATAACTGGAAAAGTAGACAGAAGATCGTTCTCAAAATTTTCCAGTGGTTTCACCAAACCATTATCTAAATCCTGCCGAAATTTGAAGACAATCTGACGTTATCGACTTTCTCGGTAGAAATACCTTAAGGCACGTACGTACAGCAAACGAATAATGTATAGAAGCACTATTTATTTAAAGAATAGCTTTTCTTTTTTCTTCCTCATTTAGTGTCTGATGTTCCTTAAGTCGAACGACTACTTTTTCTTTTTAGTAAACAAACCTAACCGACTTTTATAAAGGGCCAGCCGAAAAGTGAGAAATTTTAAATTTGGCTATTGAATAACAAACACCCTATATGAGGTATCGAGTTTTTGTATAGAGGTATTTGAGACAACTGCGAATCGAAAGCTCTAACCAATTTTCCGATAAAAAATTGCCTAATAGTCGATCTCGAAATTTCGACCCATTTAGAGAAGCATAAGTAGGCCTTGAAAATATGAAAATTACAAAACACAAATTACAATTACAAATTACATCAACAGTCAAATAAAGCTCACCGAGCACTATATCTCAAAAAAAAAAAATTAAAATCGGCCAACGCGTTCCAAAATAACGGGGTGTTGCGGTCTTAAATCGCACACATTGTAGTTCAATAAAAACTTTATATAAAGGCGCCGTTACACGGTATATATATATATATATATATATATATATATATATATATATATATATATATATACATATATATATATATAGGGTGCGCCACTTAAAACTCCCCAGACTTGTAACTTTCTTATTTTGTAAGCGACGACCATGTTGGGTACATCAAATCGTAGATATTTTTAAGGCTTTTTTAAACATGCATACAGAGTGATTTAAAAAAAAAATGAAAAAATTGTTAGGAAAGGAAACTGAATTTCCTTGAATATATTTTTTTTCACCCTGTACATGAACTGTGTTAATGTTTTCTTATAAAGGTTTTAATTAGCTTCAATTTATGTCATTAAAATAAAAAATAAAAATTTTTGCAATTTCCTATTTAGTACATTTTAATAAAAGCTTGTTTTTAAAATTATTTATTCCTTTTGTTTCTTGTTGATGTCTTGTTACTTTAAATATTTTTTGTGATATGTCTTTTACAAATAAAACATTCAATTATTATTTACATTCTTTTCAAAGTTATTTTAAAAGAATTCAGTTGGGAGTCGGAAAAAGTGTTTTTAATTTTTTTCTAAAAGAATTTCGAATATGACGAATAATATAAATTGAAGCTAATTAAAACCTTTATAAGAAAACATTAACACAGTTCATGTACAGGGTGAGGTAAAAAATATTCAAGGAAATTAAGTTTAGATTCTTAACAATTATTAAGGTCTTAAAAATACCTACAATTTGATGTGCCCAATATGGTCGTCGCTTAAAAAATAAAAAAGTTACAAGCGATATTTGAATTGTGTAAAAGGTATCTACTAGAATATATGACTTCAGTTTTGAGTAAAAATGGTTATTTTACACATTTTATAGATGGCGTTCCGAAGCAAAGAAATATTTTGATCCTAGGAACGATGAGATTAGTTGCATGAGATGAAGAATTATATTTTAAGCAACTTTTTTAATATGAACAATTTTCAAAAAATCACTGGTTTTCGAGATATTTGAACTTCAATGTAATTTTTCAAATAACAAAAATCCCATTAATTAGTTCCTTACGTTTAACTATAGGTTATTAAGAGCCAGGCGCATAGTAGAAAACGTTTTTGGAATAATGGCGTCGGTATTTAGAGTATTTCGAAAACCTATGTTGCTTGAACCAAAAAAGGCCTCTTTAATTACCATGACCTGCGTCCTACTTCACAATTTCTTGAGGAAAAGTAAAATATCCAATTCATCGTATTCACCCCCAGGTACATTCGATTATGAGAAAAATGGAAGATTTATTCCAGGATTATGGCGTCGAGGTCAAGATGAAATGACCTCTATTTTACCTCTCCAAAAGCAACCTCGAAAAGCGAGTCTTAAGGCAAAAGCAGTTAGGAACAAATTTTCTGAATATTTCCTGTCCAATGATGGAAAAATACCATGGCAAAATGATCAATAAGGCAATCAGTTTTTTGAATAATGTATGTTTGTTTCCCAATATAGAAAATTATAGTTTAAATAACTAAAAAACACGATTTTATGAGTAGCGCACTAAAAAGTTAAAAATAATTAATTGTTTAAGTAATTAATTATTCTTAACTTTTTAGTGCGCTACTCATGTAAGCGTGTTTTTTAATTTTTTAAACTGTAATTTTTTATTTTACTGTTTCTTAGTTTTATATTAAATTATTATTATTATAATTTTTTTCACTGTTTTTGGTACCTACCATATTATTGTATTGTTTTCAGAATTGCATAAGTTTGCAAAGTTTCAAATCGATACGACAATTAGAAGTGGGTGAAAAGTGAGTTATAAGATTTGTTTACAATGTTACAAGTTAAGTTAATAGAGGCGCGTTAATAATATGAGTAAGTACTTATCTCTGAATTTATTGTTTTCCCCGGAGCATACACTGAACGTAAAAAACTGTCTACCGGTTCATATAAATACCAGGTAGGTGTGTAAGCGTCATCCGTTCCACTCCCAGATTTCTTGGACTGTACCACTCTCCTCGCATATTTTCTGTAGGTGGCAAAGAGCCCATCTTTTTTTTTTCTTTAATTCATTAATTGGTATAGCAAATTTTGTTTGTAATCGTGTCCATGAATCACTTTATGACTTTCATGTCTTGGATTCCATATAGCCTCTTCTAATTGTAAATCTTCGATAAATTGTAAAGTTTTGTCTGTAGACCACGCCATAATTCCTTTAATATCAGAACAGCACTGAATAATCACCAAGCACGACTATGTTAATAAATAAACGGCGATCTACACAGCAAGCGGTTCGTGATAGTATAAACCTGCACGAACCTTGCACGAACCGATGTGTTCGGGTCCTTTGATCCGTGTAAGTTTACCGACATTCAATGGATCGCGGAAGCACGCACCGCGAACCGCGAACTAATAGCGAACCACCCCTCTCAGACGGCGCGTGGTTCGTGGTTCGTCGGACCAGGTTCGGCGAACCACGCGCCGTGTAACGGCGCCTTAATAATTCTTGTGTACTACACTGTCTGCCGAGGGTATTTTTAGCGTTTAGCGTTACCGTTACCAGATGGCGGTACCAGAACCATATTCGTCTCATTGATCAACTAAAAATAGAACATAAGGCGAAACATTGGTAGTGCTCTCTCTCTGTCTTTATACATAATGTGATTGGTCCAAACATGCTTAAGAACTGTTTACTACGATGAGTCTCATAGTTAAAGCAGTATTGGACCAGTTACCAATCTATGCATTAGGCATTATAATACCTATGGTTCAAGGTACATTGGTTTATTGAATGTCAATTGTCGTTACATTTAAAATGTGGCAAATTTCGTGTTAAGTTTTTGCAGCTGCGATTGTTAAATAATTGTTCTTTATTAGGTTGAGTCGGTTTGGAAATACATTTTTATCTGACGTAAATAATGAAATTGAAAATAAAGGTCAGTAAACACTAAAAAATTATAAGAAAACGTCTGAAGGCAGTAAATGGTAAAACTTAATATTATGTACTTTATTCATTCGTGAAATATTCGCCCCAAATACCACTCGTGCTTTTAAATTTTATCTAGAAATTTTTGCTCAAGCTAAGTTGCCAAAAAAAGGTAATATAACTCTGCAAATAGGCAGTTTATTATCAAAGATTAAATCCCTCCCTGTAAAGCGGTCGGGATTTAATCAGATAATAAACTGCCAATTTGCACTCTTTATATTACCAGGCAACAACGCTTTCGAAAAAATTTTCGATAAAATTTTAAACACTAGTAATATTACATACGATATTTCTTTTACTTTTTATTTGTTACTAAGACTTGTGTTATATTTTCGAGAAAAACTCCCACCTACCCCCAAAAAAGTTACTCTATCTATATCACACTAGCACTGTCAGTTGCTTCCATCGCCAGCTTTGTTATTAAATAGTATGCTTTAATAAAAGTAAATAATTTTAAAGATTCGAATTGCTAGCAATAATAAAGTGAAAAAACTACATTTTTAGGTACTCACATGGGACGCGCCTTTAAAGATACTTTCCTTGAATTTGATACAAATATACAATGCAGACTCTAACCAAGCTGAACCAAGACCAACCCAGATGAAACGTTTAAATATATAAATTGCATAACATTCTCTCTTTTTTCTAATGTATATTTTCATTCTCGCATTTTGCATTGTTTACAATTTGGTTATATCTAATTTAATTAACAGTAAATGTTTTAAAATTCTATAATCTGGGATTATTTCTCAAAATAAATTGTCAAATAAAACAACGACATGATTCCAGTTTAAAGTTTATAATAATTAGAACTTGACTGCATTAACTTACTTGCATTCTAGTTAACAATATAAAAATGACACAAACTAAATATTTACAGACGCAGGAGACTTAAGAACCCATTTAATATGATATTGTAGACTGGAGATGCCTGTAACACAATTGATCTCTACATGTTGCAAGTAACTCAATCTGTAACGTAGGCCATTGTTCTAGGTTTGTTTCATCAGACAAGTCAGAATAGTTCAGAATTTGATACATTGTTTGGATCAATTGCTACAATAATGTCTAGTTCAACAAAGTGATCGATGTGGTGGGTATACAGTATACACACATAATTGAGAAGTAATGATAAAATTGGAATTGAGAAGTAATGATAAAATTGGAATGTGATTAGCACAAGACGGAAATTCGGAAATAGTATAAGAACCAAACTTACAGTTACTTTATGTTTTTATATGTTAACAATACTTTAGTATATCATGCTTTGCGTAGTTCATATTTATTAGTTATGCTACAGCGTTACAAAACCGCGAAAGCGCGGAGAATACCATACAATGGCCGATAGTATGACCCAGGCTTCGCAAAAGTATTTTAGTGAAATCAAATCTACAAGAGCCATCCGAAAAATGATTTTGGGATTGTGTGCTTATTTTAGTTTTCAGTAACTTTTGCATTATAATATAACGGAGAGTATTAAAAAAAAACTATTTAAATAAATGTTTAGTCATTGTTTGAAGACATTTTGTTTCAGTTAGCTCCTAATAATTATGAGGAAACGGCAGCTTGGGAGGTAGTTGATTTAATGGCGTTATGCATGTTTTTCGTCGTAGAAGATAAAACAGAATATAAAAAAAATGTATTACTGTAAATGTTACAAAAGGAGACACTAGTATTGTTCAAGTAATCAAATATTTAAAACTTACTAAAATAAAATTAGGAAATAATAAAGCAAGTGAAATATATAAAAGGGGAGCAGAAGAAAAAAACATATAGCTAAAATAAGCCTAAAATTAAAAAGTGAAGAATACGTTTAACTATTAACTATCAAATATAATTAATGGTTAACAAAAGTATTTGTTATTTATGCATTTAAAAAATATCACTGAAAAAGTGGGCCAAGTAAGTACACTTTAAGTTGTTTTTTAAAGGAATGAGTATTATTTATGTATTTTAATTCTCTTAACAGTGCTTTGTAATAGGTTATAATATGGACCTTTTTTTTTTTATAAATGGTGAACTTGTACTCTGAAATCAGGCTCATGCCTTGTTGTCATCGCTCGATATAGATCTTTATTTCTTGTAAACTCATTTGTATTTTGTTTAATGAACAGAACTAGTTTGTATATATATACAGGGAAGAGAGGACGAATATGTTCAATTCTTTGGAGAAAGGTTTTTAAAAAATCCTGCAAGAGACATTCATCATATGTGTAATTATGAGTTTTTGGTTAATAAATACTTTCTGCCAGCCTAAAGAGGAACACCAGAATATTGCCGCATATTCTAAAATACATTGTACATATGAAAAATAAAATAAGCTTAGGCTGTCTATAGAAAGTCGGTTTCTCATAAAACGTATTAGTAACAGGACGAATTTAATCTTGTGTACTGGTTTGTGAGGATGTGTGTAGTTGTTTTATCGTCCCATGTATCGTGTTAGTTTAAAATTAGTATTTTTATTTTTCAATTTTCGGAATGCCTCTGTAATGTATTATTTAATTCTCTGCATATTTGTTTGTACGTGCAACTCTCTTATACTGATGCACTGCACACGCCACGGATCTTGGCGAGCGGCAGGAACTGTAAGGAAACGTAGCGGCCTATCGGAGAAGTGCGCGTCCACTTCCCAATATTAATTTATCAGTTTCCTACTCCAATCGCGGTAGCGGTACGTGCGCTAGGCCTCTTTAGATAGAGATTTTCCTTTGTTCGCCAGCACTCGTGGTGTTTGCAGTACCTGTTCAAGTTTGAGCAACCGTAATAATTTGTTTTGCGATGTATGAAATTATTTATACTCCGTATCCGATATTCCAAATCACGCAAGAATAAGTCTGTCCAGGTCAAAATATTGTTTTATAAAATATCAGTTTGTTGTCTATCCGATAGGTTGTTGCATCTGTTCACAAATGAGTAGAGTTTTATCTGTTAAGTAATCTCATTGTTTATGTTCGTAATATATTGTGCGACTATGAAAATCATGTTAAAAGAAACATATTTAGACTTTTTGTTCAGATTTAGACATCCACAGCCTTCTTTTTCTGACCAATCCACTAAACTTTCGTGTTTTTCCAACATTGCATTTTTTTGTTGTATATGTACATTTTAAAGCGGCCTACATTGTTATAGCAACACAGTAATGTGATACAGATTTTACAGCTGTTATTGGTCGTATGATGAAGAACAGAAATCAGGAGCCCGCGTGTTTTTGGGAATACCGAGGAAAGCCGTTCCACAAAGTGTGATGATACAAAAACGTGCTGCGGGCGGCGCTAATAACACACTGAACAGTAGTACACTTCCTTTCCTCCTTTTATTTTGTTACGTTTGTTTTCGCGCCCTTAGTTTTCACCATGTAGTCCATGCCAAAGTTGCAAAAACCCCAAAAGTGCCAGGGTAGCGACCGAACATGGCCGTTTTAAAGGGCTCGTCGTTTTAAAGAGCCTCCCATTTTAAAGGACGGCCAACACGATGGTGATAGTCGTGCGGTCCCTGCCTCCTCGAGGTACCTCTAAACGCAAAAAACCACCCCTTTTTCCCATTTTTCGTTGTCAGGCATGCGAGAACTTGTTGGATTGTTTTCCTTTGAGGAAATTCAATGTATCCTGTAAAGTTTCGCAAACAGACATCATAACGACCCCCGGGGGTTGAAACAACAGTCGCCGTCAACACAGAAACATGCAAAAACATCCAAACCTGCTGAAAATTGTTTTCTACGCGTTTTGAAGGACGGGAAACACGATGCTGATATTATTTAACCTCCAACCAACTACCCCCAAATGCGACAAACCACTCCTTCTTAACATTTTTCGTTATCAGGCACGCGAGGACTTGTTGGATCGGTTTTTTTTTGAGGAAACTCAATATATCCTGTAAAGTTTAGCAACCAGACATCCTAGGGACCCGTTCTTAGTTGAAACCATCCCCTTCCTCAATCCTGAAGTGTCCGTATCCCTCGTTTTCAAGGGTAGAGAACACGATCGTGGCACCACTTTCTCTCTTAGTCCTCAAAAACTACCCTTGCATGCCCAAAACCATCGGATTTTCCTATAGTGAGATCACAAGCGTTCATTGGATCAGTGAGAGAATTTTTTTACTGCAGGTTAAGAGAAGTTTGATAAGACGGTTTATGCGCAAGTATATATCGAAAAATGGGAGAGGTTCTATGCATGCAGCTGATTAGGGGTGAGAGGTTAAATAATATCAGCATCGTGTTTTCCGTCCTTGAAAACGTGTAGAAAATAATTTTCAGCATGTGATGCTCTTTTTGCATGTCTCAATATTGAGGGAGGATGTGGTTTCAACCCCCGGGGGTCGTTAGGATATCTCGTTGCGAAATGTTACAGGACATATTGAGTTTCCTCAAAAATAACAGATCCAACAAGTCCTCGCATACCTGACAACGAAAAATGGGAAAAAAGGGTTGGGATCGCGCGACTATCACCATCGTGTTTACCACCTTTGAAAATGGAGGGGTAGCCATATTTGGCTACCCTTGCATTTTTGGGGTTTAACTCTTTTTTCATCTTTGGTATGGACTGATGGTACATGTAGTTAACAAGGTACGTTGTTGCAAACGGCGGAATCACAGCCAATAACACGAGTTGAGCCAATATAAACCATTAATCGCTTGCTTATCTCAAATAAGATAATATATAGTGCCACAGAGAAAATATGTTATATATATTATTATTAGTCACCCCCACATGGCAGCATGTGCCACGGGTTGCATCAATGCCATGTTAAGGAACGATACAAATGTGAAATAAACTAGAATGTTACTCTCACAATATTTATATATATTTCCGACATGTTCCCGATGGCTCCAATATATTATAAAGTTGTATTCTTGTCGCTAGGATGAGCATACCTGTAACTGTATGTACTTTGATGATGTTCACAGTGCATCATCTTGCATTTGCTTGCTTTCTTCTACTTTTACAGATATATCGAGTGCATGTCTTCTTGTATTACGATTCTAAAGGTTTGCCACGCTCCGTGTACTACTAGTTGATAAACGATAAATGCTTGGAGACGCAGAGGGCACAGAACTCAACGTTGTAATAAGGAAGATAAGAGATAATATGTTATGTTTTGTGTTTTTTTTTAATTTATATCTAAATAACACTTGCGATCTCCGCTACAAGCTGAAATTTCTGTGCCCATATTCTTGCGCCTTCAAGGTATTTTACCCTGACATTGTGATTCAATTTCTTAACCGACATCTAATATATATGTAAAAGACCTTTGTATACTTACATGTCTAATAGCCACATGGAGCAGAGGAAGGTATCCAAACACTGTTACATAATACGCGCTACCATACGATGTTCGCCACGATTCACGTTTTTTTGGTATTTTTATGGAACATCAAGTGATATTACGCTTTTATACTCGAATTAGAGGACCGACGTTACACGTGTAGAGACGTGCAAGGTCTTCGTCGTGTAATATGTCACCTTTAGTCAGTGTCATTTCAATATGATGCGAACGTGCCAAAAACTTTAAAACTTACGGATTATATAGGACTTCTGTAAACTGTTTTTAATCCTATATTTTAACAATCAATTGTTATGTTAGCTTATTTTTTAATCGACTTCAAAATTTAAATGATTACTCGCAGCTTAAGGGATTTTGATGAAATCTAGTGCAGTTTAAAATAATGACATTTTGTTACAAACGGTATAATAGGGTATTATTCCATAGTAATGACTTCTTTGTAGTTTTCTGATCAAGCTACATCCAGTCCACCGTGAACAGAACTCTCAAAACTGGACAAAATTCATACCTAGTAGGAATTGCATTAAAATTGGTGGTTAGGTTATAGTTGAAGCAATCGAAATAGTGATCGACGTACCGCCTATCTGAGCGGTGTTGTAGAGACGCAATGGTTGCAGAACGCAGAGCCGGATTTAACTATATTGTTCGCTCGTTTACTTTTTCAATGTAGGTATTTGTCAGCCTCGGCTTGTGAAATTTAGATTGGTCATATCTTAGTATTGAGTAATGGGACCCAAGCCATATTTTGTGACATGAGTACCAAGATAAAATAAAGCAGTTTTGCGAAAAAAAAAAAATTACACCGAAATTTGCGAAAGAAAGTTTTAAAAATGAGTTGTAAAAAGACTCATTTAGATTTTATTCAATTTTTTTTTTCAGAAAAAGGAGGAAAACAATATTTAATAGAATTTAAATAAGTCTCTTTACAAAAACCCATTTATTGTGTGGCGTTCAATTCATTTTTAAAGCTTTTCTTTTTGCAAAATTCGATGAAATTTTTGTTTTGAAAAACTGCTTCAATGTACAAAAAACGTATTAACTTGAAATAAAAGTAGTGACTACACCTATAGTTGTTACAGTATCTACAGTTCCCTTAATATAAATTGTTACTACCCAGCAAGAACCGCGAGGAGGTATGAGCATTTCTCGCCATGAAAGGATGGGTATGGAATATTAATACAGGATAAAGAGATTATTTAAAAAGTAACAAGAAACCTTTAAAAACAAACTAAAAACAAAAAATATACTCTAAAAATAGTAACATAAACAAATATTTGTCTCAGTAAATAAACTATAAATAAACTCTAATAGTAAAGTTATTACTACAATAAAAACAGAAAGATGAATCATTGCAAAAATAAAAAAAAATCGTACCAAGTCTCATCTAGATAATAAATGGGTCTATTTTCCCTGTTTTATCTCATCTAGATATGAATTTCACCAATCTACTATTCGTCTGCTTTCTATAATCGCCATTAAGTTTATTAAGAGTTTGATATTTAAATCCATTTTTTTTTCATCCAATTTCCTAAAGTTAATTTGGTATATTTTAGAGGATAATCCATGTCCTTTAGTTTTCTCCCTATCATCAAGAGTTGGAATTTCATTTTTCTAATACGCATCGTTACGTAAACTACACATTTTAAAAGTTTTGCTAAAGATGGGTCCAGAGTTTTCGATTTACCGGCGTCGGATCGTTGTTTTCTTGGGAGGGCACCCTCTTTCACCAGTTTGTGTATTGTTAAACGGGGAACTTTTGTCAGAGATGCTGTTTCACCTATTACATCTAAATCATCCAAATTATGGTCATTTTTCGTTCCAAAATACTATCGTAAATATTTAAGCAAATTTGTTTTCTGTCCGCGTCCAAATGTACTCGTTTTTTTCTTACTGAAAACACTGATGGATTTTGATTTTCTTTATCGCTGTAATCACTGTAATCACTATCACTTTCACTTTCACAAACACGATTAGATGTAGACGTAGATGCCTCACACGGTCGAAACATTTTTATATAAAATATATTTTATATTTAAAAACAAGTAGATATCAAATAATAATAATTTATAATATTACACTTACAATATCCCCCAAAGCACTGCTATGAATTGGTAACAAAACTTACTAAAATTATTTTAAAAAACACATTACCAAATAAAGAAATATAAAGTAATTATCGAATTATATATTCGCCCCGATAGTATAGTATAAGCTCGACTGCGGTCTAAGTGCGGTCCTGAATTAAAAATAACAGGCCAACGGTTTACGCCTACTCGCCTCGTCAGATGCCGACATCGATATCATCTCTCTCATATTAATGTGAGTGGAGTAAAGACGGGAGATCTACTTGCCCGGACTATTCATTCCTCTCCCCTCATACCGTCATAGCCCCTCACACCGTCATAGCCCCTCACACTATTAAGACTGCTTCAACTATATTTTCGAAGTAGATGCTATCGAATCTAAAACCAAAAATAAAAAATTCAGAATGACTGATCAAAATGGCTGCCCACACAGATATATGCAATGGCGATTATCTCACGTTAAAAAAGTCAAAATACTTTGTATATCGGAACACGACACGCCTCATACCTCAGAGGTCCGATTGTAATAATTGATTTATATTGTACGTGTATATTATATGAATATACAATGTCCACGGATGGACTCAACTATACTTGTGATTTTTTATTTTTGTTTTTTTTATAAAGAATAAAAAATCATTCTGCTTATTCTGAAAAGCATATGCCATCCTGAGGATTACCACTTACTATACAGAATAATAATAATAATAATTATAAACAAACTCTATTCAATAAGCTCAGAATGGACGGAAATGAAGAAAACATGAAATTTTACAAAGAGTAAAGTTCTCTTAAAGAAATCTTATGAATAAAGTTGTAAATAATGCCAAATGCAGTCGTAGTACCAAATTTTATCCACATCCATCAATAATTAATTTTCTCGTCAATTTTTATTATCAAAAATATCATTATTAAATAAATTTTGTAAGTTAGGTTTGCTGTGAATAAATTCATTAATATTAACTACAACATCGAAAAGTTGACTGATGTCAAGATTAAATAAAATAACTGCAGATTTTATTTTCCATCCTCTGGCAAGAAAATTAATTATTGACTATGTGGATGAAACTTTGTGTTAGGGCACTTGGCATTATTTACAACTTCTTCATAAGATTTGATTATACTCATTAAAATAATGATATTTTACTCTTGATAAAATTTTATATTTTCTTCATTTTCGATCACACTCTATAGTAAATCGTAATCATCAGAATAGCTAACTAATTTTCAGAATAAACAGAAGTTTTTATGAACATGATTTTTTTCTGAAATCGATCGGCAATGTCTACATTTTCGGCGCGATTTCAGATCGAAAAATGCACAATGAGCAAAATGCATAAATTTTTTTGACATCACCGAATAATAGATCACTAAAAAGCGTTATTTTCTATGTATTTTTTATTTTTTTTTTATCGGAATTAGAGGATAAAAAAATAATTTAGTTTTGCTGAGAATTTAGACACGTTCAAACGAAGCAAGTTTCCCGCCATTTGCGTGTGACGTCATCCGGCATTTAGCATTGGCAATGTTTATTAGTATTATTTTCAACAGATATTTAATCTATGTACTTAGTGGTGGCAAACTATTTAATATAAAAAAGTTATATAATCTGAGACGAAAAACAATAGTTAATGTTGATAAAAATATTAAAATAATGCATTATGTTTACATATTCTGAGGTTAGGTATCTACATCTAACTGCAGTAAAAGGATAAAAGTGAGCGTAAACAAATTGATTGTTACGAACAATGAATGATGCATCCTTGTCGCTTTTCCACCTCCAATTTCTGTACTGATATAATCGGTATTATTACCAAAAAATTGCTCATCATAAACACGTCGATTTTCGGCAAATTGTCACTTTGAGCTTGCACAAAGTCGCTGTTCGTCATTTTTACCACTTAGATAAATTAATACACTAATAATTTTTACAAAAATAAACAAATCGATATTTAAAGGTCAGCAGACTAAAATTTAACATTTAATTAACACACAATTTAATATTTCAGCACTAGCAGATGTAAACTGTCAAAGCTATCAAACTTGTCACTTGTCTCCGTACTTTTCTAAATTTACCGCTGGGTGGATAAAATACGAAGCTGATTGGCTGTGTTTTTCAAATTAGCCAATCATATAATGTTACTTCTTACTGATGCGCTCCACCGGTGAATTTAGAAATCTGCGGTCTATGGATGAAACTAAAACGTTATGCCAGATGACATCAGTACCGTTTATAGTCACGTGGTTTTGTTCCGATAAAATTTGAATTTTAAAATGATTTTTTTTTACAAAACAACTTTTTTTATAGTTTCCTTTTATTATATACTCGGCTTATATAATATGTATAATGAAAAAATAATAAATTAATGCATTTTTAAAATTCATGCATCTTGCTCATTACAGTATTTTAGTCCGTTGCTAAGAAGCTATCAGAAAACAGACCGGAAAAGATCTGTTGCCAAGCAACGATCAAAAAAACCATACGGGAATGTTACTTTCCCGGCCTAGGCCGGGAAGGTAATATTCCCGTACGGTTTTTTATGTATATTTTAGACAGTAAATAAATACACGCAGACAAACCACGCATTAAAATTGCATTTATTAGTAAGCAGTTAGATTGTAATGAAGAAATGTTATGCATTAATACAAATTCCTTAATTTACAATAATGTTGATTGTGATTTCAGAAAAAATAGTATGTGTACTTCGGTTGGAAAGCACATTCCCGGACTTCAATGCTTGTTGGCCTCGGCTAGCGCATCGGCCAACAATTTGCATCGTCGTCCGGGAATGTATTGCTTTCACACTTAAATACGCAATATACTATTATCGGAAAATCGAAAATAAAAAGTTTACATGGTTTAGCCTATCGGTGGACACACTGTATCACTGTGAAGTGCTTATGAACATTTCTAGAGATTTTACTACCTGTTATTTGTTTACATATAAAGCTAGTGGTAAAGCTAGTGTTAAGGCGGTAGCTCTATCTACTAAAATAATATTATACCAATAAAATTGTAATCAGTATTAAACTATTTTTCATTGAATCGACTGATATTATTAGGGTAAAAAATAATATTTTCCTGAAATGAGTGAATACTACAGAATTTCCAAAGTAATCTCTCAGTTAAAATTAACTTATGAAGAAAATTCCTCTTAATTTGGCTCACCGTTTTTCTTAAAGCTTGGTAATTCACCTACATAGAAAATGTATCCTAGCTGACATGGCTTCAATAATGTCGCAAAGGAAAATGACAGTATACATATAGAAATCTAAATTAATATTACAAATGGAAATTCAAGCACCGCTCTTTATATACACTTCTAACCATCTAACTTAATTATATTCAAATATTAGGTTGTAACTTTATATAATAAGAGAATCACACACATTTGTGAAATTATTCCATATGAAAATAGGTCATTATATATTTAATAAAATTTACATTTCCACCACATGCTACAAATAATGCGATTTTAATATCTAATTCACATGTGCATATTTATATAGAAAATCATGTTAATTTTTACCACATTGCATCACGCAAAGAAGGGTATCATTTAATCAATATATGTGTGTATGTGTGAATGCGGGTGAGTATTTAGGGTGGCGGATCCCTATAGGCGGGTGATTTTTTTTTTAATTCAAACTCTCGTATCCATAAAAGTAATGTCTTAATAAGATAAGATATAGTTGACTACTCAATTCTTAGGTGTGTAAAAAATGCCGGCCTCTCTGATCCTTACCGCACCGCCAAAGATTCCGACATTTTTCACACGCCTAAGAGTTTTGTAGTCAACTTTAGCTACATTTTTTTACAATTTTTCGTTAACCTCTTCCACCCACAACACCTTTAGAAATTCACCATTTGGATATTTAAAAAATAATAAATGCTATAAACGTTACATTTTTGTTTCACAATTCTTTCTCCCACTTCTCACTAAAACTCGTAAAAGTAGAACATTAACGATTTTAAAAACTACATTTCGTTTTTTGTAAGACGTTACGTTATTATAAAAAATCTGTAAAAGTATTTACGCAAACTTGCCTCTCTATTTAGCACCTTTCATTTATTCATTGTAGGATGACTACCCTGTATTTTTTTAACTGAAAGCATATCAGGTTTCCTTCCTGTCAATAGTGACAACTACATTTCGAATACTATTTTCTTCAGCTATTTCTTACTTAGTTACTTTTTAAAATACGACCACCCTGTATATTTTTCATATTTTTCTTCCCTGACAGTTGTATTGACTACGTACGAAATATTACCTCACATTTTTTATTAATTTTTTTAGGATGACCACACTGTAGATTTTTTTTATATTTTTCTTTGGGAGTTGTGTTAACCCAAAAATTATTGCCCTCCGTCACATTATTTTCTTATGGTGTCCATCCTGTACATTTTTCATATTTTTCTTCTTTGAAAGATGTGTTAACTACATGCCAAATATTACTGTCTTTCGTCACATTTTTTTCCTTAATTGTATGTTTTATGGGGTCCACCCTGAATATTTTTACTGAAGTATATCCCAGTTCTTCGTTGACAGTACGTCAACTACCTACCAAATGTTATTCTCCTCCGTCAAGTGGTTTGGTAGATAGAGCGCCAACAGATAGTCATACACCAAACCGACAGACAGGCAGACATACTGATAGAATTAAATGGTTTAATTTTCGTAATCACGTACTCTGAAGCGTGAAAATCAGATGAAATTTCGGGGGATGATTTTTTTTACGAATACAATACTTTACTTTAGTAAACTAGGGAAGTAAAAAACATTTCAATAATAATGATTAAAAACAATTAAATGGATAAGAGATAGATGTTATAGGAACAAGTTATTAATTCACAGGCCGACAAAAAAAATTCAAAAAACCCAAACTGGCCATCCAACCCACCTATCTTTGGTAAAATTTTCCGCTGAATCCGAAAATGATAAAAAAAAATTCTGACGTATAGATTCCCCCCATACATCCTCAATTCCTCCCAAAAATTCAAAAATACCAAACTGGCCATCCAATCCACCTATCTTTAGTAAAATTCGCTGAATCCGAAAATGGCAAAAAAATTGTTTGGACTTCAGGGATCCCCCTACTCATCCGAATTTCTCACTTGCTTCTTTCAAAAATAAAAATAAATACAAATCAGGCGTGGCAACCATTATAACTTTTATAAAATCTCTCGGTAAAAATAAAACTAAAAAATTTTTTTGAACTACAAGTTCCCTTTGCTCGTACACTTAACCTCGCCCCCCAGATAGCATTTGCAAATTACGGTTAGCATCCTAGCATTGATGAAATTTTTCAGTGAGAGCTTATTGTTTTCCAAAATGTTTTAAGCTCTTAAGTAATTTTAAGCTAGGTAGTATAAGGAAGGTATTTTCTAAATCCAGGTTATAACTTACCCTGAGTTGGTAGACGCCTAGACGCTAAAACATTTCAATTCCATTAAAATGCTAAAATATTTCAATTCTATTAAAATGCTAAAACATTTTAATCCCATTAAAATGCTAAAATTTTACTAAATAAAGGTGGGTTGGATGGGCAATTTGGATTTTGGTTTGGATTTTTTTAATTTTTGGTGGGAATTGAGGGTGAATGGGAGGTAATCCATGCGTAAGAAATTCTTTTTTTTATCATTTTAGGATTCAGTGGAAAATTTTACTAAAGATAGGTAGGGTCACGTCTCTAAGACAACAATTTTTTTTTTGTCGGCCTGTGTTATTATACTCTTCGCAAAAACGAAGAGTGTATTGTATTTGATCGGCACATTTCTAAAATCGTATATATCGCTCGTAGAGAAAAAATTTCCATATCATTTTGTTAGTGAACGAATTCTGAACAACTTTCAAAATGTCCGTCTGTCCGTCCGTTTGTCCATCCGTCCGTCCGTCCGTCACGTTTCTTGTAAGCACGATAACTTAAGAAAGAAAAGTCCGATTGTATTGAAATTTAGAAAGTAAGTTAGTGTTAGCTAGAGGAAGAACCTTATTGTTTTTGAAGAAAATCGATCAGTAAATAAAAAAGTTATTAATTATTTAATTAAAAAAATAATATTCTCTTAATTTTTATCGCTGGTATTAAAACGGAAATCTTGCGAAATATTATTTTTATAACATATTTTTATTTGTTTATGAATTTTATTTTCATATAAGTGCGAGTTGAAATACCTATGTATGATTGTCGAAAGATATATATCAGAGACAATCACTTTTCGTAGCAATAGCTGGTGGCGCAGCGGCTAAAGCTTTGCGTTGCTCCCGCGTGGTCATCATATTTATCTCTGATATTTATTTATACACGCACCTTTTGTCTTTTCATTTCAATTATTTTAAGTTATCTTTTTACATGTTTAACTTTAATTAATATTTATGTTGCACTCCGTGACCAGGAGATATTATATTATTTTTCAGTTCCTCTTAGCTCTACCTGGCCTCACTTCGTCCAGTCTTTCAATTTCCACGACACCTGGCGCCGTGGATGTCTAACTGGCTCCGAAGCGAGTACCTGGGGAGGGTCAAATGCTGTATTATTTTAATTTTAAATAGACTAGTTTTTGACTTGATTTGATTTGCGTTGCAATCCAAAGGTCCCGTGTTCGAATTTCACACTGGTTGGATATTTTTTTTTCATTTTTTTTTTCATATAATTTTTTTCACAACAAATATGGTATCACAAAATTTAGGATGTCCAAAAACTAACATTATTTACAAGAAAACTGCGAAGAGTATCCTATAGAATGTGTAACAATTATATATAAAAAGCTCAGTAAATTGGCGAAGAGTACGTTTTTAGCTTGTTTTATTATCGATAATTATAATTCTTGGTTTCAAGTTTTGGCACTGTTGCTCTGGACTCTAATGTATTTCTGATCTTCTACTCTTGTCATATAATGTATTGGAAGCTTGCCTAAGGTTTGTGTGTGAAAGGATAAATTCCTGCTATAGAAAATATTCCTCTTTATAACTTGCTTAAACCGATCCTTAAATAAATCTGTAGTAATGAGCAATAATTAGCTAATCAAGTTATAATACTCTGTAATACCAAAATTGAACTACAAAATAAAAAACTTTGAATGCCTTCTTCAACTTGTCTAGCAACAATACCTGGTGCTTTAGATACGAGGAGATTTATATTGATAAATTTTGTATTCAAAGCATTTCGTGTCCACATGAAAAATTTTACAAAACACTCAAACGTTGGTATCATAATTTAACCCGACTCTTCAGATGCGCCAAAATAGGACAATTCACAACTATTTTCATCTTTAACGACATTTTTATACAACACTACTAAACTAGACAGAAGACAAAAACAAGCTAAAAACGTACTCCTCGCCAAGTTATTGAACTTTGTTAATGAAACTTGTTCAGAATTATCCAAAAATCGTATGCCCAAAATTTAATCAAAATTAAAAAATCGAAAAATTAACATTTTAAAAATAATTATTAAAAAAAAAACTGTAAATTGCTTGTCAACTACCTGGCAGCTTGAGTTTAATTTCAAACAAAATTATAATAGTGCAGTTTTCTAAACAAAAAAACAATTAAAATGATATTTTCCGACTTAGACATTATTTTAATCAAAATTCTGAACAAGTTTCATTAACAAAATTTTCCGATAAAAATATGCCTCTTGTGTTTTTTATTTTCTCCGCATATTTTGGCACCGCAGGTGGCTTTGCATTTGTAGCAGGCGAATGTTTTTCTGGCCATAAGTAGATCATAATTTGTTCTATACTTAAGTAAAATTTGATTCAAATAGGAAAAAAAATAAAAAAGTTATCATTTCAAGTGAAACACACTATATATTAGTCTTCTTTTTCTTCTTGACGTCGCTTTTCTTGTTCTTCCTTCTCCTCTTGTCGTCGTCTTTCTTCCTCTTGACGTCTTTTCTCCTGTTCTTCTTTGTCTCCCTGACGTCTTCTTTCTTGTTCTTCTTTTTCTTCCTGGCGTCTTCTTCCTTCATCCTCTTTTTCTTTCTGACGTCGTCTTTCTTGTTCCTCTTTTTCCTCTTGACGTCTTTTCTCTTGCTCTTCTTTATCTTCCTGGCGTTGCTGCGCCATCATCCTCGTAAACTCTGCAAGTAGGTCCTTCATTTGTTTCTCTCCTGCCATACTTCTTGTTTCTATGGGCATAAGATTATGTTAAAATAAAGTAAATTTAACTGTCACGTCAATACCGGTAATGGAACTTTCCAGAAAAATCTCGAAACAGCACGAAAAAGTCTTAGCCAGAGTTATTTGTCACTATTCAGTTCAGAGAATTTAATAATCTTCACTATTGTCCAAATAGAAAAGTTTTAGTAATTTTCACGCACTAACACAAATGAGTCTTTTTCAGTATCTCTATCACTTCTCAGTTTAAAGGATTTAATTATCACACTAATGTCCTAATAAAATGTTCTACAATGTCTCAAAAATGCACTTAACACTATTTTCCTGTTCGAAAATAACCCTCGAACAATGTCCAGTAAATTAGTCCTCTGTGTTAGCACTAACCCTCGAGAATAATTCTAGAACACTTCAGCACAACTTCAGAGCTCCTCTTGTCATAAAATTCCGCTTTCTGACACCAATTTGTAACGTGTTTCCATCCCTAGGAAACCACCCTTGCAAATTCCGTGGGTTCCGAAAATTGTAACAAGAGACGTCCACTAACACAGTTTATTAAATAATTTACTGGATACTTCACAATTCTATTATTAACTTAAATGAACTTTACTGACTAAAAATAACAATGTTTATCACTTTGTTTCCACGCTGTAGTCTTAACCTCACTTGTCAATCAAACTTCTCTACTTTCTATACTTTCTGAACTACCCGCCGAGAATGCGGTCTTTCATACCTAAAAATGACAGATCTTGATTTTTCTGTGATGACGCCACCATTCTCTAGATAATTTCGGATGTCATCACTCTAGAACTACTGGTAGGTGCAAATACATCTGAATTAATTGAAGGGGTTGCAACACATCACAGTATAGTCCAATCGATAAGTAAAAAAAAGTGTGCTCGTAATGCAAAATTAGCTTAAGTTAATTTTTCTTTTTTAAAATGTTCATTCTGGGTATTTTGTCAAGTTGACGGGGTCGACGGTGTTTGGGGTCAGCTGCCGTCTTTGCGAAAAGTCAAAAGCAAATATCTTGCGAGCCATTGATGCTACGACAAAATTTTCAAAATGAATCCCCGAACGCTTTAAAAAAGAAAAACTGTCTTACGCTATTTTTGCAAGAAACAAGGACATATTAATTAGAATAGTAGACAATTTAATGTTCTGCAAGATTGCTACTTGATTTTTAATGTACGATCACTTTACGAATTAATTTGCAGAAACTACTTTTTGGAAACTTTGGCGCGCTGTAACTCGTAAATGGTCAGTTCTACTGAAATGACTATGTAAAGGAATTTGTAGCGAATTTAGTTGCTTTAGTGCTTACCATTTTTGTCGTAGCATTAACGATTCACGACATATTTACGTTTGAACTTTTCACAAGGATGGCGGCTAATTAATATAGATATTGAAGTTAGCGTGAAAATGTACAAATAACGAAACCAAAGGTATTTTATCCAACTTATATAAAATAAAATTTAATTAGATAATAAATTGTCATTGTAGACTCTTTATAGTACTAGGCAATTAAGCTTTTGAAAAAAACGTTTCCGGTAAAAATCTAAAAATTCTATTACATATTAAAGGTTATTTCACAGCAGCAATTTTCATTTTTGTAACTCTTAAATGAATGAACTATGTTAACACTTGAATTTTGTAAATAGTACCTATTAATTATTTTTTAATGAATGTTGAATTTTGCTTGTATCGTTAATATTAGACCATATTACAACAATATTAACCATCAACATAATTAAGGCCACAAAAGGAAGACCAGCCGCTATAGTTTAAACATGAAACAACAATTAACAACTTTTAGTAGTTTTGGGTCCTTCTGAGATTTGACGTAAATTTTAAAACTAATTTTACCCTCAAAATGCTGTATATTACATGTTGGACCGTACCCTTGTCTGCTGAACTTAGCCCATAACAGTCCATTGTTATGAATACATTATTAATCTCACTAATTTGCTAATGGGGTCCAAACACAACTTATAATTGCCATTTTTTAGGTACTTATTCAAAATTCCATAATTATTGACAATAGAAATGATAATTGTGATTTGTAGTATCTAATATAGAGAAGGGACTTTTTTAAATGGATGAAGTAAAAAAATATTTTAAGTAAGGTTTCTGGTTCTTGTACACACACTAAATCACAATTTTTTTTCATCTCCTTTAATAACCATGTGGGGTGGTAATGGGGGTGGGGTGGCTAATGCCAAATTTTTTTTTTGAGAGCTTAGCTTCTCTTGTATATACTAAATACCAATTTTATGGACTCTTACCTGCTTGATTTACATATTTACCTCAAATTTACCGCAATTTACCTCCCAACCCTTCGACAGAACAAGATGAAAATATAACTAGTTCTAGATCTCGTTAATGTACATATGTGTACCAAATTTCAAGTCAATATCTCAAACAGTTCCAGAGTAAACGTGCGCACAAAAAAGTTACAGACAGACCGACAATAAAAAAATTTTTAAATTTTTTTGTCGTTACTATACTTCCACTGGATGTGAAAGTAAAACTATATTGAACGTTACATGCCATTTTAGAAAATACGAAATGGTATTTTAGACTTCTTTGAACAAAAATATATCAAGGGGGATGTTTACCTCATCGAGTTATAGTGAATTAGTCGAAATAGCTAAACGAGTACAGGCCCACCTAGCTGAAAGTAATTCAACGACAGGTCCTAATTCCTATTTTATTTCAAGTTACATCCAGTACACATTCTAGATTAAGAGCAACAGGCAAACAAATAATCACGTTGAAGTAAATAACAACCCGAAATTATATTCTTAACACAGGAGAAATAGTGAGTGTGTTTCATGTTACAACAACTTAATAAATATAAATAATACGCACACAGCACACAGAGTAGACAACCAAAATCCAAAGCCAAGGGTATCTGGAGGAGGATTACACATTTGGAAAACACAGACAACATCCATTACCCGTCGACATTTCCAGTGCCAGAGCTAGGAACCGAACACGATAGACAGTGGAACCAAGATTGCTCGTCACTAACACTTTTGGCCCGTTGCACAACCATGCCAGCATTGTCTAGAATGTCTAAAAACTTATTGGTGAAATAATCATAAAATGTAACAAAATACTAATTAAATGCAAATTAAAATTCTTTATACCGTAAAAGTTCTATAAAATAGCATAAGTAACTATATATCCAGAAAATACTAGTAATTAATTAAAATTTTACAAAAACGTTATCACAGATTATCTTATCTGTTAGAGTCAGAGTTTTTGTGAATTTCGGGAAACGCGATATATACAGGCATCAGGCCCAGTTTGCAAGGAGGCGAATGGTGGTTTGCAATAGTTCCTATGTGCTACATCAGCAAACATTTTAATTACTCTTTTTTGTAGGAGAAATATTTTTCTACATGACAGGTATTACCGAACAATATGATACCGTAGTTGATACGTGAGTGAGTTACAGAAAATGAACTAAATTTAAGGGTATTTAATCAAAAGCAAATGTTTCTTCAATGTCGAAGCAAAAAAAAGTGCATGTTAATTACTCAGTAGTTCGAAACAGCCAAGTAAATGCTTGTTATAATTTAATTTATTATCAAGAGTGACGTCCAAAAGCTTAACATAATCACACTTTGTCTCATTATTACTAGTAGAGAAGATTTTTTCGTTGTACACGTTTAAGGTGTTAATAGCGAACCATATGTTTGTATGAAGATTTAAGTTGATTGCAATAATAACACATCAATGTTATTGCTGGAAGTTATCAAAGAAGTGTCAAGATTATGACTAATTAATGATTACGATAATAAATAGGGAGGGCTGAAAACAGAGCCTTGGAACAATCCATGTTTAACAGTTTTTAATTCTGAATTAATATTTTCAAAGCTGTTGCACTGTACTCAGTTACTTAAATAAAAATGAAAAAGCTTAAGGTAAAGATGTCTGACAGCATAAGCTCAACTTATAGACCAGTATTTCGTACGAGACAGAGCGAAGGCAATAATTCAATAATTTATTCAGTCAAAACATCTCAAGAGTCCAATTTTCAAAATATTTGAAAATTTTTTGCAAACGTAGATATGATGGAAATGTGTCGGTAGTTAATAATAACTTGAATAATTTTAGGCATCGGAAAGAATTTTTCTTCAAGACAAACATTAATTAAATTCGTCAATTACACTATCTAATGCTTCTTTTAAGATCTTGGAATTACTTCTACAAAAATCTGTACAGTTCAAGTCTTTCAGCGCCTTAATACCAGTCTTCCTGCACTGAGACAGGATTGGGGAAATGGGAACCCCCATGGCTTCTAAATGTATCTATTTGTTTCCCTATGAAGAATAGATGCTTCAAATATGTGAAAAACCAAGTCTTTCTCTAAAAATAGCTGACATGACGAGAATTACATAAAGATAGATTAATGGTATTTGGTTTACCGGCAATTAGGCCTTCTACAAATTCTGTATAACTAATTATAGCGCTGTGTAAGCAATATTTCACCACCTAAAGCTTGTCGTCCATTGTACTCGGAGATAAGCTAAGTGTTGATGTACTTGCTGTACCGGTATAAAAAAAATGGAAAAATTCATTTAAATTAAACTATCATTATTTTTGGAAGACTACTGAAAAAAATTGTAAAGGTATTTGCACAAAAATTCACTCTACTTGACACCTTTCATTCATTAACTATTTTTTCTGCTGGATGACCACTTTGTATATTTTTTTGTTACTAAAAGTATATTATATTTTTTTTTTCCTGCAAATAGTGACAACTAAATTTCATAAATTATTTTTTTCTTTCGTTTCTGTATTAATTATTTTTTAGTGATAAGGGTCCCATTTTCAGTAAAAGTATATCAAAGTATTATTTTCGGTAATGGTCTTAACTTATTTCAAGTGTTTTTTCCGCCATAGTTTCTTAATTAATTATTTTTTGGAATGACCACTCTGTATATTTTCCATTAAAAATATTTCGTTGTCAGTAGCGTCAGTAGCGTCAACTACCTACCAAATTCGCCAAATAATTTTGTAGATTTAGCAGAAGGAGACAGACAGGCGCCAAACCGACCGACAGACTGACTAACGGAATTGAATTATGGTTTTACACAGCTTGAATGTGAAATCTGAAGAAATCTTGAAGTGTGGTTTTCTCATGATTACAATACTTTCCTTGAATAAGCGAACGATGTAAAAATTATAAACATCAAGAAAAGTATAATCTGGGAAACTATTCAATAAAAATGCAAAATTAAGAATGGTAAGTATTTAAAATTCTCCTCGGGACTTAAATCGATTAAACATTTCTCAACTTTAACTATTAAAAACAAGTCTTCATTAATACACAGATCATTCATCAACGAATACAATAATAATGAACTCTTCTTGGTTCGATGATTAATATTTTAACTTTTAAGAATTGTGAGCAAAATTACATAATACTTATCGTTTTTAAATTAAAGAATAATTGTTGTAGAAACATATACAATTACTGAATAGTTATAATAATTATATTATTGTTCTAAATAACAATGTTTGTAGTTTAACTTTATATAATATTAGCAAAATGCCTGTGTTTCACTGCGGGTTCATTAAGGTAGCTAAAAATATTGAATACCACCAATCATCCAATTTTTATCAAACAAAAACCAATGTATTCAAATAATGACCATCTATAAACTATCCAAGTTTGGAAGTTCCAAAAAAAGTGGACCAAACTTTATTAGGGTAGACAGTATCCCAGTTGCTTTTACTGAGGGTTTGAGGTTAGTCTCTATACTTGCAAAATTTCAAGTTCTTAACTTGTCTGGAAACACTCTGGAAACAGATATTGCCGTTATGTTGCCCTTTAACTACGTTTTTACCTATATTTACCTGTATGACCTATTTTTGAGTACTTGACAATAGGTTACTTTAAAGAGTCCCGCACAAAATACATTGATTTTTGCTTTCGGTTAAATTATTTTGAAACTTTGGATTTTGGTAGATGATTTGATGCTGATAAAATGTCTAATAGTACAGTACCTAGAGGTAAAAAATATGCAAAACTTCGGAATAATGTCATAATGAACGGATTTCGTTAATTTTTGGCAGTATAATAGTACATGCTTCACAGAAAAGTTTCTACATTGTGCGGGGGCTTGCTAATGCTCCTCTCAGGGGATGGTACTTAAAAAATATAAATATATATTTATTGGAGCTGAAGTAGAGTCGGATTTTAAGAAGAAAAGGTTCTATGCAATTTTTCACATAAGTTGATAGTTTTTAAGTTATAACGACTTCAAAATTGAGATTTTGGCTTAAAAGAAAAGGTATTTCCAAACGGCTTTCGTCAAGTATCTCGAAAAGTATTACTTTGTCGAAAAAATTGTACAGACCAATTACAGAAAGTACAAACTGGGAATTAAATATATTTTTTGTTTATTGATGCAGCGGAAATATTTTAGTTTACATATGGCATCCAAGTGTTCATAAGATAATTATTTAGAGTGTAAATATCTCAGAAACTGTGACACCTACGTCAAGGATGCCAATAGGTAGACTGATAGGTTATTAATTAAGCTTTAAACAGTTTTGCTTCTGTAGCATGAAAAACAAAGACGTTATGACCGAAGCAATGTGCGTCTACACATTTTTTTAATAACAACGTCGCCATTTTGTTACTGTAATTAGCCAGTAATTAAAGAAAAGGAATTTCAAACACTGTTTCTCTTTAATATATAGCATGATGTAGATGCTCAAATGCTTTTTGGTTTGTATACAGCACTTGCTTTAGAAAAAAATACAGTTTAAACTATAATAGTATATTGTGTATCTAGGTGTGAAAGCGATACATTCCCGGACTACGATGCAAGCATCGAAGTCTGGGAATGTGCTTTCACACCGAAGTACACATACTATTTTTTCTGAAATCACAATAAATACTATTTTAAACGTATAAAAATCAAAAATATAAACATTAAAAAAAAAATTTCTGAAATCACAATCAATACTATTTTAAACGTATAAAAATCAAAAATAGTAACATATTAAAATATATATAAAAAACCGTACGGGAATGTCACTTCCCGGCCTAGGCCGGGAAGTAACATTCCCGTACGGCTTTGTTGATCGTTGCTTGGCAACGGATCTTTTCCGGTCTGTTTTCTGATAGTTTCCTAGCAACGGACTAAAATACTGGAATTGTGCATTTTTCGCTCTAAAATCGCGCCGAAAATGTAGGCATTCCCGATCGATTTCAGAAAAAGGTATTTTCGGTAAAACGTAATTTTTTTTTCCTTTTCCAAATATCAAAAATAAAGCTCATAAACTAATAATGAATTTCGCTTCTTTATTTATTTACATAGATTTAATAGTTTCGGAGATATGAAAGTTTACAAATGGCGTCCGAACGTTTGTAAGACAAAAAATGAAGTTTAAATGTTAAATATCTCAGAAATTGTGACACCTACGTCACGCATGCTAAGGAATGAAATTAAAGATAATTAATTGTGATTTCAAATTATTTTTTACTCGTTCCTGTACCATAAGAAATAAAGAAGTTATGACGGAAAAATGTGCATATTTATATTTTTTTTATATAAAAAGGTCGCCATTTTGCTACTCTAATTAGCCAGTAATTTAAAAAAATTATCTCTAATACAGTTTTTCGTTAAGATGTAGCATTACTTAGATGCTCAAATTTTTTTGCTCATTTAAAGCACTTGCTTTAGAAAAAAATGCATTTTAAACTTTCACTTTGATGCCAAATATAAACTTAAATATCTTCGAAATTATTGATCCTATATCAATAAACAGAAAATATAATTAATTCCCAGTTTGTACTTTCTGTAATTGGTCCGTGACATTTTTTCGATAAAGTAATACTTTTGGAGATACTTGACGAAAGCCGTTTGAAAATACCTTTTTTTTAAGCTAAAATCGCAATTTTGAAGTCATTATAACTTAAAAACTATCAATTTATGTGAAAAATTGCATAGGACCTTTTCTTCTTAAAATTTGATTTTAAATTAACAAGCCTCCGCACAATAAGAAACTTTTCTGTGAAGCATTTACTATTATACTGCCAAAAATTAACGAAATCCGTTCAATATGACATTAATCCGAAATTAAAACATCTAGTTACTGTAGTAGAAATGGCGACCCTTTGTTTTGGAGCTACGGCCCTTTAAAGGGCTAAGAACGTGTATTTTTCATATGTGATATGATATGTCAATATAAAAAAATATTTTGCATTTTGCATTTTGCACAAAAGAAAACATGAATCTATGTGTGTGGACATAAACATACGTATAAAAATATTTTTTTTTCTTAGTTGTATTAACAACTTCAAGGTGGATGGCTCTTCATAAATAAATACATTCGCATATAAAATAATTTTTTTGTATAATATATATAAGATTGACTTTTACTATCTGTCACTGTCTTAAAAGTAATAATCTGCATCTTGTATGCATTTTAACCCATCCGGTTATTTAATGTTTCTCTTTTACAGATTTTACATCACATATGGAAAACACACGTTTTCAGCCTTCAAAAGGCCAAAAGGGCCATAGCTCCAAAAGGTTTTCGAGGGTTGTTGCCATTTGAACGTATAAGAATTCCTCGTAAGGGAGGTTTCTTATAATATATTGGCATGATCAGACTTAGATATTCAATATATAGAACGAATGGTTATTTTTTTCTTGTTTTTCATATTGAATTTTAGATATAGTAAGTGTATGAAAGAAGTTGACAATCGGTTCGTAAGGGAACTTCTTGTTGATATTCTAGCTTGGTCAGATTTAGATCAATGATATCTGAAAGGAATTAATGATTTCTCTGAAGGTGAGGTATCTGCTGAATACCCAAAATAATATTTCAGAACATAATTATTGTCTTCATCTTTAAATTACTACTTCATATAATCACTTTTCTATAATATAACCAATATAACAAGTAATTCATTTTATATCTATTAATCAGTTCCAAATAATGCGAATCGAAAATGTTTACGTGAGCTATATAGCGTCCATTAAAGGAATATTCGCAATATTAAAGGAACAGGAATAGTTTACCAAATGACCAATAAAATTCAGTTTGCAGGTGCATTCCATTTTATGTAATTTCAAACTGGATAGTTACTCCTCATAAAAGTAATCGCCTATTTGAAGGGAAGCAACTTAAGTTATAAAAAGATGATCACCACTAAATGTGCTTATAAATGTTAGCCGTTAAAAATTTTACCAAAGTTTCTGTGTACGTGTAATATGTACCCGCACCTATAACTATTAATATTAGTATAGTTTATATTCATATTTACTTAAGTTAAGGCAAAAAAAATTTTAACTTAATATAATAAAAAATGAATTTTTTTTTCAAAATTCGAGCTCTGAGGATTTGTTGGAATTTCGGGAAGCCTTAATTTAAAAAAAAATTGTTCATTTCCGACAAGATTTGCGCTCTCTAGTCATTTTTGAACCAAAAAACTCAATTTGGGTCCACTGTGCACTGCTCTGTACAGAAAATAGGTTATTTAAATATGTATATTGAGAAATACTGGTCCTAATACAGTCTTTTGAGGAACACCGTACTCCATAGTTTTGAAATCACTTAAAGTGATATTAACACATTGCTTTCTGATGAAAATATAATTTTTGAAAGGTTTTAAAGTTACATGTCTGATACCCACCCTTTCTAGCGCCTCCACAAGCAGTGAATGCCTTATAACAGAGTATGTTTTAGGAGGTAGTTGTAAAATAGCATCCTGTGTAGATTTTTCCTCTTGGAAGCCATTTTGCGTATTTGAAATTATATTACATATTTTTATATAGCTGTTTAATCGCCGTTTTAACACTTTTTCGAAAACTTTAGAAACGTTTGTAATTAGAGATATAGTTATTTCAGCTTGTCCTTTTTTTAAGGTGTCCGCCTTGTATACTCTACACTAAAAATGTAGCAGGTCTCTTCCACAGCAATTATGTTAACAAAATTCCATCTATACCATTGTCCTACGGCGCATTTTTTTCGTTAGTTATTTCTTGAGAGTTCACCCTACATATTTTTCACTAAAATTTTTCAAAAAAATTTTTTTGCAAACTGCTTTTTCAAAATTTTTTAGAGGTCATTAGAGAAGTGCTTCTCTAGATGTTATTTCTCATATTTCGTACGGGTCCCATGCGCCACAGACGAGAAAAAAAATATTGAAATTTCATCAGCCGCCATTGATTAAAATACCTCATTTTTGTAATCTACATGATGTGAAACATGAAAACCTGAAGAAATCTTCAGAAAGTAATTTTCTAAAGATTACAACACTTCCAATAAGCAAACGACGGGAGCAATAAATGTAATAGCATAACATATTTTTTAGCTACGTTACAAAACAGCCGCAATAATCTGATTGAATAAATGCGTGACAAAAGTGGACAGGACGTATGTATTTCTTACTTAATCTCAATGTCAAATACGTAACGTTGAACCTGACTCGCAAATTGTTGAACTTCTCAAAGCTCACTTGCACACAATTCTGATTAAAATAAAGACCTCACGCTAATTAACAAGGGCCGTGACAAAGATGACCATTCTATTTTGATATGCTTATCTGAATTTTAATTAAAAGGCGCTGTAATTATACACAATGTAAATTTATAAGCATTATAAACATTTGACCATTTTTTAAATTTTTACATTTTTTTTTTAAGGATAATATATACTGATAAATGACTGTACAAACAAACTCAACTGGCACACTTTTGAGCGTCATGCAACGTTTTTATTTTTCAGAACAAAGGTTTGAAAGTTTGTCCTGTAAACTAACGAGCAACATAGTTTTAATCTTTTCTAAAATTACGGTAATAGGGAAAGTGAATTGGGTTTAGACCACCAATTAGTTTTACCCTACCGATGACTCGTCATTTCGATAGTAATCCTGCTCAGTACGAGAGGAACTGCAGGTTGGGACATTTGGTACACGCACTCGCTCGAGCGAGCGGCAGTGCGAAGCTACCATCGATATCTCTTGGAGTTCCGAGAGTCAAAATAATGTGACTTTTGAAATTTTGACTGGCTTTGGTAATATTTGCCTAATTTATAGTTTTAAATGCTAATTGTAGAATAAATGTAGTAATAGAAGGGAATATGATGGTAGAAACACAAACCGTGGGGAAAAACTTTTATAAGTCATTTTTCTTTGTTTGGTGTTTATACAAAAAGAAAATCTCTAATATAGTCCTTGATATACAACGGTTTCAATAAAAAATGCAAATACTCTCCCCAATGTGACAACAAAGTGACTAAAATTTACGAAATAAAAAAGTTGCTTAACAAAAAGTAAGTTCACAGTGAATGTGAATCCACTTAGTCATCTTTTAGTCATACTATCAATGAGTTGGTCAGTATAGTCCAGATAATTTTAACTTGGCGTAAGTATGTATGAGTTGGTCACACAATGTACGATTTGATATGCGATGCGCACAGAGCCATTGCAATTACGCAGAGAGAAACTAGTAGTGTATGTCTGATTCTCTTAGTTTAGATGATGAAGCGACCTTTGGATCCGCGAAGTTAAAGTTTACTATACCATATCAGCTTGTGAAATCCCATTCCAAGCCCCTTCTTTACGTTTGTTCAAATTATATGGGTGGGTGGGTGGCATAAATGCGTACAATAACTTTTAATGATGTTTGTTTAATCCAAGGATTTATATGTTTATTTCCATAAATCTGCTTACTTCGTGAAGCATTTAATTTTTTTAAGTAGCTCGCGCCAAGACCAAAAGGGCGTTTCTTATCTTCATTAAACTAAATTAAACGTTTGTTATTTGTTCTACGTAGCAAGAATAATATTTATTCTCTTGGCAAATATTGCAATTTGCTATTTGTTCGGAGTATCAAATGGCTTTCTTGAATAGTAGCATAGTATATCCTACAATATATTATATAATACTGAATATTTTTAGTATTTAAAACGAATAGTAATACTTAATAGCAATTTATGTAACAAGTGCATAAAATGTTTTTTTTTCATGAAAGGACAATCCAATGAGTCCTCAGTTTTCATATAAGTAATTTTCAGAATTAACTTAAACGTCAAAACACAAATCTATAATTTGACATTTCTAAAGCGAAAATCGAGAGATAACTTCATTTTGAAGTTAATATTTTGTTCCAAAGATGCTTGAATATGAATCAAGAAGCATATGCTTGTTTCACTGTCCTTGAAAAAGCATTCAACAAAATACAATAGCTATTGCAAGAAAGAAACGTTAATAACAATTATATCAGAATAATAACCAATCTATATTGGAAACAACCGCGAAAGTGACGATGGATAATGAATTAATAGAAGAAATTGAAAATCGACATGGTCTGAGACATGGTTGCGTGTTACTGTTGTAGAACATGCCAGAAAAGAAGCCAAGAAAATTTTCACTTAGAAAAATATGTTTATGTCCAGGCCATGAGAGTGACAGTATATTACGGTCATGAAAAAGTATACCAAAAATAAAAGTGTATTTTTGGTTCAGGAAAAAAAAATATATTAAACTTTTTCGAAAGTGCGCCACACTTGAACTACAGATATAACCCAGTCGATGAAGGTATTTACCCACAAAAATTTGCAAACTGAATATTTTTTTTTTTTAATAAGTTCGTAAAAGTGTATAGAATAATATCCTAAAAAGTTTACATTTCGCTTGGATGCAGAACATAAAAAAAATAGTATTTTCCTCCATTTTTTTTTAAATTTTGAAGTTAAATCAAGCTAGGAAAAATAAAATACAGATGGATAGATCACGTATTTATGAACAAAAAATGTCCTGACAAAATTTATCGCTAAAGCCACGATTTTCCCGGAAAAAAATAGTCAAGTGTAACGTTATAACTCGGAGCGAGATACATGCTTGGCGCGCTTGAATACGCATGACTGTGACACCGACGCACTGAATTACACTTCATCTCAAACTTATAGCAACATGAGGCCCAATGTTTCAATGCAAAGTTAAGCACTTCATCCTACAAATAAATTAGCTAGAAGTTTAGAATATGCTTTTATTAAACATTTTAATATTGCAACTTCATATTCTAAACTTCTAGCTAATTTATTTGTAGGATAAAATGCTTAACTTTGCATTGAAACACTGGGCCTCATGTTGCTATAAGTTTGAGATGAACTGTACATGTCACTAAATCAGAATTTATTCAATCTATATGAGTGTTGGTTCATTAAAGATGGAAATTATAGCTTTCTGATGCTTTTTTGTTTTAAACAATACAAGCAAAGGATGGATGGGAAAAATATACTTGTATATATTAGCAGGCCCGAACTCAATCGTTCCAATAAAAATATAGGAAAAATTAAAGGCCCTTCAAAAAAAATCTTTTTTCATTGAAAACTGTTAAAAAGTATGTATACTTCATGATTATTATAATTTATTAAGTTGTAGTAACGTGGATTAAAAAAAAAATACATCTCAAATTATTTTAATTTCATTTTCTTGGTAAATATATATATATATCGGAGGCTGTAACTTGCCGAGAAATTGACCTATTGGGAAAAATAAAATATCACTATTTCGGAAAAAATGTATACTTTTCGAATGTGCAAACACAAATCCTTATACTTGTATGCATTTTTTCGAAAATATGATTAATCAGATCATGATAAGAAATTGCGATGTTCACGATTTTATCCTTATAACTATGAAAGTATATTTGATTTTTTTGAATAAAAATTCTGGAACTTTTCCAATACATTAACAAAAGTATATAGTATACGGATATTAGTCAAATTTATGTGGAATAGAAGAAAAAAATTATAATAAGCTAAAATGTCTATAATAGTTAGCTTATAGGTGTAAGAATACATATCAAAAAAGTTCCCACCCCCAAGGGGTAAGCTTCATCCCTATCTCACCCCCTTTAGGGACATCGCACTGGTTTTTTTACAATATTTTCTAAACATTTTATCTTAGGGAAAAAACATAAGTATAGGAAAAGGTTTGTCACAAAATTCTCTACAAAAAAGTTTCTCAGTATCGATATTTCTATTACTTTTTATGTTATTAAATCGTAAACTGTAGGGTTAAACAAAAATGAAAGTCTGAATATATTGAATACGGTATTTAATAACGCAGCCTGATAATATAAAAGCAAGAGTTTTTAGCTCTAAAGATTTACAGTTGTCAAATGTCCTTAAGAACTCAACAAAAACAGTTCTTTTTGCTCATGCAGTTAGTGGTAGTGACACAACGTCTGCTTTTTTTGGAAAAGGCAAACTCCAAACTATAAATTTATTCGAAAACAAATTTACAAGAAGTTGTTAAAACCTTTAACAAACCAAATGCTACAAAACAGCATATTACTGAGGCTGGGGAAATATTTGCTCTTGCACAATATAAAGCACAAAAAATGAAACGTCAATAAATGATCAGAGGTATGTTCTGTTTAGCACCTTGGTTGGCAATTCTAATCAAACGGTTACTTTGGCAAGGCTACCCTCGACGTTAGCAGCTTTGCAACAACATTCGTTGCGGGTTTACCACCAAATTCAAGCTTGGCATGAAAATGTGTTAGAGCCAGAAGAATGGGGATGGAAAAAATCAGGTGATATTTTAATACCTGTTTTGACTACTGAAGCAGCAGCTGCCTCATCAATTTTAGAGTAAATTTCGTGTGCCTGAAAAAAGGGCTGCGGAAAGCGATGCGGATGTTTAAAGGTTGGTTTAAAATGTTCGGCTATGTGTATGAACTGTCACGGACAAGCATGCGGAACGGCCCGACGAAATTGAATTTGAGCAAGAATAAAGCCTTTAGTAGATTTAGTTTAATTCAATTCTATATAATTTATAAAAAGTTGTTGAAACCGAATGCTACAAAACAGAATATTACAAGGCTGGATAAATATTGTGTTTCCATCCAAAAGCGTTTTTGTTACCCATCCCTAAGTTTGCCGTCGATTAACGTAAACACGTTTAATAATCTGCAAACGACCTACAAGACATGTTTTATAGAAAATTTAATTCTCAATATTTTTCAATACCTCTAGTTTTGTCGTGGAACATCACATTTCCAAAATATTATTGAAAAACCAGCACGATGTCATTATAAGGGTGAAACAGGAAGCTCACCAGTTGGGGACGGGAACTTTTTGATCCTGTATTCCTACCTCTATCAACTGTCGATTCAGAAAACATCAGCTTATTATAATTTTTTTCTTCTATTTTTGCTAATTTCCGTGTACTAATAGGGAATCCATTGGATATAGCTGAAATGTGGATAAGTGAACCTGTAATAAATACAATACGGCAAAGGCACGTAAAAATTCATGCGAGCTATTCAGCGACTATGTGTGGTGTCTGTGTATGCATTCATAATTATATATTTTTCCTCCAGACTCACTATTTATCCTTATATTCACTAAGAAAAATGTTAAAAATGTGTAATCAGAAAGAGAATAAAGCTTTATTTTACTCGTTAGAACTGCTAAGAATTTTTAGAGGTTCCGTAGTATGCATTTAACTGTGCGGTTGGCCACGCAGAGTGACACAGTTACTTCACTATTTTTTCCCAGGAATACCGTGGCTTTAGCGATAAATTTTATTACAACATTTTTTGTTCAGAAACACGTGGTCTATCCACTTGTATTTTTTGTTTTTTCCTACCCTGACTTAATTTAAAAATTTTGAAAAATGGATGAAAAAACATATTTTTTTAACTTTTTTTATGTTCTGTATCCGAGCGGAATGTAACCTTTTCAGGATATTATTCTATACACTTTCTAATATTCAGTTTGCAAGTTTTCGTGGGTTTCACTATAAAATGTTCTCTGTCGTCTGGGCTAATACTATACATTTTAAGAAGTAAGATAAAATATTTTTGAATATTTTTAAGTTCTTTATCGTTTCACGAAAAATGATGAAAATGGGGAAACATTGTGTGGATATTATCTAAAAAGGTCAAACCGAAAAATGTGGGGAAAAGCGCGTAGCATCTATAGGCAATTATTAGACTAAAATTATCAAAAATTCATCCAACGGCTCGTCAGTTGGACGAGTGCGTTGGAGAATCCGCAGAAAGCGATAGTAGGAAAACCAAATGCAGGTTTTCCAAATTGCAAAGTTATAGAGAAAGCCGCCCTGTACATAAGTAAGATAAAAAGGTAATTTGCAAAAAAAGTCGCTAGAAAACGAAGTCGTGTCACATCCCTCATGTTGCACCTATATGAGGACCGGTACGTCGCGAGGCGGGAAAGCTGCAATAACTCATATATAGTTGATCTCAAACCGAATCCCGTTCTAGTGTATATGATCACCAAAAGGAATCTTAAAACTAACCATTAGTGTTCCAAAATTTTGAAAAAGTAAAATATTTCTGTATTATTTTTCAGTCAGTTCCAAAACCAAAGTGCATACATAAACTTCCGAGGAAGTTGTGTAAATCTTTTTACCAAATCGATTGCTATTGTACGCTCTCAATTGAATGGTAGTTGCGAAACTAAAATCCTTGCCCTTCTCGGGGAGGCGTTTCAATGAAATAAATAGATTTTCTTAGATGCGATACTGCATGTTATTTGAATTTGTTTTGAATCTAATCAATAAATGGTATTATTCGAACTGTCGTGTTTTTATTGATTGAATGGTTGACTTTCAGTCTTATTCCTCAAGGGTTTTTGTGTGTTAAGCCGGAATTGAGTATCGTATATCTCCGACACCCGTAAGTTTGGAACTCAATAAACGGTCATATTACGGAGGCGCGAGAGGGATTTTTTTATGAAGGGAATCAGAGATCTCTAAGCCACAAGATTCATTAAATTATTAGATAAATAAGATAAAGTGTATCAAGTGAGAAACTAATTTTGGGGAGAGCATGAACAAGAGAGAACACGATCGACGCCTTAAGGGTTCTTCCACATTACCACTTCATTTGTTTACATCGAAGCAATTTTTCAAGAATATTTACTAGGGGCCAATTCAGAGATATTTGTAAACGAGATAGCTTTGAAAACCATAGTGTATGCATATGATATGGTAATACCAGCTGATAATCTAGCTGATCTGCAACAATTAATAGAACGAGCGAATGAGCGTTGCAATATTTATGGTCTAGACATGAATTTAAAGAAGTTGATGTTGATAACAAAATCATCAAATACCAGAACAATTTTAGTCATTGCTCACACATCCGTAAAAAAATATCTTGCTATACATGTATATAGATTGAACAGATGGGAAATTAAACAAAGGAAATAGAGATTCAAAGAGAATTAGCAAAATCCACATTTACTGAAATGAAAAAAATCTCTAGAGTCAGAGCGCTACAATTGCTATTTAGCCTATGTAGTGAAGGCATAAATAGTGTAAACGAGATTACAACCCCCCCCCCCCTTTCAAGATGCTGAACACGATGCTAGTGATGAGAGAAGTTTTTGACCGCTATAACCCCCTGAAACGGCAAGAACCATCCCTTTTATGGATCCCTTTATGTTTTCATATATAAACGGGTCAGAGAAGACGGGTTATTCTTGAAATAGCGTGGAAGGGGGTTATAGAGTAAGTGGGATCCAGACAGCAGGCCTAGGGGGTTGAGTAGGGTATAATGATTTCTTCATCGGGGAGTAATGAATAATAAATTTTGTCGTCAATGGCAATGCTGTTTGTTCAAAGAATTTGCTTAAAATTAATTAAAGAACCTAGGTCGTTTACAAATAGCATAGCAATCCTCATATTCCTCAAAATGCACATCGCAAGCGATATCTTCTTCTTCTTTATCCGCCGTTTCAGTGAGCGAATCTGAATCGGAATCGCTTAAACCAATTTCAGGGATTGAATTAAAATAAAAATCATCACCATTATCGTCATCGTCATCTGCTCTCTCTTCTGTACATACATCTTTATCATCTGGCGTATAATTTTCACACATTTGGCCTTTGCAGTTTTTACAGAAAACAGTACATGTTAACGATTTTATCTGGTATCAATTTGCTTTCTGAACATTTTGGCTCCAAAGAATTATTTTTCGTTATCCACCCCCACTGAGTAGCGTTTAATAGTTTGAAAGCTACGATTGGCATTGAAAGTAAACACGCAATGCCTGTTCTCTGATCACTCCTTCAGTTGGAGGCAGCATGCAAATGTTGACATTTTTGGGTCTCGTCTGCAAATATTTATATCTAATGGAATTTAAATCTTCTCGGGGTGGATTTTTTCTTAAGTAAAGCTTCCCACCCCTCGGGAGGGTTTAATTAACCCCTAGGCCTGCTGATTCCATTTACTCCATAACCCCCTTCCATGTTATTTCAAGTCGATAAATCACTCCCCAGACCTGTTTATATATGAAAACAAAAAGGGGTGGTTTTTGGCCGTTTCAGGGGGATGCGGCGGTCTCCCACCACTTGCATCGTATTTAGCACCCTCGAAAATGGGAGGGGGGAGGTAATCTCGTCTTTGCACGAAATATTTACAAAAAAGTCATCTTATAATGCTTCATTACATAGACTAATTTTAATATTTGTCTTTGAGCACTTATTATAATTTTAGTTTTAAAAATCTGTGCGATAACGTGAGTGAATGATAAATGAATTAAGTACCATCTAGTTGCGTTTTGTTAAACGCTCAAACTTTTCATTAATTATTATTGTGAAATATTTAAGAACATTTAGGTATCATAACAATATTGTGGTTCTAAAATCTTCGGATTATAAATAAGCCAACATTTTTTTATCCCAGGTACTTATACTCACTTTTCTTATAATGCCTGGTTTGAATTTTGTTTTATAATACCGTAAAATGTCAAGAAATATTATTAACTAACCTACATTCATAAACCTCCATACAATATTAACATCTGTTTTTGTGAGGGTGTGCAAAATCTAAATTACATTCCAGGATTGGTTGCGGTCCTGTCGCGTAGCAGTAGAGTAGGGTAAAAACTTACAAAACGGCGGCGGCCCGTCCTGCCTATATTAACTTTAGTATCCGCCGGAGTAAGAGCAATTCTGGATACGGCGCGGTGTTAATCTTGTCACTTATCCCGAATAGTCGCTGAATACCTAGAGCGATTAAGAAAGGGAGGAAAGCAACAGGGACAGGGACACGTTTAATACGCAACAAGGGGTGTATAAACACCGAATATATTCCGGAGAGTTCCCTTACTTCCAGGACAAAGCTACAAAACGCTCTCCCACATCAGAAGAAAACAAATAGAATTCACGGAAAGCTATGCCTAGTCGCTTAGCGCTACTGGATTTCCAGGAATCTCTTTGTTTAAGCGGATAATAGATTTTGTCGCCAAATTAACTGGATGAAAACGAGAACGGTTCGTACATTATATAGTGATCTATTTACTCATTTTGCTATTAGACTGTGGGATAGTGACAGATTTTTTTAAACGTTTGGTTCCTATCTGGCCTTTTGGGAGCCTTTTGTGCCTGATTTGTACTAACCATTTTCGTGTTTATCAAACAGTTATCCAGGGCCCCTCAGCGGAAAACAAAAAAGAAAATTTCATGAAAATGAGCAATTTCAAACGTTTTGTTCCTATCTGGCGTCAAGTTAGACTTACGTTTTAAAGAAAAACATCCGACGGAAGCTTATCGCCAGACAAATTCCGTGGGCCGGAAGGCCCGAAATTTTAATCCGAAGTTGTAAGAAAAAATGGACAATATTAAACGATTTGGTTCTTATCTGGGAATTGTATATATAGGTAAATAGATTATAATTATCACAATATAACAAACGCCAGACAAATTCCGAGGGACCAACAGTGAAAAAATTATTGTTCAAGTTGTCAACTATTCCGCGAAAATCAAACGATTGGTTCTCATGTGAAATGATTTTTTCTGTAAAAATTAACCAAAACGAAAATGTATTGTATCATTCACAGACATTTTTAGTGGGCCAAACATATTTTAAATCTTAAAAGAAGTGCACGAAAAAAAGCCATTTTTTCAAACGATTTATTCCTGTCTGGCATTTGGATTTTAAAAAGATATGTTAATAACTAAACCATATTTCAAGTCCCAGACAAAAAGCGTGGGCCAAACATATTTTAAATCTTAAAAGAAGTGCACGAAAAAAAAAACATTTTTTCAAACGATTTATTCCTGTCTGGCATTTGGATTTTAATAAGATATGGTAATAAATAAACCATATTTCAAGTCCCAGACAAAAAGCATGGGCCAAACATATTTTAAATCTTAAAAGAAGTGCACGAAAAAAAGCCATTTTTTCAAACGATTTATTCCTGTCTGGTATTTGGATTTTAAAAAGATATGGTAATAAATAAACCATATTTCAAGTCCCAGACAAAAAGCTTGGGCCCAGCCGTAGATATGTTGAGTGAAAGTATCGAAAAATCAAAAAACAGTCGTGTAAAAATCGATGCATTTTCAAACGATTCACATTCGTCTGGCATTTCATTAGCTTGTCATTGTAAAAGAGTATTATACACATTTAAACAAATTTGTTTCGCGTCACTACTTAAATGCCGCAAGCGCGGATTTATGGGGGGTAACGGGGTAACAAGATTCTGTAAACAATCAACTTTCAAAATTTCATAATTTTTATTATTTTATTTTATATCTTTGAAAATAGTTGTGTTTATAATTTTTTTTTGAGATTTCCCCCCCCCCCCCGCTCATCAATTTTAATTTTCGAGGAAAAACATTTTTGTTATTTTCAACACGCGGCTACCCCCTCCCAAGCTCAAGGTCCAAATCCGCCCATGAAATGCCGTTTTTTTCTCACTTGAAACTCATTTGGAATTTGATTTTCTTTATCACTGGAATCAATATAACTGTCACTTTCACATTCATAATCCCTCGATCGAATAATATTTACAATAAATAAGTTACATACTAGCAAAAGGACAAATATAAATTATTACAAATTAATATATAATTTACAACTCTGCACTACACCATAGAAACTGAGAGTCCTCGTAAGTCCGTACCTGTTTCATTATCCCTTGGCGTAGGTAGTCAACCACACGAAAGTGATTTCTTCTCTCATTTTAATGCACACGACATAAGACACGTAAGATGTGATGTGGTAGAAACATATATGGTATGCATTGTTTGCGAGCGACGCTGCTTTTTATACTCCCCGCTCGTCCCGGGGTGATTTTTATTTATCGTTTGCTAATGTGGAACTTGCCCATTTTTTTTGTATTTCATTAAAGTGTGTGTTTATGTATAAAAACACGCCACATCGAATATAAGCTCTTAAATCGCAGTACTTACTTTGCAATAAATAATTAAAGTTGAAATCCTCGCTACTCCTCACGAAAAGCACTGTGACGTCAGATCGAGAAACTAGTCTCGCGTGGGGACCCACAGATGGTGTACTTTAGCCGAGCGGTATGTCTTCACCCTAATTAATAGACTGGGTGGCGGTTGGCTTTGAGACGTCCGCATATTTGGTCTCTTGCTCTTTATGTTAGAGAAAAAATAAAAAAAGTGTCGGAAAGCTCAATCAATTCTCTTTACATAAGCTATCTACAAATTTTTCGAAAAAAACAATAATTATCGAGATATTCGAGGAAATGTAGGAAATTACACGTTTTCCTATAATGTATGTAAATCTAAAAAAAATATTTTTTCTCAGAAACCTTTGTTTCGAAGGACCGAGATTAACGGAACGTCAAAGTAGTACATGATATTAAGTGAACATCATATATGAGACCGATTTCAATTAATTACCGATTAATTACGGTGACAAAATGGAGAAATTTTACCGAAAAAAAAAGGCCCAAATCCCGCCCCCCTCTAATTCCTTCATTTTTGTCGGAATTAAAAAAATTAAAAAAAGAGTTTTAGCAAATTTTATTCTATTTAAATTAGCTAGAGTAGTCTTTTGGCGTAGGAGCCAGGATTAAAAAGTTCCAACTGTAGAACCTCAAAATTTGCGATATATCTACAGCTGCGCCCCAGATTTTTGTCTGGCACTTGAAATATGGTTTGTTTATTAACATATCTTTTTAAAAAAACAAATCCTAGACGAGTGTAAATCGTTTGAAAATGCATCGATTTTTACACGACTGTTTTTTGATTTTTCGATACTTTCGCTCAACATATCTATGTCTGGGCCCAAGCTTTTTATCTGGGACTAGAAATATGGCTTATTTATTAACATATCTTTTTAAAATCCAAATGCCAGACAGGAATAAATCGTTTGAAAAATGGCATTTTTTTCGCGTTTTTCTTTTTGTCTGGCTATCCAGGGGACCCAGCCAATTCGTCTGGGAATCTTAAATTGAAACTACTTATTGCCTAATATTAACAAAAAAACAAATGCCAGACGAATGTAAATCGTTTGATTTTCGCGGAATAGTTGACAACTTGAACAATAATTTTTTCACTGTTGGGCCCTCGGAATTTGTCTGGCGTTTGTTATATCGCGATAATTATAATCTATTTACCTATATATACAATTCCCAGATAAGAACCAAATCGTTTGATTTTGACCATTTTTTCTTACAACTTCGGATTGAAATTTCGGGCCTTCCGGCCCACGGAATTTGTCTGGCGATAAGCTTTCGTCGGATGTTTTTCTTTAAAACGTAAGTCTAACTTGAGGCCAGATAGGAACAAAACGTTTGAAATTGCTCATTTTCATGAAATTTTCTTTTTTGTTTTCCGCTTAGGGGCCCTGGATAACCGTTTGATAAACACGAAAATGGTTAGTACAAATCAGGCACAAAAGGCTCCCAAAAGGCCAGATAGGAACCAAACGTTTAAAAAAATCTGTCACTATCCCACGGTCTATATTATTTATATTTTATATCAGAATTTTATATACTTATTTGATTAAATGCCTTCCTTCGAGAGAGTAGTAGAACAAAAAATGTAAGTCGAATTTTGTTGAGAGCAAGATCCTCTTGAAGGAGTAAATTAAACTAAGTTATATGCCAATAAAATCGAAACCTCAAGTAAAATAAAATGAAGTACGGCATAGTTGTGGAAGGGATGGGGCTAGTTTATGATCCATTCTTTTAAAAAAGGAATTATAAACATTTTTAGTGGCAAAAAGTGTCTATGTTAAAGGTCCCAACACCAGATTTTCTTACTAAATTTTGACTAAAATGTATCCTCCTCGATATTTCAGCTGACTGCCTTAGACTACTAGTAGTGTGTTTAATATGTATAGTAGCGCGGTAGCTCAATCAATCGGTTAAGGCGTATTGAGTGGCGAATATGCCTACCGCGCTCTGAGTTCGACCCCCAGCCCCGGTATTGACAGCACCGGTGGGTGTGGATGTATGTCTGCGTTTCTCCAAATGTGTAACCCCCTTCCGCACAGCCTTGGCTATGGATTTGGGGGTTGTCTACTATCTGTGGTGTGTTTTATGTTTAAAGTATTCCTAGGTGGCTTGTACTAATTAAGCGGAACTTTGGCAGCCCATTTGATGTACTAATCGAGAGCCGCCAGACGAGCAAAGTCGAAGTCCCGCAGTTGTAGAAGGGGTCACTCATCTGGTACACAGATGAATCGAAGATGGCTAAAGGGACCGACGCGGGCGTAGTGGGGCCAAACTGCAGGCTATCCAGAACCCTAGGCAAGGCCCCAACCGTCTTCCAGGCAGAAATCTATGCTATAGACCTATGTGCCCAGGAATGCATAAATAAAGGCATTCGAAGGGTAAATATCTATAGACAGCCAGGCAGCGTTAGAAGCTCTCAGGTCCTACATCTTTGAGTCTAAAATTGCCTGGGAGTGCAGACAATCCCTGAAGCAACTGGCAAAAAACAACATGGTTACCTTGAAGTGGGTGCCAGGACATGAAGTTTTATCTAAGGGACACATAACTGAGGACGTCCTAAAATGGGAAAAGGAACACAAAGAGTCCAACTGGAGGAATACTCCCTGCCAAAGACAAGCGAAAAATTTCATTACCTATTCGTCAAAGAATACCACAAGGCTTCTCGAATTCGAAAAGTCCGACTTAAGGCTGATGACAGGCCTTTTAACAGGTCATTGTCCCTTAAGATACCATCTTAAGAACATGGGCAAGGCAGACAACGACACGTGCAGATACGGCGATACTGCAATAGAAACTACTTGCGAATGCAAGATGCTAGTCCGCACTAGACTAAAGTACCTAGAAAAGGTGGAACTAACGCCTGGAGACACAATGCAATTAGCCCCCAGGAAAATCACAAGCTTTGTAAAAACTTTTGGAGTTTTGGGCAACATCTAATTGTAGGGTAATTCACAAAAGATCTTTTCAGATCGATGTGAAGTAGGGCTGAAACAGCCGAGCCGAGGAGATCATGCTTCTAATCACAATATTTATTGGAATGATGTAGATTCGAAAGCTCTGCTGGAATCTCTGAAATGGAATATCATAGCGCAACAATGGGAACGTAAAGCAACACACGGAGTAATGTGAAACCTGGATAACAACTGAAGCGTAAGCAAAGAAATATCTTAATTGCCGATTTATACACCGCTTTGAAATTAGAAAAGTATAATAGACTGAAGCGAAGAATTCATTCTCTTTATCTATGAATAAGAATTCTTATCTACAAGACATCTAGAAGGAACGGAAGTCATATGAAGATTAAAGTGATAGTAGCATTCATTTCCATACAGTAAGGATGATTTAAATGAAAATACTTAGTCTTTATTATTCACCAACTATATGAAGAAAACTCTGCTGGGTGCTCCCATCTGTAATAGCATAATCCACAGTCACTTTCACATTTTTAAAAGCCTGACGGTATTCTGTGAAACAAAGGTGCATATTTTTATTCACAACACTTGGTAGACGCTTTGTGATCTTGCATTATTCTGGTCGACCTTTTTTTGCTGCCTAGCTCATCAGGCAGTTCCCTTTGTCCATTCTGATTGTCCCTGTATCTAATAATTAGTGTTACAATAATGCATCGTTACATATTTGTTCAGACAATTTTCAAATTATCAAATCGGTTACAGCCCATGTTATTCCTTATTTTAAAGTAGAAAATAACAAACAGAGGTGTAAAGAAAAATAATAGCAAGTCTGATCGTTTGGTAATATTTTTCTTAATCCAAATTTTACTCGGATAGCAAGTTGCCGATCTTGCCATGTATTCTTTGCCGAATTTCACATTGACAGTTGCCGGTATAGTTCACCAAGGCTGCAAGATATACCGTCTTATTTACTACCTCACAATCACCTATCCTTAATGTGTCTGGTATTATGCAAGGTTGGAATGGGGGTTTCTTATTGTGATGACATATATTAAATGAGTGAGTAGATGCATTTGAATCAGAGTCGGTATTATTAGACTAATTAAATTTTAGAATTTCATGAAATTTATTAGTTGCCTCTGTGTTTATTTGTCAGCGTCTCTCTTTGTTTACTATCCAAGCTCTTTGATTAATTTGCATAGTTTCTCAGGTAAGACAAACTATATTTGGTTGTAAGCTTATATGGCGGTGGTAGTACCAATAATAACCTATGCCTCTCTGATCTGGTGGCATAAAGCTGGAAAAGGGGAGGCAATGAGAAAACTACGGAAAGTACAAAGATTGACATGTCTAGGCATAACGGGAGCAATGTCAACAACGCCTACCGCAGCCATGGAAGCACTACTTTGTTTGCTTCCACTACATTTAGTTGTGGAGAGTGAGGCACTGTTAGCGGCGTACAGGCTGAAAACAAACGGACATGGGACCATTCCAAGAATAGTATACCATACTGAAATATTCCAACAAATACGAAAAAATCGACTACTGGATATGCAGTCAGATAGAATCAGCACAAGCCAAAACTTCACAAAGACCTTCAGGTTATACATACCCGATAGGGAAGAGGAAGGGACGAGGCAACTGCGAAGACATCCAAATGTGGTATAGTGACGGATCAAAAACGTCGAGAAGTACTGGAGCAGGTTTTATTGGGGACTAACTAGGGACAAATAATAGTTTGAACCTGGGCAGCACCGCAACGGTGTTCCAAGCAGAAGTCACAGCTATAGAAATTTGTGCACAAGAAATGATATGGAGGTCATATACTGACAAAAAAATTCGCATCATCAATGACAGTCAAGCAGTTCTCAAAGCTCTGAATGCAGTAGAGATACGTTCCAAGACGGTAAAGGACTGCCCTGGCGAAACTGGCGGAACACAACAGTATACAACTGGAGTGGACGCGAGGACACCAGGGCAATGAAGGCAACGAAAAAGCAGGTAAGCTGGCCAAAGAAGGCGCAAAAACAGCCTTGATGGGACCCGAGCCATCCTGCGGGATATCATACAATACCACAAGAGGAATGGTAAAGGAACTATTAAGTCAGAAACACAAGTTGTGTTGGACCGGGGCGCCGGAGATGAGACAGTCACGTATGTTCATCACTGGCGGGCCATCCAAGACAAAGACTAACGAATTGCTAAAGCTGAGTAGAAAACAGCTGAGATGTGCAGTAGGGCGGGCCGAAAAAATCGAAATTGTTCAAATCGCAAATTAATAATGCGGAAAACATGCATTTGGTGCTCAGTAGTATTACTGCAAAATTTCACTAAAATTAATTTAGGTGTTGAGGTTCCACACGGCACTTAGAAATTAAAAAATTTTGATTTTTTCTTTTCATCAAAATTAATATTTAATAGGATTCAAACGTTATATTGGGTCCTTAACAATGTATTTCCAAATAAGATTAAATGATGTTTACAAGCAACAAAAATTACTTAAGTTTCGAAAAAATCAAATCAAAAAAAAAAAAAAAATTGGCTGCTGAAATTAAAAAAAGTTGTCTAAATATGTTTAACGATTGAATGAGTAACTGCGCAGCTCTTATTTTACGTTTAAGTTTTTCAAAGCAGGGCCCACCACGAGGCTGCGCTTCGAGCCTCACCCATGCCCTCCCTTACATTTGGGGCGCCTTTAGAGAATATTGAATAATTTATAGCTTGCTTTGTGCTCAATCTTGGGCATTATTGTTCTAGAATGCAATCTGCTCTTAATGAAATCATCTCGATTTTCGATTCCAAAAACTGAGGCAGCAGCTTCCGTAACAATCTTAATACATCTTTCCACACTCTGTGTGTTGCAAGAAAATTCCGGTATATCAATATCTGCATTCCCTAAAATACACAAGTATATAACCTTATCTGAAACACTACGTAGGATGGACAGTTGAGTTACTTTGCATTAATTCCTTTGAATTATTTCGGTATAATCCATTGCATCAAAATTAAGCTTCGGAATTATAAAGTTCGGTGTTCAGTGAACAGATATTCCTGAACTTGATAATTTCGAAGTGGGTAATCTAAGCTCAGATCAAAAATATTTATTACAAATATGTAAGGCAATTAATTCTGGTTCTTGCTCAGAAGATCTTTCACATAGAGATCCTGGAAAATTATCACACAGTAATAGCTGCCAACAGAATTTTGCGTCTTTACGTTGCTACGAGGACCTTTCTGCGGAACTTAAAATTCTCGCAGAATTCGTAGTGAAAGTGTATGCCAGGGTATGGTTTAAAATTAAAACTGAGTTCTCCTGCACAAACGGAGCAGTACATCTATGGGAAATGATTCACTATCCCAAATATCTTCCAAAGAGATCAGAGATATTATTGACCCAGTTATTCAGCGAAACCTGTTTTTGCCCACCCTAAAAGTCTTCTTCTAGCCATGATTGCTGATGATCGTAAACATATAAAAGAGCTGGGACTGAGACGTGTTATTAAATCAAGAATAGAAAGGACTGATGAAGTGAGGCAGTTTATAATTCCGAAGCTTAACTTTGATGCAACGGATTATACCGAAATGATTCAATGGAATGAATGCAAAGTAACTGAGCCGCCCATCCTACGTAGTGTTTCACATGAGGTTCTATACTTGTGTATTTTAGGGAATGAAGAAATTGATATACCGGAATTTTCTTGCCACACACAGGGTGTGGAAAGATGTGTTAAGATTGTTACGTAAACTGCTGCCTCAGTTTTTGGAACTGGGAATCGAGATGGTTTCATTAAAGGCAGATTGCATTCTAGAACAATAATGCCCAAGTTTGAGCACAAAGCAAACTATAAGGTATTCAATATTCTCTAAAGGTGCTCCAAAGGTAAGGGAGGTTGCGCAGCCTTGTGGTGGGCTCTGGATTGCTTTGAAAAACTTAAACGTAAAATAAGAGCCGCGCAGTTACTCATTCAATCGTTAAACATATTTAGACAACTTTTTTAAATTTCAGCAGCCAATTTTTTAAAATGATTTGATTTTTTCGAAACTTAAGTAATTTTTGTAGCTTGTAAACATCATTTAAATTTAGTGAATATTTGGAAACACATTGTTAAGGACCCAATATAACGTTTGAATCCTATTAAATATTAATTTAAAAAAAAAGAAGAAAAGAAAAATTTTTAAATTTCTAAGTGCCCTGTGGAACCTCAAGACCTAAATTAATTTTAGTGAAATTTTGCAGTAATACTACTAAGCACTAAATACAAGTTTTCCGAACTATTAATTTTGGATTTGAACAATTTCGATTTTTTCGGCCCGCCCTAATATGCAGTGGGAATCTTAACAGGACACTACACACTGAATAGACACCTAATCAATATAGGTGTGACGGATAATCCAGAATGCAGGATGTGTGGTGAGGATGAGGAAACTCCTCACCACATATTATGTGAATGCCCAGCCTTGGTGGCTGGGAGGTTTTCATACTTCGGGAGACCAACCGTGACCCCGGAAGAAATAGCCAGAACTCCCATTGACCGTATACTCTCCTTTTGGAGAAGAACGGGATTAATGGTATAACAAGACGATGGGGTACAATAAGCTTTAATACGGCGAAGCCTCTGGCACCGCAACCCATAAGCTTATATAGCCATTCACTGCTCTAGCTAGCGGTTAACAATGAGAAAATGGAGGAGATGCAGCCTATGTTTACTCTAATAGGCCAGTCTTGGCAGCAACTTGAAAATCAAGTCTATGTTCCATATACCGTTACTCACTGCAAATATTTTCCAAGATCTGATATTGATGATAATTAGAGGATTGAGTATTTTTACGTAAGACAATTGCGGAAACTGTTAAAATAAAGGCACCCAATTTGTGCTTTATCATTGATTTCCAGAGTTTTTGGCGACTATATTGATATAGCTAGGTTTAGACTATTACTATTTGCTCTATCTAAAGCATTATTTTGGTTTTGTTGTAATTTACACTTAAAACGTGACTAGGGTTTGGGAAGTCTCGATATTCTCAAAGTCCTGGGACACGAAACATCGCAGGATCAAATTCCCGGGACGTCCCGAGACTTCGAGACCTTTCAAAATAAAATTAGAATCGAGTTCATTTTGGCGAGGTGTAGCAATAAAATTGCCATTTTATTAAAAATCAACATTTATTGAACATAAAATCAAATTCTAATATTTCTAACGTAAATTAAAGTCTAAACAATTCGTATGTTTGATTCTCATACATAGATTCATTTTTTGGTAATAAAATCTTATAATTATAAAACATAAAACATCTTAGCAAAGTAATCATACTAATCATCAATAATCATGATTTAGTCTGTAGCCATTAGTCATATAAATAATATAATGAACTATCAATTAGTTTTTCTAATTTAATAAAATAGGCTTTTAAAAAAATCATTGCATTAACAGCTTTTCCGACAATCTGTTTCTAATTTTTTTAATAATGCCTCCGGACAAAGAGAACACTCTTCTTTTCAACAGATGTCGGTTTTACTATGTTTAAAGCGGCGAACGCATTTGTAGTGTACTCACTCACTCAGTAAGTTACGTACGTACGTGTATGAAGTAATTACTCGTTAAATTAACAGATGGCGCTCTCAGTGATAGAGTGCGGGAAGCCTGAGCTAATAAAGCTTGCTACGATCTTTTTTTTTTAATGCCTTTATTTATATTAACGTCCTGGCGAAGTTTAGCTAATGCTACTCTACCACTTAACCAGGACGGCGAGATGAGATACGGTCACCAGTCCTAGTGATGGACTCGGCCCGGCGTGCTTAACTTCGCCGATCGAGGTCCACTCACTCAAACTGGTACCGTACCTCACCTCACACACTTTTGTAAATAAAATTATTACAAGCGTGTCTCGAGTCTCGACCCGAAAGTCCTGGTACACGAAACAATTAAATTTGGGAAAACTCCCTGGACTTCGAAACATGAAACGTCCCGGGACCCAAACCCTAAACGTAACCGAGGCATATGGTTCAAAGCTAATCCGCTAGGTGTATGAGCTCATCCTCGTTCGCTCTAAGACAAAAGTACAAGTGATCATTTTAGTGCTTGTTCTCTATGACTGCGCTCCTTAACAAAGCCTACTTGCTCAGGAGGTATTTGCAAAAACAGATGATTCTAAAATCTGAATTGTAGAATATACAGCATTATTTTACTTGCATATGATATTAATACCAGCATTTTAATATTATAAAGGATTGGTCATAGCATTTGTAGAAGATTTACTCACCGATTAGATTGCTGTGTCCAATGTCATTTAGCACATTATGCGAAAGACTCTTACTACATCCTCACTAACTAATGTAATGCCTCTGCCGTCATATTGTCGATTCCAGCTGTTTTGCCAATTTTTAATATTTATTCGACTCGTCCATTTGTTCCATGTTTCAATAATTGTAATTGCTAAATAATAGAACATCGAAATAGTCACTAACGTCGATCACAAGATAAATCACAAAATAATAAGTTATTAATAACAGGATAATTAATACACTTGATTGGAACACAAATTTGAAATTCCTCAAATACATCACATTGCGTATTGCGGGTGGCTTTAAAGAGTCGTTGATTACATCAATTATTTATTGTTGTATGTACAAACATTTTTTATTGGATTGCAATTTCATCAGCTATCCAACACAGAATATTATATCGCAGTAAAATGTTTTGTACTGTATCCACCTTAAAAGTTTCAATTAATTTTAAATTAATTGTGGGCGCTAATATTTTAAAATGTTATTTCAGTGAAGATAATAATAATATTTTAATACTCTGATTTTTACCAGAACACTGAATAAAATATTTGTGAAGTATAAAATGCATGAATCTAGGAAAAAAAGCCGTGGAAAAAAATCCTCGGAAAAAAAATCCTGGAATAAAAAGCCGAAGGAAAAAAAAGCCGGGGAAAAAAATCCGCGGATAAAAAAAGCCACTCTACACAAAACATATTGACACAAAAAACCATCAAATATGTAAACAGATGCGACTCTGGGAATGGAAAAAAAAGCCGGGGAAATAAAATCCGAGGAAAAAAAGCCTAGAAAACTGCTAATAGCAAAGCTACGCTAAAAACTTATGAACGATGAGACAAGATATGCAAAAATAGAACTATGGCAACGGTAAAGACTCGTACAAGGAGCTTCTTTAAGAGAGTGATTTTTAACTCCCATTCCAAATGCTTAATTCGCTCGTGAGGGGTTGTGGGAGCTCAGATTCTATTCCACCCTTGTTTTCGGTTAATAACACCCAAATGCCTCCATCTATACTATTCCTAACATTTGAAATACATATTAACGCGTATTTTTCAAATTTTGTGAATAAATCGAAAGAAAATATTGAGAAAATTGCAAATATTAGTACTTTATAATTATCGATATATTTCGCCTAGGTTTAGTTTCACCATTCCATATGCCAATTTGCTTGACTATTTAATACCATATCAATAGTCGATATAGTGAAGGACGTAGGAATTATTTTTTGGCAAGCAACAAGGACATAAATATTGTTTTCATCGTACAAGAATAGATATATAAAATTAATGTATATGTAAGGAAATTTTTAAATAAAAAAACATGTATTAGTGGATTCTCTAACTTTATTTTTTGGTGGTCCGTGCGCAAGTTCGTGAGAGACTATTGTGATTGGTGTCATTTTATTCCATATGCTGTACAGAATGTGTAGATGAATAATTATTCATTACTTCATGAAAATCTGTTCAATAGTTTATGATCTAACCGGGTATGAAGGAATATACACATCTACATACACACTGTTAAATACATTACCCTCGTGTCTGGTAAAATGGGTAAAAGTTTTAATTCAATTTAGTTTGTACCCATCTCCAGATGATGCTGACTTCGTTGACGAAATGCAGGTTTACTGTAGTGAACACTATTTTGGTGTGTGCGTGTAAAAAAAATTCTTTGTTACTTCAAATGCCCACCTTTAGGATATAGCAAGTAAGAAATAAATATGATTGTGGTTCTATTGAAGCATTTTATTATTCTCTGCAAACGCGTATTTCTGCTAACCAAACATTAAATTCAAATAGAACTTTTTATCCGCCGTAGACATCTGCCTCCAGCAGCATTGTATTTTTGGTAACGACGTATTTTATCACATAATGTACGAAATCATCCCTAAAATTGTTTGGATTAAATTTATTTTTCGTGAAACACATTCACGTATGATCCTCTCGCGTTTGGCGACGACACGAAAATTAGCAATGTAAAATAGCTTTTTTCGAACGACGAACGACAACATAAGTATAATCAAAACGACATATCCCTATATTCCACTCCAGTATTACATGCAGATTTCAAGTTGAGCGCACATCTAACATAAAAGGGGTTTTTATCATTTATTATGCATTAAAAGCTTTAAGCTTACAGTGAATGGATCTAATCAATTGTGGTGTCTGTTTGCTGAAACTGTATTTCGTTGCTCATAAGTACAATTTTTATATTTAATGTTAAATTGTCCTGACGATGGTCTTATATAGACGAATCATACTCGTTTAAAAAATTGGTTCTCATGTTCCTTTGAACCTAATCTCCTGCCTGTGGCTGATCCAGAACAAACCTCCGAGAGATAGTATGGGAGTCATCGACCAGGATTTTCAGCCTCATAGCGACATGAGAATTTCAAACTTTTTCGGACAGTTTATACTCAAATAAAGAGAAAAGTCCTTTATGAGGGAAGTCTTCAATGTTGCTAAACGAAAAACAATAATGAACATGTAAAAAAAATAGGCTAAAATTGTTATGGCGACACGTCCGATTCTTGGTTTCTGTGTTGAAGTACGGTGTCTGGAACACTATAAAAATTTGAAACGGACATTTTTCGCCTTGTGCAAGCGGCTAATGAAGAGAGAATTGGAAAATTTACCAATATTTGAAAGCAGAAAATTTTGTCATTGCGACCCGTCCGTTTTTAGTGTACTTTGAGAATTTCCGCTCAAAAGAATCATAAAAAAAATGAAAACGAATGATTTGAACGTTGCTCGTGGGAGTGAATGAATTTGTAAAATATAATTTTTTGCGGTTCCCGATCGTGACCCGTCCGTTTCCTTGATTAAATCATTGGTAAGATTTAGACATAGTAAAAAAAATTGTAACGGACGTTTTCTGCATTGTTGTTCCCAGAAAATCCATTTTCCATCGCGTTAGAAAGTTGCAATATGGGTGTATCGTGTTTTCGTGTTCTGTAGTTTGTCGGAATCACACACACACACTGAATCATACTCACACGCAGAAGGGTAGACAGGGAGGAAAAATACAGAGGCCAATATAACTAGCAGGGTACAGGAAATTGAAGAGCCAAATGTACACTTCTGTGCAATAGAATCCCGTACACCTATTTTTCGCTATATTAAATCATTCCGTTATGAGTGTGAAGAAAAGATGGGACGAGGAAGGTATCAAAAAGAGAAAAGATATATCAGGCCGACCGAGAAGTTCAAATCTCGTTCGAGATGAAGCGCTCCTTGGCTATTTCAGGGAAAATCCGTTTCAAACAGTAGGAGACGCTGTGTCCATGACAAATTTTCCAGCATCAAGGTCAACAGCTAGCCGAAGGATAGAAAAATCGGAATTAAAAAACTGTGTAAGTGCCAAAAAGACCATATTAACAGAAGAACATAAGCAAGCCAACATTCTGTTTTGTTTAAATTATGTCTATCGCCCGTTGGAGTTTTGGAACGATGTTGTGTTTGCCGATGAAAAAATTTTCAGTCTTGTAATGAAGAACATATTCAGGTGGACCGTTCTGCAAATACCAGGTTTCGCGAGCGCTACATGACATTCTAAAGCTATTTGAACAATAAAATTTTTCAATTTTTTTTTGTCCTTAATATATTTCCACTGGATGTGGAAGTAAAATATCACAGGCAGACACGTGCAGAACAGCCATGCAGAAAACCGCTTTTTAATGTTTGAGCTTTCATAATCTGGCCTTATTTCGGACACAATTTTTCAACGTCAATTTTTACATTTGTTATAAATCGAAATCATTAAATCATTAACATTTTTCCAAATAGGTACCGTAAATTTCACAATCAATGTCACTTTTTTATAACCTATATGATAATTAAAAATCTAAATTCCAAAAAGACTGACTCACATCACTTAATATTAGTAAAAACTGGATTACTTGATTTTTCAAGTGTACGGGATATTATTGCACAGAAGTGTATCAAACTCTACGGGGGAAAGGGTCGATATGGAGGGAAAGCAAATAGACAAATCTACATAACGCAGGGAACATTACAATCCCTTGAGTTCAAATTTCAACCTTTTCCCCCGTGAACTTTTTTCGTATACAGGGTGACATCTGAAAAACTAACCAGCCGGATATTTCTTCGGGGAAAAAAGTTTCGGACAAAAGTTGTAGGGTCCGGAGGGGCGAAAGAAAGAAGACAAATTTACGGATCTCGAAGATGTCAGACGTCGTGTCGTTTGGATCTTTTTATCTCCCGTGGTCAGTTATCTTCATACCTCTATAGCGCGTGATGGCCGAAACACGCAGAGTAAGATACGACTCCATTTCATTTTGTACAAACTTGCAACATGGAAAAAGTCCATTTAGACTTTTTTTAGGATGTGTAGATCCTGATCAACCATCTAAACAAGTTTTAGCCATGTCGCCGTAACTCGGTCAAGCCATTTTTTTTAACAACTAATACTACATTTATCAGGTTTCTACAAGGCTAAAAGTTTCCGTTCTTCACGGATTGATGTTTGTTTTTATATTTTGAATGGGATTCCATTAAAAACGGCTGAGGTGGTATAAAAAAATTACACGATTTTTTTTTATCGACGGAATTTTTTTTTCTACCACATCCGCAACATGCCAGAGTTTTGCCTTACATAACAAAGTTTCCTATTTTCCCTTATACTAAACAGTTTTGATCGATTTAGCCATTTCGAGATGACGAGAAATTTTGGTCTATGGCTCCCGTACTAAGAGGCATGTTTTCATGATAGATATACAGATATTGCAAGAAATAAAAGAAAGTTAGTAAAATATAGATTTTTATTATTTTTCAATCGCCACAATAACTGTTCGAAATTCTATCATGTACTCTAACACACAATCGACATCGCCGGATAAAGTTTCTTTTAATTAGTCAAATACCCGTTCGTTATTATTTTAATAAATTTTTGGAAAAAAATATATTTTTGTCAGAATTTGTTACATCTTTAAAAACACAAAATATTACAAATTTCTACTGAGAAATAAAGTTTTTTCAGTTCTCTTCCAAATGGGACCAATAAATATGTCATATCCGCAAGTTGTTGATTTCTCTTGTACTTTTTCCGAAACACACTTGGATTCAAGAAAATTCGCCTAAAATGATTTATAATTTGTAATGTAGTTTCCGGAATTGCTAGTGATAGTAACTGAAGATTATTTCGTAAGCAATTCGATTCTATTAGTCCGGCAGCGGAGCCAAACCCAAATTTATCGTATTAATATGTTTTTTTCAACGGTTATTAGAAGCGTCAAGTGAACTTGCTTAGATACCTGATGACAAACGGTCATATTTGGTCAGCTCGGAATATACAAGGTTGTTCAGAATTAATATCGCCCATAATATATCCCTCGTATCTAAAGAGACAAAGCTTAGGTTAAAGTTTAAAAACCATGTTGTAATATTATTTTACGTAAATTGTCTTAAGAAACAAATTAAAGTTAAACTTGACAATTAGGCAAATTAGGTAACGTTAAAACATTTACAAAAAACTGTATTAATTGTAACTGTCTTCTTATACTTCGCCACCACTTTCTTCCACAGCAGGTGTTACGTCATTGTAACAATGACCATTCGTCTTATATGCGTAAAATATACACAGTAAAGCTGCACTTTTACAGCCGCACCTTTAGGTTTGGCATAGGCTAGAGCTAGCACAAGAACATTTTATTAGTTGTAGAATATCAGGAGCATTTTGCATTTATATCTTTACAAAACTCATAATCTGTCAGATCCAAACTTGGTGGATCAGATTCTAAAGCGAATTTCGAGGTTTGAAGGTGGGCCTGCTTTAAGTGTCAGCAAAAGCATTGGAGGCAGTAAGTGTGAAAAGTGTATTTATACCTCTTCCAATTCTTCTGGACAAAGTTTTACGCAGGCCTCTGAAAGTGAGCCACATGAAAATAAAAATAAAAGTAAATATTGCGTACACCAGTGGTAATTTCTTCTCTGTGACGCATGTATAATATTTGGCAAATAAGTGCAGTAAGTTATACGATTTTCATTCACCAAATACCTAACACAGGTCCAACACTGATTGTTTACATTACTAGAACGGAAAAATTATTCCACGTTCCACTTTCCGGACCATGTTTAATGATACAAGAGCAGTACCATAATACCACTTTACTATAATGCTACCATGCTACCATGATAGTTTTGTGACACTCACTTTTAGCACAAAATAAACAGAATGAATACCCACAGGAGTGGGGGAACGACGCGGTAGATGTGGATAAATTCGAATTCTTCAAATTTGTGACATCTTAGCAGAAAGTAGACGTACTACATAGTGATGATCATAGAGGGCGAAGCGCGAATATAATTGTTTTGGCTTTCATATTCCGGGAAGTGCCACTTTACGGGCTGACTCAGGTAAAGTATCTCTTACAGGACAGCAGTATGTATTGATATAGTAGTAGTACCACAGTACTACAGTAATACTATTCTAGTGAAAAGTCGAAACCGCAACGAAAAGGACCCCGGAACAAAACCAATGAAAATCGTGTTTCAGTGAAATTGGCTGAAGTTCAAGTCATGCTGATCAAAAGTTCTTATTACATCTAGCCGATCCTATGGGCAGTTTTTGAGATACAGCTAGTCAAAGTTAGGTAATTTGGGTCATTTTAGACATCCAAGAATTTTTTGCTCTTAAACTATTAACTTTAGCAAAAAATTGCAAGGGTCGAAATATTTTTGTTCAAATCCAATAAAGCTCAATATGTGTATAAAGTCAGGTCCCTGTAAATCAAAAGGTTTCTGAGATATAAAATAATAATTTGTTTTTGGGTGCCATTTTCAAAGGGCCGTAGCTCAAGGTATTTTCGGACATATTTCTACACAAGTGTGTCATCGATAGTTCTGGAAAATTCTGTATACACTGACATATAAATACACACAATCGCACGCACCACTCATAGGATCGACTCAGTGCAAAAGAATTTTTTATCAGCATGACTGTAACTACAAAATATCAAAGTCTCAGCCAATTCCACCGAAGCATGCCGAAACTTGACATATATATTTTACTTAACCTAAAAGTTGATAAAAAATTCTGAAAAAATTCTTGAGCTTTACTGGACTTGAACAAAAATATTTCGACCCTTGCAATTTTTTGCTAAAGTTAATAGTTTAAGAGTAAAAAATTCTTGAATGTCTAAAGTGACGCAAATTACCTAACTTTGACAAGCTGAATCTCAAAAACTGTCCATGGGATCGGCTCGATGTGATAAGAACGTTTGATCAGCATGACTTGAACTACAAAACAGCAAATTTTTAGCCAATTCCACCGAAACACGATTTTCATCGGTTTTGTTCCGGGGTCCTTTAGCATTGCTACCATTTATTACATTTTTTTTACTAAATATTACTATTACTATTATCGTTGTAAAACGAGATGCACAAAGATACCAACTTGTCATCCTGCAGTGTCTTGGAGCTTATAATGACCTTAAACATATTCTAAAAAGAAACAGTTTAATACGAAAAATTTTATTTCAGCAAAAAAAAAACGAGTTTCGCGGCCGAGTTTCATATACCGATTAGCCCAGTCGATGAAGGTATTTATCCGCAAAAAATTACAAAATGAATAATTTTTTTTTTAATGAGTTCGTGAAAATGTATAGAATAATATCCTGAAAAGTTTACATTTCGCTTGAATGCAGAACATAAAGAAAAGTGAAAAAAAAATTTTTTTTCATCCATTTTTTCAAAATTTTGAAAGTTAGTCAAGGTAGGAAAAAATAAAAAATACAGGTGGATAGATCGCGTATTTATGAACAAAAAATATCCTAACAAAATTTATAGCCAAAGCCACGGTTTTCCCGGAAAAAAATAGTCAAGTGTAACGTTGTAACTCGGAGCGAGGTCAATTCGTGCGCGCGCTTGAATACGCATGACTGTGGCACCGACGCACTGAATTACATGTCACTAAATCAAAATTTGTTCAATCTATATGAGTGTCGGTTCATGTAAAAGATGGAGATTGTAGCTTTCTGATGCTTTTTTGTTTTAAACAATATAAGCAAAGGATGAATGGGAAAAATATACTTATATATATTATCACCCCAGAACTCAATCGTCGCAATAAAAATATAGAAAAAAACAAAAGGCCTTCAAAAAAAATCTTTCTTAATTGAGAACTGTTAAAAAAGAGAATATTATTTAGGTATTATGCAAATCACAACTTACACACTTTTTAATTATTATGAAAATACCTACTTTCTGTATATTGTTGCCCTAATCTGGGCACGCTAATATACTAGTTTGGTAAGTACTTTAAAACTCTCATTATTGGAGAATCAATCAAATTTTTCTTTAAAATGCCTAGAATCCTATCATGTAATTCAATACTTCGTCAGTATTAGCTAGAAGAGTAGTTGTTTTGATTGATTCTCCAGTAATGAGTGTTCTACAGTATTTACCTAACTAGTATATTAGCGTGCCCAGATTAGGGCAACAATTTACAGAAAGTAGGTATTTTCATAATAAATAAAAAGTGTGTAAGTTGTGATTTGCGTAATACCTAAATAATATTCTCTAATCATGATAAAAGCAAATAAATAAAAAATAATTAATTGTAAAAACTGTTAAAAATTATGCACACTTCATGATTTATTAAGTTGTAGTCACGTGGCTTCACAAAAAAGTACATCTCATCATTTTTTTTTTTTTTTTTTTTTTTTTTTTTTTTTTTTTTTTTTTTTTTTTTTTAATGCCTTATTTAGATTAATTTCCAATAGGAACCGGAGGTTTGGGCTTGTGGGTGGTTAGCCCAGCAAGCCCACGACCGACGACACCAGAGGGGAAGATGCTCTCCCCTCCCGGATGCGCTAGGGCTGCCGGTTCGATTTTGCATCCCCAGCTGGAGTAAGTGGTGGCGCTACTCACCAAAGGCTAGAAAGATGAGGGTTAGCCCCTCCTGCTTTATCAATATTTATTATTATTATTATTATTATTATTATTATTATTATTATTATTATTATTATTATTATTATTATTATTATTATTATTATTATTATTATTATTATTATTATTATTTTTTTTTTTTTTTTTTTTAATGCCTTATTTAGATTAATTTCCTTTCTTGAAGATTTTCTTAATAAATATATACATATATATTGGAGGTTGTAACTTGCCGAGAACTTGACCCATTGGAAAAAATAAGATATCACTATTTCGGCAAAAATATATATTTTTCCAATGTTCAAACACAAATTCGTTTACTTGCATGCATTTTTTTGAAAATAAAATCAATCAGATCATGACAAGAAATTGCGATTTTCACGATCTTATCCTTATAACTATGAAAATATCTTTGATTGTTTTGAATATAATTGTTGGAACTTTTTCAATACATTGACAGACGTATAAGTAATTTATTGGATATAGCTGAAATGTGTGGTGTCATGCGAGCGATTCAGCTGCTATGTGTGGTGTCTGTGTATGCATTCATAATTATATATTTTCCCTCCATACTCACTATTTATCCTCCTATTCACTAAGAAAAATGATAAAAATGTGTAATTAGTAAGAGAGAACAGATTTATTTTACTAGTTAGAACCGTTAAGAATTTTTAAATGTTCCATGTATGCATTTAACCGTGTGCCTGGCCGCGCAGAGTGACAAAGTTATTTCACTATTATTTTTCCAGGAATACCGTGGCTTTAGCGAAAAATTTTATTCGAACTTTTTTGTTCATAAGCACGTGGTCTATCCACCTGTATTTTTTATTTTTTCTTACCCTGACTTAATTTCAAAATTTTGAAAAAATGGATGAAAAAAATTTTTTGCACTTTTTTTTATGGTTTGCTTCCGAGCAGGATATTATTCTATGCACTTTCACGAACTCATTAAAAAAAATTATTTATTTTGCAAGTTTTGTGGGTTTCACTATAAAATGTTTTCTGTCGTCTAGGCTAGATATATAAATAAAAATTATATCTAAAGTACTCACATTCAATAAAATGAGAAGAATTGTATGCTAAGGCAATATAAATGTGCAGATCGAAGGATAAATATGTTGACTTCATCCTTTATATTAAAAAATTTTTGTCAACAAGACTATAAGGGTCATGTAGACGCCAGCTGGCGTTTCGACTATTAATCCCAGATATTATAATCTTGAATTTGTGTCACTCGCCTCTACCTAATTATATCAGCAAAAACTCCGCTCGCATTAAAACGGTCAACTCCCAGTGTAAAACACGTGCTTTGTATGTAATCTGGGATCACACGGAAACAATACACTATGGACGGCTGAGTTTAGATTTAAATTTTAGGGGCTGATGACGTTTGTTAATTACCTGCGTTATTTTGTGAGCCAGAACACCGCGTACGTTTTCCTTCTCCTTGTTGATTCATGACAGCGGTCGGGTAGTTACGACTCATTTCATTTTGCATGTATCCCAAATGCAAATAAAGGGAACGTAAAAAAGGTAGCGAGAATGTTCGTTGTGAAATATTTTGGAGAATTTCAGGGTTCTTTATATATGTATATATAAGGAGCGATAGCTAGTATTGACATACAGGATGTCCTAAAAGTATGGATATGAATAACTCATCAGGATAGCGAGATATGAGGAAAACAACTTCTATAAAAGTTATTAAACAGGTTTCAATGCGTGTGTTATAAAGATAAGTTTAGCAGCATTCTGGCAGTGAAACACGGTGTTCCACAGGTTAGTGTACTGGGACCATTGCTATTTTTAATATACATAAATCATTTACCTAATGTACATTCAGCCTTAACAGTCCTTTTTGCAGATGACACTACTTTGCGGAGCACTTGAAAAACACTCTCAGCAGTTCTGCTGAATTGAAAACCAACATTTTAATGAAGTTTTCCGACTGGTTTAATGCGAATAAATTATCTTTGAATACTAAGGAAAATGCATTATTTTTTCCACCTCAAACCGTAACATTCCTAGGACTTACATTGGATAATAAATTAAGTTGGCACCATCATATAAATGAGTTGTCAACCAAACGCTCTAAAAAGGTATATGCCATCAGAAAAATTAAAAATAGACGCGGCGCTTATTACATACCATGCTTTGTTTCATAGCGTAATGATATACGGTTTGTTGAACTGGGGCACATCAAACCATAAAAACTATCTTCACTATTCAAAAAAGAGCGATTAGAGCTTTGGCGGATTCGAGTTAGGATGAAAGTTGTAAATCATGGTTTATAAAACTTAACATATTAACGCTGTCATCAGAAATTACTTTCTGTAATTTAGTAAACATCAGGGAACATTTAGATGAATATGCAAGGAATTGTATAAATCAAGACTACAACACTCGAAATCGTAACGATATACAGTCACCACATCAGTGATTCGTGTCGACGAAAAGAAATAACTTTGGTATTGCGTTGTTCAATTTTCTACCAAATAGTTTAAAATCCTTACCAAGTAAACAATTTAAAGTAATGTTAAAAGAGCATTTTTTAGCCAATATAACCGATTTCAAATATGTGTAATTTTAGGTAAATGTTTCTTTTTTCCTGATATTTGTTCTGTATTGTTGATCATACTAGGACTGTTGTTTGTTATTACATTTGTATGTTTTGTTTGCTATCTACATTCTCTGTTTTCATGACGTGTCAAAACACTACGGTGTATTTTTTTTATGACCAATAAAATGATTAATATTATTATTTTTATTATCCACATTATGCTACAAAAATCGAAATCACGTCGAAAATACTAAATTAGGTTATTTATGAATAAATAAGAATCCTCAAAATGTAGTAACGAATTAAAAAAATTATTTTGGGCAGTTTGGTTCTTGTACATATACTAAACCACATTTTTTTTTCACCTCCCATAATAATGTGGTGGGGGTGGTAATGGGGGTGGCAAATGCCAATTTTTTTTTAAAATTTTAGCTTCTCTTACATATACAAAATACAAATTTTATGGGCTCTTACTTGCTTAATTTACCTATTTACCCCAATTTACCTCCTAACCCTTCAACGGAATAAGATCAAAATATAATCTAGTTCCAGATTTTGTTAACGTACACACGTGTACCAAATTTCAAGTCAATATCTTAAACGGTTCCAGAGTAATCGTGCTCACGAGAAAAGTTAGACAGAACGTCAGGTATATATTTTTTTCTGCTCAAACTGAAAATCTCAACGTTTCATGGCATTCTAAGACTATTTGAAAAATAAAAGATTTCAAATTTTTTTTGCGTTACTATAATACTTCCACTGGATGTGGAAGTAATGATGGTTAAGAGAGAATGGGAACATCTACTATTAGGCTATTAAATATGTACAAAAAAAAACAGAAGGAACAATTGCGATAAAGGGTTTTTATTATTTCATCCGCTTGTTGGTCACTTAAGTATGACAAAATCACAAAATGCTATTAATTTTTTTTTTTTTTGAGAATGAGGTGAAATGGGTAGTTTTTTGGTTTTTCCAATATAATTCAAAAACCGCTGCCCAAGGAATCACTACTTCCACATCCATATTCTCTATCCAAATCACTCACAACGAAAAAACTTTGTATGTGAAAATAATTGTTTATGGAACTTTAATAATATAATATTTGAAATCCTCTACCCCAAAAACCCATAAAACGATACCCCACATCGGTAGTGGGGTGGGGGTGGTGGTAGGGGGGTGGTAGTGGGAGGTGGATGAAGTAAAAAAATATTTTGAGGTTTCTGGTTCCTGTACTAAATCACAATTTTTTTTCATCCCCTTTAATAAGGAGGTGGGGGTGGTAATGGGGGTGGCTAATGCCAAAAAATTTTTTGAGACCTTAGCTTTTCTTGTATATACTAAATACCAATTTCATGAACTCTTACCTGCTTGATTTACCCATTTACCCCAAATTTACCCCAATTTACCCCCCAACCCTTCGACGGAACAAGATGAAAATATAATCTAGTTCCAGATCTCGTTAAAGTACATATGTGTAGCAAATTTCAAGTCAATATCTTAAACGGTTCCAGAGTAAACGTGCGCACAATAAAAAGTTACAGACAGACCGACAGACAGACAGAAATTTTTTTTTCGCTCAAACTTAAAATCTCGACGTTTCATGACATTTTAAGCCTATTTGGACAATAAAAATTTTAAAAAATTTTTTTGTCGTTACTATACTTCCACTAGACGTGGAAGTAAAACTAAGCGGAATTAAAAAAAAATAGTAGTACTTTTTCGTGAAAAACTGAATTTCCCTCGAAATTTTCCAAATAGCTTTTGGCAACCTTGGAAAATTATTTTTGATACTAAATGTAAGCGCATAAACAAATCTGCAAAAAATGAAAAAAATCGCAATTTTTTTTACATTTACGCTTATAACTTTTTCTGTCCAGAGATAAGTACAGCAATTGTTTCAGAGAAAAGAAAGTAAAGATTCGAATCGTTAAAATGAGCTGTGATGAAAATTGACTGAGATATTGCCATTCAAAGTTGACTATTTTTACTTCCACATCCAGTGGAAGTATAGTAACGACAAAAAATTTTTTTAAAATTTTTATTGTTCAAATAGGCTTAGAATGTCATAAAACGTCGAAATTTGAAGTTTGAGCGAAAAAAAAAATTCTGTCTGTCGGTCTGTCTGTCTGTAACTTTTTTTGTGCGCACGTTTACTCTGGAACTGTTTAAGATGTTGACTTGAAATTTGATACCCATATGTACTTTAACGAGATCTGGAACTAGATTATATTTTCATCTTGTTCCGTCGAAGGGTTGGGGGGTAAATTGGGGTAAATTTGGGGTAAATTTGGAGTAAATAGGTAAATCAAGCAGGTAAGAGTCCATAAAATTGGTATAAAGTATATACAAGAGAAGCTAAGGTCTCAAAAAAATTTTTGGCATTAGCCACCCCCATTACCACCCCCACCCTATTATTAAAGGGGATGAAAAAAAATTGTGATTTAGTGTATGTACAAGAACCAAGAACCTCAAAATAATTTTTTACTTCATCCACCCCCACTACCACCCCCGATCACCACCCCCCACCCCACTACCGATGTGGGGTATCGTTTTATGGGTTTTTGAGGTAGAAGATTCCAAATATTATATTATTAAAGTTCCATAAACAATTATTTCCACATACAAAATTTTTTCGTTGTGAGTGACTTGGTTAGAGAATTTGGATGTGGAAGTAGTAGATTCCTTGGGCAGCGGTTTTTGTCGTTTTTTACCGCTTTTGCTTACATATACCCTTTTTTACAATTATCAATGAAAACTTTCTATTTTTATTGAGTATAATGCAATTTGAAAGTTATAGGATAAAAATAAACATGTCGCGAATGTACAATAGGCCGATAGGCCTGAGTACTACTCACGTTTCTCTCTAATAATAATACTCCATAAGCATAAATGCGTCAACATTTAGCATATTATCACTCTGGTCATTCAAACAATTTTTCCATACATTCTTCCGTAAAAAACAGTTAATATTACACTGATTGTAAACTTGTATTAACACAGAAATCGCAGCTCGAAAGGCAAGTATCAAAAAATAGAATGACGTCACCATGAAATTTGTGAAAGTAATCTAAATTTCAATGAACAGATATACAAATATATCATGTTAATGTTGTATTCAAATTCAACTTTATTCAAAAATTTTACAAATTCGTCCGCTGAAATGAGGCAACCTCAAATACCTTGACATTTTATGTTAAAGTGCTTCAACAAGGAAAGCCAGAATGAAAATTTAACTCGTTTAATTTTATAATCAATATTGTGTGGAAAAGTTCACAAAAAATACACCATGTCCATTAATAAAAGAAGCTCATAAATATCAGAATACGTTCACTACTATTATGGGATCATCATAAACGTACGTGGAATATTTTGTTTCCGTTTATTAAAAATGAGGAATATAGACCACTACTTTGAAAATTAACATTGTAATAATATTAGTTTCATTAAATCTCTAACACACTGTATTCAATTTATCTGACACGTATTTTGTTTCCAAGTCTGGTTCATTATATTCATTTAACTAAAACAATGGCGGAAGGATGTATCAGATATTTAATTAAAATTATTTCTATTGTAAGACTAATGAAAAATCTTAACTACAATGGACACAATGGAAATACTTCAGTATCCTTTTTATATGATACAGTATTTTGATTTTATCTGAATTAAAAATCGTTAATATAGCTTTCAGATATTCTAGATTAAATAAATCTGAAGCAACATGAAATTTATTAAACACAAAAATAACGAGTGTTTAAAGAAACGCGTTGTCAAGTCGTTCTTGCAAATAAAAACACAAGGATTGAATTGGATTCTACTGAGTTGTCATATGATGTATCAATTTAGGTTATTTTTCTTACATTATTTCACGAATAATACAATTTTATTGAAATTGAACGTTGATTTTTTATATAATAAATAAAACAACAACAGTTTTGCAGAAAGTTTGAAAATTGTTCGCCACCGTGCACCATATAGTTCTGCAAATTATTTTAAATGAAATTGAAAGCATTTTGCAAAAGATTAAACATGTTTATAACCGAAGAGATTTTAAATTTCAATCAGTATTAAAATTTATGTTACATAGTCCGAGTAAGACACACGTTCAGGGTGTGGTAGAGATTAATAGATTAATCTTATCTTAAATGGTGTAAAATAGTTGTTAGACGTCACCAATTGTTAAATTTCCTTCCATTAAAAATGGGTCATTCAAATATTAGGTAGTAGTTTACAATGTGAAATAAATAAGACAATATCTCAAAAACATATCAAGATATATTGCAAAAAAAAGGCTGTATCTTCTTGAAAGTATAAATATTTAAAATCATGCTTTAACAGAGATATCCAAGACATAATAGATAAAAGTGAAAGTAGAAGCCACAATTTAAGGTAAAACCTAAAGGCTCTACCAACCAAAATCAAAATAAAAAAATATTTGCAATCATTGTTCAAAAAATTTAATGATCAAGAATATGTTTTCTATTAATAAAAAAATACTTCAAAAATTTTTTGCAAAATATTAAAGCTTTTTAAAAAATCTATTTACATTTTACGCCTATTTTAACATTTTGATATTCTAAAATTGAATACTCTGATTTTTTTTCTTACTATTATTATTATTATTAAGCAGGGATACTCGCTCGTAGATTGCATTCTAAGTGAAATTGTTTCTCATTTGCAGATTAATAGTAATGAAACATTAACAATATATTTTGTAGTAAAATGATAATTATTAATATTATTCTTTAATTATAAAAATGTAATTGAAGTAGGATTAAAAAAGTTAGTTTTTTAAAATCATAATCACAACAATGTTTTTGTATGTGACCTAGGCATAGTATATATAGCTATTTATGTAACCAGTTACGAAAGACGCTATTTTGTGCAACGAGAGGAATTTGAGGGACGAGCAAAGCGAGATCCCACAAAATAACACGAGTTACACAAGATTATCTTTCGAAACGTGTTACATACATGATTTTTTCTAATTTTAAAAGTCTAAAAACAATTTAAACATAAATGAAATAGGAGTATTTAAAGATCTTAAAAATAAAGTAATCTTTTTCATAGTTACTTTGCTGCTATCACACATAATAATTTTTCTGAAATCGATAGGCAATGTCTACATTTTCGGCGCGATTTCAGATCGAAAAATGCACAATTCCAGTATTTTAGTCCGTTGCTAAGAAACTATCACAAAATAGACCGGAAAAGATCCGTTGCCAAGCAACGGTCAACAAAACTGTACGGGAATGTTACTTTTCCGGCCTAGGCCGGGAAAGTAACATTCCCGTACGGTGTTTTATGTATATTTTAGACAATAAATAAATACACGCAGACAAATCAACTCACATCAAAATTGCATTTATTAGTAAGCAGTTAGATTGTAATGAAGAAATGTTATGCATTCATACAAATTCCTTAATTTATAATAATATTGATTGTGATTTCAGAAAAAATAGTATGTGTACTTCGGTGTGAAAGCACATTCCCGGACTTCGATGCTTCGTCGTCCGGGAATGTATTGCTTTCACACCCAAATACACAATATACTATTTAATGCCAAAATTGACAAACGTTATTTAGCCATGTTACAATATTATTTGAAATCGCTTCCACTTTATGGAATTAGTATTCCATTTTGTGTTGAATAAACATTGTTTCATTTTCTTTTTGAGAGTTGTTTATCTTTCCTAATTGATGACATAACGAACTTTTCCTCACCAGTTACGTAAAATTTTACTTTTCATAACTGGTTACATAAATTAGGACGTTTTGACACTTACGTCAGTTTTGAAAAGTGTCACTTTATGTGTCAAAATTAGAAAAAGTAATATTCCTGTTCCATTAATACTTAATAAACATGCTAGTTTATTTTCAGTTCCCTATTCTATTTTTCTGTTTCTATCTTTCAAAGTTTATTAAATGGGATAATATCATAGACTTAGAAGAAATAGACTCCAAGACAATTCATTTCCTTGGGGCCAGAATAGGTACGACGTTATGCTCTCTCTCATTCTCTTTTCATACTGTAGCAGTTATATAAAGCCGTCTCTCTTTGGGATTATGAGCAACTGTCTTTTTCTATTTCGTTCTCATTCCAATTAAACTGTCTTTAGGTATTTTTTCGCGAGCTTACCACAACTAACTGTGGTAAGGTGTAAAAGAGATGGCTATATATAATTAAGATGTGAATTGGTTATGTATGTCTAGCCATCTTTTTTACACCTTACTATAGTTAGTTGTGGTAAGCTCGCGAAAAAATGTTTTACGTTTAGCACTGGCATTAGACATAACCAAATGACTGATGTTTGTTGTTGTCAAAGCTTTTTTTGTTCTAACCTTTAAACATTTGGACACCGACTTCATTAAAGGAAGATATAATTTTAAAGAAAATAAAAAGAGAAATGTAATGTTCCTGCACGATTGGAGAAAGACACAAATTCACCGATGTATTTTAGTCAAGCCAGGGAAAGGTCAGGCCTGCAGCCAAGGGGTGCTTAACACTTTCTAGGAAAAATTTGTGCATCCTCGCCACCGATAGCGGAAAAGAAAAAGTTAGTACCTAGTACTGTTCCAAGAAATATATAAACGACGGATAGCCTATATGAGAATACATAACCTCTACAGTCATAACTACAATTTCTTTCCATTTATAGGCCTAGGAAAGGTTCACCCATTCCAATGTGCGAAAAATAATAATCCTTATTAGCATACATGTAAACTCAATCTACTATTAATGCTATTAACGTTGTAAAGTATTCGATAGATAAATAGATCTTTATTGGTCATATATACACAGAGATTATGCTTCGACACGTCAAAAGGATACAAGATATAGTAAAAAACCGCTGCCCAAGGAATCACTGCTTCCACATCCAGATTTTTTATCTAAGTCACTCACAACGAAAAAATTTTGTATGTGGAAATAATTGTTTATGGAACATTAATAATATAATATTTGAAATCCTCTACCCCAAAAACCCATAAAATGATACCCCACATCGGTAGCGAAGTGGGGGTGGTGATAGGGGGTGGTAGTGGGGGTGGATGAAGTAAAAAACATTTTGAGGTTTCTGGTTCTTGTACACACCCTAATTCACAATTTTTTTTCATCCCCTTTAATAATGGGGTGGGGGTGGTAATGGGGGTGGCTAATGCCAAATTTTTTTTGAGACCTCAGCTTCTCTTGTATATACTAAATACCAATTTTATGGACTCTTACCTGCTTGATTTACCTATTTTCTCCAAATTTACCCCCCAACCCTTCGACGGAACAAGATGAAAATATAATCTAGTTCTAGATCTCGTTAAAGTACATACGTGTACCAAATTTCAAGTCAATATCTCAAACGGTTCCAGAGTAAACGTGCGCACAATAAAAAGTTACAGACAGACAGACCGACAGACAGACCGACAGACAGACCGACAGACAGACCGACAGACAGGCAGACCGACAGACAGGCAGACCGACAGACAGGCAGACCGACAGACCGACAGACAGAAATTTATTTTTCTCTCAAACTTAAAATCTCGACGTTTCGTGACATTCTAAGCCTATTTGAACAAAAAAAATTTTTTAAAATTTTTTTGTCGTTACTATACTTCCACTGGATGTGGAAGTAAAATAAATAAAATATTGGTTGTCTTAAATAGAAAATGACAATAAATATAAATAAATAACATATCGAGCACATAACAGTTATGGCACATAGAATAACAAACAAAATAATTATTATCATTAGTTTCTCTCCTATAAATCTGGCATCAAAAGAGGGACGCTCCTTATGGCGCACAGGTTCCTGTTGCAAACTCTCCTCACGCACAACTTCATCGGTAGCAGCATAATCAACTAAAAAGACAAAATTCGTAAGAAAAAAAATTCCATGATAAATTTTTTATAAATTTTAAGATTTTTAATGCTTACTTAGAGATAATGAAATAACGCACTTTTATGCATTGCTTGTTTACTGCATTCTATTCTCCAATTTTCAATTTAAGAATTAGATTGAACCTATAAAAATGGTATAACTATATAGGTTTCATATTTTTTTATAATATAACATATAAGTCACGCCAATTTTTCGAGTTTTCGTGTATTTTTTAATGTGCAAAAAATGTAGTACATTATTTATCGTGAAAATCTCAGAAAATTAGCAAGTTACAAAAAAATTTCAAGAGACAAAAAATGTTTAAAAGACCTCAATGCATACGTCTGAATGTTTTCAATTCTTTAAATGAAATGTTACAATTTAAAAAAAAACGAGTAGTTTTTCATTTTTTTCTGGAGAAACTCGGTGAAAATGCACTTTGCAGAAAAGTTGTAAATAAAAAAAGTCTTGTATTTCAATGATATATTTACTTGAATTCTTTCAGATTTTTTTTTCAACTTTTACATTTCTCCTCCCTCACTTTTAGGAATATTAGAGTGGCCATATCTCGAAAAATATGCATTTTTCTAAAACATTCACTAGAGTAAAAACATCTTATTTTAGGCCAAAAAAGGTAAATACCTATATTGTTTTTTTTTTCATTTTTGACCTAATTCTACGAGTAATTCCACAAGTTAATCTTTTTTTTTTCAACTGTTTTACTAACGTCATTACAAACACATTGCACAAGGTATCATCAAAATCCATTCATTAGCACTCAAATGAGAGATTTTGGCCATTTTAGCACTCCGTTGACTGGACTATTAATAACCGTCCAAAATGCCTGCAATTTTTATTTTCGTATTCTAAAAGGTCTTAAATTTAAGACTGTTAAAATTTCCAAATGCCTAAACCATAATTTTTTTGCAAATCTTATTGTTACGCAGTTGCAGAATAACCGCTAACACCCAGCCAGGAGTTCTATTTCCTATTCAACTAGTATAAAGGCACTACTGTATTAAATTTTAGAGTGCCTAAAATATGTACTCAAAATTTGTTACCAGCTCTTTGTTTAAAACACTTTTTTATTTTAAAAAATGATTCAGAATATGTTGTATCGATTGACAATGTTAAACCAGCATTACCTTTACTCCACTAAAAAAATTTTCTGAAGTGGAGGTATAATATTACGGTTTACCGCAGAAAGTATACGACGAGGAATAACATTAGCGACTCAAATTGAATTTACTTCATGGTGAGATCAGGCCGATCTTTTGAACCTCAATTATTAGACATAGAAAAGAATCTTTACAATTTATCAACTAAAGTAGGTTTACCTCATTCGTTTGTTCTTTTGCAATATACCAGGAAGATGATGGACCATGATGTAAAACTAAAAATTGCAGTGAAAGGTGGGACCTTCCGGGATGTCGTGAAATATGGTGCCAAGAAGAAGATACCTAGATATAGTAATTTAGTTTTTGTAGTGATTTGTGGGGTGCTTCAAGAAATGAAGTTAAATATAAGGTTAACAAAATCCAATCAAACATAAAACTTTCCAATCTATTTCAAATTTAAAATTCAAATTCGAATTCAAAGTTTTATTGTATGATATACATTTATGAGAAAGGATTATGCCAGCTCCGATATTTAAGCTATCGTAGTGCCTTTAATAGTTTACTCTGTTATTAAAACGGGATTTGTTGAACCATTGCTTAGATTAGAATTTCAATTTATATGGTGTCAGCATATATTTCATTCCCTATAATAATAGTATATCATTTAATGAGCGTGTAACAGCTCTTACACGTGAGTAGAATAATATACCTCCTCTGCGGCTACTCAACAGGAAGTTGCACTTTGAAGTAAAGCCGAATATAATAATTGTGAGAAATGGAGAGATTTCTATGGAAAAATCCGAAGACGCTCACATTGTATCGGTCATAACTTTTTATTTTTTTTTAAGGAGAAAAATAAAGAAACGACTTTCAGCTTAATCGATAATTCCTAATCTGGCTTCTTAATATTTTTGGCATTAGTGCCATAGCTTCTGAGGTATTTAACATTAAAGTAGTATTTTGACTTAAATACATTCGTCGCCACTTTTAAACCTCCTTATCTCCGAACAAAAAAAAACGGAGATTTTAAAAACAGCAAATTGTTCCTCAGTTTATGCACTGTTCCTTTGAGATTTTTTATTTTTGAACTAGAAGTGATAGTTTTCGAGTTATCCAACACAAACCGTACTGCGGCGCCCCGACTGTTTTCACAATCCGCGAAGAAGGCGAAACACGAAATACTTAAACTTTCAGATTTTGTTTAATACACGAGTTAAAGCTTAGGTTGTTATGGAAAATCGCTGTCGCCAGGGAATTCGTTATTTTGATGTTTAATTTGACTCCACTAGTATAATGCATGCGGAAAGTGTAGTAAACATTTGGATATCGGGTAGGTACTTTTGAAATTGTTTTAGATACATATACAGTTCTGCGGAATGAGAATAGCAGAGCGAGAGAGAGAAGGAGAGTTTAATAGAATAATTTCTCTATTTATAAAGTTTATCGTATATCTGTCAGCAATTGTTAATCGATTGCATTAATTAAATAATAGCACATTTACCAATTTCTTATCATTATGCTACTAAAAACAAATGAAATACTAATATTTGTACAGAAATTTTATTTTAATTAAACTGCAAATATCCACGTTTATAGCAAAAACTTTCATAACGTATTTTTAATTACCACAAAAGGGAATTAGCGGCCAGTGGCGCAGAAATCCTGAAAAACTCTTCAAATAAGAGCTGTGAAGGGTTTTCCAAATGCTTGTCTAAACTTTTTGCCAAAAGCATTTCAACAACTGGTTAAAGTTAACTGAAAAATTTAAAATAATGTTTGGTGAGTAAATCTGATTATAAAGTTACAAGGAGAGACTGAAATTGGAACACATATAAATCGTTAATCCGTTTTATTTGGTTTCAGAGAAACATACACATTTTCGTTATAAATGATATTTCTCGTTGATATTTAAAAGTGTATAGCGAAAGTTACAAACATTTAATTCTTCGCCGGATTATTGAGTTTTCTATATAGTTGTTGAACCTTCTATAGCATACTCTTCGGAGTATTTTGAAAATAATTAGTTAATTATAAATGAGGTATTTTGAATCATCTCCTTGAATAGCTAAACACTCGTCAGTATACTGTGCAATACTTTTATGTTTGTAAAATCCCATCAAAGGTTACAACACTTTTCATGTATACTTCTCTTCTTAATATGTTACATGATTATTATATTTCAAGAACGGCTGAGCTCTTCCTATAACACTAACTTGCTGCTAAAATTTCAATATAATCGTAGGGGAGATGTGGGAGAGTTGGTACCATGGGAGAATTGGGGCAGTGATTTTTATACAGATTGGTTGGTAGTTTGATATTGTGTGTCATACAGGTTATGTATATTTGTGAAAGAAGTAAATAAACTGCCGTATTTCGCCCGTATGTTGTGTACTGCAAGTCTCAGGTAATTTTAATTGTTTTATGTACTGAAAAGTAACTTTTTTTTGTTCAAATTATCCGATTCATTGCTTTGTGGGTGCAAGTGTTGCTGGAGAGTGATTTTACATGTAACGACCGGCGTTTTAGCTACTAAATGTTGGGGGTCATTTCATAATTCACATTCACCTATGACACCGAACAGTGTGGGTGAGTTGGGAAGTTATTTTAATACATACATTCCATGTATGAATTAATTTTCTTATATTATTTGGATCGTTTTTAGGTGTACCGTTACGTTAGAAGAAAAAAACATAACAATCCTGTCGTTCCAGAAAATATGGTCGAATTTCCACATAAATATTTTTGCAATATTAGCGATTTGCGTTAGCAAAAATTTTTATCGTTTGTTGCAGTATATTTTTATTTTTCTTCTGAGCATTTGTCAGATTTTTGAATTAATTTTATTTTTTCTCGTTGTTTGTTATTTTTTGCAATAATATAATATTTTTCCACATTTAACTGCCTGTCCCAAATCTTCCCATCGCTAGTCCCAACTCTCCCTGGTAAGAGGGAAATTTGGGACAAATACACTGATACTAGAAAATATTGTTCCATACCGCTATTTACCAAGTAAATTTAACTAATATTTGCAAGAAGTGGTCCAATATTATATGAAGGTACATTATTGTGTTTTTAAGTTTTTTAAATTTTCAAAAATAAAAATTTTAAAAATTAATCTGTGAAAATTGTCTCAACTCTCCCACATCTCCCATACGTTTCTTTATCGTGCCTACAAGAGATGCGGTGGTCGGATGGATAGCCGTTTTGAAAATTGTACACAATTAGGTAACGAGCACAACGATATGATTTATTTACGAGTGATATTTACGATTTTAGACATATGCCGATTTAATACAATATACTATTCGCTTTCGTATTTGTGAAGAGTATAATAATATGGCGAGTCGCGCCACTTATTTACTTTGTGGTGCGTATTTTGTATTAAATAGCTTTTCTGTTGCTGACTATTTTAATAAAATAAAAAGGTTGCCCCAAAAACGTAGGTGGCTGAAGTAAATGTTGAAATCATCATTTTCATGCACGCTGACAAAAAAAAGTTTAGTTGTTACATTAGTAATATATGATTAGACATTACTGTCTTGAGATTCAGACAATGCATCCGCCTAAAACAAAATTGCCTTTCAGACTTTGCTCTGCATCATTGATGAAGTTAAATAATAGATAATAAGACATTAGTTTATTATCGTCGTTAACGTTTAAAAGACATTCTTCACTTACCATCATCTATTGATGATCTATATCGTATTACAATTGCTCCTTTTGGTTCAATTCCTGCGTCACTTTCAGAATCAGAGTAGTAGTTTATTATGTTAGAGCTATGTCATCTATATTTATATTTATTTACAAATTATTCTTAATGAACTGCTAAAATACCAAGTGTAAATTTAACTAATAGTACAATACTAACAAAATTATCATTATCACTTTATTTTCGTCTCCTTCTAGGGAAACACACAAAACAGTGGTCGGACAATATTGTGTCAAGACTAATATTGCTGCCATCAACTACTGCAAAAAGATCGCATAATATGTACAGCATCCAATACTATACCGATTATTGCATCTTCTGGAAAATGTTCTTAGGAAAGCTTAATTTAGCTAACTCTTCTTTTAAAGTTACAAGACTCCAATCCTTATCAATGACAGATCAAAGAAACAATCCGAATCTGTTCCATCTGTTACAACCTTCGGATCTTATCCTCATGATATATGAATCCCTCTTAATCCTTTACGGGCATTTATACATGATGAGGATCTTTTCAGGATAATATTGGGCCTATTGTAATGGTTTACTATTCGGTCTCTTAGGATAGTCTTATCGCAATGGATCTTACAGTTCTCGTTCTCAATTATAGGTGGCGGTTAGAAGTAATAATATATTTTACGTTACAAATTGTTCAACCCTAGCACTTCAGTTAGTTCTATGTAGAATATATTTTAACTTAGCTAAAGTGGGATATACCGATAGAACGTGATTTGTTTTGTTGACGTATTTTTCATAAGTTTTTTGGGTTAATAACGTGATCTTGAATATCTAACATGAATTTCTTTGAACACACTGTTTGTCGTTTTCTGTTGTTACTAAATTTTAGATTGGTGAGAGAGATAGTTATCACAACTTAAATTGATAGTGATGAATTTTTTGTCACATCGACGCCAGGAGACGAGCTACCCCCAAGCTGGGAATTTTGTCGAACTTCTTCCTTGTCGAACAGTAGGGATCTTTACTTGCTTAACATATAATAGACAAGGGACCGAATGCTTTACATTCTCTCCGAAGGATGGTATTTCCACTACGCAATCCTCGCTTTAAATTGCAAAATCTTCTACGCATAGGTTGATATAAAAGCCTCTAGAAGGGGAGACGAAATCGTTGTATTTCCCTGGATGTTCACGCATCTAAATAACCATGATGAACGTTACTTAACTCAATGTATCGACATACATGCATAGTCAAGACGAGTATGCGCTCGCTTCGTTATTAATTGTTGAAAAACATATTTATGAAAATATAAACGCATGTGTTTTAATTGCCATTCTTTGGTCTCTAAGCAATAACAAGGTCAGTAGCTAGATTAAATACTTCTGGTTATGGCCAGAATGGTGTGGGAAATCGAGAAGGCGGGTAACACGGCCAAAATAGAGAGATGGGTAAGGGGGAAAAAGCTGGAGCTTGCCCCTTGAAAAACCGAGCTGGTGATCATAGCCAGATAGAGAAACCTTCCTCTCGTGAAAATGAGGGTAGAAGAGCTGTAAATGGGTCCGAGCCAGGCGATAAAGTACCTGGGCATATGGCTTGATTCGACGTTGACATACGGAGTGCATGTGGCAAAAACGGAGGAAAAAGCTGGACGAATAGCAATGGCCATAGGCAGACTGATGCATAACACCAGCGGACCGAAGGCCAGTAAGCCGGTATGGGTAAGTGAGATGGCAGTGGGAAGGACGCGAAGAGGACTGGCCAGGGTACATCGATGTGCGGCACTGAGAGTCTACAGTGCCTACAGAACGATCCCCTACGAGGCAGTGCTAATAGTTGCAGGGATCCCCCATCGATCTTCTAGCAAAAAAAAAGGTGGAAAGTATACGAGAGAATTGGCAGGAAAGAGGCCAACGATAGAAGTACCGTCTACGGATAAGACCACCAGGGCTTTCGCATGCGCAATGCGCAATGCGAATTTTCAACCGGGTTCCGTTCACTTGCTTACTTGTTCTCTTCTTGGTTTTGTTCCCTGCATCCCTTCGATTGTAACTTCTAAGTTCGTTGTGAACAATGTATGAGTTTAATAGGTATTTTACTGTTTGGTCTGTTATTAAAAACAATGTTTTGTGGAGCTTGTGATATGTTATTTTCTCCAAATTCTACAATTATAAGGCACACATAAAACAGTTTCATCTTGGTAAGAAGATAAACATTTTAATTGTTTGAAATGTGAAGTAGGTTATTTTAAATTTTAGCTGATTTTCATCAATTATCGCCTGGGTATTGATTTCCATAGTTTATATTTTATTTAATTATAATTAGCTTAACGACTAGATACTTAATAAACATTTTCAAAAACCTGAGCAGTTATTCTCCCAAGATGTTATTATACTTTGTTAAAAGTACCATAAAAGTTTGTTTCCAAATTCAAAGCCTGTAGGCCTTTAAGCACACATTTCATGCTACAAATTAAATAAAAACATTTTTTCGATGAATTGTGAGTAAATAAATACACTTTTAAAAATCAGAGAGACCTATGTTGTTGCAAATAAAAAATATAAGGCCTACTAGGCCAGGCTAGATAAGTGCCAGAATAATAATAAAAAAAAAATAATTCGTTATAGCAAACTGATAGCAGAATATTTTAGAATATATCACAACTAAAGAAGGAAAAATAATCCGAACCACCTGCGGTTATCTGGGGTGAAAGAGGGTGGGTTCTTAGGGGTGAAAAACGGTTTTTTGCGATTTATGGTTTAACTACGCATCCTATCAAAAAAAGTTAAATACAAATATTGTAGGTAATAAAAATATCTACAACTTGTGTGGAGAGCATTTTTATCCTAACCTCAAAATTTTTCGAGATACACGCAAAAAAACCCCTTTTCGGTTTTTTATTTTTTTCTTCCACAAAAATAATTCGATTCAGCTCAAACTGGGTGAAAGTATACCTTTTGGTGTCCCACATAAGCACTACTTTTTTTGGAGCAAAATATTTAGCGGTTGTTGTTTAATTCAATTTAAAGAAAAAAAAAGTGAAATTTTCAATTGCGATTCCTCATAAAAGTACTTGTCCGATAGAGTTCGGACTGGGCTCATTTTTTTGTTTTTCTGTCTACTTTCAATAAATAAAAAAAATATGTATATATATATATATATATATATATATATATATATATATATATAGTGCAATGGAAAAAATTGCCGGAAAATCGAAAATTCCGAAAAAATGCGCTTTTTCGTTGTATGCTTTTTAATTATTGTCAAAAATTTGTTATTATTTATTACAATTAATATAATTTTGTAATATTAATGTATGCTACAAACAATAAGTAAAATAATTAATAATTAATTACATTCCTCAACCACGTTTGAATTATTAAACAAACCAAATAGTATGATCTTGATTTCTATGCCTTCTATTGTAACCGTATTGGTACGGCGTATAAATGACCGTATTTTTATTTATTTGATAATCTACATATATTTACCTTTAATTTTGATTGTTAATAACTTTTAAATTGTAAAAATTGATAAAAATTTGTATAACGCAATCTCGATCTACAATAATTTAGATGACCAACTGAAAACAATTTCTGTAAATAAATTTCGCAAAACGATAAAATCTCATTTTCCCTCTCTCCAAATTTTATAAGATAGCAATTGGTTTTAAATGTGCGGATGTATGTGTATGTGGATATATATATACACATATTTGCCTTTTCTTAGTCTTTGGTTTTAAAAAGTACATTTATTATTTTTACAAAAAATTATTTATATTATGTTTAATAATTAAAATTAACAAAGCAATTTTTGTCAATTTTTACAATTTAAAAGTTATTAACAATCAAAATTAAAAGTAAATATATTTAGATTATCAAATAAATAAAAATGCGGTCATTTATACGCCGTACCAATACCGTTACAATAGAAGGCATAGAAATCAGGATCATACTTTTTTGTTTGTTTAATAATTCAAACGTGGTTGAGGAATGAAATTAATTATTAATTATTTTACTTATTGTTTGTAGCATACATTGATATTACAAAATTATATTAATTGTAATAAATAATAACAAATTTTTGACAATAATTAAAAAACATACAACGAAAAAAGGCATTTTTTCGGAATTTTCGATTTTCCGGCAATTTTTTCCATTGCACTATATCATGTACTATATTTTTTTTATTTATTGAAAGTAGACATAAAAACAAAAAAAATTAGCCCTGTCCGAACTCTATCAGACAAGTACTTTTATGAGGAATCGCAGTTGAAAATTTCACTTTTTTTTTGTAATTGAATTAAACAACAACCGTTAAATATTTTGCTTAAAAAAAATGCTTATGTGGGACACCAGAAGGTATACTTTCACCAAGTTTGAGCTAAATCGAATTATTTTTGTGGAAGAAAAAAATAGAAAATCGAAAAGGGGTTTTTGAGCGTGTATCTCGAAAAATTTTGAGGTTAGGATAAAAATGCTCCCCACACAAGTTTTAGATTTCTTTATTACCTACAACTTTTATAATCAACTTTTTTCGATAGGATGCGTAATTAACCCAGAAATCGCAAAAAACCGTTTTTCACCCCTAAAAACCCACCCCATTTCACCCCAGATAACCGTCGGTGGTTCGGATCATTTTTCCTTCTTTAGTTGTGATATGTTCTAATATATTCTGCTATCAGTTTGCTGTAACGAATTATTTTGTTGTTCAACCCTTATCTCGCCTGGCCTATACGCCAATTATTGTTTTTGTAAATACTATAAGACAAACAAACAAGAAATAGAGTAAACATTCAAAATGAAATGATCTAATTAAATACATTATTTGATAACGCTTTTCTTGATTAATTTTATTTTCAATAACTAATAGCTGGGTTGTACGCACTATACCTACTTTACTTTATTTGTCTACGAGTTGTCCGTTCAGACGGCAAAGCCAGTAATTCGCATTGGGGGTGCAGTAGCCCTGGCGATCTTGTACCTAGACGCTTGTAAGAATAGACTCTATCAGATGTGACAGAATATCTCGAGTAAGGGAAGGTGGATGGGGAGATTCATTACACATATTAAAAGATGAGTGGAGAGAGGTCACGGGAAGGTTGGGCTTTATCTTACATGGGCCCTAACAGGTCATGGATGCTTTGCAGACTACGTCTATGATATCGGAAAGATCGAAGATCGAGAATGCATGTACTGTGGGGAGATAGTCGGCGCAGAGCATACCGTGTTCCGGTGTAGCAGGCGGAGAGAAGAAAGGCTACGAGTCATAGATAGGTTTTGCAGTCCAGTTACACCCGATTACATGGTGATGAGGATGATAGAATCAAAGGGAAGTTGGCAACTCCGGGAGTCATAAAAATCAAGGACGAAAGAAACTTGAACTCCTGATCGTTTCAACGAAGTAGAGAAGTGATGACATCTCTGCGCAGGCAAATCTTTTTGAACACCGAATTCCAAGATTGACCTGGTATTCTGATGGTAAGCGAGAGTGGTTCCAGGGTATGAGAAAACAGTGCGGACCAGGGAGGGGGCCACTATTCCAGAGGAGTTTTAGATCGGTTAGAGTCCGGCACTACCCAACTTGATAGATCCAAGGCTATAATGGATCCCCCCCCTCCCTCAAGAAAGTTAAATACTTCAGTAATATGTTGCTAAATTTTAATTATATATGCAGAGTGTCGTATTTAATAGTGTAATTTAAATTTATGAAGAAATTTTTGAACGACTTTCATTAATAAAATTTTCCCATAAAAAAAATGCATGATTTTTTTTTTTTTTCGTTTATTTCGGTACCACATGTGACTTTGCATTTATAGGAGGCGAATGTTTTTTTGGCCATAACTACACTCTATTGTATAATTAACGTATTATTATAATAAATATTCTGCAATGCCACTTACCTATGATAGTCAGGTTGACGTGAGTAATCTTAGTCGGCGAATTTTGAAAGTCCACTCTGCAGTGATAAATCTCCTCATCGCTTGTTTTTGTAGGGGATATGCTCATCATCGCCCTGTGGTCATCTAGAATTCTAAGAAAGTATCTGTTCTGGAGAGTAGGCTCTGCCCAGTGTTGGGGATGACTGCCCCGGACGTCATATTTATAAATAGGGGATTCCTCGACACCTCTATACCACAAAACAACACTTAATTTGTCAGGGGTGAGCGATGGGGTAAGGTTACAAGGCAAAGAGGCAGTTCCCCCATCTGAGGCCTCTGTGAACTCAGTGGCGGGTTCTGCCTCAGAGCAGGTTACTATGAGCACTAACACTAGCACTAAAAATCCGGCACTAGACATCATGCTACATGACCGACTTGGCACTATTATAATTTTATATATAAATTTGCTGGTGGATGAAAACTGGGTTACACTGACTTCACAGCTTGAGGTACAAGTAGTCGTTTATTCTGAAACAAAAAATAAACAATTAGTATTTTGCCCCTTTAGATATTATTATAGAAAAACTCGTGTTAAATATTGATAAAAACCTATTTTTAATATTCTTAGATATAGTCAGCAAAATTCATTGTTTGATGTTGATGGTTTAGAGGGTGTTCATCAACAATGTAGAATTATTTTCAGTAGAACTTAATACATAAAACACCTTGTTGGCACCGTGATCTTCTGTATATCGAGTATATTGGATGCCAAAATAAAATAAATTAAATAACGGCATGCAGAAAGAAACCACCATTTCATTTTAATTTAAAATTTCACTTAAAAAAATCGTCAGCTACTGGAAGCGGCTGGAACCTCCCCACACGGTGGATCCTTATCAGCTGTATTTGGATATTACATCGGAAATCAGAGCACTGAGCAAACAGATAAATTACACGTGACTTTGGAGCCATTTATTTCATCAACAAATATCGAACGAACTGAAGCGGACTACAAGCAATCTGTTAAAACATAACCTCTCATGTTTGTTTATGTTGCATGTTAATCAATTGCCGGATATTATAAGGGTATTAACAGATAACGTTTCGAAGATTTTGTAAAATATTGGATAATGAAAAAAAAATAATAACACAGAATTTAGCCCAAATGACACTCTAACTTCAACAAGTCAATAACATTATGGACTGTTCAAGCAGACTACGCATGCATCAAATTAAAATCTTCCTGCTCGATCAAAAAGGTTGAGCAAGTCGAGCTTCGTCCGAGGCCTTTATTTTGTAATATTCGAACGTTTAAGATTTAGCTCAGTTAGCTCGATTTGCAATGAACGATTGTGACGTGTCGCATCAATCAGACATAATATCCGAACACGGCTATAAACAATTATTACCTTAAAAAAAAACAACTAAAATAAGTTTTGACATTGTCAAAAATATTTGGGTTGGTAACCTTTACGAATGTTGATTTTTAGGTTATGAAATATATTTAGGGACATAACATGTTTTAAGTTTTTCAAGTTTATTCTCATTTTTAATGTTTGACTACGCATTTTTAGCTTGGAGCCACAGTGACTCCGAGCAGATAGTTAAAAAACTCATGCAAATAATTTTTCTATATAGACCATCTTAGGATGACGTCACGATAAGTCGACCATATTGCCTGAGGGATAACCAAACTTTTTATTCCAATGTAAACAAAGAAGTAATCTCAGTTTTAAATGTGAAATAAAAATAAAACACCATCTTTTTTTGCGACAAGGTGCGATTGTGAGATAAGGTTTATTTTGAATGTAAAAAACCTTAGAAGAAAGGTAAAGAAATCACTTTCTGGCAGAGTCTATTGAATACTACATACGGATAATATATCACTGAAATCTAGCACTTAGTTATTTAAATGTAAACTTGCCTTGCCCATAACAATGAATACATTTGAGTTTATCTTTCTTGCACAAACTTCTTGCACAAATCCAGCCTCATAATATTTATATGCTTGTAAAGATTTGTATGCCTTTAACTGCTGATCTGCGAAGAAGCTGTGAGTCGACACTAAGTAATTTACCATATTAATTACGGACACACAAGGTAAAATAGACAAATCTGCAGAAAGGTCTCCAGTCTCCACTCCAAGGGTGTATGGGTCAATATTGTCTATTATTTTGATTTTCTCATCGTAGCGACACTTTACATCACCCATAAGGATTGGATAATATTCACTATATGACATTATTACGAAAACACACACAGTTTCTCAAGAAAATCAGAAAAAAATATATAAAACCACGCAAACTGCGTTTTGTTGTCCCTCAAACAAAATGTCAAAATTGTCAAAACCATGTGACCTAAAAATGATTGATTAATAAAAAAATAGATTGCTAATTACAGGTTAGATTTCTAACCCGCAAAAAGAGTCCTATTTTATTAGGACAAAGTATTTAGGACTTCATAAACATTACACTGTACTAGATTTTAGTTGAAAGTACGGGAACCAGGCAGAAATTTTAATAATAGCTACGTAATATTCTTAAATCTTAAGAAATATATATTTTTGAGGTTAGCTGTGACGTCACGTACCATAAGCTATAAATCAACATTCACAAATATTTTTGACAGATGGCAAAATACGTTTTCCCCTAACAATAATACCAATAATATTTTTTGGATGCTGTCATATGTGCGCATATAACGAATTATTTTTAATTTTTTTAACGGAAACCAAATCGAAAGGGTGCAAGTGTGATATATCGTTGAAATTGGAATTTATACTGCTTTTTAATGGTTCAATTACAAATTCTAAGTAATCATAAAATAAACAACTTGTGCCAAAATGGCACTAAACGTAATCCGATCTCAACCAAAACCTTTTCAGATCTTCTGGAGCACTAAAGAAACCCTCATGTAAAAGTTTCATCCAAATCCGTTTAGTAGCTTCGTAGCTATCGTGCTAACACACAGGCATTAGTTACAAACCACTTTTTTGGGTTTCCGGGACCTCGAAATCGTAAAGATTTGATGTTATCTCAATTTTCGATTTTGGATTAATTGTAGTAACCTCCCACAATTATTGTGGGGAGGTTAATAAACACAACACTATAAAAACTAAGTTCGTAGGCAAGAGCACTTAATAATTTTGATTATTGATACGGGAAACAACTAAACGAAAACATCCGTTCGTTGGTAATGGGTGGTAGGGATGGCCATCTTTTGGAAAAACCATATAACTCTTGGTGGACAGCTTCCCTGCCAGATGTGGCCGGAGTAGTGTTCATGGTGGATCGTTTAAGTTTGAGTTGATATATTTTGTTTTATCTTCTGGCCTCGGCCGATTTTTCACTAAATCGGTCGGGGAAGTAAGCTGTCAAATTTTTGGTTTCAATGTTTTTCTGGGGGAATTTGGTTTTTGACAGTTTTCGAAAAAATATTTTAGGTTGGTACCAATGTCTTAAATTATTTTTAAGTTATGTAGCACTATTTTTAGGTTATGTTGCCGGAAAAATTTCCGGTGGGATGGCGGAAGTAGCGGAAACAGTTTTTAAAATATAATGTCACTTTTAAAGTTTTATTGGAAAAAACTCACCGAAAACGTTCCGGTGAGATTGCTTATACTTGTAGGGCTTGTGAGCGGTTCACGAAGGCTTCTCACACCTTCCGTGGGCTTCATGAACGTCGTGTAATGTCTCAATTCAATTCAATTCAAAACAAATTTATTAACAATTATTGTTTACATCTCGATGCACTTGACACTCAAATTTACTCAGCATACAGTCTGCACGCTTTAACACACTAGTCTATTGAACGTTAGGTTAGACCACTGAGTACAGTAACTATACAGAGGCGAAGGCTAGCCTTCCCGCCAAAACCAAATTTGTATACTCATCGCCATTTCTTAATTGTTTAACAATCAACCTCACTTTTATCTTGACACTGTTGATGTTTATCGTGTTAAGTTTGGATTTGTGAATTTTTTTTTCCACTCATTTTGGGATATTGAAAACATTAAGCGAGAATTAAAATTCTCATAAATAAAACCTAGTGTACAACTCAATTGAAAATAGGCGCCGATTATAAGCAATTCAAATCGTAATCTTTTTCAATCCAACTCGAAATACACTGTCTTTTCAGTGTATCCTTAAATGGGGATCTGCACATGACGTCATAGCTAACCTCAAAAATATATATTTCTTAAAATTTAGTACTACGTAGCTATTATTAAAATTTCTGCCTGGTTCCCATACTTTCGACCAAAATCTAGTTCAATTTAATGTTTATAAAGTTCCAACTAGTTTGTAATAGATGGCAGGACCAATAAGTTCTCTCATTACTTACGCATAGATAGATAATTTTACAGGTTCTGTGCATACGTACATACAGTGTTGCATACATTCCCGGCTTCTTGTTTTTGACAAGAGTCCAGTGACATCTGACATTAATTAGCTAAATTAAAACATTGCAGTATTGCACGTGTCGTCACAGCTAACCTCAAAAATATATATTTCTTAAGATTTACAGGTATTACGTAGCTATTATTAAAATTTCTGCCTGGTTCCTGTACTTTCAACCAAAGTCAAGTTCAACGTAATATGTATGAAGTTTTAAATAGTTTGTCACAATAAAATAAGACACTTTTGCAGGTTAGGAATCTAACCTATAATTAGCAGTCTATTTTTATTAATCAACAATATTGAAAAATTATTTGCGTGAAATTTTAAATATTTGCTTGGAGCCAGTATGGCTCCGAGCTAAAAATGCCTATACAAACATTAAATATGAGAATAAACGAAAACATCTTAAAATTTGAGGTTGTGTTAGTTATACGATGCACATGCCCAGGTAATTGTAGGACATTATTGCTCGCGCCATCTATTAAAGTAAATAGAAACCATGCACTTACGAAGCCATTATTATAATAGGAAAGTGCCGGACCACCTATTTAATACACCGTGGTGTAGACGCAACTGGTACGCAAGGTCACAGAAAACGAGCCATCAAAACTGAAAGGAACCGCCAAAGACTTCGCCTCTGTGCAGTTACTGTATTCTGTGGTTCCACTATAAAATATATTTTACACAAGAAGCGTGTTATTTGATTTTTAATTTTTTTCACGGAAACCAAAGCTAAAGAGTGCAAGTGTGATATATCGTTGAAATATTTTTACTGCTTTTCAATGGTTCGATTACAAATTGTAAGTAATCATAAAATAAACAGCTTGTTGTGCCAAAACAGCAACAAACGTAATCCGATCTCAACCAAAACCTTTTCAGATCTTCTGGAGCACTAAAGAAACCCTCATGCAAAGTTTCATCCAAATCCGTTTAGTGGCTTCGCCGCTATCGTGCTAACAGACATACACACACACACACACACACACACACACACACACACACACACACACACACACACACACACACACATACACACACACAGACATTTTTCAAAAACAACTTTTTTGGGTTCCTGGGACCTCAAAACGTAAAGATTTGATGTTATCTCAATTTTCGATTTTGGACTAATTGTAGTAACCTCCCACAATTTTATTGTGGGGAGGTTAAAATACACACATGAATTGTCCGAAATACGAAGAGTACAAATTTAAGTGAAACTTGCGTATGTTTTCTTTTTCTTTTTTAAGAACGCACAACTTAGTTGATAGTATCCATTTATTTGAAATTTCATATGTCATCGAAATAATTATTTTGAAAAGGTTAATTATTTTATTTCATTTTATTTTTCTCCCATCATTTTTGGTAATAAAGAACACCGCACGTTTTGCGGTTTTATAAGTAAATTGGTGGCCTGTCAAATTTGATGAATTTTTTATATGTTATAGTTCAACTGATTCTGAACAATAAGTTCCTTTGGCAAAACTTCAAATTATGGACAGTTTCTCCGATAGATGGCAATGGACGTTGTCGAAGTTTAGTGACTAGACCAGATTTAAATTAGTTACCTATAGTTATACGAAACTTATATCCTTAATCGTTGTTTTTGTCGTTTTGAATCCCTATAAAGTTTTTTATTTGATTTATATTAATGAATGCTTAAAATAAGTAAATAAGTTCTTAAAAAATTTAAAATAATCAGCTATTCAATTTCTGCTAAAAATAATAAAGTTTGGTATATTATAAATAGACAAAAACTGCCTATTCGACTTAAACGTCTCACAAATAATTAGTTTTCATTGACTAGACACAACTGCAATTTTATATCTTCTCTAAAAACAAAATCAAATTTGTTTCGTACCAAGATTATGAGGTACCCGGTATCAAGCTGGCATCAGTGTTCTATTAATCAATGCGCGTACTTATTTATTTAATAAGATAGTGAATTTTAATGAAGCTACTTATATGTTATATGATGCATTAAATCGAAGTAAACGGATTTTGTGCATTCGAGAAACGTGATTTGACGTCACTTCCGGCAAAACCGGAAGTTCAGGCACATCAATCTAACATCAAATAATGGTAAATAGTCTGATTATTCATTTCCAGTAGTGATCATTTCAATACCTGTAGTACTTATTGAGAAATCATTAATATAGTATCGAAGGTCCATTCTTTGGAGCCATCTGTCGGAGAAGCTGTTTATATGACACATGACTTCGTAAATGGAAAATATCCATCTTTCAGACTCATTAATTCTATGATGCAAGCGTGTCCAAATACAAAATTTATTTTCAGTTCTGTACCACGGATCCGTTATGATAGGTACCTAAATAAAAAAATAGATAAATTTAATTTGGCAAAAATTGTAATAAAGAATGATTCTAAATTAAATCATAATTTAAAGTATATTACACACATGAAGTATCACCTGTTGAAAATTTTCAAATCACAAAACTTGTAGGACCACTAACTTAATTAGGGCTAAATCTAATAATGTAACTATAGAAAATAATATAAGTGTAGATTTAAGTAAAATAAATATAAGCAATTTTGCAAATGTTGAGAGTAACAAGAACTCTTTTACAAATATTGACAAATGGTGCTTGCTGCACATAAATACACAGAGTATGTGCAATAAAATTGCAATGCTAGACAAATTTCTTGATGAAATAAATCCACTTGTGGTAGGTATAAGTGAAACATGGATACAGGCTGAAAATATAAAATTTATATCTTTGCAAAATTATAAAATAGTAAGTTCGTTTAGTAGGCAGACTCATATACATGGAGGTAAGTAGTTATACAGTACCAATACTGGCGCAATTCAAGGTCAAGCTGGAGCTGTGGCTGTAGCTGTGACGTCAGCACGCCTGCAGCCCCGCGGGGGGCGGGCAGGTGATAGATGATAGATCCTATGATCTAGGTTCTAGTGTGAGGTGAGATAATGCTAGATGATAGATCCTATTATCTAGGTTGTAGTGTGAGGTGGGATCTTCTTAGATGATAGGTGATAGGACCTAATGGGAGGGGGGAGATCCAATCCCCGAGCTTAGATATTAGATTATAGCTAAAGATAAGAGATTATATCTAAGAGGGCGTGGCTAAGAGTATATAGGATGTATCTAGTAATAAAAGAAGTATATAGGATGTATCTAGTAATAAAAGAAGTATACAGGGTGTATTTAGTAATAAAAATAAGTATATAAGGTGTACTAGTGATATGGTGTATCTAGTAATAAAAATAAGATGGCTGCCGTTTATTGTTTATAGTTATTGACGAATAGTATTGCATGTTTACGTTAGAGGGCGTTAGAGGTTAAGAAAAATGGCTACAGACGTCCATCATTGAGTTTAAATAGACAAGTCTTATATATGAAATAAATATTCATCTACTTCAATACGTAAATTTTATATTTGAATGTTAAAACTGTGACCAAATGCAGAGACGTTATCGGATTCCAGGAAATTGTTAATGTAAATAAATGCGACTGTCTACGGCTATATGTATATTTAAAACGTGATTAATTGTCTTTAGATAACAGCATCCGACGGTTATAATACAATGACTAATAAGTCACGTGATCTATTATAAGGAGCGTCTCAGGGTTTGGAGAGAAATAATGTAAACAATGAAATCATCATATTTTTTCCCATATTTTTCTGCTTACACGATACGAAAAGTGGGGGTGGAATACAGCATAAAAGTAAAGACCTGAGATCGCTGCATTCATTCACAATCTTAAAGTCGATATATATATATATACAAGCAGCAGCAGCAATGTCTTTCGCAAAAATTAATGTTGAAGCTCATGTCACGCCGTTCATGAAAATCTATGAGCTGGAAGTCGATAGAAAATATAAAGTGCTAGATATATATAAAGCACTTTCACCGTATGGTATCCAGGTCCAAGTAATCCTCGAAAATTGTAAAGTGAGTCTACCAGCCAGATACTCACGCATTATTTCTGATGATGATATGGTAACGCTACAACAAACCATTATACTAAAAGAAGTGTACTTGGTATATAGAGGGCTAGCAGGCACGACCACTAACATTGAATTCATTGAGTCCTAAAGATGGATCCCGAAACATATAAGAAGAGGTTACAGCAATTTATGAACAATTTAAAATTACTCGGAGAAGACGTTAAGTACGTTGAAGTTTTACGTACATTTCAACATGTCAGTATCCGGCCGAAGAAGTCCAAGAACAGTTCAGTTCAGCGAGGACGTTAAAATTCATCACATTTACCATTGGAGCTATGCCCATAGAACTGCTAGATGTGGTAACTGGATGCAAGACGCCCGCGATCGAGATCGTTTTCAAATTAAAATATTACGATACGCTCAAATAATTAATCCAGTACTTGAACATAAATATTCTGTTATTATATCACAAAACATGTAACCTCTTTCTTATATGTATTAATAAATTAATTTAAAAAATGGTTGACTATTATTACCCATTTCCTAATTAAATGAAGAATTCAGATTTTTTTTTTCAAGTTTATTGTAACGAAAATGTTCATGCTACATTTTATGTCTTTTTTAATGTCGAATTCAAATATGCAATCAAAAAAATTAAATCTTAAAAAATAAAGCCAGCCCAGGCAAAAAATGAAAAAATTCATATTTTTCAAGTTTATTGTAATGAAAATGTTCATGCTACATTTTATGTGTTTTTTAATGCTGAATTCAAATATGCAATCAAAAAAATTAAATCTTAAAAAATAAAGCCACCCCAGACGAAAAATAAAAAAATAATTTAATTTTTATAATATATTTTATTTATCTGAACGCATAATACAGTAATAAAGCTTATATATGTACATGGAATACATAACCTATAAAAATAATAGCAATAATAATAATAATAATAATAATAATAATTAATATAAGTGCATAAAAATTAAACAATGCTACTTTTTTCAATCCAACTGTTATGGGAACTGTCAAATCCAAGCCATTTAACGAAAACCTTATTTCCTTTCTTCCTTAAAACTTTCTCAACGAGATACATGTCTGAATGTTTAACCTTCTGCAGTTCTTCAGTATAGAAGCATCCTTCTATTGGTTGTTTCTGTGCATCGGTCAGTAAGTATGTTATGGGGCTGGTGTAATTAATTTTTGAAATAGTAAATATTTCATTAGACCAATTAGGAGTATAACCTTTATCGAACACGCCTCTGTACTTGCTTATTCTCACATGATCGTTAATTTTAAATTTAGGTAATTGCGTGTATGTAATTGTAGGATAATTGTAAACGGATTTCAAGAGTATTTTTTCATTCTTTTTATTTACATCTACAGGTTTCATGCCGATGGTACGATGCCTAGTATTATTATATTTCTTAATAATATCAGCAAGTAAATTATACCACCGAAAAGAACCATTTATACTAAATTCTTTATACATCATAGATTTTATAGTCCTATTTACGCGTTCGACTACTGAACATTTTTTAGTGCTATACGAAGAATAATGATTAATTTTATATTTTTTCATTAATTTTTGAAAATTAATATTATAAAATTCGGTTCCATTATCAGTCTGTAAATTGACGGGGATTCGTTTATCTGCGACTAATATTTTTTCCATAGCTCGAGTAACATTTACGCCAGATTTAGATTTAACTGGTTCAGCCCATACGTACTTTGAAAAAACATCAATTACAATGAGAATATATTTATAATTTTTATTGTAATTAGCATATGGAATCATTTCGACTAAGTCAGCCTGAAGCAATTCATTTAAACCTCTAACTACGACTTTTCGTCTCTTAAAGTTAATTCTAGCCGGCTTATGTATTTCATTAACAATATCTCTTTTTATAGCAGACATGTTTACAGTTCAACAATAATTTACGTACTGTTAAATTAATCCAGCGGTTCGATTATTTTACTTTCTAATAGTTCCTCTAAAATTCTATTTATTTCATTCGTATGACTTGAATTGCCTGCCTCCTGTGAAGCTATCAAAAGCCTAAGACGATCGACGAGTTCATTAGGATCGTCCCAATATACGTAATCAATAGCATTATCGGTGACTTGCATCATTAATTCGCCGCCTTTTACTTTACCAGGAGCACGTTGCCGAGGTTCGCGAGCGTAAAGCATCGGTTTAATAATATGCAGGTACTTCCAGCTCTTACTACCGGACTTTTGCTTTTCAGAATCATAATTTCTCTTATGTGCGCTAGTCCTTTTTACAATATCAATGTACTGTTTCTTATCATCATAGTTATAGTGATGCGAACGTTTTTTAAATAGTAATTCATAAAGACCGCGAGTGCCCTGATACTCTTTATTATTTATTATTAAATTGTCACCGTCAAACTGAATGACAGAATTTCCAATATAATATTTATCTTCTTCGGGATTATATCGTACACCATATCGAAAATCATGTGTATTTTCAGTATCATGCATCATCTCAGATATATACGTTTTAGGCAGATCGCTAAATTTCTCAAGATACTTCTCATCTGACTGGTCGCCTTCTTCAGAGTCGACAATCGACGGTGACGGTGTAATATTAATATTTTTTTCATCCTCTGAGGGTTCAGATTTTTTCTTAATGTTTAAATTCTCGTCCGTCTCAAGCTTGATATGTTTAGCTATCGAATGTAAAGGTGCGGTGATTGGGGCAAAAGACTTTTCGATTTGCAGATCGTGCATTTTGAGTGCCTCTAATTTGCGCTTTACGGCTTTCCGAGCTTCGATAATTTTATTAGTAATGTCCATGTCGACAGGTGCGTCAGATAACATGTGTAATTATCAACTGATTGAGATAGTAAAATCACAGGTATATATACTCGTCAAACCCCTTTCTGTATCGGCCATGTTTGATATCGCTATCTTTATCTATCACTAGGAATCCGTATTTATCTTTCCAGCATAACGAGCACATATGTTTGAAATCCTCAAAGCTCATATCGGTATTAACGTGATCGGAATATACATGTCTAAGATTCATGTCATCCTGCTTGAATAATATCAGTAAATTTGCATTGTCTCTTATCAGATGTTTCGGAATGCGGGTATAGGTCTGACAGAGATAGAAGCTGTCTATCTGTTTATGCCGTCCCATGCTAAAGTAGTCACGCATCACACTTTGATTGTCGCAAGCTACGTCATCAAATATAAAAATGGAATTAATTTTAGCTTGCGCAGGCGTCATTATTACATCGCTATCCTTGAATTCATGATATCCCACGATCGAGCCGAGTACTTTTCTAAGATATTCATATTTAGGCTGGTAGAGAGATTTCGAGTAGACGTAAACATTCTTGAAACGCAAGCCGTGTGGATGAGTCAGCAGGCTTATCACGATGTTTGTTTTCCCACAATTTGAAGGTCCGCATATGATACACCTGATGCTGTCGGGTAACAGAGGACCATGTCTACTATCTTTTTTCACATGACTATCGAAATCGAGATTATCGATTTTCAGACTGTTACCTGTCTTGATGAAACGCATGATTGACACTGAGGTATTTCCACCAGGAGTTTAAGTATAAATAGCTTTCGGTCACCTGTAACACCTCAGTCTACTATTACATGTGATAGAGGTAACATGGCTGTAAACGCTCTCATAAATAAATTACCTTTCGAAGCCCATATCCCTGGCTATCGTTTCTGCGGCCCGGGTACTAAATTAGAAAAAAGACTGGCGCGAGGAGATCGCGGAATTAATGGTCTAGATGAGGCGTGTCGTGACCACGACATACAATATTCTAAAGTCAATGATGTGAAAGGACGGCATATTGCCGATAAAGAATTGGCAAAACGTGCTCTGAAGCGAGTATTTGCTAGGGATTCGTCCATCGGAGAAAGAGCGGCAGCAGCCGGTGTAGCAGGCATCATGAGTGCTAAAGTTAAATTAGGCTTGGGATGTAAAAAAAGAAAATGTGGCGGTACGATGACGTTTAAAAAAATATCCAATAAAATTCGTAAACTAGTACGTGGAGCTCCCTCCGTCGGGGATGCTATTAAAAAGGCCTCTCGTGCAGTACAGCGTATTAAAAAAGATAAAAAAATATCACCGATGGCTGCTCGCGTTATTCCTATACCGAAGACGGGTGGCGTTCTACCGCTAATACCAATATTTGCCGGACTTAGTGCTCTGGGAGCGCTAGCCGGCGGATCTGCAGGTATAGCGAAAGCTGTAAGAGATTCTCAGGCGGCAGCCTCCCAGCTTAAATAATCTAAACGTCACAATCAGGCTATGGAGAGTATCGCCCTCGGTAAGGGACTCTATCTTCGTCCCTATCGAACGGGACTTGGACTATACATGAATAAAAACACCAACAGCAAGTGACTAGTAAAATTACCAAATCGAGCGCTCACCGACGTGGATCTGAAAAAATATGTTAAGATGTTAAATATACCTAATTTTCGAGGAATATTTATGCGAGACCGACTACCTAAACGCGTACATAAAATTGAGACGGGCATTGTGAACTTGGATAGTGATAGCGGTAATGGTACTCATTGGACTGCATACTTTAAGAACGGTTCGAAAGCCGTTTATTATGATAGTTTTGGTAATTTACAGCCTCCTCTCGAATTAATAAAATATTTAAATTGTTCTATTGAATACAATCACAAGCAGTATCAGTCTTATGACACAGTAAATTGTGGACATCTGTGTTTACAATTTCTATATAATGCGTCATGCTTTTAAGTCACGTTCATTCTCAGAGCTAACCTTGAAGCCGCAACATGTCTTGTACGTTTACATTATCCGGCAAATCATCTAATTTAACCGCGCACTTTTCCCCACCCATAGACCTTGAAGACGGCGCTGAATATTCGCTTGCTTTAATAAATTTCGAGGCGTATAACTCCATACCGAACATAGACGCTACAAATAATCATATATATTATGATACAGACGATAAGTTTATAAAAATTCCGGAGGGCTCGTATGAAATAGAAGATATAAATAATTACGTAAGAAAGCATTTTATTCTGAATCATGGTAACCATAGTCATATTTCTATAGTATCCAATAAAAATACGTTAAAAGTGGAAATAAAATCCAATAAGATGATAAATTTTGAAAAGGCCGGCGGTATTGGCAGTTTGTTAGGATTTACATCTCGTCGTCTAAAACCGCTCGAGAAACATATATCTGATTTCCCGGCAAAAATTCAAAAAGTAAACGCTATATGCGTGGAGTGTAATCTCATCACGGGCAGTTACATGAATGATAGATCTGTACACATTATTCATGAATTTTTTCCTAGCGTGCCTCCCGGCTATAAAATAATAGAGTGTCCCGCTAATGCAATTTACCTGCCGATTAATAAGAGGCATATAGATAGCATATCAATTAAGATAGTCGATCAAGACGGTGATCTTGTTAATTTCCGTGGTGAGGTCATCACGGTAAGACTGCACTTGAAGAAGAATGGGTCTTAGTTTCCGAAATAGTTTAAAAGGAACACCTGCTCGCGCTCGAAACAGTTCACCTGTAACCTTCAAGGTGTTAACATCTAAAAATAGACGTTTTCTTTACTCTCTCGGTTACAAAGTGCTAATATGAATCCGAATATTTTAAACGTGTTTGAGAAGCCTACGTTTGAAACCGCGATAACTAATTTTGAAAATCATAGTCATGGACCATATTCAATCAGAAATTTAAATAATAACGACGAAATTCGTATACCCATTCAGCAGCAGGATGTGTATACTGCGCCGTATGCTAGTTCGCTGTATATGCGGGGCCGGTTACTTAAAGAGGATGGTACGGTTTCGAACACAGCGGTCTTTGATAAAATGGGGTTATTGTATCTGTTTGACGAGATACGATACGAAGTGAGCGGTAAAATTGTGGACAGCAGTAGAAATCCAGGCCTCGCGACTGTTATGAAGGGATATGCATCATTCACTCCGAATGACGCGAATCACTTAGAAAATGCTGGGTGGACTGATGTGGATGATAATTTTGCAGACGAGAACGGTTACTTTGACGCATGTATACCTTTAAAAATATGTCTGGGGTTCGCAGAGACCTTTGAAAGAATTATTTTAAATGTCCGTCAAGAGCTGGTACTCGTTCGCAGTAGTATTGATACAAACGCAATCATAAATCTTGTAGCCGATGAAAATATTAAAGTAGAATTGGAAATCGTTCAATGGCGTGTACCACACGTGACTGTATCTGACGTTGAGCGATTAAAATTAATGAAATATCTAGAGAGGAATATCGATTTGCCTGTACCGTTTAGAAGCTGGGAATTACATGAATACCCCATGCTGATGGAATCGCAGACGCATACTTGGAATATTAAAACTTCGTCTCAGTTAGAGACACCGCGATATATTATTTTCGGCCTTCAAACGGGTCGTAAAAATGCAGTCGCTAAACGTATGAGTGAATTTGATCACTGCGAGTTGACTAATTTTAAACTTTTTTTAAATTCGGAATCATATCCCTATGATAACTTGAATATTAATTTTGAGAAGAATTTCTGTGCTACTCTGTATGAAATGTTCTGTCAATTTCAGAAATCTTATTATGAAAAAGAAAATGAACCTCTGCTTACTAAATATAAATTTAAAACTAAAGCTCCTCTGGTAGTTATCGACTGTTCGTGTCAGAATGAGGTTGTAAAGTCGAGTGCAGTGGACATTAGGCTGGAATTTAGCACTAATAAAAATATTCCGAAAGACACTGCTGCATATTGTCTTATAATTCATGATAGATTGATTTATTACAATCCTTTAACCAGTATAGTTCGTCCATACTAATATGTATATAATAGACGTGCAGGGCTTCCAGCATAAAAAGGAGTTAGCTTTTACATGTAAAGAAATTTCAATTTTTAATATTACCGATGTCTCGTGTGTACATCGGATAATTAAACCGACTGTTAGTTACGGGCTTCTTACACACAACATTCAGAAGCAAATTAATTGGATAACTGATCATGTGCACGGTCTCCGATGGTCCACGCCTTATGATAATCTCCGGTACGGCGACCTGCAGGACTTCATCGACAGCCACGTACTTGAGAGAGAAGCAAAAGTTTATGTCAAGGGACTGGAAAAGAAGCGATGGCTTCAGCATTATCTGTCTAATAATAATAATATTATAGACTTATATAATTGTAATAATATGAATAGTTTAATGTTAAATAATTTAGAATATCATTGTCATAAACATATTAATAATCATTTACGCTGCTCTAGGCAGAATGTCTACTCGATATATCAGTGGTATATTGTAAATAAAGATAAGGATTTTGAATAAACAAATTTATGCTAACCATACTGGCTTTTATTTCTGTATACATGTGTGCGTGTATGAATGACGAGCGGGGTGGGGGGCAGAGAGGGAGAGAGAGAAGTGGGGGGGAGAGCTCTCGCTTCGAGTCAGAGCGCGGTGATCAGTTAGACGTTGCAAAGATGCACAATCAAACGGGGCTTAGAGAGCTGATAGCGGGCAATATATGCCAATGTTCGATGTGCCAAGTCCCACCGGAGGGCTGGAGGTACCTGGGGCTGCCTCAGCCCCAGGACCCCGTAACGCAACCGCCACCACCACCACCACAGGAGATGCCCCGGCTGATGCTCTTAGCCGACATCATGAAAGGTATTTAAAATATTTTTTCTGTTTCGTATAACTCAATACTTATAGATATTTTTTTAAATTGTTACAGACTCCATTGAACTCAGAATTTCTTCGGAGATTTGGAGAGGTCGATCTGTCAGCCGGCGAGACCAATAAATTTCTTTTTTTAATTAACATACGATCTGCCCTCCCGCCGGATAGCCAGACCAGTGTTTTTATTATTTTATTAATTCTACACAATTTTAATTGTATTTTTTTTTTTTATATTAATAAAAAATGTTATTAATAATCTTTTTTTATTTCAATGAGTTGATAGCATCTCATACTTATTAAGTGTCTGAACAGCTCGAACAGCTCCAACAGCTCCAACAGGTGTAACAGGTACCGTACCTGTTACACCTGTTGGAGCTGTTGGAGCTGTTGGAGCTGTTCGAGCTGTTGGAACTGACCATATATAATACACGTATATGTATATGTATATGGGCTGCTTGAACAGCTCCAACAGCTCCAACAGCTCCAACAGCTCCAACAGGTGTAACAGGTACCGTACCTGTTACACCTGTTCGAGCTGTTGGAGCTGTTGGAGCTGTTCGAGCTGTTGAAACTGACCCTATATAATACACGTATATGTATATGTATATGGGCTGTTTGAACAGCTCCAACAGCTCCAACAGCTCCAACAGCTCCAACAGGTGTAACAGGTACCGTACCTGTTACACCTGTTCGAGCTGTTGGAGCTGTTGGAGCTGTTCGAGCTGTTGAAACTGACCCTATATATTACATGTATATGTATATGTATATGGGCTGCTTGAACAGCTCCAACAGCTCCAACAGCTCCAACAGCTCGAACAGGTGTAACAGGTACCGTACCTGTTACACCTGTTGGAGCTGTTGGAGCTGTTGGAGCTGTTCGAGCTGTTGAAACTAACCATATATAATACACGTATATGTATATGTATATGGGCTGCTTGAACAGCTCCAACAGCTCCAACAGCTCCAACAGCTCCAACAGGTGTAACAGGTACGGTACCTGTTACACCTGTTGGAGCTGTTGGAGCTGTTGGAGCTGTTCAAGCTGTCTCACCTGCCTCTCTCATGATCATCATGTCAGGATAGGTATTAGGAAATAAAAACACGCATTTTATAAATAATTTAATTTATTAAATGTAAAATATTTATATTACAATACTTTAATACTAATTACAAAAAATGTAGACGAACTATGTCAAGCGTCTTAACATAATCTTCTAAGGTAGTGGATGGCCAGTGCCCGCTGTCTGGACCAGAGCTCCAACCAGTCGGCTGCCCAGAGCGACCTTTGGATATATTATCCTCCAGCCATTTTATTAACTGCTTATGCTCTTCATTGAAATTAATATCTAATTTGAAATGTATATTATTCCTACCAATTACTCGAAACAAAATTTCAAGAAATTCGTATTGTGTAAAGTAAGCTGCCTCGCAAAATGCTTTATTAATCGACCAATCAATACTTTTATAATTATCAGAAATATTTTTAGCCGGGTACGATTTCGAATAAAAATCAATTGACATATAATCATCATTACACGTTAATAATTCTTCTAAAAAAATTCTAAAATAACTATTATTCGCGGCGGGATAATGTCTGTTAATTACTTCTCGTAATCGATACACGGTAAGGTGAGTAATACATTCTCTTTGGAAAATATATTCCAACTGTTGAATAAAAATATCGTTTTGAAGTTTTTTCGTAAATATTTTTTTCATTAAATCGAAATTAGAACTATCTCTTAAAGCCATCCAGTATAAAGCTTTGTCCGGTATAACAATCTTTTCTAAAATTTTATGAACTAATTGATAATTACCCCGATTCAATGCATTTTGAATATACCTCTCATATATGTCGCGAGTGATAAGTACAAGCTTGTACTGCAATTCTTTTTCTAACCCGTCCATCGCGATCAAAGTCTCTAAAGTAAATGAATCCGAACGGCTACTGCCAAGCGCTTCACTGCGTCGATGACGTCATCTGACGAGCCGAGACTTGTTGGAAATTATATCCCCAAGGTTTCGTATCGGTATTTATATAATTTATAATTCTTTTATCATCATACGGACTGAGTGCCACCTTATTCTGTTTGATGGTATATATTTCATGTTTCTTTGATCGAATTAATCGCTGCTCTTTGGTCAAAATTTCTTTATTAAATAGACAATTCGTAAAGTCTTCAAATGTAATTTTTTCTGATTACCGAACGCGAGAGACCCTTGATTTTTTTTATTTACCGACACACCCTCCACTTTATAACTATACATTTTTGCACGGAGTCCTACGAATTCTGTCATTACGCGCCCTTGACATTCGTCTTTCATTACGCCTAGTACCTTCTTATTTGCATGAGGTATTCCGTAGACATTGTCTACAGGATAATCCGATGTGTCGAACTGATGGATGTCTTTTTTAATGTACTTGTATATATCAACGTCGCTAAATTCGTAAATTAAACTGTCTGTGTCAGTGTAAAGTAGTTTGGCTTGCTCACCGAATTCTTTTTTAATATAATCATAATGAAAATCGTAAAGAATAATTTTTGAAAGATCTAAAATGGCGAACCCCACATATATTGGCTTATCGAATTTAATTTTTAGTCGATTCATTTCAATAATAATCATATCCTCGCCGAAGACAGTCGAACTGTGAAAGTTCGGTTTCGCGAGCAGAGACTTGGCACCATATCTCCCCTCCCATTTAGTTACCAATTTAACATCTTTGTGCTTGCGGACATTCTCCATTGTCTTTCCGAACACCGCATTGTTCATTAGCTTATAGAAATTTTTCTGAAACTCGTTACTTGCCTGTTTTCGTAAATCCGTATTTAAATCAATGTATTTCTTTAGCCACCGTGACTGTTTAAATTTTAAAATTCTATGTACCGTCTTGAGTTTTAATCCGCGTTCTAAACATTTTTTTAAAGTCCTATAATGCATTACATATCGCGTTTTATCTAACAGAGTGGTCATTAATTTTGAATGTTTTGAACCGGGCGGCACCATATGTTCTGGACACATCGGGAGATCCTTATGTAGCTCATGTAATTCAAGTGGATACTCGATATCTACTTCCAAAATATAACCGATGTCTGACTCGTCCGATAAATTTGGAATATCTAAGGCATAAAATTGTTCGACGGGCACCCACTCGAAAGCACCTGTAGGTAGCGGAACAGACATCCCGGCTCCATACATGTTATTGATGTCAAAGTACATGATGTGAGTCTCTCTTTCGTCGGGATTAAACGCATCCCCCATGTACTTGTTGTTAGCTTTCGAATATCTGTTAGATACCTGCGCTACACCGCCTCTCACGCCTTTTTCGATCATCAGTATCATATCAATGTCTGTGAGAAGCTCTAAATTTTCTTTAGTTATTTTTAACATCGCGTCGAATGCCAGCCCCGGAGCAGTATAATAATTTAAAGCGTCAAGTCCGTACGTCTGTATGCATGTCTCGCGGAAATTTTCAAATATATCAGCTAGCAGTAATACATCTGTTTTTAAATATATATCGGAATATTCCCCTAATGTCTTAATATCGAATTTATTCCAGATATTTATAGCATGGTTATAATCGTTCTCTGTTATGTTTTCGTCAGTCAGTTTACTGTAAAATTCTTCTTTAGCCGGTAGAGATGTCTCGTCTAATTTTTCCCAAGAATTTAAATAATCATAAGGAAAAACACCTTTCCGCGTTAATAATTGAAATTGTTCATCATTATTACAATACGATTTAGTGATTCGTTTCTGGTCATCGTCGAGATAGGAAGCTAGTTTTTCGATTTTGTCTGCCATAAACCTAAACGAATCAATAAATCTTAGTTTAATTTTCGTATCTTTAACTCGTTTAGTGAAAGAAATGTATTTTTCCTTATTAATCGGTAATAATGAAATTTGTCCGTCAAATGCCGTTGCTAGCTGTTTGATTATCAGGTGGCCGTCGTAACCTGATAAACAATGAAATATAACCGGAATCACGTGACTATCTTGATAATTAATGTTACATCTCATATGCGCCGGTCCCCTATAGTACCCAGTTAAATGATTGTGATCGGCTACTTTAATGTCCGTCTCTTTGAAGGGCCTCTCACAGATATGACAGACCTGCGCGAGATCGAATTCATTTTTTTGTGTCTCGTTTAACGATTCCATAGGTTTTATGTCGGACATGATTACATTAACTCGGTCTGAAATTTTTTCAAGTTCTTTAACAAACCAGTACTGACAGTCGGCGCCTCGGTACATTTTAAATTGTGATAGACTGTCATCATAGGAACATTTTAAGTAATACGCGACGCTAAAAGCCGTATGTTTCTGGTAATTTTGCGTATTTTGATTCATGTTAGCATCACGGTCCTCTAAGATACATTCGAAATCGGCATAAATAGCGAACGGTACCCTTTCTTTATATCGGTAATTTTTAAATTTTAAAAACTTTTCATCCTCGCCGGGTAATTCAATTTTGCATGTATTAGTTTTCGAATTGCAATCATTTGAATGCCGGTCTAGAAGTTCTTGAGTTGTAAAATGATTAAGACATCGGTTGCAAATAAATACTCGATGTCCGTCTGAAGATAGTTGTTTATTTAATAATCGAGACATATTCTTTATCCAAGCAAAATGATATTGCGCAGCATCAGTAAAATTATCGGCAGAATTCGTAGGAATCATTAATAAATTTACGACGCGTTCATAACTGTATTTACTTAAACATACCGGTAAAACTTCCCTTTTAACTACGGTGTATACGTTTATCGAAATATCATTTAAGCGTTCGAATTTTTTAATATTTCTTAATTCCATCGGAAACTCGATGCCGTCATATTTTAAAACTTCCTTAAAATGAGGATATGAAGTTACTCTCTGCCCATCCTTTTTAGCTGGGTATAATGCCGAAACTACTGACCATAAGAAGCAATATTCGTCATTATTTTTAACGTTAATAACGCACTTTTTTTCTTTTATAAAGTTTGGCATTTCAGCGTATGTTGATAATCCCACTGTTATAGGACAATATTTATTAACATTTACTCTTAGCCCGATAATTTCCGATAAGGCCCAGCCTGAATCTTTTCCTTGAAAGTCTTCAAGATGTTTCAATAACCGTTCGGATACATTTTCTTTATACCATTCCTTTAAATTCGTATTTAAGTCTATCACAGCGTTCCTTGTAGCAAATGTTTTTAATTCCACTGTGCCATTAGTAGGCTGTACGAAGTTACATTCAAAAATAACATTTACTTTAATTAGCCCATCTTTTAAACATTTTTTAATTTGAATAGAGAAGCTCCTAAACGCTTTTTTAAAAAATAATACCGGTTCTTTAATTTGTACGTTAGTTATTATACCGGACTTAACACGATTTTTAAAACAAGATTCTACCTCTTGATATACTAAATATTTTCGTGCTGCCGGCTTTAAGGAACCGCCTAATATTTTATTTTTTAATTTTAATTTTTTCAATTGCTCTCGGTAGTATTTTAAAAGCGCTAAATTATTTTCCAATTTAAATATATTTTCACCTTTATTATCGATATGAATTTTGATTTTAATTGCCTTGGCTACTAGTTTAATATTGCTATTAATTATCGAAATATGTTGGTCGATTTCATCATCGGTCTTTAAGAGCAGCAATGATTTTTTAGTTAAATTAATTATATCAGTACTGAGTTTAGATACGGTCTCGGTAGACGACATACTGTTTCAATTAGACAACCGTTCACCGCGAGAGATAAACAGCTAATGATCGAGGTGGGGAGATGACGCTGCTTTTATACTCGGCGGCCGAGGGTCACGTGACTTTGCAGTGAACGATTTCTAAAAGGCCCCCGAATTTTCATAATCTGTTCGTCTTTTACATATAAAACAATGTTAAATTGCTATATCGCTGCGGGGTGGCTACATATTCCCATAAGAAACCATGTATTGTAAGACACAAAATTCTTCGCATGCATCTTTACCGTATACCTATCTTATGTTAGTAGACTATCAGAAATGATTTCATTTGTTTACATTAACAATTTCTCGGAATCCGATAACAGCTCTGCATTATATTCTTATTAAATTGAAATCTAAACGTAGAGAAGCGAATGAATATTTATCTTATATAAAACTCGGGCTAAAGAGACTTGTCTGAAAAGCGTTTATATTAGGTCTCGATATTTCCTTTGATCTAGCCGCTGTAGTTATCTAAAGGTAATTAATCACGTTTTAAATATACATATAGCCGTAGGCAGTCACATTTATTTACATTAACAATTTCCTGGAATCCGATAACGTCTCTGCATTTGGTCACAGTTTTACATTGAAATCTTAACATATAGAAGTAAATGAATATTTATCTCATAATTATAAGACTTGTCTATTTAATCTCAATGATGGACGTCAGTAGCCATTTTCTTAACGCCCACTAACGTAAACATACAATACTATTAGTCAATAAACGGCAGCCATCTTATTTTAGACACACCCTGTATACTCTCAGCCACGTCCTTTTAGATATAATCTCTTATCTAAGCTCGGGGATTGGATCTCCCATCTCCCCCCTCCCATTAGGTCCTATCACCTATCATCTAAGAAGATCCCACCTCACACTACAACCTAGATAATAGGATCTATCATCTAGCATTATCTCACCTCACACTAGAACCTAGATCATAGGATCTATCATCTATCACCTGCCCGCCCCCCGCGGGGCTGCAGGCGTGCTGACGTCACAGCTACAGCCACAGCTCCAGCTTGACCTTGAATTGCGCCAGTATTGGTACTGTATAACTACTGAGGTACTGCAATATTTGTAAGATGTGATAAGATTAACGACTGTAAACCCTTAAAAAGTTTGAATAACTTATCTGTAGAAATATCTTTTGAATGTTCTGCAATTTGCCTAAATAAAAAAAGCTGTATAGTAACATTATATCGATCACCACTAGGCATGTTTGATATCTTTATTACACAATTCACAAAATTGCTGCAAATTGCAACAAAAAAATATGAACATATCTACATATGTGGGGACTTAAATATAGATAAGCTAAAAAACAGTATTGAAAATCATATCCTACATGATCTTATATCTAGCTATGGTCTAATTTCTCTAATATCAGAGCCCACAAGAGTGGCACGTAGTGTAAATGGGATTTCCCAAACGGCAATCGACTACCTTATAACGAACGTAGAAAATGTAAGCTATGAAATAAATGACCCAGGAATATCAGACCACTCAGCGCAAATCCTGTATTGTCCAATTGGAAAAAGAAACGATGAATTAACGGTAGAAAATTCAAAGTGCACTTACAGAGCAATAAACGAGCACACAACACAAAATTTTAAATTCTTCTTTAGAAATGTAGGAGACGTTCTGGCAAAATCAGCTATAAATGACATTGATGAGTATTTTGAATTGTTCTGGTCTGAGTTTGTGGATGCCTTTGAGAGGGCATTTCCAAATAAACAAAAAACATCCAGAAAACAAATGCGAACCAAAAATCAATTTAAATTTTCTCCAGAGCTTCATAAGGAATCGGAAAACCTTAGAGAACTAAATAATTTAAGAAAAACACTGAATAATGACATTATAAATAAACAATATATCATAAAAAAGAAACAGTATAGGAGAAACGTTATCAAAGAGAGGCAAATACAAAATATTAAAAAAATTGAAAATTCTAAGAATAAAACAAAAGCGTTATGGCAAATCGTGAATTCAAATTTAAACAATACCAAAACATCCTCTAATAAAATAGTCTTAAATCAAAATAATAAAAAAATAAAAAACAGTAAGGAGATAGCCGATCTATTTGGTGCTCATTTTTCAAATATGGTGAAAGATAAACTAGCAAATCATTTTACAGAAATGTCGAAGGAGTGCACGAGTCCAGAGTTGAACGATGCTGAAATGCTTTTCAGTCCAGTAAAAATAGAAGAAGTAAGAGATGCTATTTTGCAATTATCTGATAAAAAATCAACTGGTATAGATGAGGTTCCTGTCAAATTAGTAAAAGACTGTGTACACGAATTTGCACTGTGTTTTACCTACATCATTAACAAGTCAATTTTGACGGGTAAATTCCCAAATAGGTTAAAAACGGCATTAATTATACCTGTGTTTAAAAAAGGAAATGAAGACGAAATTAACAATTATAGACCCATCTCACTTTTAAGTGTTTTTTCTAAGATTATTGAAAAAGTAATCGCAAATAGAATTATTTTATTTCTAAATGAAAACAATTTATTAACATCGTCTCAACATGGGTTTAGAAGTAAATTTTCTACTGAAACCGCTACAAATGAACTAATTCAAAATGTATATGAGGAAATAGATGCCAAAAGTTATGTAATGGGAGTTTTCTTTGATCTCTCAAATGCTTTTGACACGTTAGATTTGTCTTTTGTTTCACATAAATTAAATATGCTAGGTATTAGAGACAATCTAAATAAGTGGATTGTATCATATCTCACTGATAGGAAAATTAAAATTAAAATAGAAAACTCTCTTTCATATGAACATGAGCTAAATATTGGAACACCTCAGGGTAGTGTGCTGGGTCCTCTGATATTCCTGCTATATGTAAATGATCTACCACACTATATAAACTCTGCAAATGTTTACATGTATGCAGACGACACATCTTTTATAATTACCGCAAAAACTCCTGAACAACTAGAGAAAAATGTGAACGATCTTTTACATTTGTTCAGTGATTGGTGTTTTAGAAATAGGCTTATAATAAATTATAGTAAAACAGTTTGCATTCATTTTACTACAAAACAAAAAAGAACGGAGTATAATTTTAATATAAATTTACATAGTCATTCTGTATCGCTTCAACCAGAAATAAAGTTCCTGGGAACTATAATTGATGTGAATCTCAGCTTTACAAGTCAAGTGAAACATTTATGTAAAAAATTGGGACAATCCTGTTTCGCTATCACAAATTTAAAAAATAGTTTGGACAAAAAATCGCTCCTAAATGTCTATTATGCCTTAGTATACTCTCAAATTTCCTATAACATAATTTCATATGGAAACAGTACAGATATGCAAAGAGTATTTATAATGCAAAAAAGAGTCATAAGATTAATATTTAATTTAGGTTATATAGAATCATGTAGAGATACTTTTAAAAGAGAGAAAATATTGACTGTGGCATCTATATATCTTTATAAATTGTTAATTTACATATATATAAATAAACAAATTAAAAACTTACAATCACTGTTATCAAACTCGCAACAAAGACGAGATATATATAAGTAGATATAACCTTTCTTTATATAAGAAGTCCCCATTATGTGCAGGTAGTTATTTATTCAATAAATTGCCCTCAGATATAAAAAATTGCATGCCAATAGAAAAGTTCAAACAAAAACTAAGAGGGTTTCTAGTCGATAATTGCTTTTATTCCGTGGAAGAGTTTTTGGAACTCTAAATTACTGTAGTGCTTGTTTTTTATATAGTCTTACTTGAAATGTGTTGTAATGTTTTTTGTAATGTTTTTTTTTTGAAATTTTAATGAATTCAATTAATTAAAGTTAGGTAATTTAAATTATATTTGTCCATATTATCTTGTTATCTTGTTTTTAGAATTAACCCCATGACAATATCTATACTTATGTAAATAAGTCACAGAAATAAATATCTATCTATCTATCTATCTATCTATCTATAATTTGAAGTTTTGCCAAAGGAACTTATTATTCAGAATCAGTTGAACTACAACATATCAAAAATTCATCAAATTTGACGGGCCACCAATTTACCTATAAAACCTGCGGTGTCCTTTATCGAGTTTTTTTATAAGGACCATTATTTATCGGGCTATCTCTCAGCCAGCTTTATTGGTTAGTAGGTCGCTGATCCGAGACAGAGCTTAGAGCGTTGCAATTGAGTAAATTTTTCGAATTTATAATTTTCAAGTTGTTCAAATTTTTTTCTCTATTTCGTCCTTCTATCCTTTGTCAAAATCTTCCAGATCGCCTTGTTGGTTACTAGATCAGTACAATTTGTGCATGTAATGGAGCACTTAAATCTGGCCTTTCTACATACCGACATTCTTCTATTTGCAAGAAATAAGTCTTAGCAAACTATCGGAGCTGGAGGGTGAAAACAGGAACATTGCTGTGGATTTTTCAAGGCTCCATACCAACTCAAGACCTGATGATATGTTTGGAGTGAATCCTCACGTACCTCTGCCTCAGTCAGTGGTACAGCAACGATATTAAACCTGCTATGGCAGACTAATTTTACAAAGCAACAATATTTATAATTATTGAGGGTAATATCCCCTTTGATACTGCAACCATTCAAGTCGAGTATAAAATGTACTCCCGCCTTATGCATGTCGCAGAATTTCATTTTACCCTGGTTAGAGATGTTCTCAGCTATTGTTTTGTTGTCGTTTATGTTAGTGTCGAACTTTTGCTGCATAGTTTTGCCATTTCCAGATCTGAAGAGATACACGTTGTTACATTCTGATAGGGCAATAACGAGAATGTGAAGATCTTCATATTCGCCAACAACTATTAAGGAATCAAATTCAGGTGACATGTTGGTTGCCATATTGATTGTTAATGTGCCGGCAACTTCCATGACTGATTCCACTGTAAAGTTTTCAGCTTTACATTTGATCTTCAACAGGTCTATAAGGGATGTGAAAGAGGCGAGTCTTTTTGTACCTCCGTTAGAAAATCTTGACCACCTTGTGATTTTCTACACCGCTAAAATATACCATTGATACTTCTAGAATATTACTGTGGCACTCATTTTCATTCAAAATTGCACAATAAACTTCCTTTTATTGGCGTAACAAGAAACTATTAAAAACAAAGGTTTATTTTCAGAAAAATAGCAGAAATAAAGTTATAGTAATATTTTTGCCTTAATTTTGTGGCGAGCAGTAAATTTTTCATGAATTCGAAAAATATACCCTGGTATACGGTACTCTAGAGGCAAAACCATTCATTCCACAAAAAGAAAGATAAAGAAAGGCTAAATTGTAAATAACAGCCCCACAAAAAAAAAAGAAAGTTCAGACCAGCGAACCAGACCCATGTATCCCTATATATTTTCGGTCGCTGAATCCGAATCCGAGGTCAAAAAATATCGTACACCCCCAAAATCATTAGCTAGAGCCAAAAAACACCCCTGGACTGGGGTAAAAAGAATATTAAGCTACGAGAATTTTAATCGATCGAATTATACAAATTAAGGTTAAACAGCAGCGTACATGCAATGGACATGAAACACCCCCCTCAGTGAGGGGCGAAAACTAGCCCCCATTTATAAAAAAGTCGAACCAAAACAGTAATGACTGCTGAAAAAGCTCAAAATGTCTAAGTTTTGTTAAAGTGATAAGAAACTACATCAGGTCCGACGTATTCTTCATAAACTGCTCCTATAGGGTTGAGAACAACCACCTTTAAGTTTAAAGGACACAAAACAAGAAAAAACGTAAAACCCAACAGGATTTCTATTTTGGGTAGTACTCTAAAATAGAACTAGAAACTTACGTACCATCAACGTCCTACAGTGCCAACCCTCAGATGGTGAGAAAACTACCTCCTATGTAGGATTTATCCATAAAAAGTTACAGTGACTTCTATAAAAATTCGAAACACCTGCGTTGTGTGGAAGTGAGAAGAAACTAGACTATGTTCGACGCTGTGCTTGAAAACCACCTCCATGGGGTTGCGAGATGCCACCCCCATATACGTAGGATGCTGGAAGTGTGCAACACGATTTTCGCCAGTCAAAGCATCCATAAAAAATGTAAATCCGGTTAGTCTCTCTGTTTTCCAGCATCCTACGGATATAGGGATGGCATCTCGCAACCTAGTGGGGGTGGTTTTCAAGCAGAGCGTCGAACATAGTCTAGTTTCTTCTCACTACCACACAGCGCAGGTGTTTCGAATTTTTATAGTAGTCACTGTAATTTTTATGGCTAAATTTTTCATAGGGGATAGTTTTCACACCCTCTGAGGTGTAGGACGTTCATGGTACGTAAGTTTCTAGTTCTATTTTAGAGTACTACGCAAAATAGAAATCTTGTTGGATTTTACGTTTTTTCTTGTTTTGTGTCCATTAAACTTAAGGGTGGCTGTTCACAACTCTATAGGGGCAGTTTATGAAGATTACGTCAGACCTGATGCAGTTTCTTATCACTTTAACAAAACTTGGACACTTCGAGTTTTTTCAGCAGTCATTGCTGTTTTGGATCGATTTTTTTATATATGGGGGTTAGTTATCGCCCCTCCCTGAGGGTGTGTTTCATATCTATTGTATATACGCTGCTGTTTAACCTCAATTTGTATAATTCGATTGATTATTCTCGTAGCTTAATCTTCTTTTTACCCCATTCCAGGGGTGTTTTTTGGCTCTAGCTGATGATTTTGGGGGTGTACGATTTTTTTTGACCCGGGATTCGGATTGAGCGACCGAAAATACATGATACATGGGTCTGGTTCGCTGGTCTGAACTTTCTTTTTTTTTGTGGGGCTGTGTAATTTATCCCAATTTAATTTTGGATAAAAATACTTTTTTCAAAAATTGTACTGGAACTTAGATATCTGAAAATTATCACTTTTTTGCGAATTTCTTGGGGTTTTTTGAAGTTGATTAAAAAAAATTTGTCGCAAAATGTGATCTCGAAAACAGCACCTCAAGATCTATTACTCCCACCAATTTCCCACCAAAACTACTGTAAAGCTGCGGCTTTGAACACCTATTCTCTGGACTAGCAATCTAAAATACATTATCATAATAATATTTAATTTAGATACATTCTAGATCAAATAAAAAGATAGATCTTTTAGAAATAAAAGCAGTACCATAACATAATTTTCCTATACGGAAAATCTTCAAAATAACATCTATTCTAATGGGAACACTAGTTGCACGAGAAATTTTCACTTAAAACTATTATAAAAGAACTTTTGTAGGTATATTTTAATAAAAACTATATCAACACTAAATACATATGTTATATCTTTTTTCCAAAGAGTATTATGCATGTACCCACGTGATTACTCCACTGGATATTAAAATTAAATTTCAGGATAAGATATTTATCTCTGCTTATAATAAATGGCCAAATTGCATGTTTATGTCACAACATTTCCTGGTGTAATGTTTTCCCGCGGCAAACTTTAGAAGTCATAAACTTTTTAAAGGTTTGTTTGCCAAGTAGGCTTTCATTTCGCTGGCTTATGCCTGTTTAGAGCTTACTTTTGAGACACACTGATTTAGAAAACTTTTACTCTTAGAATATCGATTTATCATTTTAAAAGATGAATATGTTATTATTCCATTATTCATTTAATTGAAGCCGTATGAATTACAAAGCAGTAAAAGACTACAATACTACCAGAAACTTAAATATGATTAATTATTTTCTTAACAAGTATTGATTTTATGAGACAATATCTCCTCAGGAAGGGACACTAGTAAATAATGTTTCAGACAAAAGTTGTTCCGTTCAGAGGGGGACATCTTTTGGGCACAACATTTTTCCACTCCCCACTCCTCATGAGCGGGGGTAGGGAAAAATAACATAATTTTTGTACCAAACGTTTTTTTCTCCCCTTCATCTTTCAAAAGTTAGTCACACCGCTCATCAGAGGTGGGGGGTGGAAAAATGTTTTCAATATTTAACACTTTTTTTATATAGGCCAATCGGAATAGATGGAAAAATGATCATTTTACGAAATGTCGTTTACCAATTTTATTTTTTTTAAAGTATAGTTTGGGATGTCCACAAACATATGCCGCACGCGTGACAATTCAATTCAATTCAAAAAGATTTATTAACATTTCAGTTACAAAAAATGCGCCTGAGTTGGAACCCGGTTCAGAGCCGGCCACACCACCACGGCGCGCAACGCCATGGTAGATGGGTGGCCGGGTGGGGCAGGTTCAACCTCGGCTAGAACGGTAAGTAAAATGGGTGGAGGTTAGGGCTCCTGTTTTAATAAGAAATTAAACTTAAACCTAACAATTTATTGAAAAATAACCATGAACGATTTTAAAATACTTAGAACTACTTAGAAATAAATAGAAAATGGCGAATTTTGTTTAAGCGCGCACACGCGCACTGCGCACACGCGCACTGTTTTAAGAGGTCGGGTTACTAGTACGGGAAAAACTCAATGAAAAAACCCGTTCGAACAAATGACAACCTCCATCCGATTGTCTACCTGCCTTTGGAAAGGTGGGGTGAAGGGGAAGTTATGATTTAAAAGGTTTTGATTTGTAAGAAGTTATTGGTCGAGAGGGGATTTTAAAAAGAACAAAAAGAAGCAAAAGAACAAAAAGAAACAAAAGAACAAAAATAAGACTAATAGAGAGAATAGAGAAAGGGTTTGGGAGTAGAAGGTGGTGAAAGGTAAAAGGTGGTGAAATGGAAATTTTGGTATAGGAAAGATTTGGCTAGGGAGGTTGCCGAAAGATAGGCAACGCCTGGTATGGTAATGGGTGTCTTATATCGAAAAGTATGGCATTATGCTGTCTGATTCGTGTTATGTATCTAGTTAGCGGACTGTCGCCCAATTTGAATTGGTAGAATTTTTAGGATGTTTCCCGGACGTAGTCCGCTAGTGGGGTTATGTCGTGGCGACGTGCGTAGAGGTCTCTGAGGGAGGTGCACCTACCGGAGTCTGAAATGAGGCGCATAAATTTATGTTCTAAAACTCTAAGTTTCCGCATTGTCGTGGCCGGGATGCTGCACCACACCGGCGCCGCGTATGTGATGGCCGGCCTGATCACCATCGTATACGACAATTTTTTATTTGTCCTGTTTAGTCCGTTTTGTCTAGACTCCTGGACAAGGAGTAGACCTTTCGTACAGTCTCGTTAACGTGGATGTTAAACGTTAGTCTTCTGTCTAAGTTCACCCCCAGATACTTCACGCACCTGTTAATTGGAATTTGGTGTTAAGATGCGGTTCTCAGTGAACTGGCGCGTGAAGAGTATGGACTCCGACTTTTCGGCGTTGATCCGAATCTTCCACTTGTCGTAATATGCCGTGGCACGGGTCATGTGCGCTTTGAACAGCATGTTCGCTGCTTGTGCATTATGCGAATGCACGTACATGGCCGTGTCGTCGGCGTACTTGGCAAGATTCGTGTTCGGAAACTCCGGAAAATCGGAGACGTATAGGATGTATAACTTGGGGGACGCCCGCGCGAATGTCCCGTCGAGTTGAAAGTTTGTTGTTCACCCTGACCTGCAGCGATCTTCCTGTCAGGAAAAAGTGAATCAGTTTGGTGATATGCGTGGGAAAGTTCAATGAGTTTAACTTGTAGAGTAAGCCCGGGATCCATACTGTATCGAAGGCTTTCTCAATATCAAGCAGCACCATGACTGTGCTTTTTCCGCGGTTTCATTGCACTTTGACGTCATTCACGATCCTGACGACCTGGCGCACAGTGCCCCTGCCTTTTCTGAAACCAAACTGGCATTCATCAGCGATGTGAAGTTCATCCTGAGCAGCGTCTAGTATGACCAGGATGACCTTCTCCACCAACTTGGAGATCGCCGACAGTAGCGAGATCGGTCGGTAACTGCCGACGAGTTTGGCGTTCTTGTTCGATTTGAGAATTGGCACGACCACGGCGCACTTCCACTGGCTAGGCCAATGTTGTAGCCGAAGGATCGCGTTGACAATGTACAATGCCTTTCCGCGGAAGATATTTGAGCAGCCTGTATTCGATACAGTCGGCCCCCGGGGACTTGTCGTTAGGTAAGGTCCGGATAATGCCAGCCACTTCCGAGGGCTTGGTCATGACTTTTAGAAATTATCGCCTCGTCAATTGGATGTCATGACCAATTAGTTCGTTAACGTAGTTTTCGATGCGGTCGTGTCCCGGATTGTTCGGTGTTTGTGCGTTATGTATGTCCGCAAAATGATTCGCTAAGTCTTCCGCTTTCTGGGCGTCTGTCATAGCTGTCTGTCCTTTGAGGTTAGTCAGCGCGGATATGGCCTCCCGCGTATTTCTCATGGTCCTCGACAGCTTCCACAGCGAGTTGTCTTGAGGATTCAACGCCTCCAGCCTATCCCGCCATTTCCGGTTTTTGGCGGTGTTGATGGCGGTCCTGATACGCCGTTGCAGTCTGCCCATCTCGGCCCTAGCGTCGACATCACGATTTCGCTACCAAAGCCGCCTGAGTCTATTATTTTCTCCTATGTCCTGTATGACCGCCGCGTCGAGTCGGTCTTTGTAAGGATTTATGGTTATCGTAGTTGCAACACTCTGCACGCGTGACAGATGGGGCAACACACTATAAAATTTAAAAAACGTCAATTTTTTCCGCTTTATTTGCAATATAACTCGTAAATGAAGCATTGTTCGAAAATATATCAAGAGATAGAAAAGTTGAGAAAATTGATTATAAACATTTTAGTATTCTTGATATTTTCCCAAAAAATTCCTCGTTTAAGAGCTACAGACGAAAGAACAATGCTACTTTTTATCTCTTGACTGTTTTAAGTGAATGTAATAAATATTAGGTAATACGAAATATATCATAGGTATAATGTAAATTACACAGCCCCACAAAAAAAAAGTTCAAAGCAGCGAACCAGACCCATGTATTCCTATGTATTTTCGGTCGCTGAATCCGAATCCGGGGTCAAAAAAAAACCGTACAACCCCAAAATCATTAGCTAGAGCCAAAAAACACCCCTGAAATGGGTGTTTTTTGGCCTTGTACCCCTGAAATGGGGTACAAAAAATATTGAGCTGCGAGAATAGTTGTTACATCTTAATCAATCGAATTATACAAATTAAGGTTAAACAGCAGCGTACATACAATAAATATTAAACACACCCCCAGGGAGGGGCGAAAACTAGCCCCCATATATAAAAATATCGATCCAAAACAGCAATGACTGCTGAAAAAGCTCAAAATGTCTAAGTTTTGTTAAAGTGATAAGAAACTGCATCAGGTCCGATGTAATCTTCATAAACTGTCCCTATAGAGTTGAGAACAACCACCTCCAAGTTTAAAGGACACGAGAAAAACAAGAAAAAACGTAAAATGCAACAGGATTTCTATTTTCATGATTGGCTAAATTTGCGTAACACTCTAAAATAGAATTAGAAACTTACGTACCATCAACATTCTACAGTGTCAACCCTCAGAGGGTGTGAAAACTACCTCTTATGTAAGGTTTGACTGTACATAGTTACAGTGACTTCTATAAAAATTCGTTGTGTGGAAGAGAGAAGAAACTAGACTATGTTCGACGCTTTGCTTGAAAACCACCCCCACGGGGTTGAGAGACGCCACACCTATAAAAAAAAACTATGGAAATGAAACGAATAAGCAACAGTATAGCTTTTTCGTTACATCTTTAGGGTAGTTTACATCCTTTCTGGGGGTGTTACTTAATAACATTTATAGGACATGAGTTTCAAACTCTGAGTGTGCAACGCGATTTTTGCCAATCACAGCATCCATAAAAATGTAAATCCGGTTAGTTTCTCACTGTTTTTCCAGCATCCTACAGATAGAGAGGTAGTATCTCGCAACCCCGTGGGGGTGGTTTTCAAGCACATCGTCGAACGTAGTCTAGTTTCTTCTCTCTTCCACATAACGCAGGTGTTTCGAATTTTTATAGAAGTCACTGTAACTTTTTATAGTTAAATCTTACATAGGGGGTAGTTTTCACACCTTCTGAAGGTTGACAGTGTAGGATGTTGATGGTACGTAAGTTTCTGGTTCTATTTTGGAATACTACGCAATTTCAGCCAATCATAGTATCCATGAAAATAGAAATCCTATTGGATTTTACGTTTTTTCTTGTTTTTCTCGTGTCTTTTGAACTTAAAGGTGGTTGTTCTCAACCCTATAGGGGCAGTTTATGAAGATTACGTCGGACCTGATGTAATTTCTTAACACTTTAACAAATCTTAAACATTTCGAGCTTTTTCAGCAGTCATTACTGTTTTGGATCGATTTTTTTATATATAGGGGCTAGTTTTCGCCCCTCCCTGGCGGTGTGTTTCATATCTATTGTATGTACGATGCTGTTAAACCTTAATTTGTATAATTCGATTGATTAAGAAGTAACAACTATTCTGGTAGCTTAATCTTATTTTTATCCCATTTCAGGGGTGTTTTTTGGCTCTAGCTAATGATTTTGGAGGTGTACGATTTTTTTTTACCCTGGATTCGGATTCAGCGACCGAAAATACATGGGGATACATGGGTCTGGTTCGCTGCTTTGAACTTTCATTTTTTCTTGTGGGGCTGTGTTATGTTTAAATGTCCAATTTACAGTTGAAATAAAATATATTTACATGTTAAACAGAAAAAAAAATAAAATAAAACTTTTCAGGTATTATTGAGGTATTAAAATGATGGGAAAATAAATAAACAAATATATATTTTATATTATGCATAGTACAGTGTACAATTGTACATGCGTTTCATGTATAATTAAATGGAATAGAATAAGTTTATTTAACAAATTGTTCTACTACATTGTAATTGTTAAAAATTGAAACATCATAAATGAACTAAGCCCCCACATTAAATGCATATTTATTTTTTTGTGTGCCCAATGCACGCTCAAGTGCCCAATAGCACTTAATGTGGGGGGCTTAGTTCATTTATCGTAATGTTTCAGTTTTTAACAATTACTTTGTAGAAGAACAATTTGTTAAATAAACTTTTTCTATTCTATTCTAAGTTATACATGAAACACATGTACACTGTACTATGCATAAAAAAGTAGTAGTTCAGAGGGGGACTTCTCTTGGGTAGAACATTATTCCAGCCCCTCCCCAGATAAGCGGGAGGGCTAACTTTTGAGGGGGGGGTTATGTAGTTTTTTTCGTAGAATCAGAATACACTATAAAAGATGAAAGGTGCTATTATAAATTCAAAAGTTAGCCCCACCGCCGCTCATCAGGGGTGGGGAGGGGCCTTAGAAAAATGTTCTGCCAAGAGATGTCCCGAAACATTCTTCGCTAGTGTCCGGTCCTAAGGAGATATTGTCTAATATACTTAATCAATACTTGTTAAGCAAAAATAAAAATAATTGAAAGCAAGCTAAAAGTGGTAGTATATTTTTTCGATTATTAGCATCCAAATGAGTAGGAAGTCGGTGGTCTAGGCCATCGCACTTATTTTTTTTTTTGTGCCTGTGTTATTATTAATAATGCTTAATCAACCCGTAAAGTAAAATAATTTACTTAAACGTTTTCAAAATATGATGTCTCTGTCTTATTCTAAGAAAAGTTCATATAAACATATGTTCCAAATAGCCAGTTCAGCACAAAAAGGAAGAGTGTTATAAGTTTGGCACGTATGTTGCATGTCTGTTATGTGTCTGTGGCTTCATATCTATTCAAAGGGTGATCTGATTTTGATACGATTTTGCCTATTTGAAAGAGTGTTGTGCCGAAAACTTTTTTTTAGCAAGGTTTTATCTTCAAGAAGCTGAACATTATTAATAAAGAGTTAATTATTCCCACGTAGCTCTCTAGTATTTGATGTGGTTTTCTTTACATGATATCACATTAAGAGATGATTATAGGACATGGTCGGACGTTTTTAAAAATTTTCAGTTTTACTTGTCAAGATACAGCGTTTTAATTTCGAAAATCGTTTAGATTCGCTCCAAAAAATCTTGAATTTCGGTCAAAGTTGCTAAATTTTTAATACGTTGTAAATTTCGACTATTTAAACAAAAGCTCTCGTAGGCCTAACTTGACCCTACATGTCTATTTTCTGAGATACACCTCAAAGAAGATACAAACTCTTAAGCAAAAAAATTTCCGAATATATAATATGAATGTTTTCATATTTTAGAATATTTCGAACTAATAAAGTTTTTCATTTCAATAAAATCAGCGTAGGAAAACATCATACAATTTGAAAAAGGCTGTAGAAAATTAGCCCTAAAAATAACAAGTGAAAAAGATGGTCAAAGTAGCTAAACCCTTTTTCACATAAACTTTTGTCTTCCTATTCAAAAAACTTACTATGCTATATAGAGCATAATAATAACTATATTGAATATTTAATAGTTTTATGGGATTCTAGGAGCCATTTCAATTCTCATAAGAAAAGAGCGGGGTCAAACTTGGCGTGGCAGGAATATTATCTAATACCCAAAGATCAGACTTGCTAACCATCTAGTTTTCCCATCTTTCTTTACAGCTCCGAGACATATGAACCATTAAGGCGGTAGAAAATGCTTTCGAAATGTGGGCCTGGAGACGTTTCCTACGATACACCTCCCCAAAGCGCATCTGTAGCATCGCATTCTCCAAAATTCATGTTTTGGTCATATCAACCGGAGAAAGGACAATATAATATGGAACGGTTTCTAATCTAAGGAAAACTGGATGGGAAAAGGAAAAGAGGATGACCTCCAAAATGTTAGGTAGATGTCACCAAGTAGCTGGCGTGAAAGAGTTTTGGTGGGGCCATGTGCCTAACAGGTAACCGTGACAGTTTGCATGAGACTGCCGAACGGACTATATTGAAGTGGGAGGACAGCTAGAACAGTGCATGTATCACAAAACGTCTCTCAACACGTTGTGGATGAGAAGAAGAAAAAGCTGGGAAAGTAGCATTTTTAAAAGAAATGTTTCAAACTTGCGTACAAGTTTTAATTAACTTTCTATCAAAGCGTACGGGTTTCAAAAAAAAAAAAAACGAAAATACATACACTTCTCACAAATTCAGCTAAGAGACACACTGTATATTTTCCAATTCTTATCAAATCATTCTCAAAATATATGTACAAAAATATAATTTAAAGTAACTAAGCAAGTAAGTAAACTTTTCATTTATATTTTGGTCGGGTTTTTTCAAAATACCCCACTGTGCAACGTTCAAATTCAATACATTCCAAACAATTTCATATAGATCTTATCTTACTTAACCCAACCTTACTCGACTTTAAACTGATGTGATCTGGCTGATCTGAACATGTTAACAATGTTGTAGAAGACAACAAGTACTCACACTGAAAGGTTTATTACTATTAACAACCCTTGACGTGTGACCACCAACCCTCGTCGTCCCACACTGACCAAAACTCACACTCTAGGGCTAAACTAGAACTCACTTGTGGTCGCGCTGTGAAGGGTTCAAGGGTTCATTAAGGAGCCCTTTGTGTTTTTCAGTCGGGCCTGAAACTTTCGTGAAAACAATCCAAACTTTGTATAAATATATACATAGGACAAATTAAATTTACTTGTGCGGTAAAAAATCTTAATTAATATAAAGCTATTTACACAGTGTTAATTAAATTTATTTGGTCAATGGTATTAAGTTTCCACATTTTTCTTTCGTAATGACACATCTACAGGGGGTGTGACTATTAATTCCCATTTATTTTTGTGTAAAGGTAATTAGAGAAATGGTGTCTTATATGTTTTTCTCATACATTATATTCGCATATTTAAAATATTCGAGCATTAGAAAACACCTTACATATACCATAAAATATGGTACCGTAAATACTTATACTTAAAAACATAGAGTTTATTAAAATTACTGATACACAGTGGACTGTTAGCATTTTAAAACATCTTGCAAGAAACAGGTATGTTTAGTTCGTGCAGTATGTGTACGTGTAGTGCAATATGATTAGACATTTTTATTTTCAATTTTAACGAAACCTGAATTTTACAGAAAAAGATAGAGAATTTAACCGGCAAGCAATATAGATCAACCACTAATAGTCCGGACGGTAACCTGCACGAATGGAGCCCACCTTGCATTTTATGCTCAGGCATTGAAATTTGGTACACTTGTTCGTTAGATCCTATCCTTTGATATGAGAAATGTTGCCATGGTCGGGACCTCCGCGGGGGCCCTGTTATAGCATGGTTGCCTATCTTCAGGGGCAAAACAGCATTTTCGCTTGTTCTGGAGCTATAAAGTGTCATAGAAGGCTGAAATTTAGTACACATGCGGTATTTTGGATGCTTAAGCTCACAAGCAAGTGTCCCAGAGCCCACGGCCCTTTTTTGCAAAATGGCGGCGGGGAAAATCGTATATATAACCGTATATTAGTGAAACTGGTTAGGTGAACGAAACTGCAATTGTTATCTCCGCATTTGTTATAGGTGTCTTTTGAGAATGTTGAAAACATTTAAACTGTGTGACGTTAGTTTGGTGGAGGATGATAATTCGAAGGAGATTAATTGTGAACTGTGCATACTATGCCAGAAAGAAACACAAGAGGAACTGATGTATCCGGGAAGGAGTCTCAAAGCTGACAAGTATGTTGGATACTCGAAATGGCTTAAAATTTAGATGAATTTGAGAGACTTTGGTGAGTGCCACTGGTCGTAAATATTTCTGCTCTGGACTTAAGGAAACCTTTTTAGCTAGAGGCGCAAAATGGCATAAAACCTGCTACTTGGAGTTCAGCAGCAGCGGACTTGAACGGACACAGAAACTGTTGACCCAACAACTATTTCGCCTGTCAAGACTCGCACTAGAAAAGAGTCCTTCTCCTTCGACTGTTGCTTATTCTGCGTCTTGCCTGGAACCCGCACCAAGATGTTGAGCAAAGTATCCAGAATGCATTGCAGTACGGAAATTTACGAAACGGCCAAAAAACTCAAGAACACTCTAATATTAGCGAAGCTTGCGGGGGCCAGCGTCTCAAAGGCATACACACTAAAGGCCATGTACCACAACAGGTGTCGTGTCAATTACCTAGACCGGGTAAAGAGAGTCGCACTTTCGCTCGATAAAACGGGTAAATGAAGTATTTCGCTCTCGACGCCTCTCTGTTGCAGGTCTGTCCGTATATTTTCCCCGTAAGGCGCACATAGGCAAATCCGCAATACTGTGGCGTCTTAACTAACATATCCGATAGAAATTATGACTAAAAAATTATTTTTTTTGCAGGTTTAGATCGCGCTCAAGCCAGGCGCGCTTTCCTTCAAATCCAAATATGGAGACAGTCGCTTCAGCGAGTAGAGCACCTTCCAGATCCATCAAATTTTGGATGGAAAAAATGTGACAGTATTTGGGAATCCGTGTGTCGCCCAAAGCCTGTAGCCTCAGAAGGGTGCGAAGCCTTAGTTAAGTGTAGCTGTAAAAAAGGCTGCGTTGCAAATCGCTGTAAACGTCTCAAAAACAATCTGAAATGCTCTTGTCTATGTAAATGTAGTTGTGACACATTTAAAAGTGTATAGTAGTTCTACATGTGCCACTCGGATTAGTGCCCAATGCACAGGTACTATTTATTGGCATTGGTATGGAATAAAAGTGTTATTCCACCTTTATTATAAGAAAACGGGCATATTAATTTATATCCTGTCATTATTTTCGACCTCACATAATTTTTCGAAATCAGTGACCACAAAAACATATGAAACGAGACCTCACTCGAAAAAAATACGATAGAGTAAACTTTTTCGGAAAATAAAGTTACTTTGTGCGTTTCTCCGCCGCCATTTTGAAAAAAAATGGTCGTGGTCCCTGGGACATTTGCCTGTGAGCTTAATCATCCCAAATGCCGCATGTGTACCAAATTTCAGCTCTCTACGACACTTTTTAAAATAAATATAAAACAATTAACTGTAAAAGTGAATCAAGAATAGGCTTATAAATAATGAATTAATATTTTTATACTCTACTCCACGAGTTCGAAAAAACTTACACTTTTACAACTTTTATAGAGTTAAAACAGAATGGAAAGTTCAATAATTAATTGTTGTGAATGACTGAATTTCAATAAATGATTTAAGTATTTTCAATGTATTTTTTTGCCTTAAAGTGCTAGGAATCCTATCATGTAATCAATACTTCGTCAGTATTAGCTAGAAGGGTAGATAGTTGTTTTGATTGGTTCTCTAATGATGTTTTAAAGTGTTTTCCTAAGTAGTACATTACCGTGACCAGATTAAGGTACCAATATACAGAAAGTAAATAATTTTGTATTAAATAGAAAAGTGTGAATGTCTGAATTTAATGAATGATATAAGTATTTTTGAAACTTTTTTCCTTAAAATGCTAGAAATCATATAATGTAATTCAATACTTCGTTAGTATTAGCTAGAAGAGTAGTTGTTTTTATTGGTTCTCCAATAATGAGTGTTTTAAAGTATTTACCTAACTAGTATATTAGCGTGCCCAGATTAGGGCAACAATATACAGAAATTAGGCAATTTCGCAATAAATAAAAAAGTATGTAAGTTAGGATTTGATTAATACCTAAATAATATTCTCCAAAACAATAAATAATTGTGCTAGATATAAATTCTAATATTATTTATTATTAGATATTTAATGTATATTTTACAATGCTGAAAATAAATATAATGCTCCGAGCATACCATAATAGCTTTGTTAAATATGCATATAATCCATTGGCCCTAATGTTTTCCCGGCTGTTTTGATATTGTGTCCATTAATTTTATTTCTGCGTAAACAGTTACGGTCCATAATATTTGGAATATCTTTATTGCTTCCTTTATTATAACTATGAGTGGGTAAGGGGAGCCTCGCCCTTGGATTATTATATATTTTCTGATAAATCTCGATGAGTAATGTCAGCCGTTTTATATTTATGAATCGTCATTTAAGCAAAGCAAGCAGGCCGTGTGCTTTGGAATGTAATATTGAAATCACAAAATGGAAAAATTTGTATAGCTTTCAGTACAATAACATTAAGTCAGTATCGCAGAATGAAAAATTTTTATTAAAAAAATCAATACATTCAATTTAAATAGCTCGCAGGCAATCTAGAAGTCTATCATACTTTGGTAATTGAATCATGTATACATGTAGTAGTAAAAGTTACAGTCTACACGTGAGGTGGTACTATGTAGAAAATATTTATTTAATAAAGTCCTTTCTAATGTCTATCAGATAAGCAAAAATATCTTTCCTTTAGTTCTTCATAACTCAATCTACTGATAACTTACTATTTCTAAACTTTGTGAAAGCAGCATCTGTTTTTTTTATAAATATTTTTATGGAATATGTTAGCTAAGGAACGATATGTCTATTGGTGTCTATGGTTAAGTCATAGAAAGCACATAATAGAGTACGTGTAGTTCATAGAAGTTAATATAAACATAAACACAGTACATATATTAGGCAGCCCCCAAAACCAAAGCTAAGACTGTGTTCAGAAGGGGGTTAAAGGTTAAGGGTTAGGTTAGATTAGTGATGTAATATTGTCACTGTTACAACCGAACGCATTGATATATCTGGCATATAATTCATCTATCGAAACAATTACAAGTAAGCTCTAATAAAACTGTTTTATTAATGAAATTTGAGGTTACCTCTTCTAGTATTAACTATTCTCTTAATTGCTTCGCACGCAAGTGATATACAGTGTGGAAAGTATAACTAGAGCAAATTATGTAACTCGGAACATACAATATTCCCGTAACAATCCTAAACATCAATTTTTACTTCCACGTCCAGTGGAAGTATAGTAACAACAAAATTTTTAATAATTTTTATTCTCCAAATAGGCTTAAAATGTCATGAAACGTCGAGATTTTAAGTTTGAGCGAAAAAAAAAATTTCTGTCTGTCTGTCTGTCGGTCTGTCTGTCTGTCGGTCTGTCTGTAACTTTTTTTTGTGAGCACGTTTACTCTGGAACCGTTTAAGATATTGACTTGAAATTTGGTACACATATGTACTTTAACGAGATCTAGAACTAGATTATATTTTCATCTTGTTCCGTCGAAGGGTTGGAGGGTAAATTGGGGTAAATTTGGGGTAAATGGGTAAATCAAGCAGGTAAGAGTCCAATTGGTATTTAGTATATATAAGAGAAGCTAAGGTCTCAAAAAAATTTTTGGCATTAGCCTATTACCACCCCCACCTCCTTATTAAAGGGGATGAAAAAAAATTGTGATTTAGTGTATGTACAGGAACCAGAAACCTCAAAATATTTTTTTTACTTCATCCATCCCCCCACTACCACCCCCCTATCACCACCCCCACCCCACTACCGATGTGGGGTATCGTTTTATGGGTTTTTGGGGTAGAGGATTTCAAATATTATATTATTAAAGTTCCATAAACAATTATTTTCACATACAACGTTTTTTCGTTGTGAGTGACTTGGATAGAGAATCTGGATGTGGAAGTAGTGATTCCTTGGGCAGCGGTTTTTACTTTTTCACTGGCTACATTTTAGCGGTAATATTCTTCACTAGCAGGCACTAGCACCTACCTAATTTTTGTGGCATATTAAGTGACACATTAAACAAAACAAAAACTAACATGTTTAACATGTGCACCAGGTTCTTTTAAATGCTCTTTATTATAAAAAATAGTGTTGATGGTGTACATTTCTTATCTTGTTGTAATTTTTTTGTCGCAACTTCTTTTTGCAGAAACCTTGTTTATCTTCTGCCAAAAAAATTGACAAATTTGTTAGTTTTCATGTATTATTTGTGAGTTCACAACCTTTGTAAAATTAGTTTAAGACATGGCTTATTTAATAGAAGCCCTTCATACCGAGACTTTAATAGTGATCGGGTATGAGAACAGTGGACTGAGGTTGGTTAATTATTCCGACAAAAATAAATTTACTACGTATTAGCTAAGGTATGATTAGTAAAATTGAGACAGAATACAGAAAGTTGGGTCTTGTGAGGGACCCGTCTAGACCATGACCATTCTAACCCCCTTCAACTCGGTAACTGGCCCGTGACAACACACAGTCACATTGCTATCCTGAAAGTACATAAAAAAGTAATTATGGATCCTTCCAAGATGCAGGTACATCAGGAATTAACTGAAGATAACCCCTGATTACTTTAATTAAATTTTGTGAACAAAAAATTATGGATTTTATTGGCGTAACCAAATATCTGGACTGGTTGCTTTTTACAGTCGAAAGTACGTTCATTTTTTCTGATGAAGTGAGTCAGCAGAACTGTCATAATTCGGTTGACGATAACGGCACGGTATTGGATGCGAGAAACTCATACTTAGCACCAACAAAAAGTAATGTATGGGCTAGGATAACTGGTGAACCAGTAACGGAGCCAATATTGCTAAAAAAAATCTTATGGGCCAACATTTCTAATTTCTTTCAAGAAGATCTCGTTCCTCGTTTGGCGTCTTTATTTCCAAATCAGTTAAATCCAAATTTATTTAGCAAAAGGCTCTAGTACCAACAATATAGAGTTCCACCGCACAATGCTGTGTCCATTCATCAGTATTTAGATGAAATTTTCCGAAATAGGTAAATTGGAAGAAGACGATCAAATGAGTGACCGGCAAGATTTCCAGAACTTACTCCGCTTCAATTCATTGTATTAGGACATCTCAAGTGTAAGGTTTATGTAAAAAAACAAGACAACATTGAAGAGCTACAGCAACGTGTCAGCCATGAATTTAGGAAAATCTCACCGAAGATACTGAAAAAGGGAAAGGATGCATTTTATCATCGGTTTAGTTTTTTCCAAGATAAATATGCTGCACATTTTAAATAACTCATACATTAAACAGCGTTTAATTTATAATGTTTTTACTTTTTCATCACTTAACCCCTTGCAATCTTTAAAAAATAAAAAATGCATGGTATTTAATTCGAAATGAGCTTTCAAACTATATGTCTCCTAATATGCACTTATATTCGGAATAAAAGTTCGTGGTGATTGGACCTTTCATCAGGATGAAAAGTATCAAAGAATATTGTTGCTGAAATAGTAAAATGGAAGTCTTTTAGAATTCTTTTATAGATATACTGTTTATCCATGTTAATTAATTTGTTCGAGTTAAATTTTCCTGTAAGCACCAATTGTTGTACCTTGTTCGGAAATAAAAGATGCCTCACAGTTCATGCTTGTCAAAATGAAAAGGTAACTGAGCATAGCTTAACTTTTATTCTTGCCTGTTATAGGCCCCTTGCAAAAAATATAATTTTAGTATTTTTGGAATCTTTACTGAATATAAAACACAAAGTGTAAAGGATTTTTTCTTATTTTTTCTTTTACAAATGATATTCAACATTGAAGTGTGAATAAATCCGTTAGGCGCGCAAACAACGCGTGACGTCATGTAACAGGAGACACCACAGCGCTAGCGTACATTTTAAATTAATTCCATTTCTTGACGTTGCCCTTGTAATAGCTTGATAGCGGAGCGAAATAGACCATAAAAGTCTCTCCGTTCTCGAGAAAACAAAAATTAACCTAGAACCAGACCAGACCTTGGAGTATGGAGTATGCAATTAGCAGGAGGGTGGTCAAAAACCACAGCACTTAGGCCCCATTGGACTCCTTGTACATCCTCCCTCTAGGCAGACACTCGCCTAGGCCTCCAACCAACCTATTCTTTCGAAGTAGGTGGTGATGTTGCCTAGGGGCATCTCCCTTACATTGGCCAAGGTAGGCCAACGCTCTCCCAAGATGGATTCTCTAATTGATGAGACGGCTGAACAGTCACAGAGTACGTGTTTATACATTTTTTTTACCATTATGTTTAACCGTCTCATCTTCTTGTTCACAACCTCTGCAAAGAGGTGTTTCGCTTATTCTCATATTGTATAGTGTCCAGTCTGGATTCCTGTTATAAAACGTAGATTTCTTCTGGTCATTGCCAGGTAGTCCATTGCTGTTTTCTTGTTGGTTTACGTGAGTAGTTCCCTAGCAAGCTGACAGCTGCTTGTTTCATCTCACAGCTTCTTAAATTCGTTGTGGGTGTTCTCCTTAATTAATTGTATTATCGCCGTAATCGGTAACAGACTGGCCGGGCCTGGTCCAAAAATAAGTTGGCCTGCTGCCTTCTTGGCCAGTTTGTCGGCTTTTTTGTTGCCACTGCACTGTGCGTGTCCTTTCACCCAGCATACCGAGATGTTGTTCGTACTGGAGGCACCCACAAGTGCTTGATGACATTCCCATACTGCTCTTGTGGTTATTTTGTGACTTCTCAGGGCTAGTAGTGATTGTCTACAGTCTGTGTAGATCCTGATTGTTTTGCCCGTAGTTTGTCTGCGGACAATCTCTTTTGCGGCTATGGTTATGCCCGTCAGTTCAGACCAGACCTTACAGTTTTTATAAAGTGAACAATTCTACATAAGAAATGTCTATTTACGATATTTTTTTGTCGTACAGAAATATCTTATTTCGAAAAAACTTGAGAAATTGATTGAATATAAAAATCGTGTTTTTTAACATTTACACTGCCATATCTTCAAATATAATGGACCTATCGGCCTGATTTTTTTAATTCAAGTACACAAACAAGCTCTTCTAATGGTGTTTTTGTTCCTATCGATTATTGTTTATTATTTTTTTTAAATAACAATGAACTTATTACTTCGCTAAGAATGTACTCATATTTTGACAAAGCTACAAACTTTTTTATTTTGCAAATGAAGCCAAGATGCAAGAGAAGTTTAAAAAATTTTTTTTTTCCTCTAGGACTTAGGCATACACCCGGCAGGCGTACGGCGTAAATTATCCGATTGACCTTTGAAATAACCTTTTCCAGCCATATTTAAAACAATTTAAATCTTTTTAAATAATGTACACTTAAATACACACTATAATTTAATATCACAGGCCGAATACAACTAAATAGTTTTAGGAAACTGCACGAATTATATGTCCGAATCATTGCACTCGCAGAGATATAGTGTTAGATGACGTCACGTCCAATATGAGTGTGTTCTCAGACACCCCCTCCTCCCCGATATTAGTCGGTGATTTAAATATTTTCCAGTTAGAAATTACGAAAATAGGTTTGATAATTGCTAATGTTTAGTAACGCTCTATTAATACATATAAATTAATTTAAAATATATTGCACATGCAAGAGACCTATTATAAAAGAGTGTAAATTTTTTTTGATATTTTATATTTGGGAATATCTCTTTCCATTCTCAATTGGTTTGCTTATGTAAGATTTTTGAATTATATCTTTCTAGCCGGAAAGTAAAATCATAAAAATATATAAACTTAATCTACTACTTAATTAGTGTGAGAGTTTGATATAGCATTTTTGTATATTTTTAACGAACATCCGTTTTATTCATTTTCTGTTTTATTACTAAATGTACCTAAAACATAAAAGTTTGCATATTTCTTGAACATGGCGTCTAAATTCTATGGCAAAATTCTACACTATCATTGTACAGCTTCCTAGATGTGCACCATATGATAATTTTTCCTGGCTCCTTATAGCTAGTACTGGTAGAAAATTTTTGTAAATTAAGATTAAGAATGAAACTAAAACAACGTCATTTAATGTAATGCTCATAAAATTTTTACTAGATAAAATCTAGTTTTTAACATTACCTTTACTTCTTGCAACTCTAGTAGATAAAATAGTGACATGAAATTGAAATATTGTTACATCAAAGCTCTTAAAACTTATCAATTATCTGCTTTAACAATCCTTAAGGGAACGGTATTTCCATGTTTCACATCTTTATCTCGCTCTCTGTTCAAACTCAGCGGAACTGTTTACAGATAAATTATTTTTCATTAATTTTTCAATGAGGATTTCACAATATATTATACCACCCTATCTCATACAAGTATACAAGTACAGTTGGTTGCAAAATTGTATAGGACACATTTTTAATTGTGTGTAAACCTGCCTACCATTTCATATATTTCATATGGTATGAGACAAAATTCTATCAAAGTAATAACTAAAATATATAAACTCAATACTAAAACTATACATAAAGCTCAATGTACTTTTGTTTGAAAGGATCAAAGTTATGGGAGGTTAAAATTAGTTGAAATATCCTATTTAATAAATAGCTGTGTTTAAATGTTTTTATTTCCAAATATTATTATAATTTTAATTAAACTGCCACCTTAATATTTTATTATAGAGCCATCACTTTGGATGACTTCATTAAACCGACGGGGCATAGAATTGTATAAATCTACTAGCAAATTAGCATCATTATTAAGGTTCTCCCACGTTTCAAGAATTGCGTCCAATAATTCATTTCTAGTTTGTGGTCTAAAATTCCTGTCATACATTTTTTTTTACCATTATTCCCCAAATATTTTTGACGGGGTTTAAGTCAGGGCTCTCAGAAGGCCAGTTCATAGTTTCAATGTTATTTGTTTGGAACCAGTTTCGAACAATTATTGCAGTATGGATTGGATAGGTATCTTGCTGGAATACAAAGTTATCATTTGGGAATAACTGACGAACTGATGGTAACATAATAGTTTCTAAAATGTCTCTGTATATTAACCTAGTGAACCTCTCTTCGACATTCCAACATATCCCTAGCCCATGCACACTATTAATGCCCAGACATTAACGGAGAAACGCCCTGATCTATCAGGATTGGACACATATCTCTCATCAAATCTGGTGTTGCTCGGTCTATAAACTCTAATATGGCCATTATGTGTAGATTGAAATGTCTTCTCGTCTGTGAAAATGACTATTCCAATAATCCATATCTCTGTATATATTATTTAGTGCAAATATTACTCTCGCCTGTTTTTTTTTCAACGCTTTTTTCGCAGCTACGCTATTTCTCAAATCCGTCTCTTTAATTCGTTGAGAGATTGTGGAACGCGATCCTGGAAAATTTGACTCTATTATTGCAGTTCTTGCTATTTCAAAGGGGTTTTCCCTTAAAAACATTATTAAAGCAGCATCTTATGGCTCATTTGATATTTTACGCCTTTCAGTCCCTAATTTTTTTTCAATAGTTCCATCTTGTTCCCACCTATTTTTTACTTTTAAAATTGTATTATTATTTACATTTAAATGAATCTCGTGTTGTCCATCCATCTTCCAGTAACCCAATAATGCGAGCTCTTAATAACAAACTTAACGCAACAGGCATTTCAATATTTTAATAATGACAGTGACACAAATCAAAACTATTTTGATATTTAATTGACGTCTATTTTAAAAGCCAATTTACACAATATTAAAAATGTTGTCCTATAGATATATGCAATCGGCTGTACATACTTAAATAAGACCTTCTGTTTTTTAAAGCATTAGTGAGGTATCTTTGAAGACGGCAAACAAAAAACCGCTACATAAGGAATCACTACTTCCACATCCAGACTTCTTATTAAAGTTTTTTACAACAAAAAAAATGATAATATATGTGCACTCCACTATAATGGTTCATAGAAATTTAATAGTATAAGATTTGAAAACCCATAGAACGATATGCCACATCGATATTGGATGTGGTAATGAAGGTGATAGTGGTGGTGGTGGCTGATGCCAAAAAAGACTTTGGCTTCTTATGAACTCTTACTTGCTTTTCTTACCTATTTAAGCTCATTTACTCCCACCTCTTAACGGAATAACATCAAAATATAATTTATACCATAGGCGGGAAAGGATGATAGTAATAAATGCAAATGGAGTTTAAATTTGGGGATGGGTGTGGTTCAAAATAATTTTTACATAGATTTATCAAATCAACGTCGCTCAATGACATGCTGCTTGATACTATTGGCAGTTCAGTTCATTACTATTCTTGTTTCCCTGCTAAAATACAGGTCCAGATCCCGCTATAATACATATGTGTATCAAGTCAATATCACAAATCTTTCCAGAGTAATCGTGTGCACAAGAAATGTTACAGATAGAACGACAGACCGACTGACGGAGCGTCAGATCAAAATTTGTTTTGCTCGAATTTAAAATCTCGAAGTTTCATGGTATTTTATGCCTATTCGAACAAAAAAAAAAATTTTTTTTCACCGTCCCTGTATTTCCACTCCACTACGTGAATGTGGAGGTAAAAACAAAAATTTGCGTTGAACTACTCAGATTGTAGAATGTATATTGTATATAACCCTCCCAAATATTCATTGACTTGAATTAATTCTGGCCTTATTTTTAATGTTCATATGAAATGAAAACAGACCTTAGGGAGGATAGAAAGTGACTTTGGCCATTCAATGTTTCGTTTTTCGCCAAGAATGAATGTGATGAGGACAGAATAATTCGGTTTCATATTCCAGGTTGGCTCTGCCACAGGTAGATCAATTTATAGCATTATCGGCGTTTTATTGTGATTTAAACCGATGCTTTGTGAAAACAAGTATCTGTTGTACACAATACATGCCGGATAGATTACCTACTATCTATAAATCAGAACACGTCATGAGATTATAGCTCAGTGAATAGTTGCTTATCGAGTGTTTGGTTTGTTATTGAGGACTGTCATAAGTCTATCATCTTCCATTTTGAAATATATTTCATGCTAGCTGTAGCGAAATTACCCAATTTCCTTTGAATTTAAACCGTAACAGAAATATGTATGCAATATAATATTCTATATTTCCGTGAGGGATAACAATAGTTATAAGAACCCATACAGTTTTATAGCATAGATATAAATCATCGGTACTGGTTACAAGCAGGGAATTTATAACATTTGAATTCTAGATGCAATCTAATACTCCACAATCTTGGAGAGGTAAAATCGTAAATCACATTAGTTTCATATATTTTTTATCGTCCTCAATAAAAATAAAAAATAACCTCCTTTGGTTGTTTGGGCGACTTCTATGTTTAATAGGATCAGATAAAATTTTATGCTTTCGCCGTGATGAATAAAACACCGCGACGTTTTTAATTTTAGAGAGGATCAAACTGACATTAGCACATTTATCGAAATGCTTTCTACACTTTTATTTCATTCAATCAACCACGTTTGAAAAGGGGATCGTAAAAGTTATAGCTGGCTAGCGTCATAATTTTAGTAGAGTAAATGCTTCAAGGGTCTCATATCACAGCGAAATGTTTATTTTTGTGGCTTAACGCTTAAATATTGTGTTTAAAAAATATATACACATGAAAAGTACTTATATTTCGAGTTGACTGCGTCCTAGATTATTATTAAAGTCTCGACGTTCGGCTCTTGTTTTGGAGCCATTTTCAAGAGAAAAAAGTGAACGAAATTTAAAAAATAAACGTAAAACTATGAGAGTATGTTTATGTTAGTTCAACCACGAGCAAATCCACTGCTATCGTAATTGTGAGACATTAATTGTATCACTAAGCATCCATACCTAGCCGGTATTCGAGCTCGGACCCCGTGGTGTCAAGGCTTACACGTAACAACACTGAGCCACAGTTCTTAGAACTGGTCCAATTCCAGAGCCTCACCTGCCCAATTCTATAGTCGAATCGTGGTCGGTCTCTAAGGCCTTAATGTGCCTACTTAGAGAGAATTCTGAGTTCTGAGACCATCACACAAGAAACAACAAGAATACAAAGTGAGACACGTAGAAATGTGAAGCAATCATGTGTAACTGCTAAATAGAAAGAACCTGAAGGTTAAAGATGTCAATTGGAATCGGAAGGATATAACAGACTGGCGTAGATAATTCTCTGACTGTCTGTTGAAGAGAATTCTTATCTACAAGACAAGACGTTTATAAAGAACTGGAGTCGCATGCAGTTCGCACTAACACCAAGGACCTGTTCCAAACAGGATGATTATGTTAACGAGCCTCAGAAAATCCATTTAAGTTATTAATGATAAAAAAATTTACTTGATGGAAATTCCTCACCATATAACACAGGTCACAATGTAGTTTTTTTGAACTAATAAATTTTAAACATGTCAGAAGACGTATTAAACAGTCAAAAGTACGCCGAAATTTTAAAATTCTGAACTGCGCCGAATTTGGACTGGAAATTGTTCAACGTCCTTGGCGCAGAATCAGGAACTACGCTGAAGTTTCAGTCGGATTTTATGTTGCTTCACAATTTTATCGATATTCACGAAAGGATACTCAACAAAGGCTAACATAATTAAATTAATTGTAATTTCAATATACAAGAGACAAAGTACTGAATAGAGGAAAGTGCAGAAGGCACGTAACCCCCAAATGGATTTTTGTCATTAATAAGAAAAAATTTCCAAGGCCAGTTTTCACCGTAAAATTAAATTAAGTCCATCCGGCGGCTTGACCTTGGTTCAAGAGCACCTGATGGCTAACAGAAAGATATATCTTCGCGCCCGTAGGCCCATTTTTAATTTTGGAGGAGTAATTAGAGAAATTCACTTAGCACATCAAAAATCCTTACACGGATATTGCTTGGGGGTAGCCGGGATCATGTTGTAGAACTCTCCAAAATCGTCCTAAGTTGAAGACATAATCAAAATTCGACTTAGGCAAAAATTTCATTTAAAGACATTTTTGGGAGTCTGCAGAGGCGCAGATCAGTCCACAAGGGCCGTTTTGGGTTCTATAAGGCGTTGGAAATGACCAGGTGAAAATTCGAAGAAACACCGAATTTTCACTTAGGAAAAATGTTTTTGGTTCAGAATATGAGAGTAGAAGTATATAATGACAAAGATTTATGAATAATATACTTTTCCAAAGGTACCATAAATTGGACTTTGAAAAATAATATTTTTGGAAGGGCGCAAAATTTGGCCCTGGAATCGATTTATCGAAAGTACGCCAAAGTTTCACTTGCAGACTAATTTTTTAAAAAACTGCGTTGAAATTTGGCTTGAGAATCGATTTTTCAAAAGTACGCCAAAATTTCACCCGCAGATTAACTTTTCAAAAGTACCTTGAAATTTGGCTTGAAAATCGATTTTTCAAAAGTACGCCAAAATTTCACCCGCAGATTAACTTTTCAAAAGTACCTTGAAATTTGACTCGAAAATTGATTTTTCAAAAGTACGCCAAAATTTCACCCGCAGATTAGTTTTTCAAAAGTACCTTGAAATTTGACTCGAAAATCGATTTTTCAAAAGTACGCTAAAATTGGTCTTAAAATGGATTTTTCAAAAGTACCACAAAGTCAGTTTAAAAAGTACCACGAAAATATAATTTAAATTATTTTTTATTTTTTATTCCTCAACCAGACATTGACCTTTGAGGTACGGTCATTGAAAGCCCAATTCTAAAGTATGAGCATAAAATTTTAACGATGCACTGCATCCAAAAGGCAAAATAGAAGATTTTGTCAAAGCCGGCGTAGTGCCGATAAGCAAAAATTGATAAAAATCAATGCACATGTACAAGGCCGGTTTCTCGCATAGAAAGAGTTTGGATTGACCCAGCGGCTCACAATTTGGTCGAGCGCGTTGAGTGATCCAGGGCCAATAACAGGGCTTTTCAAATGACAAAGTTATAGAGGAAAACGCCTTGTGCATAAAAATCCAAAAATTCAATTTTGCCTAAAAGTCGCTCGAAGGTGAGACGCTGCCAAATCGATAATATTAATCGACTGTGATAAGGGTTAGTAAGTCGTGGACTGATCGAACGCCACTCAACTTATGCAGTAATAAGTCCTCTGAATGTGTTTGAGTACGTGAATCTCCACGATACAAGAACTTTAAAGCTAAGTAGTCTCTAGCGAAACTAAATTCATTTAGTAAAACTTTTTTAAGTTAATTTCAGTCAGCCTTAATTATTCATTTACCCAGAGTCTGTAATGATTCTAAAAGCTCGCATTTTGATTCTGAGAAGGTATGTATGAATCTTTTCTACCTAATCGATCGTTAGCGTGAGCGCTCTCGCTTGTATGGTCTGAAAGTCACTACCTTGATTGGGGAAGGCACGATTCTTTTCTTGAGAATTTTGTATAACCAATTCTGTTAAATAAACGGATTCTTTGAACTAATATTTCTTAATTGATCTTGAGGCCTGTTGACGGTCTATAATCCCTGGAACTTTCGTATAGAAAACCGGATGTGTCGAGTTAATTCGCATTAACGTTCGACCTTCTGGTTGCTTTACGGAGGTTTGATGGGGATTTTTTTATGCGTTTTTTGAGAAATATATTCCGTTATTAATGGACCAAAACGTGATTTTCGCGTACCAAAACTAATCCCTCCGCAGAGAAATTCTTCGGTTGGGATTTTTTTATGCAAAAATTCAGGAAATTAAGAGGTGCCTAAACCCCCAACGAGGGAATTCGGGTCCAGAGAGAGCGTAGTTTCCGATCTGTGGTAGTGCAGCCTTGGTCCCATTACTCGGCTACCGAAGTGCATCTTATCTCGAACCCGCCTGGGAGGTAGAAGAACGGGGTAATACGCGACTGGCGCCCCCTGAGAAATAAATTGGTGTCGCGTCATTTTGACGCCCGGTAGTGCGTTCTTCTACATGGCGCCCAACGTGGGGCGTTGTTAGTCAGCAGGGCTTTCTGGAAAGGATATGGATGAATCAACGCCTTTCCAGTTTTACGACGAGCCGACATCTGTGATGGAAAACGTCTCTAGAGGGTTAGAGAGGCCGTGCGCGGAGGATGTACTGGGTAGTTCGGGGGTAGGCCCGAGTACCACTGAAGGAGTCATACAGCCCTCCTCAGAACAAGTGTTCGCCCAAATGGCAGCAGGTCTTGCCAAAGCTCTAAGCGAAGCCACGCACGAGCATAAGTATCGGTTGAAGCATCCAAATGCGGAATTTCATGGCTTCGAACACGAAGACCCTGAAACCTTCATTCATCATATGGAGGAATTTTTCGTCCAAGTACGAATTACGCAGGATAACGACCGTCTATATAAAATATCAGAACAGCTCAAAGACGATGCCAGGAAATGGTTCGAACAATACCGAACCTTAATTACCACGTATCCTCTATTCCTCGAGCGGTTCAGAAGCCGTTACGATTCAGGTGAAGTACTCACCGAAGCAGTAGCTAATTTATATGGCAAGAAACAAGATGCCGAGGAATGTACGTCAGTATTTATTTCCAGGAAGGTATGCCTCTTCAAGAGGATCGATCCGTTTAAGCCGGAGGCGATGAAGGCGGCTACCATCTTCAATCAGTTGAGACCTGATATGAAAATGCTCCTAAAGAGTGCCGTCATACTAGATACAAATACACTAGTGACGATGACCGAACAAATGGCCAAAATCATGGATGAGAATAAAGAATTCGAGACTCTGCAAAATGTAAAAAAAAGCAAGGACCAAGAAGCGTCCACCTCTACCGCTTCAGCTCAAGGGAATCAGCAATCGAGCAGTAACTGGAGAACGGAACCCTCCGCTTTCGCGAAGCCGTCCTCCAGTTCCTTTGGTGCATCTAGGACACCATTCAATGGATCTCAAAGAAGAGATAATCCGCCAGCACCAAGGGTGCATTTTGCAAATAATATTTCCTCGCTGCCCAGAGGGGATATACCGAGAAGGGGTACTGGAGACGTAAGGAACTCCCGAGTCCCGTATCGCCCTTGCAGATACTGCCCAACGGAGCAGTGGCATTTTCATGCGGAATGCCCAAACAATCCCTATCGTAATATGAATACGGGAAACCAAGCGGGGGTCAGAGGTGATGGCCCAGGCCGAACTGTACCAGCCCCGCCTACTAGGCCCCAGCAGGCTCGAAGCGACCCTCGGGGAAGCTCCGAAGCAAGAAGTTTAAATTAAAAAACTTCGATGACCTTCCTGACCTTAATTACCTGTTTAAGGATCAAGAAGTCAACCTATCTCCCCACCGATTCACTCCATTAGAATCTATCAATCAAACTAGCGACGCTTTCCCTCTGCCTCGCATTAAGATTATAATTAATAATCGAACGGTTAACGCTTTATTGGATACAGGTTCGACAAGGAACATTATCCAACCGAAATTTTTGAACGACATTGATCAACTTACAGCTCCCCAAACGTTTGTTATGGCTTGTGGCGATGGTTTAGTAGAATCCCTCGGGACTACGACCATAAATGTTAATGTACTAGATGTACCCTTTCAGACCACGTTTCAGGTCATTCAAAATTTAAACGAAGAGCTCATTCTGGGAGCCCCGTTTTTATATGCCCACAATGTCGTATTCGATTATCAACGTAAATGTGTCTACGTCGGCACTGAAGAGCGAATAACCGTCTTCTGGAATCAAGCGGCACATCAAGCAAGGAAGCAATGCCGGCTTCCCGAAGAACTAATCATCGGAAACGATAATTTAAAACCTCTATTCGAGGAATTCGCTGAATTATTCACCGCGGTGCCTACCCAAGCGACCACGGTGACAACGAAACATAAAATAAAAGTTAAAGACGACCGCCCGTTTAATATCAAACCTTATCCTATGTCTCCTACAAAGAAAAAAGTTATGTACGATCAAATTGAAGAGATGCTGAAAGCCGGAGTTATAGAACCGAGTACCGCTCAGTACAGTTCGCCTCCCATTATAATAGAAAGGCCCGGCAAGAAGCCTCGCTTCTGCATTGATTATCGTCACTTAAATGAAGTAACGGAAGACGAAGCATCCGTCTTACCTAAGATATACGAGAGTATAAAGGAACTAGGAAACGCCAACATATTTACGGTGTTGGACCTCAAGAGCGGATACTGGCAAATCCCTCTTGAGGAGACGTCAAAAAATTATTCTACGTTTACAACATTGGATGGAGCATCTTACCGATTCAACGTGATGCCTTTCGGATTGAAGACCGCTCCATGTACGTTCCAAAAATTTATGGCAAGAGACGTATTGACCGGCTACTTGCATCATTTCTGCAAAGTATATCTCGATGATATTATCATCTACAGTGAAAATATAGATCAGCATGTAAACCATCTGAGAGCCGTCTTTGAACGCCTACGTTTACATAATTTAAAAGTGTCACCAGAAAAATGTGTGGTAGCCACATCCAGTATAACCTATCTCGGGCATAAGATAAATGCCAATACTACTCAACCTTTAGAAAAACATATTCTGCAGATACAGAGCTATCCTGTGCCTACGACAAGGCGCCAGCTTCAGAGTTTCCTTGGCCTATGTAATTGGGTACGTGAATATATCCCTAATGTTGCAATAATTACTAAGCCCTTGACCCGACTACTCTCGAAGGATTGGCGCTATAAGTGGAATACAGAAGCCCAAGAATCCTTTATCCTACTGAAAGAGGTATTAAATAAACCTCTAGGACTGCACCGGCCAGATTTCAATAAAATGTTCATACTGCAGACGGACGCATCCTTAATAGGATTATCTGCAGTATTATATCAATTGGGGGATAATGACCAGAAGCACATCGTCTCTTATGCTAGTAATACGTTATCTCCGACGGAGAGAAAATACCATATCAATGAATTGGAATGTTTGAGCGTCGTTAATTATATAAGGAAATACAAAATATATTTGGCAGACCGTCCATTTATAGTCAAAACCGACAATCGAGCTTTACTATGGTTAAATAAGCATAAGGACGAGAAAACGAAATTTACACGTTGGTCATTATTACTTCAGGAATACAGCTTCACCATAGAACATTGTCCCGGCAAGGAAAATATATTGGCAGACTATCTTAGCAGGAATCCTCAAGGCCCAAACGTCGAAGCAAACGACGAAGAGGAAAGGATGTATCCACCAAAATTCTCGTACAAGGAACGAATATCAGTGATTACCACATTGGAATTAAACGATCAGGTCAGAGAAGCGCAAACGCACTCCAGAGATATCCAAGACCAAATTGAACGATGGAATACTCTAGTGCGACAAGCAGATAAAACCGAGGCAGAGGTGAAATTCGTCAATACAAGACAAGTGATAGGCGGCACACTTTGGACGAGAGGCGAAAATGTTATAGAAAAATTATACGTACCAAAACGTATGGTCATGAGAGTAATATCTCATTTTCACGACCGACCGGAAGTAGGTCACCCCGGCCGCGATGAAACTGTTAGAATCATCTCGGGCCGCTATTATTTTAATAATTTGTCGAGACTAGTTAACAAATATTTAAATGAGTGCATTATTTGTAATTCCGTAAAAAGCAGACAATCACAACCGAAGGCTCCTCTCAGAAGCCATGCTCCATCGCATCCGTTCGAAGTTCTAAGCGTCGATGTAATCGGACCGCTTCAGCGAACCAAAGATGCAGATAACCGATATATATTAATGGTAGAGGATGTATTTAGTAAGTGGGTCGAAGCCAAGGCGTTCACCCAAGTCAGTGGAAAAACAATAGCACAATTTATCGAAGAGGAACTAGTGGCGAGATATGGCGTTCCGAGGGTCATCATTTCCGACCAGGGAGGCCACTTCAATTCCGGCTTTTACGATACGTTCTGTACACGTAACAATATTGAAAGATTCTTCACAGCAGCTTACCACCAACAGGCCAATCCAATAGAAAGGAGGGTGCAAGAAGCTAAGAAGATCTTAAAAACCTTATTATATGGTTCACCCAACGACGAGTGGGATCGACATGTTAGTCAGATGGCATATATCTTGAGAACAAGAAAAAACGCCGCTACGGGGCATACGCCCAGTTTCGTAGTACTCGGCTATGAATTACCGCAGATTGGTGATTGGAATATGTTCGCTTATAGACAAGAACGTCGTAATCAAGCGGACGTTCCCCGCCTTGAAAGAGTCAAGGAGATTCGTAGAAATCAAACAAATTACCAATGGCGTTACGCGCCCAAAGTGGCGGTAACGCCGGTCGTATATAAAGTGGGAGATATGGTAATGACTAAAAGGATCAGGAAGGATCATACCTTCACACCGTCGTGGAGTGGGCCACACAAGGTTTTAAAGAGATTGTCCAATGAAGTTTACCTAATTCACAAGGGAGTAACTTCGACGAGATTACATGTCGATGCCATCAGGCCGGCACCTAAGGGAGATCCCGATGTTGAATTGGAATTGTCTGAAGAATCAGAAGATAGTCCGGATGAAACTCATCTTAGTGACGACGCTTCCTCATCAGACAATGAGATCGCGCCCAGGTCAGAGCGACGTAGCGATACCACACTAGTTCAAATCAATGTTCCCGCAAGTGCTCTAGATGAGCCGGATGTAATAAGTCGAGATCCCGATGATGCTCGAGATGAGCCAGATATAGAAGAGTCACCTCTAGATATTTCTGAGGTCGACCACGGCTAATAGCCGTTTTCGCTTTTTTTTTATATTTTTTCTCAAAATTCTAAGTGGCGATTTTGACCTATATGCGGTCGAATCGAAAATTTAAAGTCTACTCCATGAGCAGACATGGAAAGACGGCGAACCCGACGCAAGAGCGCGATCCGGTAAGCCTAGCTTCTCAAGAGCGAGAGCCGCCAAGTTCGAGTAATGGACGTAGGCATAAGTACGAATCAGTACGAGTTTCGGAAGCTGTTTTTCTTATGCAAGAAGACAACTTCTATTTTAATCATTTTAAGTCAACAAAATTAACGTATATCCCAAATGGAAACTACGAGTTTCAGAAGCCGTTCTTCGCTCAAGAAGACGCTTCAATTTTTTTTTTTTATACTTTTTTCACAAGTCGTAATGACCGCACGAGTATCGTAAGCCGATTTAATCTACCTTACGAAGTAGAAACTACGAGACGAGTTTCTAGACGTTCTAGACGTTCTTCGCTCAAGAAGACGCTTCAATTTTTTTTTTTTTATTTTTATACTTTTTTCACAAGTCGTGATGACCGCACGAGTATCGTAAGACGATTTAATCTACCTTACGAAGTAGAAACTACGAGACGAGTTTCAGAAGTCGTTCTTCACTCAAGAAGACGCTTCAATTTTTTTTTTATACTTTTTTCACAAAGTAGTGATGACCGCACAAGTATCGTAAGCCGATTCAATCTACCTTACGAAGAACCAATTTCTAACCATTATAAGTTAACAAAATTATGTTAGAAAAATATTTCATTAAAAACAACACATTGTGTTTGTTAGTCGACGCGTCCCAGTCGACGACTTGCTAAAAAGTCAATCTAGTTGCAGAACTGCATTTTCCATGTGCAGAAATGGAAAGATGACCCAGCCTGTCGCAAGGGCGCGGCATGGTGAAGTCTGGAACTCAAAGGCGAGGACCGTCCAAGCTGCGGCATGGAGATATAGACAGCCTCTTCTAGAAAGGGCCGAAGTCAAGCAAGAGCGAGACCAGGGCGAAAAAAGCGAGTGCAACAAATTAGTGAGAGTGGACGCTAATCAAAATTGTGCTACGCTTCGCACCCCGACGCGGGTGTAATTAAGTTGATAAAAATGTTGTATCAACTTGGCGTATTGTTTAAAAAATGTATTTATTTTTAAGTTAGATAGGCGAATCAGCCGTCTGCCCCAATTAAGGCCGTTATTTTTAAACATCTGTACCATAGGTCAGACCGTCAAATGAAGGCATACAGACATACAAGTGAATATGGAAATTAAAGGCAATCGATGAGTAGAAAAGATTCAACCAAAGGAGGGGAGTGTTGTAGAACTCTCCAAAATCGTCCTAAGTTGAAGACATAATCAAAATTCGACTTAGGCAAAAATTTCATTTAAAGACATTTTTGGGAGTCTGCAGAGGCGCAGATCAGTCCACAAGGGCCGTTTTGGGTTCTATAAGGCGTTGGAAATGACCAGGTGAAAATTCGAAGAAACACCGAATTTTCACTTAGGAAAAATGTTTTTGGTTCAGAATATGAGAGTAGAAGTATATAATGACAAAGATTTATGAATAATATACTTTTCCAAAGGTACCATAAATTGGACTTTGAAAAATAATATTTTTGGAAGGGCGCAAAATTTGGCCCTGGAATCGATTTATCGAAAGTACGCCAAAGTTTCACTTGCAGACTAATTTTTTAAAAAACTGCGTTGAAATTTGGCTTGAGAATCGATTTTTCAAAAGTACGCCAAAATTTCACCCGCAGATTAACTTTTCAAAAGTACCTTGAAATTTGACTCGAAAATTGATTTTTCAAAAGTACGCCAAAATTTCACCCGCAGATTAGTTTTTCAAAAGTACCTTGAAATTTGGCTCGAAAATCGATTTTTCAAAAGTACGCTAAAATTGGTCTTAAAATGGATTTTTCAAAAGTACCACAAAGTCAGTTTAAAAAGTACCACGAAAATATAATTTAAATTATTTTTTATTTTTTATTCCTCAACCAAAGACATTGACCTTTGAGGTACGGTCATTGAAAGCCCAATTCTAAAGTATGAGCATAAAATTTTAACGATGCACTGCATCCAAAAGACAAAATAGAAGATTTTGTCAAAGCCGGCGTAGTGCCGATAAGCAAAAATTGATAAAAATCAATGCACATGTACAAGGCCGGTTTCTCGCATAGAAAGAGTTTGGATTGACCCAGCGGCTCACAATTTGGTCGAGCGCGTTGAGTGATCCAGGGCCAATAACAGGGCTTTTCAAATGACAAAGTTATAGAGGAAAACGCCTTGTGCATAAAAATCCAAAAATTCAATTTTGCCTAAAAGTCGCTCGAAGGTGAGACGCTGCCAAATCGATAATATTAATCGACTGTGATAAGGGTTAGTAAGTCGTGGACTGATCGAACGCCACTCAACTTATGCAGTAATAAGTCCTCTGAATGTGTTTGAGTACGTGAATCTCCACGATACAAGAACTTTAAAGCTAAGTAGTCTCTAGCGAAACTAAATTCATTTAGTAAAACTTTTTTAAGTTAATTTCAGTCAGCCTTAATTATTCATTTACCCAGAGTCTGTAATGATTCTAAAAGCTCGCATTTTGATTCTGAGAAGGTATGTATGAATCTTTTCTACCTAATCGATCGTTAGCGTGAGCGCTCTCGCTTGTATGGTCTGAAAGTCACTACCTTGATTGGGGAAGGCACGATTCTTTTCTTGAGAATTTTGTATAACCAATTCTGTTAAATAAACGGATTCTTTGAACTAATATTTCTTAATTGATCTTGAGGCCTGTTGACGGTCTATAATCCCTGGAACTTTCGTATAGAAAACCGGATGTGTCGAGTTAATTCGCATTAACGTTCGACCTTCTGGTTGCTTTACGGAGGTTTGATAGGGATTTTTTTATGCGTTTTTTGAGAAATATATTCCGTTATTAATGGACCAAAACGTGATTTTCGCGTACCAAAACTAATCCCTCCGCAGAGAAATTCTTCGGTTGGGATTTTTTTATGCAAAAATTCAGGATATTAAGAGGTGCCTAAACCCCTAACGAGGGAATTCGGGTCCAGAGAGAGCGTAGTTTCCGATCTGTGGTAGTGCAGCCTTGGTCCCATTACTCGGCTACCGAAGTGCATCTTATCTCGAACCCGCCTGGGAGATAGAAGAACGGGGTAATACGCGACTGGCGCCCCCTGAGAAATAAATTGGTGTCGCGTCATTTTGACGCCCGGTAGTGCGTTCTTCTACAATCACACCCTCTGCACTATTCTTTTACTGGATTGTATGCTATCAGTAAGTCTTCGCAAGGAGGCAGGAAAACCTCATACAATTCATATAAAGCTGTAACAAGTGAATTTATCAAATGTTCTGTGAATGATATAATCCAGTATTGTTGCGTTTAACTTAGATTTTCATGCAATTTTAATTAAAATCTAATAAAACACACCATATTTTGCTGCACACTGTACATTATATTTACCATCCGTGAAATAATAGTGCCCAGACAATTAATTACTTGATAATAGCTTTGTTTATTAGATGTCAGCCTTTTTGTGTATTTATATCTAAACAGTCTATTAACTTTTTGTTGTAGCTTCTTATCAATTTGTTTTTCCTATAACGCAAAGGAACATCAATTTACATGAAGTCGTGTTAGTAAATCGACATAGTAAAATGTATGAATAAAGCTTCACATGATTTACTTTAGACATACTTGCATTTTGAGTTGGCTAAATGGTAAATGCTCAGTTTTATTTCTGTTTTAATTTAATTTTTGCAGTAATTAGAGTAGGGTTGGAGGTTATCTCTTGTGGCCTCGTAAACTGGAAAATCATTTCCAAATCTACAGCAGCCTTAATAACTTATTCTCAACTCAAGATAATCGAAAGAACGTACTTTGTTAATTATGTAATTATCTGATCATCTTCACGTAGTAAATCCTTCAAGACTAAGGTAATTGAATTTATTTCATTCCTCAATCCAATATTTCAATCAATTTTAATTTATTTCAGATGATAACCTTTATCTTACAAACATGTGCTAATTAGTATTTTTTCTTTCTTTCCTAACGAAGAGTTTTGCTGTCGATTTAAGCTAATTGCTAACAAATTCATTGTGTAATTCTTTTAAGTCATCTATGCCGATTTAATTAATTTAACATCGAGTAATTAGTTTCTGGGGAATCCGTTCTATACTTTGGAAATTATAATTTATATCTAATCATATTTATTTTGGAGGCAATTATTTATCTAATGCCAATGTAGTTATTGTCATAATATGAATCCAATTAAATTGCTATATTTAGGAGTTCCAAGTATTTAACGTAATCTGATCATGATCAAAGTTAAATTAGCGATACAAGGTTTACAACTTATAGTCCAGTAATCTTTTGAGTTTTTGAGTCTAGTATAGTCTAATTAAATTTAGTCCAGCAGAGTCAATTTTGTAATAAATCAACTCGTGTAAAGCAAAGCTGATAGAGTCATCCAGGTGTTCCAGAGTAGCAGATGTATGCCATACCGCCAGATTCCATACGTTATATGAGACAAATTGATAGGAGCTGAGAAGTCTCATCAGGATTCAGTCTTAATATGTCCATCATCAAGTGGTGAGATATGTGCATATTTCTTTAGTATTTATTGTGCTACGATTGTACATAGCAAGTTTTCAGTAAATTTTACCATTCCGATCAATTATTCGTATATTGCAATTTATATATTCTAGTATATTTTGAAAAGATTATTGAACTTTGACATATTCTCATAAATTTGACTATTTGAATTCATTTTTATTGATTTGTAATTCACCAGATTTTCACAAGTTTAAAGGATGTTCAATAAATGATACATTTTATCTAGTTGGGTAAATACCTGTGAAACTATTGGTTCTCTCTCTAACTCATATTATAAAAACTGGATCCAAGAACCCAGGTCCGCACAAGATTAGCTAGTTGCCGTGGTTCGATTGGTTCAATTTGGTTGAAATATTTTTATTTATTGTCAAAACTAGGTATAAATAATTTTTTTCCAAAACCAATCACGAGTGGTTCAGTATTTGAAACTTTTTAAGTTAATTAAAACTGCCCAGTAAAATATTTTTATATTGATAGATGGTGTGGCCGCACCTTTAGCTTTTATTGGTTTTTGTAATTATTTCAGTAATTTTTAATTTTGATAATAGGGGACACTACCGCACTTATAGAAATTAATTTCTATCGGTCAGACCCAAGTTCAATAGCTATAATACAGTCTTCAAAGAAATTTCCAATCTTTTTGGACAAATCGATTGATACTGTTATTCTCCATTGTACGTAATTGCGATAACGCCCTTTGCGGTTGGCGTCTATCCTTGCCATGTTTGAAAGGCAGATTCCGATGAATTCAATCTGTTAAGTAGATAGGCTATTTACCACTTGTATTTGTTTACATTTTTGAACTTTGTTTATAATAAATGGTATTACTGAACTCTTGAATTTTCTTGGTTGAATGATTAATATTAAGTTTAATCTCTCAGGCATTTTCATGTGTTAGCTCGACAACTGACTGTAAAAATATTTTCATTATTATCAAGTTTATTATTCAGGACATCGATCAGATAACGAAAATTAATGGTAGAAACTCAAAGAGGTAATTAAGAAATTAGGAAGTGATTAGAGTAAATTTAAACCCAATACATAGTAAGCTAAGGACTCCATTGGTATGCTAAAGACATAGAGGATTAGATTGTCGAAGTTTGATTCCAAAACTACGAACAACTTTTCGAAATTGACCATTCTGAGGCAGAAGATGACTTGCAGTAGGACTACAAAAGCAAGCCTTTAATACTGAAATCAAGAGTGGAAGCAGCCACTCAAAAACTAAAAGCTGTCAAAGCTGTCAAACGAAAATATCACGTAAGTTAGTCGGGAAGATGTATTGGGAATCGTTCACAGAATATGTCAAAAAGTCAGACAGATCACTATATAAGGACAGATGTTTGCAACAACTACATATTTTTGGTACTGGTATCATATATCAGTAAAATAATTCTGTATATTCTTCAATTCAGATTTCTGCCTTAGCAAATTCCTTCTGAGCAATCAGGCATTGTTAAATAACACAGTGCTACTCCAGTGAGTTCTAGAGAGAGTTTATTGCTATAAGAAGTTTGAAAGTTGTTTTGCTTAAACAATGCTACATTTAGTTTATTACACAGTTTATAGTTCGAAGCATTAACATAAGGGACCTGTTTTTGGATTCTTTATTAGTCATCTTTTTGCATCAAAATTTTCTAAACTAGTAGATTATTTCACCAATAGTCCAATCAATAAATGCCTAAAAGGGTATTATAGAGAACATGGAAGATGGAAGAACTTTCCTCTTCAGGAATGTGTTGAGGGTAGTTGGGAGGTAAACATACTAAAAATCCCCGCAACTATTCCCGCCACTTCGGGGAGGACGGGGGTGGAAAAGTTCCTTTTTTCGATTCTTCGCACGGAGAAAGATAATCTATGCAAAATTAAACATAATTTTTCCTACAAGAATGTCTATACTCACTTTCTTCCTATATGTTATAGTTTACGAAATGTTCGCCAGCCAAAATATTATTTATTATTCTAATCAGTCTTGGATAAATCTGAATAAATTATGTGGAACAAAAAACCAAACTGCATATTGTTAATGTAAATGTACCATTAACAATCATAGTAAAATATTATTTTAAAGCTTTGCAAAAAACACAATTACGAATGAAATTATCAATTTACTGAACTGTATATGTACATCACTTAGTTTGTAAACATATAATTAGAAAAACAGATATGTTTAATAAACTTGTTACTTGTTACATTTAATATCGTGTCAGAAAGATATGGCAGTTCACGAAACTTTTCACATAAAATATATACATTGTTTCCATATTTAAGCGACGTGCTTTCGTTTGCATTCTTCCACAATAGATTTACAATTTTTCAGAGCTTACACAGTGATTAATGTTTAACTGCATTGTAACACGTTTGGTTTGTAAGCTTCAAAAACCTTATTAATGTCGAAATAACACTGTTTACCGTTTGTATTCTATGTAATATCATTTCGAATGCAATGTCACTGTTGGAGTAGATGTAGAAGTTGGAATTATCGCATTCTAAATGAATTCGAAAATCTCGCATGCTTTATGTTATGATAATTAGATTTTGCGATACATGTTTTGCAACTTTATAACGAACTTTATAATTAATAGGAAAGTAGTAGAGGAAAGAGCTCTGGTAAAATAGTTTAGTGAACATTCTAATTGCAGCATACATATTTTTCCATGTTTCATAACTAATTTAGTACTCAGGAAAATTTAGCGTTTTAAAAAACACAAGAAATCACTTTAATATACTTAAATCAATTGTTGTATTGAATTCAAGTCATCAAAACTCAACATTTCAAGTTCGTATATTTTTACTTTAATGTTGACTACACAGGCCCATAAAAACATTTTTCTCGTCAGCGAGAATTAAGACCCACTTTTCTTTATGTTTTCCGGGGCGCTGAATATAAATCTTAAGTCAGAATAGCATGTTTGTGAACGAATTTTCGAGTTAGAGATCAAAATTGGACGAAAATCATGAAAACTCAGGATTTGTGAAACTTCCAGATTCGAAATGCAGAGAAAAAAATTGGAAGACATGAAAATATCATTTTTGGGAGAAAATGCAGTATTTTTCAATGTAATCCATTATTTGATAAAACCTCAAGTACGGTGAGTTCGCTTTGGACCGCACTATTATACATAATTTCCGAGGATATTGCTCGGTGGTTTATAAATATAGTCATGTAGATTGATTAGGGATTGCACTTTTGCGTTCGCAATGCTGAGCAGAACTGCACACGCGGGAAAGACAATGAGAAGAGGCATGAATTATATCTCGGGATTGTATGGAACACTCAACCTGTGGGATTGGACCCTTGCCAGCATCAACTTTTGACGAAATCTTTTGACGCTTATATCTTCGGATACCTTGCAAACGTTACAATCATCTTTTATTTGAGCGTTTCAACATTTATCAGTCTGCATTTATTTATTTAATTACATTTGGTTAAGAGCTTGTAGTGTGCGCATTTTAATTGTGTTTTTGAATATTTAGAACCGTTTCTCCTTTTCAAGGTTGTTCCATTAAACGGGTCTTTTTCGAGCATTCAACGGTGAAAGGTGAATACATCTATTTAGAACCACTGAGGATGGTGGACAAAATATCCGCATTGGTTTTCCAATCAGTTATTTTAAATATACCATATTATATCGATCCCTACTGACTCGGAAAACCTTCGCCACTTGTGAGCGGAGAATGTGAAATCACATCGTGTCCATTGAACACGATACTCCGTGTTTGAACTTGCTACCTCGTAATATACTGGAGACGATGACAACTACCCCGACAAGGGATGGGTACAATGATTCATCCAGTCAGTTGTCGGAAGCTAAACTTAAGGAAGGAATTTTTGATGGACCCCAGATTCGAAAGATTTTGAAGGACAATATGTTCATTACAACGATGACTCCAAAAGAGAAAGCCGCATGAGGAAACTTTAAGGCAGTAGTCCATCCTAACATTACATTGAACAAGATTTTGGTTGAAAATATGAGAACCAAGTGGAAATTTTCATAATAGTGACATATTTCTCGGAAATTTTTAAAAGATATGTATTTTTGAGGTTAGGTATTTATGACCGATGACGTCAACAATATAGCTTAGTGTTTTGGGTAGTAAAATTTTAATTCAAATTTAAAAATAATTTTTCTTGGATATTACTCAACTGGTTGTGGAAATTCAAATGTTTTTAGTATTACCTTCACAGTCAATGAGATTTTAAAATTTGTGAAAACACCGAATTGTGAATTTCGAGATACAGTTGTGAATTCTGAAATACAATTGTGAATTCCGACGTACAATTGAGAATTCCGAGTTAAGAAAAATATATTAACGGCATGGACTTTCTGCGCTTTCGTAGATAGTAGTTGAAAATTGTCAAATAAAACTTTGTAAAATTGTATATATTGTTGAGTTGAGCAAAAATTCATTGCACACTTCGGCAAATGAAATCGAAGTAAAATGTTTTGATTATCATTTTCAATCATTTGAAGTTGGAAGATATTTTAACTATTTGCACTTGAAGCCTATTGAGCATTTCACTTCTCCATCAATGCATGTTATACATCGAATAATGGCAAAGTGTATTTAAGAAACAAATTTTTATAAGTATTTTTGGAGGAAAAAATAATATTTATTTTCATGTGTGCTTGTAGGATATAATATTCCTATAAGTTTAGAACCCGAGTGGGGACATTTGCATTTGATTTTTTTTCTCACTGTAGTATAATACATACATATAATATACCTGTATAATTGTATAAAATACAATAAATATGTTACATGGAAATTGATTGTGTTATTGTGCACGTTTAATTAATTTGTGCATTCACTAAAAGTTTGATATGAACTCATTTTAAAATGTAACTAGTGGTCTTTTATTTCAAATTCAGCGTAAGCTTTGTTTCAAGTGAAACGTATATGAGTCATCAGGATTTATTCCACAAAATATAAGTAGGAGGCTTTTACTTTAAAATGGCTAATGCTATAAATTACACAAGTTTACAAAAAAAAAAATGTCCGACCAATGGGATTTCATTACCGTACCCCGAAGGTTTTTGACGTGCTGAACACGATGCCGTAGTCCGTTTTGCGCCATCACGTCAGGATTTCGAGAAAACTTAACTTAAAGTCCTAAAAATACCTTTTTCGCCTTCGTTCGTGCACAAATTAGTTCACTCAAACAATCCCAAAAACCCCCGAGTAATAAGTTTTGGGCCACAATATTCAAATTTTGATAAATTTCTGGATTTTAGCATCTGCCATATTGTAACCGCCATCTTGGATTTACAAATTATCAGATGCTGACTTCAGATTCGTGATCAGCGACCCCAAAAACTTCCCGAGTAACGAAATTCAGGCCAAAATATTGAGTGAATTAATTTGTGCATGAACGAAAAAGATATTCTTAGCACTTTTAGGTTCAGTTTTCTTGAAATCCTGACGTGATGGCGCAAAACTGACTACAGCATCGTATTCAGCACGTCAAAAACCTTCGGGGCACGGTAATAGAATCCCATTGGTCGGACATTTTTTCTTTGTAAACCTGTGTTATTGTTAAGTCTCTATTAAATAAAAAAATGTATTCTGAAAACAAAACGAAACATGAATTAATCAATGAATGTTTTCTCAAAAGTGTAGGAACAATATTTTTATCTAAGTTATTGTCATGCGTTTAGCAAATAAAACAGTTTTCCTTTCGAAAGAAGATACTACACTATACATTGTATTATGATTATCATGATAATTACTAATGGTTTTCTGATAAGTCAAATGAATATTATGCAGTTATTTTAAAAGGATCAAATATTTAAATCATCACTAGGCACTTTTGTTTTGAAAACGCTTCACAAAGCCATGTTATCTTTTTGATTTAACTGCAAAAACGAATGAGGAAAAAATATATTTGATTCATTTTCAGTCATTAGCGATTTTTTTAAATTTTACAATGTTTTTTCTCTGAGTGTATTATTTAATTTATTTAAGTTAGGTCTAATCAATTACATCTCTTCATTACAGAAATAATTCAAAATTCAAATAATGTAAAATCATTTTCACTAGATAACATTTCCTTCCACAAATTCCCTTCCAATTATTCCGTCGTTTAGTAACCTCTTTCCAAAAACTTTTTTTTCTTATACAGTGATAACAAAAGTAGGCAACATACCTTGTAACTTACAGAAATATCTGATGTGGCTAGCAGAAAACTTTATGAGATTATAATAAACAGGAATATGGGGTAATATTTCGACTGCCTATGGTTTGGTCCACTGCAAAAATGCAAAACCTATACTACATTCTTTCAAAATGTAGTAACAAGCAGAGATTAATATGTTACAGCTAATTATTTGAAAAGGAAGCACGTTTACAACAGCTCGCTGCATTTCATGTGATCCTGGTATTTAGGGACAGCGTTATTTCACAGTCTGGTAGGCAAGCTCAAATCTTGAAGAAGGCTTCTTGCTCATAACATCTAAACTATTTTATCGATTATGATAAAAGGACAGTACACAATAAATAAGTATCTATGATTCAGAGAAATAGAACCTTTCAGCAGGAACGAACTACTCCTAATACTTCTTACTCCTAAACTTTAACACAGACATATTTCTTAATTTAATTAGTTTATGAAAATTCTTCGTAGTTTAATACCGATAAAACGACTCGTGCTTGAGAAAAAATGTTTTACTGACAAGTAGTTATAACTGACATCTTCCTCAAATTTTGCACACAAAGAAAGTATAATCTTTGAATCCATGATCTTTAAATTTTCTATTCATAAGAGTTTATTCCTTAAAACTACAAATATCATTATACTCTGCGTATAATTGCGGACTGGGCATGTACTTCTACGTAGCGCGAGAGATATGACAACCACTCTCCCGTCGGCGGCATAGATTAAAGAGTCGGCGCTAGACCACTGAAGCATCCCCGTTCTCATTTCAGCCAGCTGGCACACGCGATGTTGCAATTCTAACTCCCTATGCCCAGCCCGCCACTACACACACTGTATCAGAACAGCATGGGTTTATGGAAGGGCGTTCAACAGCCTCGAATTTGGTTTGTTAAACTCAATACATGAGCGAGTTATTTAATCATGGATGTTAATGTGGGCGTAGTCCAAATTGTAATTTTTTTAGCACGCGATGAAAAGTTTTACTTGGAAAACTCGAGGATTCAGAACGCCGTATTTGTGAATTGAAAAAAAATATTTTCGATAGCAAGGAAGGGAACTCCCAATAATGAATACACACGAAACACTGATTGCATGAAGCACATGAGAAAATAATTTAATAATTGCAAGCATCAACAACTATAGGAAACTACTGTACATGGAAGATGGATGTATCTTCCCCTATTTCAGCATGGTAGTTAGGAAAGACAACTTTCCTACCGATGGATTGCTCGAGTAGGTCCAATGTCGTAGCCTCCTCAGTCTCCTGGTCTACATAAGGAGTGCTGGGATCATCTTAAGGATATATAAATTATCATTAAAAATAAGAGAAGATCTGCTCCAAAAACTATTAACTCCAACTATTACCATATAGATAAAAATACTTTTACTTTCTTTGCACGTCTAATGCTCTACTACATTTATTTGGAACTTTTTTCCATAAAATTGTTCGTTTTCATGATATAAGCGAAAAACTGTCCTTTATTATGGTTTTTAACTGTTTTACTCTTCTTGAGGTAAGGACTTATCCTTTTAGGGAGTTTTATAGGATTGACATAGTCTTTTATGATTATAGTTTTCAGCTATATAGATATTTAAATATATTATTTAAATATTTACATAAATGTTTTCTGTCTGTATACATGATACTGATACTGATGATACTGATTTTCACTTTATATTATTGTTGCCCGTTGTTAATATAAATGATAAAATATAGTACATAGTTTATCATTTACATTTCTAATATTTAAGTATTTTATTATTTTATAGAAAATGTAGTTTAGAAACAATTCGTTATTTTTTTACATTTTGCCAATTTTTAAAACAATTTTTATGAGGATGTGTAATGTTGGTTTGCACTATATAGGTAGGTTTCTAACTATATAATGCGATATTGTGTCTTTCTACACAGTAAATTCACAGAATAAATTACGTAGATTGCTTACGCTTGCGCCAAAATTATTTATTGCTCCAATTATTAATATCCATTCAAAATTTATTAAAACAATAGCTTTGCATATATCCAATAGATCATATTATTGATTATTTTACCATTTAATGTATTTGTGGTTTCAACTGAATATGACTACTTGCTTATTTACGCAAAGGATCTACAATCTATGTTCGGATTACACAGAAATTCTTAATACAGGGGTGAATTGCCTATGTATTTAAGGATCTTTTATAAAGCTAAAGAAAGGTATTATATATGCAATATAGATAATAAAGTATATAAAGCAAAAAGCATATAAAGAAAAAAACCTGTGCCTATGAAATCACTATTTCCACATACAGATTTACTATCCAAGTCTCTTATAGCGGAAAAAATTTTGATACTGTATTTGCACTGAGAGGAATGTTCCTTCCACTCGAATTAGAAAAAAAAATGCCCTGTATCTTGAAAACGAAAAGAGTTTGACTGCTGTTTTTTGGGTTAAATCGACTTCTTTTGATGTCAAGAATCTGCGGCTAAGCGTTCTCCCAATATCTTGAAAACACCCTGTATAGAAAAAGATAACATATATTTTAATATTATGCATCACATAGCCAGTCAACTAGCTAATAGTAAATTGTGTATTATATCAGAGTATGCTGGTGTGTTGGTAAATTAGCCTCGTATTCGTAGTCGACTAGGCCCAGGTGCAATTATTATAACTAATTTGTAACTGACAACGACATTATAAAACAACATTATTTGGTCGGAGGAAACCAATTTTAACTGTAATGAAGTTATTAATAAATGTAACACTCGCTACTGCAGTAATCAAAACCCCAATTAAATTTTACGGAGAGTTTATCAAATGCTGAAAGTTAAAAACCGTGAAACTGGTTGCGCTTCTTTCTTCTACCTCGTTACGTTATTTAGTGAATAATTTTTTATGGCTACTCCTGAATTTATTTTTGTTTACTACATTCCAAGATTTTCATTTTATTTCGTAATTTTTTTGTGTTGGCCAACAAAAATATGAGCACTGAGATCGTCAGATTGTTGGAAAAACTTAAAACACACGACTACGCAACTTAGGTCTAAAAATAGCAAAAGATCGTCTCAAAACACGAGCAAAACTGGTCAAATTCTTGGCGTCCGAAATTTGACTGGGAAAAATTTCACGTCCTTTCGCAACGTCGTAACTGAATTAGAAAGTAGTTTATAGGTGGAAAAAATAAAAATTTCAAAGTTCGTAAAATATTAAGTGGCAAAACTAGAAAAGATAAACATAATTTTAAGATGGAGGACAAAATCTTGAATTTTAGCGAAGTGGTGGAGAAAAACTGATTAGCCCATAAATGAGTTCTTGCGGCTATCTCCATAGGGGTTGCTTGGAACCGAAGTGCTGGTACTAAACCTTTATTGGATTACGTCTTTCTCGAGGGAGCAGGAAAACCTTATATAAATTATATATACTGTCATAAAACGCACTTTCAGTACTTGTGAATGATATAATCACTATTGCAATTATAAAGCTGTCACGAGCGAACCAAAATTTTAGTAGGAATATTTGGCCGCCAGTTCAAGTCATTCGTACACTTCTAGGAAGTTGTGAATCTTTTTGTGCCAAGTCTATGACTAGTACGTACTCACCATTATATGGTGAGGCGTCCGCCCTTTCCATGTTGATCTTACATTTTATTAGGTTAGGTTCTTGCATATATTTACTGTACACTTGAATTACCTTAATAAATGGCATTAGTTGAATTTTGGAATTTTCTTGATTGAATGATTAACTTTAAATTCAACCTCTCTAGAGATTTTGTGTTAGGTCGATAATTGAATGAAAGGGATCCTTAAAAGGTCCATATGTCTAGTATTCAAACCATCGCTCAGATCACAGAAGCTGAAGAAAAAAAAATATTGAAATATTAAGAAGTGATAGATCAACAAGCAGTGTCCGAGATAAAACCAGTACATCGTAAGAGGGCGGAGACTTTGGAGGGAGCAGTTAGCAATCCACGGTAGGTTCGAACTTATGCCTTTCTCGTCTATTACAGGACCCCGGTCCTAGATCGTTTCTTACAACTTAACCGAACCCCACTGGGAGTAGAAATTAACCACCCTAAATCAACGGGAGGAGCGCGGCTGACTCTCTTAATAAAATAAATATTGTCACTATCTTCAGACGACGGTGGTGAGTTCTTCTACAATTTCATGGTCGGTCTTTAACCATTACAATGTGAGACCTTGTGATAATGATACAATAATATAATACTTTCAACCCCCTTCAGTAGGTATGTTATTATGACACTGTTGTTTGGGATGTAGGTTGATTTTACCTCTCTAGGGGAAAAAAGTGATTTACTTACTCCCCTAGGAAGGTAAGTGAGAAAGTATTTTTTTTACAAGAGATATAGAAATTTTAAATTGATATTTCATTAATTTATGTAAATTTACAATTGTTACAATAATATTTTTTGTTAGTCGAGTTGCCCATGTTATTCGATTTATCTATGTTATGCAATATTTTGTTAACTATTTTATTTCCTGTTTGTTATCCTGTCCGTCACATAACTCTCGGCAGCAGTGGAAGTCTTCCATCCTTAATGTCTCTTGAACTGCAGAACATTGGCACTTGTGTTGGCTGTTAAAGTGGCCGAAGTTCTTTTAAATAAGTTACCTGTATAGATTAGCCAGATACAAAAATTTTGCGACTTTACTGGATGTAACACAAAAAACATTTTTATGGACGGAGTGATTGTAACATTTCCTGCTTGGTATCGTAGAATAAAACGAGGAATATAATTGATAATTTTTGACATCAAGTTGATATAATTTTTAATTATTTTTAGATAGCAAACACTATCATCTTCAGAGGCCGTACGTCACATCATATTTTGAAAACGGGTTTCTGACAATACTGAAATCACCATTTTTTTTGACGTGTTCTAATGTCATTTCTCACAATTCAATAGAAGGACATATCTCTGCAATTCCCATTACTGTTGCTACCTTCATTATATAAATATCGTCAGGAGTCACTTCACCTCTCCGATCAAAGAACTTATCTCTAGATACACAATGTGTGTGTATTGGTTTGTTTGTTGCTGAGATAGTCACAGCCTAAGGCAATTCAGTTGCAAATATCTCATAAGTTCCTGATTGGTAGTCAATCTATTCGTAACGTTTCGGACACGATCGGTTCAGCTCGATTATCGTAATCTCCGTTTGACGTCTCCGCCACTAAAACAGTTTAGAAAAAAAGTAAACCGATCGTTTCATAGTCGTAACATGATGGAGTTCTGTTTACAGTTGTAATAAGGTGAATAGCAATTATAAAATTTCAATATCAAATATTCCTTCAATACATAATTCCCATAGAATAACAAAAATGTATATATCACACAACGCATTATGTGCGCGCTATAATAATTTTATTGCCGCGTCATTCATTTCCGCATCCAGTGGAAGTATACAGGGTGCCCCACTGGGTACTGCATCGCTCGATATTGAATTTTTTTAAAAATCGCAAATAATTAAAAAAATCGTAAGTTAAACCTCCACAATATCTACATGGGAAAAAGGAGAATTTACTTTTACATAATGTAGTGCAACAAAATCCGAAATGTTCCATTTGACTTTAACAAGTTTTCGCGCTTTGCAGTTGATAAAATGTAACGTAAAAAACTGAACACTTTGAATATTATTATTGAATTTCTTTAAACTGTAGCGTATGGCTCACCTTATGGTCTTTCTGCATGCAGCAAATGAGGATTTTTACGTGAAGAAAGTTATTCCAATCCGTTAAAGCTGTCAAATTTTTTATGCAATGTCAAATATCTCTGACGGCTGGGTTCAGGGATAGAGTATGCTACATGTTTTCGACTCGAAAGCTTCGAAATATATGGAGAGTTCTATTTAAAATAAGCAAGTTGGTATCGACTCCCGGTATAAGCGGTGTAAGTGTCAAATGCTTGTAATTATTTTCCTCGGCTTGGACATACTGACGTTAGTAATTCCCTAAGTTTTCAATATTTCCTGGTACGTACTTGTCCCCGTATTGATCGATGCAGCTCCCGGTGGGACACACTGTGGTAACGCAAAAAAAATACAAATTTTTATTCTTCAAATGGGCTTAGAATGTCATGAAACGTCGAGATTTTAAGTTTGAGCAAAAAAAATGTCTGTCTGTCGTTCTGTCTGTAGTTTTTTCTTGTGCGCACGATTACTCTGGCAGTCTGGGACCTTTTAAGATATTGACTTGAAATTTGGTACACATATGTATTTTAACGAAATCTGGAACTAGATTATATTCTGGATTTATTCCGTTGCAGGGTTGGGGGGATAAATTGAGGTAAATCAAGCAAGTAAGAGTCCATAAAATTTGTATAGAGTGTATATAAGAGAACTAAGGCATTATTAAGTGGGTGAAAAAAAATAATATTGTGATTTAGTGTGTGTACAAGAACCAACAAAGACCTTAAATTTTATTTTGCTTTACCCAGTCAATCTTGACATTGAATTTGAGGCTTGTCTAATTTATGGTGTGTTTATTAAATATGTCATTCAATAGTGCGGAAGCATAAAAAATCTTAATGAACAACATTCAAATAAAAAATATTAACAATTTAGTCATTTGAATAGATATAAAATTATTGCCCTCTTATTATATGTAAACTTTCAGAAAAAATAGAGAAATGTAATTTTTATGAATGATGAGACATTTTATAGATTTGTAATAGTAGATATATTTCAAAGTTTAGGTTAATTAAATTTGAAATATATCAAGCATTATCTTACTGTAATATTATCATACGTCACATTGTTGTGTAAAGGGCAGGTAATGCAGGAATACAATAATCTATTTTGATGAAAGTATTTACCCTTCTACACATACCTGGCACTGCTGCTTATGGGATGTGTTTATCTCTCCATTATAATAGACATGTAATGTGACTATGTTAGGTGTAAACAAGGTATGTACTGAAGAGATAGCTGTTATGCATCTAGGCATAAGTTCTTTGACTTGAGTTTCACCTCTATTAGAGATGTTCGATTTTTTGAGTTCGGCCCCGTAGCATTTCTTTTCAAAAAAGCGTGTAATCTGTAGAACTTAGATATGTCTATGTTCTCTTCAATAAAAATTGTAGATTTTAATATGGAGTACTCGCACAACAGACCCAACGGTGATTTCGATACAGCAGATTTTTCCAAAAAGCAGTCAAAAACAATTGTTCAGAAACAACAGCGCCATTCTTAGTTTGACGTTAGTCTTTGAGGGACTCATACGTTCATTCGTAAGATTTCTTTGATTTTTCTGTAATAACAATGAACGCGCAATACTTGCTGCTTTGTCTATTCACGAAACACCCCATCTGAACAATAAATTGAAGTTTAATAATTAATTGAATATTAAAACCAGACCTTTTTATTTTTTAAAAATTTTGATATTGGTGTGGAATAAAATTTAATATGTAATTCAAGAAGTAATTAGCTTTGATCAGTCTCGGACTCTGGTATTTACCTAACCCAACCGGTATAAAATATTTACTTCCCTTGTAACATAAATAATTTTACTACCGACTTCCAATTTGTTCTAAATGAAATTCGGCCACTGTGGAAGGTTTCTATATACCACGTTCTTCTTTTTTCCGGGTTTTGATTGGCCTAGGGTATTTTCCATTAGCCAGCTGCTTAGATTGTCGCAATTTGAAATATAAAAGAGAAAAATAGGGTCAATTAAAAACTACGGCAAAAATTAGTGGGCAGACGTTTCACGCCAAGGGGCCGATCAAGGCGACTTTAATGAAAAAATGTGGACGATTTTGCGCGTCGTCCTTGCGCAGGGGCCATGCTAACTTTCTCTGTATCATTTTAACTTTAGTATACGTACCGCGCGCCGCACAATAGAAAAAATGTACCCTTTTTTGGACAAAAATCTGTCGACAGTAGATATATCAATCAATTTAAATTAAAAAAATGAAAACCCTTAAGACATTGTACTTTAGAGCAGTGCTGCGACAAGGTGGCTTTATGTTAGTCTAACCTAAAAATCGCAGATATTTCTCTTTATTCCGCGCTTACCTTCTTGGTCGAGAGTCACAAACAAACGAAGTAGTGTTCATGTAGATTGGCTATCAAATTCATTTTTATTAGATCATAGTTAATTGCTTTAGTTTCGTGAATCGTTTTTAACGTATGAACCATTATGTTAAAATTATAGTTGATGGTGGTGAAAATTTGAGATTCAAGTGAAATATAGTTTAAGTGATCAAAAGTTGTTCTTCAAGGTCTTTTGATGCTGACCTCATCTTTAATCTTACTCGCATCCTATCGATCCTTCAAAGAAATGAAAACAAGGGTTGATCTAAAAATTACGATATTCTAAATACTCGTCACTACTAGTTAACCATCCTAAGTTGGCAAGTAGTCGCCAAGAGAGAGAAGAAATATCGTCACTGTTGGACAGAAACAAACAAGCTTCTTAAGCTAGCTAGCTTAATAAGCTTAAACATCTTGTTTGTCTCTGTCCAACAGTGACGATATTTCTTCTCTCTCTGCGCGACTACTTGCCAACTTAGGATTGTTGACCAATAGTTGCGTTTAGACTTTAGACTATCTTACATATTATATTATTTTACAAATATTATTTTACAAATGAGTCACCTAAAATGGGAATAACGTATCAATACACACTAGGTGCGTTTCAATTCTGCCAACGGAATCTAAAATTTTGTCGTTTTTTGCTCTTCATTCTGATTCCAGTTTGCTACTTTTCATTCTGTCCCACAAGAGGGAAACACCGGTAGCAGGTTGGAGTGGTTATTTTACAAATATTATTTTACAAATGAGTCACCTAAAATGGGAATAACGTATCAATACACACTAGGTGCGTTTCAATTCTGCCAACGGAATCTAAAATTTTATCGTTTTTTGCTCCTCATTCTGATTCCAGTTTGCTACTTTTCATTCTGTCTTACAAGAGGGAAACACCGGTAGCAGGTTGGAGTGGGGGAGATCCGTCTGAAACATTGACATACTACGTCTGAAATAGACGGTCTAATGTAGCTGATATTAAGTCAATAGTCATGATATAGTATCTTTTTATGTTTACTGATAGCAGAAATGATTTATTCATATGCATGAATGTCGATTCTATCATTCGATATTTAATATAACCAAATATTCCTAAACAAATTTTCACTTCCTACCTAGCAGTTTCAGTTTTATCGTTTTATTGGCAAACGTCATTCTGGTAATTCTAACGCTACCGGTTGTGGACGAAAAAAATGCACTTACTGATTTATTTGGATCTCTTCGGTGAACTGCTGAAGTTTTACGTAGTAAAAGCGTAGACCTACCGCTATAAGTCGAGCGCCGTGGTTCATTCATTTATTTGAACTTTTATTTCGGTTTTACGTATGAAAATAAGAATTTAAAAAAAACAAAAATTAATGATGACACATCTGTGGATAAAGAGCTTTATTTTAAAAAATGAATTATCACAATCGGTCCAATGGGAACCTCTGGCGAAGCCGGAAAAGAAAACTTTTTGTGTTTTAAATATATAGATGATACAATATTGGGAAGTATGGAACTAGATAAGAGGAAGACGATTCAAATCCTCTGTAGGATAAGTCACGTTATTAAGATGACTAAAGTCTCTATTACGAGCCATTTCTCTAAGATGCCAAGTAGGGTGGAACTTTGGTCTTTACTGTATAGAATATAGTACAATATAGTGAATAAAACATCACCCATCAGTTTCAACATATCCAATAATTTAATGTAAGGTGTAATGTGATCTTATCTTGGTACAAAATAAATATATTTTATACAAGAGTTTTGAATGATTTGTAACCTATTTTTATCTCTTTGATAGTGGGGCCATAAACACAGTAACAATAATTTAAAACAGATAACAATAAGATCCCAATTAGTAAAATTTTGGTAGATTTATTAGACAAAGATGCTTCGATGATATTTCATTTCAATCGTAAGAAAAAAATTATTTTCGTGATTTTTCAGACGTTTCTATTGTAGACCCAACAACACGAGTTGGTAAATATGTTATGAACTATCATTGTACGTTATAAGTATTCTAATAACATATGGAAAATTTTTCGTTGCTGACAAAATCGCGTTTATCGAATCTTCCTACAGATATACCACAAAATTTTTGGAATTACAAAAGTTTTAAACTGCTCTTTATACGTTCCTCAAAGAAGTGTAGAAGTTTTAAATAGTAATCTAATTTAGTTTATACTCAATTCATAAGAATACTTGGAACTCAAGATTTTATTGCTTATCGGAAAATAAACTTTAGAAATAAAATGTTACAGAAATGTTATGTCGTGTAGCAGAAGTTCTTTCGTATTGAGTACAATATGTTAGAATAATAATATATCGTATAGAATTAAATCAATTACAATTTAAGCTATTAATTATTATTTCTCATAAATCATATAAATAATTATCAATAAATCAGAGTTTTTGTACATAATATGTTAAAATTTGACAACGCAAAACGTAGTGTGGCCATAATTTTCCTCAACAGATGCAAACTGCCAATTCTACAAACCGACAGTTGTACGTATTTATGGGCTTATTATGTTGACATTGATTGTAAATGTGTAGTCATTACCACGTATATCGTAAATTATAAATAAAGCAACACAGATTTATAACATTCATGTGATCTTGGATTTCTGATATTTTGTTAAATATTGAGTGAAATAATTAAGTAAAATTAATTAGGAAAATTAACACAGGCACACAAAATAAAGAAATTGGTCTGTTCCTGGAACTCCATTGGGTGACCAATATGGTTTCGATGTGCTGAACACGAACGCCGCAATACATAAGGGTTGCTCAATGGGATCCTAGAAACACACCATTTTTTTGTATGTGTGCCTGTGTCATACTACTGGAGCGGATCTGGCGAGAAAAAGAGAAGTTTTGAAACCAACTTTTTTTAAATTTTTTTTTTTGTCAGTTCGGTTACACGCGTTCTCTTTTATCATGTTATCAACTTAGTCCAGCTTAATCACACGGGGTGGCGGAGGAATTCGCATTTAAAATTGGTAAAAACAAGTTTTTCCACTATAACTTTGTTATTATTGACCTGACGAAAAAAAAGTAAAATTAAAAATTGAAGATCTCGCGGAAGCGCATAATCTTTTTTTTTCAAATCAAAAAAGAAGTTAGGGGGATGAGATTTTTTTGAGGTAGGTGAAATAGATAATAATTGATGGAGCCGGAGGATTGGGGTGGTGGGCAAATTAGGGGAGGGGAGGGAGGTAGGGAAAGGAAAATTATTCAACCCCCTCGAACTTTTTTCCCTGTCGTGCGATTTTCATAAACCAAAATTTTCCTAATTTGTTCGTTATTACGTCTAATATTTGATTGAATAATTTTTTTTATTTTTTTCAAATAAACAAACTTGTGGGAGAGGAAAATTTTTGCATTTTTTTTTAAATGCGTTTTTGGGTACGAAGGAAAGGGCTTAGAAGAGACATTTTTTTACAGTAAGCGATATCTTTTTTTATCTTTAATTTAAAAAAAAATTATCGCAATCCAAGCAATAGGAAGGGAGGGAGGCGGCATAATGCGCGTGCGGGAATAAAGGGTTAAGGAAAAGGGATAGGGATTTCTGAGCTTAATATTCGGATATATAAATCTTTTTTCCATCTTAATATTTTATCAGTCTACCCTCCATCAAATATTAAACTTATTATAAATAATTAGGAGTCAGGAGTTTTCGCGGCGCATTTCTCTAGTTTTAGGTGTGTATTGGATATATTATATAACAATTATTTTTCCTCTTAACTCGCTCTAACTCAAAAACGGCACAATGGATTACTCTCAAAGTTTTATCGTGTTATCACTATATATTTGTTAACATAATGTGTTAATATGTAGGTCAAATTTTAATAAGTGTAGAAATCATTACTTTTTAGGGTTGGGGGGTAAATTGGGGTAAATTTGGGGTAAATAGGTAAATCAAGCAGGTAAGAGTCCATAAAATTGGTATTTAGTATATATAAGAGAAGCTAAGGTCTCAAACAAAATTTTGACGTTAGCCACCCCCATTACCACCCCCACCCCATTATTAAAGGGGATGAAACAAAATTGTGATTTACTGTGTGTACAAGAACCAGAAACCTCAAAATATTTTTTTACCTCATCCACCCCACACTACCACCCCCTATCGCCACCCCCTATCGCCACCCCCGCCCCACTACCGATGTGGGGTATCGTTTTATAGGTTTTTGGGGTAGAGGATTTCAAATATTATATTATTAAAGTTCCATAAATAATTATTTCCACATACAAAATTATTTCGTTGTGAGTGACTTGGATAGAAAATCTGGATGTGGAAGTAGTGATTCCTTGGGCAGCGGTTTTTTCTAAGGCTATGTCGAAAATTATCATTCTCAAATGTAACATGCGGGAAACTTTTTTATCTTTCGAAATAGATACCAAGTATATCGAGAAGTAACGAAGATAAAAGATGGACGTAACTTTTTTATTTGAAATTTTTTTTCTAGAATTAGCAGTTTTAGAGAAAATTACAAATGAATGATTGTTGGCCAGGTACTGCAAACGTGTGGAAATCTAATAGCAATTAATTGCAGTACGTGGCCAACAATCACTCATTGCAGTTTTCTTGAAAACTGCTAATTCTAGAAAGAAGAGTTTCAAATAAAAAAGTTACCTCCATCTTTTGTCTTCGTTATTTCTTGATACACTTGGTATCTATTTCGAATGATAAAAAAGTTTGCCGCATGTTACATTTGAGAATGCAAATTTTCGACATAGCCTTAGAAAAAAAAATAATGCTTTCTACACTTAGTAAAATTTATACATATACAAATTATGTTAACAAATATATAGTGATAATACGATAAAAATTTGAGAGTAATCCATTGTGCCGTTTTTGAGTTAGAGCGAGTTAAGCGGAAAAATAATTGTTATATATATATATATATATATCCAATAAACACCTAAAACTAGAAAAATGCGCCGCGAAAGCTCGTGACGGTGTTAAATAATTATTTATAATAAGTCCAATATTTGATGGAGGGTAGACTGATAAAATATTAAAGTGGAAAAAAGATTTATATATTCAAATATTAAGCACCGAAGTCCCTATCCCTTTTCCTTAACCCTTTATTCATGTAAACGCATTATGCCCCCTCCCTCCCTTCCCATTGCTTGGATTGCGATAATTTTTTTTTAAATTAAAGATAACAAAAATCTCGCTTACCTGTAAAAAAAAATTCTCTTCTGAGCCCTTTCCTTCGTACTCAAAAACGATATTTCCCCTCCCACAAGTTTGTTTATTTGAAAAAAATTAAAAAATATATTGTCAAATATTAGGCATAATAACGAATAAATTCCATTTTGGTTTTTGAAAATCGCACGACAGGGAAAAAAGTTCGTGGGAGTTGAATAATTTTCCTTTCCCTACCTCCCTCCCCTCCTCTAATTGGCCCACCGCCCCAATTCTCCGGTTTCATTAATTCTTATGTATTTCACCTATCTCAAAAAAATCTCATCCCCCTAACTTCTTTTTTTCGTAAAAAAATTAAGGAATTATTTTTTGTGTATTATTATAAGGGCAAAAAAAACGAGTATTTTCAAAAAAAATGTTCACGAAAAGTTACCGTCCGATTTGAAAAGAATTACAAGATTATGCGCTTCCGCGAGATCTTCAATTTTTAATTTTACTTGTTTTTCGTCAGGTCAATATTAACAAAGTTATCGTGGAAAAACGTGTTTTTGCGAATTCCTCCGCCATTCCATGTGATTAAGCTGAACTAAGTTGATAACATGATAAAAGAGAACGCGTGTAACCGAACTGTCAAAATTTTTTTTAAAAAAGTTGGTTTCATTTGAAAACCAGATCCGCTCCGCTAACATGAATATCACCGGATCCTCCGCCATTTTATAGAAAACCGCGTATGAAAATATATTACAGACACACAAAACAAATGTGAAAAGTAGGCTGTTTCTGAGACTCTTGGGTAACTCCTATGTATTTCGACATTCTGAATATGAATCAGGTGTTCGTTTATCTCCATCACTCACCAATTTTCAGTAAATCGCGAAAATAATCTAAATTATGGGTTTTTTAAGTTCTTTTCGCGATTTACAAAAAAATGGTGCATGATTCGTGTTTAGCACGTCAAAATACTAGGGGTCACTTAATGGAGTTCCTAGAATAGGCTACTTTTTTATTTTGTGTGCCTGTATAATTCTTCAAAACATTTTGAGCCTCACTATAAGTTTAAAAATTGGCGAAATTAAAATTTTTATAAAATTCATAAATATCCTCGCAAAGATCCATATTCATGGTAGGGCAGTAAAGACATGCCCAAAAAATTATCTAAAACTTTCTCTACAGAACCGACTTTCTATCTTTTATAATAATTGAGATAGAAATAAGTGCAACCTCGATTTGGAATACACTGTATATTCCGAGGTATGTTCAAAATATAGACATGTAGGGTTTCTCAAAATTAGGAACAGTGTCCTAAAAGTGAACGACCAGACAAAGTGAGGTAATGAGGGAAGTCATTTTCAATCAAAATAACTATATAATGTGGTTATCCAATTGTTGATAGTTCAAATGTTAGTTCAATTGTTGTACTCTTCCCTGAAATCGCCTAGTGTCTAAAAAATTTATTCAAAAAATATGTGAGTCGTTTGGTGTTTTCTTTTTAGCAGGTTTTAAGTGTGTGCACCTTTGATCTCTGTTAACTTCTGTCAAATAAAAAAATGATTCCGTAAAAATTTTTTATCCAAAAATGTACTTGCTGACAGAAAAACCATGTACCATAGAAAGTTGATCAACTATCAGAGAAAGTTATTCATTTAAAGCAGATTCTAACAAGATCTAACACAAAGGTTATTCAGAACAGATTTTTTTTATAAAAATTTCTTACGTCACATTTCTGGCGAATTTAGTTTTTCATATCTCGAAACTTTGTTCCCATTAACAATATTATCTCCAACTAGAATGTGTCGCAATAGAGAAGGCCCTAATTTTTTTTTTAAATTCTGTTAAATTACGAATTGACCTTTATCATATTCAATATCCCCAATTTACAATATTGGGTCTATATAAAACCTAGAGTTGTGGGAAATGACCATCTCTATCAATTTGAAGTCAACATGTGGGCGGGAATATTGAAAGCAAATTTATTGACTCTGCTGAGCTATCAAGAAGGCTCAAAAGTGAATTTTTTGCAAAACGTTTTGGGTGGCTTACTTGAAGACGTCTCTAGAAACACGTCAATAAATATTACTACTGCAGTACGATAGGATTCCCCCTCAGCATGCATTGCTAGTAAGCGGACACATCAACACACAATACCGAAATCGCTGGATTAGAAGGGGCCATCCAGTGGCCACTACGATTACCTGATATAAGCCTGACCTGGATTTTCGGCAAAAAATAAGAGAAGCGATCAATGTGATAATAATAACGAGTAGGAATTTCGACTAACTAAAAGAAATCTAATCTGACGATGCCGATTATCTGTTAAGGCACATAGTAGAAATTTCGAACAGTTATTTATTCTAACAATAAAAAAATACTCCTTATTTTAAATACTTTGTTTTATTTCCGACATGTGTTTTTTTGCAAAGACAACTTAACTGAAAAAAAAAAACTCAAAACAAAATTGTTTTGAAAATCCTTACGTGTTATACTCGTACCATGTTATAATTTGCATTAAACGGACAACTTTGTCTGATAGTCAACTTCCTGTAGTACGTGTATTTTCTGGCAGCGTCACTTACAAATGAACTACAATTTTCTGTAAACAAAATGTGTTCACAATACCATGTTTCTATTTGAAAATGCCTTTACTAGAAAGTTACACCCTCTTAAAAACCACTAAAAGCTCATATGTTTTTAATGAATTCTTTAGTGGACGCATTAGGCGATATTAGGCAAAAACACAAAATATAAATAACTTTCTTATTTTATTTATTTTATTTTATTTTTATTTTAGAAATACACCACCAACAGTACAAGTACCAATTACAGTGTGGGAAATAACAAACAGTAGAGTACATATACAAAAAATACATAATAAGTTACATAACAGGATAAGTATGTAAAATCTGCCCCCAAGCAAAATTTTGTTTGTTATAAACTGTTTGAAGGGGCCCCTAAACATGATTTTCCCAAAATTTCAAGCTTGCAGATGCCATATTTCAGGAGTGGTGGGAGGGTTTATTGATTTTTGTTTTTTACAATTTTCTCGGATACCGTTGTACGAAAAAATCCGAAAACGGTTGGAATTATCAAGTTCTATCAAGTGTACCTTTTTTACGTAGAAATAACTCCTGCATGATATTTTCTAATCAAAAGTGCCACTACGTTTCGTAAAAAAGAGAGAACAAATATTCATCATCAGGTATAGCTCAGGAGGCGCCCTCCCCGGGCTAGCGTGATGTGATACATAAATTATTGTTTCTTAGCTTAAAAAATGTTTCCTTATCAAATTGGGAAAGGATCGGTCAAGAGGTAGTCCAACATGTAAGTAATAACTGTGAGTTTTTTCGGATTTTTTCATACAACGGTATCCGAGAAAATTTTAAGAAACGAAAATCAAAAAACCCAAACCACTCCTCTAATATGGCGGCTGCAGACTTGAAATTTTGGGAAAATCATGTTTCGGGTAAGTGCCTTCAAATAGTTGATAAAAAACAAAATTTTGTTTGTGGGCAGATTTTACATGCTATGCTTATCCTGCTCTGCCCTTTGTCCTGCGGGTGATTGTAGGTGTTGCAAATAAAATGAAGTGGAAAAAAGTTTAGGAGATTTGTTCGAGGTATGGAAAGATAGAAAGTATTGGTGTGCCTAGAATTAACTCGTGGTACAGAAAATGTTAGTTTTTCCAAAAGTGGGGGATATTTTAACAATTAACTTGAATAAAAATAGTAAAGCTTCTTTATCTCTACGCACTTCAAGGCTTTCTATATCAAATCTAGTAAGAAGTTTTCGTTGTGGAAACCATACTATAGGGTAACCTCCATCAATTTGGTACAACATAAATTTTAGAAAACGCCTTTGAATATATTCCAGAGAGTCTATATGGATAATATACTCAGGATTCCAAATTAGCGATGCGTATTCCAATTTTGACCTTACGAAGGTGTTAAAAAGCAACAAAAATATAATAACATCTGAAAAATCTTTAGAATTCCTCAGAATAAAATCCAAATTTTTATATGAAGAGTGCACGATTTGCTCAATATGCTTGTTAAATGTCAGTTTGTTATCGAAAATGACGCCGAGGTCTTTGATAAATTCGGGACGAGTTAGCGCAATATCATCTAAATTATATTCATAGAGGATGGGATCTTTTTTTCTATTATATGACATCACATTACATTTCTTTCTCTACATCGAGGGGGAAACTATTTGCATCACACCATTTTTTAAATTTTTAATAAATTATTCTGTAATTCTACTTCCACATCCAGTGGAAGTATAATAACGACAAAGAAATTTTTGAAAATTTTTATTGTTCAAATAGAATGTCATGTTAGAATGTCATGAAACGTCGAGATTTTAAATTTGAGCGAAAAAAAATTCTGTCTGTTTGTCGGTCTATCTGTCGGTGTGTCTGTCGGTCTGTAACTTTCTTGTGCGCACGTTTACTCTGGAGCCGTTTAAGATATTGACTTGAAATTTGGTATACATATGTACTTTAATGGGATCTAGAACTAGATTATCATCTTATTGCGTCGAAGGGTTGGGGGATAAATAGGTAAATCAAGCAGGTAAGAGTCCATAAAATTGGTATCTAGTGTATACAAGAGAGCTAAGGTTTCAAAAAAATTTTTGGCGTTAGCCACCCCCATTACCACCCCTACCCCATTTTAAAGGGGATGAAAAGAAAATTGTGATTTACTGTGTGTACAAGAACCAAAAGCTTCAAAATATTTTTTTACTTCCCCCCTATCACCACCCCCACCCACTACCGTGTGGGATATCGTTTTATGAGTTTTTGGGGTATACGATTTCAAATATTTGTTACGGTCGACTTTCACGTTTAATAATGGCCAGAAATTTATGTACTAATTTTCGTTATTTTCCCAAATTTTATTGTACATTTGAGCCTATTGATACGTCTCTCGCGAATTAATAGAGTATAACTGGTTGCATAATAGCAGTACCTAATGGCTTACGCTGGTCATTTAATATACTTTGATACAGATAGTATGGGTGAGTGCGTTCAGATATTCATTAAGAGAGTGCATTGCAAAAACGCCCTTGTAAAGCTTCTACAATGGCCAGTATTGTTGATTAAACCTTCTTTGGTGGGTAGATTTATGAGGGGACGGCTTTCAAAGTATATTATGATAATATTTGTGGATATAAACGAAGTTAGGAAAATCTATTCTAGTTGTGGGGTGCGCCGTGGAGTAGAAATTCTGAACGTACCGAGACGGAAGACAAGAACTTGACATTTTGATAGAGGACATTTTCTTCTTGGTCATTTTTCCTTTTGCTGCTTGAAGATTGAGTCGTCTGAATACGAGTTTTAGCAATATTGTAAGTTTTGCTCCATTTATGGGATTAAGTATTCATCACGACAAGATTAGTTGTATTTTCATTTGGTTTGGAGTATCGTTTTGGGAAATGCAGCTACGGAGATAAAGTCAATTTCCAAAGCACGTGGCATCGTCTGAATGCAAGATTTTGGAGTGCCATTTTGACGGCAAAGGACCTCTTTCAGCCCACATCACATCTCAGGTACGTCTCTGAAAACCCACTTAAGGTTGAAATAGATTTGTAATTTAGGTTATTTATTTTATTGCAGGGCTGTTTGTTTGTTTGTTTGTTTGTTTGTCTGTTGATTTGTTCGTTCGTTAGTTGTTCATTGTTGAGTATATTATAAGTATTGGGATCTATTTGTTGGTTTATGGCTATTTGGATGGATACCTTATGATTTTACTTGGACCTGTTACTGGTATTCCACTTGAGCTTTTATGTCACATCCTACACTTTACGAGGGACTTCCAGCCTGACCTTAGTTTCAACTTCTAGTCCAGATTTTGGTATCTAGATGGTGGATGATTGACTGACATGTTGTGTATGTATGGTACTGGGGATCTTGACACGTTACCTTAGACTCTACGTAGATGGTCTACCACCTGCGGCTGTTATCACCCTGAATTACGCTACCCTGGTAGGACGGGAAAAGGTATTCAGACACTACCAAAGGTAAGCGGAATCATATTCTCTATAACGAGGGATCCGGTACATCTACTCAACGTCCACGACCATTTTCAAGGAATATTGATAATATTTTGCTTGTAACGTAAATCTCAGTAACACATTAGATTTCAGTAATATTTGGTACATTTTGTATATCGTTACTTCACTCACTTAAGAGCATTGCCTTATTTCACAAGTAGATGTCAATAAAGCAATTTTATGTTTTAACGTACCTTGGGTCAATTGTAGTTTTTGTCACGCTTCTGGCATATGACCTTTTGTACATTTTTAAAGGATTTATTATTTTGTAAGATATTTTGTGTATATTAGGTTAAGTGTGTGGGCCCCACTTATTAGAATATATTGTGACACTTGTACTGCGTACCGAGTTATCGGTGATAATTGTGAAAGATTTTGTACTCCGTACCCTGATATTGTATTAAATGTTAAATTAGAACGACGTTGTCTTTTATATCTGACCACCTACACCACCCCAATTATCGAAGCCACCCCCAAGGACCTGAGTAGTCGGCCGTGTGAGACTTCCTCCTCACTAGCTTATTGCAGAGGGGGTACTGCACGTAAAATATTAAAATTTTGTTCAAGGCACAGGGTGACCACCCTACCCTGCGTTCGAGGTTTAGCAGCCTTTGGGGGCCCCCTTTATAAGTGGGCCTAGGCCCCTGCAACAATGGCGCCCATTCGTTCTTGATGGTATTTGGGGTTGACTTCTGATAATGTAGGAACTGGCGGTACAGAGGTACGTAGTCACGGTTGATCATACTTAGTCACGTAGTCATTTTAGTTACTGATTTTTTCATTTATTATATTAGTACTTATTTACTTAGCTGGTACTTATTACTTGATCATTTAGTTAATATTTATTACAGACTTTGCTATATATGATAGTAGTGCTTACTTACTTGAATACTTAGTCAATATCATTGCAGGTTCGGTTATATTTTTTTTTGTAGGTACTATTTTACGTATAGAGTTTATGTTATATTTTTTTTTTTCGTGTATATATACACTCTCTTCTTGGAGGGGGGAGATTATTGATTAGTAAGTGCCAGGTATTGATTATTTTTTTATTTTTTTTCTGCTGCTATATTGATTGGTTATTTGTATACTAACAGCCTCGTTCTAGGCTATAAATATTCGGGATATCGGGATTAGAACTTTTTTCTTTTGTGCTTTTATATAACATTATCCTTCACAATGGAAATTAATCGTTTATTGGGAGACGAGTTGTCGTATGAGCTTTCTATAAGAGGTTTATCTTCAGAAGGTACAGTAGCGGAGAAGCGGAGTACTTTAAGGGGGTTAATGCGGTGTGAACGGTTAGGATTTTCAACAAATTGTCCAGATGTTGAATTAGACATTGAAGGGGAATTAGATATTTGTGATAGGAAAATTCAACAACTCGGTACCGATGTAGAGAACTTTGATATGTCCAATAAAGTCAATGAGCATTCACGCATTCATACACGATTGCTTCATGTTAATGGTCGACTCTCGAGGTTAACAGATTTATTGGAAAATCAAAACCGGGATAAAGTAAATTTAATGGCGCGTTGTATGCAGCTGATTGACAATGTCGGGAATTTGATGGAATCACAGCCGAATTCACAATCGCAGGGGCCTTCACAGGATACCAGAGATACTAGCGTCAATAGGACAAACGCAGAATATTCTCTGCTTGATACCGACAATCCATTACTTCCGGAAGTCATGCATGACTCGGCTCATGGGGGTTCTTCTTCAGTCTTACCTACCGAGAACAGTCCACAGGATCTTATCGGAATTGCGAATTCTGGGGATTTGATTGAGTTGCAAACAGATAGGCCTCGGGTAACTTTCAGGAGTGTACCACAGATTATATCTAGTTCTCCAAGTTCAGCGTTAACGGCTAATACAAGTCTTAGGGGTAACGTTACGCAATCAGAAGGATTATTAGGGACGTCTAGGAATGTAAATGTATCGCGACCCACGAATAGGGGAAATTTTTACGAATCGACTTATTCTGGTAAACCAATTGCGGTTAGTAAATGGAATCTGAGGTTTGATGGGAAAGGTAGTATTTTCAATTTCTTAGAGAGAGTAGAGGAACTACGTGTATCGCGCGGGGCGACTAAAGAACAGTTATATTTAGCTGCCGCAGAACTTTTTACAGGGAATGCATTAATTTGGTATCGGTCGTTTGCTAAGGATAAAGTAGGATCTTGGGATGAACTTGTGGTTAAACTTAAATCGGCGTTCTTACCTTATCATCATGAAAGGGATATTTGGGAAGAGCTTAAAAAGCGAACCCAAGGCAATCCTGAACCTGTCATGGTATATATCGCCGCGATGGAGAATTATTTCAACCGGTTGTCTAAACAGCCGGAAGAGCGCAAACGAGTTCAGATCATTCGAGAACGACTCCTTCCTTATCTACAAATGCACTTAGCTTCACAATGGGCGGACAGACCGATACTAACAATTGATGATTTATTGGAGTCATGTCGTAACCTTGAAGAAATACACCTTCACACACAACAGGTAACTCCTCCGTCCACTAATTATCGAGCCATGTTAGAGCCTACTCTTGCCTTTAATTATTCGCGATTTTCACACGGGGTCGCATCTATGGATGTTGGTCCTAGGGACACTGCAGGGGATTCTACAGGGATACTAAATCAGGTTCGTGCGTCCACAGAACAGCCGTCACGCGGACTTGCAAGTCTGTGTTGGAATTGTCGTGGTTCTGGACATTTGCACCGCGAGTGCAACCAACCGCGTCAGTGTTATTGCTATCGCTGCGGTCACGCAAATGTTACTATTGCTACCTGCCCAAAATGTTCGGGAAACGACACTCCGGGTCACAGACGGGCCGAAATGTGAACTCGGATAGATTTGCCTCGGTCCAACAACATCGCAGACTAGATGTGATTGCGCGTACAAAGCCAGTGCTAGACTTTATTTTGGGGCATATGGACTCTGATCAGCGTCCATATTTAGACGTCAAAATTTTAGGCCGCGAGTTCAAGGGTCTTCTTGATTCGGGAGCTTCTAAGACGGTTGTCGGACAACCTGGATGGACGTTGCTACGTACGTTAGGTTTACCGATGATGGACACCTCTAGTACTAGTCAAGTTACTGTCGCGAACAATCAATCATGTAAAATTGTGGGACGCTATCATATGCCTATGCAATTGCTAGATAAAGTTAAGGTCATTGAGGTCTTGATCGTACCAAATTTACCGCATACTCTTATTCTCGGGATAGATTTTTGGGTTGAAATGGGTATCATTCCAAACTTAAGAAACGGTTGCTGGACATTCGATAGTGATGCGCCCTCCATTCAAGTCAATTCGGTTTGCACCGAAGACACGCTGCTGAAAGAGCAGAGGTTGGAACTCGAAGAAGTGGTCACCGCTTATTTTGACCGAGTAGGTAATAAACTGGGACGCACAACTTTGCTAGAACATAAAATTGTAACGGACTCTGAGCCAATCAAGCAACGGTATTATCCGGTATCGCCTGCGGTGCAAAAGCACATAGACGAGGAAGTGCAACGCATGCTCGAGGAAGGTATCATTGAGAGATCTCAATCGGCATGGTCGAGTCCTATCCTCTTGGTACCTAAGAAAGATAACACATTTCGCCTTTGTATTGACTACCGTCGCCTGAATAAGGTTACCAAAAAGGATGCGTATCCTATCCCGTTTGTCTCAGCAATTTTGAGCAAGTTAGGTAACGCCCGCTATCTTAGTTCCTTGGACATCAAATCTGCGTATCATCAGGTTCCTGTCGCTGAGGATTCTAGAGAATATACGGCATTTACGGTTCCCGGTCGTGGGTTGTTTCAATTCAAGTGTATGCCGTTCGGTTTATCTAATGCTCCGGCTACTTGGATGCGTTTGATTGACAGAGTTCTTGGTCCAGAGCTTGAACCTTATGTCTTCGTATACCTCGATGACATAATTGTCGTCACACCGACTTTCGAAACGCATGTGCGAACCTTGAAAGAAATCTTTAATCGTCTTCTCAAGGCAGGGTTGACGTTATCGAGGGATAAATGCAAGTTTTGTTTGGGGGAGCTTAAATATCTAGGCTACCGCGTGGATAGTCAAGGGTTACATGTGGATCCTGACAAAGTTAGTGCGATTCTGAATTTGCCTTCGCCTCGCAACGTTACGGAAGTACGTCAAATTATAGGGACTGCCGCTTGGTATTCCAGGTTTATACCAAATTTCTCGGAGGTTATCGCGCCCATGACAAATTTATTGCGTAAGAAGAGTCGTTGGGATTGGACCGATGAGTGTGAACACTCGTTTCAGTCAATTAAAAATTCGTTAGTGACTGCACCCATCCTCAGTTGTCCAGACTTCACGCTGCCATTTCAGGTTCAGACTGATGCGTCCTCACATGCCGTCGGGGCCGTACTCTCACAGCAGTACCCTGATGGTGAGCGAGTTATCTGCTATTTGAGTAGGTCACTCAGTAGAAACGAACGCAACTACTCCGTGACAGAACGTGAATGTTTAGCGGTTTTGTGGGCCGTGGAGAAGCTGCGCCCGTACCTAGAAATGTCTAAATTCACCGTCGTGACGGACCATGCGAGTCTCCTTTGGTTGAATAATTTGAAAGAGTCTACAGGTCGTTTAGCACGTTGGGCGGTTCGCCTGCAACAATTTGACTATGATCTTGTCCATCGTAAAGGCAAGGAGCATGTTGTACCGGATATGTTGTCTCGTTCCGTCCCTCAGGACGAATCGGACCCAAAGGTTGACTTGGTGCAACAGCATATCGCCCAAGATAGGTGGTATTCTAAAATGTTGCGTTCTGTGCAGGAACACCCGTTACGTTATCGACAATGGCGCGTTCGCGATACGCAGCTACTTAAACATATCCCTGTGGCCTATCCAGATTTGGCAGGCCCAACCGAAGCTTGGAAAGTGGTCGTTCCAAAAAACAAACGCGTGGAGATTATTCGGGAGAATCACGATGCAGAAACATCAGGTCATGCAGGCATATATAAGACGTACGAAAGAGTAAAGGCAAGGTATTATTGGCCGCAGATGCGTGCTGATGTAGCTAGGTATGTGCGGAACTGTACTGTGTGTATTGCTTGTAAACCTCTGAGACAAGCGCCAGCTGGTCTTATGGGGCGACGACCACCCATCACTAGGCCATTTCAGGTTCTAAGTTGTGACTTGGTGGGACCACTACCTCGGTCTTCTGGAGGATACACGCATATTCTCACGGTTTCGGATTACTTTACGAAATTCATCTTTTTGTTCCCATTACGCAAGGCTACGGCGGCAAGCATTAAGAGGCATATTGAGGAAAGCGTATTTCTTGTGTTCGGCGTCCCTGAGTATCTGATTTGTGACAACGGAGCTCAATTTACTAGCAAAGTGCTCGCGAAGATGTGCGAATCTTATAAGTGTAAGATCTCATTCAATCCTGTATATCATCCGCAATCCAATCCAATTGAACGGACGCACGCCGTTTTGAAAACGATGCTGAGGTCATATGTCTCAGATAACCAGAGGCAATGGTGCAAACTCTTACCCAAGGTTGGATGTGCGATACGTACTCAGAAACATGAGGCCACAGGTCACACTCCGTTCTTCATAAACTTCGGTCGAGAACATATTATAAGTGGAGACCAACACAATCATCCTCTTCGAGACGACCAACCGTCTGCTCTAAATCGCTCGGAAGCTTTCGAACCTCTGTTCAGAGATGTCCAAAAACGTCTGGATCTCGCATATCAACGTTCTAAGCGACGCTATGACTTGCGTAGGAGACTGGTAGAATTAGCCGTAGGTGATTATGTTTGGCTACGAAATTACGTTCTTTCGAACGCAGCCAATTATTTTACAGCGAAACTTGCGCCTAAGTTTATAGGTCCCTTTCAGGTTTCAAAGAAACTATCGTCCATTCGGTATGAGCTGAAAGATTCAAACGGGGACTCTAGAGGGGAATGGCACATAAAGGATTTAAAGTTAGATCCACGAGATGACGAAGAATAGCAATCTTGAGCTGTTAGCTATTCGGTGTTTAGATCGGTATTAGATAGTTATTAGGGTAATTTTAGCGTACATTCTGTTATCGGGGGTTACTTATCAGTTACATTTTTTGTTATTTCTGTTCCTTATGTTTTCCGGCTGGATGAAGGTCTCTTTATCCAAGGGTTGTAGGGTGGGCCACGTTTTGCCGGTTGCATTCGTCTTGGGCGTCTGCAATTAGGCATTTGATGCCAACCAAGTGGGTGAAGTTCGCCAGGTTTTTGTCTGGGTGAATAGGATACCTGTCGGCTACCGAAGTGTTATTATTTCGTGTGGAGTATTTGGCAAAGGACTCATTATCGTGCCTTACCGGGATTTTGTAGTTCAGTGGGGTCTGCTGTCGAAATACGGTTTCGTCTCTTATGATCTAAAGACCATCTTGGGTGAATTTTCATGCACTTGGCAGACATCAACAAATATGACATAACAACGTCATTCTTATTTGTGATTGTCTTTTTTTCTCTCTCTGTTTTCTAATTTTCTATATTTCCCTGATTCTTATCTCGAGTTTATTCCTTTTGCCTAGCAAATAAGTATAGTACTAGAAAACTTTCTATTTGTCGATTTTTATTGTGTTTATGACCTGTTATTTACCAGTCTTGCCAAAAGGCATTCTCGTGGTCTGATAAATACATGGTTTGTTTGTGGTTTAATTCCACGTGATTGACTGGGGGAAAATTGTTCGGAGGGAAATGTTTTCCTGGATGGCAATTTGGTCTCTAATTAGACAGGCTGTCGCTGTCGTCTAGTACAACGTGCTTAGTAGTGTTGTAGAGAGTTTTCCTTTCGTCATTCATTAAGACTTTATTTTGCTGCTTATTGTTTTATGGCTAGGTAATTGGCGAATATACTTAGACTAGAAGACCTATGTTATCTTATCTTTGTCTATGTAGTGTTCTGTTAAATACCGATCTAGTCTGTCGTATCTAATTTTGTGTCATCACTAAAGTAATAGTTACCGTTTGGCAATTTTGTTACCGAATATCGTCTGTCTTTTCTTTATGTCTAAGGTTTAGTGAGTAAGTATGGTGTCGTTGTCCTGTGTAGTAGGGTATTTTTTTGTAACCATTAGGGAACTTGCTTCCGGGATGGGGATGAGCTGGTTTCGATTGGACTGTCTTCAATGACAGATCGTCAAGGAGGGTCGAACGGACACATCGGTAAGGGGGCTTGTTCGTCAGTATGGGCTTAGGTCGTCTGACAGTCTTTTTAGAGGCAGGTCTTCCTCCCCGTTTCACCTCAGCCCTTGACCTATCGTCCGATCGAAAGATTGCTCATCGCGCCTGACGCAGGAGTATTCCCAAATGATGGATCTTTTTGTCACCTAGAAGTACATAACGTATTCTAGTTTCAGCCCTTTGGAGCTATATCCAATATATTTTTTTGTTAACTTAACAGTCTGGATACTTTCTCCCACTGTTAAGTATAGGCAGTTAGTTAGTTAGTTAGCTTTCTGTATCGTGGTTTAGGTATTATGCCTTCTCCAATTTCAGTACTGGCAACCACTATAAAGCTGCTCAGGCGTTCCACCACAGCGTTTGTGGAGACTGATTTTTGAGTCCACTCCTGAAACATTTTATCTTTTCCTTCCTTATACTGTCTTTTCCGTTTTACACTGGGTGAAGCATAATTTCTTCCGGGTGGGGTTTTCATAAGTTTGTGTGTGCTGCCTGGCAACATTCATTACCGAGGCTTTTCCTGCTCCTTGATCAAGCGCAGAATGAATGTGAGTCAAATCATCTTTCATCCTTTTCGTATTTTTTGACTACACGTGGACTTTTGGTGACTGACCTCGGGGGTGGTGATGACTTTATCGAGTGCTAAGGCGACTTTTCCGGTGGTTTCTTGTATATGTAAATACTATACAAGTTTTATTGTCTTACTTTTCCGACTCTTCTCGAACTGCTCTTGTGAGTGTTAAGCTTTAAGGCCCAAATTGTATTGAGAGAATTACAGGTAATCCTCTTTAAGTTGGGGAGGTGTTACGGTCGATTTTCACATTTAATAATGGCCAGAAATTTATGTACTAATTTTCGTTATTTTCCCAAATTTTATTGTACATTTGAGCCTATTGATACCGTCTCTCGCGAATTAATAGAGTATAACTGGTTGCATAATAGCAGTACCTAATGGCTTACGCTGGTCATTTAATATACTTTGATACAGGTAGTATGGGTGAGTGCGTTCAGATATTCATTAAGAGAGTGCATTGCAGAAACGCCCTTGTAAAGCTTCTACAATGGCCAGTATTGTTGATTAAACCTTCATTGGTGGGTAGATTTATGAGGGGACGGCTTTTAAAGTATATTATGATAATATTTGTGGATATAAACGAAGTTAGGAAAATCTATTCTAGTTGTGTGTGGGGTGCGCCGTGGAGTAGAAATTCTGAACGTACCGAGACGGAAGACAAGAACTTGACATTTTGATAGAGGACATTTTCTTCTTGGTCATTTTTCCTTTTGCTGCTTGAAGATTGAGTCGTCTGAATACGAGTTTTAGCAATATTGTAAGTTTTGCTCCATTTATGGGATTAAGTATTCATCACGAAAAGATTAGTTGTATTTTCATTTGGTTTGGAGTATCGTTTTGGGAAATGCAGCTACGGATTTTCCGGATAAAGTCAATTTTCGAAGCACGTGGCATCGTCTGAATGCAAGATTTTGGAGTGCCATTTTGACGGCAAAGGACCTCTTTCAGCCCACATCACATCTCAGGTACGTCTCTGAAAACCCACTTAAGGTTGAAATAGATTTGTAATTTAGGTTATTTATTTTATTGCAGGGCTGTTTGTTTGTTTGTTTGTTTGTCTGTTGATTTGTTCGTTCGTTAGTTGTTCATTGTTGAGTATATTATAAGTATTGGGATCTATTTGTTGGTTTATGGCTATTTGGATGGATACCTTATGATTTTACTTGGACCTGTTACTGGTATTCCACTTGAGCTTTTATGTCACATCCTACACTTTACGAGGGACTTCCAGCCTGACCTTAGTTTCAACTTCTAGTCCAGATTTTGGTGTCTAGATGGTGGATGATTGACTGACATGTTGTGTATGTATGGTACTGGGGATCTTGACACGTTACCTTAGACTCTACGTAGATGGTCTACCACCTGCGGCTGTTATCACCCTGAATTACGCTACCCTGGTAGGACGGGAAAAGGTATTCAGACACTACCAAAGGTAAGCGGAATCATATTCTCTATAACGAGGGATCCGGTACATCTACTCAACGTCCACGACCATTTTCAAGGAATATTGATAATATTTTGCTTGTAACGTAAATCTCAGTAACACATTAGATTTCAGTAATATTTGGTACATTTTGTATATCGTTACTTCACTCACTTAAGAGCATTGCCTTATTTCACAAATAGATGTCAATAAAGTAATTTTATGTTTTAACGTACCTTGGATCAATTGTAGTTTTTGTCACGCTTCTGGCATATGACCTTTTGTACATTTTTAAAGGATTTATTATTTTGTAAGATATTTTGTGTATATTAGGTTAAGTGTGTGGGCCCCACTTATTAGAATATATTGTGACACTTGTACTGCGTACCGAGTTATCGGTGATAATTGTGAAAGATTTTGTACTACGTACCCTGATATTGTATTAAATGTTAAATTAGAACGACGTTGTCTTTTATATCTGACCACCTACACCACCCCAATTATCGAAGCCACCCCCAAGGACCTGAGTAGTCGGCCGTGTGAGACTTCCTCCTCACTAGCTTATTGCAGAGGGGGTACTGCACGTAAAATATTAAAATTTTGTTCAAGGCACAGGGTGACCACCCTACCCTGCGTTCGAGGTTTAGCAGCTTTTGGGGGCCCCCTTTATAAGTGGGCCCAGGCCTCTGCGACATATTATATTATTATAAACAATTATTTCCACATACAACATTGTTATGTATAGCAAAATATATTTTATTTAATTTCATAAAGGTGTACTATTATAACTAGTGTATAAAAACTGATATATAAAATGGGACACTTTTGTAACTACGGCTGGCCCGGTCGCCTCGTATCACGGGTTCAACAGTGTGTATTAGTTCTGATGTACAATAAAGTCACAACTAAGTTTATTCCGATTTTTAATTACCCAAATTGGTAACACCCAAATAGAACATTTGGCGACGAGGTATCTTTTAGTGACTCACGTGCAAGTGCAGTGTAATTATTGACCCTAAATTAAATTTGTTTTAAATTAAATTAAATAAATTAGTGACAAATTTATCAAGATGGTGGAACGAGTCGGCCTTTTAGGATCGCTGAATATTTTTGACCCCAAAAATTCAGACTTTCTAGTGTTTAATGAGAGGCTTAAACAATTTTTTATTGAAAATAAAATTACGGATGAGGATCGCAAAAAGCTATTCTTTTAAATACCCTTTCTGAAGACTGTTACATTTTACTTTACGAAATTTATATGTTCCAAATTTACCGGAAAGTAATACGTATGAAAAATTAATCAAATTATTAGTTGAATATTTTTCACCGGTAAAATCGTACTTCTCTGAATGATTAAAATTTTACACAGCTAAAAGACAATAAAATGAAAGTGTGTCGGAGTGGGAAACAAGAATAAAAAGTTTGGCCTCAAATTGTAAGTTTGGTGAAGAACTAAATATCGTTATGCGAGATATTTTCGTAGTTGGTATAAATCACAAAAAAAATCATGGATCGTCTATTTGAAGAAGATGCTTCAAGTTTGAATGTATTCCTTAAAAACGTGGTTAAATTGGCATTATCAAAGGAATCTGCAATGCAGGAACATACCACCAGGGAGAGTTTGGTAACCACGAGTGTGAAGACAGAAGCAGATATAAATTTCAATCAGCAACAGACACGAGCTCCTAGAGCCTCCCGATCGAGTAGACAAGACACGGTGAAGCCGCCTAGCAGCGCAGGTACGAACAAGGAAAGAAGTCAGCCGGTAAGCTACAAAAATCTCTCAAATCAACAAGGCTGTTTTGTTTGTGGCCGTAAAAATCATATGGCAAGGGACTGTGCTTTTAAAAATTGCATAACGCCATAAGTGTGGTGTTAAAGGACATCTGGCACCACAATGCAAAAGATTTTCACAAAATGTCTTAAGTGATACAGAAGTAAATATGTCTAATGATTCTATTTTTAATTTAAGTAGTTTAGAAAATAATTTATCTGATGAAAATGGCAACATCAAACCAACATTTGTAAATTTAATTGTTGAAAATGTACCAATAGGATTTGAGGCTGATTCGGGATTTGCACATTCGGCAATTTCTGAAAAATTATACCAGAAACATTTTCTTAATAAGGAATTGCATAAAAATGATTTAGCATTAAAAGATTATGTTGGCATAACTTTTGAACCTTTACGATATTTAAATTTAAATCTAGTTTTTGATAAAAACTCTTACAGTTTAAAAACATATGTTATAAGAAATGGTGGACCACCACTTATTGGTAGAAATGGTTTAAACATGCTCAATTTGGGTATTTGTAAAATTCCAAGCACTATATGTAAAATAGAGTCTTCCGCCAATATCGATATTATGCTTGAAAAATATAAAGATGTTTTTGATAAAAATATAGGAACCTTTAATAAATTCGAAATTTCTTTAAATTTGAAAGACGGACCAGTTTCAAAATTTTGCAAAGCTCGACCTGTACCATTTGCTTTAAAACCAAAAACTGAAATGAAAATTCAGCGATTAGTTGACAATAAGGTATTAATCCCGACTGAATTTTCAGAGTGGGCAACTCCTATAGTTCCGGTTTTAAAACAAAATGGTGGTATAAGAATTTAAAGTAACTTTAAACCCCCATTTAAAAATACAACATTTTCCCTTGCCGCGCATTGAGTACTTGTTTTTACAATTACAAGGAGGTGATAAGTTTTCTAAAATCGACTTATCAGAGGCGTACCAACAGGTTTTATTAACGGAAGAGTCTAGAAAACTTGTCACCATCTCTACACATAAGGGTCTTTTTGCGTATACGCGTTTACCTTATGGAATAACTAGTGCACCATACATATTTCAAAATATTATGGAACAAATGTTTGTAATGCCTGGCGTGGTTTGCTTTTTAGATGATATTTTAATTATTGGGAAAAATGATCAGGAGCAGATGGAGCGTCTGTTGAGTGTTTTTCAACAATTGCAAGATTGTGGCCTCAGGGTAGGGAAGGAAAAAATGTTAATTTTTTCAAAAATCTGTAAATTATTTGGGGCATAGAATTGATAAAGATGGGTTTCATACTTCAGATGAGAGAGTGTTAGCAATAAAAAAAAATACCAGTTCCTAAGTCGGTTACGGAGTTAAAATCATTTTCATTCCAAAAATGTTAAATGGGTTTGGTGTACTGAATGTAATGAAAGTTTTGAACAGGCAAAACAGATTTTATTATCTTCTTCGGTTTTAGCACATTTTGATCCTGAGAAAAAAGTTAAATTAACGGTTGATGCGTTGCAATTTGCAGTAGGGGCAACTTTAAGTCACATATTTGAGGATAATTCAGAAAAACCCATTTCTTTTGCATCACGTTTATTGAACTCGGCTGAATTAAGCTACTCACAAATTGATAAAGAAGCCTGCTCTATAATATTCGGGTTAAAGAAATTCTTTCAATATCTATTTGGACAAAAATTTATATTATGCACTGACCATAAACCTCTGCTAACAATTTTTGGTGATAAAAAAGGTTTACCTGTTTTTGCTGCAAATAGATTGCTCATATTTTATCAGCTAATTATGAAATAAAATTCGTAAATTTTGATAAAAATACAGCTGATCTTTTGTCAAGATTGCCAATAAAAGATAAAATTTCATATTTACACTCAAATTCAAATATTTCTTATGTTATTTATTTAAATGAATTTAATTTGCCAGTAGATTTTAAACAAATAAAAAGAGAAACAGCTGTTGACCTAGTTTTAAGCAAGATATTTTTTTATGTACGTCATGGGGGCCTAATAAATGACCTTCAGATGAATTTAAGCAATATTTTACTAGAAAAACGGAAATTAGAATCTGATTGTCTCATGTGGGGATATAGGCTAATAATACCAAATAAATTTCATAAATATATTTTAGATGAATTACATAGTACACATATGGGCATGGTAAAAATGAAATCTTTGGCACGTTCATATCTACGGTGACCATTAGTCGATAAACAAATTGAAAATGTTTCTAACTGTTGTAAGGCATGTTCTGTATATTCAAACAACCCGCCAAAAATTTCGTTAGCAGTGTGAGAATGGCCTAAAGAACCCTGGACTAGATACACGCAGATTTTTTTGGAGCATGTTTTAATAAAAATTTTTTAGTTATTGAAGATGTCACATCTAAATGGATCGAGTGGTTTGAGGTAAATAACTTAACCATTTATAATACTATAAAAATATTTCGTGCATTGTTTGCCGGATTTGGTTTGCCGCTAGAAATTTGTACTGATAATGCAAAAACTTTCACGTCTCAAGAATATCAATTTTTTTTTGGTACAGGTATAAAACATTCAACAGGAGCTCTCTATCATCCTGCTACAAACAGGCTAGGGGAAAGTGCTGTCAAAATTATGAAAAAAGCCATTTTAAAAGCTAGATATGGAAATCCTAATTTAGATATTAATTTAATCATAAATCGCTTTTTATTTCAGTACAGAAATACCCCTCATACTACAACAGGGGAGAAACCCTCAAAATTATTAATTGGTCGTAGTTTACGCACAAAATTTGCTTTATTATTGCCTTCTACTAAGTTGTTGAAAATAAACAGAATTATCAAAAAAGATATTATCAAGGGAAAAGAGATATTTATTTTAAAGTAAATGATCATGTTTGGATTCGTGATTATAGAGAAAACTATGATAAATGGTGTGCAGGCATAATAATTAAAGTTATTGGTCGAAGAACCTATTTAATTAAAACGGAGAGTGGAATGACATGGAAAAGACATAAAAATCAACTTAAGCAAAATAATTATTTTGACACCAAGGAATCAGTTTCTTTTATTCCACGATCTAATTTAAACACTGTAAACATATCAGATAATAAGAAAAGTGAAAATAGTGAACGGGAGGTAGAAGTTAGTGACACACCCGGTATATCGCAAAGAGAGTTAAGGCGTCGCAGCCAACTCAAAGCGATAGACTGATCATTACATAACCATTATTTGAGGCTAGTTAATATGGTTATTTTTTGTTAGATTAAACTATAATATGGAAAATAGTATGTAGATTAGGAAACATGTACTAGTAGAAATTTAAGATTTTTAAGGGAGAGGTGTTATGTATAGCAAAATATATTTTATTTAATTTCATAAAGATGTACTATTATAAATAGTGTATAAAAACTGATATATAAAAAGGGACACTTTTTGTAACTACAGCTGATCCGGCTGCCTCGTATCACGGGTTTAACAGTGTGTATTAGTTCTGATGTACAATAAAGTCACAACTAAGTTTATTCCGACTTTGGTAATACCCAAATAGTTATGAGAGACTTGGATAGAAAATGTGGATGTGGAAGTAGTGATTTCTTGGACAGCGGTTTTTAGTCAGTAACTGAATTTATTGGGGCAAAAATTTTTGCATCGTCAGCATACAGTAAAATGCCAACATCTAAATCATCCACTATATCATTGATAAATAAAACAAACGGGAGGGACCCAGAATGAAGCCTAGTGGAACTCCAGAAATGACCTGAATTTGGACGGATTTGAAGCCACGATATTCTACATATTGTCTTCTATTGCTTAAGTAACTGTGGAAAAATGTAAGTAACAGAGAGACCTGCAATACCAAGTTTACTAAGTAAAATCCCATGGTCAAGTCTGTCGAAGGCTTTGGAAAAGTCGGTGTAGCTTTGTTCAACTTGGAAGTTAATATCTAAGTTTTCCAAGATAAATTGCGTTATATGGAACAGATTTGTTGAAGTAGATTTACCGTGTAAAAAACCATATTGATACATCGTAATCTGCCCCTCAGTATGAGTATACAATGTCACATATAAAGCGAATTCAAAAACTTAAGCGAAATTGCAAATTATGGTGATAGCCAGATAGATTTCAATGTTACATTTTTCACCTTTTCTGCGAATAGGGGTAATATGCGAATTTTTCCATGCTTATGGGAATTTGCCTGTCTTTAATGATAAATTAAATAGCTTGGCGAGAGGCTCTGCAAAGATATGAGCACAGTCTCTAATTATGAAAGCTGGTATTGAATCGGGTCATTTCGTAAGTTTGGGTTTCAGTTTTTTTAATTCTTGGAATACTGTACTAATGTCTAGACTGTCACAGTGTATATATTTATTTGAGGTGTATACATTTTCTATATTATCATGTGTGTTTTTTGGGGACGGTGGTGAAAAAGATTCCTTATAGTATTCCCAAAAGGCACTTACTGTGTCCTGTGGATTGTCGTACATCTTGCCTTTCAGATAACAGTATTTGGGATAGTGGTAGTTTTTTCTTTGAAATTGTTATATGACCAAAATGATTTAACATTTGATGTTATGTTACTTTGAATTTTATCTATGTAATTTTGAATCATTAACAATTGGATAACCACATATATGGTTATTTTGATTTGTCATATGTTTGTCCACTTTCAAGACATCCTGTATAATTCAATTGACGGAGATTATTATTTATATTATATTTTGTATTTGTATACATATAAACGTATAAGAAAGCTAATCCTTGGCAATAACCTCGTTATTTATACAGACTTTTCTTAGACAAAGTACAATAGCAGCTGAGTTTCCAATAGAAAAGAAAAATTCACGTATTCGTAGCGTTATGAAAGGTATCAAATTGCACCCTCAGAGTAAGTTTTATCGGATTGGCACTACTCTCTGTTTCCTGAACTAAACCAGTCATACGCTTGAGTTCCATTTCTCAATTTCAGTGAATTTAGTCGTATAATACCTTTATTTCCTAAAGAAATATCATATTTACTGGGGAATAAAAGCATTGTTAGATAAGAGGATTTGTTGAGCTAGTTACTTTGCATAATAAATTTTCACAATACATGTGAAACAAATTTCAAAGAAATAGTGTCTCCATGAAATAATAAATTGATGTATATTTACAGAATATGAACGTTGTACAAATATATAGTATTGTAAATATACGAGTAATAAACATATTACACTAAATATTACTTATAAGCGAAGTGGCAACCAGCAAACATTTATAGTTAGAATTACCTCAATTCGACCTCTTATTAGTCAGAATATTTAATTTACCAATTTAGTAATGGGCAAATTTACCTCAAATTTTCTACAGGTTTATTAATGTGGGGAAAGAAGTAAAAGTAAATTCAAAGTCGAGAATAGGGAAGCAAAGGTATTTTGTTCAAGAGGTTAAGCCAGTGAAATGTTCAATAGCTAGTAACTTAATTTGTGGTAATTCTAAGGTAAATGTTTCTATTATTGACATAAATAAAGACTTAATTATATCACATGATGAAAGAAGGGGTATTTTTTAGAATTGCAAGTTCGTGAATGGCTGAATAATTATTGGGACGAAAATATATTAGATGACAACTTTGAACACATGATGCCTCCATCAGCCATAGTTACCATTATGGTTAGTAATGTGGATACTTAAATAATATGATTTTAGCGTGCTGCTTTCTCATCATGCAATGAAGAAATTCAGTTGCAAATAAAAATTTTCTGTAAATATAACTTATTGCACTTCTAAAAAATTCATGCCCTCGTGAAATAAATACAATACAATTAAACAAAAAAAAAACTAGAAAATGATCATCACTTTTTCGATTGCAATTAATATTCTAACAACCTAACATATCGAGTAGGGTTCATAAAAATAATTTACATTCAGTTTTTTTAAAGTATTATGTGTAAAATAATCGATTTTATCTTTAATCCTAAAATAATAACATATTTTTCATCAAGGTGGAATGAGCTCTAGTATTAAAGATGGAGTATGTTACAATTATGACCTGAAAATCTAATAGTATTCAATTATGAGCCTACAAATTAAAGGGTCTCGCCGGTTAAGTATATGGAATTGGGCCCAGCTTATGCCATTAAAAATTCAAAAGTTACCCCCACCTCCCGCTTATCACGGGTGGGGGGTGGAAAAATGTTCTGCTCAAAAGATGTCCCTCTCTGAATGGAACAACTTTTGTCTGAAACATTTTTCGCTAATCCCCTTTCCCGAGGAGATATTTCTGTGAATTAATTAAAATGGCCTAACCATATTGTCTAATAAAATCAATACTTCTTAAGCAAAAAAAAAATTGAGAGCCAAGCTAAAAGTAGTAGTATATTTTTTTGATTATTGGATTCCAAATGATTAATTTTTTTTTGTGTGCCTGTGTCCATTATCTTTTTAAGCATCTTGTCCCAAGTTGACCTTGAAGTAATTTTCACACACGATACTTATGTTATTGTTAAATAATATATATTTTTTTGGTAGGTGGTGTCACTCGAGGGGTTGATATAAAAACAGCACCCTCAAAAATTTAATTATTTTTTTTATATACTAAATGACGTAATAGGAATGTAAAAAAAATATAAGATATAGAGCTATTTTATGTCAACGTCTCCTATTAATTTCAATTAATTATCTTCAATAGTTTTTAAAAAAATTAATTTTAAAGTTTAGTGTTGTTACCCCATAACTCTGCTAATATAGGGGATGAAGGTTTATTATATATTTTATTGAGCATTCCTGGTCATAAGCAACATTCATGTGAATGAATGGCCCAATAAGCCGCTGGGCCCAATGGGCCTTTCCCGCATGACTGAATTTTACTATTTCACCACGACCAAACCATATAATAAACTGTAATATAATTTTATATTAATTTAATTTCTTGCAATTTTGTATGTTCTACCAAATATTTACTTTACAAAATCAGTTTTATTTCACTTAATTTGAAACATGAGTTCTAAGGCGCGAGTTTGCAACGTCAGTCTGATTAGACCAATAAAAAGTCGTATTTTAAAAGGGAGTTTTCTATTGCCAGGTGTATGTCTTTTTATGTGAACATCATATTTCCGATATCACGTCTACTTTGAATAGTACATTTTTTTTCATTACAACGTACTCTTCGTTAACCTGATGCTAAATAAAAGTAAAAATTCTGTCAACCTTTCACTGTCTGAATCTAAAATCCATATATCATGTTTATATTCTCTATTTTTGATCGTTTTGGTTCACATATGGTATAATATCAGTATCATCTGGCAACGCTGTACTGAAATGCTCAAATCATATTCGATAACCTCACTTTCTATTGTTTATGTTTGATACGATATTTACGTAATTTTATTTTATAATTAGAAAATGCCGCTTACAAGGGTTTGTTTTGTACCAGTGTGTCCAATCACCAGAGCTGGGTAATTCCTTTTGAAGAAGTAATTAGCAATTACAATTCCTTTTTTTTTTTTTTCGTGTAATTGTAATTGTATTTAAGTAATTGTATTAAATGAATATAATTCCTTTTTTAAAGACGTACTTTGTAATTGTAATTAATTCCTTTTTGAAAAAAGTAATTTGTAATTGTAATTAATTCCTTTTTTAAAAAGTAATTTGTAATTGTAGGCACGGATTTAGATAATTCCTGAGGAGGGGGCGCACATTTAAACTAAATATATAGCATTTTGAACTTTTTATTAAAAAAACCTAAATCTACAAACCTTGGCCTTATAAATTACTGGATCAGGGGGGGGGCGCGCGCCCCCTGCGTCCCCCTATAAATCCGCGCCTTGTAATTGTAATTATTTCCAATTACCCAGCTCTGCCAATCACTAGTGAAAATACTATAATATAAATACTTATTTTTGCGCGTCCCAACAAATTTGAAAATTCGATAATTGTGGTGGAAAGTTGCAAAAGTTCCTGGTGTTGTTTATACTGCTCCTGGATTTTTCTGTTGTGAAGATCATTTTAGCGTATGTGTATATTGTTACTAACTTCCTTTTAGTGCATGATACAAATTGTATCATGCTTTTAGTGGGCTTGATTTTATACTTTATTTGTCTCTTTAGATTGAAATCACATTTACGTTTACGCAATGTCAATCGGGATTATAAACGGACGTTCTTAATTAAACGTTAGCACTTTGCTTTACGAGATTCTATTGGTGGTTCCTCATAAATGTACTTCAGGCACCAATAGAATTGCAAGATATGGAAAACAGAACGGAAGTGAGATTGTTTGGGAACTTGGTTTGAGAATGCACCTTTATAGCTAATTCTGGCAGCGGTTTAAGATCATATTTGATTGGTGTGGTTATGATGACGTCATATTGCCGCCCGAATGCTATCGTTTAAATCTGCTGTTGATTTAGGTAATATTTGAATATTTTCTTTAGTATTTTATGCGTCCAGAAAAAAAATTAAAATTCATTTTTAGTAATATTTTGATAGGATCTTTCCAATAACACAATAAAAAAAATAGCGGGAAAGGCCCATTCCATATACTTAACCGGCGAGACCCTTCCTTAGGCCGAAGACGAAATTACCAAATATTTAAGACATTGAGACCTATATTCTCTAATTGAGGAAAGCAGCTGTTAAAGTAAACAAATAGGGCCATTAGTTCTACATCTATCGATTATTAGATCAAATTTCCAGTTTGGTAATTTTCATGACATTCAAGACCTTGTAATAACTTACTGCATAACCTAAAAATCAGCGTCATTGAATCTGGACCTATTCTGGTGGGTAATACTATCTTCTTGTATTCAGTTATGTTAAAAACGTGTTCAGTATTCAACAAAATATCAGTCAACTGAAATATCAGTTATCTTTGATTTGCTTCATGACGAGCAGCGGCTTAATTCTTTTGCACCCAGCAATTTTATTCGTAACTCTATTATAGTTTGAAGAATATCTATCTGGTTCGAAATACCTAAATAATATTCTCTAATCATGATAAAAGCAAATAAATAAAAAATAAATTGTAAAAATAAATCAAGAATAGGCTTGTAGATAATGAATGAATGTTTCTTTACTCTACGGATGAGAACTAACGAGTTCGAAAAAAACATGTATAATTTTTCTAGAGTTGAAATAGAATGTAAGGTTCAATAATTGTTGTGAATGACTGAATTTCAATAAATGATTTTAAAATGCTAATAATCCTATCATGTAATTCAGTACTTCGTCAGTATTAGCTAAAAGAGTAGTTGTTTTAATTGGTTCTCTAATAATGAGGTTTTAAAGTATTTACCTAACTATTATATTAGCGTGCCCAGATTAGGGCAATAATATACAAAAAGTAGGTATTTTCATAATAAATAAAAAGTGTGTAAGTTGTGATTTGCTTAATACCTAAATAGTAGTGAGTAGTAGTGAGGTGAGGTACGGTACCGGTTTCAATGACTGGATCTCGATCAGCGAAGTTAAGCACGTCGGGCGAGTCCGTCATATGGATTGGTGACCGTATCACATCTCGCCGTCCTGGTTAAGTGGTAGAGTAGCATTAGCTAAACTTCGCCAGGACGTTAATATAAATAAGGCATTAAAAAATATATATTCTCTATTCATGATAAAAGCAAATAAATAAAAAAGAATTAAATTTTGTGATAAAATAATTTATAAATACCCGCATCACTTGTAAATTCATTGATTTGAATCGATTGTTGAAACTAGCACGTTAATGTGCCGAAACTGAAGTAACGTTTTAAGTTACACTGGTGATAGACTGATAAATAATAAAGTAATGTGTTCTTATATCACTCATGTTAAACTTCTATCTCCATTGTACTTTCTACGGATAGCCGCTAGTCTGTCCTCGTTACACAACGACATACTCTGAGGACAATTTAAAATAGTTCACTAGTACTTAAGCATTTTAAATTACATTAAATCTCAGGGAGATTTAGTAGCGCTTTGATTAACAGCGTTGTTGGAAAAGTCTGCTGACGAATCAAGTTTTAGCAACACTGACTCCTATCAATGTATTATTGCCACTTTTTCTTGCAAGGAATGAACGAATATTTCGACCATTGGGAATAAATATAAACAATAACACTTAACCGCAAAATGCTTCATGTCCTATCAAAAACATTGGTGCTTGAGGAGAAAGGAGCAGGAGGTAACATTTGCGGTCTTGTAGCAATCGAGCTCTCATTGAATCGAACATGTATCGTCACGACCTAGGGCGACTCTGGACGCGGTGAAAAGAGAACGGTCAATACGCTGCATATTTTATTCTAGATTGCACTGTTGTATTGAGGAACTGATTTTCACAAGAAGAGAACAGTTCTAGAGTAGAATTGGGAACCAAAACATAGCTTTTAACTTTGAAGACCAACAAAGTCCATCATCCTTCTTGGTTTTTTAGTGGTAATTTAGGCTTGTATGTTGTCAGTATTCCTAATAATTGTGATAGTAATATAGACTATATGGTTCCCTAAAGGTAATAATTTTTCCCAATATATTCTAAAGTGTGCCCACGATTTCATTTAAATTTTAAAAGGTTAGGATTAAGTAATATATAACTTGCCAAATTACTTATTTAGTTAATGACTAAAGGGTCATATATATGATAAATATTAGGTAAATCATTACCTTAGCAAAAATCTGTAATAAGTCCATGGACTCTGAAGGTATATTTCTATGTAAAACTTAGGTTAATTTGGATATAATATCAATTTGTGTCTGACATATCAAAGCACTTTTGAGGAAAGTTTTAGGTAATTCTTAACACACCACAATAACTTTCAAGACCATTATACTACGAAGAAATCTTCTTGGTAAAAAATACGTAGTTTATAATTTAAGCATATAATTTCAAGAAGGTATAACTTCATAGTCAGTTATTAAGACGAAATTAAATAATTCTCGACTTCATAAAATTATTCTTCTCTTAGTGGTTGGTTTATATTGCTGGTTTGCTATTTGTAAGACCGTACCTGGTCGCACATCAGGACGAAACAAAATTACATCAATGATATAGTATGTGAATATCAATGTTTTTTTAACTACTATTGTCGAAATTGTAGCTCTGGAAAGACCTCAGAATACGGTATACAAATCATCGTCAGCTCCGCGAGAGTGTTAGAATCAAAATATCCAGGAAGTATGCTGCCGCTATATCGATTTCATATTTAGGTGACTATTGGCCAACTACATCGTACGATGAATAGGTGTCGTCCCTGTACCATTTTATCTTTTTGATGAAATTCTGACATCAGTTTGTTACGTCTCTACGACGAAGTTGAATAACTTGTGTGTTTTTTGTTGTAGGAATTTTATAGATTGCGCTACATACAAACCATTGACTATAAGCAGTCACTTTTTATCTTGTATATTAAAAAAATCACTAAATAATTTGAACTGCCAAATTCGAATGTCATTCAGGAAACATGAATGATGATTGTAAGGAACTTATAATGCTCCTGCGATGGTATAAAAGGCAGTGTGCGGTTACTTATTAATTGCTGCGGGTGGTTCATTCTATGATAATAGAAACTTTCTAGAGTCCTTAAGATTCACATGTCATTTTGCACCAAATGGGTTATTATATTGCTGAAAGGTACTTGTATACCAATTAATTAATATTCCTTACATATGGTCAGGTAAACGTTGCCAAGTGACGCCTATCCAGCACCACTGAATGATATGATATAATCACGTTGTATTACGTCATTGTTACGTCTTTATAAAAATGACCTATCATAGAACCAAAAAATAATATCAAAATGGCATATGTCTGGGTATTTTCAGCGGAACTGCCAAATGAAATACATTTTTTTTATCTTTTTATTTAACTTCGGCCTATTTCTGCTACCAGGGCCTATCACCGACGCCAGGAGACGAGCTACCCCCAACCTGCAAATTTTTCCGAACCTCTTCTAGTAAGAAGAGTAGGGATCTTTTACTTGCCTAACATTTAATAGACAAGGAACCGCCTGCTTTATATCCCCTCCGAAGGATGGTATATCCACTACATAACACAGCCCCACAAAAAAAAAAATTGGAACTGCTATCGAGACAACTATATCCCTATGTAATTTTCGACGCTGAATCCGAATCCGAGGTCAAAAAAATCACCCCCATAAGTGGGTGAAAACTACCCCTTATACAACAGGAAACTTTAAAAAATGCAGTAATTGTAAAAAAAGCTTAAAATGCCCAGTTTTTTTTTTGAAAGAGTGAGTAACTGCATTAGTTCCGATGCGATGCTCAAAATCTACCACCATAAAGAGGCGGAAACTACCCCTAGATTAAAATTGCAAGGAGAATCGGGGAAAAAAGGTAATAACAGAAACAATGAACGCCCCAATAAAGAGTCCAACTTGACGTATACTTAATCCGCATTCAACACTCGTGTGCGGTTGTTAATGCGCCATCTACCGGCTGGTCAAAAGACTATATAGTCAGAAAATTATATAGATGTTTTTTTCTGAATTTTTATACATTCTTTTCAGATGCCATATAAATAAGTAATAGTATTTTCAGAGAATTCTTTTTAGGAGTCATCTAAGCAACTCTAAAATAAATGGGCAATCACTGCAGTCTTTTTAAATTTCCTGCTGTGTGAGGGGTAGTTTTCACCCACTCATGGGGGTGATTTTCAATGGAAAGTAGTATTAACTCTGTATTTATGCGTTATATGAATGTTTATATTTAATTCGATTTATTGAGATTCAAGACTATTCGTGGAGCGTTAAGTCATTTTTACCCTGTTTAAGGAGTGTTTTTTAGCGCTAGGGGTTGATTTTGGGGGGTGTACGATTTTTTTGACCTCGGATTCGATTCAGCGCCCAAAATTACATAAGGATACAGTTGTCTCGATAGCAATTCCAAAAATTTTTTTTATGGGGCTTTTTTGACGAGTAAAATACGATAAACTATGTAAAATAAAATTTTATATGATATAAATAATTAATCTTGACACAGGTAAGTACTCTACCTATGTATTTCTTATAAATCAAATTTAAAATTACCTGTGTGAAAATTAATTCTCGCGACAAGCTTTTATATCATATAAAATTTTATAACGTAACAAAATGATGGGTTTAATTTATTTCAAAGTTTATTTTCTTCTTTTTAGTACATTCAAATAAAAGCTTTTTATTAAAAAAGTTTTTTACTACTAATTTATTTCTATTTAGGCGACCAACTTTCAAGACAATTAATTCAACACAACTTATTTGTTTCGTTTTAGTACACCTAAATATAAAAACCTGTTCTTAAAAGGCTTTTTTTTAATTTAATTTAAATTTTAAATTTTTAGTTACCTCTTTATCCTTACTTAAAATAATACCGGTTCCTTCGCCATTTGTTAGAGAGCAAGGTCTGAAGATGTACACTAACCGATATAAAAATTATAGTTTAAACCGTATCCTTCGCTATTTCTTAACACATTCACTGCCGGCACCGCCCCAGGGGCGTTCATCCGATTTTGTTAAAAACGCCGTGACCGCCCCAGAGGTGTTCTTCTATATACCTAATACAGGGTTGCACTAAATTGTAATTAATTAACCAAAAAAAAAAAAAGAAAAAACGAAAAGAAAAAAAAAGAAAAAAAACTAATTTTGTTTTTTAGCAAAAAATTTGGAAAATTTGAACTTAGTAGAGTGTCCACTAGCTAATCACTAGCTAATACAAACATTAAATTAACAAATTGCAAAATAAAATAAGTGGCACACGATCAATCGTCACTAATGAGCTCCGGCAGTGAATGTGTTAAAATGCAAGGTGTGAATACACTAGATTATCATAGTTTAAAATCTAAAAAAAGTTACTTTTTGGTACCATATTATTGTTTTCTTACCAGACCTATACGTATATGCAAAATTTCACTTAAACTGGTTCAAAATTGACTTGCAAGATTTGAACTAAACATACTAACATACAAACAAACTAACTAACATGCGTACAAAGCAAGTTAAATAAAAGCTTGTAAAAATGATTCCGGGTGTTTCAATTGGGACACTCTATATATACAGTTTTTTATAGTGATTTCATTTTGAATCGGTGATGCCATATTTATACGATCGATATTTGCCAAATAAATGTTTACATGTGTGAGTAATTTAAATTTATTGTCCCTCTTAAAATAGCCTTTTTTTTTTAACTAGTGTGGCATGTTGTTATAGTCTAGACAAAAGTAATTGTTATCCGGTAAATGTATTGATTTCATGTCAGTTAATAAACTACCTTTTGGAATTTTCGCAAACTTCTTAATATTTTTCTGTGATGACTACATGAGGAAGCAGTTAAATAGATTTCATACCATTAAAATATTTGTCCGTGTTGTTGAAAGGTTTGCACATTTGTTCATTTTCTTTTTGTTCGTGTCATTCGTAGGTCTGTTACTTTGATAAAAATTGTCGGTTGTGGTGTATTCTTTCATATTTTAGTACCTGTGTGTTTACTGTCCATGGCTGTATAAGATTTTCAAATAGATACCTAAATTGATATCAAATTTTTATAGCGCTATCGTTAAGTACCTAATTATTATTCGATAGAGTAGAAAGAGAAGTTCATATTGCATGCTACAAGTAAAAGTACCAAGAGACATTATATCTAAAAAAAATGCATCTGAATGAAGTATTAATTTCACAAAGTGCTTCTTAGGTCTTCCCTTACAATTTATATGAATATAAATTTTATGAATTATATGAAAATTAATCCTAATTTATATTAGGTGTATAGTCCTTAGAAATGTGAGACTGAAATTTAGATGCTTTCGTTAGACACTTCTTGTAAATTTAATTTAAATATTCTTTCCAAATATATAAAGCGAAAATTTATATTATATTTATACGCCCTTTTATATAATATTCAATATTTATACTTGTAATTACGTTTTTCTCTTTATATAACAGATTTACTTATAAAAAATGAAGAGTATGAATATTCTTTTTAATTCTAGTTTTATTAGATCAGAAATGGGAGCAACTGAAAATGGTAGCCGACTGAACATGACGATTGGTGATTGTCTACAATATTTCGGCTCCTTTTGTGCAAAATTTTACAAAATACAAGTAAAAATTACTAAGAATATCTACTATATCCTCTAAATATACCTTACTTAAAAAATCAATATCGATACTATTAAAGTAATATACCTATCTCGATAGAACAAAAAGCCTGATAAATTAAAAACTTTCAATATCGATAAAACAAAAATTCAAAGTCGACAGCTTCTGATGCTCTCACTATTCGAAATAGTCTATAGCCATCTGTGGCTAAACTCCAAAATTGTATTTGGAGACAGGGGACAATCGTCCTAAAGGTCACACCAACAGATTCCAAAATTTAAAAAAAACCGCAAAGCAGTAACTGCTCACAGAATAAGTAGAGTTATTAACTAATAGTGTTCTATTTAAGCAACATATTTTATAAAAAAACTATACTTTTTGTAGAAATCATCAAACTTGCCGAGCATCATGTCCAGACCCATTGTCAACGTTCAGGAAGGATAGCCACCTGAAATCTATTCCCCTAATACAATGGCGACGATGTTTCCCAAAATGGCCTCCATAAATTTAAATTATTTTAATATAGTAATCTTAGACATCTAATTATATGTTTCTAGGATTGCTGAATTAAAAAAACGTCATCAGAAGAACGAAGAACGAAATATTTTATATTTCATTAACAACTAATTTTTTTAAATTTGTTTTTTTTAATTTATCTTCAAGGAGTGTGTCAAGGCAATGTTACCGTGGTTTTTTTCTGATGTAAAATGGCTCACCGTCCATGTAAGGGACTTGGAGGAGCTTCCATTACGTTCATTAGCAGTGCATGCCGAGTTTAAGGTAGGAAATGTTGTTATACGGAAGTCGCCCAACCCCTTTTCTGCTATTGCAGTAGACCAGGCCCATGAACAATACAACAAGAATATAAAAGATGACGCTAGTGCTGTCGGAATTCTTCAGAATCTGGCTGCATTGCAGAAGTGGGCTGTGGCAGGTCCCGAAATACACAGATTAGTTAATGAATTCACGTCAAACGAAATCACTGTCTGGACACAAATCATTACATCATAAACAGTACCCTTCTTTTCAAGAAAAGTTCGTGGATGAAGATCGATAAGTTGAAGACAAGCTTCAAGACTGCTGGTAACCCTTTTGAGGAAACCTCAAGTGACCTAATATCACTAGAAAATCGCACTGTTTCTGATGCGGAATCAGTAAAAATGCTGAGAGATTCTGATCGAAAAGGTATTGAATTGTACCAATCATTTGTATCTGAAAGACTTGTTCAAGGATCCACTGTGAAGGCAATAAACTGAGAATTTTTAAGCCTAAGAAAATTAACTGTACTGGAAAAAGCATTATTCAGAATTTTCTAAGTTACGTACATCTCTTTATTATAATAAAACATATATTTCAGAGATGTCTTTAGTTAATATGAACAGAAAACTTGACATGCAGCGTTTCTTCAAGTATGAAAACAGTTCCTATTCTCCAAGTCTGCATTGAAGAACTATGGATTTCATTGAACTTTGGACAGTAACAGAGATATATTCCTGATCACACCATTGCCCTGACGCTTGGTTCAGAGAAATTGGTCGCTTTGAGAAGCTTCAGCATTTGCATACCAATGCAAACTTAGTACCTGGAACACATGGGTGTGCCACGATAAAGTTACTTCTGCTTTTATTGCAATTTCAAGTCCGCTTCCAGAACTGTAAACGGATGTGCTCTATGAGCTAGAACAATTTGTAGTTTGCGTGTACCACAAAAAATCCTTGGGCATAACTCTGAATAAGGCGAGACATATTCTTTCTAGTTCTGAAGAGAAACTGTTCAACCAACTCCCTCCAACATCAGAACTACTCCGACAGCATGCTTTGAGAGCCTTTATCAGTCCAGATAATTGGGGATGGACGGAAGTTGAGTTAAACTGATGCCAGGGCGGTCGTGATCTTGTAAAGTGCAGATGCAAAGCAGCGTGCTCTTCAAGTTCAAATTGCAGCTGTAGACGCTCTCTAGTAGAATCTGTACCTCTGCTGAGTGTCAATTCAAAAAATTGCAGCGACATGACTAGGTAGGTTCTTTGTTTTCAGCGTGAAACAAATTAATTGATTTTACAAATGATAGCGGTACATGTTAAATATTTTTTTAATACCAATATTGCAATATGTGATGGTTTTACTTTTTATTTTCAGCCAAGGACAGACGGAAGAAGATACTCCGCATGATATGGTGATAGATGATGTGGTCATAGACGACATGCTCGTAGGTGATGTAGAATTATAGAAGAATCCGGGTTTTGATTGGATTTGCATACCAACCAATCTTTTACAATTCACTTTGTTTTCCAAATTTTTGTGGCGTTTTTTAAAAAATATTTGTCTTTCATTTACTACACCCTCTAATTAGAAGTCAACTATTATCTCCATCATACAACTTAAAATTTATAGAAAAACATGAAATAGTATTCTTCAGCCGAAAAAAAATCACATTACAATTATTATTACACTCATTTTGGTCGCCACGTTGGATATTTCATCCTATGGACTTCTGACATCGTTTTAGAGTTTTTTTTATTCAGCATGCATAAAAACATATAATTAGGCACCTAAGTTTATTATAAATTTTAAAAAAATTGATTTTATGGGGCCATTTTGGAAAACATGATCGCCATTTTGTTAGAGAGATAGATTTCAGGTGGCTCCCTTTCCTAAACGTTGACAATGGGTCTGGGCAGAATGCATGGCAAGTTTAGTGTTCTCTGCAAAAAGTGCAGTTTTCTTTTTGCCTACTCGACCGACTATAAAGCAGCATCGAAGCTAAGATATTTTCCATCTACTGCACCAGGCATGCATCCACGTCACCTGCTCTCAGCTTTGAAATGAACAAAAAATGTGCAGACTGATTAAAGAGCTTATACGTGTTCAACATATTTTATAATATACCTGTGAACTATGAAGCTAACAGAAGACTTTATTGAAGGATGTTCCAATATAGACATTGGAATTAGTTTTGTGTTTACGTGATATAAAAATTCGTGGCATTACTAATTATTTAATCAAGAAGTATTTCCTAACAATTTAAGTTTATTAGTTACTTGCATTAAATCGAATTAAACTTAGAATACCATACATTTCAAGTGTCTGTCTATATCAGTGCTTTTGTGGAATAAACTTCTAAGTTCATTCCTCAATCGAAATCCTTAGGGTAAAATTAACTACAGGTACAGCAAGCGGGGCTGTATGCGGAACTACACATGTGTTAAATTGAATGAAGTTCTATCAGCATCTGAAGATGTAACTCCAGTAACTTCCAAAAGTTGTTAACTATTACCTAATTCAGTTAACCGAACTTTAAAATGTTAACGTGTATAGTAGAAACACGTACAGCTGTAATTATTACGCTACATCCACTTATCTTGGGTGGCCTACCTAATTGACAGCAATAATTTCATTTCCTTTGTTATGTTAACATTCTAAGCTCTATTATATGTAGTACTTCGTGAGCAAAAAAAAATAGGACAACTATTTTTTTCTAATGTAAATCTGTCTCTATTTGAATATGTAATGAGTAGCCGAAATAAAACAGTTAGCACTTTTATTTTATTATTTTTTATTGTAATGCTGTAGTTATTGCTATAGCAAATGATGAATGATCAATGAGACAAGTTGCACTGCGTTATAACATTAACAAAAAATTGGTGTGTAACATTTTAAAAAAGTAAAGAATAAACGGCACAATAAGTATAAATCCTGGATCAGGGGACAAAGTATATCCACCTTAACAAGAAACTAACTATTAATATTTCGTTAGTGCACCATTTCTATTTGTAGATTCTATAAGTCTGTTTGGCATAGAATTAAATAACTTTATAAAATAACACAGGTCTACAAAAAAAAAAATCTGCTCCAAGGACTAAACCTATCATGCCTTAAGTATTTTTGTGTGCTAAATCCGAATTTTCAATTTAAAAATTTTCTACCGCGTAGATTTCAAATAAATCCCAGTTTTTATTGTCCGTATTTTGACGATAACAACCGGGATTTACTCGAAATCTACGAGGTAGAAAAATTTTTAGATTGAAAATTCGGATTCAGCACACAAACATACATAAGGCATGATAGGTTTAGTCCTTGGAGCAGATTTTTTTTTTTGTAAAACTGTAGACAGGTCTACAAGAAAAAAAATCTGATCCAAGGACTAAACCTATCGTGCCTTAAGTATTTTTGTGTGCTAAATCCGAATTTTCAATTTAAAAATTTTCTACCGCGTAGATTTCAAATAAATCCCAGTTTTTATTGTCCGTATTTTGACGATAACAACCGGGATTTACTCGAAATCTACGAGGTAGAAAAATTTTTAGATTGAAAATTCGGATTCAGCACACAAACATACATAAGGCATGATAGGTTTAGTCCTTGGAGCAGATTTTTTTTTTTGTAAATCTGTAGACAGGTCTACAAGAAAAAAAATCTGATCCAAGGACTAAACCTATCGTGCCTTATGTATTTTTGTATGCTGAATCCGAATTTTCAATTTAAGAAATTTTCTACCACGTAGATTTCGAGTAAATCCCGGTTTTTATAATCAAAATATGGTTCTTTGGCAATTTTTGATATTTACTCGAAATCTACGAGGTAGAAAATTTTTTAAATTAAAAATTCGGATTCAGCACACAAAAATACTTAAGGCATGATAGGTTTAGTCCGTGGAGCAGAATTTTTTTTTTTTTTTTTTTGAAGACTTGTGTAATCATCAATAATAATATTTTCCCATGCATTATTTATTATTTCCAGTAATTCTTGGGCATTCCGCAGTCTCACATTTAGTTTTTGGATACTTCTTACTAGTAGTTCCCATACGTCTTCCATAGGGTTAAGATCTGGACTTTGACTGGGCCAGTTAAGAACATTAATGTTGTTAGAGAATATTATTTAGGTATTATGCAAATCACAACTTACACACTATTTTATTTATTATGAAAATATCTACTTTCTGTATATTGTTGCCCTAATCTGGGCACGCTAATATACTAGTTAGGTAAATACTTTAAAACACTCATTATTGGAGAACCAATCAAAACAACTACTCTTCTAGCTAATACTGACGAAGTATTGAATTACATGATAGGATTCTTAGCATTTTAAAGAAAAAAATATATTGAAAATACTTAAATCATTTATTTACATTTAATCATTCACACTTTTTTTATTTAATATGAAATTATCTACTTTCTGTATATTGGTACCTTAATCGGGTCACGCTAATATACTACTTAGGAAAACACTTTAAAACACTCATTATTGGAAAACCAATCAAAACAACTACTCTTCTAGCTAATACTGACGAAGTATTGAATTACATGATAGGATTCTTAGCATTTTAAAGAAAAAAATATATTGAAATTACTTAAATCATTTATTTACATTTAATCATTCACACTTTTTTTATTTAATATGAAATTATCTACTTTCTGTATATTAGTACCTTAATCGGGTCACGCTAATATATTACTTAGGAAAACACTTTAAAACACTCATTATTGGAAAACCAATCAAAACAACTACACTTCTAGCTAATACTGACGAAGTATTGAATTACATGATAGGATTCCTGGCATTTTAAGGCAAAAAATATATTGAAATGACTTAAATTATTTATTGAAATTCAGTCATTCACACAATTATTGAACCTTACATTCTATTTCAACTCTAGAAAAGTTGTACAAGTTTTTTCGAACTCGTTAGTTCTCATCAGTAGAGTATAGAAAAAAAAATCCACTGTAAAAATAAATCAAGAATAGGCTTGTAAATAATGAATGAATGTTTCTATACTCTACTGATGAGAACTAACGAGTTCGAAAAAACTTGTACAACTTTTCTAGAGTTGAAATAGAATGTAAGGTTCAATAATTGTTGCGAATGACTGAATTTCTATAAATAATTTAAGTCTTTTCAATATATTTTTTGCCTTAAAATGCCAGGAATCCTATCATGTAATTCAATACTTCGTCAGTATTAGCTAGAAGAGTAGTTGTTTTGATTGGTTTTCCAATAATGAGTGTTTTAAAGTGTTTTCCTAAGTAGTATATTAGCGTGACCCGATTAAGGTACCAATATACAGAAAGTAGATAATTTCATATTAAATAAAAAAAGTGTGAATGATTAAATGTAAATAAATGATTTAAGTATTTTCAATATATTTTTTTCTTTAAAATGCTAAGAATCCTATCATGTAATTCAATACTTCGTCAGTATTAGCTAGAAGAGCAGTTGTTTTGATTGGTTTTCCAATAATGAGTGTTTTAAAGTGTTTTCCTAAGTAGTATATTAGCGTGACCCGATTAAGGTACCAATATACAGAAAGTAGATAATTTCATATTAAATAAAAAAAGTGTGAATGATTAAATGTAAATAAATGATTTAAGTATTTTCAATATATTTTTTTCTTTAAAATGCTAAGAATCCTATCATGTAATTCAATACTTCAGTATTAGCTAGAAGAGTAGTTGTTTTGATTGGTTCTCCAATAATGAGTGTTTTAAGTGTTTACCTAACTAGTATATTAGCGTGCCCAGATTAGGGCAACAATATACAGAAAGTAGGTATTTTCATAATAAATAAAATAGTGTGTAAGTTGTGATTTGCATAATACCTAAATAATATTCTCTAATCATGATAAAAGCAAATAAATAAAAAATAATTCACTGTAAAAATTAATGTTGTTATCTTGAAACCAGTTGGTTACGGTATGAGCAGTATAAACGGAACAATTATCTTGTTGAAATATGAATTCATTATTAGGAAATAGTTGTGACACAGAAGGGATCATAATATTGTCTAAAGTCCTAATATAATTTTCACTATTAAATCGTTCCTCGATATGCCGCAAGACACCAGGACCACGTGCAGATATCCAAGCCCATATATTAACGGAAAATCTACCACTTTTGCCATTGTTATATATATTTGTCTCATCGAATCGAGTATTTGGAGGTCGGTAAACACGAATACGACTGCTGTGTATTGAATGGAAAGTTTTTTCGTCTGTAAAAACTACATTGTTCCAAAAATTTACATCATGTACAAAAAATTCAAGCGCAAATCCTAGTCGAGCTTCCTTATGCTCAGCTTTTCTATGCTGCTGGATGACATCGTGCGAGTTTCAAAGTTATATTTGCTGTGGTGTTCGGCCGAGTGCTACATAACTTAGAGGGCGCCCGTGTGTATACGGGTAGCCCTTAATTGGGCTCCAGCGAGTAATTTGCACATTTATCATCATATTTGACAGTGACATCGAATTTCGAGAACAGTCAAAATTATTTTCCGGCACGTTGCCGGAAATATTTCCGTCAAGTTTAATCTAAAATTCGTTTGAGACATTCTAACCTTAAAATTAGTATTCGCTACCAACCTAAATTTTCTGGGGAAATCCCCCAACCCAAAAATCCACAGATTTTCAAATTTCCCCCAACTGTTTCTTGGGGAAAAATCACTGACAGCTGTCACTTTGACAGTTTTCCCCCAACCGTTTCAGAGGTAATTTTTTGACAGCTGTCACTTTGACAGCTGTCATCTATTAGCTTCCAGACAAAAACCGTTTGACAGCTGTCACTTTGACAGATGTCACCAAAAAGACTTTACACAAGAACTTTTTCGACATCTGTCAAATTTTGACGTTTGTCACTTTTTTCCTCGAAAGTAATTTTTCGACCTGTAAATAAAAGCAGTAGTGACCGATCAATCGAGAGTGCTCGATATAACCGCCCTACCGGGCCGGTTGAATTGAACTATTACTTGAAGCTGAAACCGAGCGCCGGTAACATGGACGCACTAACGGCCAGCAGTAGAGGGTTGTCCGGTCTATCTAAGAGCTGGCCGCCTCTTCCCCCCACCCAAATGTCAGGCGACGAGAGTGACGTGTCCATTTCCTCCGCCATGGAACGCCAACGGTATAGGTAACAAAATTCTCTTTATTATAAATTATTTGACAGGGCACAAAATCGACATTATGCTTCTGAATGAGACGAAACTCGACAGACGGGACAAGCTACGCCTCTGAGGGTATACCACCATCAGAAAGGATAGGGCAGACATTAACAGAGGGGGCGGTGTGGCCATACTGATAAAGTCAGACATTGCGCACACGCACCGTTGCCTACGGAACACCTCCGTGGAGAACGTGTGTGTGACGCTGGAAGGCGGCATGAGTATCGTCGCCGCGTACAATCGGCCCTCGAATGGGTTCACGGCGGGTTGTCTTGAGAATTTGCTGAACGCGAGCCCGCGCTGCTTGCTTATAGGCGACTTTAACGCTCGACATAACGCATGGAACTGCCATCGCAACAACGCTAACGGCAACGTGAGTAATCGTAATATCGTGCTGCAGTATTGGGACGATCCCACGCATTTTCCGGAAAACGGTACAACGCCCACTACGCTCGACATTGTGGTCAATAAGGGTGTGAGGAACTCCACACCACCAGTGGCGCTGGGGGAACTCGCATCCGACCACAATCCATTTCTGTTGGAGTTGGATAACATATCGAGGGAAGACACTACACGAAAAGTCACCTCTTATAGGGACGCCGATTGGCGTCTCTATAAGACACATATAAACACACACCTTACACTTGTAAATGATATCACCACACCCGCCGAGCTGGAAAATGTGGTGGGGAAGTTCACAAGGATAGTGCAGGACGCCAAGCAGAGTGTTGCAACTACGATAACTATAAATCCCTACAAAGACCGACTCGACGCGGCGGTCATACAAGACATTCACGAAAAGAATAGACTGAGACGGCTTTGGCAGCGAAATCGTGATGTCGACGCTAGGGCCGATATGGGCAGGCTGCAACGGCAAATCAGGACCGCCATCAACAGTTGGAGAAACCAGAAATGGCGGGACAAGCTGGAGGCGTTAAATCCTCAGGACAACTCGCTGTGGAAGCTATCAAGGGCCATAAGAAATACGCGGGAGGCCATACCCGCGCTGACTAACGCCAACGGACGGACGGCTATGACAGACACCCAGAAAGCGGAAGACCTAGCTAACCATTTTGCAGACATTCACAACGCACAAACACCAAACGATCCGGGACACGACCGCATCGAAAACGACGTTAACGAACTGATTGGCCATGACATCCAATTGACGAGACGCGAATTTCTAAAAGTCATGGCCAAGCCCTCGGAAGTTGCGGGCGTTGTTCGGACACTACCAAATGACAAGGCCCCGGGAGCGGACTGTATCGAATACAGGCTTCTCAAATATCTCCCGCGGAAAGGCATTGTACAATTGACGTACATTGTCAACGCGATCCTGCGACTACAACACTGGCCCAGCCAATGGAAGTGTGCCGTGGTCGTGCCGATCCTGAAACCGAACAAGGACGCCAAATTCGCCGGCAGCTATCGACCGATCTCGTTGCTGTCGGCGATTTCCAAGTTGGTGGAGAAGGTCATCCTTTTCAGACTAGACGCTGCCCAGAATGAACTCCACATCGACGACGAATGTCAGTTCGGCTTCAGGAAAGACAGGGACACTATACGCCAGGTCGTCAGGATCGTGAATGACGTCAAAGTACAGTGCAACTGCGGGAAAAGCACCGTCATGGTGCTGCTTGATATCGAGAAGGCTTTCGATACAGTGTGGATCCCGGGCTTACTCTGCAAACTGAATTCGCTTAACTTCCCAACGCATATCACGAAACTTATTCACTCTTTCCTGACGGGCAGATCACTGCAGGTTAGGGTGAATAACAAACTTTCAACTCGGCGGGACATTCGCGCGGGCAGGGGTCGTGCCTGTCGCCAAAGTTATACAACTTGTACGTCTCCGACCTCCCGGAGTTTCCGAATACGATCCTTGCCAAGTACGCCGACGACACGGCCGTATACGCGCATTCGCACAACGCACAAGCAGCGAACATGCTGCTGAAGGCGCACATGGCCCGTGCCACGGCGTATTACGACAAGTGGAAGATTCGGATCAACGCCGAGAAGTCGGAATCAATTCTCTTCACGCGCCGCTTCACCGAAAATCGTATTCTTACACCACTTTCGATAGGGGGCCGCCAAATTACAATAAAGCGGTGCGTGAAGTATTTGGGGGTGAACTTGGACAGGAGACTAACATTCAATATGCACGTAAACGAGACAATACGAAAAGTCCACTCTATGTCCAGGAGTCTGTATCCGCTCCTGGCGCGGGGTAGCGACTAAACAGGACCAATAAAAAATTGCTGTATACGATGGTGATCAGGCCGGCTATCACATACGCGGCACCGGTGTGGTGCAGCATCCCGGCCACGACAATGCGAAAACTAAAAGTACTAACACAAATTCATGCGCCTCATTTCAGCCTCTGATAGGTACACCTCCCTCAGAGATCTCTATGCACGTTGCCACGACATAACTCCACTAGCGGACTTCATCCAAGAAACATCGCAAAAATTCTATCAATTCAAACTGAGCGACAGTACGCTAACCCGAGACTTTACACGAATCAGACAGCATAATTCCATACTTTTCAACCTGAAACACCCATTACCATACCAGGCGTTGCCTATCTTTCGGCAACCTCCCTAGCCAAATCTTTCCTATACCAAAATTTCCATTTAACCATCTTTTAGCTTTCACCACCTTTTACTCTCAAATTCCTTATCTATTCACTCTATTAGTCACCTTTTTGTTAATTTTGTTAATTTCTGTTCTTTTTTCCCTTTTTGTTCTCTTTCAAAATCCCCTCTCGGTCAATAACTTCTTGTAAATCAAACTTTTTAAATCACAACTATCCACCCTATCTTTCCGAAGGCAGGCAGACCATCGGAAGAATACTGTCATTGGCTCGAACGGGTTTTCTTTTTCTTTTCCCGTATCAATAATTCAGTTTTTAAAACTGTGCGCGTGTGCTGTGCAAACTAAAACCTTAGTGTAATTTTTAAGTGTTTTTAAAACTCATTCTAGTTATAGTTCGCCAAATTGTTAGATTTAAGTTTTTTGTTCCAGAGAACAGGAATTCTAACCTTATACTTCACCATTTATTGTTTAAGCCGAAGTTAAACTCGTTTCACCCGACCACCCATCTACCATGACGTTGCGCGTCGTGGTGGTATGGTCGGCTCTGAATCGGGACTTGGCTCAGGCGCACTTTTGTATTATTAATTATAATAAAACCTTTTTGAATTGAAAATTGAATTGAATTGGATGACAGCGTAGCTCCGATTCTCTTACTCGCCGGCGACCAATACTACTAGATCCAGGAAAATTCGTTTCTTCAGGAGGCTGAATAACTGAGTAAAATGGATTTTCTACTAATGTATTTACCAATTGCAAATCTTGTTGCTGAGTCGCCCCGATTCAGGATTTCTACTAATCGTACCGTTTATTCTCCACTTTTTTAAAATGTTACACACCGAATTTTTATTAATATTATAACGCAGTGCAATTTGTCTCATTGGCAATCCATCTTCTGCTTTATCAACAACTCCAACTTTAATTAAATCGCTTATACGGGGCATATTAGTTTTTGCACACCACTTGCAATGAATTTTGACAAATAACTGACAATGTCACAAAACTTAAAGTTAGATGGACGCAAATAGATTTTAGCAAAAATCCGTTATAAGACTTATCCCATTTTTTTTCGCACGACAGTACAATGCATCTAGATTTTTGTTTCGGACTGAATTCGCTGAAAATTTAAGAAGATAATATCCTCAAAAATGGCAGAAATAATAATTCAAAAAGTTTATCGAGTTAACCTTTGTGCAATATTTTTTATATAAAAAATTAAGTATAAAAATTTGTATTTTTGTTACGAGAACATGAAGAAAGAGATAATTTTACATAAGAAAAATGTGTATCATTTTTCATTTGTGCCAGAAATTTTGCAACTAACGCTTGAAACAGAACATAGCAGCACGGTACATGAGCGAGCTTCGATAGTACGAGCGCACGCGCGTGCTTCTTGAAAGGCTTTTGACTGACAAGACCAAACGATAAAACCGAAAAATATTTTTTTAAATTTTTTTTTAATGCCTGATTTATATTAACGTCCTGTCCTGGTGAAGTTTAGCTAATGCTACTCTACCACTTAACCAGGACGGCGAGATCAGATACAATCACCCATTCAAGTGACGGACCCGCTCGGCGTGCTTAACTTCGCCGATCGAGGTCTCGTCACTGAAACCGGTACCGTACCTCACCTCACACCTCACTATTTTAAAGTCGATATCACCATATAATTGTTGTTTATATTTGTTTTCCAAAAAGCTTTTTAAATTATTAACTATGATAGCTAAAGTTACGTGATACGAAATTGGTCGCTTGCTTTAAACAGCTGTAATTCTTATGATGTTTTATTAAACAACTTCATCATTTATTTTGTAAAATACAGCCTTTTGAAAGACATATGTATTTTAAAAATATTTTCAAATATATGTTGTGTCGTTTATTTTTATAATAGTAACAATTTCACGAAATCTAGAAACAAGTCGGGGTCGAAAGTCGTATGTGCTAAATTTACCAATTTTTCAACAGCTGTAATTTTCACAAGAAAAAAAATGTAAAATATCTCACAGCTGAAGATCCCCTCTTTGAAAGCCTATATTTGTTGTTATAATTTTTTATTTTTTAAGTGAAACTAGCAAGATGCCTATGCTCTGCTACAGGATCGTTAAAAATCAAAAGTTGACTTAATTTGAAGCCGCCATTATGAATCTTCAACTTTTCACAATTCACAGACATAAATACATGTAACAATGTGTTTACCTATATTTATTTATTTGTTCGGTGGATTGTCTTGGTACTTCTCGATGAGCTAGGAACTTCAAATTTGGCATGGAGGTAGGGTGTACCTTTCCGACCTCAGAAAAAATTGCAATATTCAAAATCGTAGCTCCAATTTGGCCACCAATAGGTAGATATATGATATACGTATAAAGCAGCACCTACATTAACATGAGTATGCTGCAAAAATGGTAAGAATTGTGAAAAAAACTATACGAACATGTGGCGCTTACTTTCAGATTAGAAATTTTAAATAGCAACCACGCGCGACAGCTCTTACAGTCGTAGCCGGGGGTGGGTTCGCTTAAGAAGATTTTGCTTTGGCGATGTACTTATTCGTTGGTTCTTGTTTGTTGGTTACCAAAAATGCACGAGCTATTTTCTTTGCGGGCGCCAGCCGATCGCTAGGGATCGACAAGGGAGGGGAGTGACAAAACAAGCAAAATAATTTTAAACACAAGGAATAATCATAATAATAATTTAATAATAAATATATGTACGTGGTACAAAATAAATGACAAACAATGACTAAGTAAATTCTGAGCAGTATTAACACATAAAGGTAAATATAAATAATGAACGATAATAAAATTAAAGTGATCGCTACATCAGCCCTACCAAGAAAATTTAAATGTCTTCGTACATTAGATACGGAACGCGTCCCTATTATTAGGAATTTACTGTTTGACCGCAACCTTACTTTTAAGAAATTTGACAACTCGATGACAATAGTTGAAATTTGAAATTAATAATGGCAAATGATAAATTCAATTCATCTGGAAATGCTACATGCTATTTTGGCGATTGCCCACTTGAACAACAGGTAGGTTATAATAATAAAATAATATAACATGAAATAATGCACAAGCTAAATGTGTGTGACTACCCAAAGTTTTAAAAAAATGCAAAAGTGCACGTCAAATAAATGTGCAATTCTTAAACATTGATAAGAGCTAGACTATGTCTTGTTTTAGGTTTTCTACAAAAATTTAATACCCAAATAACAGCTGTTTAGTGAGTTTACAAGGTCTTACAAAAATAAGTCACCGACAGAAAATAAGAGACTTTTAACGAGTTGACAGGTTTTCGCTGCGGGCTGGTGCTTCTCACTGTTGTGTTAACTTAGGTGGGCCCCTTGGGCTGAGACGGATATTATAAAAAAGATGGACTTACAGTCGTCTCGCCGAGCGAGTTAATCCTACTTGCACTTTATTCGGTTGCGCTTCTTGGTTGAGCTGCTGGACATGACCCAGAAACAACGGCAGGTTATGAACAGTTCTTACTGGACCAGGTAACTTTCCATGTGGAGGCGTCTCACAATATTAATGTGTTCTTACAATGTTTCCACGCAGTGGATGAAACAATGCCTAGCGGGATCCTTAGATAGCTCAGGCTCTCAATGCCAGAAGACTCTACCAGGGAGGATTTTAAAATTGTCTTAGCCTTGATTTGAATGACATAAAATTATAGATGGGTGAAATAATTAAATTCGAGAGTAGAAAAGGAACCTGGAATTAAATGTTTCTCCAGTAAGTATCTAGCAGGAAAATTAAAATCAGTAGCAACCAACTCACCCTAGTTCTTATGAGGTCCTAACACTTCACAAATCAGGAGAGAAATGCCAGGAAATTCTAGATTTCAAAATGGTTACTTTTTTTTTTGCCTCTCAGGTTTTTTGTTCAAAAAAACTTATAACATGCTACTTTAGATTTTAAAAATCCCTGTTTTAAAATGTCAAATCAATATCAAAACAAAGTTGCAATTTAACACTAAAGTTATTTAAATTATATACTTGTCCAAATTACCTCAAATAAGCTGAAGGTAAAGCCAGAAACATTTTAAGAACCCTTGCCTAAATTTATTTTGAAACTCATTGTTTATTAATTTGAACTTGTCATAACCTAGCCTGTTTGTTTCCATTTCAGGTCCTTGAAATTAAAGCTTTAAATTGAAAAGGGACATAGCACACGGGATGACAGGACAAGTCAAATTTCAACCGTTACACACCCCCTTTTGCTGGCAGAAAAATATTTTTCTCAGATAAAATATTTTTCTAAAATCACACCTAAATAAAAAAATTCCCATATTATGGACTACATATATACAAAAAAATTATGCTAAATGTCAAAATCGGTAAGCGCTTAAATGTCACATCCGGGAACCAAGGTCGTCACCTTGACAAGAAAAAAATTGTCTAAATCAGTAACTTAAACTATAATAATAAACAGAATCCCTCTCATACATCAGCATCCGTTCACATTCATACGACTTGCAATCTAGGATTCTTCAACACCATCCAGGAAAGGTTTTAAGTCCTTTACATGCCATTTTCCTAAGTTTTTATTGTCGGCATCATCTACGAGTTCATATACTAGGGGACTTATTACTTTTTTCACGCGACAAAGTACGTTTTTGGGTGCTAATTTGGCCGCAAAACTTTGCACCGCACTAGACAACACATAGTTTTTCTTCCATACGCGTTCTCCCACAGCGTACTTTTCTGTCGGACGCTTCCTTAAATTATAAGTGTGAGCACACTTATCATAGGCCCTCTTCAATTCCTTTTGTACATCAGTGAAAATCTGAGGTAACTGTCCAATGCTCTCAGCATACTTTTCTCGATCGAAGGGATTAAGATTATAATCATTGACCGAAGTCAGGTTTCCATAAAATTTGCCATCAATAGGCACGTATCGTCCGAAGTTAAGATATGTAGGACTAAATCCAGTTGACTCATGTACTGCTGTTCTGAGTGCATAACCAATCTTCGCAATCTCCAGATCCCAATTCTTGTGGTTATCATTCTCGATATACGAACGCACAGCAGAACCAAGCACACGATTCACCCGTTCTACTTGATTGACTTGAGCACAGTACTTAGCATTGAACCATATTCTCGCACCATACTTCTCACACAGTGCCTTAAATTCCTTACTAGTAAATTGCGTGCCATTGTCACACGTGACAACTTGAGGAGCTCCGAACATTAAGAAAACCTCATTCTCGACAAACTTCACTATATTATTAGCCTTGGCTTGGCGCATGGGGTGCAGCAAGACAAACTTAGAGAAATAGTCAGAAACGGCCAACAAATAAGAGAAACCACGGGTAGACCTAGGTAGAGGTCCCCATATATCCACTGATATTACCTGCCAAGGGTAAGAAACTTGCTTTTGTTGACCCATGAAACCAGGTCGAGCAGTATTACTGGACTTCTGCGCCGCACAGACTCGGCAGTGCTTCACATAATTACTTATGTAGGTCCGCATTTTAGGCCAGTAGTACAAAGTTTTCACCCTAGCGCCAGTCTTAAACTTTCCAAGATGAGCAGATGTGGGATCATCATGGCACTCTCGTAAGACATCTTTACGATACATCTTGGGAACAACTATTTTCCACTCCGGCTCATTCAGATTCACTTCCCTCTCAATGGAAATGTGCTTATACAACAAATCATCCTTCAACATCCAATTGGGGTATTTGTTAGGTGTGGAGCGTACCTTGAGAACCATCTTTTGGTACCATTTGTCCTTGACACATTCTTCAGCAACTAATGACAAAACTGATACCTCTGCCACAGGTGCTCTGGAGAGTGCATCAGGAACGACATTCAGAGAACCTTTACGGTGCTCAATGATCATGTCATACTGTTGTAGTTTGACCGCCCACCGAGCAAGTCGACCGGAAGGGTCCTTGAGGCGATTTAACCACAGCAGACTATAATGGTCAGTGATGACCTTGAAGGTTGTTCCTTCAACATAACATCGGAATTTTTCCGTTCCGAACAAAAGAGAAATTAGTTCCTTTTCGGTAACTGTGTACTTTCTCTCTGCCTGTGTAAGCGTGCGACTAGCAAAAGCTATCACCACTTCGTGACCTTGATCATTCAATTGTGTCAATACGCAGCCTACGCCTAAGTCGCTAGCGTCACACTGTATCGTGAACATCTTGGTAAAATTGGGTGCAACAAGAATAGGAGCCGATACCAAGGACTCTTTTATTTTCCTGAATGATTCGTCAGCTTCATCAGACCACACAAGTTTCTGAGATTTTCTTTTCCCCTTCATAAGAGATGTCATGGGTGCCGTCAAATTTGAAAAGAAAGGTAAGAATCTACGATACCATCCAACTAATCCAATAAATCTTTTCAATTCTGTTACAGTCTCTGGACGAGGGTAATTCAACATAGCAGTAACCTTGTCAGGATCAGTCCTGAGACCTTCGCCATCTAATAAAAATCCTAAGTATCGAAGTGATGGTAGACAAAACTCACACTTTTCTAGATTGATGGTGAGCTGTGCCGTTTTCAAACGCTTCATCACTTCGCGAAGCACTTCCAGGTGTTTTTCAAACGTGGGCGTAGCGATGATGATATCGTCCAAATAGACGAAGACATATGGCTCTAACGAGTAACCTAGTATGGTATCCATCAATCTTTGTTGAGTTTGCGAAGCATTATTGAGACCAAAGGGCATCACTACAAATTCAAATAAACCTCGTGACGGTATGACAAATGCTGTTTTCTCACACGAACTCTCCTCCAACGGAATTTGCCAATAAGCACACTTCAAATCAATGCTGGACAGGTAGCGAGCACCCGTGAGCTTACTCAAAATATTGTCCACACGTGGAAGAGGATAAGCGTCCTTTTTCGTCAAGCTATTAATTTTCCTTCCGTCAAAACAAAATCGCATCTCTCCGTTAGATTTTTTCACCAGAAGTACCGGAGAAGCCCAGGGACTGGACGAAGGACGAACCACTCCTAGTTTCAACATGTTATCCAATTCCCTATGCAGATGCTGCAACATGTAAGGCGACATGTTATGGTGCCGTTGCTTGACTGGTTCCGCGGCACCTGTATCAATCTTATGGACAATAGCATTAGTACGGCCCAATTTCGTACCGGCCAACCACGACAGATCCTTAAATTCATCTATAACAGATTCCAACTCAATGTTCTGTTGTTCGGTTAACTCCGATCTTGATTGTACAGCATTAACTTCGTTGACTTCATGGATCGCATAATCCTGAGTTGAACATATTAATTGCTCCCTTTCACCACCGATAAAATATGAATTTTTACCATAATCCAAAATTACATTAAAAAGTTTACAAAAATCACTCCCCAAGATCAGGCCATGTGATATAGAGGGCACAATTAACACTTTAAGCACTTTAAAATGACCACCAATTTGTACCGGTAAGTTGACATAGCCAGTAATTTTCTGAGAAACACCATCAGCTGTAGTAATATTGGGTTCACCATAGTGCAAAATTTCCAAACCAACCTTGTCAAGAAGATCCAGGCTTTTTCCACCAAAAACGGAATGACTTGCTCCAGTATCCAGAAGAGCTATCACCTTCTTGTCAAGTACTTTAACCGAGACATAAGGCCTATTGTCATACCTTCGCTGCACCAAAAACATGTTTGCTTCAGTAGTCTTGACACCATCAGCACCTGTCTTTACAGCGAGACTCTCACCAGTATCAGATAACATGGCCCTGCTTGCAGTTTCCGGAGCCCTAAAGTTTGATGATTGGATGTAAAAATTCTTGACAAATTCTTTCCAAACCTCCCATTCTGTCAAAGAAGTCTTTCCCAGATAAAGGCTATTCAATGAATTACGCACTGTAACAGTATTTGCGGTAAAAATGTCACTTTTACTCGATTTTCTGTAGACCTGATGGCTGTTGTGGGATTTACAGGAGAAGTGCCGGTCTACCGTGCATCTCCTGCCCTTGCGTTTTTTTGTGCAATTTGTGCAGTTGGGCTTTATAACACCTTCTCTGCCACATCCATGACAGGTAGGAACTCGCCTATTCTGATTTGCGCCACGCTGCACACCAGCTCGACAATCACGTCTCACATGGCCCGTTTGCTTGCATTGGAAACATCTCAGTTCTGAAACGGCCTTAACCTGTTTTGTAGTACCCCCACTACGCTGCCAACTCTGTGTAGGTAGATAAGCCAAGTCGGGTTCCAAGGACGAAACAGTTTTTCGGGCGGTATTGGAAGTGCAAGGCTGTTGCTTAACAACACCGGCGTCCTCCAAGACACGACAAATATCGCCAAGTTCTTCCACCGATCCAATTTCTTTGAGTGCTAAGTGGACATGAAATTCCTCTAATAGGTTTTTCCTAATCAACTTGAGCTTTTCTGCCCTGGTAGCCTTGAGAATCAAGCGACTGAACAGGTTTTCCATAGCAGCAATGTAAATAATCACCCGTTCATCCTTCTTTTGTCTGCGGTTACGAATTACTTCCCAGAGGTCGTCATCTGCGTCTTTGGGCAAAAAGTCTTTCCTCAGACATGCCACCAATTCCTTCCAAGAATTGATCTTTGATCGTACAGAACGATACCACACTTTTGCTGGACCTTCAAATAATTCAATGGCTGCCCTAAACAGTTCATCTTCAGAAACATTTCTAGCGAAGCTCAATTCTTCGACTTGTTCCAAGAATGAATTTACAGAACACTTAGTCGTTGTACCATCAAAAGTGAGGTTCCACTTGTGAACTGGAAACGACTTGCTAGTGGTTGTGGCGTTAGAAGGAGTAGCAGTGCGAGCATGGTTCGCATCACCCTGTCTATGTCTTTCCATAATTTCTTCTAGTTCGTCTTCCAAAGTGCTAGCCATAATCAAGGTATCTCCTCGGTAACCACAAATTTCTTCACCGATATTTTCTGGAATGCGTCTTATTCTACCACCGATGTGAACCAGTCTACTCCGAATTCTCTCGAAGACATCTTTATTTGTACCATCAAAATCATCTACTAGTGCTGTGACCGATTTGATGCTCTCATCTAGTTCCTTCTTCTCAGTGTCAAACGAAAAATTTGGTACCTCGTAAACGTGTACCCCAGGTCTAGCCATATCTTTTTGTAACTCCCTTCGCAAAAATCTCCTCTTTTGAGGCATGTCCGCATTAGTAGTAGCAATTCCACGAATTCTCAACTCATAATTCATTTCATGTGTCCTCAGATGAAGTGGATCCATACTGTAATCGGCCATGATGACAAATGTAATTTATCGCAGTCACCACCCAAAAACGCACTTTGTTCTTAAACAATGGGATAACAGTGCCGCTTATTCACACCCTGTATATAGTAAGGCAAAAGCTAACTCGGTTGTAAGTATAACCCACGTGTAAATGTAATAAAAAAATTTAAAAATTGGCAAAATTTGTAAGTCCACCTGGCACAATGACTTAAAAATTATTACGTATCTCAACACTGTTAGTAAGTAATTATATAACTTGGCACGTTTATCGACACCCCTATACGTATATAGATAAATAAACGCTGTTTCACTTTGTAAACACCGTGTATATATGACACTGCAAAGCTTTACAATTTTATAAACACCGCTAAGCGAAACAAGATTTTGAAATAAACACTTTTTTTTTTTTTTTTTTTTATAACCCCTGTATAAAGTATTATTGTAAAAGTAGACACTTTTGATCACGCTCGTATAAATTCACAAATTTAATGTTACAGATTTTATATATAACACACCTCGTACTAACAATACAAAAATAATTTGAGCTACTTGAATGCTAAGTATGCACATCTCTCACTTTTCTATATACCCTCTGTATATGAAACTCAAAATCGCATACCCCACATATATTCTATGTACGCAGTTCACTAACACCTGTACACCTATAGTATACGACAACACCTCTCGTACACAACCCTAAATAATGTACGTATAAAAATACCAACAATGTAAAAGTACAAACAATGTAAATATACGCACCCTGTATACACTTAAACAATATCGCATACAAATGAATATTAATTTACGTATTTAAAAAAATAAACAACTGTTTAAAGTACACACTGTATAAATATCAACCAACAATCAATGCAACACACAATCTCCTGATTCGTTTTCAAATATTCACCCTGTACATTCAGTACGCAAAAATTTCTTTTCAAAATGACGTATAAATATGAAACATATATAGTTAATCACCAAAAAAGTTTTAAATGCTACTCATGCATTATAATATTCAAATATACGTACTTGTCTTGCCATCTGTCGTATATCAACGAAACTAAAATAATACTGCTCTACCGAAAATTAGTTTGTCTGTCTTGTCTAGGACGAGGATAGGAAATGGGATAAAATAAATTAGCTCAATAAAAGACACCGGCTGAAATAAGTACACCAAATTTGCAAAAGCTTTATCTAAACTTTAATTATGTCCCAACACCAGGAAAACTATTATTTTTTTTAAAGCAAAATCAATTTAATTTTCAGCCCCTATAGTTGCGGCGCCATTTTGTGGCGCTTACTTTCAGATTAGAAATTTTAAATAGCAACCACGCGCGACAGCTCTTACAGTCGTAGCCGGGGGTGGGTTCGCTTAAGAAGATTTTGCTTTGGCGATGTACTTATTCGTTGGTTCTTGTTTGTTGGTTACCAAAAATGCACGAGCTATTTTCTTTGCGGGCGCCAGCCGATCGCTAGGGATCGACAAGGGAGGGGAGTGACAAAACAAGCAAAATAATTTTAAACACAAGGAATAATCATAATAATAATTTAATAATAAATATATGTACGTGGTACAAAATAAATGACAAACAATGACTAAGTAAATTCTGAGCAGTATTAACACATAAAGGTAAATATAAATAATGAACGATAATAAAATTAAAGTGATCGCTACATCAGCCCTACCAAGAAAATTTAAATGTCTTCGTACATTAGATACGGAACGCGTCCCTATTATTAGGAATTTACTGTTTGACCGCAACCTTACTTTTAAGAAATTTGACAACTCGATGACAATAGTTGAAATTTGAAATTAATAATGGCAAATGATAAATTCAATTCATCTGGAAATGCTACATGCTATTTTGGCGATTGCCCACTTGAACAACAGGTAGGTTATAATAATAAAATAATATAACATGAAATAATGCACAAGCTAAATGTGTGTGACTACCCAAAGTTTTAAAAAAATGCAAAAGTGCACGTCAAATAAATGTGCAATTCTTAAACATTGATAAGAGCTAGACTATGTCTTGTTTTAGGTTTTCTACAAAAATTTAATACCCAAATAACAGCTGTTTAGTGAGTTTACAAGGTCTTACAAAAATAAGTCACCGACAGAAAATAAGAGACTTTTAACGAGTTGACAGGTTTTCGCTGCGGGCTGGTGCTTCTCACTGTTGTGTTAACTTAGGTGGGCCCCTTGGGCTGAGACGGATATTATAAAAAAGATGGACTTACAGTCGTCTCGCCGAGCGAGTTAATCCTACTTGCACTTTATTCGGTTGCGCTTCTTGGTTGAGCTGCTGGACATGACCCAGAAACAACGGCAGGTTATGAACAGTTCTTACTGGACCAGGTAACTTTCCATGTGGAGGCGTCTCACAATATTAATGTGTTCTTACAATGTTTCCACGCAGTGGATGAAACAATGCCTAGCGGGATCCTTAGATAGCTCAGGCTCTCAATGCCAGAAGACTCTACCAGGGAGGATTTTAAAATTGTCTTAGCCTTGATTTGAATGACATAAAATTATAGATGGGTGAAATAATTAAATTCGAGAGTAGAAAAGGAACCTGGAATTAAATGTTTCTCCAGTAAGTATCTAGCAGGAAAATTAAAATCAGTAGCAACCAACTCACCCTAGTTCTTATGAGGTCCTAACACTTCACAAATCAGGAGAGAAATGCCAGGAAATTCTAGATTTCAAAATGGTTACTTTTTTTTTTGCCTCTCAGGTTTTTTGTTCAAAAAAACTTATAACATGCTACTTTAGATTTTAAAAATCCCTGTTTTAAAATGTCAAATCAATATCAAAACAAAGTTGCAATTTAACACTAAAGTTATTTAAATTATATACTTGTCCAAATTACCTCAAATAAGCTGAAGGTAAAGCCAGAAACATTTTAAGAACCCTTGCCTAAATTTATTTTGAAACTCATTGTTTATTAATTTGAACTTGTCATAACCTAGCCTGTTTGTTTCCATTTCAGGTCCTTGAAATTAAAGCTTTAAATTGAAAAGGGACATAGCACACGGGATGACAGGACAAGTCAAATTTCAACCGTTACAAACAAAGTTGTAGACAGTCAAACTTTACGAGAAAAGTGACTGACAGTATACAGGTGTTCCACTTAAAACTACCTGAACCATTTTCTCAACAAATAAAAGATATTTGAGTTCTGTAAAAAATATTCACTAGAATATATCGATGACACTAGTTTTGAGTAAAAACGGTGATTTGACAAATGGCGTTGTGATGCAAATAAATTGTTCGATCCTAGGAACCTTAAAATCAAGCGCATGGGAAAGGGCCATTATATTCTAATAGTTCAGTCAACGCACAGTGGTCCGAAATAAATAAAAAGTGGACAAAATTCAAAATTTCTAAGTATGTTATACAGCTTACACATTCCAAGGGTACATTTGGGTATATCTCAGGTAATATTTCCCGGAGTATCAATCTCTTTGTTTGAGAAATCTACTTGCGATGACCCTCCAAACATGAATAATTGTTAAAGCACGATTTCACTTCACTTTGTTGGCAGATTTCAACGTCTGATTCAAATATTTGTGCTTTTGGTTTGTAATTTTTACAAGAAAAACTTTAAGGCAAGTACTTTATTTACATATAAAATAATTCCGCAAATTTTATTTTGAAGCACCTAATTTTACTATTTTTCATAAACCTGATTTTTTTAACATTTTGTAACTTTTATTAGACCTAAAGAGAGTTTGCCATTAAAAGCCACGGAGATTTTCATTCTAAAATATACTCTAGGTATCCCTCTATGCCGCGATTAAATGCATTTTTGCTCGAAGTTGTTCCATTAGAAAAAATCGCGTTTTTTTAAATTTCGATACAAGGCGCTTCAAGTTAGTTTCAGACCAAAATAAGATAGTGTCATCGCCATCAGTAGTACGGCAAGCGCTATACTATGCAGACTAAAAACTAAGCATTTTTTCGCGAAGCTTACTATAACTAACTATAGTAAGATGTAAAAGAGATGGCTATATATACTTAAGATGTCGATTGGTTAGGTACGTATAGCCATCTCTTTTACACCTTACTATAGTCAGTTGCGGGAAGCTCGCGGAAAAATGCCTTTTGCACCTGTAATTGTAGCGTCGCATATATAAGGACTGGCGAAAAAACAGCCATAAAATCGCGTTGGGATAATGAGCGCAAAAAAATGTTTGCTTAAGGAAAGACAAACATAAAAAGCTTTTGTACAACCATCTTACCTCTGGCTCTGAGCCGGAGTAATAAATTTATATAAGCCTTCCCATTAAATATATGTATTTTGTATTCTATGTAACTATTTTGGTGACATTTTATAATTATGCTCATATTAGGAATTATAAATATCTAACTATTTATATACTTACATTTAATTTTCAGAGATATCAGAATCTTAGACAGAAATATATAAAATTATATACAATAGGGATGTTCACAAAAAAAATAATATTCATTAATATTAGTTAAAACCATACATTAAAGTCCCGAGTACCAAAATCAGATGTTTTTTTATTAATAAATATTTTAATTTTGTCAATTATTCGTAATAGAAATCACCCAAATGCAGCGAGGCTAAGAAACGTTCCCAGGCAGAGGCTAGTTATATGACGTCACTTACCTTGCAGGTACGCAGGCCTGTATGTGTAATGAGGGCCCGTTGTTTTTTATTGAAAGACGAATGTAATATTATTGATCAGAATGCTCTAGAACCCCTATATCCAAATTTTGAAGATATTTTGATTTATAATTTTCGAATTACGGCCCCATAAAATCATATTTTTTCAAATATTAAATAATTAATAATTTTTAAACGAATTGTATTTCGAAAAAAAGTCATTCTTCATTTTCTATTTATATTCACTTTTTCTACAATCCAGCATCATCTGTACTTTCAAATTTTCATAAACTAAGAATTTTCATTGAAAAATTACCAAAAATAATATCAAACAATTTATAACATGGAAACGAATTTCTTTTCGAAAAACAGTAATTCCTCTTTTTCTGTTTAAAATCGCTTTTTCTATCACCCACTGTCGTCCATGCTTTCAAATTCGGCAATCCTTATTGCCCGTACCCGTGGCCCCGGATGAAATAGCCAGAGCTCCCATTGACCGTATACTCTCCTTTTGGAGAGGAACGGGATTAATGGGATAACGAAACTATGGGGTATAATAAGCTTAAGCTTCAGTACAGCGGGGCTTCGGCACCGCAGCCCATAAGGAAAAAAAAAGTTATGAGAAAAATTACCCAAATGGAGCTTACGGCGATTCTCCATATTAAGCCACCTACACTCTTTTATTTTGTGAGAAATATGATCATATTTTCTAATTCCATAAAGCATTCAGCATGCATTTTGAACTTTTGTATACTATATTTCTCATTATGATTGAGGCATGGCCCATAAATAAAATCACAATAAATGAAGTAAGAAAGAACGAGTGAATCGTCAAAAAGTAGTGGGTTTACTATTTTTAGGCAATGGTCTACCAATTACAATTTTCCACATGCATGGAAAGTATCTTTGCTCAGTGCAGCAGTTGATTATATGAGTGACAATATTATCAATAAATGGGCTACTGTATTTCAACATAGAAGAAGAGATATTATCTATACCAAGAGCATCAGTTTGTATACTATTTAGAATATTATGTACTTCTTCAACTGTCGTTAACCTAAAAGTAAATTTATTATTCTCATTAAAAATACTATTGTTGTAAAAATATATTTTTTCATTACAATTATCTGTAAAAAAGATGCAAAGTATGTGTTGACTTCATTCGGATTTGACAGTTCCTTAGGTAGAGAAAAATCTTCTTTTGCGCGAATATTAAAATCAGTAAGCGCAGACCAAATTTTTTTGGTATTTTTTTGAGCCGAAATATAACTTAAATACCCTTTCTTTTCTCTTCTGACCATAGATAAGATATAATTACGCAAAGTTTTGTAAGAATTCCAGTCATCATCAGAATTTGTGCGTTTAAATTCCTGTAAAGCTTTATCCCTTTCTCTCATAATTAATTTTAAATTGGGCATAAGCCACGGAGCCTTAGGTTTAGTGACCCTGATTTGTCTAATAGTAGCATGATAAGCAAAAAGTGAAGTTAAAAAATTATTAAAAAGAGTAAGTTTAGTATCAATATTATTTTCTAAAATTATATTATGCCAAGGCAGGTTATGTAAATCATTAAGAAATAGATTTAATTCAAAGTTTTTAAAACTTCGAAAAGTTACATATTTAGGTTTCATTTTGATTTTATTGACCCGAAAGTCACAAAAAACCATTCTATGATCCGAAATACCGTCAGTAGATAATGTGCCAGATGAAATAACTAATTCAGGATTGTAAATAAAAATTGGGTCGATTAGTGTACTGGAACGGCCAGAAATTCTGGTGAGTTCATTTATAAGCTGCGTAAAATTATGACTTTGAAAACAATATTCTACTGGATTAGTAGTATTTAAAAAATTAAAGTTGAAATCACCCAGGCAAATAACCTCGTCAAAAGCGAGACAAGTGGTAGACAAAATGTCATCAAAGTTATTAATGTAAGCGTTAATATTTTTGTTCGGTGGCCTATAGAAAACCCCAATTACCAATTTAGTTGAATGAAATTTAACTTCCACAAAAATATATTCAAGTCGATCACTTACCAAGAAATCTAGTGAAAACTCTTGACTACAGTAAGATTTTTTAACATACGCACACGCGCACGCATACGCATATCGGATAGTGTTAGTATTATCAAGGGTGCATTCACATATTTTGATTCCGCTGCAGCAAACACGTTATAGTACGAGAGCCCACCGACAAAATTGGAAACAAAAATTGTAAAAAATAGCCCACAAAACTGAAAAACTTTTGTCTCAAACTTTTTTTGATTGGACGTCATGGGAAAGCATCACATTTAAAAATTATTTGAGCCATATCACAAAAATACCTATGACCGACTGCACACATTCAGAGAATGACTTGATAAGCATCCCCACCAATTTTTGACTCTCCAGTTTATGTGTTCCATTTTTGTCGGTGGGCTCTCGTACTATTAAGAATAGGTAAATGTGTGGTAGTAAATGGTAGATGGTGGCACTTGCAGTACTTGTTACAACACTAGCAATGATGAGTATAATATTCGACGGAGAATAATTCAGCTGCTATGACTAATTGGAACGTCAACTCACTAAATTTGTTTACTCAGATTGGACTATTAAGTACACAACCAATGTCTTTTGATCTTTGTTGCATAAATACATATTCGTATAGTAGGCACCGCCCGAGTGCCATTTTAATATATCGTATCTTACCTACTACATTGTATTTACATAATCTATTAACACCTCATATTTCTCTAAAGTATGAAAGTATGCAGTTCGCTGACAATTGTGCCTACTATACTTTCACTACTTTTTACATTCGAAAACATTCGCGATACACCATATACACCATCTGATTTATTTACTGCAGGTGGGAGTTGAACTACCAGTTAGGTCCAACATAATGCCTCCACTCACTTAGCTATAGTCGTCCCTGATTCCCGAAATAACAAGTTAATATATGGGCTTTTCACAATATTTCCTTTGAAAAATGTAAAATAATACGTCTGGTAATAAAATTATGAACATCAAAGCTAACTTCATTTTATTATATATACTTATCAGTTATATACGTCGCCTCCCAAATTTATTTAAATTAGTATCAATTTTGAACACACAGATTTTTTTCTGTTGCTTCATGATGTACTAATGAATAATTTGCCAAGCATATTTATTTAAGCTCATCAAAATTCATGTTACATGACCTTGTCTCGGTGTAAGAAGGAAAATATACTGTAACGTATTTTCCCGTGAACATGTCTCGTTTAAATTGAACTACATGTTTATGTATACTTTCGTAACGTAACCTTAATATTTACTTTCAGTAGAAGAGTAAAATATCTTGATGTGCAAAGTCACGCAAACTCCTATTTAATTTACTTTGTGTGAATAAATCATTACAAAATGTGGTTGCAGCCGAGGAAATTAAATTGCCATGACCAAAATCATGTTTATTTCTAGTTAAAGCGCCCACGCCCTTTCTAAAAGCATATGAGTATTTTAATACCTGGAATGCATTTTGGAGTTAATGCGCCCCCACGCCTACTTTTTTTGGGAGTAATTCTACAGATTTCTTTTAATAAGATGATGCTATGTACTTTCTTACTCTTAATTTGGTATTTTGCTACTTCTGCAAGAATAATTAAAATCTTAATGAAAGAAACTTCTGCACTAATTGTATCAGACAGAGATTCACTTTTGAAGTAACTTGATTATACTCTTCGCAAAAACGGAGAGTATGTTGTATTTGATCGGCACATTTCTAAAATCGTAAATATCGCTAGTAGAGAAAAAAAATTTCATATCATTGTGTTAGTGAACGAATTCTAAACAACTTTCAAAATGTCCGTCTGTCCGTCCGTCCGCCGCGTTTCTTGTAAGCACGATAACTTAAGAAAGAAAAATCCGATTGTATTGAAATTTGGAAAGTAAGTTAGTGTTAGTTAGAGGAAGAACTCTATTGTTTTTGAAGAAAATCGATCAATAAATAAAATAGTTATTAATTATTCAATTTAAAAAAAGTATATTCTCTTAATTTTTGTCGCTTGTATTTAAATAGAAATCTTGTTAAATGTTATCTACATAATATATATTTTTTTGTTTATGCATTTTACTAACATATATTTCATAAAAATATATCTAATGAGTTGAAATATGCCTGATTGTCGAAAGATTATCACAGACAATCAATTTTCGTAGCAATATGTGATGGTGCAGTGGCTAAAGTTTTGCATTTCAATTCAAAGATCGTGTGTTCGAGTCCCACACAGGTTGAATTTTTTTTCACAACAATGGTATCACAAAATTTGGGATGTCCAAAAACTAGCATTATTTACAAGAGAACTGCGAAGAGTATCCTATAGAATGTGTAACAATTATATAAAAAGCTCAGTAAATTGGCGAAGAGTACGTTTTTAGCTTGTTATAAATTGTCTCACACTTCAATTAAAATCGACATGTTCATGTTAACACTTAATTTATAATCCCGTTCGACAATAGGTTGCCGTTCGCAAAAATGATATATGTATAAACTTTGTTCGTCGCTTGCACGTTTGTATTTTTGGAACATTAATAATTTGTTTTTAACTATATCACGAAATTGTGATATTTCTTGCTTCGGAATTGGGATGGCTTCTTTCAGGAATTTTGTCATTTCGGTAAGTCCGTTTCTCAAATATTTGCATTGATATATGAATGTATGCAACTATCTCATAATATTGTATAACATCAGTCTTTCAAAGGGAAGTTCTAGAAACCCCGAGCCTTAAAAATAAAGACAATATTTTAAATTCACTATTACTGCAATTTAAGCAATTATTTTTTTACACGCTTTTATTTAACTTGTATTGTTTGTAAGTTAGCTTGTATGTTATTATGTTTAGTTCAAATCTTGCAAGTCAATTTTGAATCACTTAACGACGTCCAGTTGAACTGAAATATAGCATACATGTGTAGTTTTGAAGTCAATACAATATTATGGTACCGAGAAGTGTGTTTTTTAGTTTCTAAACAATAATTTGATCATGAAGGGTATTCACTCATACGTTGCTCTCCCAGAAATGGTGAAGGATCCGGTTCAAACTATAATTTTTATATCAGATAGTGTATATCTTCAGACCTTGCATTCTAAAAAATAGCGAAGGATCCGGTAATATTTTAAGTAAGAACGACGCAATGAACATAAAACTAATAACACAGGAACACACAAAATAGTATATTGTGTATTTAGGTGTGAAAGCAATACATTCCTGGACGACGATGCAAATTGTTGGCCGAGGCGCTAGCCGAGGCCAACAAGCATCGAAGTCCGGGAATGTGCTTTCACACCGAAGTACACATACTATTTTTTCTGAAATCACAATGAATATTATTATAAATTAAGGAATTTGTATTAATGCATAATATTTCTTCAGTACAATCTAATTGCTTATTAATACATGCAATTTTAATGTGAGTTGGTTTGTCTGCGTGTATTTATTTACTGTCTAAAATATACATAAAAAACCGTACGGAAATGTTACTTTCCCGGCCTAGGCCGGGAAAGTAACATTCCCGTATGGCCTAGGCCGGGAAGTAACATTCCCGTACGGTTTTTTATATATATTTTAATATGTTAATATTTTTGATTTTTATACGTTTAAAATAGTATTGATTGTGATTTCAGAATTTTTTTTTTAATGTTTATATTTTTGATTTTTATACGTTTAAAATAATATTTATTGTGATTTCAGAAAAAATAGTATGTGTACTTCGGTGTGAAAGCACATTGCCAGACTTCGATGCTTGTTGGCCTCGGCTAGCGCCTCGGCCAACAATTGCATCGTCGTCCGGGAATGTATCGCTTTCACACCTAGATACACAATATAATATTGCAAAGGTGATAGCTGATTCTAAATATCACGTCAAAAACATATGTTCACTGCTCAATTTTTCAGAAATTGACATTTCATCACTTAAAATCTAATAGAACGACACTCGTCTGAAATGAATCTTCTGAATCGTTAAAATGGCTCTAGTCATATACTCCCAACGTTCTATCGTACCACGGAAATTTACTTACTTTTTCCCCCCAAAACTACTACTACTACCCTTTGTTCTGATTTTTCCATAATACGCTTGTGAGGATTTGGCAGATCGGGGTTATTACGGGGAGTATTGATAAGTCGAGTATCTTTTAACCAGGAGATGCCAAAGCCTCCCCCTCCCAGAATGACAAAACATTAATAAAGGACTGCGAAAGGGCTGAAGCACGGTTTCCTCCAGTTTTCGATCGCGAGTAACACGATAATTGCAATACTTTTTTCTGAAACTACCTCTAATGGAAGAAAACTATCAGTTGTTCTGATTTATCCATACTACGCTTGTGAGGGCTTGACAGATCGGGATTATTACAGGGAATATTGATAAATCGAATTTCTTTTGACTAGGAGACGCCAAAGACACGACGGGGGTTGTAACCACTCACTCGCTGACCAAAAAAACTTTCGAAAAATACTGCGAAAGGGCTGAAGAACGATTCCCCCCGTTTTCGAGGCGAGGAACACGATGGTTGGAGTTCTTTTGGCGTTTCCTGGTCAAAAGATACTAGGTTTACCAATATTCTCTGTATAACCTCGATCTGTATAGTAGAAAAAAGTATAATACGGAAAAAATCAAAATTATTGTGTTACTCGCCCTCGAAAACTGGAGGAAACCGTTCTTCAACCCTTTCGTAGTATATTCGGAATATTTTGTCATACAGGGAGGGGATGGTTTCAACATCCGGGAGTTGTTTTGGCATCTCCTGACCAAAAGATACTCGATTTATCAATATTTCATGTAATCACTCCGATTTGTCAAGCTCTCGCAAGCGTAGTATGGATAAATCGGAACAAGGGGTAATTTTTTCCATTAGGGGAAACTATTGCAATTATCGTGTTACTCATCCTCGAAAATTGGAGGAAACCATTCTTCAACCCTTTCGCAGTATTTTCGGAATGTCTTGTCATTCAGGGAAGGGGTGGGTGGTTCCAACCCCCGGGGTTGGAACCACCCCCTGGGGTTGGAACCACCCCCGGGGGTTGTTTTGGAATCTTCTGGTCAAAATATACTCAGCTTATCAACATTCCCTGTAATAACCCCGATCTGTCAAGCCCTCACAAGCGTATTATAGAAAAATAAGAACAAGGGGTAGTAGAAGTTTTTTTGGGCTAAAAATACACCACCATCATTTCCGTGGTGCGATGAGAGATTAGAGCCATTTTAGACAACTCAGTTTCATTTCGACATTGTCTTAAATAACAGTGTTATAAATCTAAGCAGAGAATAAACAATTTGGGTGTTATCTTTGATCAGAACCTTTCCTTCGAAAACCATGTTACAAAAAAGTTAAGTGTATGCTACTTCAAGTTTAAATCGTTATGGAAGTATAAGTATGTGTTACCTGAGGAAACCAAATGGCGGCTTGTGAATGCGGTGATTTTAAGTTATATGGATTACGGAACCTCTGTGTATAGTAATTATTTAAACGAAACGTTCAAAAAAAAATTCAAAAGCTTCAAAACTCATGTTTAAGATCGTATACGTACATTAACAAACGGAACCTTTTTTTAATGAAATGAATATACTGAAGCTAAAAATGAAATTCGAACTATATTATGCATGTTTACTGTACAAAATTTTAAATTTTAAAACTCCTACTTATCTTTACTCTTTATTAATTAAAAGATCTAGTGCCCACTCTGTATAAAATGCCGACTTATACTCAATACCTCAACATAGGACCTCTAAATTTGAAACTGTTTTGAATACCACGCATGTGCACTAATTAACAAATTAATAGATGTATTTAAAGTACCAATTCTTGGTCAGTTTCGTTTAAATTGTAAGAATCGGTTCTTAAATGAACAAAAGCTAATTTAAACATTCTATTACATACTGACTGTAATTGTAACTGTTAATTCCATATATGTTATTCTTATATTTGTAGTATTGTTTTTATTGTACAACTGGAAGAACTGGGAGGTTTTCGGTCTCGGAGAGGTTTTGCCCGTCACTGTGGTGAATATATTCATTCGTTACAGTGACGGGCGCGGTCTCTTTATTATTGGGGGTTTTTTCTCCTTCTAGCTGTACCTACTTATATTTATATTTATATTTATTTAGTCAACATTTAATTATCTATTATTAGTCCCTTTACTACGGGTTAAGGTTGAAAATGCTATGCAATACCTTGTCCTTTTGTTGAATATGGATGTATATTATTATATATATATATATATATATATGTGTGAGAGTATTTATATATTAAGCAATTAGTGAATTTTTTATATTCTGCATATATACTCACACTTGTTCTTTTATCTTTTATCTTGTATGTTTGTCCATTTATACACAATATACATATTTTATTATTATTATTATTTTTTTCTCCTTTCTCCTTTTTTAGGGTATTGTGATAAAGTAATTCGGGTTATCACCAAGAATTACTCCTTTTCAGAGGAACAATTGAGGAAACTTCTGACAATACTGCAAGTCTGTAGAGCTACTGCTTTTTGCATCGCCAGGTAGGTGTTTTCTGGTAGTTTCAGTAATGTGAGACTTCTCTTCAGCGATTTAGGAACAACTGCGGTGGATGATAGCAGCAGCATTATTATTATTATTATTATTATTATTTTTTGTCAAAAACCAGTCACCCTTCTCTGTGGCTCCGACCCTCACAGAGGGGAGTTGGTAGTACCGGCAGCCACTCCCCACACCCGTGGGGTAAGTGACTACTGGGTCCGGGAATCGTGTGCCCTGAGCAGACGTAATGAACCGAGAATGACGGCCTTCTGCATTCTGCCGGCTAAGACCTCTGCCGAATTTCGGCATGCCGGTATGATCTTAAGTTCTGAAAGCAGTGTGTGTCTTGTTCCACCGAGGGCTCCTATAAATCAGTACCGCTATCTTAACAGTATGGTCTGGATACAGTCTGCGGAGTTCGAAGAGCAGCTCTCGATATTTTGTCCGTTTTTCCTCCTCCTTCAAGACAATGTTGTTCTCCGCGGGAGCCAAGAACTCCACGACAAACATTTTCTTGAGTTGATGGTCGAGGAAGACTACGTCAGGCTTGTTGGCTTGTATTTGCCTGACGGTGGGAAAAAAGTAGTTCCAATAAATTAGACACTTCTCATTTCCCACAGCGGACTCAATATCCCCCGTTACGTCTATCCCATACGAGTGCCTTAAATGGTAATAAAGCACTCGTAATGATCCGTCGTGCCTTTGGATATAGGCCGAGACTGCAAATGTCGGGCAAGCCGACAGCAAGTGCATAAGAGTCTCTGACGCCCTGCGGCAGGCCCTGCAGCTGACATCAGTGACCTCTATACCCATGACACGACTACGATAGACGAGGGTGTTAAGTACACCATCCTGATAAGCCATTATGAATCCCTCGGTCTCAGACTTCAGCCCGGCTGACCTTAAGAAGGCAAATGTCAGCCTTTCGGATAAGCCAAGGTTTTCTATATTTTTATAAAACTCCAAGCATTGGCTTATCCGTGTGCAGCTGCAGAAAGTTGTTGTGTTCTGCAGCTTTAATTTCGGCTTTTCGCCGAGCAGGTTCCAACTCGGTGACAGAGTCGCGATTTACCCGCTCGACGTCGAAGGAGAGACCAAGTTCATCGGCTGCTCTCTGTGCTGCCTTAAACAGAAAGGCTCCTACCCCTGCATTTTCATGGTCTCGGACCATGCAGAGGAGGGGATCCGAACTCCTGATGACCTTACAGGCTCCATCCAGAACCATCCTATTATGGAGACTCTCCAAACTCAAGAGTCCACGGCCTCCTCGATGTCGTGGGAGGTATAGCCGTGGAATGGACGATTTAGGATGCAAACTCCTATTGAGATCCATCTTCTTGCGGGTTCCTACGTCGAGTTGACGCAACTCTTCTCGAGTCCATTTCACTACTCCAAAGAAGTAGAGAAGACACCTTGTTCTTCCCCGACAGCTCTGAAGACCAGATCTGTCGAAGTCGGTGCTGATACTTGCCGCGGAGAGCGTTTTTTTTTTTTTAATCGCCTTATTTATATTAATGTCCTGACGGAATTTAGCCGTAGGCTATTCTACCACTTAACCAGGACACACAACACATAGACAATATCACAACACCCATTCCCTGCGACATTGCCATCTGCCGCAGCTGAGACTCGAACTCAGGAGAGGAGAGCGACTAGATTGTGTTGTCTCTCTCACACAATGGCAATCTAGTTCACTGCTACTATCTCGACAACACATGAAAAACGCCACTACACATCCATACCCTAGCCAGGATTCGAACCTGGGACCCGGTGGTCGCAAACTTAACACCTTAAGCACTGCGCCACCGGCTCGGTGGCGCAGTGCTTAAGGTGTTAAGTCGCTTTCACTACACTCACTTCTTGGGTGGAGCGTTGCTCGACACCCAAGTAAGTTTACGACTCTCCGGCATCTAGATGATGTAAGATGCTTCCGTCCACGAGCTGCGCGTCCTCTCCTATTATTATTATTATTAATTATTATGATTATTATTATGATTATTATTATTATAAGCCTCTTCTCTCTTTTTATAGTTTGTTGCCATTTCTTTCGCATTTTTAAATCTCTAGGAACGGTAATAAATGTTATAGTAGGTGTTTTCACCGTGGTACTTTGACACTCAGGAACAATGCAATATTTATAATTCCTATTACCGTCACTATTATTCATGTTTAATATAAATCGGTGAAAATAGTTGATAAACCGAATTTCTTCACAAAGAAGCATAAGTTTCAACACACTGCTTGAATTAACGATTTCTAATATTATGAAACAATAACGCACTAGAGCTAGCCGCTTCGGCTAGCGGGTTCCTATTAAGTGACGTCACGACCGAGACTCGACAAGGTGGGCGCGGTTTATGTTTATGATTTTTTTTTAAACGATTTACAGGTCTCACAAAATTTTAGTTTTTTGCACAGAGTCTTAGAATTTTAAGATCTTTCTGATAATTAAATAAAAAAAAGCGCTAAATGAGCTTATTGCAGCCCTCGCCTTCGGCTCGTGCTGCAAACTTTCACATTCGTGCAGAATGCAGAATGAGCCTAATTTTGTACTTGTTGCATAATTTACTATTATAATAATTGAAATACTTGACGGAACATTATGAAATTCAATACGGTTCTATTCTGATAATAGACGAAGCGATTACAAAAACATTCAAGTTGATCCGTTAACAATTGAGACCTGTAGAGTGTTTCCATAAGTACAAACGTACGAATATACGAACGTACGTACAGACCAACTGACGGAGATGTATTTCAATTTTCAATGCAATTTTAGAACTTAAATAAAAGTTCAAATCAATATAAAAATGGTATCATTTTATAGAATAGCATCTTCCGTTTTCAAGAAGCTATAATTCAAATCGATTTCTTGCAGAATTAAGCAAGTAAAAATCGAAACTGAGTGCTGGTTCGTTGGACGAGAATAGAGCACATCCTAAATTTGTGTGCAATTATTGTGCAATTATTACCAAATATTACATTAAGATTTTCGAGTTATATCATAAGAAGTGAAAATAATGAACTGCTTTACCATTTTTAATTGCTTTGTACCTTAATTTGCTTTCTGCAAATCTTACGTCAAAATAGAGTGAAAATGCAGATAAACCTAAAATTTCTTATTTAAGTTCTTCCAGAACTAGCCTAATGATTGTATCATAATTTATGATAAGGTAGTGCAGACTTTGCTGGCTATCACGTAAACCTATAATTATTTTTCGGCGATGTTGATTACACAATTGTTAGATTTTAGTCCACATAAAATCACATAAATTATTTTTCACATTTTAGACATTCCCGGATTAGATTTATATGTCGCTGCCAACGAGATGCCGTAAAATATGCTGTTAAACTTCCTCCTCAGAAATTTTTAATTCTAGGGTAAAATTTAGCACAATGTAACGTTCCGCTATGCTGCCATAGATTAGATATAGGAACACAAGTAAAATAATTCACATACATCAAATTCCAAAGCGAAGTATGACAATGCGTAGATCGACTAATAAATAATTTTGAACTTGCCGGCATATTGTATTACAAGAGTTATGCACCTGCCTATAATGGAAGCCACGTCACTAATATTCTGTACCGCTAAACATGTTTAGAAACAACTAAAACTTCTGTTTCGAAATGATTAGTATTGTTTCCATTAATTACTGCGTATACAGCTCTATATATACCTATTAACCCCTGTACTGTAAAAATGTAGCAGAAAAACATTTCAAACATACCGGGTGACAACGAGATTAGTCCCGTGCCAATTTCTAGGTTGATTTTAGGAATACAATTTCGAAACTTTGGCATATCATTTGTAACACAAAAAGCCACATTTTGCAATTATTAAGTTAAAAATATCTCTTCCGGTCCAACCGGAAGTAGCAAAAACTTCTGATTTTTAAGTAGCAAACTATATATATTTTTGCACTTTGTGAAGTGAATTTGGCAACTGCAAGACTGTTCTCAAAAAATTTACCCAGTAGGCCTTGAATCTGATCTATCACCTTCATTATTATTGTCGCATTTCAATAAAAGTTTATTTGTGTGTGTCAAAATCACTATTTTGAATTGAAAAACAATTTTTTGAAAAAACATAAAAAGCAAATTAATTTTATTCAATTTTTTTAAATAGTAACCATATTTTTTTACTTGCACCAAAAAAGCCCAAAACATTAACTTTTATTTGATGTATAATACTAGTTTCGGTGCTAAATTATTGGATTTCTGTAGATGCTACATTTACCAATTGGTATTAATAAAAAAATTCACAGAGATTAAATAAAATTTACAGAATTTATTAATAATTATTTATAAGATAGGGGAAAATAAAATTATGACAATTGTTCAAAATGCACTCATTCAACTTCAGTACATTTTTTAGCCTTACTGATGGTTTCCCTTACCACCCTTTCTAACATTTGCTCAGTTATTGTTGCAAAAGCTTGGCGAATTTTGATTTCCAACTCCTGGAGGTTTTTGAAGATGATGAATAAACTCGTTCTTTAACGTATCCCCCACCAAGAAAAAATCCGTAGGGGATAGGTCAGGTGATCTGACAGGCCATTTTGTGCGCCCACATATCGAAATTATGTTTTCTAAATAATTAAAGACGTGTCGAAGGTTATGTGACGGAGCCTTTCATTTTTCAAAAAGTTCAGGTACCTAATTCCATTTAAAGTCCCCACAATTCCTGCCCATACATTTACCCCAAACACTTCTTGGTGATTTCCTTCTCTAAATTCATGCAAATTTTCCTGAGGCCAGTAACGCAAATTATTTCGGTTAAACATGCCATTGTTAGTGAACCGACTTTCATCTGTGAACAGAATTCTGGGAACAATCTTTCTATTTCTATTTTCTAGTAACCAATTGCAATAATAAACTCTCCTACCTGCATCAGCTTCATATAAATGCTGAGGAAGTTGATATTTATATGATCTATATCCATGTTCTCACAAAATTTTTCTAACAGATTCTCGGTTAATATCACGAGCACTCCAGTCTCACGTGTACTTGCATTTTCATTAATTTCCACGGATGTTAAAATATTAATCTCTGTGGCTTCGCCAATAATAAACATATTTTGTTCGTTTTCATTTGGCTGGGTCCTAAATTTTTCTTCTAAAATCTTCAAATATTTTCTACAAGGGTGATGCCTTCCAGGATATCGCTCTGCATATAACCACTTTTCATTTTGGGTAAATACCGCCATTTTGTATTTTTTTTAAACTTTTAAATAGTTATATGAGCAAATAAATCACAAGTAATTTAAAAAAGCACTACATAAACTTTATCAAATAATAGGCAAATGTTTGAAAAGAAATGTCATTTTGTCATGACACGCTTGTAAAATTTAATACACACATTAGTACATACGATTTTAATAAATAACTGAAAAATAGCATCTACAGATATCCAATAGTTTCAGTGTAAATTAGTACCCAAACTAGACGTATTATACATCAAATAAAAGGTTAATGTTTTGGGATTTGTTGGTGCAAGTAAAAAAATATGGTTACCATTTAAAAAAATTGAATAAAATTCATTTGCTTTTTATGTTCTTTCAAAAAATTGTTTTTCAATTCACAATAGTGATTTTGGCACGAATTAAACTTTTATTGAAATGCGACAATAAAAATTAAGGTTATAGATCAGATCCAAGGCCCACTGGGTACATTTTTTGAGAACACAGTCTTGCAGTTGCCAACTTAGCTTTTTCACTTTTTCGAATTTATGACGCCATTTGGAAAAAAATTACATCAGCCCAACATTTATAAGGGAGCCCTATTCGCCCATTGCCAGCTGTTTTTTTCCGAACTGTCAACCATGTTGCCCTCTCTCCGATCAATGTGAAAAAATAAATGAGACGATTCGGGAGAATACGATGCTAGAGAGTGACTTTAGGGGACTTATTTCTTGGAGATTTAAGCTGTTGGTACGATGCACAGTGGGAAATTATGGACTTTTTGGACAAAATTCGTCCTACAACTGAATTCGCAACGAAAGCTAACATTTTTTTTAATTACATAGAAAAGTTGTCGCTGTAACCTGGTGCTACTATGAAGTGACTAAAATTAAATCTGACCTGCACAATCTTAAACCAATTCCTGTTTTCCAACCTTTCAGTTTAGTCAATTTTGGGTACTTTTGACGTTTTTATAAAATTATTTCAAATACATATATTTATTAGAAAATCCAATGAAATTATATGTTTTTTGGATCGCTAATTACGAATACAATAGATATTTTGGCCAACATTGGGCATTGGCCAATTCTGGGTATTTTTTGACGTTTTTATCACATTTCAGATATAACATATCTTTATTTCAAAATTCAACGGATTTATATGTTTTGTGGGTCGCTGATTACTAATACAATAGATATTTTATCCTCCTAGTTTCATCGGATTTTGTAATAAAGATATGTTCTATTCGAAATAATATGATAAAAACGTCAAAGTATACCCAACATTGATTAAAGATTTAATAGAAATTGTTTTAAGATTTTGCAGGTCAGATTTAATTTTAGTCACTTTGTAGCAGCACCATGTTGTAGCAGCACCATGTTGTAGCGACAACGTTTCTATGTAATTAAAAAAAATGTTAGCTTTTGTTGCGAATTCAGTTGTCGGGCGAATTTTTTCCAAAAAAGTTCATAATTTTCCACTGTGCGTCCAGAGAATCCAAAACAAGCGTCTCCAGATCCACATCTCGAAAGCATCTATACGTAGTTTGTTTGCTTCCCTAACTCTCCATGTATCAGAGGCGTAAAAAAGGATGGAGAAAACCAGTACGTTAACAAGTCTGATCTTTGTGTGTTTGGTGATATTTGTGTCGCGCCAAATATTGCTCAACTGGCAAGTTATCTATCTTGCAATATGTGTTTTTCGTCGAATTTGATATCTACAGATTGTCAACAAGGGTTCCAAGGTATACCATCACCACAATTCCATTCACCATTCCATTTTACCTTTATTGTAGTTTACATTTAAACCGTATTCAGAGTCTGATTATATTTTTGAACTACTTCGTACATTTCCAAGATTCTTTTTATTTATTTATTTATTTTGATTCGTACTCTATAAGGATTTTTAGCCAATTGTTTCGGAATTACTGTTTTTGTCTACAATTCTCATATGTTCGTTTTTGGCAAAGCTTGTCTTTATGTGTGAAGCCTGCCCAAAGCGATGCGTTAGTATGTACTACCCTGTAAGTTAACAAGACTTTTCCTAATTACTTTTCATTGAATAATAAAAGCATAACAGAGAAATAACAAGAAATGAAGAACATTATAAATAATAACTAAAATAACTAAAAATAATAATAAGGTCTATAAGAAAAAAAAAAAAAAGGTTCTCATCTAACTTTTTTGAAGTGTTTTGACGCACTTTTGAGGCCAATTTTGGACAAAAAGAATTATTCTATCGAGTTAAACATGGCAAAAAAGGTCTTGTTCTAAGGTTGTGATCTAACTTATCTGAAGTATTTTAAAGCGCTGAAGCCAATTTTATACAAAAAAAAAACGCTATCGTGTCAGTTTCCCTCTAGCACACCCTTTTAGCTCCTAATGTAGGCAGAAGGAAACTGACATGATATATTTTTTTTTCGCCAAAATTGGCATCAGCACATCAAAATACGCCAGAAAAGTTAGATTAGAACTTTAGGACAAGACTTTTTTGTGGATCTGTGTAATTAATATCTAGTAGGGCCACCTCGCGCTTGTACGATAGCTGCACATCTTTGTGGCATACAGGTTTATGTAGCTATTTATGATGTTCTGGGGAATGTTGTTGTTATAAATCCTCTTAGAATCGACCTACGTCGAAGAATAAATAAAAACTTCGACTTAGGAAAAATTTATTTAGAGATAATTTAGAGCACAACTAAACATATTTAATACTACGGGAGCCCACCCTAGTGTCCGTGCACCCCCCCCCCCCCCCCCCGATCGTTTAGGACAATGTTTTTCATAAAGATTAAAGCCCAAGGAACAATTTAAGACATGTCCTAAAAAATAAAAAAAATTGACTGCACTTTCAAAATGGCGTCCATTAAAAAAAAATTTGCAAAAAATTTTCTACAATATTGTTCCTATACAATATTTGCATAGGAGTTACCATTTTCCAGATAAATGATTCATCTCTTAAAATAAAATATAAAATTCAATATAAAACGTAACACTACGGAAGCCCACCCTAACTGTCCGTGCAGCCCTCCAATCCTTGGGGACAATGTTTTTCATAAAGTTTAAAGTCTAAGGAACAATTTAAGACATGTCCTAAAAAAAACTGATTGTACTTTCAAAATGGCGTCCGTTTAAAAAAAATGCAAATATTGTTTTTGTTTTTTAACACAAAAACTAAAAAAGATGGAGAAAAACTTTCTGCACAAAAAACAAAGTGGATAAAATTTTCTACAATTTTGTTCCTATACAATATTTGGATAGGAGTTACCGTTTTCCAGATACCACTGTTACCGTTTTCGAGATAAATGTTTGCAAATTATAATATTATTATTACTATTAATTTTTTTCACTTTATTTTATTTTATTTTTTTGATAATAATATAAAGTTATATCATACGCCTTACAATAATTGTCACAGTTATTTCCTCTAAGTGATTTACCGATATATAAATTTCCATGTTTTCTTAATTTTGGACTCATTTATCTGGAAAATGGTAACTCCTATCAAAATATTATATAGGAACAAAATTGTAGAAAATTGTATGCACGTTGTTTTTTGTGGAAAAAGTTTTTGTCTATCTTTTTTAGTTTTTGTGTTAAATGACAAAAACAACATTGGCAACAGTTCTTTTAAACATATGGCCGCCATTTTGAAAGTACAACCAGTTTTTTTTTGTGGACATGTCCCAAATTGTTTCTTAGACTTTAATCTTTATGAAAAACATTGTCCCCAAGGATCGGGCGGGGGTTGCACGGCTCCCCGATTATAAAGCAACAGCGCCGAAACTGGCACATAAGGGGCTCATACACGTTTCGCAGATACCTACGTAAGGTACAACAAGGTGCACAGTTGAAAAGTACGCTAAAATTTCGCTTAGTAAATATTTTTGCTCGTATTTTTGTGTACAAGGAAAAAAATATATTACACTTTTTGAGAGCGAAAATTTCACATTTTACTTTGTTCGGCGACGACCATGCCCAAAGGCGTAGAATTCAAAAGTGCGTCGAATTTCATCTTTTGAAATTTTTTTCTTTCAATTTTTTATCGCTTCACAAAACATAGTGAAATTGGAGATATAGTCATTGTAGATATATTTCAAAAGAATATAAAATTTAGGCAAGGCAACATACTAGAAGATGAGAACCGAAAAATGTGGCAAAGGCTCGTAGCGTCTGTAACCGATGATTAGACAGAAATTAGAAAAAATGACCAAGGCCGGTTTCTCGAATAAAACAAATTTGGATTCATCCAGCGACTTGTCATTTGAACGAGAGCGTTGGAGGATTCGCAGAAAGCGATATTAGGAAAACCAAATGTAGGTCTTACCAAATGACAAAATTATACATAAAACCGCCTTGTGCATAAACGGGGTCAAAGGGTCATTTTCATAAAGCGAGGTTATGTCACATCCGCTATATTGAACCTATATGGTCCGTACGTCGCCGTAAATAAGACAGGAAAGCAAAATAAACGTAAATAAATGTAGTTGAACTCCGTTCTTGTTAATAAAATAATCACTGCACCCTTATTTTATCGGCAATATTAGGGGAATTATAAAATTTTGATTTCAGATTCGTAATCAGTGATCTCAAAAACATATACATGAATTTTTTTCAATAACCAACTCTTATTACTTGAGTCAGTATTAAATTTTGAATTTCAGTGATAGTTTTCACCCCCCTCAGGGGTAAAAGCACATCTATTATTTTTAATATTTGAGTTTAAGAATCCGCAAAAAAAATTCCAAGCCGCTATAGAATTAATCCGAAGTTTGGGTACTTTTTGACACCAAGTGACTGTACTTCAAGCCTTGAAATTTATTTTTATGTCTCCTGCTAATAATTATTACAGTAAATTATAGATAACAGCAGCTATAAGTTGCAGAAAAGGAGAGCACTCAGGAGTCACTCTCTAAAACCCCTATTCTATATCTTACTAGTTGAGAACCTGTTGTTACAGTGAGTGCGTCCTCCAGAGCTGCATCAGATATTCAATGTATATTGTATATAACTAGTGGTGTTGCACAGGATCCCACAAGGCATTGTAGCAAGTGTTAATATTTGATGTTGTGTGGAATGCCTTGCGATAATCAATCCAGATTCTTGATCGTCTAATGCAGCTGGTAAATTGTATTAATTGTAAATTGGTTAAATATTCAAACAGGCTAATTTCTTGTTTCATTACTTGCATCATAATATTATGCCTATGAATTGTTTATTAGATCTTTTAGTAACAGACTAAGTAACTGACAGTATCCTATGGTGGTTTAGAACTTTAATGAGTTAATCAGAGTTAAATAGTCTGGTTAAAGTAAAATGTTTTCGGTTTTGTGTTCTAAATAATAGTTATTATAATATTACATTTACGAAATAACGTTAAATGATTAATCTAGTTGAGTTGTTGATACGAAACATCACTTACAGTAATGCAAATGGCATTACCATTTATAAAAGACATCGAGATAACATTAGTTAAACTGACTTAAATAAAGGTGAGTTATATGCTCTTGATAATTTTAACTAAATTGCTGGTGAACTGAATCGGACCAAGTGAGTTTTTAGGCTGAATTTAAAGTAAAATTTATTGAGAGGGATAATAGGTATCAATATTTGATTTTCAGGATTTGAGAGATAATTTATTTGTGAAAACGCGTGTTTTGCCCGATTTTTTTTATTTGAACAATGTTACTTCGTTAGAAAAAAGTCATGTATTTTTCTTAGCGATGGTTTATGTGGAAAAAAAACAGTTTCTCAATTTTTTTATGTGTTTTTATTTTATTATCTACCGATTTTTTTCTAAAAACCTGCCATTTTTTAATTTTTTGCCATTAGGCCTTATTGCGTTTTGTATTTCTGTAGCAATACCTAATTAATATTTTGGTAAGCAGTATGCTACGGTGGTGTCAGGAGGTTTCCAACGCTCTTGGTAGACCCACTATAGGAAATAGCCCAAAAGATTTTCGTTCGAACGGTAATCAATATTATTTATAATAAATATATTTTTCTCTGCTAATACATATTTCACTTTTATTGTTCCATTAATAATAAAAAGTTTGGCTCCTCCGTTTATGTTTTAGTTGACATTGTTAATAGTAATAGTGCTTACAAAAATAAATAAATGAATAATTGTTATTATTTATTTTTTAAATTGTTTATTTAGATTCCACTAAAAAGACATAGTTACATACAATTTTTCAATTTTTATATTTTTTTGTGTGAAAAACACATCAACAAAATTCGAGAAAAATGTTTTAAGTATCTACAGATACAGCCCTTGACGTGTGGCAAGTTTCAACTTGACATCTTTCGGAGATAATTATTGACTGAGACAGACAGATGGACAGGCAGGCAGACAGACAACGAAATATCACAGCAAGGGTTTGTTTTTTTTACATTTCGATATAAAGAACTCAAAAAAGGTTAACTAATCTGTGAATGGGTCACCAATGGTCACCATGAACTGAAGGAACAAATATACTTATTTTTCTGTGTTTCTTATTGGGATGCTCTGCCACATATATTTTCTTCTATACAATGTCCGTGAAATCTACAAAATAATTCAATTATCCAGTAGTTTGCTGGAAAATAACTTTTACGCCTTTGACTTTTACGTCAACGGAGCAGTTAGTAGAGAGTTTTGACAAATAAGGAATAAGAACAAAAATATAAAAATAACGTATTTTGCTGACGTTTCGGAAACCGAATTTATTTTCTTTCTCAAACCATATAAGTATTATAAGTGTTTGCATATTTGTTATATTCAGTAGGTATCCATATACAGGGTGTTTGGTACATCGATAGAAAGTTTTCATTGGGTGATAGTTGGGGTCGTTTAGAACCTATATGACCATTTTCACCCTTATGCAAAGTCTCACAGTTTCTGAGATATCGGCATTTTTAGATTTTTTTGCGAAGTAGTTGAGTTGTCACTAATACATGTTATTTTTTATGATAATAAATACTTTCAGCTTTTTAAATATTTTTTTTTAGGTATTTTTAAAATGCACTTTGTCGAAACAACACAGAAAGAAATGCCGAAGTATTGGTATAAAAATTATGTAGAACAGTTTATGTGTTGAAATGCATTGGTTCGATTTTTTTTCTACTTTAAAAAAAATTTCTTAAAAGCGGCGCCTACTTCAAGAGATTCAAGTAGTTTTAAAAACTTCTCTATTGCATACTCTTTCCAGTGGTATACCACGTTAAGACAGAATTATAGTTCATTAAACTAAAAAGGAAACGTATTTGCAGACATTACATTTTTAATGAGGAAAAAAATTAAATAAGCAATGATCATTTTATTACTCTTATTTCCAGTTTTAACTAAAACAAATGTAACTAAAACTAATAATTAATTCATTTCGTTTTCAAAATGAGAACCTCCATTTCTAGTCTTTCATTCGACCCTAGACATGAAAATCAAGGAGCGTCAAGTCTGGAGACCTCGCTGGGCACAATATTATCCCATTTCTCCAAATCCAATGATTAGGAAATGTTTCGTTAAAAATTATCTCGCAGTAATTCGGTAATGAGCAGGACATCCGTCGTTTTGAAATATCAAGCTGTCTCTTACATTTAGAAGTATGTTGTCTAAGATATTATGGTAAATTATTCTGCAAAAACTCTAAATAACTGTCTCCAGTCTGGAAGATAATACGGACCAATGAAAGCTCTGCCAGTTACCGCTGCCCATACATTCATACTGAAAAGAGGTTTGTTTTTTTCATGTGCTGGTTTTCGTCAGCATCAGCCCAGTAATGAAGATTTTGAAAATTTGTTATTCCTTCTCGATTATACTTCGACTCGTCTGTCCACAAAATACTTTTAAGGAAACGTTCATTTTTCAGATCAGCGTTCAACACAAAACGGCAAAAGGCAGTTCTCCGTATTGAGTCACCTTCTTCGAGTCCCTAAACAGGTGTGTAGTAGAATGGATGTTTTCCTTCAATCCTAAGAATTGTCCAAACTTTCCATATGGACAAATTCAGTTGACGAGCTACTGTTCCAATACTGCTGGTAGGATCTGCTTCGAAAGCCTCCGAAATTTGCTTATCTACTTCAGGACCATGTTGCACAATATGCACCCGTTCCCTATTATGAAAGTTACCTGTTTCACGTATACGTTGATATGTGTTACAAAACACCTGGACATTGGGAATTCTTCTGGTTGGAAATCGTTCCCGATAAAAATCTTTAGCTGCTTCTTCATTTCTGTCGGCCATTCCGTACATAAAGAGAATATCGGCATATTCGGCAATAGAAAAAGATGCCATTGCAGAAAAATGTGACAATACTACGAACAATTAAATGAAACAGCGTTTGACACAAGCGTTCAAATGTCTCACTGGTATCCAAGGAAAACAATTTTTTGCGTCTGGTCGCCTGATATCTACCCTTTGTTTATTTCGTTTCTTGTTCACTGTACGTGTAAATACGTTTGTTTTTATTTCAATATGTCACAGACAGAAAATTGTCTTTAAACGTTAGAAAATAGTATCACCGATTTGCGGCTGAAAGAATTTATTATGATTTTGTTTAATATTCTTTCCTTATTAAAAACGTCTTGTCTATAAATATGTTTCCTTTTTAGTTTATCGAATTATAATTCTGTCATAACGTGGTATACCATTGGAAAGAGTATGCAATAGAGAAGTTTTTAAGACTATTTGAGTCTCTCGAAGTAGTGCCGCATTTGAGAAAATTTTGCTCAAAATAGAAAAGAAAAATCGAACCAATGTATTTCAGCACATAAATTGCCCTACATAATTTTCATACCAATACTTCGGCAATTCTTTCTGTACTGTTTCAACAAAGTGCATCCTAAGAATATCTAAAAAAAATATTTAATAAAGCTGAAGTATTTAGTATCATAAAAAATAACAAGTATTAGTAACAACTCAACTATTTCGCAAAAATATTTAAAAATGCCGATATCCCAAAAACGGTGAGACTTTGCATACGGGTAAATATGGTCATATACGTTCCAAACGACCCCAACTATCACCCAGTGAAAACTTTATATCGATGTACCAAACACCCTGTATACTTACTGCTTACACAGAACTGTTGATATATCTAGTTGATAACGTTATTTTAAATAATGTTTAGTTTGTTAAGTTCTTCTTTTAACATCAGCAGCCAGGTTGTGCAAACATCTACGGAACAATTCGACCTGCATTTATCCTCATTCAATAATATTATAGCGGTTTCTTTAATTTTTCTTTTCTTGGTGGAGATATGTTGACGATATCTTTGCAATTTGGCCCCATGGAGGCGATTTGCTTGACAATTTTTTAGAAAATATAAATAATAATTAAATTTACATTAGAAGTATAAAGTAGAAATGAACTACCATTTTTAGATGATTTAATTAAAAGAGTAAATAATACAGTTGAAATAAGCGTTTATAGAAAACCAATACCAATAGGTATTTGAATTTTAACTCAAATCAGTCGATGCATGTTAAAAAGGATGTAATAAAATGTTTATATGATAGGGCCAAAATAACTTCTAATGATGCAGTATTAGACGCTTTATAGAAGAGGTTCTTATAAACAATCAATACACTGAAGCCTTTGTTGATAGAACTTTCACATCTACAGAAAATAATAATCAGGTACGACAAAAACCTGAACAACGGTACACAACGTTAATTCCTTATGTATACGAATTATCTGAAGAGCTACGCTGTGTAGGCAATAGATTTGATATTAGGACGATATTTCAAACGGGCAATACTCTGAGATGTATTTTAACAAAAGCAAAACCGCTGAATCGTGAGCAAAACTCAAAGAACTGCATTTATAGTATTCCATGTGAGTGTAATAAACATTATGTTGGCGAGTCATTCAGACCATTTAGTGTCAAACTGGATGAGCACAGAGGTTATATTAGGAAGAATGAGATTCAGAAACCGAAGATTTGCGAACACGCTTGGGAGAACGGGCATAGAATAAATTGGGACTCTTCAAAAATTTTAACAAAAGAGACAGATAGCAAGAAAAGAAAAATTAAGCAAACAGCTATAATATTATTGAATGAGGATAAATTGTGTCCAATTGTTAGGCAGATGTTTGCACAACCTGGCTGCCGATGTTAAAAGAAGAATTTAACAAACTGAACATTATTTAAAACTAGAGGAAGCATTATACTCTTCGCCGATTTACTGAGCTTTTTATATAATTGTTACACATTCTATAGGATACTCTTCGCATTTTTCTTGTAAATAATGTTAGTTTTTGGACATTCTAAATTTTGTGATACCAACTTTGTTGTGGAAAAAAAATATATGAAAAACAAACTCACCATGTGAGGGATCGAACACGAGACCTTTGGATTGCCAAATTGCCAAATTGTGTATTTTTTATTCTATTTAACTAAGGTTAACATTTCATTTGTATCTCATTTATCTCATTTTACAATCATAGATATAGCATTGCGTCACAGATCGCGTGCTAGACACGAAAAGTGACACAACGGCCGGGTGTTTTGGCAAGTGAGATTTCCAGAATATGTTTCTATAAATATGAATGGTCCTTAGGTAGCTTGACCATATTAAAGAGAAACATATCAGGGGATTTCACATCTCAATAATTTATTTAGTTTAGTTTAAATGAGGGGGGAGGGTAATAATAAATATGCAGGGAAAATGTTCTTAAAAACCCTGCTGGGTGTCAGAGTATAAAAACGGGCATTTACTCTAAAGAGAAAATTCTTAGATGGTATAGATTTCTGCGGTGGGTCAAGAGGGGTAGAAGGAAAGGGTAGTAAGAAAGGTGGTTTTGAGGGGGAACCTTTGGATTGCAAGGCAAATGCTTTAGCCATTGGGCTATCTCATCTTACCAAAAAACTTGAATAAATGTTATTCAAGAAATATACTTCAACGGATTAAATACATTATTATGAAATATATATATTGGTAAAATGTAAAAACAAAAAAAAATATACTTAGAGAATAACATTTCGAAAGATTTCTATTTAAGTACAAATGACAGTTTTGAAAAAAAATTTTTTTATTTAAATGATTAATAACTTTTTTATTTATTGATTGATTTTTTCAAAAACAATAGGGTTCTTCCTCTAGCTAACGCTAACTTACTTTCCAAATTTCAATATAATCGGACTTTTCTTTCTTAAGTTATCGTGCTTACAAGAAACGTGACGGACGGACAGACGGACAGACGGACATTTTGAAAGTTGTTCAGGATTCGTTCACTAACACAATGATATGAAAATTTTTTCTCTATGAGCGATATTTCCGGTTTTAGAAATGTGCCGATCAAATGCAATATACTCTTCGTTTTTGCGAAGAGTATAATAACGCGCTATCAACTAGATATATCAACAGTTTTGTGTAAGCAGTAGGCATCTATGGATACTGAATATAACAAATATATTCTTAAAGCTGTGCATTTAATATACACAGCACCCAAACACTTATAATACTTATACGCTTTGAGAAAGGAAACAGATTCGGTTTCCGAAACTTCAGCAAAATAAGTTTTTTTATATTTTTGTTCTTATTCAATATTTGTAAAAAAAAAAAACACCCACTAACTGCTACTTTGACGTAAAAGTCACAGGCGTAGAGGTTATTTTCCAGTAAAATACTGGATAATTGTATTATTTTGTAGATTTCACGGACATTGTATAGAAGAAAATATATGTGGTAGAGAATCCCAATAAGAAACAGAATAAATAAGAAAATGTCACAACCAACATTTAGACAATATTTAAATATACTTATCATTGTAATGATTATTATTTTAAAGGAACCTATAACGGTCGTCACTTACAAAACACAATAAGTCCCGATGGCAAAAAAATTAAAGAATGACAAGTTTTTAGAAACAAGTCTGTATCTTATAAAGAGAAATATAAAAACTTTGAGAAACTAGTTTCTCCCCATAAATCAGGTACTAATGAAATGCGCATCAAAAATATATAACTAACTTTTTATGGAATCTCGGTTGTTATCAAGTATGGTAAAAAAAATCGTCCGCGTATAGGAGGAGATTGGTGGTAGGGTGGATTGGTATATCGGATATAAATAAATTAAAGAGCAAACATATGCATCCTCAGGTTACTAAAACATGAGATGCATATGTCTCGCTTCCCCCGTATAATTTAGAAAAATTTCTTATTTCAACACTGATCAACCTATGAAGTATTGAGTTTTATTACGCAACTGTTCGTCATTTTTTTTAAATTGTTGTTGTCTGATGCCATTTTTTTTTTGTTAACTTCAGAAGATCCTAGTTCCCTCAATAGGGATTTCCGGACCCAAGCGTACTAAACTTTTTAAATATTTCTTGACTTAGAATTACCCAAAAATTGAATGCCTGTATATTAGGGTGGCCCATCTTTTTCGAAATCGAAATTTTTTATTTCTCACCCCTGCAAATGAATTTGAAGAAAAAACAGTCCCCTCAAAATATTATTGAGGCAAATTGAAGGCAAGGGGTGCCGCAGAATGCATTATTATGCAATAATAAAAGTAAATGGAATTATTTACATTCTTTGGTTGATGCATTGTTTTTTTTTTCTTAATCAGCAACATTTATCTTTAGAATGACTAATCAAGTCATATAAATATCAAAGACATTATCTGTTGTGACTATGACATGTGTCATACTACTGTAAGTTCGTAGTCTAAGAAAACTAGACTAGAAGTTTTTGAAATAAAACTCTCGTTTTATCTTTGTGTATTTTATTATGAAACGTTTTTTTCATACATAGTACCAAATATTATCCTAAATCTACAAGACATATAGTAATGAAAACAATATTTTTTGCACTAGGCCAAAGCATGCGACAGGGTTTCTTTTTTTACATTTGGAAACTGTGATTTATAATCATTTACAACTTGGAGCAAAAACTGTTTTTGGTCTTCATTTTTTGTTAAAATGTCATATTAGTCAGTAATAAGTTTGATTCCTCTCTCATCGGCATCATTTACAACTTTAATTTTATTTACAATATTGAAACATCGGGTATAACTTTCATTTTCCCTCCATGTTGTTGGATCATTTTCCAAAAATTCCATAGATAAACCTAATTTTTGAAAAAACTGTTTAGTGTTCTCGCATATGAAGTCCTGAATTTCCTTGTTTTCAACGTCAGTAATGTTACTAATCATAAGTCGTTTAATACCCTCTTGATTTGGTGCTTTCCTATTCAAAGCTTTAACCATTTCTCTTTTAGTGGTAACTGAAATATCGTCATCAAAGAAAGATAAGCCAACATTTACTGAATTAAGGTACCACAAATGGTGTGAAAATAGTGATATTTTCCTACTTGCGGCTTGAGATATTTCTTTGTCAATATTTTGATAATTAATGAGTTCTGTACAAAAGTCTAAGTCATGAAGCGGTGCTTTACTAGCAAATGACGCTGTAAACCAGGCCTTTACATAAACATTTACAATAAAGAGACATATATCTTCAATACCTATTTTTTCTTTTTTAGTTAGTTGGAACTGATCTTGGAAAAAAAATATTTTTAGACAGTAAATGGCTTTGGCCATCCAAAGTGCATGATGAAATGCCCCTGGTTGACAGAATGTCGTGTGAGTGGGCTCTTCTTCAACAAAAAGTTTATAATTTCGGCTTTAACTGGTTGTAAAATGTGTTTAATTTTTGATACCTGAAATCCAGTTTTTAGTTTATTTTGATCTATTTTAGGCCAAAATTCCCTAAAACGTTTAAATAGTGGCACATTTGGACCAGATGAGGAAGGCATTTTTGTGTCAAACACACTTCTCAAAACCACTTCAAAAATATGATGTCTACAAGGAAAATATAGAATATCTCTTTCTAATTTTTGTTGCAATAGTGTGGCTGCCCCATTTATATAACCCATATTTGATGCTGTTGTATCACAACACAAAGCTATTACCTTTTCGTCCAAATTCCATTCACAAAGCACATCATAAACTGCTTCAGTCTGTTCTCTTCCAGTTGAATTGGGCAAAGCTGGTACTCCAAGCAGTTGTTCAATATCTCCACTAGTAACTAAGATAGCAAGTCTATCGATATTTCCCATTCCAGTGAGAGAAGGTAAAAGTTTTCCATCCCAATGGATGACTGGGGCCGGCAATTCAGAATTACCGAAGGCAGTTTTCAATATTTCAGCTCTTTCTTCGCGGATGCGTTGTCTAGAGCGCTGAAGTGTGGCTCTGCTGATGGACAAAGATGTGGTGTCATGTCCTAGTGCTTCTGCTATTGCCGTCAAAATATGGACTCCATACCTGTCGCTTATTTTGCAAGCATCAAATGCAGCGGCTATTTTTGGTGTGATGATGTTACATGTTCCATACAATCTCCTCTTTTTTGGCTGTGACGGGCTAGGCTGGTCTTGTAACAACTCTTCTTGGGCTTCAATTATTTCATCTTCATTTTCGTTGGAGTCGGCTGAATTACTACTTGATGATGGACAGGTGACTGTTTCCTCTAATCTAGCTTTTTCTTGTTGATTTCTTTGCATTCGTTCGGATAATTTCTGTAATTTCTCCTCAGCTGATTTTTCTTGAGGAGCAAGTTGGTAATCAATACCATGCATAAATCCAGGACGTCCCTTTTTTCTTTGGTTAATTAAAAACTGCTTATCTTCATCTATTTTCATCAACTCCAATGCATTTGCATGAGAAATGTCAAAAAGATCGTCCAATTTTTCAACGAAATTTTTTTCTTTATTCCCGCACTGGCCCTTTTAGCCGATTTTTGTAAGTTCCTCCACTCTGCATAAAGTTTATCTAGTTATTTAACACAATGAAAATTCTGACGTGTCGGAATGCGAGCTTTATCCCAAAAAACTGTTTTATTGTTAATTTAGCACTTTCATGTACACTTAGCTTCACTTCACGAATGTTATAAAAGAGCACTTGTAATACTTGTCTATTAGACGGCAATTTATTGCCAATGATTTGTGACGAATAGTGTCCAACTAAGTAAATGAAAGTATCCTTTCGTAAGGATCTAACATCAGCCATCGTTAAATGTTTTTTCAAAAAGGAACGTATGCTAGAACTTATAATGTCACCACTGTAAAACACAATTGCAAACTGACATAAAAACCTACCGTAGGTGCATTATATTTCAAAATTTCCAAAACAAATAATTTCTGGGAAATAATTACACCAATAAATCATTATGAGAAAAGAGGTAGATATTTGTATTTTAAGTAAAATTTAAGTGTACTACCGTAATAAAATCTTATCTACAAATTTCTACCAGAATGCGGCACGGGTTACCGTAATAAAATCTTATCTACAAATTTCTACCTGAATGCGGCACGCACGGGTTACCGTTCACCGAATTATCTGAAACTTTGACATAAATTATTCCTAGTATAATAGTATATTTTCGTGGGGTGAGACTTAAAAAATACGCAAAAAAAATTCACCCCCTATAGAAATGGGCCACCCTACTGTATATCTTTATAATAAAATGTAGATTCTTAGTAACGTATTTTAGAGGAAAATTTGTATTTACACTACCCATATTATTTTTATTAAAAATATTATAAAAATAATTTTGTTTAGCGCATAATCTACCTCCTCAAAAATGAATCCACGTTTAATAAACGTATGTTGTATAGGTATACTGAGTTTATACAAACATGATATATTTCTACGCAGCGGGAAATATTGTAATGATTAATTCTACGGATAGGTACATATAAAATATTTCAATTTGTTCGAATGAAAGAAGTAAATTGAAACAACGTTCATGTTCTTGACATTTTGAACATAAATATATTTGTGTTATCGTACCTCGCCTTTATTCATGTTGTAGTAGGTATTGTATTTTATATGAAATTCAAGAGAATATCAACATAGGGCACTCGCAACGAATTTTTAATTACTAAAAGCTAATGGTTTTTAAAGTTCGATAACATAAGCTGACGTGCAGCCCACATAAAGTTACAGATCGGGAAAAATCTAAAAATAAAATTAATACCTTCTTTTTAAATATTTTTGAAGCATATGCATTTGATCTGGTATAGTTAATAACAGAGATAAATGCAAAATATATAGCTTTGGGGGAAAAATTAAGGGAGGTATTAGAATATACATATGTATCTTTCTATAATATAACACACTACCACAGGTAATACAACCTCTTTGTCTCTGAAGGCTCTGGAGGCTCTAGAGGAGCCATGTGAAGGTGTGGAGACAAGTTATACACACTCAATATCCGGGTATACTAGGATTAATTTCATTTTCCGAAAAAATCTCAGTGTCACCGCCGGAAATTGAACCCGGGACTCCCGGGCGAGAGTCAAATGTCCTTGCCTCTTAACTAAGCAGAATTTAGAACAAGTTTCATACATACCTAACAGGGTGTATGAATTTTTGTATCTTATTTACAACGCTTTGTCAGACTTATGTCATATGCATTATTCTAGTCGGCCTCCCATAGCTGAATGGTAAGTCTTACAGCATCACGCCATCTGTCACGGTTATCTGTTAAGAGCATGACCTCAATAAAGCTCTTTCCATTGGTCCTTTGGTGACATAAGCCAAACGTTTGTTTTTAGGGCGTACTTTTTGGATAATTAAGTTGTTGGTGCGATGCGCTGTTCTAGGAATATATAATAAACGTCTCGAGGTCCACACGCCGCGTCGGAAACATCAACACGTGTCTGTCCACTTCTCTAACGCTCCATGTTTCAAAAGCAAAAAGAGCAATTGAGAAAACTATTGCGTTAGCATGCCCGATCTTTGTGCGCTTCATGTTATTTCCACCACGCCAAATTTTGCACAATTGGCAAATTGCCGATTGCGCTATTTATTTTTTTCCGCGTAAAATATATTCGGAATTACCTTTATCGTCAACAAAGGCTCCGATGTATGCGATCCTCGCAAATTTGCTCGCTCTATCCTTTTTCTCTCTTCCTTCTTGGCTTTGGATAAACCAACCAGTAGCTTTTGATTTATAACTCAGTTGTGGCACATATAAACAAAACTATTCCAGCGTGATCTGTGTGTGCTGAATGATGATGCCAGGGAAACAAAATAATTAGCTTTTAGGAAAAAACTATTATTTTGACTTTCGCGGAGGAAGTGTTCTGGATGATGAAATTTAAACAATTGATGAAATTAACTTGTTTAAATAGTTTACTAGGTCAAGTCCAGTACAGCTCACAATATGATGTATTAGTTATTATTTGTATATATGTAAATACTAGGTAAGCACAACAAGCAATTTAGGTTAGCATTAGAATAAGTATAATATATAGATTCTAGTCAACTCTCATCGAGGGTACACGTAGTTTTAAGTACCATTATGTATTCATTATAAATAAATGGTAAAAACCCAAGTTGAGTATAAGTCATACAATCCCAACGAACCAAAGTATATTACATGTGCCACAGTAATCAGTAGGAACTGGTGTATTATTCCATGGATCCTACATCGATTATATTTGGCAATATTGAGACCTAAGCCTCAATATAGGTCAGTGGTCGGGTCTGGAGGCCGAAATTGAACAGAAGCACGACGCCCCGAAGACTGATAAGCGCAATGAGGATGACATGAACGGTTATTAGAGAAGTCTGCAAATGCTTTCTATAGAGATAAAGCGGAAATCTATGACTGCATTTTTAAGAATGCGAGAATACCCTCCCAATCTTCGCTTGTAAGGTGATGGACACGGCAGTTAAGCTGAGACAGATGGACCCCCTGTGGCTGATAGATCCAAAAAGTTATTGGAGGGAGGATTGTCTTTGGAATACAGAGGAATGCGGAAGAACTTTGCACTAGGGTGATGCACCCCTTCCAAACGAAAATTCCAGGTAATGAATTTACCGACGAAAAGGCCAGAGCAATCATCTGCCAGAAACCGGAGCAGACTTGCAGACTGCAGACTTCGCCACTGAGTCGAAAAATCTAGGCGTTCACTGAAAACACCAATCATTTTATGGTCTATAATTATTTGTGGCATTTTATTTTTAACTATTTTTGCAGAAGTGGTGAAATATCCAATAAAAATTAAAAGTTACTGGGAATTGAGGAGGATACTACTTACCTGAGATACGGTGATGATAAAGACACACTATAACAGTTTCTGGGGCATTCTTGGGACTGTCGGCAGCTAGGACGTGAAATGTTTGGTGCTGGGGCGCTTCCAATGGAAGCAATGGACTACCTTTATTGGAAAAACATCCTTCCTATTAGGAGGTCAAGGGGGTTTGCGGAAAGAGACAGTAGTGCAAATGGCTGAGGAGTATAAATAAAAAACGCCCGCTTGAGACTCAGTTGCCAAACGCCAGATCTCCTCAACAGCTTCTACCACTACTACTTCATTTTTTATTTTTGTGTTTTTTCTCTGAGAGTCGTATCTCAGTTTAACTACAATTAATTGTAATTTTATCTTTCTAATTATTTGTGTCTTCCTAATCCCTAACTTTTTATTTTCTTTAAAATAATGATACACCTTTCAAAGCTTTGGAGCATACAAGCTATCTCTGACCCAATTCTTTCATTCATTCATTCATTCATTTCCAACGTGACCTTGAATATTAGTGTTCTGGATAATATAAAAAAATAATTAATTGTGGAATAGTTTCAACTACAGTTAGAGAACCTTCATAGTTGAGGAGCTCAAGAAAGTTATTTAAAAAAGCATTCTATTTTTAACAACTTAATGACAGTCAGTACATTGAATCAGTGGTGCTTATTTGTTAAATATACCGATTTAGTTTTATAACAATTCGTATTCAATTTACGTCCTTTTTTGAATTCAAAAGTGACAAAATTTTTATTGAGATTTCGGGTAGAAACTGATATCAAATCACAACTAAAACGAAAAATCACGAATTGTTTTAATACCACAAAATAAATGTTTGCTTTCTTGAAAATATTTAAATGAATATAAGGAACATTAATATAAGAAATATAAAAGTAGAAAAGCCTTTGAGAGCTTCAAACTAAAAAGTTTAATTAAATAGGAATGTTTGAATTAGGTAAATCCCAACTTTAATAAAAGACTTCTTAAATATTTTTACAATGAACAGGAGTTGAGTAATTTATTAAAATATACAGTTTTATGATTATTTTACGTTCAGACGAGATGTTTTTCGCTTTATAATATGATAATAAATGTGTATAAATATGAGTTGTATGCCATTATTAAAATAAAATAAATACTTACGTAGTTAACGAATAAACCAACATAATCATAATTTTCTTAGATGCAATTCCTTACCTGAAACAAAACATAGTTTTAAAATTTACCATTTAACACAAAGGACGAATATTTAAATATATAAATAAATATATCACAGGAAATTACAAAGATTTGATTTGAGTGTTTCGCAAAAACAAGTAAGGATACTATTTTAACACAGTACATTTTGATGTGTTTAACCGATTTCACAAAATTTAAAAATCGAGGAGGTTCTCAATTTGATCCATATGTGTTTTTTATATTTATTTAATCTTTATTCGGGATTCACTTAAGCGATTTCTATGAAATTTTTCTCAAATTGCAAGATATGGCTCGGTGATAATCTCATATTAATTTGATCAGACTGCGTCTTGTATGGGTCGCGTGCTCGTGACGTCACAGTCTCAGACCTTAGGAAAAACAAACTGAAATTCTTTAACTGTCAAATGGCAACTGATTGAACTTTTCGTAATATTATTGTTTCTATGTATATTATACATACAAAATGGCAAGTTTTTGGTTTATTATTAATTGTGGAAGTGTGACAATCCGAAACAATGCCAATATTTATAAGATAATCTCCATTTACAACCAGAAGAAGTTAGACTGCAACTGATTTTAAACAATTAAAGGAAATGATTTTACAAGAGTCTTCCAAGAATTTTATTAGTGGTACGTTGTTGCATGTTAATGCAAGAATTTGATTTTTAACGTGGGTTTATGTTGTAGAAAAAACAGCCGTATTACAAGACCTTGATGATATATCCAGTTAGGCACCCTCTCTCAATAAGGGATATAATTTAAAATCCATATGTGAAACTGAAGCTGCTTATGATAATAATTACTGCTGCTCAAACAAGCAATGAACAATTCATGGTATAGAAATTTAACATTTTATATTGGTTTGTCAATATTTTTAATAATTATTTCTTGTTTAAATTTTAACTGAGCAAAAGTGTGGAGCTGCACCAAGAGAGAGAAAAGTGCAATGGCAGAAATTGTTTTAAATAAGGCACACTCCAAGAGGAAAATTTGCAGGCTTCATAAAGATATTTGATGAAGTACATAAATTAAGAAAGGAAATTCCAGAGTACCTACCCGCTGTCAACAAGTGATGTAATGTGCCCTTTTAAAGTATATCGTGTAGTGTTTAAAAACTGAATGTTGGACTATTGAACACTGAAGAAGTATAAAATTAAAACTTTGAAGTGGTCTAAGTTCAGTGAACACATAAACAAAATCTGAATGGACTATGAAAGTGCTGAATTGTAGCTATAGAAGACCTTTTTGTTATATATAAACTATGAATGTTACTTTTGTTGCTTAGATAAATATTAATATAAAGTATATTGTTATGTTACAATCATTTATTTTTTTCTTACAATATAAACCTTTATAACTTATAACTTTCTTCTCGATTATTCTTAGAAGTACTAAAAGACCTTGGATAATAAATTATTTAATTAGTAAAGATATTTTGTTTTTCTTTCAGTTACATGCATGTACAAGTACAAGTTCAACGTAATTAACTATTTCAATCTACTGTAACAATATATAGTAGTAGGAGTGCTAATCATCATCATTGGTTCTACGGCCCTAGCTGAGCCTCGACCTTCCTAAGTCTATTCCGCCAGTCGTCTCTATCTCTTGCTAGCCGTTGCCAGTTTGCAGCCCAGATTTTTCTGGCATCTTCATCCACGCCATCCTTCCATCTCAACTTTGGCCTGCCTCTACGTTTACTTCCGCCCGGTTGCGACATAAATATTTGTCTTGGGATACGATTTTCGTTCGCTCTTGCCACGTGTCCTGCCCATCTCAGTCTACCTACTCTTATAAACGATACGACATCTCTACCCTCTGAGATCTGTTTGTATTTGTTGTAGAGTTCAAAGTTGTATCCTGATGTATCGTCTTCTCCACATACCATTTTCACAGATAGCGCCTAATATTCTCCTTAGGATCTTACACTCAAAGGATAGCAGTAGGTTTTCGTCTGCCTTAGAGATTGTCCATGTTTCAGATCTATATGTTAGGATTGATAGAATGAGGGCCTTATAGATGATGATTAGGAGTGATAAATGAAACATAATAAAAAGGATATATTTAATAAAATAATAATGAACAAATGACTTACATAAAATTATAAGACATTAATAATAATAATAATGTTTATTTGAATTTAAAAGATTAGATACATCATTTGACAAAGAGAGAAATTTTCCAAATAAACACTCAGGTTTCACAGAAGTATTCTAGTAGATACTTACGTAACAATATATGAAAAATAAAATTCTTACAGAAATTACAATAGATTGTATAGTCCAAACTATAGATACATTATAGACGATGGAAGATATTATGTAGGTCTTATTACATAGGTGCCTCAAATAGTTTATAGCACCTCAATCTTCATTGCTTAATTTATATGTTGTCTTTTTCAAAAAATTTACAGCGGTTAATACCTCGACCATAGCTTACTGCTAAAAAACCAAAGGGAAATACTTCTTGTGTCACTAAGTGAACATGTTTTGTCTAGACTAGCAACGTATTCACAGTAAGTACTAAGGAACCATCTGAATCTGTAATAGTCCAAGCAGTCAATTGCTTTTGTTCACGATGCTACGAGTTTATAACCTGAAAAATAAATTTGTACGTTAGCAATTATTTATAAAGCAACATTTAATTAGGCAAGTATATATGAAAAGAATGGTTGATCACTTACCTTAGCAACAAGTTTTTATTCTGTTTTCTTGCAGAGTACTTCTTTCACCTAACCACAAACAGCTTCAAGACTTTTGAATGCTTTGAACTCATCTTTCCGTCCATGCAAACCAAGTAATTCGCAGTATCCATATGTGTAATATTTGGAAATACATCAATATTTATGCCAAAGCATTTTTTTCTCAAAATATTAGGATTTAATTCGATGGCAGCAGTATATCTACCCTCGACATCATGCAACAATTCTGCTAAATATGAACTAACCGTCATCCTGACGAACAAAATTGAGGATATAAAAGTATTAAGAATAGTTGCAGATGTTAAATAATTCAACGTTAAACTTTTAAATGGCACAAATCCAGCATTCACTTTAAAGAAAAACATTCTGATTCAATTACAGCTATTTGTTTTTCCTAAGGTCCCAAAATCTGTGACGTTGGCGTTCCATAATGAGACTCTAAATATATCTAAGATTATACTTGGGTAAAATGTTAGAATCGAAATCCTCCATATCATTATTTACATTTTCTAATAAATTATTTAGATGATTAATTGCTTTTATAGTTTCTTTAATATTGATTAGCGTATTTAGTTTGTTAGTAGCACATATGAGTTGTGCGAAGTCTCCGGATACCTACAGCACTAGCCGGGTCTTCTGTTTGTACTAGCCTGGGCACTAGCGTCCGCGATAGCGAGAATCTGTTTGTTTCTAGTTCGCTCTTCCCAAGCGTTTTTTGTATTGGCTGGGGCGGGAACGAATTGGTTTCTGTTTGCTTCTTGCATTTCTGCGTTCCTGGTCATTAGATTCACTCTAGCCTGGTATACTTCGTAGTTAATATCGGATGATGTATGTTCCTTAGTGCAATTGGCGCATTTAGGTAGTTTTGTGCATTCCCTAGTCCAGTGGTTCCCTGCACATTTGACACACCGGGGATCACGGTGGCAATTACTCGTCACGTGACCTCATAATTGACATCTTCTACATTGCGAGATTAATCTCTCATTTTTTCTTCGTTCCTATTCTATTTTTATGAATAATAAAAATTTTATCTTTTGTTGAAGTTCTCTCAGAGTAACATTATTATCTGTAACTATTAGATAAAGTGGGGAGAACTTGGTTTTCATTTTGCAGATGCTTCTAACAGGAAGATCGTGGGTGTCTTCGAGTTCCTCTTTGATGTCCTCTATTTTCACTTCGCTTTGCAAGCCCCTGAGTACAAATGCGTGAGTTTTACCCTCTTTAGTTGTGTAGGTGTGGAATTTTATTTTTTGTTGGCTAATAAGTTTAGTTTTATATGTTTTGTACTCCTCGCTGTCTGAGATGTATAATAGGGTTGATTTTGGGGCATATTTTATATAAAACCCTTTATGAATATCAGTTTGAAATTCCTTAGTTAAATCTGCATGAGATTTAGTGGTCCCCTGAAGTACGATTGGGGATTTTTATATGATGTCTCTGGGGTTTTCTTAGTAGTAGTTTTCGGTTTAGCGCCTGTTTTTGTGAGGAACTGGTAGCTTTCTCCTGAATTTCTGCTGCAGCTGAATTTAATGGGTCGAATTTATTCTGTAGGGTGACGTTTCTTTCGGGGGGGTGGTTGTAGGAGTTGTGCAATTTTGATCGTTTTCCTTAGGGTGATGAATCCTGCATTATTTGGTGACGTAGTCATCAACTCAGAGGAGCTTGGTGGGATTTCTTTAGATTTATTTAATTCGTTAACATTAATTATTTGGTTGCCGAATATTAAGTTATCTTTTCCAGTGAAATTTGTCCGTCCTTAATGAATTATATATATATATATATATATTGCTGTTGCTTGTTGCTGGGCAAGCTTGACACGTTGCTTTGTGGGGGAGCTTATGTGGATATTATGGTCTTTAGGTAGATTTAAGTTTATCCGGGTAGGTGATTTATACTGGATGGGGATTCTAGTTATAGGTGGCACTTTTCGGATTTTTGATGACGTCACTATCAGTTTGAGTGGTTGTAAGTCATCCGGTTTATCGGTATTTTCGATATCTTGCATTTCCATGATGGCTGAAGCTAGTTCGGCATAGGAAATGTTTCCAGTTTGTTTCAAAATGTCTTTTTGGGTTTTGTAAAATTCTTGCTGAATTTCGGGTTCTTTAACTTGATATCGTTCGTATTGGCTTTGAAATGTATCAGTTATATTTTGTTTACTAGGACGTGCTTCACATTCACATTAGATATCTTAGCGATTTGTTTCTTATCTACTTTGAGTGTTTGCTCTTCTTTACCTTTTTAGGAGATTGTATATTATCCTCGTCTTCTTCCTCAGATTCTGAGAGCATTAATTTAGTTGACTGGGGATTTATGGATATGTTTGTGTCTATCTCACTTGGTATTATAAGGTCACTTGTGTCTGTTTCACGTTTCTTATTAACTATATTGGTGTCTCCGTCACTTTTGAACTATGTTTATTTGTGTCTCTGTCACTGCTACTTGCACTACTGCATCTTTTAGCCACTTTGTTGTCTGACTTTTTGTGTCTGAACGCTTTCGCGAGTCTTTATTTCTAATTCTGCGTGATTCACTAACTTTTAAAGATTGGTTTTTAGTTTTTAGGAATAAATTCTGTGGAAGCTTCGCCACGCCGTCTTCGTTCGCTGACATCCGCTTTGAAACTCAGGAAGACCACCAGGGTAATTACATCGAGGGGATTTTTTTCATGAGCTTTTTCCAATATCAACAATCAAAATTTTGTTTCAGTGTCTTATGCGCGTAATAACGATAATTCCCTGTTTTAGTCCTTAGTTAGTTTTGGCCCATGTGGGCAGCGTAGTTAGTTACATTGTTGTTTTTAAACCCGCCCAAGAGGACAGGAGTCCCAACTGTTCTACCATTTATTACTATTCAAGCCGAACCGGACCTGCCGCGTCTTACCCACATCCAGCACGGCGCTGCGCGCTGTGGTTGTTTGGTTGGCTGCGGGCCAGGTTCCGGTTAGGCGCATTCTTGTATTTTAAATTTAAATAAATAAAGCCTCGGTACTCACAACACTGGTGGATATAGATGTATGTCTGCATTTTTTAAAATGTATAACCCCCTTTCGGACAGCCTTGGTTTTGGATTTGTCGTGTTTATGTTTATGTTTATGTCTCAGAGCTGTAGAGAAAAACGGAGAAAACTGGAGCGTTAGCAACTCCAAGTTTCCTATCTTACCACTTACATTCTTCGTCGAAGCTTATATACGTATTTGCCAGAGAATTGTCAACAAGGGCTCCAAGGTATATCACCTTGTTTACTACCTCACAGTCGCCTATCCTTGACATGTCTGGGTCATTATCATTTGCTCTTTCTGTTATAATAATTTGGGTATATGTATGAACGGAGTTCATCTTCGCTTGCTACAACTAAGGTGGTATTTGCAAATCTTAAATTAGAAATGATTTCACCTATAATAGCTACTCCATCTAGTCAGTCATCCAGCAAACGTCGCATTACGTATTCACTATAAATATTAAAGAAGATTGGTGAGCATCTCATGAACGGCCAGACAAAAAACCAACCTAAATAGCAAAAAGAAACACAAATCAATACTAGAAGGAATCCCCTCAAAACAATCGAACGAATTGATATAAACCTATTATAGGTAGCAATAAAAATGCAACTACGATTCTAACTGTTCCTAAAAGATACTTGCATGTATATAGACTGGGCTCAGTTACAACTGCCAATGAACTATCCTCAATACTAAAAACTACAGCTCCTGACATTGACTTTTCTTTCGAGGAATTAAATCGTAACGAGGAGAGATCATCCTTCAAGGTCTGATTTCCCATTGAGTATGTTAATGATGTAGGTATATAATCCGAACTTATGGCCGCAAGGAGCAGCAATCAGAATATTCAGGTTCCCTAAGCGAAATTTTTCCGAAATAAACCTACCACAGACGGACAAATAAATGTTTCAGGCAATGACCACATCGAAGAATTAAATAATTGGACAATATTTCACTTAAACATGCAGTGTTTGTCTAATAAACTAGAATGTATCGATATTCTTACACATGAACATGTGCCTCATTTTCTTATATTTACAGAGCACAGGTTAAATGAACTTAAGATGAAAATACTTTTATACAGGGCTATCAGAGAATTTCTAGCTTTTACAGACCAAACTATATACATGGTGGGTGTGTAATTTTTTCGACTCCAATAGCTCACTTAGGCAATAAAATAGCATTTGTAAAAAATATGTCTGTTGAATTGTCTATTGAATGTACCGGTATCAGTTTCGAGAACAAAGTCTGTGCTATTGCAATATGTAGACCCCCTTTGGTGATTTAAAAACTTTTTTTATCAATATTAGATCATCGAATACTCAAATTTGCCACTGTTAAATATCCACATGTAATACTATGTGGAGACCTAAATATTGACAAGCTCTCTAATAGCAGAACAAACAAAAAATTACATGATATATTCAACTCATTTCAACTTTCGTCTCTTGTCAAAACGCCAACCCCTATAGCCACTGCCCTTGGGGGCAGTACAAGTGCAACATCATTGGATTATTTAGTTACCAATATCAACAACTATTCAATTAAAGTGATTAATCCGGGTATCTCAGATCACCTAGCTCAAATTTTCTCGTGGGATACTCCAGTCGTTAATAGCGTAAATGCGACTAAAACGGTAACTCGTCGGACAATTAATAACAACACAATACATGAATTTAGAAGTTTATTTATTGCTGACCCCCAGATTTAAATTTAAAAAATTCTGAAAATATAGATTTTATATTCGATCGCGTTTGGATCCACCTTTCCTGGTGTTTTAATATTTCCCATCCTAAAAAGACAAAAAAAATTAATATAAATCATAAGTCAAAAACCTATAATTTTATGTTTATCCCGGAACTAATCAGGGAATCTAGGCAACTGAAAGAATTAAATTGGTATAGGAAATTTTCTACTTCTAATGAAGTAGACAGTCGTTACAAGGAATTAAAAAAATAATTTGAAAAAAAGTAAGTGCTAGTAAAAGAGAATTCCATAATAATTTAATAAGTAGCGCAGAAAACAAAAGCAAAAAAAGTGGGAACTTGTGAACCTACAATTGGACAGGAAACAAATAAAAACAAATAAAATACACCTAAACATAAACAACGAACTCGTCACCAACACAAATATAATTGCTAATACGTTTGCTAAATACTTTACCACATCAATAAAAGAAATAGCTGAGATCAACAAAACACTCTTGACTGCACTACACAACCTGACGTGGGATATACTATGTTTTTTTACCCCTCATTAGAACATGAAATCATAGAAATAATCGCGAAATTAAAAAATAAACCTTCAACTTGTTACGATGAAATACCTACTTTACTAATTAAGGAATGTAAATACGAACTATGTCATTACATAACCGACATTGTAAATAAATCTGTTAGCAATGGGCAGTTCCCTAAGCAGTTAAAGTTATCTAAGACAATTCCTGTATTCAAAAAGGGCGATTCTTCTTTACTTGAACATTATAGAGCCATTGTAACGCTCAGTCCTTTCGCTAAAATTCTTGAAAAAGCTGTGTATATTCGGCTAATCGATTACCTTAATAAAAATAATTTATTAACTAGCTGTCAACATGGGTTCCGTGAGGGATTTTCAACTGAGATAGCCACAACTGAACTTCGCAACATATAATTAATAAGCTAGATACTGGAAATATGGTAGTGGGAATCTTTTTCTACTTATCCCGCGCATTCGTCACTATTAATCCTCTTTTTGTGTCCAAAAAACTGAATTGTATGGGAATCCGTGGGCCAATTAATGATTGGATTATCTCCTACGTAACACATAGAAAATTAGTAGTAAAAATTGGAGATTTCTACTCTGACTAATTTGATGTTGAGTTTGGTACGCCCCAGGGAAGCGTATTAGGACCGTTGTTGTTTCTGCTGTACATAAATGATCTGCCATCCCATCTAAAGGAGGGAATGTTGTTTATGTATGATGATGACACAACAATAATAATATTTGCAAAAACCAGAGACGAGGTTAACATTCTAACAACTAGGACACTTACATCTTTCACGGAGTGGTGTGCAAGGAATCGCCTAATTATTAACCTGAGTAAAACCGCATGCATTGAATTTATGAATCTCTACAGAAAGCAGGATTTGAATCTAAATTTTAATATAAATAACATTAGTTTAACTTCTAGTACAACTACAACATTTCTAGGTATCCCATTAGATAGTTCACTAAGCTGGGGTAACCAAATTGACTCCGTCTGTGCTAAACTTAACAGCGTTTATTTTGCTTTAGCTACTTTAAAAAAGTCTCTTGACGAGAAATCTATTATAAATTTCTATTATGCTACCGTGTATTCGTCTATCTCCTATAATATTGTATCATGGGGACAAGCTACGGACGTGCTTCGGGTCTTTATCCAACAAAAAAGGATAATTTGTCTCATATTTGGATTATCCTATAATGAGACATGTAGGAATACATTTAAAAGTAAAAAATCCTAACTTTTACGGGAATATACATTTTTAAATTATTATAGCATACTTATAAAAATATTGATAACTATTTGAAAAATTGTAACCTCCATTCCTATCCAACGCGCAAAAAGAACAACATACATATTGATAGTTTTAAGCACACATTTTATAAGAAATATCTGGATTACGCGGGATCCAATTATTTCAACATGTTACCTGGAAAAGTTAAAAATGTATGCCCTTTGTTTAGATTTAAAAACCAGTTAAAATCCTTATTGTTAGAAAACTGCTTCTACAATTTAAATGAATTTGAATTGTATCTTACTCAAAGTAATACGTACCTTGCCTAATTATATTTTAGGTATAGTTGATTTTTGTTTCATGTTTGTATAACTATTTTGAATTTTTACTAAATGTGCCTCATTTGATCAATACCTAATTGTATATTACCATATTTTTTACGGCACATTGGATTTTTATTGTTTATTTATTTATTTTAATTGTTATGATAATGTTCTATTTTTTGCGTTATGTTCTATGTGTTTTTTTTACAAAATAACTTAAGGCACTGGCCTCTTTTGACGTACCTTATCCATTTCTTTGTATTTGGCAAACAAGGGTTTAATAAAAATTATTATTTTTATTATTATTATTATTTTGTCTCTAGTCATTTGTCAAGGCAGATAATGCTGAAATTTGGATTGGCTGATTTGCTAAAATTTGTATAGCGTATTTTTGTATTAGACCAAAGAGTTGTCTAGTATTTTCTTTAATAATATGTGAAGAACTCTCTTTTCGTCTCCACCAGCTAACTTAATTTCTCGGCCGTGCTATTGTTGACCCAGCTGCTTTTTCAGTTTTCATTTATTATATAGCTACCTCCCTTTCTGATTTCATTATAAAGGTTCATGTTTGCAGTGCCAGTTTTCTTCAACCTTAGGATACTCATTTTTGAAGAGTTTTCGCAACATTGACACCAATCCTCAATAACATGATCAATCAATTCATAGGGTACCGATGGAGTCTTCAACTGACCGCGTTTTAGGTTTAAGTCTACATGTAATCTCTCGGAAAAAATCTTTGATGTTATTGTGGCCAGCATGTGTCTCCAGTTCATTACATACGTCTTGTAGGTAGTAATTCTTTATCTCCTCCACAAAAAGACTGCACGTCGATACACTAAGAACCGATATTCAGTCCTGACTTTTTTACGGTAATTTTAGGCCGTCTTGATAAGAAATTGATAACAATTATTGTCATTATTTCTAAACAAAAAGATATACTTATTACGTCACGAATTTTGATACAGATTAAATTTTCAGTGCTAAATCTTCAGTGCTCACTTTAACCATCTACAGATGATGATTGTGTTAAAGCATTTTTTTGTTTGTGGAAACTACTTTAGAGACTAAAAAAATATGTTTATCATTATCCGCGAACAGATATTCCAAATTTCCAAAATCCAAAGTATTGCACCACTCTAGCAACACAGTAAGTGTTTGGATGTGTAATTATTGTTCTTTTAAAAATATGGGCTTCAGTTAATAAAGTCTTTGAGACATATGCATAATTATAACCCTAGTTATTAGAGGAAAAAAGTTAATTTAATGTTTTAATAAATAACCATTTTTCACAACGGAAATGGCAATACTAAGAGGAGTGACAATCTATGTGAATCGCCCTATACAGATACTTCATGCGGGTCGGTTTATCTAGTTTGGCGTGCAATCCAAAGTTCACCCACCATGAACATTTTACTAAGTTCAATTAAGTTGCGTTAACTGTAGTTGACAGGCTAGATAATAACACAGCATGGCTAAAAAAGTTATTAATGCCAACAAATTTCAAGTGTGAAAAGTTATCTGCAAGTATTTCGATGTAATGGAAAAGGGATATGATTCGTTTTTTAATTCATGCAAGTTAGTAATGGAAATAATACCACATCATCAGTGGAGTCTTGATAAGAAACTTATCAAAGAAACTGACAATGACTAAGGAAACAAACGATACTCTACGGACATTAAATATCCGCCAGGCCCTAGATAAAGCATGGCGCCTACATTACAAACTAAAAATTATTACATGAGTTTTTAAAAATACCAAATTTTTACACCTCTCATTGATTCCTTTTGATTAGGTATTAAACAGAATACACAGGTCTCATTGAGTTAGGTTACCTCAAGATCATGTGCTGGACCCGTTACTATACTTATTAACAAGGTTTTTTTTTATTTCAGGTTTGGGAGAAGTTTGATTCCCATTGCTCTAAGTCCAATTTTAAACTTAGACAAAGTCTTACACATTTAATATAAACTATAACGCTAAAGAGATTTTTGAACGGTTGATCAAAAACCTTAGTAATATGTTGATAGCAAAGCGTAGCTTATTTAAAACATGACAGCTTGCTCACTTCTGGAAATCATCGTGTACAACGGATATGGCTCAATTTTAGTTATTCAGTTAGTGTTATTAAAAGTGCCTTACTACTGTTGTAAAGTAAAATTGGTATATTATCTACTCCACAAAAAGTTCGTTTAAACCTGAGAGACATACTGTATGTTGCAATTTCGATATTTTACGCATTTTCGTATTTTTGTGGTCTTAATCAAGAGTCTTAGCAATATTTTGCTTTAAAATTATAATAATAAAGCAGTTTATGTAAAACATGACAGTTTGCATGCCTCTAGCGATCGGCCTGCCTGTATTATAAATATGGACCATTTCCAACGAAAAGTATTATACACGGTATTTTACATAACATGTTCTAAATTTAATATAAAAATTGTAAGTGTAACGGAAGTTTTCGTGCTTACAAAAAGAAGTCTACACACTCTTATACATGTAGGCACATAGACTTTCTTATGTCATATATTCGAGTTCTTCAACTATAGTATTGTTCAATATGGGCTACCATAAGAAAAGTTGATGTTTTACAAAAGTAATACATCTAAGAGAAATGAACACAATTCTATTTAAGAAAGTTTTTACACTTAAAAAAAAATTATTGATAAATTAATCAAACTGAGAATTGTTTTTATTAAAAAAATTGGTGGCAGGTGGGTAAGTCTTGTAAGTGGTTCCGAATTGTTGGTAATGTTCCTCCAATATTTCTCGCTTTAGACGTCTTTCTATCCCTGATATCAAAGAAGGTTATATAGTAAAATGTATTCAGTACTCCCTACTACTACTTTCTTGGGTTATCCCATGATCGGCCGTCAGGAGATCAACTCGGACATAGTAAGGATCGATCCCACCGCCGATCATCGATCTCTACGGCGAATAGGACTAGTATGACGATCGCGGCGAACTGCGACCGGCTAGTAAAGCCCTATTGTTTTGAGCCTTTCGACTCTCGGAACTCCAAGAGATATCTTTACCACCTTCGACTAGAAAGGATACGGCCTTAGAGGCATTCAGGCATAATCCCACAGATGGTAGCTTCGCACCACAGCTAGCTCGAGCGAGTGCGTGAACCAAATGTCCCAACCTGCAGTTCTTCTCGTACTGAGCAGGATTACTATCGCAACGACGCATCATCAGTAAGGTAAAACTAACCTGTCTCACGACGCCGATGGTTTAAACCCAGCTCACGTTCCCTATTGTTAAATAAACAGCCTAGGTAATATTGGACTAATATTGGTTTAATATTCTGTACAGAACTTAGTATTGAACCAATAATAAATGTGAACAGTTCACTACGTCGAATCAATATTGGTTGGATTTTATTGAGGAGATATTGAAAAACTATATCATATAATATTTTACTCAAATATATCAATATATAGATTATATGTTGATCCATTTAATGTACAATTTGACCCAACGCCCAAAAGTGTTCCAAGGACCCCGGAACAAAACCCATGAAAATGTTGATTCGGTGGAATCGGCTGAAAGTTTGGTATTTTGTAGTTCAAGTCATGCTGATCAAAAGTTCTTATCACATCAAGCCAATCCTATGGACAGTTTTTGAGATACAGCTTGTCAAAGTTAATTTGTCAGGTAATTTGCGCCATTTTAGACATTCAAGAACTTTTTACTCCTAAACTATTAACTTTAGCAACAAATTGCAAGGGTCGAAATATTTTTGTTCTAGTCCAATAAAGCTCAAGAATTTTTTACAGAATTTTTTTATCAATTTTTAGGTTAGGTGAAATATATATATGACATATTTCGGCATGCTTCAGTGGGATTGGCTGAAACTTTGCTATTTTGTAGTTAAAGTCATGCTGATCAAAAATTCATATTGCACTGAATCTATCCTATGAGTGGTTTTCGCTCCAGGAGTGCCTGAAAGTCTAACAACGAAGTAACGGGTAATCTATATGTACGTGTTTATGAATGGCTTCCAGCGTGTTTGTGTACGTGCGTGCATGTGTGTGTGATTATTTTTATCAAATAACCTGCTCTTACCGGCACTATGTTTCTTATGAGTGCGCAATGAGAACGATCTCCACTTTCTATCTGTTTATTTTTACTTTTTGGTGTTTTTTAATATGTTCTTTTTAGTTTTCAAATATTGAGAACATCCATAGGATTTTCAGGAACAAGTGCTCTGTTTCCAGCATCATGTATCGTTCGAAGAAGAATCATTGATGGATATTTTATGTGATTTTCATGCCGTGCGTACCCCAAAAACCATAATACGCTTGTGTTTTCAGCGGTTCCGCATCAAACTCATTAGAACGATTTTCCTCACACTAGTCCTACTGAAATGGGAGAGGACATTTTTTGTGTATTTTTAATTAGTGAATGAAATTCTTGTACCAAAGTGAAAAAAAAAAGACAAGAAATTAATGCAAAATATCGAGCCCCCCTCAATATCACCCACTTACGGTAAAAAATATTTTTAAAAAATACCATAAAAATAGGCTTGTATTATTGTTCAATATGCCTATAAAGTCGCGTCCCTGTAAATCAAAAAGTTTCTGAAATATAATAATAATAATAAATATAATAATCAATTTTTGGGTGCCATTTTCAAAGGGCCGTAGCTCAAGGTATTTGCGAACATATTTTTGCATGTAGAATCTGCACCAGAAGTTTGTCATCGATATTTCCGGAGAATTCTGTATATACTGGCACATACATACACACAAACGCATACACACAGTACACAAACACGCTGGAAGCCATTCATAAACACGTACATATAGATTACCCGTTACCTCGTTGTTAAGACCTTCAGGCACTCCTGGAGCGAAAACCACTCATAGGATAGACCAAGTGCAATGGGAATTTTTGATCAGAATGACTTTAATTACAAAATAGCAAAGCTTCAGCCAATCCCACCGAAGCATGCCGAAATATGACATATATATATTTTACCTAACCTAAAAATTGATTAAAAAATTCTGAAAAAAATTCTTGAGCTCAATTGGAGTTGAACAAAAATATTTCGACCCTTGCAACTTTTTGTTAAAGTTAATAGTTTAAGAGTAAAAAGTTCTTGAATGTATGAAATGACGCAAATTACCTAACTTTGACAAGCTGTATCTCAAGAACTGTCCATAGGATTGGCTCGATCTGATAAGAACTTTTGATCAGCATGACTTGAACTACAAAATATCCGATTCAGCCGATTCCACCGAATCAACATTTTCATGGGTTTTGTTCCGGGGTCCTTTATATTCATAAATATACATACATTGATAAACATACGTATACATATCTACAGTGTGTCGCCGATTGGAATATCGCACTCTTGTAAACATTCTTATTTTTACCGAGAAAAAGTCATTCTTTAAAAAAGTTCCGCTTGTCTTAAGAAGTCATAAACAGTTGTCAAACTTAAGATAAATTATACAACGTATTCTAAAAACTTGAAAATATGAAACTGACTTTAAGCAAACTACCTATTTTTACATTTTTATTGAAAATTTTATTTACTTACTTTATTTTACTTACCAAAGTTTTTCAATTCTGAAGAAAAGATTAAATGCGGAGTTTTCAAAAAAAAAAAAATAATATTTTATTCAACTAAGTTGAAAACTGTTCCACTTGTAGATCTTCTACTAGTACACATGTTTCTAATGTTTTTCTAAATTATTCATAGAATGCAACCTCGAGCCGAGTCAGTACTTTGGGGGTGACCATCGATTCTTTGGATGGAATGGGTTACCGACCTACGTTGAGAATACTACTTTGTGGAACTAACGTTTCCCCGCAAATTATTTATGTCCCTTGAAAGCTCACAGGATGATCCATCTAAACCTATCAGTCGTTTTAATATTGTAACTTATCTTCAACCTATTTCGATTGAAAATATCGCCAGTACATTGGATCTCATTGAACTTTGGCTCCAATTTCTACCATGTACCCATCATCCTATGGAACTTAAATTAAGTGCATACTAATCAGTTCAAAGTCTAGTTCAACCCACCACAAGGTGGCGCTTATCATCCTACAGGCCACTCCCTATAGGGAACTCGGTGGTCTCCTTTATGCCTTCAATTTACTAACAAACTTCAAATTTGAGATGATGCTCGTCACTTGGACGTTTGTTTAACTATGGGTGAAAACATTTAGCAGATAGATCATTTCATCAAAACATTTTATTCACGGACCAATTTAATTTTAGTACTCTAAATTGTAGGTACTGGGCTCAAGACAATCCTTATTTCCGAATTGCCACTAATAGTCAAAAGTGTAAAAAAGTAATTGTTTGGGGCGGCATAATGCATCACAGAATAATCGGTCATTATTTGATGGATGACAGTTTAAATCAAATAATTTTGTTTTGGACGAGCTGGACAATGGAAATTTAGAATGTAGAACAGAAACATTTTTTCAGGAAGATGAATGCCCTCCACATTCTATAATTCTAGTTAGAGAATAGTTAGACAATCACTTGCACGACAGATGGATGGCCGATATGGACCAACGGCATGCCAGCCCGTTCGCCAGATTTAACCTCGTTGGATTGCTTCATGTGGGAGTATTTAAAACAAAAAGTATAAGCGAACGATTTCGAAGATGAGGTAGATATATTAAAGCAAAGAATTGTGTATGCTGTTGCATCATCATGAAGATGTGATCTCATCTGTCTATGAAGAATTTAGAAAAGAGTTAGGAAAATGTGTACTAGTAGTAGATCTACATATGGAATAGTTTTCAGCTTAGTTGAGTAAAATGCAACTTTTTTTGGAAAATTGTTAAGTATTTCCTTATTTTGCAACTAAACTCCGTATTTAAGCTTTTCCTTATAATTGATAGGACTTTGCTAAATACCGACTCGGTGGCGCAGTGCTTAAGTTGTTAAGCTTGCGACCACGGCGTCCCGGGTTCGAATCCTGGCTAGGGTATGGATGTGTAGTGGCGTCTTTCTCGTGTTGCCGAGACGGTAGCAGTGGGCTAGACTGCGGTTGTGTGAGAGACAACACGGTCTAGTCGCTCTCCTCTCCTGAGTTCGAGTCTCAGCTGCGACAGATGGCAATGTCGCAGGGAATGGGTGTTGTAATGTTGTCTATGTGTGTGTCCATCCTAGTTGAGTGGTAGAATAGCCACCGGCTAAACTCCGCCAGGACATTAAAATAAAATAAGGCAATAAAAAAAAAAGTTCAATACAAATTTCAAAAATTAGTTTGCTGCTTTAGAATGCCCTGTATAATTTACCTTAAGTTTGACAACTTTTTATGACTTCCTAAGACACTTTTTATATGGAATGGCTTTTTTTCGGCAAATTAAAAATAAGAAAGTTTACAAGAGTACCCATCTGGGAACATATTGTGTATACTAGGGTGGCCCATCTTTTTCGAAATCGAAATTTTTTATTTCTCACCCCTGCAAATGGTTCCATTTGAAGAAAAAACAGTCCCCTCAAAATATTATTGAGGCAAATTGAAGGCAAGGGGTGCCGCAGAATGCATTATTATGCAATAATAAAAGTAAATGGAATTATTTACATTCTTTGGTTGATGCATTGTTTTTTTTTTTTTTAATCAGCAACATTTATCTTCAGAATGACTAATCAAGTCATACAAATATCAAAGACATTATCTGTTGTGACTATGACATGTGTCACACTACTGTAAATTCGTAGTCTAAGAAAACTAGACTAGAAGTTTTTGAAATAAAACTCTCGTTTTATCTTTGTGTATTTTATTATGAAACGTTTTTTTCATACATAGTACCAAATATTATCCTAAATCTACAAGACATATAGTAATAAAAACAATATTTTTTGCACTAGGCCAAAGCATGCGACAGGGTTTCTTTTTTTACATTTGGAAACTGTGATTTATAATCATTTACAACTTGGAGTAAAAACTGTTTTTGGTCTTCATTTTTTGTTAAAATGTCATTATAGTCAGTAATAAGTTTGATTCCTCTCTCAGCGGCATCATTTACAACTTTAATTTTGTTTACAATATTGAAACATCGGGTATAACTTTCATTTTTCCTCCATGTTGTTGGATCATTTTCCAAAAATTCCATAGACAAACCTAATTTTTGAAAAAACTGTTTAGTGTTCTCGCATATGAAGTCCTGAATTTCCTTGTTTTCAACGTCAGTAATGTTACTAATCATAAGTCGTTTAATACCCTCTGGATTTGGTGCTTTCCTATTCAAAGCTTTAACCATTTCTCTTTTAGTGGTAACTGAAATATCGTCATCAAAGAAAGATAAGCCAACATTTACTGAATTAAGGTACAACAAATGGTTCACTATTTTCCTACTTGCGGCTTGAGATATTCTTTGTCAATATTTTGATAATTAATGAGTTCTTTACAAAAGTCTAAGTCATGAAGCGGTGCTTTACTAGCAAATGACGCTGTAAACCAGGCCTTTACATAAACCTTTACAATAAAGAGACATATATCTTCAATACCTATTTTTTCTTTTTTAGTTAGTTGGAACTGATCTTGGAAAAAAAATATTTTTAGACAGTAAATGGCTTTGGCCATCCAACGTGCATGATGAAATGCCCCTGGTGGATAGAATGTCGTGTGAGTGGGCTCTTCTTCAACAAAAAGTTTAGAAAGCATTAAAAATTCTTTATAAACATCACGAGGCTGTTGCAAAGTTAAAGCTGCATTTAGAAACTTTACAATTTCGGCTTTAACTGGTCGTAAAATGTGTTTAATTTTTGATACCTGAAATCCAGTTTTTAGTTTATTTTGATCTATTTTAGACCAAAATTCCCTAAAACGTTTAAATAGTGGCACATTTGGACCAGATGAGGAAGGCATTTTTGTGTCAAACACACTTCTCAAAACCACTTCAAAAATATGATGTCTACAAGGAAAATATAGAATATCTCTTTCTAATTTTTGTTGCAATAGTGTGGCTGCCCCATTTATATAACCCATATTTGATGCTGTTGTATCACAACACAAAGCTATTACCTTTTCGTCCAAATTCCATTCACAAAGCATATCATAAACTGCTTCAGTCTGTTCTCTTCCAGTTGAATTGGGCAAAGCTGGTACTCCAAGTAGTTGTTCAATATCTCCACTAGTAACTAAGATAGCAAGTCTATCGATATTTCCCATTCCAGTGAGAGAAGGTAAAAGTTTTCCATCCCAATGGATGACTGGGGCCGGCAATTCAGAATTACCGAAGGCAGTTTTTAATATTTCAGCTCTTTCTTCGCGGATGCGTTGTCTAGAGCGCTGAAGTGTGGTTCTGCTGATGGACAAAGATGTGGTGTCATGTCCTAGTGCTTCTGCTACTGCCGTCAAAATAAACGACATACCTGTCGCTTATTTTGCAAGCATCAAATGCAGCGGCTATTTTTGGTGTGATGATGTTACATGTCCCATACAATCTCCTCTTTTTTGGCTGTGACGGGCCAGGCTGGTCTTATAACAACTCTTCTTGGGCTTCGATTATTTCATCTTCATTTTCGTTGGAGTCGGCTGAATTACTACTTGATGATGGACAGGTGACTGTTTCCTCTAATCTGGCTTTTTCTTGTTGACTTCGTTGCATTTGTTCGGATAATTTCTGTAATTTCTCCTCAGCTGATTTTTCTTGAGAAGCAAGTTGGTAATCAATACCATGCATAAATCCAGGACGTCCCTTTTTTCTTTGGTTAATTAAAAACTGCTTATCTCCATCTATCTTCATCAACTCCAATGCATTTGCATGAGAAATGTCAAAGAGTTCGTCCAATTTTTCAACGAAATTTTTTTCTTTACTCCCGCACTGGCCCTTTTAGCCGATTTTTGTAAGTTCCTCCACTCTGCATAAAGTTTATCTAGTTGTTTAACACAATGAAAATCCTGACGTGTCGGAATGCGAGCTTTATCCCAAAAAACTGACACCTCTTTTATTGTTAATTTAGCACTTTCATGTACACTTAGCTTCACTTCACGAATGTTATAAAAGAGCACTTGTAATACTTGTCTATTAGACGGAAATTTATTGCCAATGATTTGTGACGAATAGTGTCCAACTAAGTAAATCAAAGTATCCTTTCGTAAGGATCTAACATCAGCCATCGTTAAATGTTTTTTCAAAAAGGAACGTATGCTAGAACTTATAATGTCACCACTGTAAAACACAATTGCAAACTGACATAAAAACCTACCGTAGGTGCATTATATTTCCAAACTTCCAAAACGAATAATTTCTAGGAAATAATTACACCAATAAAACATTATGAGAAAAGAGGTAGATATTTGTATTTTAAGTAAAATTTAAGTGTATTACCGTAATAAAATCTTATCTACAAATTTCTACCTGAATGCGGCACGGATTACCGTAATAAAATCTTATCTACAATTACCGAATTATCTGAAACTGTGACATAGATTATTCCTAGTATAAAAGTATATTTTCGTGGGGTGAGACTTAAAAAATACGCAAAAAAAATTCACCCCCTATAGAGATGGGCCACCCTAGACTGTATACTGTATGCCTAATATATAGAATAATTGTTATCTGTATCTCTCTGGCTTGAGTATCTTCATTATAAAAATAAAAATAAGGGCATTAAATAACCATTTCCCGTAGTTTCAAAAGCACACATTTGAATAATGAATATTATTTCAAATTGTACAATACAAAACAAAAGTTATTGTAATACGACCCAACAAGAACAAATGATGATGTGTGGCGAGTACACTCTCTGTATAACTATAGTTTTTGGCTTCTTGGCTGTTTTCAATCCAGATTAAGTGAATTGTTGTTAGTGTCATATAAACAACTTGTACGGAGAGCCATCTATGTCTACGGGATTAAGGAATCTGATTTTAATACATGTTTTCCAATATTTCAAAACCAGTATGCATTGATATGAAATAATACTGGTTGTAGAATTAAAACAAATTCTAAAAGCATACAGAATAAACATAAACTTTTGAATATTTTGTTATAAATGAACTTTGTTGATAAAGAATAAACATAATTTTTAACATTTCAAAACCAATTCCTGTTATTATTTGTCGATATTGATAAAGCAGCATTTCTTAATCAACGTTAGGTCTGCAATAGACTTTTCATTATAACAAATGCAGTGTTTATTTGTAAAGTGAGTTAAAAGAAAATTTGCCAGTATAATCTCGATATGAATTCTCCAATATTTTAAAATTAATAATAATATTAATGGATATTTGTAAATAATATTTTCAAAAAATGTGACATAAATACAGACTTTTCAGTATTGTAAAATCAATGTTTCTTTGTACTGGAAAATATTACTTAAACCATATGATATTACAGAAAGTTCACTAATATGGGACAAATACGAATTTCATAATATTTTAAAATCAATATTGACAATTAATGTCAAAATAACCGAAAAAAATAAAGAATATTCAGTATTGCATTTGCAACATTTATCTATATGAGTGAATATTTGTTAAATAATAGAGTTTAGAAAGCACATCATAAGCAAAAAATCAATATAGATCGTACAATATTGTAAAGTTAATATTTATAGATATGTATCACTATTGTCTGTATGCATCTGAGATGGAATGTGTAAAAATAATGTCACCAACATAGTTATGCCAATTTAACATCAATCGGTATTGTCGGTATTTACTAATATCAGCCCAACATATTTTTTACGTTTTCGAACATTAAATCAGTTTCCAGTCAATATATTCTACATGGGAAATAGCTCAACGTTTCGGAAAATCGTTTTCATTATTTTCAGGCAAATTGATAAAAGATTCCCAAGATTTTAGTACATTTAGGATTACTGTCAGATATTACGAACGTAATACAATTTAGTAATGAAATACATACAGGGTGCCTCTGAAATGTCTGTACAAACACTATCACATATTTCTGAGACTAAAATAAGACAAATAAACAAACTTACCTCTGAATAAAAGTGCTCCATTAAGGCTCTATCGAAGGACAAATATCTTAAAGAAAATATATATTTCTTTAATAACAAAACATTGCTTTTAGCTATGGGGATTGGGATATGAATCTATAATGGAATACTATGTTTTTTGACATAATTTTTAAGCTCTTTACGTAAGTAGTCAAAAGTTGATCAAGCGGCCGTAGTGTAACTAATTAAAATTTTGTTAATATTCACAGCCACATAAATACGGAAGTGGAATTCAAACTTGACACTCCAAAATTATGCTAAAATGATGCAAGTAGTACATTTTAATCTTTGGCATCAGTTGCCTTAATCTTTGCATGCATGTAAACGGTGGTCATTTTAAATAATTGCTGTGTATCTGTTACATTAAATTAATCTGTTAAGACAGTTTCTGTTTTACTAACTTTTTTGAATGGCAACAAATTTTAGTAAGTCTTAGTTTTAATTATTTCCAGATGATGCCAACATGCTTGGCGAAACGCGCGTCGAGTGTATTGTTCAAGTGTTTTGGTCTTTGTGGAAACTACATTAGAAGTAGCGTCACATCGAGGATTTCAGTTCCCTTCAGAAGATATTTTAAATCAGTTACATCATGGTTGCAGTGCATGACTTGCAAAAAACCAAATTATTTTCTTTTGGCAAACTATGGCTGATAGCGAAATTCAACAAGAGGCAAGAAATTTTGAAATGAGAATGTCTGAATAAGATATTTATGTATATCTAAAAATACTAATCAAGCCGTTAAAAAAACATGATGCATTTTGCATGCGCATGATCTACTTTTATTAACCATTTGCGTAACACCTACGAGCAAAAAACACCTTTTCCGTTACAGACACTTATCTCAAATTCCTGTTTCAAATTTAATTCCCATAGCATCTTCTGTTATTAAAAAAAGAGTTTTTGAAGATATTTGTCCAACAGGAACGCTTTTGGACAGAAGCACGTATAATTAAACCTCGATATTAGCATCTCAGAAACACGTGATAGTGTTTTGTTCAGACTTTTAGGAGGCACCCTGTATAATGGCTTATATAAATAAGTGGCATCAGAATTTTCCGATATAAGTGAATTATAGTAATCATTATATCAGAGTCGGTAACGTCCGACTGGAACTATTACCCATTAGTAAATTTGTTTATATAATATATAATAACAAGCTGATGCCCGCGACTTCGTCCGCATGAAATCTCGTCTGCGTGGAATTTAGAACGTTGACAAAGTAACCCACTACACATCCATTGCATTTAGGGAAAGCCACTACGCATCCATTGCACTCGAGGAAACCTAATGCGCATCAATTGTACTCGAGGAAACCCGCTGCGCATCCATAGTACTCGGGAAAACCACTGCGCATCCATAGTACTCAAGGAAACCCACTACGCATCCATACTACTAGAAGAATCCCACTGTGCATCCATAAAGCTCGGGGAAACTCACTGCGCATCTATAGTACTCGAGGAAACCCATTGCGCATCCAAAATACTCGGAATACACTGTGTGTCGTAATTTGATAACAATTGAAGATTTTTGTGAGCGAGTTAAACGAAAAAATAATTATTTTAATCGACAATAGAGCACATGGGCGAGTATGTGTCAAATTTCATGCTTAAAAAAATCCCTCACCCTGTTCACCCGTTCAGGGGGTCTTTTATGAAAACGGTCGAATACGTGTCTCCTTATTTCCTCAGAAGAGCCCATCGCTCGAATAATCATGTTTCTAACTTACGCGATTTCAAAAATACGGGTGCGCTTTAAACCAATCTACCACCCCCGTTTTCATCCCTTCAAAAAGTGAAAATCGAAATTTCGTCTTATACGTATCTAATAGATTTCAACAAACAATATTCCTGCCAAATTTCACGCATCTAGATCTAACCGTTTCCGAAAAAGCCTAAAATGTCAACCCCCTTTTTCACCCTCTTGGGGGATCGAATTTCGAGAAATCCCTTCTTAGTGGTTATCTACGTCATTCGAGGAACCTCTATGCAAAATTTGAAGTTTCTAGACCCAGCGGTTTGAGCTGTGCGTTGATAAATCAGTCAGTCAGTCAGGGTATTTTTATGTATATAGATAAGATACATCGTATTCATTAGTGCAAGTCTTTTTATAAGTCTCCCCCCTCCGATTAATGTTACAATACTTTCCTTACATTAAACGTTTTCTAAAACGCCTTATATATTTTTAATGACCCATAGTTCACAAGTACATTTAGTGTTTTGTTCCATTCTTTGTTTATTTGATATATTTTCCACTCAATGTGCAATATAGACGATTTAAAAATGTACACAGCATATAATAATAGGCTTTGTATGTACGAGGTAAGATAATGAATTAACTAACAATTAATTATTAATTTTAATTGAAAAGTCATGGATGTTTTTCCTGGGCATTGTTGATTCAAAGGCACCCCTAAAAACATTAATTAATTTTAAGCCGGAAGCCAAATTTTCGAATGGGACATGACCTCATATACACGGTAATAATTTTCAAATCATAAATGAAGTTGTGTGTGATATATTCAGACACAGTGGATCAGAAAGACATGGAAAACATGTTATGTGCGACTATTTACTTATTTTACAGTAAAAATATTCTGTCTTTGTAAATTGAAAATGTTGCCTCATGTTGTTGCTACAGCTTGTGAAGTTACAAGATTTCCGCAACTTTGCCGCAATACCTCAGTTAAATGGGTTCCTGGAAAAGCTATTAGGTATCTGTCAACTATATCATCAATAAATCAGCAAAAGAAAAATCCTCTGCTTTTAAATTTCATGCTATAACAGGCAGTTTTCCAAGAAACAACTGTCTTGCTAGTAGAAAATTTGTCAACTTCAGGATGACGTACTTTTAGCACTTAAAACCTTGGGAACGTTATTTTAGAAGTTGGAAAGTTTGTTTGCTAGTTGTATACACCACAGAACAAGCTTGATTATATAGGTACTGTTGCAACTTATTTAAAAAGAAGAAAGTTGCAGGAGAAATTCTGCTGCAATTTTTCGGGCACACTTTTAGGCCATCGAATTCAATAGACAAACAACCTCACTATGCTCACAAAGCCAAACAATTTGAGCTCCAGTTAGCCTTCTAGAACTAACGAACTCTTCAAGAGAGCATATATTCCATAAAGATATATAATTAATATATTTATATGAACATTTTTTTGTATTGAAAAAATTTCACAAGTTCAAAGCCGTGTTAATACTTGATAAAGCTCGTAAAAGTATGGATTCGGAATGACGTCTAGAAAAATGTTCAAAAATTTTTTACCCGCACATAAACAATTGCAATAGTTATAAACAAATGAAGATTGAAAAAATAACGAGTTTCGTTTTTTGCAAATAACTCGAAAACTATTAATATTTAATAAATTTTAAAGAATGATTATTAAAGAGGAAGAAATTTCCAATAAAAAAGTCCCAACTCCCGAAACTCTATCTCTATTATTAATAATTTTAATTTAATGTTGAAAATAGCGATCCGCTCTGCGATCACTAAGCCGTTGCGATAATCATTAACTAATTCCAAATACTTTAAAAATTCCACTTGTACATCTTTTTTCCTCAGAAAATAAAGCACAGAGCCGTTTTATGACATATTCCAAGACACTTGTGATTCCATGGCTAACTATTAGCGATTTTTTTAGGGGATATTATTTGTCACCACTTTAAATCACAGCAAATATCATTTCATCTTGGTTTCCCTTTACTGTAGTATAAAGATTGCATACGAAATAAATTATTATGGCTAATATTAAATCACTATATTATTTTTATGCGACTATAGCGTAGGGAATATAAGAAATAAGTATACTAAACTTGTTTTAATTTTACTTCACTCTCATTATTCCATATTTTATCTACTATTAAATATTTCGTTTTACTACAATATGAGGAAATCACATAAAAAAATAAAAACAAAAAAAAATTAGTCTAACACCGGCACCAGCCTACAAGATTTTTCAAACATTTCTGAAGTTTTTTTTGTCAAGTAATTTTGGTCTAAAATTTTCTTACCGAATCTCCCTCGCTCTTGAATTAAAAATCCGGAATTTTTTTCTCGCTCACGACTTTTCAAAGAAAATTCGGACCTCAAAAAAATTTCCGGAAATAATTCAAGCACTAGGAAGATACAAGTGAAAATCACACTCTAAGCCGTTGCATTCTGCTACAAACCTTAGAAAATGTATCATATCAGATTTTCGGATTACTCTATACACGAATGCTTCTAAGTCACAGTTAGGCGCAGGATGTGCGTATTGCAGCCCACAAGAAAATACCAAAGCCTTGTATAAACCCCCTCCGGATATGTCGATTTTTTCTGCAGAAGACTTTACTATACTACAGGGCGTAAAATATATTATGTCTAAAAATATACCATTTTCCGTCGCTCTCCGACTTACTCTCCGTTATAACAGTTATCAAAAATAGCTACAGCCCAAGCACTATTTTAGATCCATTCATTACAAAAATTAAATTACTGTTGGCCAAATGGAATGCAAATGGTGGGTTTATCACGTTTGTGTGGATTAAAGGACACAGTGGTTTACAATATAATGAACTGGTTGACACATTAGCAAAAAATAGTGTCTATTTTGGAATGGACATAACCAATGATATATGTTTGAATGATTGCTTTAATGTTTTTAAGACAAACATGAAAAAAAATGAGCACACCTCTGGCAACAGTTTTGCTTTACATCTCCCACAAGATATTCATTTATTCATCCAGAAATACCGATAAAGTTTTTGCACGATGACCTTTATATTCCCCGTAAGTACATAAGCATTATAAATAGATTAAAATTTGGACATGGAAGTTATCCACCTTGCCAGACTCAATTTAATTTCATCAAGTTTATGTGCATATTGTAAAACCGAGGGTAACCCAGATCATTTAACGTTTAACTGCCAAAAGTATATGAATGAATGCAACATCTTGTATACAAATTTAATCATATGCGAAGTCATGGCTCCATTCAATTTACTACATGATCTGTGTCTAAACAAAGTAGAAATATTAAAATATATAATTACTTTTCTCAGTAGAACTGGGGTAAAAATATAAAACTATTTTAGGTTGTGTAATACATAGGTCCTATTGTCTAACCTCATGTTGTCCTCCCTCTTTACTGAGGCCTACCCTGTTTGTACAAGAATATTAAAAATTCCTTGATCGGACCCTAGGCGAGAAACATGTGTCTCTGTCAACTTTCCTCCAATTGTCATCATCATCATCATTATCATCATGGATGAAATAAATTATTCCCCATCTGATGAAATCCATTTAACTACATATCCCTTTGCGTTTATGTGGTCTATAATATTCATAGAGCCAGTAAGCATATAAAAATTAAAGAACAATTCCAAATCTGCATTTGAGTATTGGTCTTACCATCAATATTTTGTTTCTGGCTGATTGTACTAGTTCCACAGTGCCACAAAAAAAACTCGTGGAGAGTGGCTGTAATGAATTGGCCGGCACGGCTACCGTGTCGTGTCAGAAGCCACGGAAGCCTTGTCCGGCAGCGAGGAAAAAAAAGAAAACAAATAATAATAACACCAGGCCCTCGCAAAAAGATACGACCTTTCCAACGTAGAAATGCCTTACTATAAGTGTTAACCAGAACAGGTTCTCCGCAACGACAGAGCCAAGATACTGTGGTACACTGCCATCAACACCGGCATCATTTTGCTTGACAAAAGAGCTAGTAAGGCAGTGATTGTCGACATTGTAGTCCTCTGAGATCAGAAATTAGTTTCAATGGTTGCTGAAAAGAAGAGAAAGTACCAACCGCTTGTTGTAGAGCAAAATATATGTATCGGTTGAACGAGGTAGATATCGTTTCTGTTGTGGTTTCCGCGAATGGCCTGGTCACCAAAGATTGGACGGAGGCGAAACAGAAGCTTCAGTTGCAGGACTGGCACTTGAGGACGATGCAGGAAGCAACGCTACTGGGCACAGCAAATATTATACGGAAGTTTTTAGCACTTAAGTGAGCAAATTCTCCCCAACTACCACCGCTGGAGACAACAGCGAGAAGACAAGCCCCCCCACATGTCAAACATCAATAATCCATATCTCCAAAACTGAGTGACATAATTAGCCTTGGGTGAATGTAGCCCGGCTAATTAATGAAAAAAAAAGAAGAAAATATTAATAATAATAATGTTTTGTTAATCCGTTAGATCATTTTACATGTTGTTGGATAAGTTAATTGGACAAAAATATGTATTTGATACTTCAAATAATATAAATGGAATAATAACCAATAATGAATTGGAAAGAAAATAGAACAAATAGGTAAACGTTAACAGTTCTTGTACAAAAATACCTACACGCATTAAGAAAAATCTACGTAGGTAAAACATAAAAGCACAAGTATACAAAAAATTTAAAAAATATTTAATTCAAGCGGCAAAGAATTATATAATTTAATACACCAGTAAAATGGCGATTTCTCAAATAATGTAGAATTTTGTGATAGTATTAGGAGGTTACTGCTTCTCATGATATAATTATGACGAGATGGAATTTTATCGAAAAAGAGTTTTTTTTTACTAAGCTTAATCATTAACAAATCAAAACTAATGGAGTTGTAAGTAATTTGTTGCACTTAAAACTAGGTGTATTACAGCTCTCCCCTGCTTTTAAGTTAAATATTGAACGTAACTTTTTTCTTTTTTTGCAAGTAGAAACTATTTCGGTGGCCATACCCTAACATAATATACTAAAACTTATACGCCAATATGCAAGTGAATAATAAGTATTTAGTAATGCCTTAAGATCAAATATATTTTTCAATTATATAACTGCAAAATAGGCCTGATTTAATTTCTTGCATACTGTATCTATTTGGGATTTCCAGGATGGATCTGCGTCCAAGACAAGTCCTAAGAATTTACTTTACAAAATTTCAAAATTTTGGATAATACAGGATTTCTTATTGTAAAAGTTCTTGTTAGTTGTTTTGGACGAATTTAAATACGGTCACAGCAAGCAGAAAATTAATTTATTACATTATTAATTTTTTGAGAATATCAATATTTGAGCCTGTCATATATAATATAAAAAGTAAGAGTCCTAGTACTGACCTCCGAGGGACTCCTCGGGATACATTGAATTCTTCTGAGAAGTGTATACCAATACTCACAATTATTCTACGATTTAGTAAGTATGAACGAATTCACTTCAGAATATTTCCCCCTATACTAAGGTTAAAGAGTTTAGATGTAATAAAATCCACATCCATGGTATCAAACGCCTCGATAAGTTAAATATCTGTTACTACGTGTTGATAATAATTAACATAATTAACTATCCACCAATTGCAAGTGTATGTATACATTACATACTAAATATACTCTAATATACATGAAAATATCGAGAACAAAATAACTATGTAAGGTACATGAAATATAAAAAAGTATTAAGTATAGAGAACAGTAATGCATGTACCCACAGTTTATAATTAGTTGTACAGCAAAATATTTGCGTATGTACAATAATATAATGTATTATGTGTTATTCATTGAATTTGTAATACTATAATATGTATATTAATAATACAACTTGAAGTCAATGGTTCGTTCCTTGATTTACATACTTTATATTCTAAAGTATCAAAGTAAGATGAAAAAAAGTCTTCCAGATAATTGAATATTCTACCTGCAAGCTTTCCATTGCTCCCCTTTCTAACTTTAAAGAATTACCAAAAATAAAGGAGTTCCAAAAATCAATTTGGTATGGATGGAGAATGCAATAGAACTAGCTCGAACTGCACTGCAGCGTTGTCAACTTCGAACACGTTTTCCAGTTTACTAAAGTTGAAAAATAACTTTTTATGGAAAAGGTCTTGTTGAATTTTATTCTATTTAGCTTTATTATATCATACACTTGCACCCGGCGGATGCAAATTCAACTTATAGGTAGGAACTACAAAATGTATTTAAGATTTACGGTGTTGTCCGAGGCTTATTTTCAAATGTTAGAGACACGTAAAAATATTAGGAACATGCTATTTACATTATATCGGAAACCCAATTATTTCTGAGACAGAGGACGTTAAGTTTATAATTCTCTTTCTAAAATATTTAACGAGACTAGGTAAAGTAAACGTTTCTTTAAACTGCGACTTTCTTGATTATATTCACTCATCTTCTTCAACAAGAGGCGTTGCGGTGGCGGCATTTTATAATGATTTTATAAACAAAGAAATGATACGCCATTTAATAAAATACAATATGTTTTTGGAATATATTTTCTATGCAAAAATTTATTTGGTGCGTGTAGAACTACATAGATCTTTCGTTTCTATTACACCATATGGTGGTTCCTTGTAAACTTTATACTATCGGAAGAACTTGTGTGAATAAAATAATTCTTATGTGAAATTTTGCACAGAAGTAGGTTTTTGGTAGTAGAAAAGTGTACAGAAACGTTATGAGGGCTGGCGTGGTGCAACATAAAAGAAAATGGAGTGAAACTTTCAAAAACTGATTTTGTGAAAAATTAAATTTTGTGAGCTCCTAAATCACACAAAATACAAAAAAATCATAGAGATAGACAAAACATAATCTAAAAAATTTTTTCGGACATGCGTTTTCGCGTAAAGAAAGATAAAATACTAAGTGTCAGGATAGTTTTTGGGTGTTTTGAATTACTGAATTCATTCTGAAGATTATTTTGCCAATAATTCAATAATTTTTTAGCTAGTTTAGATAATTGCTATTGGACTTACAATTTTTACTTCAAGTGAATTTATTAGCTCAGGAATTTTAGTTTTTGACCTGGAATTAATTATTGTAAAGCTAAGAATTTGCAAGATTGTAGTTTTGGTACCGGGAAACACGTACCAAAAAGATCTTTACTTTCCCCCGTCGGCTTCCATGTTTTTTGCGGAGCATCAAGGACCTAAGTCGCAGAAATTGCAAAGCTGGCTGTAAAGTGCGACAGAAAGGTTGTTACTGGTCTGATTTGGGTCGAAATGATCATAAAAACTTCGGAGAAGCATATCCGTTCGTATTTTAGATGTTTCAGTTCATGCACATTTTGTTCATAATTTTCCGTTCTAGTGTTGTCAAAATATCCAAAATTAAAAAAATTCCGAAATAGCGCCATTGGGATAAATGAGACTCAGCGGGAGAACGTACCCGAATATACATTTCACTTCATACTTTAGGCTTTCTATTGGTAAGTCTACCTTCTCTGTAGCGTCACCCGTTACGGAGGTACGTCACTCCGAGTGTCGCCGCGCGGTGGCCGTATCCGTCATGCGCCCGATGGAACTGCCCTGGCTGCGCTGATGAGACTTGTCGCAAATTCCTGTTTATATATTATTGGTGTTTTACAAGATTTATTGAATAAAATTTAACTTGTCGGACTCAGAAAATGATTTTATTCGGCAAGACAATTGACATTATTGATCTACTGAGAAGTAGGGTCGTCGGGTTCATCATCCATATCCACTGACTGGTTGTTTGTACCATTGAATTCTCTACAGCTCCTGCACATGATGCTGCAGGTCAGATCAGACTCGTATCGGGCTCCGAAGTCCACCTTGCAGGCACGGGGAATTAGCCGTAGCAAGCTATCAGGAGCTGGCTGCCTTGTGGTAGGAACTGGAACCAGGCCCTAGAGTCCTGATTTCAACCCCAGTCCTCCGGGTTGAGGTCAACATCTAGCCATTGCTGGACCTGCAAAAAAGCACATGCGCACTAGTTGAGTGCTGCAAACTTTTCGAGAGATTAAATCCACTATTCTCCCTAACGCCTTCACCTGGAAGTATGCGGGAGCAAATGTTGTTCATAGGCGGCAATTATTGGCTTCTTCGTTTCCTTCTTCATACACGCCTCCTCTCCAGAGAACAAGCAGTCTCTTTTAATATTGAAAGGACTGAGCGCTGATCTAAGCCGCGGCTCAGTCATCTCACTTCAAGGCTGTGCAGTTTTGGCTATGGCAATATCCTTCCTTATAGTGGAAGATCTAGAGTAATTTTTCCTGCAAGAAAAAATGGCACTGTAATACTACGTATGTGACTATGACACCAGCGTCTTGGGCTACTCAGAACATTTTTCTAGAACTAGCGAGTATCGTAAGAGTTGCCTGCATGTCACATGCACTTTGATAGATGAATTTTTCTTCACGAGATCTTTAAACAACTCGTCATTTTCAGTATTTCCTCTTTCAACACTAGCCCGAAGCGCTGATAGCCCACCCTGAAGAGACAACTTACAAAAAACGCAAACGCCTGTGTCCACCATAACTTAATGACGATCACTCAATTTTCTCGCACCAATGAACCGATGTACACACTCCGAGAATTGTCACAGCTACTGAACCAAGAAGGTATAGCTCGCCGTGCGGTGCTTGATTTTTTAGACTAGACGCAACAATGGACGCACTTAAATGTGCGCGGCGACACTCGGAGTGTCGTAGCTCTGTAACTGGTGACGCTACAGAGAAGCTAGACATACTAATGGAAAGCCCAGTGTATGAAGAGAAATGTTTATTCGGATACGTTTTCCCCTCCGAGTCTTCATTTATTCGCAATGGCGCCATTTCGGAGTTTTTTCAATTTTTGAAATTTTGACAACACTAGAATGGAAAATTATGAACAAAATATGCATGGAACATCTAAAATACGAACGGATATGCTTCTCAGAAGCTTTTATGATCATTTCGGCCCAAATCGGACTATTACCAGCCTTTCTGCTGCACTTTATAGCCAGCTCTGCAATTTCTGCGACTTGGGCACTCGTTGCTCCGCAAGAACAGGGAAGAGTAAGGTACATTTGGTACGTGTTGTCCTGGACTAAAACTGCAGTCCTGCAAATTTTCAGCTTTACAATGATTAATTCCGGATAGAAGCGATTTATTGACTAAAACTAAGTAGAATGCAAGCTTTCACGGCCATTGTCCAATGAAGTGGTTTCTTCCAAATGTTGCCATGGTTGTCGAATTTGACTTAAAGTCCTTTCGTGATTTGACATAAATGACAAAATTTGCGGTTACTCTAACTTTTTTTTCTTTAGGTTCTTAGTGATGTTAGATTACAATTTTTATATGCTGATATTAATAATTATTATTATCAACGTGAATCGTAAAAAGTATTAAAATAACTATGTTTAATAATTACTAAAATAAATATCGTATATAATTTTCAATCCCTGGGAAATTAATATGTTCTCACTTTTAGTGATATTAGACTAATATTCTACATAATATTTAAATTAAATAGATAAATTGGTGTTTACTTAATCATATTCTTGCCTATCATAAGCGTCGCGTCGTTTTAATTTAAAGATTTTAATTTTAATGTAAAAAATATGATACTCAACTAAACCCCTTTATTTGCAAATGAATATAATCAATCACAAATCGGTGGCAGTGACATTAAATATTGAATCTTTTAAAGCTTACAGCACCCACTAAGTATAGCATCCTATAAATTCTCAAAAAGACATTTAGACATCAGTACGCCGACTAAAATGATTTATGGACATGTCAAGAAGTTATATATTTCTTAAATTTTACTCTAGAGAAATTACTTAATAATTATAATGTAAGAAGCTTGGTGTGTCGATACACAGCTAAGACGTCAACTTTCAAAAGTATGGAAGGGAAGGCAAATGGGTTATTTACAAATATCTCGAATAATAAGAATTTTACCGAAAGTTTTCAAGATATCTTTTTTAAAGCTTATGAAATTTATGTTGAATTCAAATTCATCACTTTCATTTTTAATAAAAATTGACAGAGATACAGCATTTTGAAGTTATGCCTTTTTTATTACTAAATCACTAAAAAGTTTCTTATTAAGGAATGTGTCTATTCGGTAAATGAGTTTGTGTCTAGCAAGTCTTACAGGATATTGTATAGATATTCAAATCAATTTGATTTATTTTGCTATCGCCTTTGATTTATAATATTTAATTGTATTAGTTTGTTTATTTATCCATTTATATCTATTTTATATTTATTTTATATTGAGACTGTCTGATTGCAGTTTATTGCTAACTTAGCTGTTGTACTTTATGTATGTTATCATCCTTGGTCAATAAAATCATTATCATTATCATTATCATTATCTCAGCAAAATCGAATTTACACGCTATGTTTTCAAAATTAACTGAAATACAATTCGTCCCACTTTAAAAATACTCTATATACAATTGAAAGTAGTAATCTTTAATTTGAGAACTATTAAATCTATTTACAACAAAAGTTAACCCAGATATGGCCAAAAGTTTTCAATAAGTTCATGTTCGTAAAAATTCAATGTTGCTAGATGTCTCGTTTATAATGCATTCGATCGGAGAAATTAGTAAGATATTTTTTATTGCTTTTCGACGAATAATTTCGTGGTAGGTACATGAGTTTTTAAAGTAAATATCGCTTCTTACAATTAAATATTTTTTATTTATTTTATTTCATCATGATTAGAGAATATTATTTAGGTATTAAGCAAATCACAACTTACTTTTTTATTTATTATGAAATAACCTACGTTCTGTATATTGCCCTAATCTGACCACACTAATATATACAGTTAGGTAAATACTTTAAAACACTCATTATTGGAGAACCAATCAAAACAACTACTCTTCTAGCAAATACTGAAGAAGTATTGAATTACATGATAGGATTCTTAGCATTTTAAAGCAAAAATATTTTAAAAATACTTAAATCAATTATTTAAATTCAGCCACTCACAACAATTATTGAACTTTACATTCTATTTCAAGTCTAGAAAAGTTGTACAAATTTTTTCGAACTGGTTAGTTCTTATCGGTAGAGTATAGAAACATTCAATCATTACACAGGCCCACAAAAAAGGTTATTTGAACTGGACATTGAATATACTTTTCTTTAGTATATTTTCCCGCTGATTACGAATCTGAAGTCAGAATGGGGGGTTAACGCGCATATTACAGAGATAAACCCGAAAAATTGTCAAGAAATGCGTTTTTTATGGTTTTTTTAAGTGGTAAAATATGCATGTGGCGTGTTCGGCTAGGCTGCATGTATTTTTCTTATTTTTTTTGCCCCACTGACCTCGAATCTATTGTTAGAACTCAAGGCTAATTGTCAAAATGTTTAGGAAAAAAAACCGTCAAAAATCGCATTTTTCACGGATACTATGTTTTTTTTTATGGATATCACGTTTTTTTTTTCATGAATACATAGCGTGTTGCGATGGCCTGCGTACACCTTTTTTGAGTAATTTTTCCCGCTGATCACAAATGTTGAGTCAAATTTGAAAGTCAGTAATGAAAATACTGAGAAAAATTAAAAAAACTGTTAAAAATCGGGTTTTTTGATGGATGTCGCGTTTTCTCATGAACGCATAGCGTCTTTCAATTGTCTGCATATACCTTTATCGAGTAATTTTTTCCGCTGATCACGAATCTGGAGTCAAATTTTGAGGTCAGTGATGAAAACACCGAGAAAAATAAAAAAAACTGTCAAAAATCTGTTTTCTTCAGGATACCCAATCATTGTGCGTGATATATAGTATTTCAATTTCATATGGGTTTTCGTTTTCGAACGCGCGTATCTTCAAACGATCTATGTAAGGGTTTTCTTCGTCGTTTCGTTCCTTTTGGTTTCACTTCTCTTTGTAGCATCCAGCAGTAATCTGATAACATCTTGACATCCCTTTACCCTGAAATCTGCGTTCAATGGTGGAATCTTTCTCTTTGCTTTTCGCTGAAGTCGTCGTTATTTTCTGGAAACTCATCCAGGTGTAAGTGTAAACTGTTTTTTATTTGTCGGAGGAATAAGATGGTAACTTTGTTTGGCATGGCAGCAGCGAAGTTGGCACTGCATCAGGAGAGCAGAGAAAGTTTTTTCCAACAAATGCGACCCCCAAGCGAATAGATGGTGAAAATTATACTTGTCAAAAAGTGTACCTTTCTTCATGGAACAGATTTTATTTTTACAAAAACAGTTTTATTATTGCAACATATTACATCTATTTTTAATTTTACTCAGTAGTTTCATTACGAAAACCAATATAAAATTCTAGTACTATATACCACGAACTACTAGGTATCCTAAAACAATGAGATATCTATGAAAAAATCCGATTCTTGACGTGTCCACAAAATTTCTAGGTAATACCAAAAATCCAGACTACAGAAACATTGTATCAAAAATTATAAAGAATTACGAAAAGTTAGGTTATATGATGAGTTTGAAATTGCACTTTCTCGATTCACACCTGGATGAGTTTCCAGAAAATAACGGCGACTTCAACGAAGAGCAAGGAGAAAAATTCCACCAAAATTTAAAAGACTTTGAACGTCGATTTCAGGGTTAATGAGATGTCAACATGTTAGCAGAGTACTGCTGGATGCTACAAAGAGAAGTGAAACCAAAAGGAACGAAACAACGAAGAAACCCCTTATACGGATCGTTTGAAGATAAGCGCGTTCGAAAACGAAAACACATATAAAATTGAAATATTATATATCACGCACAATGATTGGGTATTCTGAAAAAAAAAACGATTTTTGACAGTTTTTTTTATTTTCCTCAGTGTTTTCATCACTGACCCCAACATTTGACTCCAGATTCGTGATCAGCGGAAGAAAATACTCGATAGAGGTAAATGCAGACCATTGAAACGCGCTATGCGTTCATGAAAAAAAACGTGATATCCATAGTATCCGTGATAAACGCGATTTTTGACGGTTTTTTATTTTCCACAACATTTTGACAATTAGCCCTGGGTTCTAACAATAGACTCGAGGTCAATAGGGCAAAAATACATAAGAAAAATACATGCAGCCTAGCCGAACACGCCACATGTATAGTTTACCACCCAAAAAAACATAAAAAACCATAAAAACGCAGTTTTTCGGGTTTTTCTCTGTAATATGCGCATTAACCCCCCATTCTGACTTCAGATTCGTAATCAGCGGGAAAAAATATTAAAGAAAAGTATATTCAGATGTCCAGTTCAAATAACTTTTTTTTGTGGGCCTGTGTTATTTATAAGCCTATTCTTGACTTATTTTTACAATTAATTATTTTTTATTTATTTGCTTTCATCGTGATGATTAGGGAATATTATTTAATATTTATTATTTAATAATATTCCCCAAATAATTTTTTAATAAAAAAAGAAAAACAATTGGTTGAAGACCTTTAAAAATACGTTTGAATTAGTTATTTGTTCATTTTTATATCGACTTAATTTATTTATTTATTTATTTATTTATTTATTTATTTATTTATTTATTTATTTATTTATTTATTTATTTATTTATTTATTTATTTATTTATTTATTTATTTATTTATTTATTTATTTATTTATTTATTTATTTATTTATTTATTTATTTATTTATTTATTTATTTATTTATTTATTTATTTATTTATTTATTTATTTATTTATTTATTTATTTATTTATTTATTTATTTATTTATTTATTTATTTATTTATTTATTTATTTATTTATTTATTTATTTATTTATTTATTTATTTATTTATTTATTTATTTATTTATTTATTTATTTATTTATTTATTTATTTATTTATTTATTTATTTATTTATTTATTTATTTATTTATTTATTTATTTATTTATTTATTTATTTATTTATTTATTTATTTATTTATTTATTTATTTATTTATTTATTTATTTATTTATTTATTTATTTATTTATTTATTTATTTATTTATTTATTTATTTATTTATTTATTTATTTATTTATTTATTTATTTATTTATTTATTTATTTATTTATTTATTTATTTATTTATTTATTTATTTATTTATTTATTTATTTATTTATTTATTTATTTATTTATTTATTTATTTATTTATTTATTTATTTATTTATTTATTTATTTATTTATTTATTTATTTATTTATTTATTTATTTATTTATTTATTTATTTATTTATTTATTTATTTATTTATTTATTTATTTATTTATTTATTTATTTATTTATTTATTTATTTATTTATTTATTTATTTATTTATTTATTTATTTATTTATTTATTTATTTATTTATTTATTTATTTATTTATTTATTTATTTATTTATTTATTTATTTATTTATTTATTTATTTATTTATTTATTTATTTATTTATTTATTTATTTATTTATTTATTTATTTATTTATTTATTTATTTATTTATTTATTTATTTATTTATTTATTTATTTATTTATTTATTTATTTATTTATTTATTTATTTATTTATTTATTTATTTATTTATTTATTTATTTATTTATTTATTTATTTATTTATTTATTTATTTATTTATTTATTTATTTATTTATTTATTTATTTATTTATTTATTTATTTATTTATTTATTTATTTATTTATTTATTTATTTATTTATTTATTTATTTATTTATTTATTTATTTATTTATTTATTTATTTATTTATTTATTTATTTAGATACAACCACCCAACAGATAACCAATTAAAGGGTGGGAATGTTACACTAGAAAGCACTAACATTATAAATATTATATGTACTAAATACACAGTACGTCACAGAAGAAACAAAATACAAATATTATACTAAGAGAAGCTGACTTAAAATATATATACACAACATATACATATCATATTATGCTAAAAACATGTAAACGATAATACGAGGAATGGGATTATTCGCATATTCGTTTTATACGGATAGTAATCTTTTAATTGAGGCAGGACTACAATTAAATATATCAAGCTCATTTTGCAGCGAATTATAATTTTTACACATAAATAATAGCAATATTGGGTATTAAGTTTCAATTACTTGGGCGACAGTGAAATTCTATTTCATAATATTTAACGACATTTTTAAAGGGTTCCTTTTTAATTCCTCCTTTTTTGTGACCTGTTCAATTAGTATCTACACAGTAGAAATGAATTTAAGCTTTGACCTCAGGCTCGTTATCAGGAAATCCCGAAACCTCCATGTATCGAATTCCATCTAAATTTGCAAAATTATTGCAATTATGGTAGCTATATTAAATTTTTAAATTTTGACACCAAATTTGGTATCAGACACTCTTAAAATTCAACTACCAATTTTATTGCAATTCCGATGAAACGACACCGCACGTTTTGTAGGTAAATTGGTGGCCTGACAAATTTGATGATTTTTTTATATATTGTAGTTCAACTGATTCTGAATAATAAGTTCCTTCGGCAAATCTTCAAATTATGGATAGATTCTCCGATAGATGGCTCTGAAGACTGGACCTACCCCTCGATACTATACCACGATTTCTCAAAACTACTGCAGTTATTGAAATGATAACTGCTGGAAATGAATAACCAGACTATTTACCATTATTTGGTCTTAGATTGATGTGTCTGAACTTCCGGTTTTGCCGGAAGTGACGTCAAATCACGTTTTTTCGAATGCACAATACCCGTTTTACTTCAATTTAATAACGATATATGTAAAGTAGCTTTGCTAAAATTCACTATCGTAGTTAATAAGTACGTGCGTTGACTGATCGAACATTGATGCTAGCTTGATACCGGGTACCTCATAATCTTGATACAAAACAAAGTTGATTTTATTTTTCAAGATATAAAATTGCAGTTGTGTCTAGTCAATGAAAACTAATTATTTATGAGACCTTTAAGTAGAATAGACTGTGTTTGTTTATTCATAATTTCCAACAAAAATTGCATAGCTGATTATTTTCATTTTTTTTTAATATTTATTTATTTCAATCATTCATTAATAGAAATCCAACCAAAAAAACTTTATTTCCAATTAATTAAACCTTTTTCATACACAAAATAAATCCTACGTGGGGCATGTTAGGTTTTATAATAAGAATGACTTACTTTGAAACTTAGAAAAATAATAGGAACGCATATACATATGTATGTTTAATTCATTTTTTTAAACTGTTTTTAATATAAGCTGCCCTTATTTCATCCAGCCTTTCATTGCGCCTCGCACCGTGCATGTGTGGCTCGCGTGATAGGGGAGGAATGCTGTTCTTTGTTAATTAATTTGAAATAAATTTTTTTTTTTGGTGTTTGATTTCTATTAAGGAATGATTACAATAAGTAAATATTTAGAAAAATGAAAATAATCAGCTCTAAATGCAATTTTTTCCAAAAATAATAAGGTTTAATGTATTATAAATAAATAAAAACTACATATTCTACTTAAAAATCTCACAAATAATTATTTTTCACTGACTAGACACAACTGCAATTTTATATCTTGAAAAATAAAATCAACTTTGTCTTGTACCAAGATTATGAAGTACCCGGTATTAAGCTAACATCAATGTTCGATCAGCTAACGCACGTACTTACTTATTTACTAAGATAGTGAATTTTTATAAAGCTAGTTATATATATATGATTATTAAATTGAAATAAAATGGGTATTGTGCATTCGAAAAAACGTGATTTGACGTCACTTCCGGTAAAACCAGAAGTTCAGGCACATCAATCTAAGACCAAATAATAGTAAATAGTCTGATTCATTTCCAGCAGTTATCATTTCAATAACTGCAGTAGTTTTGAAAAATCGTGGTACAGTCTTGGGAGCCATCTATCGGATAAACTGTCCATAATTTGAAGTTTTACCAAAGGAACTTTTTGTTCAAAATCAGTTGAACTATAACATATCAAAAATTCATCAAATTTGACGGGCCACCAATTTACCTACAAAACGTGCGGTGTCCTTTTTTATTTACTAGCGCGTTCGCCAAATTGTTTCCATTTTTTGCTCATCTTATATTAGACGCAGTTTGACGAAACCTTTAACGCCGAGTCATAGCAGTTTGATAAATATTTTGCAGAAATCGATTAATCCAATCCATAGTGATGATTGAACAAACATAAAGAAACATTTGCAAAGAAAAATTGAAGCTTTTGGTCTTGTCTAATTTCTATGGTAATAAATAATTCTACAAGTCCCAAACCAGTGTTGATTGAATAATCTATATTTCTGAGAAATCTGCGAAAACGGACCATAAAATTTATATTTTTTCAAATGGGTTTTACCTTGGTCAATTCTTATCGAAAAAAAAATTTATATCTTCGATTGTGAGATAGATTCATCGGTTACTGAAAAACTGACAAAAAATTGAACATCTACGCATTGATGATCTACTTTTTAATTCATATTGCCTGTTTTTTATCGAAATATATATTAAATGGAGTTCCAACAATAATTTTTGCACCAAGATATATGAAGTTTAAAAGGATAGTATAAATATGTTTTTTAATATAATACATTATGCATTATGCATTTGCTTGAAAATATCGTGACACAAAAACAAACGTATTAAAGTTGCAGAATATGGATGCACAGCACATTTGTAGAATATTATGCTAATAAGTTTAACAGAGAGTCCGTATTCAGTAGTGCGAAATTTTTTGTTATACAATTTCACATTTAAAAGTCAGAGCATGGAAAATACATGCTAAAGTGCATTAGAAAAAGTCTCATATATATGTCGTCAACATATAACTTCCTCAGACGTGTGTGTTGTGTAATATAACTCGATGCAGTTCAAACACGTGAACTAATAATACTGTCCTTATATTTTATACCACTGCATATGTAAATGAAAATTACAATTTTATAATGTCAGAAAAAAAAAATCAGTTATTGAAATTTAAAAGTAATGAAATTTTAAATTCCAAGTTTTATAAATTTTTAAATTTTCTTGGATGAAATGTATGCAAAACAATTTTTTTACGAATGTTGAAAAATTTATTCATTTTTGAACAAGTAATTTGGCTCATTACTCAAGATCGTGGGTAATAATTCATCGCTAAATCACAAAACTTCATATTCATTACTGAACAGTCTTTGTAGAGCAGTCACAAAAAACGATTTAAAATTTAAAAATATTAGTCCTGAGCCTGGGTGTATGGAAATTGATGTACCCTAATTTTTCTTTGTAGAAGGGTTAGAGGTGGTTATAATAACTAATTTTCAATCGGGTGATGAACCGTCATGTGGTACGTTTTCCTATAATGATGCAACTATGCTGGCTGACCGTTCCTTACTATACAAGGTGTCCCGAAATAACGATTATTCTACATAGAAAATTATGAAAAAATGTTCATATAAATATATGTCCGCAAATGCTTCCTAAGCGAGCTACGGCCCTTCGAAGGTGGAGCCCTAGAGTATATTTCTATTTAATATTTGAGGAACTTCTTGTGTAGCAGTGATGAGTATCTGTACGTTATAAGGGCTGCTATTGAATGGTATTGGTCCAATACAAATTCGTCCAAGAGCGTAGGGAAGGCGCCCTCCTTTATAATTCAAAATCTTTCTCTTCCATTAGTCTTTAAATTTTGGTCCTAATATATAATTTTCTGATCAAATTTACCCAAAATTTTGACCGACAAAAAACTAAAGAAGGCCCATGTATTTTTTTATATATTCAATCATTACTCTAGATTGGCTTAAGCGATTTCTATAAAATCTTTCTCAAACTGCAAGGCGGTAAAACGGACCACCCCGTAGTATATTCATTTTTTTCGATTTCCAGTATTTTTGTCAGTATATTTTTATTTTATTTTAAATTTCAAGAAAAACGCAATATGAATTTTTAACAAACTGTACCTAGTTTTCGCTTCAAATAAACTCTCACATCTTCAGAACGTATTGTCTACATTTAGTCTACGAAAGAATTTCAAAACGATGTTCGTTTATTTTATAAAATTTAGATAACGAAACTTAATGCAGGGAACGACTGAGAAATTGTATACAAACGGGGATGCGCTTTAACCTTTAGAAATAAGCCTACGTGACTCCGCGGTGGGAAAGTAATTTTTAAATGCGTATACGTAGAAACTACGTCATGGGTAGGGAACATAAATACCGAGCCCACAGGAGAATCGTGGCATTTTTTCCGTTGAACTCGCTTGCAAGTAAACTCCTGGAAAAGTGCACCGCTCCCAGCACAAGTACCTAGAGCACGAATTCAAGAAATACTTTCCTCGTGGCCTTTGGAGAGGCACGCAACTTCGAGGCAACCACCCAGCGCAAATAATTAAGGAAAAAACAATTACCAGTAATAAAAAACAATTCTCCCACGGTTTCAGTCAACTTCCTAGAGAGGGACCTGGAAAAAGAAGACGGACGATGGTTTATTACGGCGCTAGTGACCGCGACGTCGGGAGAGCTAAATGAAGTGTCGTTTTGCGGGCCTGGACACTGAAATAATGACGAACGACGGCGCCGAGGGAACAAAGATGGGGGGACTTAAGCCTCGTCGTAGGAACAGGTAATATTGACATCGGAATGAGCGTTTATTTGTGTGATTGTTGCGTTAGAACTGACACGATTTAATATAACTATAAAAAGATAAATAAAGCAGGCGCGGAGTTCTGTAAGGTTCAAATACACCGCCGTTTGGGCAATACTTAAATTCCTAAATAATCCGTCGGTACTGTACCCTCTGAAGTCTGCAAGACAGGTGGTTAAAGCTACCGAGTAGGATATCTGGGGTGCAGTGACCATGTTTTATCACTTCAGTGGAACTTTTGTCATCAGCTGTTAAATAAGCAGTAGATATACCGGGTAAAACAACTTTTCCAGATTTGTTAAAATTGTTTGCTCATTCATTAATTAACTGGCCATTGCCAGGGGTTCAACTTCGATTTGTCCCCATCTACGCATCTACACATCGCATCGAATATGTTTGAACGACCAAAATTAATATATCTGGAAATTTCCGCAACTTGATTCTTCTTTTCGTTCGAGATATTTCTCACAGTGATGTAAGAATTTCCACTCTAACTGCCTCCGGCAGGCAAATAGAACGGAACTATTTTAACCTTGATTTTCAGTTACCTATTTGTCGCTATATTTCAGTGTCACAGACGCAGCAATTCCACAGTGTCGAGACTATTGTTATGTGTTTTTGAGGATTGTCATCTATTTAATACAATTTCATTGTCTGACGATTGTCAGTAATAATCAAAGTATGTACGTCTTGATTGAGACTCAGATTATATGCAAATTTATACTGAATTTGGGATTACCCGACAATTGACGATTTACACGAAAGAAAGTTTGGTAAAAAGTGTCTAGATTGGTATCACTGTAACTCACTGCACATGTTGACCAACTGCCTCTAATTTCCAAACTTTGCAACAATTAAATACCTATAATATAATAATCATAACATTGTTTTCATTATCTTTAATGTTAAACCTACTTCCACTGAATATAAATCATATTTGTTAGGATGTTTCGTAGTCTACAATATTTAAAAAATGTCGAATTATGCAACACTGTCCAGACTCTCAGTTTAGAAGAGTTGGCAGCAGTGATTGACAAAGTGCATAATTCGACATTTTTTAAATATTGTAAACTACGAAACAACCTAATAAAGATGATTTATATTCAATGGAAGTAGGTTTAACATTAAAGATAATGAAAACAATGTTATGTTTATTATATTATAGGTATTTAATTGTTGCAAAGTTTGGAAATTAGACGAGTTGGTCAACATGTGCAGTGAAATAGAGTGATACCAATCTAGACACTTTTTACCAAACTTTCTTTCGTACAAATCGTCAATTGTCATATGCAAACGTACATTTTCCATACGAACGATTGTTCTAATAAATATATTAAAATGGTCTATGACTTTTTTCTTTACAAATTCCTAGAAATAGTTTAAATGAAATAACAACATAAGTCAACCTAGCTCCTTGACTTTGTGTTCGAAATAAACCAATTTAGCACTGACAGGTATAAAAGGAGAGGGGTAAATAAATATCTGGGTCAATTTCTCGTTCAATTCAATATACAGCATCATATAAGCATCATAGTAAATCAAAGTAGGCAGGTATTATCAAACTTTATATTAAAGAATCTGGGAAACTGAATAGTTTGGGTATAAAATTTTAATCTTTGTTAAATAAAATAATACTACACAACGTAATTTGGGTCCTAACTAATTAATCTAGACGATCACGTAAACTGCTAAATTTGTATATCTTTCTTTCTCAACAACAGAGAGAAATATACGACCGGGGTACAGGGTGTTTCAGCGGCGACCTCATAACAATTTATACGGTTCAATAAAACTGCACATCTAGTGTAAAGTGAGCAAAAATTGGAAAGAATATTATTTTATTTACAAATATGGTGAAGGCGCTAGTACAAGATTTCGTCTGAATTTTTGGAGTAACTGTAACTAATTCAATATGGCTGCCATAACTGCAATACATTTATAGATTTACGTGAAATTTGATACATGGATATTTCAGGATTTTCTGATGACGAGCCACTAAAAAGAGCGAAAAAAATATTTGAGATGAGATTGATCTGCCTTCAAAAAAGGTATAAATAAAAAAGGTATAAATTATGAAATAAAATTTCACCGTCGCTCAGTTAATTAAACCTTATTACATAATACTGATGTTGAGGTCGGTGTAAAATTAAACAAATAACGAATTTAAACGTATTTTTAACAGACTTTAATATTAGGTAATAAAGTTCAATATAGTTTGTTCAATATTTTTTTGTGGGGGTAGCATATTATTGATCTCCTCAAAACCAAATTCATGGGAGCAAACTGGGTAAGGTCTTCATCGATATAATGTCACTGCAAATAGGTATAAGACTCTTAGTAAATGTTCTCTACTGCATCTTACTTGTTTGCAGCAAAATCTAAGTTCATTGAACGTCTTACAGGGGAGCATTTTTTTCTCTATACCTTTATTTAATATTCTTGTGCTAGATTAAAACTGACTTCAATATAAGTTGGGAGTGTAGAAACTCCAAAGCAGCTTAGATAGTCTCATGAAGCAGTATATAGGTAAGGTTGCTTTTTGGTTTCAATGCTACTACTATAGTCCATAGATTATATTCATCAAACATTATACATTTATCAGAAATCACATATTGAAATATTTCCTGTTGCCATAACCACGAATTTGAAAAATTTGCATAACACAGTTGCAACGTTTTTCTTTTGTGTTTTACTTTAGAAACTATCCCTTTTTGTTGTTTACTATCAACATTGGTGTTAAAGATATGGGATTTAAAATATTCAATAATACCACTCTATGCGACTTAAATGCAGTGTATCTAAAACCACCCTGAATTCAGAAAAGCTTTATTGGTCGATTTATATATAGTTCTCTACTTATTTATAATGTAAGTAAAAAGGGTTGCAAAAAGTGCATATGAACAGATCTGTTTATCTGTTATTCTAGATTGAACGCCGACAATAAAAGCCGCGCCGCTCTGGTTAGGGGTGATTCGCGAAACTATATCACAAGAGTCAGAGATATTAATTAAAAGAGATGGGTTTCCGTTTATTTTTATTTTACTCATGTCAGAACATATGTACATCAGAGTAATGATGGTATTTATTAAGTATTACATTATATTTATTATTTAATATAGTGTAGAAAAATAAAGCATGCTCCGATCTCCCGTTATATTAGTTCGGTCGACAGCTTTGTGTTTTTTATGTGCAGAATAAATATGTAGAAAACTATACATACTTTATGGATATATATATATATATATATATATATATATATATGTATATATATATATATATATATATATATATATATATATATATATATATATATATATATATATATATATATATATATATATATATATATATATATTGAGAACTTTAAAAGATATTTGCTCATTTACAGAGTAAAATCTGCCATATTTAACATGCGTACTACAAGAAAACGTTCCAGACACCTATATCCATTCCACAAAACAAAATCAGGGTACATCATCTTCCCCCACATGGGTGTACTCAGGCTCCGGATTACATCTCGTGTGTCATAACTCAATTCAATCTGTGATAGTAAGTAGGTCATCGATTTCGCCATAAAAAAATGTCACTTTTCGTTTGCCCCTGTAGGCTCAACTTTTCGATTTCGCCAGTACTATTCACGATGTGTATCAAATGCAATTCTTCCTCTTTCCATAACTTAGTCATATATTAAGAAATATCTGAACGTTTAAAGATTTCGTGTTTCTCCTTCTTTGCATATTATGAGAACGTGCTCCTCAACACGGTTTTAGTCAAATAACAAATTACATCTAGCAGAAAAATAAAAATCTCCAAGAAAAAGTTCATAAACCGAGGAACAATTTGTTGTAAATTTTTGTTTCTTCGAAGAGGTTTAATATGGCGTCAAACGTTTTTAAGTCAAAATACTACTTTAAAAGTTAAATGTCGCAGAAACTATGGCACTAAACACTTGCGCCAAAAATGTTAAGAAACCAAATCAAAGATTATCAATTAAGCTGGAAGTCTTTTAAATTTTTTCTCCTGCTTAAAAAATAAAAAAGTTATGATCGATACAATGTGCGTTTTCGTATCTTTCCCTAGAAAGATTGCCATTTGCTACAATTATTTTTGGCAAATTTAAGTGCAACTGCCTGTCGAGTAGTTGTAGAAAAAAATATAGTATTCTACTGGCGTGTAATAGCTATTACTCACTCAAATAAATTACAACACTCACCTTCAGCTCGTTCCGCAAACGTCATCCTCTTGAGCAATAGCCATCATTACACGTTCGTTGAATAATTTTAAATTTTATAAATCGTGCTATTTGTAAATATTAAAAAATTTTAACCAAACCTCCCAGTGGTGATACCATGCTTAGTACATTCACAATGCTATTGGAAATTAAAAATATAAACTTTTGATTAATTTTTGTGAGAAGTTTATGAGTTATCAATGGATACACGTACGATCAAGAAAGCCAGGAGTTATGAAAAACTTCCAAGGAAAATAATTTCATTCCAAATTTTAGAATTTTACATAACTACGTAAGAAGTATTTTTAAACATATGATGAGTTAAACATATGTATATTCATGGGTTTAAAAATTGTTTTGATGTAATAGTGTTAAGTGAATACTGGCAGTTAGCTAATACAACCATTTTTAACATAAGTGGTTACAATATGATGTATAATTATTGTTCTTTTAGCCAGAACGATAAAGTGATAGTATACATTAAAAATGTAAATGTATGTATTCCAACCAAATAATAAAAGTAAGTTATTTATCATGTATTGAAATTCAGTCAGAATCCTTTCAATATATAGATCACCTGCTATTATTTGTCCTTAGCAATTTTGCGATTAATTGAAATTATTTAGTAAGTAATAACAGTTAAGTAATCTAACCTTATACTTTATGACAACAGTTAATTTAAAAACATCTGAAGATAATGAAAAAGAATTATTATGAAAAAATTAATTATATTAAACTAATACTTAAAGTAGAAAAATAAAATATCGTGTCGTAAACTATTTAAATAAATATTACTTAATCAAACTCACAAAAGCAACATGGTTTTCAAGAGTTATGCCACAGCTGAACTTCTGATTCTAATGTATAATGCAGTAGATTAAAAAAAGTCAGCATTATGTGTGTTTCTCGATCTAGAAAAAGCATTTGTCACAGTATTCCATAGGCAGTTTCTGTTACAATTCGAGAGGATATGTTTTATACCATTAACCGATAAATATTCAAGGAAAAATCTAGGAAATAGGAAAACTGAATTTCAGAAACTATTGAGCTAATCAGAAATGGTACATTATGATGTGCCACAAGGTACTGTATTTAACCTGGTGTCTTTAAAATTTACATAAAAAATATGCTGCAGTATCTTCCCTAGATAACAGTACAATTTATTTCTTGAATGATTCGTAGACTTCTTTAAAAAGCAAAGTCTGACAGTCAATAGTCCCAAAAGCTAAAAAATGACCTGGAATCACTAAGGTGACATTATTGAAATCAGAACTAAAATGACATAACGAGCACGAATTGAGAATTGCCTCGATTTTTACTGATATAGTACAAAATTCCTCATATGTAGTCTATTCTCCAATAACTCAAGTTAAATGGGTTAGAAGCACTTCTTATTTCGGAAAAAAACTAAAAAGTACACAAAACTAACTCTTTTAGGTATAATAATAAGCATATGTCTTATGATCAATGACCTTACGATCAATGCGCGACTGACGAAAGAATACCTAGCAAGTATGTTTTTTGCCCCATTCTAGTCTCTATTACATTCTTACGCCGGCGCCGTACACTGCAATATACATAAAAATATTCACCAGCTTTATGGATAGCTGATATCGTTGTCCAAATTTCGTTTTCGTGTTGATGGTTTGCAATTTAATTTATTTAACTTACAATGTTTGTTTGTGTGTTTGTATGTGTGTTTGTTAGTTTAGGTCAAATCTTGCAAGCTGAATTTCGACTAGTTCTAATTAAGCTAGAGCTTTGAAATTTGGCACACGTGTATAAGTCCGGTGACATGGCAACATAGTATAGCCATTATCGATCTAAATCCACTATGGCGGACGTCCCAAGTTGGCTTTTTAGTCACAACCCCTTGATATGGGTATCAAATGAAAGGGTTTGACGAGTAAAATACGATAAACAATGTGATATCATTCTAAATTCAATATGGCGGACGTCCCAAGATGGCGGATCGGCTTTTTAGTCACAACCCCCTTGATATGGGTATCAAATGAAAGGGTTGAAAGTATGTGACGATATTCTAAATTCAATATGGCGGACGTGGGAGAGGTGCGAAAGGTGTGGTAAGAGGTGGGAAAGGTGGAGGAGAGATGAGGGAAGACGTGGGGAAGAGGTGAGGAAGGGGTGGGCAGAAATGGGAAAGGGGTGGGTGATAAGGGATGAGAAGGGATGGGAAGAGGTGGGAAGGGGTGGGGAGAGGTGGGAAAGGGGTGGGGAGAGGTGGGAAAGTGGTGGGAAGAGGTGGGAAGTAGTGTTAGATAAGTGATAAGTCGGAAGAGGGAAGGGATGGATGGCGGTGGCAAATGAAAGGCTTTTGTCTGTAAAATATGTAGACTAAAAAGTAAAAAATAAAACTATATAAAAAAATATTTTTCAGAAAAAGCTTTTATTTGAAAAAACTACTAAGAAGTAAAAATATTTTTTTTAAAATTCATACACCTGGAAATCAAAAGCTTTGGGGGCGGTCAATTGAGTAAATTAACTATGCAATAGCGCTATATGACCGGCTCCAAAGCTTTTGGTTTCCCGGTGTATGAATTTTAAAAAAAATATTTTTACTTTTTAGTAGTTTTTTCAAATAAAAGCTTTTTCTTAAAAATATTTTTTTTATATAGTTTTATTACTAGTATATCAAGTAATCCGCACCCCTATACGAGAGATGCTGAATACATGAAATCTAATGACTGCTTGGTTTAACATTTTTTCAGATAAAGAAAATTAAACATAGAACATAATGATAATTTTATGTAATGTGATTTTAAAAAAGTTTCTTTTGTCCAAGTTCATTTCTGATTAAATGAGTTAAGTGGTTTCACTGGATATTCTCCAAGCAACAAAGGGTTGAACTAATCAATCCCTTTACTGAACGCTGTGCTTGCTTGTTTGTTGCAAAGTAAATTATATTTAATTTCACTAGGTAGTACAAACTTTATACGTAATTAGCGAAAACAGTTTGATTCTGACAAGCGAAACTTTTTGAGCATAATTTCAGATTTAAAACGTTATAGCTAACTTGTTTACGGATATAAACGAATATGTTCTACTAAAGCTCAAAGAAGATAAAGGAAAGAACATCTAATTAAAATTAAAAACCTAATTAGTTACAGTCAGTGCATAATTACGACTAAAAAGGGGAAACTGTGTCATCTTAATGTCAATATTATCATATTCTTGTCCCTCTCAGTTTTTCCCAGATTTTATAATACACTTATGAAACTTAATGATTTTGCCTCCGTCAACCTCCGAAATATATAAAAAGTTTAGCTATAATTATGCAAATTCTTAATATTCTTTTGTGAAGGTATAAACAGTGTACAAATATTAAAATTCAATTAGAGCAGGTGATAAGCATGTCGATGCTTAAGTCGTAGATTCAGATGGTAATAGAATTGTGAGAGAATGGCGGTTTTTCAAAATGGTGTTTACGTTGCAACTAAAGGCGTTCGTTTAAAATCCCATCATCAAAATGTAAGAAAGGCAAGATCAGCTGTTCAGAGATCAGAGTTATTTATAGGTAGTTTACTGATACAACTATTTCCACATCCACATTGGAGTGGAAGTATAATAACAGTAAAAAAAAATGAAATATTTTTTGATTAAATAGGATTAGAATGTCATGAAACATCGAGATGTTAAGTTAAAAACAAAAATTCTGTGTCTGTCTGTCTATCGGTCTATCGGTATGCCCTGTCTGTCTTTTTTTTGTGAACACGATTACTCTGGATCGATTTTGATATTGATCTTTGACTTGAAATTTGATACATCTCGGTATCTATTATATTGAGTTCTGGAACTAGATTATATTTTGATGTTATTTTGTTGAATAGTTAGGAGATAAATGGGATTAAATAGGCAAAGCAAGTAAGTAAGAGTCCACAAAATTGAGATTTAGTATAAGTACGAAAAGCCAAGGTCTCCCTGCTGTCACCCTTTTTAAGAATGGGGACGTCTATATTTGGAAGTAATGATTCCTTAGGCAGTGGTTTTTTTTCAGTCTAAAGGATTTGATTGTTTGTAGAGCTATAGTGTGAATTTTTTCACCAAACTTGTAGTGTGACTAGAAAGGAAAATTTTAATAATAATAATAATAATAATAATAATAATAATAATAATAATAATAATAATAATACCTTGAACCAGAGGCTGCCTACATACAACAGAAGAGGCAGGAATGGATAGCGAAGCCACTCCATGGTAGATATGCAAATGTCCTCAGTCAGCCGCACGTTGATTCTAAATCCACGTGTGGCTGGCTGGGACGAGCAGATCTCTTCGCTGAGACGGAGGGCTTCATGATTGCTATTCAAGACCAGGTTGTTGCCACCAAAAACTACCTCAAATTCATCGTGAGGGCTGACATAGAGGATGACCTGTGTAGAAGATGTCATCAGCAGTCTGAAACCATACAGCACATAACAGGCGCCTGTCAGATGTTAGCAGCTACTGAATACCTCAATAGGCACAACCAAGTAGCTAAAATAGTGCACCAAGGGCTGGCACAGCGACACGGCTTGTTGAAAGAAGAGATGCCTCACTATCAGTATGTCCCAAGTCCAGTCTTGGAAAACAACACCCACAGGCTATACTGGGATCGATCTGTGCTGACGGATCGGACAATCGTCCACAACAGACCGGACATAATCCTAATCAACAAAATTGCAAAGGAGGCTAGCATAATCGATATAGGGATCCCCAATGATCATAACAGCCAAAACTATGTCGCCGAGAAAGACGGTAAATATCAAAGACTTGGGCAAGAGATCCAACAAATGTGGCACCAAGAGAGGGTGAGTGTGATTCCACTGATCATATCAACAACCGGAGTGGTCCCTAAAAATCTCGTAATCAACTTAACGAAGCTAGGCTTAGCAAATAAAATCGCAGCCATACAGAAAACAGTGATACTCTGCACTACATCAACCGTACGTTCCTTTCTGAATTGTCACTTGTAAATGCACCAGTTCCAAGTGTCTTGCCACGGCCGACACTTGTATACTTACCCACCAGTAAATAGGATGGAGAATTTAACGCATAATAATAATAATAATAATAATAATAATAATAATAATAATCTTATCATAGGATGCCTAGGTGGGGTGAGGCGTACACTGCTTTCAGAATTGAAGACGATACCGGCATGCCGAGAGTCGGCAGAAATCTTAGCCGGAAGAATGCAGAAGGCCGTTATCCTTGGTTCGTTACGCCTGCTCAGAGCACACGATTCGCGGACCCAGTGATCACTGACTCTACGGCGTAGGGAGTGGTCACTGGTATTACCAGCGTACCCTCTCTGGTATCGGAGGCAGAGAGAAGGGCGACTGGATTGGAGAAAAAAAAAATAATAATAATAATGTCTTTATTTTCGGTAGCAATGTACAGTAATTGACAAACAAGCAATCAAATACATTGAGAACCAATAAATTACCGAAAAAAGGCGAAGTTCACAATTAAATGTGCTCTACCACTTAACCTAAAAGTGTACAAATTAAAATTCAATTAGAGATCATTATTATTATTTTTATGTATGGTTAAAATTAAACAATAGGTTTCTTTCTTTTATTCTGGTTGGTACCTATTATCTTCAACGGTATCGCTACCAGAGGGATTACCTTATTTTGCTAATTTCGAGTGAAAACAAAAAAGACACCAAATATAATAGGGTATCCGCATGGTATGCTGCCAAAAGTTTCGTTTGGGAAAATATGCTTAATTACTATAATTAAAATTAATTTCGCTTATTGGTCGCGTTTATTAAACATTATCATTGTTGGATATTTATAGTGCCGTGACTCGTTATTTTGATTCCAGGAACTCCGAGAAGAACCCAGGCGATCATCGGAGAAACAAATACGCCAGTGCCACCACTAGTTTATGTAAGTTTTATTTTTATGGCTTTTACTTCAATTTGATTTTCTTTCCTATTATAAAATTTTTCTCACACTACATCAAATAACAGAGTCGTAGCATCTAAGAACGCACTGATTATGCCATCAATAATGCCTACCATTAGTGAAGAATTCTTCAAAGACTTCTTTATTTCCTTAAAACTCTGAACTAATCTCTCTAAACTCTTGTCTCTGGGCGTACCGTCGGTGTCGTACCATAACAGGAGCAATTAGGTACACGCCTGATTTTTAAATTATATCTAATTTTGTAAATTCGCTTACTAAAACGTTTTAGCAAGAACAAAAGAGGACAGAAATCTAATCTGTTATAAAAAGATCAACTAGATAATATGATTTAAAATTACCGTAAAAACGATGTTGACGCCATTTAAATTGCTGACGTGGTATTGCAACGCCATTCTAATTGTTTTATGCTGTGCTGTATTAGACTCTGCAATAGGTAGTTGTAAGTGTTATAAAATCTGTTAAAATAGTATTTAATTTAGCTTTCTGCATAGGAAAAGGAAGATATAAATTTTCCAAATATTTACTCTTTATTAGGTCTTTTTCCACTTCTGCAAAATTATTTAAAAATTTAATGAAAGAAATCTCTAACTTTGCGCTTTTAACCACATATATGACAATTAAATTTTAAAGAAAATACAATGGTACACCATTCTTTACACTTTAGGAAAAAAAATTATATTTAAGATGTAGTAAATTTAGATTTAATATGCTTCAAAACAAAATCATAGTATATGTGATACTTGATACTATAATGTGATACTTCCTAACAAAAATTCATACGACCTAATTTTATTTGATGACTGAAAATGGCTATCATTATCTGACTAACTCAGCCAACATTTTGGATCCTACATCTTACGTTGTTTATCGACGATCTTTTATCCTTGGAAGTTATCCTTAGAAAAAGACCATCTATGTGGTTTATGTCGTTATAAGAAGAAAAATACAAAATGGAAATTTGAAATGGAAGATGAAATTTTTTGTGTAGGGCTCTTGCTCTCGCTCATCTGTCTCCGTGTAAATTCCAACAGGTTATTTGTTTTTCATGAAGTGGAAAAATCAAAATAATAAATGCCTCTTCGAGGGAAACTTGCAACATTGGATATGAAAGTATTACATAACTTAACTTTTCCCAAGGAACCTAGGGGGATACGATTCAGTTTCTTAAATAAGTATAATGTTGATGGCGTGATGCTAAATTTTCAGAAAAACTACATTAGCAAGCCACATGCCTTATTTCGCCGGAACCCCACGCCATAAAGGTACGATGAAATGCCTTCGTTATTCTTACGAAGAACAGAAAACTTAACCTAGACAAATGCATATGCAAATCTTATAGCCGAGCGGATCTGGTTTTGAAATGAAACCAACTTTTTTATTTTTTTTTACAATTCGGTTACACGCATTCCCTTTTATCATGTTATCAAGTTAGTTTAGCTTAATCACACGAGGTGGGGCAGGAATTCAAGTTTAAAATTCGCAAAAACACGTTTTTTCACCATAACTTTGTTATTATTGACTTGATGAAAAAAGAGTTAAATAGGAAATTGAAGACCTCGCGGAAGCACATAATCTGATAAAATTTTTTCCAAATCGGACGGTAACTTTTCGTCAATTTTTTTTTAAATACGCGTTTTTTTTGCCGTAATACTAATATACAAAAAAGTAATTCCTTAATTTTTTCACGAAAAAAAGAAAGTGGGCTGAGATTTTTTGAAGTAGGTGAAATAGATAAGAATTGATGAAGCCGGAGGATGGGGGTGGTGGGCCAATTAGGGGAGGGGGAGGAGGTAGGGAAATAAAAATTATTCAACTCTTCCGAACTTTTTTCCCTGTCTTGCGATTTTGAAAACCGAAAATGAAATTTGTCCGCTGTTACAAACAAGTTATATTTGTTTTAAGTATGTTTAATATTATAACACCAACTTAGTTGTTAAAGTATTCATCCGAATCTAAGGTTTGTGTAATGGGTACATTATAGTAATAGCGCAACTTATTTATAAACTGCCGTTTCGGCAGTTTAACACTTGAGAAAGGCAGATCGATAAAATAAAAAGACGGAGAAAAGATTTATATTGCCGAATGTCAAGGACCGAGGTTCCTATCCCTATATTCCCTATATTCCCTATATTCCCTATATTCCCTATATTCCCCCAAACGCATTATGCCCCCTCCCTCCATTCATGTTGCTTGGATTGCGATATATTTTTTTTAAATAAGGATAAAAAAGATCCTCACTTACCTGTAAAAAAGTTTCTCCTCTGAACCCTTTCCTACGTAAAACAACGCATTTGAAAAAAAAAGCAAAAAGTTTTTCCCCTCCCACAAATTTGTTTATTTGAAAAAAATAAAAAAAATTAATCAGTCAAATGCTAGAGATAACAGCGAACAAATTCCATTTTGGTTTTTCAAAATCACATGACAGAGAAAAAAGTTCGGGGAGGGGGTGAATAATTTTCTTTTCCCTACCTCTTCACCCTCCCCTAATTGGCCCACCACCCCCATCCTAGGACTTCATCAATTCTTATCTATTTCTCTTACCTCAAAAACATCTCAGCCCCCTAACTCCTCTTTTTCGTGAAAAAATTAAGGAATTACTTTTTTGTATATTAGTGTTACAGCAAAAAAACGCGTACTTAAAAAAAATCACGAAAAGTTACCGTCCGATTTGTAAAAATTTTTACCAGATTATGCGCTTCCGCGAGGTCTTCAATTTTTAGTTTAACTTTTTTTTCGTCATGTCAATAATAACAAAGTTATCGTGAAAAAACGTGTTTTCGCGAATTTTAAATGCGAATTCCTGCCCCACCTCGTGTCATTAAGCAACTTGATAGCATGGTAAAAGAGAATGCGTGTAACCGAACTGTCAAAAAAATTTTTTAAAAAAAGTTGGTTTCAAAACTCTTCTTTTTCTCGCCAGATCCGCTCCAGTATTAGATTTAAATTAACTTATAAGGTGATTTGACGCAATTTACGGAGTAAATGGTATATGGGAGTAAATAGGTAAATTGAGGAAGTAAAAGTCTATAAAATTGGTATTTAGTATATATAGTAAGAAGCTAAGGTATCAAACATTTTTTTGGCATTAACCAACTTCCTTACCGTCGTCACCGAGGGGCAAACCGCGAAGGAAATCTGGTGTACACTCAGAAGGAAATTCGGGGAAATATCTGGAGGAAATCTGAGGAAATCCGAGAAAATCTAGAGGAAATCTCAGGAAATCCGAAGAAATCTCAGGAAATCTTTGTCAAAGAGAAAATTTGATGTACAAAATTTTGGATCACCACACATTATTGAAGGTGGTGAAAAAAAATAAAATTGTGATTTATTGTGTGTATAAGAACCAAAGGCCACAAAATTTCTTTTTGACTTCATCCACCTCCACTAACATCCCCTACTCCCACCTCCACTTCCACTATCTACCAGATATTATTCTTTTCCGTGGAGTAGTTTTGTGAATTTAGTGTCAACAAAACGACAGACAGCAGATAAAGACCAGGTCGACGGACAGATAGACTGATGAATTTGAAAGACGTCTATATAGTCGTGAATATCCCAAGAAATCAATCACGATTACAGTACCTCGGCTTCTGTAAGAGAAGGGAGTAAATTGTAAATTAAAGTGGACTATGGATTATATTTTAGCAAATGTTTTACTTTTTGATAAACATACAGTGATTTACGTCCTCAAATATTGATTTCAAAATGAATGCAGTACGAAAAAGCAGTTTTTATTATTATTTTTTTTAATCTCGGCAATCTAAGATTACCTACTCAGTAGTAACACTCAAAAAGTAAAATTTTTAGTATTTATAATAAATAAAAAATTGAAGGTGTCAAGATATCTTATATAAATTTTGTTCGCACAAAAGAGATATTAGTTTTTAAAAACTCAGCATCATAGTCAATAATAAAAGCTTTTACTTTGGTTATAAACTAAACCGTAATTATAAAATCACATAGCAACATGTCCATTTTCAGTTTAATTCACAAAATCAGTATCGCAGGCTGAATTTATAATATCCTAAACGCTGCAAAACAGACAAAATGCCGGTGGTTATTTGGAAAGGAAACAACATAATGACATTAACGACATTTGCTTGTTTGCAGTCCTATCCCATACATGATTATCATTTAGGGTTCAAATATCCGCAAAGATTTTGCCCACGGTAGGCTGACTGAGTTTTGAGGGTCTCTGAATAGTCATTGAAGTTTAATAAATTAGATTATGAATCAATACGGAAGTGGCAATAATTTTATAAATTTAGGTTTCTCTATAGAGTTCTAATTTTTACACAGTGTGTCACACTTAAGATGAAGACATTCTTATAACTTTTTTATTTTTTTTTCCGATTTGAATCAAATTTTACACAAATATAAAAAAATTAGAATCTAATGATGACCAAAAAAACATTCGCCTCCTACAAGAGCAAAGCCACCTGCGGTACCAAAATATGCGGAAAAAATCCTATTAACATTCTTGTTAAGCGTGTAAAAAATTTCGGCGTCTTTGGCGGTGCCGTGCGGCGAGTTTAATGGTCAAAGGCGCCGACATTTTTTATAACTTATAAGTATAATTTTAACGAGATTTTGTGTTTAGAAAACTGTACTATGGCAATTTTGTTTGAAATTAAACCCAAGCTGTCTGGTAGTTGTCAAGCAATTTGCAGGTTTTTTTTTTAATAATAATTTTTAAATCAAAATTCATGATCCATATTTCGATAAAGCAAAGAACTTAGAAATTGACATGTTGGTACTGATAAAAAAGGAAAGTCAATTCATGGCAACCACTCTTGATGCCATTTTGAAAATAATGATGAAAATGCAAGAATAAAAAAACGGCAAAGTTTTATGATAATATGTTGTGGCTGTCAATATAAATCATTTGTTGATGCGTTGTAGTATAAGATGATATATGTGAAAGAAAACCGCTGCCCAAGGAATCACTACTTCCACATCCTAATTTTCTATCAAAGTCTCTCATAACGAAAAAATTTTGTATGTGGAAATAATTGCTTATAGAACTTTAATAATATAATATTTGAAATCATCTACCCCAAAAATATATAAAACAATATCCCACAAGGTAGTGGAGGTGGTGATAGGAGGTGGTAGTGGGGGTGGATTAAGTAAAAAAATATTTTGAAGCTTTTGGTTCTTGTACACACACTAAATCACATTTTTCTTCATCCCCTTTAATAATGGGTAGGGTGTGGTAATGGGGGTGGCTAATGCCAAAAATTCTTTGACCTAAGCTTCTCTTGTATACACTACGTACCAATTTTATGGACTCTTACCTGCTTGATTTACCTATTTACCCAATATTTACCCCATTTTACCGCCCAACCCTTCGACGGAATAAGATGAAAATATAATCTAGTTCCAGATCCCGTTAAAGTACATACGTGTACCAAATTTCAAGTCAATATCTTAAACGGTTCCAGAGTAATCGTGCTCACAAAAAAGTTACAGACCAACAGACCGACAGGCCGGAAGACAGACCGAAATTTTTTTCTCTAAAACTTAAAATCTCGACCTTTCATGACATTCTAAGCCTATTTGAATAATACAAATTTTCAAAAATTTTTTTGTCGTTACTATACTTCCACTGGATGTGGAAGTAAAATTATGTCCATTCAGGTATAGTACAGTAACTAGAGGTTTTAACTTCGGAATAATGTCATATTGAACGGATTTCGTTCATTTTTGGCAGTATAATAGTAAATGCTTCACAGAAAAGTTTCTATATTGTTCCGGGGCTTGCTAATTTATCAGGGGTGGATGCCACCCCCTCTCAGGGGGTGGCACTAAAAAAAGACCGCTGCACAAGGAATCACTACTTCCACATCCGGATTTTCTACCCAAGTCACACAACGAAAAAATTTTGTATCTGGAAATAATTCTTTATTGAACTTTGATAATATAATATTTGAAATCCTCTACCCCAAAAACCCATAAAACGTTACCCCACATCGGTAGAGGGGTGGGGGTGGTGACAGGGGGTGGGAGTGGGGGGTGAATAAAGTAAAAAAATATTTTGAGGTTTCTGGTTCTTGTACACACACTAAATCACATTTTTTGTTCATCCCCTTTAATTATCGGGTGGGGGTGGTAATGGGGAGTGGCTAATGCCAAATTTTTTTTTGAGACCTTAGCTTCTCTTGTGTATACTAAATATCAAATTAAACGTGCGCACAAAAAAAGTTACAGACCGACAGACAGAAATTTTTTTTTCGCTCAAACTTGAAATCTCGACGTTTCATGACATTCTAAGCCTATTTGAACAATAAAAATTTTTAAAAATTTTTTTGTCGTTACTATACTTGGATGTGGAAGTAATATATATTTATTGGAAATGAAATAGAATTAAATTGTAAGAAGAAAAGGTTCTATGCAATTTTTCACATAAATTGATAAGTTAAGTTATAACGACTTAAAAATTGCGATTTTAGCTTAAAAAAAAGGTATTTCCAAACGGTTGTCGTCAAGTATCTCGAAAAGTATTACTTTATCGAAAAAATGTTACAGACCAATTACAGGAAGTATAGACTGGGAATTAATTATATTTTTTGTTTATTGATGTAGAATTAATAATTTCGGAGATATTTATGTTTATATTTGGTATCCAAGTGTCTCGAAATTACCTTTAAAGTTTGCGTTTTTTTCTAAATCAAGTTCTTTAAATGAGCAAAAAAATTTGAGCATCTATAGATAATGCTACATCTTAACGAAAAACTGTATTTGAGATATATTTTTTAAATTACTGGCTAATTAGACTAACAAAATGGCGACCTTTTTATATAAACAAATATAAATATGCATATTTTTCCGTCATAACTTCTTTATTTCTTACGCTACAGGAACGAGTAAAAAATAATTTGAAAGCGCAATTAATTGTCTTTAGTTTCATCTCTTAGTATGAGTGACGTGGGTGTCACAATTTCTGAGATATTTAACATTTAAACTGCATTTTTCGTCCTATAAACGTTCGGACGCCATTTGTAAACTTTCATATCTCCGAATCTATTAAATCTATGTAAATAAATAAACAAGCGAAATTCATTATCAGTTTATGAGCTTTATTTTTGGTCTCTACCCATTTTTCAATAAAACTAATATTTATTGAGATATTTGGAAAAGGAAAAAAAAATTACGTTTTATCGAAAATACCTTTATAGTTTAAACTGTATTTTTTTCTAGTGCTCTATACAAACCAAAAAATTTGAGCATCTACGTTATGCTATATATTAATAAGAAACAGTGTTTGAAATTCCTTCTTTTTAATTACTGGCTAATTACAGTAACAAAATAGCGACGTTGTTATTAAAAAAATGTGTAGACGCACATTGCTTCGGTCATAACTTCTTTGCTTTTTATGCTACAGAAACATATAAAAAAGTAGTTGAAAGCTTAATTAATAACTTATTCTACCTATTAGTATCCTTGACGTAGGTGCCACAGTTTCTGAGATATTTAACTCTCACTCTAAATAATTATTTTATGAACACTTAGATGCCAAATGTAAACTTAAATATCTCCGAAATTATTAATCCTACATCAATAAACAAAAAATATAATTAATTCCCAGTTTGTACTTTCTGTAATTGGTCTGTAACATTTTTTCAATAAAGTAATACTTTTCGAAATACTTGACGAAAGCTGTTTGGAAATACCTTATTTTTAAAGCTAAAATCGCAATTTTGAAGTCGTTATAACTTAAAAACTATCAATTTATGTGAAAAATTGCATAGAACCTTTTCTTCTTAAAATTTGATTCTACTTCAGCTCTAATAAATATATATTTTTTTAAGTGCCATCCAACCCTTATAAATTAGTAAGCCCCCGCACAATATAGAAAATTTTCTGTGAATCATTTACTATCATACTGCCAAAAATGAACGAAATTCGTTCAATATGACATTATTCCGAAGTTTTTCATATTTTTTACTATGTACTGTATTAGTAATCTATACATATTATTGATTATTTATGTAATTTTTAATAAAGCTTTGTTCTTGAAGAGAATCTGAACTATCAGTTTTATTCTTGAGTCGTAATTAAAAGCTCGATATACTTAATATTTAATTTATCAAATAGATTTTGTCAAATTTATTATGAACATTTTCAAACCTGTTAATATTATTTATATACTTCTGGTGCAAAATCACATAATATTGGACTAATAAATATAAGAGATTTATTTAATATTAAAACAGTGTTTATATCATTAAATCTGCACAGTGCACACTAACTATGAATAAGTCTACACAATTTTTAAATAATTTTAAATATTCAATTTTCAGAACATGCCCTCTTTAGAAACTATTCACAAAGGCCATAGCAGGTTAAGATAAGTGCCCGTATCTTTGCGTAAGATACTACCACAAAAAATTTTGACCTCAAAAACTTCATATCTGGGAAAAATTTTTTTTTCAAAATCTAAAAAAAATGTTTTTTCTTAATCAAGAGAACCAATTTGTTTGTATTTCGCATATATTGTAAATATACTCAAAATAATTTATTACTGATATTTTCATGAAATCTTTTCATGAAGAAAACATAAATTGATGCTTTTGAATTTTTCGAAAAAATTATATACGTACTTACCCGTTAGCGACCACCTCTATTTTTTTTACTAATTATACACCATACAATAAGCTATAACATATATTTTTTACAAAACTCTGTCGAAGGGGTAACGTAGTCAAATTGGCAAAGATAATGTTACGTGCTGTCACCCCCCTTAGTAAACACCCTGTATCGTGGGTTCGGAAATTATAACGCCAGGGTAACACTAAACAATAATGTATTTACGTACGCACTAATTACAACAAATAAAGAAAAAGGGTATAAATTGGTTAGAAATTCGATATATTAACAAATATATAAATGAACAACTGCTTGGATTACCCGTATCGAAAATTTTTTGGAGCAACCTACGTATTTTTTTGAAACAACGAGATGTATTTTTCACAATACATATATTTTCTACAAAGCTACATCGAAACGGTAATACATAAAAAAATTATGTGTTTAATAATGATACATAATAAAAAAACATGGTATGCTGATGATATATGATAGTATTAGTTGTCTTCATCACTGTCCTCATTTATTGTATCACTAATATCTTCTGCGAACAGTTCTACTGACGGTTTCGGAATATCGTCGAGAAACCTTGCATATGATAAATTTATGTTTAAGTTAAAAAAAAATAAATTAGTTTTCTGTTACTTAGAGATGGATTTATCATATGCAAGGTCGACGATATTCCGAAATCATCAATAAAACTGTCTGAATTATACGCAGAAGATATCAGTGTTACAATAAATGAGGACAGTGATGATGACGACTAATATCATATATCATTAGCATAACATGTTTATCTATTATGTATTCTTATTATTAAACACATAATTTTTTTATGTATTACCATTTCGATGGAGTTTTGTAGAAAATGTTTGTATTGTGCAAAATACATCTCGTTATTTCAAAAAAATACGTAGGCTGCTCCAAAAAATTTTCAATACGTGTAATCCAAGCAGTTCTTGTTCATTTATATATTTATTAATATATCGAATTTCTAACCAATTTACAGTCTTTTTCTTTATTTGTTGTAATTAGTGCGTACGTAAATACATTATTGTTTAGTGTTACCCTGGTGTTATAATTTCTGAACCCACGATACAGGGTGTTTACTAAGGGGGGGGGGGGGGGGGGGGGTGTAAGCCCGTTATCTTTGTCAATTTGACTACGTTACCCCTTCGATAGAGTTTTGTAAAAAATATATGTTATAGCTTATTGTATGGTGTATAATTATTAAAAAAAATAGATGTGGTCGCTAAAAATTCAAAAGCATCAATTTTTGTTTTCTTCGTGAAAAGATTTCATGAAAATATCAATAATAAATTGTCTTGAGTATATTTACAATATGTGTGAAATACAAACAAATTGGTTCACTTGATTAAGACAAAAAATTTTTTTTCGGATTTTGGAAAAAAAAAAAATCCCAGATATTATGAAGATTTTGAGGTCAAAACTTTTTGTGGTAGTATCTTTCGCAAAGATACATCCCTGGAAGGAACCACACGCAAAAAGGTTGCAAAGGCACGGATACTTAGCCTGCCATGACCTTTCAAATTTGTAATAAGTAAGCTGTCAACTGCATACAGAATATTTCTGACCCGACGCTTTATATTTGTGTAATTGAGTCTGTTTTCTCTTACAAATTTAATTTCCAAAGGGGTGAAAAAGGACCACCCATAACTTCACTCTCAATCAATTTTCTCGAAACTGGACGCGACAAGAGTTAACGAATGTTTTATAAAGTTAAAAAAGATTTCTTGACGCTTAAACGTTTTTCTTTCGAGATATTTGCATAAAACGCATTTATATCCTTCCAATCTTTTAAAAAAAAATTCCCTCGATCATGAGATTCCTGGAATATAAAAATGAACATACTAATTGCATTCGAATAGACTGGAAAATACATAACTAAATTGAGAGAATGGTGAGACAGAAAAACAACTATAATTGTAGAGGGATTGAAACACTCGATTGCGGACCGTGTCAGAGGGGAGTATAGTGTAGTTGGTTACATCACTTCTTCTATCCACCATTTACTATACCCACTCCGTGAGAAGACAATATGTATATACAAAGGTTTCTTCTATATTTTCCTTTCTCATCAACGTACTACATTAGAAAGTGGACTAGAACTGTTAGACGCGTGGAACCCTGCATCAATGCATCATAACTTACAAGAAAATAATTGCTAACTTTATCTGGGGATCATACCAATAACGCCTAATTATTAAATAAGTGATTTTTTACTCATTTAGAGGATCTATTTAAAAAAATAATACAAATATTTGAAACAGAACTGCAAGATAATTCGAGGAACGCATTAATCATTTCATCATCTTTAATAAAATAGTGTTCTCTACATATATCTCACAAAATATACATGTTTAATAATATTAATACGCTACATAACTAAATTTGCTAATGTAAGTGTATATTTGCCCAAAGTTGTATTCAGCTGAGAATTGCATTGTTAACGGATTTACTTTGTTTGCGAACAAAGGGCATAGATGCTGTAGTGATAATATTATGTTCCCTACAACTAACTGTAACTCTAGGCAGGGTGGTACTATTAAATTATTAGCTGTAATAGCTTTGCGATGTCATTCCATTATAATCTGTGGGTCTATGTCGAAAGTGTATGTAACACTGAATCCTTGAAATGTCACTTTTTTTGCAAACTATTTCAATGAAAATCCAAAATAGTCTAATTAGTAAAAGCATATTAACTAAATCCAAACACACACATACACACATACACACACAGACAGTTCAATAAAAATGAATAATCAGTATAAGCGAAAGGTTATATGATAATGATATGATAATCTATATATTTAAAACGCAAGGCGTTTTCTTTTTCTGCTTCGCCAGCGGCACCCACTGGACCGATTTTGATCATTCTTTTTTAAAATAAAGCTCTTTGTCCACAGATGGATCACCACTAATTTTTATTTTCTTAAATTATTATTTTCATACATAAAAACAAAATAGAAGTTGAAATAAATGAATCTCAGCGCTCGAACTACCATGTTCTGATGGCCCCTACTACGTCAAACTGCACATGTGGAGGTCGCAGTTGACCAAAATGATCTGAGTAAATCGGTCAGAGCTAGCGAATGTTTCATAAACTTAAAAACAAAATCTCTTGACTTATTTCGCAGAAACGTAGTTCTTTCCAGATATTTGCATAAAACTCATTTACGTCTGTGTTTATAATCGTCACGGTGGTGCAGTGGTCTAAAGCGTGTTAGTTGCGAGCCAGCTTGGTCACATTCTCTAACGTTTATTTGATTCGATTCCCAGTTTCGACACTGGCAATATAGATGGGTAATTGATGTGTGCGTTTTTACTTCCCTCACTTACTGAAGGGAAGTGTTGTAAAACTGTGTAGATTATTAAAATTAAGGTCTTTCAATTTCGTCAATATATCTGTCTGTCTGCCTGTCTGCTTGGTGTTTGTCTGTATATTGGCGCTATATCTACAAAGCCCTTTGACGGAGAAGAATAATATTTCTTAGGTAGTTGACTCTACTACCAGCGAAGAATTGGAATATACTTCCAGTGAAAAGTATACAAGATAATAATTAAGGAAAAGAATTGTGATAGAAGACTGTAATATTTGGCATGTACTTAACACAACTGCCAAGGAAGATAAATGTAAAAATATACAGGGTGGTAACCATTAGAAAATAATGAAAAAAATAGGGCAATAATATTTCGCATGTAGTTAACACAATCATCAAGGAAGAAATATATGAAAATATGCACGATGGTAATTTTAAAAAATGATTATCGCGGAAATAATGTTTGGACTCGAATTTTCGAGACGAGAAAAAAAATTGGCCTCGTCTCGACAAGTCGAGACGAGACGAGACCGAGAAATGTCTCATCTCGGCGGCATCACTAGTCCAAACCCACCGGCACTGTCAGTGCCGCACAACCTTTCTAACGCTTTTCCCATTAGCTCCTTGTTGATATCAGCACAACGTTCAACAGATCAGCCTCTTCGCTTTTTGCTATCTAATTTTCCTGAAATATCAACAATTTTATATTGTCCACTCTTCGATCGACGTGACCAGAAAATGAGAGTTTATCTAATTTTCCTCAAAAGTTCTCTTCACTTTTAGCTGTACTTTCAACTATTTGTTATAGACATCTCTATCTCGAATATAAGATTCTACCTTTGGACAACGTTGTTTATTACACGTTAATATCCAGACTTTTTACCAAAATATTAATATTTCGCAAATAATATGCAAAACATTTTTAACTTCTCTGAAATTGAAATAAACTCACCTAAAACTTGTCTGCTAAATGGCAATTTCCTGCCGATAATTTGATTAGTAAAATCCCTAAATAAAAATATTTTAGCAGCGCCGTGAAGACTCGTGACAGGTGAATTCAATAATATGTGACCATAATTACGAACAATTGAAGCAGATCGGAGGTCCGCTATTTATATCTCCCTACTGACGAACTTTCCATCTTATAATAAAACGGTTAATGGTTCATGGAAAATCAGACGGAAAATGGTGGTGGTGTTTACGTGTTAGCATTGAGATCACGGGTTTCCTGGTTCGAGGCCTGGCAATGACCTAGACCGCCATTGAGTGAAACAACGTGGTTAGTAGCTGTTATCTCTACTGAGTTCGAGCCTCAGCTGCAGCAGATGGCAATATCGCAGGGAATCGTTTTAGTTAAAAAACGACCAATGAAAAAGAATTTGTTGAGGTCGTACGCCTAGCAGACAACCGCGACAGATACCGTATTGCTATAAAGGGAAGCTAATTCGATTAATTCATGGGACACAAAACGTGTATCCTGGCATTTCAACGAGAGCATGAACGTCCTGGTGCCTGTGTATGCCAAACAAAGCTTCATTACTCCTATTCAACTATTAAATGTATGAGAAAAATGCAAAGAAATTACGTTTTATAAAAATAAATTTTCATCCAATTATGCATATATAACATTTCGATATAATCAACAGTTCACGAGATACTATTGAAAATAAATGAAAATTGCGTCTGATGGTGAATTTTAACTACCTTGGGGCACGAGTTAGCGTTATCCGATCGAGTTAAAATTTTATATACTTCATTTTTTAAATAATTGGAACAACTTTTGGGGGTGAGGCCGAAAAAATTGTGAGAGAAAAGTATCGTCAAGTATAGCTAAGAACCACCCTAGTGGATATAAATACATATTTGTACTCCACTTACAAATTGTGGGAAGAGTTGTGAGATCTATTATTAACTAAGTACCACACTGTATCACTCTTTGTGACTCTTTGGATCTCAATTAAGCAGAAAGAACGTACACTCACAAAGATATTTATTAATGAAACATACATTTTCTATATTAACTTATTAAGTATCTTACCTTATAACTTACAATGGCTACAAAACTATCTTAATTTAGGGTTCTGTCTTTAATGCACAAATGGTATTGTCCAGCAGTATATTGCGCAGGTCCGTCTCTAGCTGTTACTGCGTTTGGTAGTGTTTCTATTTTTTAACCATCTTTGATGTCCCTTCAATGACCCTCTTAAATCTAGGGGATCCAGATTTATCTGAGCAAGAAGACGGGGCCCTACAGTTTATAGTGATACCGGAACCAGTTCTTGTGGATAATTTCTTATAATTTTTTTCGCGGCATGGCATTAGTTAGAGAAATAAAGTCTGCACATGGTTTTTACATCTGTAGGTAACGGTTCTCTTGTTTCATATCTTCTAACAACATTTTGTTTGATGACTAGCTGGCCTAGACAGTTCGAATTAATCGCAGAAATATTTGTCTTTAACTAATTCATGGGGTACAGATGTAGACCATGAGAGTTTTTTTTTTCTGACGCACTTTATAAAAGTTCAAATGAGTTTAGTCATTGAATATATTAACTGACGTAAACTAAAAATACGACGCCACAAATAAATATATTTACAAAATTATATTATGAAAACTTATAACATTATTTCCTCGCTGTTTAATAAATTAATTATTTTTTTGTAACGTGTTCGAGATTTAGACTGAACCTTATTTATTTAGAGAAAAAAATGTTACTACCCCAGTAGCTCAGAGACTCGGCAGATGAGTCATGGGTCAGAAAACACTTTACAAATGGTTTTACGTGTTTGATAGATTGTAATTAATATATGACAGATGTTTTTATAATTTTTCTTAGAGATGTTAATTTGACTTATATAAAGATAATTTTCCCAGAGAGGTGGGGCGCCAATCTTTCTATATTTGTAATTTACACTAAAACTGAAGTTTGATTACAAGAAAGATAAACTAATCAAATTATAAGGAAAGTATAAATTGTTGACAAAAAAAAAGTGTAAATTAATATTCCTAAAGATATTATTAAAATGGTTTGTATCAAAATAGCTTGTATAAAAATAGTTTGTTTCAAAATAGTTTGTTTCAAAATACCTGAAATAGTGATTATAATGTGATTATAAAATTGATTTTATTATAAACCAATCAAACTGGATGTGTTTTTGTTAGAAAACAACTAAACTGAGGCCTTAAAATTAAGCAAATTTATGTACAAAGGAGAAAACGAATGGACGATAATATGTTATGTAGATATTATTTAAAATATTGTCTTAAACATGAACCGACAATATGGTGTTTAAAGGTCAAAATTTATTATATTAAATATAAGCGTTTCGTAGAAATTGTGATCACAAAGTCTTTACAGAACTTTTTATATATTTGTTTTTAATTAGACGTTACGCCGATAATTTACATCTTAATAATAATTGAAAATACTAACTGTTCGTTGAAAACATATTAAAGATAAAATTGAAAATGGAAATAGTTTTAAAAAAAACATTTGCAATTTGATACTTCAAAGAATTCTAAAAATGTTAAAGCATAAAAATATGAGATATATATATAAAAAAAATCAGATAAAAATTTTATTTGCGACACTTATCTGGAATTCTTAGTGAATTAAAGTAGTGACTCCAAGTGAGGGATGATGATGGTGAAATCCAACCCACATTGACGTAATCGCTGATTAAGTCAAGAAGTTCCCAGTACCATGTTCGACGCTTCCAGAAATTCCATAAGGACAAATCACATCTATTCTACCATACTATCGTCGCGATCTCCGTAAAAAGTTGTCCTAGACTAATATGTACATTCCATCTTCTAATTACGTAGAGGAGAAGAAAGACAACCCCATTGGATGGTAAAAAAAAAAAAAAGTTTCCAACCCAAATTAAAATAAATGCATATCTACGATGTGCATCCAAAATTAGAAGATTTGCATCTAACTTTATAAGATTTGCATCTAACTTTCGAAGATTTGCGTCTAACTTTAAAAGATTTGCGTCTAACTTTAGAAGATTTGCGTCTAACTTTAGAACCCTGGAAAGAAATGAAGTGTAAGCGTGACTTGCTGCAAAATGGCCGTTGCCAAATCTAAGTTACAAAAAAATTATTCTTTATAAATTACTTACGGATTAAACCGGTGAAAAACAATTAGGCCTGCTTCATGTTAAAGAAGAGGGACTATCAACCCTTTCGATGTTGAAGTCGTAAAAAGAAACTTAATGAAGACACATCACTATTCAAAAATTTAGCGGACAATTTCCAAGTTCTAAGCTTCTTGTAACGGAGAAATATTTCGTTCTGACTTCCCTTTCTTGTAGTATGTAAATCGTGTCGTCTCTTTACCCTTTCCACTCTTAAAGCTAAGTTAGAATACCCAGCTACCTTGAGTACAGCTTAGACGTAACTCTGGTTGCATACCGTTGTGTTTGTTTTATGAAGTAAATTTAAAAAAGAATAATTGAAACTATCGCGGTCATTCACGCTTGAGTTAAATTATGTTATAATTTATGAAGCAGCAATATGCATGCTACAGAGGACGTAAATTAGGAACTTCGAATAAATCCATAAATACAATTGAAGGAGCATCACTCCATTACTTTTTAATAGTAAGGTTAAGTCAACTAATTATTTTAAGCACTAGTGAAGTGACCGGCACACCTTCACCTTCTCGATTCTTCTATTGGAAATAAACAATAGCTATTCATGTAACCAGTTACGAAAGACTTTATTTTGTGTAACGAGTTGATGTTTGCGGGACGAGCGAAGCCAGATTCCGCAAAATATCACGAGTTACACAAGTTTTTTTTCGAAACGTGTTACATGCATGATTTTTTCTAATTTTAAAAATCTAAAAACCCTTTAAACATAAATGAAATAAGTGTATTTAAAGATCTTAAAAATTAAGTAATCTTTTTCATATTTACCTTTATCGTTATCACACATTATAATTATTGTAATGTCAAAATTGACAGACTTATTTAGCCAAGTTATAATATTATTTGAAATCCTAATTAATGGATAAGTTTTGTTAGCATATTTTGAAGGAAAGAAGAATTAAAAAGCTTCCACTTTATGGACTCAGTATTCCATTTTGTGTTAGTAAACATTGTTTCTTTTTCTCTTTTAATTGATGTTTATCTTCCTTAATTGATGCCATAACGAACTTTTCCTCACCAGTTACGTAAATTTTTACTTTTCATAATAGGTTATGAAAAGTAAGACGTTTTGACACTTGTCAGTTTTGAAAAGTACCACTTTATATGTCAAAATTAGAAAAAAAAATCATAATTATTGTTCGTACTTGAGAAGCTCTATAAATATTATTTCCCAACAGATAATGTATTGGTAAAAAATACATATTCAAACTGTAATATTTGGAATACTGCCGCAATCAATCATCCTTTTTTAATGAAGAATACAGTTTCTGCAAAATTTGTTATGAGTTCTCAAAAATGAAACCAATTTCAACCATCTATCTTTAATAATAGAAATTTGACAATCAATAATTTTAATTGGTTAACTATTATCTGTAAGCGGCGAGATCTCAACTGCTGGCCCAACTTAAACACAAGTTAATTCATCGACCAACACCAGCAATTTGCTTTATTATGGCCATAAACTTGAACGCTGACTTTGTATATGTGCATGTAATGGGACCGCTTTCACCGATATCCTGATTTAAATCTAGTACTATGACGTAATGTGGCTCAAAATGGCTTTGACAAATTAGAACTTCGTCCTATAATATTATTTTTACATACTTTTCTGATAAGTACTTACAAATACAGTGGCTAAATTTAGAACATTTAATATTTATTTATCTGCCGCAGCTGAGTTCAAACTCAAGAGAAATATTTTATAGCCAAATGAGTTTAGGAATAAGTATATAAGTATATTAAAATTATTTTCCCTAAACAATCAAATAAAATTGTAAAAGAAAAATCCATTGAATCTGAATAATGGTTTTCTAGGTTAGTAATAAAAGTTAATGTAGACAAGAAAACTCCATCAATATAGGAAATTCAGTTGATAGATGGATTGAGTAGATTGACTGATATTTATTAACACATATTATTTAGATCTTCCAGTAAACACTGGCTCGCATTAAATACGTTAAATGTACGTTCTAATGGTTTAAAAATGGTTTTGAAATAATAATTATACGTTTATGATGCACCACATTATGATTTTGCGTTTTTATTATATTTATATCTACTAACTTTCCACTAAAGGTAAACATTCTTGATCTAAAAGACATTTTAAATAAATAGTCAATATAAGTACGTACGTTACATACATTAAATAAACAATTAGCAAAGAATATTTGTGGTATGTATTAATTATTTGTATAAAATATGTTGGTCATAAACCATCAATAAACATAATTCTTTTACTTTTATTTCGGTAAGATCATTAACTTAAATTTTACTACGAGTTTTAGTCTTTGTTATAAAATATAAAGATTTTAGTATAATAACTTTATAGAGTGTACCAATATATAACGTATTTGTGAACGTTTATAAAATGTGTTATACAGTATTAGAAAATGTATCCCTACAATACCTTTAGTTAAAAAAAAAACAAGTTTACTTAACAGAAGAAAATAGGCACAAAACGTTCGAAACTATAATCAATTCTTAGCTACCATGAAATAAAACTTCTCCAAAATTTCAACAACAAAACCCCGCACAAAATTAATGAGATTTTGACTTTTGGTTGAAATGTTTTATAACTTTGGGGATAAGTAGTTTAAGTGTGTTGATAAAAAGTTGTAATGGATACAACTCAAAAAATTCCTTAGTTATTTTTTTCAGGAGCTCCGAAGGTAATACGATGAAAATATGATGTTTCGTTATATATTATATATTTTCTGTGAATGTGAGTGCGTACGTGTAGCCAAACTTCTAGAACTCATATGTTCAACACCAGAGATCTATAGGGTACTGAAAATATAATCATTATTTGCTAACAAGTTCTTGTGCATATACTCTTTTTCTACTACCGTCTATATAAATAACACAGCCCCACAAAAAAAAAGTTTTTGATCTGGATGACTGACCAAAGTATTCCTATGTATTTTTCGACGCTGAATCCGAATCCGAGATCAAAAAAATTCGTATACCCCCAAACTTTTTCGCTACAGCCAAAAACAACCCCGAAAATGAGGTAAAACCGTCCCATATATCAGGATTCAATGAATGGATGTAAATGAATAGTGAAAAACATGGGAAGGGAAAATGTTTTATATTCAGCAGTCACTTACTTGAATATTGACTGGAGAACTACCCTTATAATATCCTGAAAACTCCCCCTGTACAGGCATAGAGTATATAAATGCCAATAAATCGCGAGAAATGTTAAAGTTTTTATAGTTTGGAATACAGTACATGAATCTTACGCGTGTCTCAAAACCACATATATAACAGGGTGAAAACCACCCTTATATAAAAATAGACTGCGTGAATATCAATGGATTGTGGGAAATGGAGGAGTTTTCGATGTTTTAATTTCATAATAGAATCTTGGGTGACCCTGTTCTACCTTATTCATAGTCGGTACAAAAACTACCTCTATAATAGGGTGGAAACCATCCTTATTACAGAATAAAGCACAAATGCCAATAAATCACGGGAAATAACTTTTTTATAGTTTAAGTACAGAACATGAATCTGGCTGGAGTGACTCCCAGGGCACCTTGCTTACTCGTGACCCAAAATCTTTTCTATAAACGGTGGTAGCCACCCTTATATAAGAATAAATTGCATGAATACCAATAAATCGTGGGAAATGTTGGAATTTTCATTGTTTCAGTTCCAGAATACATTCTTGAGTGACGTTGATCTACCCTATTCTCACTTGGTACCCAAAATCATCCCTAAAAAAACACCCCTACATAATAAAATGTACATAGTAGGTATGCTTTTAGAGGGCAGAATATTTACTAACGTAATATTTTGTCGATCTCCTCTATACATTTCCTTAAATATATAAGGAATAAAACCAGACTGCAACCAACAGCTATTCTCCGGACTAATGCCCCGCCGAGCGCTGGGTTACAAATTGCAAGCCTGCCCGCGTTAAGTGCAACTATGTACTGCCACAAAACGCCAAAACTTCGATTGCAATAAACGCCAGCCGAAAGACTTATTCCTACTCAAAGGAGCTCTCATGCCAGCCACTCCACACCACTTGCAGACTGCAGTTTCGAGCTGTTGGCTCTCGTCAGTGCAAGGTAGGTCTGGAATGGCTGTAACGAGACATTTGATCATTCTTGGTACATGACGAGATTTATAAAACCACGACATGCAACAAAAATCGAAGGCTCTATCTAGCGGCCGATGTCTATAGCAATCGAAGTAGCAGTAGCTCTGACATGGGCATAGTTAGTAGGTATGCTTTTAGAGGGCAGAATATTTACTAACGTAATATTTTGTCGATCTCCTCTATACATTTCCTTAAATATATAAGGAATAAAACCAGACTGCAACCAACAGCTATTCTCCGGACTAATGCCCCGCCAAGAGCTGGATTACAAATTGCAAGCCTGGCCGCGTAAAGTGCAATAACTATGTACTGCCACAAAACGCTAAAATTTCGATTGCAATAAACACCAGCCAAAAGACTTATTCCTACTCAAAGAGTTGCACTGACAAGAGCCAACAGCTCGAAACTGCAGTCTGCAAGTGGTGTGGAGTGGCTGGCACGAGAGCTCCTTTGAGTAGGAATAAGTCTTTCGGCTGGTGTTTATTGCAATCGAAGTTTTAGCGTTTTGTGGCAGTACATAGTTATTGCACTTAACGCGGCCAGGCTTGCAATTTTTAATCCAGCGCTCGGCGGGGCATTAGTCCGGAGAATAGCTGTTGGTTGTAGTCTGGCTTTATTCCTTATATATTTAAGGAAATGTATAGAGGAGATAGACAAAATATTACGTTAGTAAAAAAATGTACATATGCTAGTTTTTCAATTTTTCTTCTCAGAATACCTTTTCTTCTCATTTTCAAATGGCTCTCTTTTATGTTCTTCAGTCGTGTCTCTTTTCATAGACCAAAAGTAGTCAGCCATCATGTGGACATATCACCTTCCTTGATACCGCTTCACCATCTTCGAAATATCCTTGTGAAAGCGTTCGCCTTGCTCTTTATTGTATTCACCCAAATTTTCTGGATGGCGGACAACTCTTGGTCCATAAAAAGAGACACACACGAGGAACACAATAGGGAGCCAATGAGAAGATCATTTGCTCCCTATTGTGTTCTTCGTGTGTGTCTCTTTTTATGGACCAACAGTTGTCCGCCATCCAGAAAATTTGGGTGAATACAATGAAGAGCTAGGCGAACGCTTTCACCAGGATATTTCGGAGATGGAGAAGCGGTATCAAGGAAGGTGACCGACTACTGTTGGCCTATGAAAAGAGACACGCATGAAGAACATAAAAGAGAGCCAGTGAGGAGATCATTTGAAAATGAGAAGAAAAGGTATTCTGAGAAGAAAAATTGAAAAACTGGCATATGTCCATTTTATTATGCAGGGGTGGTTTTTTAGGGAAGATTTTGGGTACCAAGTGAGAATATCAACGTCACTCAAGGATCTATTCTGGAACTGAAACAATGAAAACTCCAACATTTCCCACGATTTATTGGTATTCATGCAATTTGTTCTTATATAAGGGTGACTACCACCCTTTATAGAAGAGATTTTGGGTCACGAGTAAGCGAGGTGCCCTGGGAGTCACTCCAGATTTATGTTCTGTACTTAAACTATAAAAAGTTATTTCCTGTGATTTATTGGCATTTGTGCTTTATTCTGTAATAAGGACAGTTTCCACCCTATTATAGGGGTAGTTTTTGTACCGACTAAGAATAAGGTAGAACAGGGTTACCCAAGAATCTATTCTGGAATTAAAACATCGAAAATTCCTCCATTTCCCACAATCTATTGGTATTCACGCAGTCTATTTTTATATAAGGTGTTATATGAGTGGTTTTGAGACACGCGTAAGATTCGTGTACTGTATTCCAAACTATAGAAACTTTAACATTTCTCGCGATTTATTGGCATTTATATATTTTATGCTTGTACAGGGGGAGTTTTCAGCAAATTATAAGGGTAGTTTTCCAGTCAATATTCAAGTAAGTGACTGCTAAATATAAAACATTTTCCCTTCCCATGTTTTTCACTATTCATTTACACCCATTCATTGAATCCTGATGTATGGGACATTTTCGGGGTTGTTTTTGGCTGTAGCGCAAAAGTTTGGGGGTATACGAATTTTTTTGATCTCAGATTCGGATTCAGCGTCGAAAAATACATAGGAATACTATGGTCAGTCATCCAGATCAAAAACATTTTTTTTTTTGTGGGGCTGTGTAATCTTTTTCTACTTCTGTCTATATAAATGACCTTTGCAACTCTAGCAACGTGCACGATAACGAAAGTAAACATTCGAGTTACTTGGTTGCTAAGGCGTTGCTAACTACGAAAGTAGAACTTTCGTGGCCAGGACAGAAAAACAAAAAAAAAACAACTAATTTTAACTCTTCATAAATATTGCTTTGCTGTTGATATCTTCCAATAAAGCGAGGCGCAAGCAATATTGGCTGCTTCTTGTATTCCGTTTTCATCATTACCAAACATATTTGCTTATTTTAGTTTGAAACTACAAGAAATTAAAATGTTTAACATAACCTCAAAAACAGATAGTAATTGTTTCGTTGGAATAGAAACCCTTTTCACATACAGCCTCCTAAATTATAAAATTTATTAAAAACGTCAAATAATTTCATAAAATAATTAGTTTTAAAATATTAAATCCCATAATATCTTTCAGTAGTGGAAAAAATATAAAATATAATACATTACACGATGCGATGCAATGCTTTTTAGGAGTTCGGTGTTTTTTGAAATGTCTCGGATTCGCCTCGACCATTCAAAAATCACCTCAAACCTAAAAGTAAACTTTCGCATCTAGTAATGCAAATAACTATTGCAACCCTAGCAACACGAGCGATAACGAAAGTAAACATTCGAGTTACCTGGTTGCTAAGGCGTTGCTAGCTACGAAAGTAGAACTATCGTGGTCAGGACAGAAAAGTAAAAGAAAACAAATTTTAACGCTTCATAAGTTTGCATATACCTTGCTTTGGATTTCGCGAGGCACAAGCAATATTGGCTGCTTCTTGTATCTCATTTTCATCGCCATCAAATATATTTGTTTATTTTAGTTTGAATCCACCAGAAATTAAAATATTTAACATAAACCTCGATGACATAATATAGTAAATGGTTCGTTGGCATGGAAAGAATTTTCAGGAACCTCCTAAACTATAGAATTTATTAAATCCGTCAAATAATTTAATGAAATAATTAGTTTTAAATTATTAAATCCCATAATAATATATATAAATAACTTTCGGTAAAATATAATACATTACACGATGTGAAAACCCTTTTAGGTGTTCGGTGTTTTTTGAAAGGTCTTGGCTTCGCCTCGACCATTCAAAAATCACCTCACACCTAAAAGTAAACTTTCGCATCTAGTAATAGAAATAACTATTGCGTTACCCAGAAACAACGACATGGTAGATGTATGGTTCTTTGAGGTGCTTGATTATCGTAAGTCCCCTTGTTAATCACATACACATATGTGACACACATCTTTGCAAATTATATTATATATAACGTAACATCATATTTTCACCCAACTTCCTACATAGTTCATTGGAGCAAAGACTACGGATTTCCATGAGTTGCATCCATTACTTAAAACTACTTATCCCCAAAGTTACGAAAAATATCAACCAAAAATCAAATCTCATTAATTTTGTGTAGGGTCTTTTCTAAACAAATTCTTTATTTGAAACCCGTATATAATTTAGCAAATTCGATACGTTAGCATGAAAGCCGTAGCATCGCGTGTGCAAGTTGAATACAATATAAAATAGATTCTGCCGCTGTTCTCTCAATACATTTAAAGGTCTTTCGCACATGGTATCTCTCAAATATGTTGAGGACCTTCGTCACGACGATGTGAAATAAACAAGCTTTTATCACGCAAACTGAACTCTACAGTGGCAAAGTTTAGCGTAGGATTTATTTCAAGCATGTACAACTGTATTTCCTCGCGTCTCTAAAAAGTGGCTGAGTAATTTCTAGAAGCTAAATTATCTCTTTACAATGTGTCTTTTATAAACTTTAACAATTGTTAGCTGACTGAAATATTGCCGTCGCCCTACCATTGCGAGGCGGTGTCAGTAGTATTATCAAGTTAAAGAGCAAGAATAAACTATTCTAGGTGATGTATTCTTTTATATAAAATACCTTCATGAATTTATTAAAAGTTGCCTAAGATATACTCTCACTGGGTGAGGGCATCGTTACTAACAATAATAAGAAAGTAAAATAAGTATTAGTATGGGTTTATAGGTGAATGCTCAACATTTGTACTACCTAAGGTTTATATACATCGATGGAAAGCTCTTTTCATCCTCTATCACATACTGTCATCACACCACTTAATCCTATAAACGCGTAATTCTTCATCTTGAAGAAATGGTGGAAATCGGGCATTCAGATAATGCATTATATCTCACGACCCACTGTACTATTAGTCTAGTCAATGAAAGAGTTGTAGAGAACATTTTGGAGGGGAGAATTTTTCTCTTCAGGAATGTGTTGGGGGTAGTCAGGAGGTAAACATACTAAAAGTCCCCGCCCCTAGCCCCGCCGCTTCAGTAGGAGAGGGGGGTGGAAAGGTTCCTTTTTTCGATTCTTCGCTTATAACTCGGAAACGATGCGTCGTACTAAAAAAGGTAATCTATGCAAAATTAAACGTAATTAAATTTCCCACAAGAATGTTTATATTCATTTGCTTCCTATGTGTTATATTTTACGAGATATTCGCCAGCGAAAATTGATAATGAATAAAAAAAAATCAATTGTGTACCTTGAATATTTCTATCAAAGCGGTTTATTGCGATCTGCTAATAAATCACAGTCACAAAACAATCTTTATTTTACAACCCTCGACGTATTTACTAACGTAATATTTTGTCGAAGTCTAGACATTTCCTTAAATATACAGTGTGACTCACTTAAAATGAAGATACCCTTATAACTTTTTCATTTTGTTTCCGATTTGAATCAAATTTTACTCAAGTATGAACAAATTAGGATCTACTTATGACCAGAAAATCATTCACCTGCTATAAAAGCAAAGCTACCTGCGGTACCAAAATATGAGGAAAAAGATTAAAAATCATATTGATTTTTAATCTTACGAACGATGAATTTTACGTAGCCACCACAAATTGCGGAAGCTGAGGATCCCCTTTACCAGATGAGCTTATGTATGAAATATCCCCCATCAATAATCAAATCAAATTTTGGTGTATGTACGTTTGTGGCGCCGATTGGATGCATTTTTTAGGATTTCTAACATTCAAAATGTTTTATTTTTTTCAGCATATTTTGGTACCGCAGGTGGCTTTGCCTTTATAGCAGGTGAATTATTTTCTGGTCATGAGTAGATCCTAATTTGTTCTATATTTAAGTAAAATTTGATTCAAATCGGAAGCAAAATGAAAAAGTTATGTGTATCTTCATTTTAAGTGAGTCACACTGTATATTTAAGGAAATGTCTAGACTTCGACAAAATATTACGTTAGTAAATACGTCGAGTGTTGTATAATAAAGATTGTTTTGTGACTGTGATTTATTAGCAGACCACGGTAAACCGCTTTGATAGAAATATTCAAGGTACACAATTGATTTTTTTTTTTATTAATTATCGATTTTCGCTGGCGAATATCTCGTAAAATATAACACATAGGAAGAAAATGAATATAAACATTCTTGTTGGAAATTTAATTACGTTTAATTTTGCATAGATTACCTTTTTTTCGTACGACGCATCGTTTCCGAGTTATAAGCGAAGAATCGAAAAGAGGAACCTTCCCCCCTGAAGCGGCGGGGCTAGAGGTGGGGACTTTTAGTATGTTTACCTCCTGACTACCCCCAACACATCCCTGAAGAGAAAAATTCTCCCCTCCAAAATGTTCTCTACAATCCCTTTTTGGGCATTCATTGATTGGACTATATTTGACCTGTTCTTTTTTAAATAGAAAGCTCATAAATTCCGAAAAGAGAGGTTCGTATAGTTTGCATCAGCTACACGATTGATTCCTTTTGGAAAAGGATCCTTTAGTCTAGCCAAGTAAAAATCATCTGGCCTGTCAGCGTAATCCCGTGGCTTAAAGCAGTGGCGGGGGGTCAAATATCTAAAATTTCGGTATAAAAAATTTTACAAGCTATATAGATTATAATTACGAAAGCTGCTTTTACTTGTCCTTAAGAAACGCGGAAGATTGTTGGCAGGCAGTTTGCTAGTGGCCAAAGTGCCAGCAGAGAGCGTCAGAGTGTCGTAAAATTTTGAAAATGAAATTCATCAGGTACATGCATGCGGATTCATTGTATGTTACATTTAAATATTTAAAAAGCCATATGCAAATGGCAGACAAAAAAACGATAGCTAAAACCGCGGCAGACGGTTATAAAAAGCGCACTGTCGCTCGAGCGCCCTCAGCGAAAAGTGATAACACATACACTATTCGGCTTCACTATTTGCATTTGACTCATCACATTGCAGATCATCCCTGTCACAAACTGAGTCTTCCTCCGAGTCGATTTCCGCACCGTCGCGTCGCCTGAATCATAATTGAATTTTTACGTATTTAAACGAAAACATTTATATATATATATATATATAAATATTTTACCGTCAATCTCTTCATCAATCACATATTTTACTGTACTTGGCAGCTGCGGCCCATCAAATCATTTAAACTTATATTTTTCATCGGCTATTAACCATCCGCAATCCTCTGGCTTTAAAGATGTTGGTACTTTTTTGTGCGCATTTCTCCACATTGTAGCAATATACATTGTTCTTAACAAATGTTGTATCAATTTTGAATGGCAAGGATGTAAAGATGAAGCATCAAAATTATGTATTTTTTTCTTCTGGAGCGGTTCATCTAAACTATTAACTTTGTACGTGTTTAAAAATAATGCGAATCGAGCGCTATTAACCGAACCGAGAGATTTGAAACAATACAAATTACAGAAGAATTTTTCAAGTACGGGAAAAACAGAATTTGTGTCGCAGTTTTCATTGCCTATCTCATCGAAGGCTTTTTGGAAATCTTCGACATTTTTCAATATTTGCAAAGGCCGTGTCTTTCCTTTGCGAAATAATGCCGGGTTGAAATCACATCCAGTTAATGCATGAAATTCTGCTAATGATTTGCAAAATAAATCACCAAGCTCTTCATACAACGCTGACACGTCAATAATCCGTTGCTTGTTCCAAACCCCCGTTTGAAAATTTTATTACCATCTTGTACGTTGTTCATATTAACTAACATTATGATTAATATATCCGTGTCCGAGCATTTTATTGTAATATTAGCTGTTGGTTCAATGCTGCATGCGTGGTACACAATTTTTGTATCAGCCTCTTCGTGACACTCAAGTGTATATTTATCGCTAATTGAAAATGAAACGATGCTATTCATAGCGTTGATCAAAGTTAAGAAAAACTTTTTTATTGCTCAAAAATGGTGTCATATAGGTTTGTCGCCAGTGTATGATTAAAAAATGAACTAGAGCTTCTTTAAAATAACTATTTCTTAATTCTTTTACAAAATCGGCTGGTCGTGTTTGCTCTGAACCCGAAATCACGTACATACAATTAGCAAACCAACCACCTCAATTAGATCTTTCGTAATCTTTTATAGAGGGTGACCAATACCGATCAAAAATTAGGTGTATTTTACTGGCTCTGTTATTGGTCACCATCTGAAGGATTTTCTTTGAAACCTTTCCAAACGTTTTTGGCATCTTTTATACAATGTATAAGAAAGAACCCGTCGATTAAACAAACATCTGTATATGTTGGAGGTTTGCTTTGAACATCTCTTTCTAAAGATTTTAATAAAGCAGATTTATCGGTTTTAAAGATTAATCCATCCAAGTGACACATGGACATTGGAACGGGCGTCAGAAGATACGTGATAATTTTTTCTATATTGGTATTCTCATTCATCGAAATCGCCAACATACGACCGAATAAATCTCGCTGCAATTGTACTTCTTGAATTTGAAGCAGCAAAATTTAGTATTTTATTTTGTTTGATCGGTAATTCAAATCTGCTGTCCAACTCAGCGCACTCTGAAATGAACGTTTCTCTTAACTGATGATCGTTTTTCTCAACGTTTAATAAAAACTCACATACTTCTTGCGGCACTGCTCGTCCTGTTGCAATGTTATATAACTGATCACTGTTACTATCTACACTGTTGAATGGATTTATGTTTTGCTTCAACATATTTATAAAAGTGTGCAATTGTGTAGAATATTTTTATCAGGTGTTTTTCCAAATCGCCGGTGAGACCCTGCGCTTTTTTCAAACCAGTTATATCGTACGTATGTAATACGATCGTTGATCGAATTACAGTTCTAGAACCGTTCAGGTATGCGCAATCAACAAATAGTGTTTTGGTTATTTCAAAACCGATTCTGAATTTAACGTACTGTGTTTTGGTTTTTTTCAGAACTAGTTCATAACGATTCTAGAATAGTTCTCAGGAGTTCGAGCTTTTGGCTGGTACGTACGGTTCGGAATCGTTCAGAACCAATTTCTTGGCATATGCGCCGTTCATTTCTCTGCATAATCGCCCGCATAAGAGGAGCTACTGCTTGTTACTTTAAAGTGCTTTAATTTACTTTTTACTCGAATTGTCTATTATGTGAATACGCTGATATGCTATTCTATAAATAAACAAAAATTAAATTACCTTGGCACATTTATTAAACTTTAAAGTAAGAAAGAGATAAAAAAGTGTTTCCCGCAGATATTCTATAATTTTTAATCATTTTTCTAAACTAAAATGTAAAGCGCGGCGAGCGTTCGCTGAGAGCGCTCGAGCGACAGTGCGCTTTTTATAACCGTCTGCCGCGGTTTTAGCCACCGTTTTTTTGTCTGCCATTTTGCATATGGCTTTTTAAATATTTAAATGTAACATACAATGAATCCGCATGCATGTATCTGATGAATTTTTTTCCAAAATTTTACGACACTTTGACGCCCTCTGCTGGCACTTTCGCCACTACCAAACTATCTGCCAACAATTTTCCGCGTTTCTTAAGGACAAGTAAAAGCAGTTTTCGTAATTATAATCCATGTAGCTTGTAAAAATTTTTATACCGAAATTTTAGATATTTGACCACTGCTTTAAGCCACGGGATTACGCTGACAGACCAGATGATTTTTACTTGGCTAGACTAAAGGATCCTTTTCCAAAATGAATCAGTCGTGTAGCTGATGCAATCTTTTTTCATGTAGCCAGCTCTCCGTCTATTAGGCTTATACGTTAAAGCAGGAGGGTCAATTTGGGCGGTTTTTGCCCCAAAGTATTTTTGGATGAAAAAGTTAGAAAACTAGGGGGGGATCATCCGTTTAGGGTAAAATCGATTTATTATTGTTAGCAGACATTAAAAAAAATGTTTTCTGATTTTTTCATCAAAAAATCGGCCAAATCGACCCTCCTCCTTTACGACTCTCACGCCAAGAATATTTGCTTTATTTCTGTATTTAAGAAACGCTTTATGTTTATAAAAATATAATCGGTGATTATTCTCTTAATAAGCAGTCAAACCTGATCATTTCAAATACTGCTCCCTACCTGCCGTAATTTTTTCATTATTACAGGCATATCCACATCACACATGCCGCCTCTGACTTGGTCATAACTACATTCATTCCTCTAGTACTCTAGTTGGTCTTCAAGTGACGTTTGCATAAATTTGTGATGGAAACTTGTGTAATTTGCCAACACATACAGAGTGAGAGTGCTGTGGTCTCCATAAGATGTAGAAAACACCTTAATGAAATTGTAAAGCGGATGAATGAATTACTGACTAATATTCTGCGAAAATTTGACGGTCTTATTTTACCATTTTACGAATTCTCCATTTTCATACATTAAAAGCGTTTCTTAACTAACAGATTCTCCAAAAGTGCTTCTGAAATACTGAAATTGCGCAGATATTGTTTTCAATATTTTAGGCGTTGAAGTAAATTTAAGAGATAAGTCACAAGGACCCTCCTTTTTCAGCATTTTATGAGCTTTCGGTTTAAAAAAAGCGGTACAAATGATCAAGTAACTCATGAGATATAGCCCGTTATTTTATTTTTTTTCCTCCAATTTTTGGCCAGAGCCCGTTATTTAGATGCCGAATTTCCGCCATTTTTTTCAAGATAACAAATTACGCGTACACGAGACTAAGTGCGAACTTTAAGGTGTAATAGAGGATGGAAAGATCTTTCCATCGATGTATACAAAGCTTAATTAGCACACACTTTGAGCACTTTTCTTCATTTCTCTAGTGCATAATTCTGTACTTTGGAATGAAAAGGGCGGGTGTCCATTTTCTGTGAATTTTATGTAAGAACTGTTTCTAATAAAGAAAAGCCTTATATTTCTATAATTAAAGGCCAGAAGTTCATATATGTAATGTTTTAATATATATTTCAACTTTAAATAGACGGTTGTCCAATACTTGCTCCACATGTCTTACAAAAATGGCCGTTTTTAAAAAAATGTGATTTTGTGACAACCGCCCTTTTCATTCCAAAGTACAGAATCACAAACAACGATTGCGAGATTAAAATGCATTTTAAAGTCTGCGCTGGGTTCAAACGATATAATTAAACTAGTATCTATCATTAACTCCAGTATTGGCAGTATGATCTTGCCTTTAAAGAATTCTTCTGCTTGTTCTTTAGAACTAACCAAATCAAAAAATAGATACGTTTGAACGGTTTTCATTCCGTTATTTGATTTAATCAAATAGATATATGGTGTTATGCAAAGGTGTCGACTCGTCCATTTATCTCGGTAAATATTCATGTTATACCAAAATGTTTCATAAAAGTTGAGTAATATTTAATGATGCAGCTTCTTATGCAATGACTTTGTTTATGTGATAATGATTGAGTTATGACACTATTTTACAGCGAAGATATGTAAAGATATTTTAAATAGAAAATAACTTATTTATCTGAATCTGGCATCAGAATTTACCAAGTCAGGATTTTGAAATATCTGAGGTTAAATAACAAAAAATCTTTTTTTTGGCAATTTTTGAGGTTGTGCATAAAAAATAAAAAAGTTTTCAGCTCATTTCTGCTGGTTGCATCGTCTAGTGCTACCTTTCCACTTCAAAATGAGTTTTTGATTGTCCATCTATGATTTTTCTTATCGGTTGATGAATAAATCTGAATATATATGAGTTGCTAAATGAATATCAGAGATTTTAAAACCGTGGGTTTTTAAGGGTCAGTCTCAAATAAATGTAATTATACCCATAAGCCCTTAATCCATAAATCATAAACCAGTTTACTTAAATTCCAATGAATCATACACCCATATAACCTGAAAACATTAACTTTATACCTAGTAACTCATAAATCCTAAACCTATAAACCCTAAACCCATAAACCATAAATTTATAAATCCTAAACCCATAATACTTCATGAGCCATAAATCCATAAACCCTAAACCCATAAACTTGGAGCCACTCAACCGCAGATCTTTAAAATCTAAACTCATAAAACCTAAACACGTAATCCCTAAATCCACAACACTATATCCATAAAACCTACAGGGCTAAACCTTAAACCCTTAAACCAAAAGCCCATAATTTTTTACATTTGACTTTATTCGGTTTCGGACATAAAGTTAACGGTTCATGGTTTACTATTTAAGGGCTTATGGGTATTATATCCATAAGTTATTATGACTTAGGCTTTATATTACTTTATATACATTTTTTTCCTTAAATATGACTTGCATATTTTTTCGCCGTTTTTTTATTAAGCTTAAAATTCTCACTGAAACGGTTTGTTCCAATTTAATATATGCTAGAAACAACTGAGATAAGAACATTTTTTTACATTTTTCATAATGGCTAAGTTGGACGGATCTGATATAAAAAATTACTAAAGATGCTATGAAATTTATTAGTAAAGTTGTAAATCTTTCTGCAATGAAGAAAATAAATATTAAAATTACTAAAAGTACGAATATTTTTGGGTTTTCTCAAAAACCACTATTTATTTTCCGAATTCATTTCCTTGGAGGTCTGTGGAAAGTTTCTTAAGGAGGCCGAACTATTTTTTTATTAATCAGAAATAATGTCTCATTAACTTTGTTTTTGTGTCATTAATTATTTCTAATAGTTTATCTTGTAATGAAACCAGTTTACGTCTTGATAAAATTATTTCCTATTTAATTAGTTTTTTTAAAATTGACCAACTGGCGGGATGTGTTCTTTTGTTTTACCAGCGATGTTATATTTTTACACATTCTGTGTACATGATTTTAACTTAAGAAAACAAGAAAGCGCTAGCCTGTCATGCCTATATCTTTAATAAATATCTTTCACCTGCAAAGTACGTATGTGACGTCAATCACCAGACCTGTGTTTGCAACTTGAAGCTAAATTAAAATAGTAAACTCATGTATAGTTGCTAAAATTATATTCAACGAGAACTGTAAAATTTTCACATTACCTCTAACTATTCGGCTTCTCAAATCAGACATTGTAAAGCTTAGTTCGTGCACCTCATCAGATGTATTTTGTAATGTTTGATCCTCTGCAGAAATTTGTCTTATCGCCTCTCTGTTCCAGTTTTATATTAACAAGCAGTCAGTCAATAATTGGCATGGCTTCAGTGTCTATAAATGGATATTTCCTTCCCCGCAGGGTTTGATTTAGTTATTAAAAGGATTGTAATATGTGCCAGCGTTTGATCAGAGAATATTTTAATTTCTATAATTATTTAATTTCCAAGTTTTATAATTGGTGTAGGATAATCGACTTTAACAAATGATTTTGATAATTCAGTGTATACAGCAGATACTGAAGCTATATTAGTTAACTGGGCAACTGAGTGAATTTTATTTCATAATTTTTATTACCCCTTTTTCGCTCTTTTTAGTGGACTCTTATCTAGCTTCTACTTAGTGAAAGATGATATTGTAAGATAATAATATGAGAAAAGTTTCAACATAATAGTGTACGTACATAATATATATTTCTAACCAGCGACAAAAAGTTAAAGAATCCCCATGTCACGCGTGCGCGTGCGTAGTATAGTTTCAGTGTGAGTTGCACAAATTAATCTTTGTATTCTTGTGTCAATGCGTCTTAAATAAGGACAATGTAAAGCAATGTCCCTCATAAACAGAAAAAGCAAGAAGCGACACATAGTTGTATTTTTTCGTAGTCAGCGGTGAGTATTTACTAGTCAGTCGATGAAAAGTGTTATTGAAGTAATTTTTTCCAAACAAGTGCGTTTTACTCGAAAACGGTACGTCCATCGCATTTTAACAAAAGCCACATTTTAACACCCTATTATATGCCCTGTCCACGTATATATTGCTTTCTACCCTACTATGAACCATAAGGCCGCAAAAAAAAATGTGAAAAAGGAGACTGGAGAACACATGACATAAATCGTTATTACACAATAAGTGTTGATCCTATTTAAATACAAAAACACATTTTCTATGCGCAATGAATTGGACTTTTAGGATAAACAAAAACATTTACCAGAATTATAATGGTTTTGGTTTTCTTAATGCAACAATACCAAAATAGCCATTTTTGGCATATTTTGCTATCTAGCTTCTAAACCAATGAATGTATTAAAATGAAACCAACGTAAATTTTCTTATATTAGGGTTGTACATACATGAAAAAAAAAATGAGCGAAAGAAAGTAGGTTCACTTTTTTTTAAAAAGGGGGTTTTCAAAATTTCAACAACCCGTATCATGGAAACCGCGCGGTATTCGATGAAAATTTTTTCACAAATCATCATCCCTCCTTAAGGGCATTAGTATGTGTGGTATTGTAGATTGGAAATAATAGCCGTTTGTCCTGTACAGAAGACCCCCAAATTCGGACAGCGCGACCTTTCCGGCCTCGTACAGCCAACACCTTTTGTCCTACGGCAAATGTGTATGTGTATATTATGTAGAGGAGGAATGAATCTTCAAAAAGTGTAACTTGGTAAAGAGCCCTACGGGCAATAGGGAAAAAGATATGGACACATAAGTAAAATTTCAAAGTTTCAACCCCTAAAAATAGGGAACGCACATGGTGTAGCAAGGTGTAGTTTTCTGTGCTTACTTATTATGCTCTCTTAAACAACTTCCGCAAAAAAAGTCCACAGGACGCGAAATTTTTCATTATGTCTAATTAGACTGGTCTAATAGTCAGTTTTCTTGAACATTCTTTTGGTCAACTAACCTGCTGTTATTCTAACATCTCTTAACCCAGTCAATAGATAAAGAAATGGGTTCTTTCTGCAAAAATAGTGTTTAGGGATGCCTTCCGGGTATTTTGCCAAGTTGGCGGGGTTAGAGGGGAGTGGGATTAGCTGTTATTTTTGCTTAAAGTCAAACGCAAATATCTCGAGAACTATTGATGCTAGGGTAAAAATGGTAAGGACCTTTTCTGTTTCTCACTAAATTCTGTACAAATTACCTAATTTACCTTATTTTCGTAAAACTAACCGTTTATGAGTTACAGCGCGTCAAAATTTCCAAACAGCAGTTTTTACGGATTATTTCGTAAACTGTTGATATACAATAAATTGTCAAATAAAAATCTAACTCTGACTCGCTGTAACTCCTAAATGGTTAGTTTTTACATTTGTATGAAAATAAGTAATTTGTACAGAATTTAGTGCTAAACAAAAAAAGTCTTTATCATTTTTGTCCTAGCCATCAATGGTTCTCGAAATATTTGCATTTGACTTCTAGCAAAGATGGCGGCTAACTCAAACCTCACCAAATTGGCAAAATATTCGGAAGGCATACCCAAACCCTCTACTTAATGGACTTACGATATTTTTTGCAATGAAAAAGTACCTATTGATTGAACCCCTACATTGCATAAAGCGACAAACGGCAAGAAAATTCAACAGTTTGGGAAGAACTCTCTGCGCAATGCACTTATTTCGTTTTTTTTTTAATTCTGGTAATCAAATTATTCGGTCGGACTTGCTAATTTCCAAGTTTTCTCCATCTTTCTTTACGCCTCTGAGACATGGACCATTATGGAATCAGAAGGCGAAGTATTAATGCTTCCAAGACGTGGATCTTGATATTTTTGTTACGAGTTCTCTGGACAGCTCAGCGTACCAACTCCTCGAGTCTCCAAGAAATACATCCCTCAAAACGGCTCTCCAATATCATATTCTTCCGAATCCTCTAATTGATTTCTTACATCAACTGAAGAAAGAGCATTACAAAACGGTTGTCAGTTCGGATAGGCCAGACGCCAAAGGCGAAAAGGAGACACTCCCAACTAGTGGGCTGATATCGCCAAATAGCTGATGATAAACAAAATTGAAGAGGCTGTGCGCCTGACAGGCAACCCCGACGGATGGCATGATGCTGTCAGACATGCGATACAGCAAATAAAAAATATCAGCTCCCCGAGAGTGGTAATAACAATGACAATCAGTTGCATTTGCCAAATCAAATGTCTTCTTTCTAAATTAAATACACTGCGTATTTTCACACATGCATCTTAAACATCAATTCTATCGACATTTAACAAGTATTTTACGTCATTTTTTTCATATAATTTGAAGTATATACTTATATTAGCTGACCCAACAAACGTTGTTTTGCCATATAAATTATAAATTTTTGTCCAAAAAATAAAAAGACAATTGGATAGGGCCACCCTTATCACCGAGGGGTATAAAAAATAGCCTACGACCTATTCTCAGACCTAACGAATATACACCAAAAATTTCATAAAAATCGGTCAAGCCGTTTCGGAGGAGTTCGATAACAAATACTGTGACACAAGATTTTTATATATTAGAAGACACCAAAGCTGTGCTGAATATAAAAAAGCTACAATTACAATTACTTTCTATTTTAAAAAGTAATTAAATACGAGTAAATTTACCTACTTTTCGAAAAATATATTTAAATAAAATTACAGTTACATACAGTTATCCCGCTCTGATGCAAATGTTTTCCTAAACGATTTTCTAAGAAAAAGAAATTGTAAGTTACATGAAAAATTAAGAAATCTGTGTTGTATAAATAGTCTAATATATTAAATAATTGTTTTCTTTTTCTAATATACTTGTATTTAATAAAAAGTAATTGTACTTACAAAACTACTTGTAATACAAGTACAATACTAAGTACACCATATAACAATTGTATTTAAGTATAATTACAATTACTTGGAACTAAAACTCTTATGTATTTAAGTACAATTACAAATACAACAAAAAATATTTAATTGCATTGTATAAGTACACGCGCAGCTCTATTTCTAGATTTCTAAATTGCCGGAAATCACTCCGATAAAAACAGGCGATTATATTTCTGCTATAATTATTCCCAAATTTTACCTGGTAGTTTTCTTTGACATTTAATTGAAAATAATGTTTCTAGAAACACATAAACATGCTACAAAAAACAAATGATATATACAACCTGCTAGGGCAGTGGAATTCACATCAATCATTAACCTTTCAAACAGTAATAAAGAGCTCACTTTGCAAATTACGCACAAAGCTCTATCATGAATATATTGTAATATCCTCGTAGAAAGTGGATCATCAGAGAGTTAAATGTATTCTTTAGAGTACATTTCGAAGTTAGAAGAATCCTCGAATTCGCCTTATAAAACATTTCACATGCCCTTCTGGTAAATGCAAATCATTTTTTACTTCTGTGAACAACAAAAGTATGGAGAAAGGATTTCTGAGTTTTCCCACATCCATTTCATTTATCGCTGTAAAACTGGCAAGGGTGAAGGGCGATGCACAAGGACGGTGATAACTCTACTGGAGGATCCTAGTCTACATATTTATAGTCAAGTAATTCAAAGAGCTCCTCTTTAGATCCCTAGTCAGTTTTTATTGTTTTCGTTGTAATGAATAGAAATGTGCGTATAATGATTACATTGAATTTTAAAGTGCAATAATACGAGAAGGAAGAAAATTTAATATAGTTTAAACAGTTTTATAAAATACCCGTTATTTAGAAGTAAATTTATTGACATAGATTTATTCCATGTTCATATTTTGGAGAATGTTCAATATCAACCAAAGACAGCACTTCTGTACTAAATAAACTGTATTTTGATTTACTCTCAAAATTTAAACATAACATATTTATCAATTTGTCTATAATTTTATAAATTAACTGTATATGTTGATAAGTTGACATCTCGTCACATACTTATCAAAATTATTCTATTGAAGTATATTAACGTTTCTTTCTCAAGGCTCTAAATCATCACTCAGTCAGAGGATAACCGGTGTCTCTTCATTTCAAGACTGTTTACGCCATTTTGAAATTTTTATAGCCAATTTTAATTTTGAGTCTCCTCTTGATCCACCTGAAACTATAAAAACCATATTTTATTTTTACACGCAATCACCGGATACGACGCGACGTCAGCTCTATTCAATAGAAGTAAAGCGAGGGTTTTAAAATATTCGAAAAACATGACAGTTTTAAGAAATTCCTTGGAGGTTTTAAAATGAAAGAATATTCACCACAATTGGTTAAAACTATCTACTTTTCCACCAACATTTAGTGCTGCTCAACAACATTAGAGTCGGGTATATTACCAAGTGCAAAAATGTCTAGGTAAGGAACCGATTCCAGAAGACCCGATGGATAATGAGCAATGACATTTTGGAGCCGATCCCCACTCTGCTACCATATATATCAAGAATTCTGTTGAATACAGTTGTTTGCAATTGCTCCAAAGCAATATGTGGTATTTCCCATGGCCAGGCTTGTCTCAGTGAAGCACTCTCTCTATGCAAAGCTACGCCGATAGCTATGAAGATATAATTCTGTCAATTTCTTAGCGGAAGCCATATAAATTGATAATATTTACGCAGAAACGACGGCTAACTGAGAGTATTGAAGAAGATTTTTTTTTTAATTTCTAATAAATAGAAACATCGTGAATAAGGTCTATTGAGAACCCGACGTTTAAAACAACACGCTTAGTACTCTATCTCCAGTGATGAGGAAAGGAATTCAAACTACGAAAATTAAAACTTTGTAGACCGTAGTACATGAGAACGGTAACTACTACTAAAAAAAACTAATCAAAACTTTTTAATCCCTGACCCCAAAAGTGTTATAAGTTTGACGCGTATGTTTATATGTTTGTCTGTCTGTCTGTCGGCCTGCCTGTCTGTCTGTCTGTGGCTTCATATCTCATCTTTTTTTAATTGAAAGGGTATTTTGTCGAGAAGGTTATAGGCCATATTAGATTTTGATGTTTGGTCGCCATCTTGAATTCGCCATGTTGAACTGCTCTAGAAATTGTCCGATTGAAGTAAAATTGAAAATGTGGAGACAATAATAGTAGCCGAACATGATTTAGGCCTCATTTTGATTCGGTCATATGAAACTGGTACGATTAGATACATTGATCGGGGGTTTTTAAAAATTTTCAATTTTACTTGTTTGAAGTTGATTTTCTAAGCTACAAAATTCATTATAACTATTTATAGACCAGAAGCCAGCCGATCACTAATTGTGTGTCATCAGTTTACGCCCAAAATATGTGAATTGTTGTTGTAGTAGAGCACAAAAATGTTCATGCGAGTCCTTTTTATTGGTACAGGGGCGTAGGGCAGGCCCCCAAAATTTGTAAGAAATATGTCTTGTAAAAGTGAAAGAAACAGCCACCAATAAGTCATAGGTTTAAGCATGGCAGTTGGAGAGATTTACTAATTACGCCAAAAATCATGAATCCAGACTCCCATTCATTTTGTATGGTACAAGGAGGCGCTAGGTTCACCCAATTTTGAAAAAAAAAAGGCAGGTAAGAGAAATGATAAGTTTATGAATGGCAAACAGAAACTTGGTAAGTAGGAACCTACTGAGTGTGAAAATATATATGCGCCTTCTTTGAAAAATGATACGACAGCCTTGCCATTCACGATAATTGATGGCGTACCAGACTACCCTGCCGCATATATTGTTTACCTGCGTAATTTGATGAATATTATAAATTTGCGACTAGTAGTCAGAATCTTGGTAAGTATGGACCTCCTGCGTGCAAAAATACGTACGCCATCTTTGAAAAGTGGTGCGAAAGTCTTGCTTTCACGATAATTGACGGCGTATCGGCGCTTCCACCGCATATACTTGTTACGTGTAATTCGATGAATACTATAAATTTACGACTGGCAATCAGAAACTTTGTAAGTATAAACCTCCTGAGTGCGAAAAACTTCGCCATCTTTGAGAGGTGGTGCGAAGGTCTTTCATGATAATTTAGCGCATCAGAGCTTGTAGATTGTTTAAGCGGTCGCTTGGCCCTGGGTTGGCATTTCTTCACCTCGACCTAAAAAGTCTTTAGAGCTTGCTACCACATATACTGATTACTCGTGTAATTCGATGAATATCATAAATTCACGCATTTTTTTCACATACTTACCAAGTTTCTGATTGCCAGTCGTAAATTTATGATATTCATCGAATTACACAAGTAAGCCATCAATTATCGTGAATGGTGAGGCTATCGTACCACTTTTCAGATAAGGTGAATACATTTTCACACTCAGTAGGTTCATACTTACCAAGTTCCTGATTGTCATTCATAAACTTATCATTTTGTTTACCTGACTTTTTCAAAATTGAACGAAAATAGCGCCTCTTTGTACCGCCCAAAATGAATGGGAGCCTGCATACATGGTTTTTGGGGGTAAATTAAGAAGTCCCTACAACCTCCATGCGTAAACCTATGACTTATTTGTGGCTGTTTTTTATACTTTTACAGGTCATATTTTTTACATATTTGGGAGCCTGTTTACCAAAAAAAAAATGAACATTTCTGTGCTCTAATACCCCAAATAATTCACACATTTTGGGTGCAAACTTATGACACACAATTAGTGGTCGGCGGGCTCCTAGTTTATTATGTCATAGAATCAATATATGACGAGGCATTAGCGTACTGTTTCTTTAACTTTGAATTTCTGTAAAATTCTTAGCAGGATTCACATCGATGGGGACGTTTGACACCACAGGTTCATACAAGAATTCAGCTTTGCCATATTTTTGTCTAATTTCCCTGGAGTATGTAACAAAAGGCTGACACGAAGAGACACCAGAGGCACATTGGAAAGATTTCTTTCAAACGACAAGCACGAGACGTGAAAGATCTATAGGTTGCATAATTTTGAATCCTAAATTGTCTCTCAAGCAGATCCTAAAGGATGCAGATATATATGCCCATCATAAATATGAGGTGTCAAATTATTACAAGCTTGCAATAACTGTCAGCGAGAATATTGATCTTCTCGTACTATTAGCTTCATTACCAGACTTCAACTTCACTTGATGAAGCCAAGTCAATGCAAGAGGCATAATAGAAATTGTACGCGTGTTACAGCTAAAACTTATGACGTACCAGACACTTATTCCCTGTCTGAACGAATGCATTACCTTCGCGTTTTTAAACAAGGAAAATGCAAATTACGTAGATTATTAAGGGCTACCGAGTATGCACAGTATGCACACAATTCTAAGTTTCCAATGTCTCTAATGCTCATCCAGATTTTATCGACTTGGCAAGAAAAAAGCTAAAGCGCTATAGGGAACGGACTTGTCTAAGAATTTTGACTTCGACAAATGATTGCATCTCTGCTTTACAAAGCTGCTCGAAATATTAACTAGAAAAGCACGTAGTACCTTATCAATATACAGGGCGTCAATGAATTGATGATGTTAAAAACTTCGGGTGTCGATTTCTGACGATATTTGATGCCCCGGGTAAATTATATTATTAATAAAGGTAAATTATAAATTAAAATAAACTTTTTCAAAATTCAATTCTTTTCAAACCATTTTGTTATAAAAAATAACTTTTCAAATAAAAATAAGATTAAAAGAGCAATACCAAAACAGTATATTGGGTCGTATAGGTGCCAAATGACTCTGTACTTCCCAGTTCAGGGTCGGCATCACCAAACATCTTGTGTATTAACGAAACACAGAAACAGAATAATTACAGAAACAAATTCTTTCTTTATTAAAAAAATGAGAAGGCACACATTGTCGTGGTCATACTTCTTTGTTTATTGTGGAAAGAAATGTTCAGATTCCATATTTAAACTTCCATGTCTTCGTAACTATTAATCCTACATAAATTAAAAAAAAAAATAAATCCATCTTCAATTTACAAATTTCATTTTTGTTCACTACCATTTTTCGTTAAAACTAATATTAATTTTGCAAAAAATATATATTTTCTTGAAAATACCTTTATAATTTAATGTAATTTTTCTGAAGCAACTTCTGGCAAAAGAAAACAGTATTTTATATTTTTTTAATTGCTGCTTGACTTGTGGATACATTTCTTGTAAATGTCTTAACACCAATAAATGTCTATCTATTATCTATCTAAATAAACAGACTTGCACCGTTTTTATTTAAAAAAATGTAAAAGAACACGGTGTATATATCATAACTTTCTTATTTTTTATGCTACAGAAATAGATAGATGCTGTAGTTTCTGAGATATTTCATTTAAACTAAATACTTCTTATAAAGGTTTGGAGCCCTATTTAAACTTTTATGTCTCCGAAATTGTTAATGCTACAGAAAAAATGTATATCCTATTCAAGGGCGGATCCAGAGGGAGGGGGCAGTAGGGGCAATTGACCCCCCCCCCCCCCCCCCCGAGAAAAGTATTCGTTACTTTTTCAAGGCGACTTTTTTTTTCTCCGCACGAGGCGGACAAAAACATTTTTTGGATTTCTAATAGCACTTCCGTGTATGAGGCGAAAAAATTTGTGTCCGGATTTTAATTTATACCCCAAAAATTTGTTTGGATTCTAGTTTGCACACGCCCCCCCCCCCATGAGGCGATAAAATTTTTTTTAGATTTCGAGGTGAAAAATTTTGTTTTTAAGAGTATAATTTGCGGTCAGTGAAATGAAGAAACGAATTATTCGGCTTATTTTTGAAGATAGAAACTTCAAATTTTGTACGTATGTATTAAAATATATATTCTAGTTCGTCACGTTTTTAATTTTTTGTTTTAATCAAAAACACGTGATCAACGAAAAAATTGACGTCGAAAAATTGGAATTTACAAAAAACGAAAACGTGGCGCCCTAGATAGTCCTTAATTAATTACGTGGATAAAATATAACCTCTTAATTTTCAAACATAGATTCAATAAATAGTTTCCAATTTTGCCGTCAATAGATGGCACTCGCCTCGGCATTCGCATAGCTTTACACGCTCTCAGACTTTAGGGAGGAACTTGTTGTCATGGAGACCAGACGCGAATGAATGCTTGCCAGGGAAGCATTTAGCAGTTCTGGTAATTGTAATCTTAAATTTATTTATAAATTATTTAATCTTACAGGAATGACTCAATAGATAAAATTCTTGAAAATGTTAATACATAAATAAAATGTGCCAAATAGAGAGGACCGTTTTGTATAAACATTCCTACAAATTTTATTATGAAAATTTGAATTCGGTTTTTAGTTATTATTATAGTTATATAGTTTTTATTCGAAATTATTACCAAGCAAAATGTACAGGATGTCCCAGTCAACGCGCTATGCTCGGTTTTCACGGTAGTTTCTGAGATAAGTTTATGGTTCAAAATCCAGTCTGACGTAGGTTTTCCGAGGAATCTCATACTGCTAAGATATTTAGGAATCCAAGATGGCGGACGAATTTCGTCATTTATGGTCCTATTCGACTGAAAATCGATATCTGGGGGTTTTCGGGGATGCGGTTTACGAATTTTTGGTCAAAATTTAGGAATCCAAGATGGCGGACGAATTTCGTCATCTATGGACCTATTCGACTGAAAATCGATATCTGGGGGTTTTCGGGGATGCGGGTTATGAATTTTTGATCAAAATTTAGGACTCCAAGATGGCGGACGAATTTCGCGATCTATAGTCCTATTCGACTGAAAATCGATACCTCGGGGTTGTCGGGGATGCGGGTTACGAATTTTTGGTCAAAATTTACGAAACCAAGATGGCGGATGAATTTCGTCATTTGTGGTCCTATTCGACTGAAAATCGATATCTGGAGGTTTTCGGGGATGCGGGTTACGAATTTTTGGTAAAAATTTAGGAATCCAAGACAGCGGGCGAATTATAACTATATTTTGACCCCCCTTTATTTATGTTATTATTGGAGATAAAAAAAAGTTTTGTATAGGGTTGTATACATATTTTTTTAAATGCAATTAAAAAACAATTGCTTGCATATGTCACGTGATATAACAATGAAGGTTGCTTTTTAAATGAAAACCCTGTATATTTTTACATATTCTTTTAGATCCTTTATCCCCAATTTCAGACATATAAAGATTGATAGATCTAGTTGTAATATTTTTTGATATATCGGACATTAAATATGCTCCAAACATGCATGTAGGTATTTTCTGACGGAGCGCTGTCAGTGGCGGATTTAGAGCGGGGGGGGGGGGCTATAGAGGCAAAATCCAAGGGCGGCAATTTTTTTGAAAAACACCGAAGACATAAAAACAAAAAATTTGTATTATTAATATGTTCTATCAGAACATGTTTAATTTATTTGAGAACGTGTTTTTTATATTAACTAGACTAAAGTTCCTTATTATAGTCAACAGTACAGGGTGGTTGTGCAAACGTTAGAACCTCATTTAACTTCTTTATTTTTGGAGTTACGTAAATAAGTTCAAAAATAAAAGTTATGAGATATCACATGTATTTTCCAAACATCATTTCAGCAAAACAATTCGAACAAGTCGAATTTCGGAGATATGAGCTTTACCTTGGTTTTTTTAAATAGAACACCCCCATATATTTTTACACCATTTGAAAGGCCATAGAAAAATCTTTTCAATGATATATGACACAGTATTTTTCTTAAAAACTATAGTAGATATGAAGTTTTATATTTTCTTACATTAAGTCATGGTAATCCGAAAAATATATACAGTGTATTTCATTTTTTAATTTGTTTTTCTGATTTGAATCAAATTTTACTTAAGTATAGAACAAATTAGGATCTACTTATGACCAGAAAAAACTCACCGCCTACAAATGCAAAGCCACCTGCGTTACCAAAATATGCGGATAAAATCAAAAAATCATATTAGGCATATTTTTATTGGAAAATTTTGTCAATGAAACTTGTTCAGAATTGTTCAGAAACCTTAAGTCCAGAATTTAATCAAAATAAAAAATATATAAATTTTTATTAAAATAATGTCCAAGTCCAAAAATATCATTTTAATGGGTTTTTTCGTTTAGAAAACTGTACTATGACAATTTTATTTGAAATTAAACGCAAGCTGCCAGGTAGTTGTAAAGCAATTTACAGTTTTTTTTTTTAAATAATTATTTTCAAAATTTTTAAAGTTTCAAGTTTTTCATTTTTTCATTTTGTTTAAATTTTGGCCATTTTGGGCAATTCTGAACAAGTTTTATTAACAAAATTTTCCGATAAAAAAATGCCTAATATGGTTTTCCGATTTTCTCCACATATTTTGGTACCGCAGGTGGCTTTGGTACCGTAGGAGGCGAATGTTTTTCTGGTCATAAATAGATACTAATTTGTTCTATACTTAAGTAAAATGTGATTCAAATCGGAAAAAAAAAATTAAAAAGTTATTGGGGTGTTACCATTTCAAGTGAAACACACTGTATCAATTATTGAAATTCTCCATTTTATTTAAAATAAAGTGAAATTAGACAGAACTAACATATTGTTTATTTTAATTTACATACTTTTGTTTTCCATGGCTAATTTGATAAATTGTAAATTTATAGTAAATTAGACAAAATTTGTTTAAGATAAGCACCATGTATTATATTATAAATACAAAGCTTTTTTTATGGCGTTTCAAATGGTACATATATGGAGTGTTCCTTTAAAAAAAAGCAAAGTAAAGTTCATATCTCCGAAATGCGACTTTCAATAGGCATGTCCACAAAATTTTAATTTCAATTGTAAATGATAGAATTATCGATATTGTACACTAATTTAACAATTAAAAAAAAAACCGCTGCCCAAGGAATCACTACTTCCACATCCAGATTTTCTATCCAAGTCACTCACAACGATAAAATGTTGTATGTGGAAATAATTGTTTAATAATATAATATTTGAAATCGTCTACCTCAAAAACCCATAAAAACACCCACATCGGTAGTGGGGTGGGGGTGGTGATAGAGGGTGGTAGTGGGGGTGGATAAGGTAAAAAAATATTTTGAGGTTTCTGGTTCTTGTGCACACATTAAATCAAATTTTTTTTCCATCCTCTTTAATAATGGGGCGGGGGTGGTAATGGGGGTGGCTAATGCCAAAATTTTTTTTGAGACCTTAGCTTCTCTTGTATATAGTAAATACTAATTTTATGAACTCTTACCTGCTTGATTTACCTATTTACCCCAATTTACCCCCCAATCCTTCGACGGAACAAGATGAAAATATAATCTAGTTCTAGATTTCATTAAAGTACATATGCGTACCAAATTTCAAGACAATATGTCAAACGGTTCCAGAGTAAACGTGTGCACAAAAAAAAAAGTTACAGACCGACAGACAGAAATTTTTTTTCGCTCAAACTTAAAATCTCGACGTTTCATGACATTCTAAGCCTATTTAAACAATAAAAATTTTTAAAAAATTTTTTGTCGTTACTATACTACCACTGGATGTGGAAGAAATATATGTATCCTTATTTTGCCAGTTATTCGTAATAGAAATCACCCCAACATAGCAAGGATTTTTGGTAATTTTTCAATAAAAATTCTTGGCCTATGAAGTAAAAAAATATTTTGAAGTTTTTGGTTCTTGTACTGTAACGGTCATTTTTATTCCCAGGCATAAAAGCCCTTAAATTACATTATTTCGTATTTTCCGTACATAAATTACCTATTTTGTTACCTCTTAAAAAATAAATTATCGCCGCTACTGTAAGGTTCTAGAAGGTAACGTAACCGTCGCCTAGTTCTCGGCTTTACTGGTAAACATTTGAAAATAATGCCTTTCCTCCGATGAGAAACCATAGTTTAAATTCGCGGGTTTAAGGACTAAAGGTATTTCGACTACTAGTGGGGGAAGAGATAAATACCGAGCCAAGAGTCAACCATGACACTTCCACGGCCGCTTTAAGCGTGCCCACAGTCATCACTCATCAAAAATTTGACTTGAATTACGGCGAGAGGAAGGACTTCTACGGCCGCCTTGAGCGAGCCCACAGTCAATCTTTTAACCAAACTTGAGTGAAGATATTAAAAGTTCCAGAATTTAAATGGTTTAGTTAAACCATAAAAATTATAAATTAATTATTTATTTAGTTTCTTTCCTTCGTTTAAGCTGGTTAAGGAATTTGACAGCCAGATTATGTGTGCTTTTGCGAGCTGTACATTCGAAATAAGTATTGATATGTGTAATATCCATCTAAAAGTGGCTAAATAATAGTGCGTTCAATCTACGTTTTCAACTTTAAATAGGATTGCAGTTTTATTGGTAATGTCCAAAATGAACTTATGTAAGTACCGATCTGAACTTTATATTTTCCTGTTTATGCACGAGTCATCAATTTGTGGAAGATTTGAGCCAGTAGTTCATCAAGTTGATCACAGTGTAGTGCGTGTTCGTTACCTTTACGTTTTCGTGAATACTTCAAGCAAGCTTAATTTGTACTTGCTAATTTTTTATCTCGACTAAACACTCAAATTAACTTTTGGAGTGCTATATGTTTAATATTAAAATTTATCTTTACGTATTTCGTTCGACGAATTATGTAAATTTTTGTACTCCCATTTGTACCTTTTAGTTAAGTCTTCTAGCTTGTTTTTGCCTTTAAACTTAAATAAATATTTAATTGCTCATTCTTGGATAATTTGCTCGGAAAATAATTATGATAAGTGAATGAACAATCATTTATTTATTATTAATAGTTTTTTTCCTTGCGGAATTGGCCAATCTCCCTTTATTACGTTTTACCTATTTATCTTTTGTATTTTATACCATTATGTCTGTCTCTCCGTATATCTGTGCATTTGTTTGATTATTTGTTTGTACTTCTTTATTCGTTAGCACAAATTTATTCGCCCATACCCTGTAGTGTTATTCTCATTTGCTCTACCACTTTGTTAATAAATTAGTTTATTGTTAATTTTGTATTTTTATTTATTTAGAATTCATTTTAAATAACCCCAAGAGAGACAGGGCGTTATAGTACATACACTAAATCACACTTTTTTTCGTCCCCTTAAAAAATGGGGGTTAGGGGTAGGGGTCGTAATGGGGGTAGCTAATGTCAAAAATTTTTTTGAGACCTTAGGTTCTCATATATACTAAATACCAATTTTACGAACTCTTACCTGCTTGATTTACCTGTTTACCTCCCCATTTACCTCAATTTACACCCCAATCCTTGGATGGAATAAGATGAAAATATAATTTAGTTCCAGATCCCGTTAAAGTACATACGTGTACCAAATTTCAAGTCAATATCTTAAACGATTCCAGAGTAATCGTGCGCACAAAAAAGTTAGACCGACAGGCAGACAGACATTTTCTTACGCTGAAACTTAAAATGGCGACCTTTCGTGACAGTCTAAGCCTATTTGAACAATAAAAATTTTCAAAAATTTTTTTGTTACTTTACTTCCACTGGATGTGGAAGTAATTAATATTCTATTTCCTGATTTCCTGTACTATATGTTTCTTTTTGTTTGTATGTATATTTTGCGTATTGATATTTTGTTTTTTTTTATCAAATGTTTCGTATTATGCTATCATTTGTTTGTTTTTTACTATATTTTGTTTTTATACATTCATGTATTTTTTATACAATATAATTACTGACTTACCTTATCCATTCTATTGTATGGCAGAAAAGGTTAATAAATATATTATTATTATTATTAAAAAGAACGCCATTGCCATGTAAACCGGAAGTGATATTTAAAATTTACATGCCTTTTTTTAATTTATTCCTTTAATAGTCAATTAAGAACATAAATAATCCGATCAATTCTTCTTTGATGTTTAATTATATGTTTCTTAGCGGCATCGATTCCCCGGAAAAAAATACTTATCTCAAAAACTACCGAGAAAATCGGACATAACGCGTTAACTAGGATACATTATGTATCTACAGATAGTTTTTCTTTTAATTAAAAACCACTGCCTAAGGAATCACTACAACCGCATTCAGTTTTCCTACTCAAATTACTTTAAATAAAAATTCTTGTGCGCCCAACGCGAAATTCGACTCTGTACGACAGAAATATATTTGAACTATTTCTCTTATATTACACAATTTTGTTAATCTCCTCCTGTTTACGTAGACGGCATATTTCATTGGTCAAAGGGGCACGCCCACCCGTATAAACCTTTTTCATATATATATCAATGAAAATATTATTTGTCGTACCACAGATTATCCTCTTAATATCATTCTCTGTATGAGGCGAAAAAAATTTTTGGATTTTCATTTGCATCCCCCCGCATGAGGCGATAAAATTTGTTTAGATTTCGAGGTGAAATTTTTTTTTAATAGCATTCTCTGTATGAGGCGAAAAAATTTTTTTTTCTGATTTCTAAAATTTTTTGTAAATGTTAGTGCCCCCCCCAGTAACCTTTCTGGATCCGCCCTTGATCCTATTTATAGGCTTTGTTATTGGTCTCTGCCATTTTTTCCCTAAATGTGATACTTTTCTAGTTATTAGACAAAATCCGTTTTAAAGATGATCAATTTATATGAAAAATTTCATAGAAACTTTTCTTCTCAAAACTTTCTTCTCTTTTTTTTAATTGTAATTTTTTTTATGCCACCACCTATAAATTCGCAAGTCCCCGCGTAATATGGAAATGTTTCTTTGATGAATTTACTATTATATTATAAAAAACAAAATATGACAATAATTCATATGACAATATTTCTAAATTAAACCTTTCGTAACTGGACTAATAGTTGTTTAGCATAAAAATTACTAATTTTAATATTCTCTTAATTATGCATAAAGATAAACATTGTTAAATTAAACTTTACGTAAATGAGAAGTATAGTGTAAACTATTTACGCAAGTACTGATGAGCCTCTGGTCCTGGTAGCGAACAGAGGCCAACGTTAAATGAGAGATTAAAAAAACGTCTTGTAATAGGGGGTCATTCAAAAATACGTTGCACAAGTGGGCCATTTGTAACACCCCCTCCCCATTTTTAACATTTCTTAACATTTGTGAAGTCCCCTTAAACGAACTTTCGTTTGCAAACATTATATATGAAAAACATTTCTTCAGTTGTTAATGAACAATATATGCAATATTTTTCCATATTTTTCCAAATACATCTTTTTTTATCGAAACTAAGGAGCTGTTCTTTTTTGGATTTGGTTTATTTGTAGAGAAAAATTAAGAGAATTTTTGTTAAAATTTTGGCCTAACATTAAAAAATTTAAAAAATATATATATGAAACTCTCGTCTCACTCTAATTTTCTATGGTACTTCAAAGCATTAGGGGAGGTCAATAGCTAAACGGTTAGGGTGTCTTGCTTGAACGCTCAGCGTAATTTAGAAAAGTAGATTAGGGCCCCACGTTAAGCATTTGTCATTACAAATTATCTCTAAGAAATGGTTCGGATTCCACTATAAACTGTAGAGCTCCGTCTTCTCCGACAAATTTAGATCCTCCTGGAGAGTAGTAAAAACATTCTTAAACAAACAGGAGAAAATTGGTGAAATTGGGAATATTTAACCCATTTACATCAGTCCATATTATAGTATTTTTTAATTCTGTACATTGGCTAATATCGCTGACATACTTATTTTCATGTTGTAAGTTTAGATAATACAGAATATTCGAAATGAAGTGGTTTTTGATATTTTTAGACCCTATCAGCTTTTTATTTATTCTTAATATAGTTAAGTAAGTTAAATTAATTTTAATTTCAGAACTACGTAGTATTTTCTTACACATATTTTAGAATTATGATATATAAATATTAAAAATATTTTCAAGCTTCGAACATCATAAATCTCTTATATTCTTAAAGATTTATACTATAAGCATTAATTTCAAATATTTATGGCATTTATACGACCAACAAAATTCCTTTGTATACCACAATATAACTATCAGTTTCTCTGCCAACGTTCGGTTTATAACTTCTTTTAGAAGGGATCGGGCGCGCATCTGCGAGAAAATTGAATTAATTTTTGTTTTCTCCTAAGGCGTCAGTATTCCAGCTACTTTAGTACCTATAAAAATAGTAATAAGATTTATCAGACATCCTGAAAACCACTTTCTACAACTCATGTTATTCTGTGCTAGTAAACTGTGTCTTACTAGAATACTTTTATTATACCTATTTGATTATAACTGAAAAAAAATGTTTAATAATAATCAACGTAGATTTTTTTTTATTCGGAAACCGTTTTGCAACACGCTAAACTCAAAATCAAATAAAATAAATTCGGTGCACGTACATGTGCGCACGTGTAGAGCGTTTCTTGAAATCACGATAACTTCGGTTAGAATTTTATTTCAAATTTAGTATCCAGATTTGGCAAAAATGTCGTTTTATATATTCGATATAAACGAGTGCAAGAAAGAAAATGGAGAAATTAAGAAAAGAAAGGCGGATGTACTGCTCCCGGCACGTTTCACACATCGTGAAATTTTATTATACTTCCACATCTACGTAGTGGAGCCGAAGTATTGTAACTCAAAAAAAAAAAAAAAATGTGTTCAAATAGACTTAGAATGTCATGAAACGTCGAGATTTTAAGTTGCAGCGAAAAGTATTCTCCCTGTTGGTCTGACGGTCGGTAGCTTTTTTTTTGCGCACGATTACTTGGAACGGTGCATGATATTAACTTTAAAATTGGTACACCTATGTATTATGACGGGATCTGGAATTGAAATATATTTTGATCTTATTCCGTTGAAGGACTCGGGGGTAAATGGTGTAAATTGGGGTAAATTGGTAAAGCAAGCCAGTAGGAGTTCATAACATTGAAATTTATGGTATGTACAAAAAGCCAAGGTTTCAAAATTTTTTTGGCGTCAGCCACCCCTTCTATTACCCCACCGTTACCACACCCACACTATTATTAAAGGGAGTAAAAAAATACATTGTGATTTAGTGTGTATACAAGAACAAAAACTCTTCAAAATTTTTTTGGCATTAGCCACCCCCGTCTCATTATTATAGGGGGTAAAAAATAAAATTGTGATTTAGTGAGTCTATACAAGAACCAAGGGCCTCAAAAATGTTTTGGCATTAGCAACCTCCTCTACCACCCCATTACCAACCTCACCCCATTATTAAAGGGGGTGAAAAATAAACTTGTGATTTAGTGAGTGTGTACAAGAACCAAAGCTCTCAAAAAATGTTTTCACATTAGCAATTCCCTCAACCACCCTCATTGCCACACCTACTACCATGTGGCATATCGTTTTATGAGTTTTTGAAGTAGACGATTTCATATTAAATATTATATTATTAAACTTTTGTGAACAATTATTTCCACATATTGGAGTATATTATCAAAATTTTTTTAGTTGTAAGAGACTTGGATAGGAAATCTGGTTGTGAAAGTAGTGATTCCTTAGGAAGCAGCTTTTATTATCCTGTCTGGTATCAACGCAGGGCATCGGCATCTATCACCTTTTTTTTATAATTTTAGAGCAAAATATTACTAAGGTTTTTGATTACGCACACAAAAATATGAATACGTAGAAGATAATTGAAATTTCATATACAACTTGACGTTGATTATCTTATATATCAATTCTACTTTAAAATGTTATAAGATATTTTTAATAAAACTATTATGAAACTATTAAAAATTGAAATAAAGCGTTGCCGACTGCGAATACCTATCTGTTTATACAGGGTGTCAATGAATTGATAATACAAACTAGGGGTATTATAAATTCTAGATGAACACGTGTCCTAAAATCATCCGCTGGGGTGTTGCAATAACCCAAATGAGGTGACTAAAATTCACTTTATAATCATTATCTCCGGAATACTCATGCAAAAATAAAAATACACCTAAAAAAATCAAGTAGTGTCAAAAAGTTTTTAAAACTACGCAGTCATATTTAAAATCATCTCCCAAATCCAAAAATGTAAAATTATACAGGGTGTTCCATTTAAAATTTCAAAGTTAGAGTCATTTCCGGGGAAAACTGAAGTGATGGAAAAGCGCTAAATTATGAAAAATTTGTCGTTTTTAGTATATATTACCCTTGCCAAATTTAAAATTTATATCTTGAAAACTCTGGAAACTATGGCTTGTCTAATGATTCCGTTGACACCCGGTATAGTATTTACCCAGGACACACAAATATAATACAGGAGTAAATCACAAGAGTGTATAAATGTAAGAAACATCACAGTTAGTCAAACAAACTATTTTTAGAAAAAAATTATTATTTAAATTACCTACATGTCAGAAAAATTATTTTTTAAATACTCTTCAAAAGTATAAAAATATTTACAAAATAAGCATTGTTTCAACTTGAACTTGAGCAATTCTATGTCAAGATATCTTACACGTTCTAGCACCACGTTAAAAAATTTTATTCATATAAAATTTGGCATTTTTCAATCTTACAAATCCTGGATAAAGTTTAGAATTATCCCTAGTTTAATAATTATGAATATAATGGAAATGTCATGATTTTATAGAACACAAAAGCACTGCTACAGCCATCTTGGAAACATAGCCGAGAAATAATTCTGATCGATCTACATTGAATACGAAAAATTCATGAGGAACTAAATAAACTTAGAAAAGTTGATTTAATTGCCATAATAATAAATAAGAAAGTTCCTAGTGATTTAAAAATAAGTGCTAAGGTGAAAACGACAATAGGGAACCATGCACCAAAAGACTTTTTATATAATAATTATGGTTTTAGTAACTTAACCTCAATAGAATTAGTTGACAAGGTAAGCTGTTTTACCATTCAAAAAGAACTCAAATGTATTCAAGTTGAACAAAAGCGTTCAAAGAAACTCATTGCCGAGTTAGAACGGGCAACTGATAACCAAGAACGTATAATATATTGTTTGCTTGTTGTCACACTTTCTTCGTGAACTATTTTTTCAAGAAAGTTCACCCTATGTATTTTGCACTATACCGCGATATTTACAAGTAGGTATATACCATTTGTGATTTTTCTTTTCCTTTTGTAAGCGAGTGAAGAAAAGAAGGCTAAACGCACTAAAAAATATTAATTTTATGCAATACTTTTGTCTAACCCTGTACAAAATGTATATATTTATTTTATTAGATTACTGAACAGCGATCAATTAATTAAAACTTAATAAATAAACCACATAATTATGATTTCAATGTTGGATTGCTCTTAAATGAATAATTGCAAACGGTTCATTTATAATTAACCGTACCATTAGCACTTTCATATAAATTGTTATCTACTGTTAATATAATACCGTACATTTGATATTACAGGTAATAATAGACCAGCTTTCAGCATCATGCAGGTATTAGTCGATAATTAGCCAATTAGTATTACAAAACAGGATTTAACATGTATGCTCCAGAGATGAAAATGAAAATTTAATATGAGAGGAAATATCCTGCCCTGATTATATATTATGTAAAATATTAAATTAGCCAAAAAATCTTATACCCCGACAAGTTTTTTATTCCGCAATTATTAGTATTAGTCCAGTCTCTGTCGATAAAGAGAGAGTAAGGAAATAACGATGTTTTCTTACTTAAACTCTTTATTTGAGTGTGCAACAGTTTGTAACTCCGTTGGAAGCACTCAAATAAAAAAAAGCTATAAAATAATGTAAAAATTTAAATCGTGGATTGTCTGCTTTCATTAAATTTTGCATTAAAAAAAAACTGATGAAATCTTGTGATAAGCAAAAAAATTCTAATCCTAATAATTTCCAAAATATGCTCTTCCAGAAAATCTAAATTTTTTGTAATATTTTCTCAAATTTTTCAAATTTCTTGTAATGTCGTTTTATTTGATGAAGACATATAGAAGTGATCTAATTTAGTTTTCTGTCAATCCAACAGCACTCTCACTTGAATAGGTTATAACCTTTCAAAGTAGATCCTTTTCGACTGTTATTCGCGTCTATTTCGCAGGATTTGTGTCTTTCTAAAATAACTCTTTTTAAATGCATCCAACATAAAAATAAAACTAATTGAAATAAGATAAAATCTGAGTAAAACTATCCAAAAAATTATGGTCTAATCGTAACTGTTTCTAAATTAAGCAAATTTAAAAAAGCCCCATTTTTTCGTAATTTGATTTCATTTTTTACTAAAAATTGAGTATACTTGTACTCATCCTTTAATTACTTTTACCTCTGAAGATCGTTGATGTGATTCAGTTTGTCACGAAATATGACTGGCCCTCTATTACTTTCCTCAACATGGTCACTCAAATGCAAATTATTTTAAAATGCAAAGTGTTTTGCAACAAAATTATGTGGAATGTTTAATTTCTATGTTTTGTAATTTTGAAAATTTTCATACTCATTCCATGTATCTATGCTTAATCTGAAAATAAAATTACGTACAGTACATCGTCACTTTTTAAGTTGTCATTGAATGAATGACAGTAATTAATTTTCCGTAATGAAACTAAAAACCTAACTCAGTAATATACACAAGCTTTGCCACCAATTCCTGATCCAGTCTTGCCATTGACTATATACTCCAAAATCGTAAAGAAAATTCCCACCACCATCCGTCAACTATATGAAATTTCGTAACAAAATCCCCTTCACGCATACTAGAGAAACAGATAGTTCTTACATTTTTTTCTGATTGGGGTTGTTTGTGACCTGGTTTGGTTCTTTGCTCGCCAATATTATCGCATACCACTAAAGTTCCTATAATTCGGAGAAAATTCCGCCAACTGGTAACACTGACCAATCAAATCGAAAATCAGAAATTTGTCTAGTTGCAAGTGTTTATTGGCGAATAATATTATGTTGGCAGTTCTGAGTCGGTACGAACAAAAGGTGGAATTCTCTTTCGGAACTAAAATAAAATGTATTTGTTTTTTAAAAGGACTAGACTGCAACTGACACCTTGCTAATAAGATATAGTCAGCCAAATAAGAAAGTGTTTAATTTGCCTTTAAGGTACTTGAATAATGAAAGAAGTTGTCTCTATTATTCGCCGACTATACGAGAAAAACTATGCCTTGGTTAAAACCTACAATGACAAATATGAATTTGGGAAAGGCGTCGGACAGGGCTGTTTTCTGTCACCATTCCCTTTTAACACATACAGTGAACACGTAATACTACGTACGCTCGAGGACTGACAGAGAGAAATAGCTAGGGGTGGAAGCATGGGTTCTCACAAAACAGTTTACAAATAAACTAAATATTTTCGAAAGAAAGGTTCTGCGAAGGATTTTGGGATCAATACTCGATAATGGTATCTGAAGAATAAGATATAACAACGGATTATACTAACTTTGCAAAGAAGCACAACTCTCAGAGTACATCCGAATACAGAGGTTGCAATGGGCTGGGCATACCGTAAGAATGGAAGAGGAAAAACTACCAAAAAGCGCTTAACACACGAATGCATGGTAAAAGATCAGTGGGAAAACCAAGAAAACGCTAGGAAGACGCGATAGCGGAAGACGCATGGAGTCTTTTAGGAATTAGAAGTTGGAGAAGAGCAGCTATGAACAGGAATATTTAGAGGCGAAAGTTAAGGGAAGTCAAGGCTCGATTTGGGCTGTAGAACCCTAGAAGAAGAAGGAGTAAGCTTTGTAACTTAGGATTTGCATGTGATACCATCTCAACTACGGCAAGTGAGAATAAGCTCATACATCTGCTCATCAACCCTCAAACAATAAGCTCTGAGTTTGGTTTGAGTACAAATTAGAACAGAAGGAGAATCGTAATTGTAGACGAAGTAATAGCAAATGAAAATTATCCGAACAAGTGAGTGTGAGGTAGTACACCAAGATGGTGTGGAATACCAGCAACTGCGAATATAAAAATCGGCGAACAAAGCAGACAGCAATATTAGATCATTTGAGCAAAATTTGGCAAGACAGAAGTATCATGAATCATCAGGAATGCTTTTAAGATGTGATTAACTGCGATGGCGTGGTGCTGCCAGACGTACCATATACCAAACGGAGGCTAACTAGAATAATACATGAGTCGCGAAACGTTTATCAAGACTTTATGATTTTGAAGATAAATGATGCGCAGTGAACAAAAAATGTTCACAATCTCATTATTATTTGGAAAACATTTGCTCAATGAAGGAACTGCCACTAAAATATTTGCAAATAATAAAGAAACATTCGCGAACAATTGCAAACATTTGGTGGATTCCCATTTAAAGAGAACTTGAAACCGACCTCACGTAAACATAATATTATACATCACGTTTATCCTACAATATGTTATTTGTAAGTGTTTTCAATGATATACTTAAAGCGCAACGCCGTACTCAATATGAAGTTAAAATAACTTGCAGTCCGGGTCGGTTCTGGCAGTTTATGAATTGTATATAACGACAGAGGCAAACGTCTTACAAACGCCTTACGAACTTTAATTTTCTCTCATACTATAAAGAATGCACATTTTTAATAAATAATATTGAATCAAGTCGTTATGTTATTTAATTTACTACAGTCATCATGTCAGTATACAAAACAATAACAACCAAAATTGTCCAAGTTGTGGAGATGGAGGTGCAGTTAAATCAGAAATTAAGGAAATAAGGTGTTCCAAAAGGATCTGTGTTGGGACTCCAGTTGTTTATATGTTATATCAACGACTTGCCACACTGTATACCTGATAACAAGCTGGTAGTGTTTGCCAATGATACTTCCTACTTAAGTTGTAAAAACTCAGTGAATGAAGCAAAAGGTGATATACATGATATACTGAAATTGTTTAGCACTTGGTTTCAAGAAAACAGACTAGAAATGGATTTATGAAACTGCGAGGATTGCTTTGCGATCCTCATCTCAGTTTAAATCTCAGAATAAAACTATCAAAATGTTTCATATGGTCTATATTACTCTACGGATGGAGACATGGACTCTCAAGACAGCAAGTCTAAATAAGCTAGAGGTATTTGAGATGTGAATTTATCGCCGTATTTTAAAAATACCCTGGACAGCACGGGTTAGTAATGAAGAAGTACTTCGCAGAATAGATACGGAGAGAGAATTGTTGAAGACAATCAAAATACGAAGCGAAAAATATTATATTCCACAATTGATAGTGAAAGGAAAGCTAGAGGGGAAGCGCGGAATAGGTCGAAAAAAACTTTGCTAGTTGCGGAATATCAGGTACTGGACAGGACTAAGATTTGAACAGCTAATCCGAACAGCGGAGAATAGAGACGAATATGCCATTGTAAACGCTAACCTTCAGTGATGGAGACAGCACGTGAAAAAGAAGAAGAAAACTATTTCTAATTGTCTCAATAAAAAGCATCGACAATATTTAAAAACAAATTGAGATCTCTGCTACATGAAAAATCTTATTACAACATACACGAATTTCTAAATGAATAAAGTCAACAGATATATTATTAAATATTTATTTAGGATTATTTTTCTTGTTATTAACTTATGTGTTATGCTTTGTATTCTTTTATTTTTAATTTGATACTTATATTTATATTATTTTAAATATTGTAATTTGTAAATTTTTTGTGTCTATATTGACTAGTCCTAAGGCATCTGTATGCTCTTCTTGTATAATGAACTTACTTACTTACATACAGTACGTTGGTACAATTTATACTACCTTAATGCTTAAAAAGAATCCAATAAAAAATATTACAAATTAACGACCTTCAAAAGGAAAGCTTACTAAAAATTATGAAATAAAATTTGCATGGTTATATTTTCCATAACTAAAGTAAACGTACACATTTTTTTTTTACTCAGTAGTCGTCCAGTTAATTTTGACTTATTGCATATCTGTGCAATCATTTCAAATTCGTCATTTTAATTTCTTTATTTTCGACATTAAATTCAATATAAGCTACTACAAAAGTACCTAAAATTCTTCCAATATATCGAGCATCGTCCTAATGTACGAACTCAAAACTAAATCAAGACGATATTTTCATATACATATACACATAGTATATTGCCATGCATTGTTTCAGCTAAACTTGTATCGCGTTGTTATTTTGTGGTACATTTTATTGATTTCGTTTTAGTTTGTCAGTTTAATTAGCGAACATTTTAAAATTTGGTGGTAAACTTTAGTTAGTGTATGTTTTTTAGTATTAATAATATTGTGAAAAATCTCTGATAGGTTTTAGGAAACAGCATAAGTTTTATGTTAACAATAACAGCGTATAGTTCAGTTCTACACTTTTGATATTGATGATGATGACGGTATTGGATCAGATAAATATATTTCTAAGTTTAAATAATCTACGAATGAATATCTAGATCGTCTTTCTTCTTCAATTACACACGTCCAAATTTTTTTGTTTTTAATTTACGTTGATTAGAGAATGTGGACATATGTTTTTTGATACGCTAAGTCATAATCTTAGGTTTGTTTTGCTCTAACAGACCTCAATTATCTTGTAGCTCCACTTGCCAACCCCAACATTATAAAAAAAATCTATAATTAACTGCAATTGTCACAACAGTAAATGTATATCCCAATAGCCAGTTTGTATGTTTGTACTAAGCTTCAAGGTCAACTAAAAGATATTGTGCATATCAGCCTTACCATAAACTACCCTTTCATTACACTCTGAGAGGTGAGAAAACCGTTTCTTACTATACAACATTTATTGTTAGCGAAAAAAGTATGCACAGCCAATAGTCTGGGCCCTTATGTGCAGAAAAAGATGCACCATACTTACGACAATACATCCAGTCATCTTTTTCAATCCCTCTCAGGGGATGAGAAAATTATGTCTTTCCATAAAACAGGATCTCATGAGGAAAAATAATTAGGCACCCAAAAGTCTAGGTCGTTAAATAGAAAGAAACGTGTATGTACACGAATATGTATTATAAAATTCCTTTCCACTTTGTTCAGCCCTTCTGAGGGGGTAAGGTCTATACAACAGGCGTTATCGACGAAGAAAGGGATATACAGCAAACAGTATGTGCATGTGCACCTTCAGAGGATGAGAAAATTATTTTGTTCTATACAAGAGAAACCTGCTATGCAATATGGTATATCCTTTTGCTATACTTCGTCAGTAAGTTCTGCAGAATAGAGAAAACAAATAGAAGAAACAATAGAGGAATGTTATTTTTCCACTCTTCAAAGAGAGAAGTGATGGGGTGTTTTATAGCAAGTCTAATGTACAATGTATCTTTTCCATCATATTGATACACAGACTGTTGGCTGTACATTTTCTTTTCGTCAATAATTCCTATTGTACGGAAAGAGCGGTCTAGACTTTTGGTTGCCACATTTTTTTCCTCAAGAGATACTACTCTGGAGACATAATTTTCTCACTCCTTGAAAGGGATTGAAAAAGATGACAGGTTGTTTTGTGGCAAGGGTGGTACATGGGGTATCTTTTTCTTCACATAAAGGTCCAGACTATTTTCCGCATACATTTTTTCCCCAGTGTATCCTGTTGTATAGTGACCAAAATGCTTGAAGTCCACATACTCTAATCAATGTAAATTCAAAAAAATCTGGACCTGTGTATCTAACATTTTTATAAAGATAATTAAGCACAAGATACCTGAAATATTTACGATATCTAATGCCAAAAGTATTTAAAATACCAATTAATCCAAATTTGTACCCTGCACTTTTTAAAGGTATTTTGGTGATCAATAGGTTTTTCTGATTTTTTATATGTTAATTCTTGATGTTTACCAACCCTACAAAAGCCCAATCATATGGTGTTCTTAATTTAGACAGGAGAGGGCGTTGAAGTTGTTTTTGTAAATTTTATATTTGCTTCCATTCCGGTAAAACCGTTGAAGTAAAACTCACCGGGAACGATACGTGTATAAGTACATGTCATTTATATCATAAAACGATTATTGTGTCGCATCCGTTTGTACCGGAAATGACGTAAATTGCAGATTTCGCACCAGAATCAGTGGTACGGCGTATAAGTATCTATATGTCTGAATTAATAAAAGGCATAATGACATATTTTTGCCACATCTATACAGCGTGATTCATTTTTAGCATATACAGGATGACGCATGTGAAGATAATTTTGAAGATGAAGATTTCAAGTGCATCACATCTTTGACCAAGGCATCGTTTGTGTCAAAAAAAGATTTAATAACATTCTTGATGAAATTGCGTCAAGGTTTGTCGGATATATTTATACAGGCAATTTTAGGCTATTCATCGCGGCAAACAGTAAGTGTAATTTTTCAAAAAGTAAGATTAAGCCTCATGCAAAGATTTGTAAATACTGGTGTCCAATTAATAGAGGCTCGAGACAGAGAGCGGTTCATACCGACTCACGTGATAGAATTCGCCAATCATCTTTATAACCCTGACTCCGAAATCGCGCGAGTTATACTTTACGATTGTACGTATTTAAAAGTGCCCAAAAGCTCTAATTTCCATGTTGCTAGACAGTCATACTCGATGCATAAAAAGTATACCTTACTTAAAGCATGTCTCTTAGTTGCTAAGAAAAATTAATGATGCCGTCGACAGAGCTTTACCTGGACATGTGAATATAGAGTATGATGCTTGACTATCTGCCTTCTTTGAAACCTGATAGTATGCCCAGTGTTTATTAAGCAAAGTATTTGATGTGTATGCAAGTATTGTTTTAATTCTGTTATGTACATACTACTACCATATTTGCTATAGTTTTATTGTTAATGTGTACTACCTCTCCTAAAAAATAATTGCGTTATTGTGTCTACTCTCTTTCTCGATTTATTTGGTTTACGAATGGATGTAACTGCATCATCCTGTATATGCTAAAAATGAATCACGCTGTATAGATGTCGCAAAAATATGTCATTCAGACGTAGGTATGTATCCAGATACTTATACGCCGTACACCTGATTCTGGTGCGAAATCTGCAATTTACGTCATTTCCGGTACAAACGGATGTGACATAATAATCGTTTTATGATATAAATGACACGTACTTATACACGTATCGTTCCCGGTGAGTTTTACTTCAACGGTTTTACCGGAACGGAGGCAAATATAAAACTTACAAAGACAACTTCAACGCCCTCTCCTGTCTAAAGTAAGAACCCCATATGATTGTGCTTTTGCAGAGTTGGTAAACATACCCCAAGAATTAACATATAAAAAATCAGAAAAATCTATTGATCACCAAAATACCTTTAAAAAGTGCAGGGTCCTTTCCCATCTTCTTATCAAAACGAATAAACTTGAGTGAATTTAAAACTACGCAAACGTAGATGATGTGACCTGACTTCGTGTCTCATAAGTAACGTGCAACACTTGATATAATAGAATTACTACAACTAAAAATTTTAATGTAATTCAGACGAAATTTATATTTTGGTCTAATTTTTGAAAGTTTGGTCCACTATGGCACTGGACGTAATTTGATGGAAAAATTACAATGGAGCCTCTGACGAGAAGTAATATCCTGTAGTTTGTAAAAAATACTGTTACTATAAATCAGAAACTAAGTTTTTCATTTTATCATCACCGAATTCGCTCAATTTGGGTATGTGCTGGTATTATAAGAAATTCTACCTTGCACTAGACGTGACATGATAAAAAGCAATAGAAATCGTTTCAGCTAATCTAGAGTAATGACTAATGAGTGAACACACATAAAGAAGTGAACGTACTGGTCGAATTAATTGTTTATAAAAATATTAAAAAGCTTAAATTTTATCATGATTTTATGATTTCATTCTCTTGGTTTGGCGGTAGTGTAATATTGTAAAGACTGAAGCTGAAATACGTACAACAAAAATAAAGCGACTGCCAGATATTACAGTCTACTTGTAAGGCAACAACGCGTAAAGACACCATGTTCGCCTTTTTAGCCCCTTGAGAACTTCAATAAACGTCATACGCAAGAGCAATTTTATACGTCTAATAATTGCGGATGCCAACTGTATAACAGAATGTCTCTCGTTAAATGTCTATCTATAAATCGATATTGCGTCTATCTAAAAAGTGAAATTTCAGCTTTCGAAGTATCTCACATGGCGTAAGACATTATAGGCCAGCCTAGACAAGGAGTACTTGAACAGGAAAAGAATTAGATAGTCTCGTTTTGTTTGATAAAACGTTACTATCTAATTTATACATGTAATGACAACAATGTAAATTACTAAAAAATATAATTTACTGAACGGCAATATCATCAAACAATTCTATTCTTCTATTCACAGACCTTCTGTGAGCCATGCATTATATTATGTGGCATTCGTTTGCTGTATAGCACGTCTGACGACATCACGTCACGGAATCGGTCTCGAATGCCTGTAAGCGCACAGACTCATCAAAACTTTTTCCTATCAGCTCCCTAGTGGCATCATTCTAACGTTTTGGAGGGCATCTCTTCGCCTCTTGCCTTCAGATTTTTCCTGAACTATCAACTATTCTTTATCGTCCTCCCGTCGGTTGATGTGGCCAAAAAATGGAAGGATTCGGGAAAGTACGATGCTTTAGAGTGTCTTTTTCGGACATATTTCTTGAAGAATCGATTTGTTAGTGCGACGGACCGTCCACTCAATTCGTAGCAAACATCTCCAGACCATCATCTCGAAAGCATCAATACGGCGTCTGTCTGCTTCCCTAGTAGTTTACATCTCAGAGAAAAATGGAGAAAATCAGGACTTTGGCAATTCTGATCTGTGTGCGTTTCGTGATATTTCTGCGATGCCAAATTTTGATCAACTGGCAAGCTGCCGATTTTGCTATCTGCACCCTTCGCCGAATCTCATATTCGCGGTTGTCAATATTATTCACAAGGGCTCCAAGATGTATCTTTTTGGTTACTACCACACAACAACTTATCCTTAACTTCTCTGAGTGGTTATCATTTGCTCGATATACAATCATAATTTTCGTTTTTTTACTTATTTATACTTAAACCACAATCAAAGCTTATTGCCTTAAGCATACCTAGCGCGTGTGTACCATGTGCAAATCTCAAGTTAGAAAGTTGTTTCCATCCATAGTTACTCCACTCTACCAGTTCTCGCACCACGTCTTCACTATATATATATTAAAAGAGAATGGTGACAAAACGCCTTTCCCAGCTTTATATTGATTGGAGTTAGTGTTGTCTACTTTACCATAGTAGAGTTTCCTTTATACAGTCTGCGAATAACAAGAATTAAACATTTTGGCGTCCCCAACTCCAATAATGCAGCCCACAGTTTGTCCTTATTATCTATCTCACGGTACATAGACACGTAATATTATCTTGTCTTCTCGATAAGTCATGACAAACGCTGTACTTGTTCTCTAGTGCCATGTCCTTCAATAAATCATGCTTGCTCACGAAGTATTTGCCAACACAGCTTGAACTGAAGAATATGAACCATTATTTTGACCGCGTGTATCATTTACTCCAGCGTGTAGTCGTACGAATATTTGAAGGAGCCGAGAGGGCAGAGGCCAGGGACAGGCAGTATGAAAGTTGACAGAGGCGGTGGGATACCGCAATCAAGGGAAGGTGGACGAGACGCCTCATCCCGAACATCAGAGCGTGGACGGAACGGAGCCATGGTGAGGTGGGCTATTACCTCATCCAATAAAATGAAAAACTCTGAGCGGAAATGAGTGGTTCATGGAGTGTTTATATGATTTTGGGAAGATTGACAGCAGAGAGTGTGTATACTGTGGAGAGATCGATGACATGGAGCATACCGTGTTCGCATGCAACAGATTTAGGGAACAGAGGCGAGACAGCGGGGCACCGTTATTGTCTCCGGAAGATATGGTAAAGAAGATGCTGGAAACGAAGGGAAACTGAAGACGGCGGTGAAAATAACCCGTATTATAAAAAAGAAGGACGAGAAGAAAAGAGAAAGGGGTTTGAACCTATAGGAAACGCCAATTAACACCTGCAAACTTAAATGACCTGTGAGTCCGATGAAAAGCTAAAGCAGTCCCAGACCAACAGGAAAGCTGGTTGGAGTCTGGCACTACCCGTTTGCGAAAGACTCTACGCGATGATTTTCCCTCCCACAAAAAACAGTCTACGAAACAAAGATACATAGACACATACACTCTTGCCTTCTCGATAAGTTGTGACAAACTCTGCACTTGTTCTCTACTACCGTGTCCTTCAATAAACCTTGCTTTCTCACGACGTATTTGCCGAGGCAGTTTGAATTGAAGAATATGGAGCATTATTTTGACGGCATGTATCATTTATACTAGTAATTTGCAATTATCACAGACATATGTCACAAACTTCTGTAATGGTATGAAGGTTGAGGTTCCCGAATCATCAGGTCAGATTTCCCTCTCCCACATTTTTTGGCATATTCTATGAAGGATTCTCATTCCATCTTCATCAACTAACATAAAAGCACCTCGGTCATGATGTTGCTGACCTCAGTTGCTTTGCCAGTTTTTAGTTTCTGTATAGCTGCCTTCACTTCTGATTTCAATATTGAAGGTTTATATTCGTAGTCCTGCTTCCAGTCTGTTTCTACTTCAGGATAGCCACTTCCGAAAAGACTTTAACAATATTGATGCCAAACCTCAACAATATGGTCCCTGTCAGTTCTTAGAATATCTTTACAGACGTCTTGTAGATAAAAATTCTTATCCATTTGACAGAAAGTCTAAATTCTCTGTGCCAGCATATCATTCTCTTCCAATTCAAAGGCAGTGTTGATATTTTGAACCTTCAAGTTTTTCTTAGTTTGTAATACAGTTAGAGTTCGGCGGTTACGCACATGTTCCACATCTCTAAGTATCTCGCTTTATTTTTCCGTTACTGCTCGCGTGATGTTCTTTTAGAAAATACTACAGGTCATTTAAATCTTTATTATTTAATGAGTTTACTTCACCTATTATGTATTCCCCTAATTTATTTTCAAAAGCTGGATCATGAGTTGGCACGTTCAGCTTCAGTGAGAACTGGTGATCTAAACCACAGTTGGCATCAGGTAAAATTTTACAGAGCTTTATATAGAAGATCTTCACCAATTTTCCATTATGATATAATCAATATAATTCCGAAAGCTACCGCTAGATAATAGCCAAGTGTATGTTGTTGGAATGCAGTTTTCTGCCATTTTATTATTCAATGCTTTTTTTATAAAAATGTGACTTTTTGAATTTTTCTTTATATTGTCAATTATAATCTTCGCTCGGTATAAAATATAGTGTGACATTTTCTTTGTTATAGGTGCCACGAAAATATAAATAGAGAAAAATTGTCGAAAGTTGTGAATGGAAAAGTTAGTTTTCGTTTTGTACCCACCTTGTACTAGTCCAATGAAATTATTAGTCCAGAGAAATTAGCATTTGACCCAGACATAATTAATAAAAATCTGAATTTTTGCACAGACGTTCTTTGAGGTGTCTCAAACCCAATCCACAAAAATCACAAAAATGGTTTTCCGCGAATATCTCGTTAGGCATAGGAAGCGAGATATTCGCGAAAAAACGTTTTTCTAAACTTCGACCTTGAATATCTAGAAAAGGGCAAGGTTTTGGGAAAAAATGCAAAATACCAATCTTGTAGATAATTGAATTCTCCACAGCTTTCATGTTAACTTTATTGCTGTCCGATTTTCTTGGCGCGAGATATTCGCGAAAAACCATGTATTTGAAACTTTGACCTTGAATATCTAAAAAAGGAGGGGGCGTTTAACTTCATGGGCATCCGATGCATAGGACGCGAGATATTTGTAAAAAAAATTTGACCTCAATATCTTGGGTAGCCGTGTTGGGATTTTTGTGACTTTTGTGGATTTGGGTTTAGGACGTCAAAGAACATCTGTGAAAACATTCAGATTTTTACTAGTTTTGTCCAGGTTTCCTAATCTTTTTGTCTAATTTCCCTGCAGTATATAGGGTACAAACATTTCATAATATCGTTTAAAATAGTTCTGAGAAATGAGTGCAGAACCTCCAACGAAAGATATATTAGCCGAATTGAGAACCCCCTCCCTTTCTATCAATGTCGGCGTCAGTAAAACAATTGTTAATGTGTAGGATGGACAGATAGTTATTTAATTTTTATGTTAGTACAAAATGGAAGCATGATTTTGTTTATTTTGTATTTCATGATAATCCGACAACTAGAAATTGCTCAAAATATTCACCACAACTATCGACTCATTAGAGTTATTAATTTTAACGATTAATCAACTAAACAGTATAGTTGATCACAAACTGTGGAACAAAAGCTTTTTATTAAAAAGGTTTAGTCGTTCTAGACACCCTCGTACTATCGGAAATTTTAAATTATTTATAATTTGCGGTTATTCGAGAATTTGGTTTAATTTTAACAGGTGTAAAAGATTTCTGTGTAAGATAAAAAAGTAATTAATAATGTTTTGTCGTAAAATCAATTTTAATACGAATTTTAAAATATTCTATTAAACATCTGAATTAACTGTATCCGTAAAAATATTGTAGTGTTTTTTTAGGAAGCCACTAATAAATCAAAACCACATTGTTCGACTGTCATGAACACTCCAGTAATAAAACGGTTTTATGCTGAAAGTCATAAACGTCTTGTCGAATTTGTATCTGATAATATAATACAATGAAAACGGGTTATATTGCCTTACATGTTAACTCCTGTACGAGTTAAATCACATATTGTGCAATAGAGTATGAGGTTTTTCAGGTATAGTTTTTTTCTTTAAACAGTTCTATTTAAAAGGTCTAGCCGGATAACCACGTGACAAACGCCCCTAAAAGAATATACATGAAATAAGCATCAAGGAGTCCCTTGGATGAAAAAAATATTTGCTACAGTATTATTCCAGAAATCCAAGGGGGAACTGGACTTTTACGAAAAGGTAATTTTTTATTAAGTTTGTTGCAATTTACGTAATTGACAAAAAATGTTAAAAGAATTTTTCAAACATAGAGGCCTTACAAACGAACTCAAAAAAATTATTGAGTCGCACTTAGCGCGAAATTCAAATTTTAAAAAATAAGTAAAAATAATGAAAGCATTTTTTTTTAAAAGGTGCTACCATGATTTTTTTTTCTAAAACTTGCCTTAATAATATTCCCAATTTATTCATTTTGTTTTTATTCAGTGGTACCTGCTTAAAAAAAAATAAAAACTTCAAGCAAAAATATCTACTATCATAGATTTCTATTAATATATTACAGTTGGATCTGTATTTTCTGCCGTTCGTGTTTTCAAGAGATGTTTCCATTTTGGATAGAGGATTTAGGACTGTCGAGGTATATCTAGAGGATGAAGGATATATAGTGCTTATGCCAGCGATTAAAAGCAATCGCTGGCAATTAACTACAGTAGAGGCTAATGAATCCAGATTTGTGACCAAAACTCTGTTGATTTGTCGAAGCTGTTCATGGAATCATTAAACAGAAATACAAATTTCTGCACTACCAGCGCGAAAACCGACTACTTCAAAAAACAGCATTATTTTGCAAAATAACTCCTTTGGACAAACACTGCATTCAGATGAGGGTTTGCATGTATAATTTGCCCAACGCATAGACATCAGAAGGGCGTATGAAAAATCACTTGTTTTAGAAGCAGAGAGAAATAAATGGAGTAGACAAAAATTACCAGCTGCACTTTTCGACTTTGCCGGAATGAATGACAAGGATCTGAAAATATGTTTTACAAGTTTTTAGCAAATATCTCAAGCGATATCTTACGGCGTAGAAGTAATGGATGCTCAGGATAACATTAATAACGATTATCGAAAAAAGCTAACAAGTCTTTTCTTGATTTTGCACAAAAGAATTTTTATGGTACAGATAAGTTAATATCATTACTTTCTCAGTGAAAAGAGCCGATTTCATTGAAAATCTATAAAACAATTGAATCGTTCTTTTTTAATAAATACAGAATTGGGTTGTTGCACTAAGTTGAAATTTGAGGAGAATCTGTGTTAAACAATAACAATTATTCATAAAAAATCATTGGAAACATGTAGAAGCTGAAAAGAAAGCCTTATAATATTATAATATCAATTATAGAAATAACATGCATCTAAAACGGAGATGACATCATAACGTCAGTCTGCAGAGAAGTTAGTTATAAAACGACGAGAAACGGGTACTAATTTAGAAATTCTTTGCGGGTCTTTGTATTTTCGGTGATTTAAAAGGTATTTTATAAATAAATTTCAATGAAAATATATGTACAGCAATTGATTTTATTAAAGCGATATAAATAATAAAAAAAATCTTGCATAATTCAGCTGAAATACCAAAAAGAAGAGCTAGTGTAACATAAGACAAATTACATTTTAATTTAGTAAATAGTAAGACAATTCTCTCTTTTACTGTCAATCTACGAGCTCTTTTGCCTCTAAAAACAAACTGCACAACGCCACAACCTCCACTATTGTGTCCAGGAGTTTAAAACTGTTAAGTCCAGTAAAGCTGTTCAGCATACTATATGTTGTTAACAGAGTACACAACGTAAATACTTCCGGAGTATTTACTTGAACTTGGAAGTCACAAAAATTTTTTGGTCCAACATAATCAGGTTGTGTCTTTAGTACTTGCAATAAACTAATTTTCTTGGGTATTTTCATTTTCTTCACAATCACACTGATCGTCGAATAGTCGTTTAGGTGGCCATTTCAGCCAACCACAAGCCTTCTTTGAAATCGTTCAGACGTATTGGATGGTCCAGGAATGGCATCATTATCACTTACAGTAAATTTCTTGATGGGACTGCTGTTTTTTCAAGATTTTATTTTTTTACTGTGTTCTAAAAATAAGACAATGTCTATTTAACCTTAACCTCAACATACAATAAATACCTCCTTGATAAAAATAATCATCTTCTGTGAAATGAAGTGAACAAACCCTCATGTCTTCATGTACTATGTCACTGGCTTTTCAATTTTTAATTTTATTATCCAGGCTTTTAGCCTGTCCACAAAATCCTTCCCCCCAAAACTGTTATCCATCTTCACGCGGTGTTTGCCGGCTTCGAGAAACAAATGTTGGTTTTTTTTTTTTGCCCAAGACGAACACTGAGGAAGTGAACAATAAAAACAACGCAAAGCAATTATGGCACAAGCAAACAATGAAAGTTTTCACTTGTCATCTTACACCAAGTAGTTCGTAATCGGCACTGTAGGTGGCGTATCGCTTATTTTGAATCGCGTATAGTGACGGAGAAAAAAAAGAATCAGTTCAGTTGAATCTGACATTATATTTAATGTCAAATTCAACTGACGTTCATGTTATAATTCGGTATAGTAACAGCATCCAGTTATGGACAAATATAAGTACAGATGGTGTTTTCTGCCGTACTGTCGAAATAATACCACCAATTCACCAGAAAAATGGTTCTTAAGTGTTCCAATAATGAATGTTGAACGTAAAAGTGAATGATTCAAAGCCAGCAGACAAGGACCAAGTATTTTTATTGTGGAGACAATTTCAATGTCAAGGAAAGCAACAAATTACAGATGTCTTCTACGCGTTTTTTAAGACTAGTGTAGCGTTCTAGCTGTTACAAATTTAAATTACCCGCCAAACTGTTGGATAAAGCAGAGTATATTCTTAGCAGCTCTAGATTAGAATGTTATTCATGCTTTGACTTGCTTTAATGTGCTTTTATATATTTTATCTAGTTTATGTTGTAATAAAGTGCAGTTGTTTTGTTAGCTATTGATTATTTATGAAGCTCTCTAGACGCCCTATACTAGGATGATCCATAAATTAAGAAAGGAAATTTAAAATCTCAGTGTTGAAAAACTATGAAATAATCTGTGAAAGTGGTCTAAAGAACACACACAGTGGTCTAAAGAACACACACGAATGCGTTCAATTGCAGCTATAAATGTCCTTTGAATTATGTGTATTATAAATACAAGTTGTTTATTGCTTAAAAAGATACTACCATAAAATACCCACCTATATATTATAATTATTTATTTTTTGTTATAATACAGACGTTTCTTGATATCTTTCGTAAGTTTCACGTTGACTTTTCTTAGGAGTATCAATGGATAGTAAATAATTTATTTAGTAGATTATTTTGTCATGTTTTCAGTTAAATACGCATGTATATAGTTAATAGAAGATAAAACAATAAAATGGAAATATTTAATAAAATACAAGGTATAGTTAACAAATTGATATAAATAAAATAATAAAATACATATTAGACATATTATATAATAATAATATAAGATAAAGGAAATTCTTGCAGAAATTACAATAGTTTGTATTGTCCAATATATAGCTGTAAAGTACCTTGCAGCTTTTGCACTTCCAACCACTGCAATGCCAAAACGATCGTCCCTTTTTAAAAATTCGCTGACCATAAATACATCTACCGCAAGTAGAATGTCAGAATTCGCTTTTGCAAATATACTGCCTTAGTCGCTTTGTAAAAAATATTATCAATAACTGCAAACACTAATCACTACTAGTTAAACGTCAAATTTACTTTTGACATATGAGGTTATTTTCTTTGTTGTCAACAATGTCAACTTGTTTGTCTTCATCTGTCCTGCGTATAAGTTCACATCTAACTGTCGTTATTATGTCACTACAGTTTTCAGGGCACATTCAAATAGTCGAAATTTGAGAATTTTTTAAAATATGTTGCGTTTAGAATTTTTCTTCCAAATTAAATATGTAACTAAATTAACGCCTCTGCTACCATATTTCACCCTTTTTGAAAATTGCTATTTTGTCATTCAATATCTCGGCACCCATGACAAATAAACCCATGATATCTTATATCAATGGGAAGATCTTTCCCTTTTCTACTTCAATATATACGGCTCTCCAATTGAAAATGAAAATGAGAAAAGTAGATTGGCGTTTTCTGATTCAGCCGGTATAAAATATCCGATTTTGTTTGAGCTACTAACAGCGGCGTAAACTAGAAATGCAGTTTCTTACGTCACAGTGAGTTCACTTTGACATGTTTTGATACGATCTTACCCATATTATGGTACCGACCCATATTATGGATTCAGATCCATCAAATGCATATCATTTGAATCGTCTTTAAAAAGAAAATCCAAATATGTCATAATACTATTCTTCTTTCTGCATTTAAACATAAGTACAAAAAATTCCTACTTCATATACAAAATCATTCTTTGAAATCCAAAAAACTGCGAGATTTTTTTTTTTCAGTTTTTGTCGATTTTGACACCTAAGGCCTACTTTTTCGGTAAAAACATTTTAGTATTTTTTAAAAGTAGATTAAATTTGCAACAAATTGGTACCAGAGCAGACTCTGTAGATCAAATAGTATCCGAGATACAGCTGTCCAAAGTTTTGCAAAATTTTCATTTTTCGAAATTTTTATGGTAGTAGTATGGTAGTATTTCACAGATTTTTAAGTTAGAAATTGAATAGAAATTAAAGTTGTAGTTTTTCGACACTTTTAACTCAAAGTTAATATAAAGGGAGAACGGGGCATGCTTTATTTTTCTACACTATATTAAATAATAAATATAATGTATTTATTATTTAAAATATATTATTAAACAAAGTTTTTATATCACGTTTAAATAGATCACCCTGTATATTTCAAACTATTTCTGAACTGTACACCGTTGTGGCCTTTATCATCATGTTTATCATAATCTATGTAGGGATTGCATTACCGGTTAACCGGTTAACCGGTAAACAGAAAAAAAACACATGACGATAATTACCGGTTATTTTAATTTTTTACCGGTTATTTCGGTAAATCCTGAACTTACGATATGTCACGTATTCAACGTTTTTATTTATGTCAGTGACTAATATTCACTAAATATAGAGTGATTGTCCCAACACTGAGCACTTTTAGCAATAAATAAATAATATTATAAAAATTAAAACCCAAATACCAAGCCCTAAGAAATACAAGTAAGAGAGACATTGACAATATCTTGCGACAGGAAATTGAATATTTCACTGCCTAAAATATCCGTGGAAAACATTTAGAAGAATGTTATTACCAATTCCTATTAACTTATTGATCTACCAATATCGATAGAGAAAGGGCATTTTCAGTTGGTGGTATTCTATGTACAAATATCAGACGACTAACAGATACAGATTTGAAAAGCTAGCCCTTCTAACGGGCTATTTTTAAAAAATATTGTATTTTTAAATTAGGTATTCAGTAAATGCCCTATTTGAGTTTATGTTTGTTATTTACAGAATAATTATTTATTTAAATTTATTTCATTTATATTGTTTCCTTTTGATAAAAAAACTTTTTTTTTGTTCATAATAATAATAATAATAATAATAATAATAATAATAATAATAATATCACGCAGGACTCCGTGAAGTATAAGCGTAACCTCTCTATGGCCTGGATCGACTACCGCAAGGCATTTGATATGACATCCCATGAGCTTATTGTCCACTTGCTCAGATGTCTTGCGGTGCCCGGTCCCGTAGTGAGATGTATCGAAGAACTCATGCCGCTCTGGAGGACTCGCTTTACCATAACATCGGGTAATAGCAGAGTCCAGACAGAGCCGGTATTGTTCAGAAGGGGAGTATTTCAGGGAGATTCCCTAAGCCCCCTTCTGTTTTGCATCTCACTACTACCATTATCCGTTTCGCTTCGAAATACCCGTGGATACAACTGCGGTACCCCCGGCGACAGGAGGCATAAGGTCACCCATCTGTTTTACATGGATGACCTTAAACTTTATGCCTCCGGAGAGAGGGATTTACGCCAGTCCCTCAGGGTGGTACAGGAGTACACGCAGGCTGTCGGCATAGAATTTGGGTTGGACAAGTGTGCACTAGTCCACCTCAAGAGAGGACGATGCGGTGACTACGGAGAGGATGCGCAGCTTGTGGACGGAAGCATCTTACATCATCTAGATGCCGGAGAGTCGTACACTTACTTGGGTGTCGAGCAACGCTCCACCCAAGAAGTGAGTGTAGTAAAAAACGCTCTCCGCGGCAAGTATCAGCACCGACTTCGACAGATCTGGTCTTCAGAACTGTCGGGGAAGAACAAGGTGTCTGCTACCAATATGCTTGCCGTTCCGATCCTCCTCTACTCCTTTGGAGTAATTAAATGGAATCAAGAGGAGCTGCGACAACTCGATGTAGGAACCCGAAAAAAGATGCATCTCTATAGGAGTTTGCACCCTAAATCGTCCGTTCCACGGTTATATCTCCCACGACATCGAGGAGGCCGTGGACTCTTGAGTTTGGAGAGTCTCCATAACAGGATGGTTCTGGATGGAGCCTGTAAGGCCATAAGGAGTTCGGATCCCGTCCTCTGCATGGTCCGAGACCATGAAAGTGCAGGAGTTGGAGCCTTTTTGTTTAAGGCAGCACGCAGAGCCGCCGATGAACTCGGTCTGGTCTTCGACGCTGAGCGGGTTAATCACGACTCTGTCACCGAGTTGGAACCTGCTCGGCAAAAAGCCCAAGTCAAAGCTGCAGGGCGCCGGAGACATTAATGCATTTGCTGTCGGCTTGTCCAGTATATGCAGTCTCGGCCTATATCCAGAGGCACGATGCAGCATTACGAGTGCTTTATTATCACTTAAGGCACTCGTATGGGATAGACGAGACACCAGTGCTGCCTTACGCTCCGGGGGATATTGAGTCCGTTGTGGGAAATGAGAAGTGTCTAATTTATTGGAACTACTCGTTTCCCACCGTCAGGCAAATACATGCTAATAAGCCTGACATGGTCCTCCTCGACCACCAACTCAAGACAATGTTTGTCGTGGAGTTCTCGGCTCCCGCGGAGAATAACGTTGTCTTGAAGGAGGAGGAAAAACGGACGAAATATCGAGATTTGCTCTTCGAGCTCCGCAGGCTTTACCCTGGCCATACTGTTAAGCTAGTGGTCCTGATCATAGGAGCCCTCGGTGGAACGAGACACACACTGCTTTCAGAACTAAAGATCATACCGGCATGCCGAAATTCGGCAGAGATCTTAGCCGGCAGGATGCAGAAGGCCATTATCCTCGGCTCATTACGTCTATTCAGGGCACACGATTCTCGGACCCAGTAGTCACTCACCCCACGGACGTGGGGAGTGGCTGCCGGTACTACCAGCTCCCCTCTGTGAGTGTCGGAGCCACAGAGTATAAAGGGTGACTGGCTTTTATATATATATCAATAATAATAATAATAATAATAATAATAATAATAATAATAATAATAATAATAATAATAATAATAATAATAATAATAATAATAATAATAATAATAGTCCTCCTCGACCACCAAACCAAGATGATGTATGTCATCGAGTTCTCGGCACCTGCCGAGACAAACATCATCTTGAAGGAGGGAGAAAAACGGACTAAATACCGAGATCTCCGGTATGAGCTCCGAGTGCTATACCCAGACTACTCGGTCAAGATGGTCGTCCGGCAACGGGAAACCGAAAAAAAAAAAAAAAAGTAATAATAATAATAATAATATGGAGGCGAAACAGAAGCTACAGTTGCAGGATTGGCACTTGAGGACGATGCAGAAAGCGGCGTTACTGGGCACAGCAAATATTGTACGCAAGTTTCTGGCACTCAAGTGAACAAATTCTAACCAACTACCACCGCTGGAGACAACAGCGAGAAGACAAGCCCCCCACATGTCATCAAACATCCATATCTCCAAAATTGTGCGACTTAGCTAGCCTTGGGTAATCGAACCCCGGCTAACTAATGAAAGGGAAAAAGAAAAAAATAATAATAATAATAATAATAATAATAATAATAATAATGATAATACACTTATTTTACTCAAAGTAAAAATGGTACAAATTGAACTGTAGAGCTCTTCTTCCATTTGCCCAAATACAAATAACCTAAATCTAAGATTATAAAAAGGTTATAAAAAAATATTAATACATATAAATCTAAAATTTCAAGAAAAAAATAATAATTATTTTATTTGTTAATATTCAGTAATGAATTGTAATAATCTAACAAATGTTATATTTTATAATAATAATAACAATAATAACAACAGCAGCACTCAGACATGCGAGCAGACAAGGGGAACGGGCAGACCCCGCGAAGCGAAGCAAAAAGGTTAAAAGTAAATAAAATTATATCGGAAAAAGAAAAAGAAATATACGCGCATCCACAACGCAGCATCAAGTCTCCTGCTTCTGATCAGCCAAGATGTAATTTTTGACAACTTTAATAAAAAAAATTTTTGATTTATATTGTTTATATTCATTTGGAAGTTCATTTCAAAGATGAGATGCAAAATACGTAAATGATCTTTGAAAAATCGCAGTTTCATGCTGAGGCACCAAAAAATTTTGTATGTATCTTGTATTATGCAAGTGATCTCGTGAAATTAACTTATTTCTTAAGTACTGAGGTTCGCCATTATGAATTATTCGCCAAATAAGTGTGAGCATGTGTAAACGTCTGCGGTTTTCCATGTTTAATATGCCATGTTTATTTAGATGTGGTGATATGTGTTGTCTATATGGAATACTGTAAATATAACGCATACATGAATTTTGAAATTTTTTAATTTTCTTTTTTGCTGTTGCCGATAATAACTTTCCATATACAACATCACCATAATCAACTAAAAATAATACGAGTGAATCATAAAATTTTGATTTACACTCTCTAGATATGTCTTTCGCAAAACTGTACAATTTTTTCAATCGACTGTAAGCGAATTTCAATTTGGACAAAATATGTTTCTCAAAGCCTAATTATATTAATTATACGTATGTAAAAATGTTTTTTGTTGAATTTAGATAATTTTGTACATGGAAAAAGACAATTGCCATTTTCGCCACCCTAATCATTCATTCTAAAAATTACCGGTAAATACCGGTTAACCGGTTATTTACATTTTTATTTGGCGATTTACCGGTTATTAAAACTTCCGGTAAATTGCAATCCCGAAATCTATGTGTATTGTTATGAAAAATGTCCTATATTCTAAATCGCCCTGTATGGTGTGACCCAATAGATTACTTCTCTGCTGCTTATTTCTCTGATGTTTGTTTGCTTTTTCGCAATTAAAACTTCAACCAAAGGTAGGAATTGAAAATCGTGGGATCCTTTGTTGTCATATTAATTATCCACCAACTTGAAAGTTATACAATTAGTAGATTAAACCGCAAATCGTTTAACTTTTGGAAAGTTATTTATCTATCTGAATGTAAAAGTACTTTGGTTTAGACGAACTAATATTTAGCTACAATAGCTGATTCTCAAAAATATTATGGATGAGGAATTAATATGCCTATCCTCAATTTGTATCCACTCAACTATGAAATTAAAAAACATAAACACGATAACCCTTGTCAAAGTCCAAATTTCCATAACAGTTATATAATACGGTTACATGTTTATTATGCAACGTTCTTGATCCGTGGTAAATTTTAGGTAAACTGTGTGTGTGTAACACTTCAGATAAAATGGTTTTTATAGGTCGTAAAAACGATAATGCAATCTTTTAACCCAGTGCGACAGAAAATATATAGTAGGTTAGAATAGAATCTACTTTTTTTATTAACCGACTTCACAATATTTAAAAATTGAGGTTTCTTTTGTTCAATAATTACTTTGGTTTGGCTTAATCGACTTCTAGATCTCTCTTAAATTGTAAAGTGTGGTTCAGCAATGGTCCCCCGATAGCTTCATCAAGCTTCATCTAGTATAAGGTGCGCAAAAATTGGAAACAATTTGTTTTTAGCAGCAAATTTGGTTAATGCGCTAATTACACTGGCCGACAAAAAAAATGTTCTGTCTTTACAATCAAACATATCATTTCATTGTATTTTGATGCGCTGAAACCAAATTTGGCAAAAAAAAAAATATTTCTACCGTGTCAATTTTTCTCTCCACCCCCATATAGGTAACCCCCATAAATTCTTATAGAGGATATTTTTTGAAAAATTTTTTTAAATTATTCTTTATGATTTTTGTATGGATTTTTTGTGTCGTTGATCATGAATCTGAAGTCAAGAATAAATTTCGATTTAATGGCAGCTGTCAACAAGCTGTCAAATTTCACCAAAATGTAAAAAGTTGATATTAATTGTATATTCATAAGTATTTTAGGTCGCTAAATACAAATGCGAAGTCAGAAATGAATTATGACTTAATGACAGCTGTCAAAAAACTGTCAAATTTTACTAAAATGTAAAAAATTGATATTAAATGCACATTCTTAAGTTTTTGAGGTCGCTGAATACAAATCCTAAGTCAAAAATGAATTTTGAATTAATGACAGCGTTAGCAAACTGTCAAAATTTACAAAAAAGATAAAGAGATGATGTTTAGTATATGCTGATATTAAGCCAAGCTTAACATAATTATGTTAAGCTTATGCTTATGCTGATATTAAGCCAAGCTTAACATAATTATGTTAAGCAATAAATTTAATTTTGATTCAAATTTCGTTGGAATTACGTTAAAATTGGTATTTAATTATTTTAACTGATAGTACGTCGGGTACATGACTAAAAAAGCCAAAAAGCTGCACTTTTTTATTGGAATGTGCCACTTTCTATAGTCATGGTTGATGCCAAAATGTAACTTTCCAGATTGGGAGCCACTTGAAAATCCATGTAGAACACCATCTATATCTCAGCTCCTAATGGGCCGATTTCGATTTTATTTTTTTTGCTTAAAAGCTCTTGTGAAGCGGACACTTTTATGTCCCTATATCTCTACACATCAAGCGTTCTGCACAATTTTCGAAAAAAAAAAAACAAATATTTTTAATTTTCACGGACTTTTGGATAATACTGTGATACCGAATCCAAAAACAATCAATGCAAATAGAATACACATTTCTTGGGATTCTTATTCATAAACTTGTCTGAAGAGACGTGTGAGAGGCGTTGGTTTTCGTCGCCAAGTAGTACAAGGAAATATGCTACCAAAAAATTGGAATGACTTCCTCTGCTGCGACCAAAATAAGACAGAACTTTTCAAGTTACTTGGAGAACATGAATTTTTGAAGATTTATTGGGCTCATAGCAGTACTGATGGCATAATTTGTTCATCTAGGTCGGATGGAACTTCAATTGATGGAATACAACAGGAAGAAGCAGACGGCAGCATTTTTCTCAACGCTAAAGACAGTGTTTTCTTGCACATTCTGAAAAGTGCGGGACTCTAGGAGATGTGGATTCTCTTTGGTGCTGGGAAGGGTCAGAGATACATCAGCATTAATGTCATGTTTGAGAGTATGGATGAACATAAAGCTGTTGCATTGAGAGGATTCCATGCATTCACTGGATCAGATGTAACTTAATCATTTGCAATGAAAAGTGTGGAAATCATTTTCTGAAGCTGCTGAAGCCTTTCAAGCTATCTCTCCACCACAACAGTCTATTTCTGAAAAGACTTTTCAAGTTCTGGAGGAGACGCATAAGACTTCTCAGTCAATCATGTTAGAAAGCTTCTATTTACTTTAAGTCGCAATCTACAAATTCTGCCCCCAACAAAAGAGGCACTAAGGCGGCATTGTCTTATTTGAGCGTACCAGACAGGGCAAGTTTGGAGTCGTACGTGCTCAGTGATGGACAATATGGCAGGGCCAGAAGGATGGGGATGGACCTTGGCTGTTGGGAAGTGGACGCCGGTCTGGTCTTTTCTTCCTTCTATTATGAGCACTGGTTAAGTTTAGTTGCTCTGGATACCGTACACGATGCTCCTGTTCAAAGACCGAGGTTCCATTCACGCTACGTTTAACTGATTTTTTTTTTAAATTCGTTTCACAGTTTCAAGATCATAATATTGCTTTGCTGTTGAATGCCTTAATATAATAATAATAATGTATAATTATTTTGTTTCAGAGATGAACTGAAAGATGAAGAAGATGATTGCGTCATCTAGAGTTATAAGAGCTGTATACAAGCAGTGCATTTACATGAGTATTTCTTACTATTTAATCGTTTTTTGTTTGTAAAAATTTGTTTTCTTAATGTAATAAAAGTTTTCAGAATAATTAAAATCACTGTTGTGTATGAAACCAAGCCTTTCTTGACATATACGGAACCCCATATACATATACATAAAACCTTTTTTGTAGGGAAATAAAGGGATATTGAGCACAATTAAAAGTTTACTGATCAATGAAATTCGTGACAAAAGTGAAATTTTCAGATTATTGAAAATTCCACAAAACCCTTGAGGTTTAAATATAAATGTATAGGGACAAAAGTGTCTTCTTTACAAGAGAAAAAGAAAATCGAAATCGGACCATTAGGAGCTGAGATATATAAAAAAATTTAGTGCAGCTAACGGCCGCCATCTTTAATAGCCGCAATTTTGGTGTTCTACATGGACTTTTAAGTGGCTCCCTAGATTCCAATCAAAAAGTGCAGCTTTCTTTGGTGTATCCGACGTACTCTCATACCCAAACTGATGTAAATATAATTAATAATAATTTTATAATAATATAATAATTTATTCGAAGCCAGCATAATATACAAATACAACAATATGATATCATTTTACATACTTGTTTTGTATCTGACTGTAAGGTAGATGTACGTGCCAACAGAAGGTGAGTTGACAAGTTTCTTCACCATAAATTAAACTTAAAGGTAAACTTAAAATGAACCATTGTTGCATTCTTAATGTGCATAGAATTTGATAAGACTAGTGGTAGCTAAACGTACATACAACTTATTGAGTACAAAGCTATATTCATGTAAATAATTTAACACAATTTAATAAATTTGGAATAATTTTATTTTTTTTTTTATTTTAGAAATACACCATCCAGCAGTACAAGATTACAGGATGGATTGACATATGTTTTACGTAGGTTTGTGGATTTTTTAACATTTTTATTTTTTTTTTAATTTCATAAGTTAACGGGTTGTATAATTTTGGGGCTAGATAATTTGAAAATATTTGATAATTTTTTGTTTACACTTAGGTATCTTAATATGTTGACTATTTTTACTTCTGGTACTGTAGCTATGGGATGTATCCTTTAAACTGTCGCTTTTGCAGATATAAGTACAAATGGATACAATGCAAAGAGTACGTATACTACACATTTTATCCTTGTATAATAAGATTTGTTGGGTACAATCTCTTTATTTTTATATATTATTTTTAGTTTTTGAATTCTGTACAACGTTTAGTTGCTTTTAAACGTTATTGTTATGGACTAGTCAAACGACTAGTCCATAGCGTATGAATGATTCTACTAAGGTTTGATAAAAAGTAATAAGTAGTATTTAATGTAGAGTATCTCTTATGCGGTAGAATTTATGTACCAGAAGTCTTGGTAAGTAATAATGTGGCTCTTTCATTTTAAATTGCAATCATAGATGATATCTGATGATGATTTCACTGTCACATCGTTCAGTTAATCGAACCCTTACTTAATGCAGTCCTTTGGTGCTCAAAAAAGAGGTTACCTGGAAAGTTTTCTGGGAGTTTTGTTGAAAATTGGTGATTTTATAGATTTCGATGTGCTCTTTCCGAATTTCTACTTTGCCACCTCGTATCTTTGCTGCTCCCGCCACCATATTGGATAAATGGCGCTCAAAAACTGTTTTTGACAATATCTCCTTTCCGATTCATTTTACGATAAAAACAGTTACCTAATAAATTAAACTAGAGAAAATTTCCTATATTTTTTTTAATAACCTTTTTTTTTGTAAAATGAATAGTTTTAGCATACGAGCGCCACAAACCATTATACATTATACCATTACACTCCGAAAAAATCCAGATTTAAATGAAGTTATCCAGGTATTCAAAAACCCAAATGCTGATACAGATATCATTGCTAAAGCTGGAGAACGCTTCATTGTTGCATTATACGGTTACAGTGGTATGAAAAGTATGAAGAGTATGAAAAATATGTCGTTAGAAAACTATAGATATGCATGCTTCAAAAAATCAGCGTATAAAAATAAATTTAATATTGCATCGCTACCACCAACAGAAGCAGCAGCACGACAACATTCGTTCCAAACCTATCACCAGGTTCAGCAGTGGTATGGGAATGAACAAAATGCAGAGCAATGGGGATGGAGAAGAAACAATAATGGGATAATTCCTGTCACCACTCGAGCCCCCAGCTCCGGAAACCTTGTTAAAACTTATTTCTTGCAAATGCAAAAAGGGATGTCAGGAAGCCTGTGGTTGCAGAAAGGCTGGATTAAAGTGCTCCGTTATATGCACGAATTGTAGTGGTACCTGTTACAATTTGCAGATTCCATCACAAGATAGCGATGAAGAGGAAGAAACGGAGACTGTTCTCTAGCAAACGTATGATGAAATCGAGGAAGAAGAGGATTGCAATGAAACTGATAATCCCATCGCGGATGATGTGGATGAAATTTCTATCTGTGACGTTTTGATCGGTACTGAAGACGATGAACTCGCAACACCTGGTCTATCAAGAACAGCGAAGCGAAGGAGAATGCGCTAAATTTTGGAATAGTGCATTGCATGTGGATTAGGCCTATTGAGGATACCACGATAAAAAAACGCGCCACTTACTCTACCTCATGGTGGTGTGGAAATGAGTTTTTTGGCCAAAACGCATGTTGGACTAGATTTTGCGGCGCTCGTACGCTAAAACTATTAGGTTTACAAAAAAAAGGTTAGCAAAAAAATTATAGGAAATTTTCTCTAGTTTAACTTATTATATAACTGTTTTTATCGTAAAATGAATCGGAAAGGACATATTGTCAAAAACAGTTTTTAGGCGCCATTTTTCTAATATGGCGGCGAAAGCGGCAAAGATACGAGGTGACAAAGTAGAATTTCGGAAAGAGCACATCGAAATTTATAAAATCACCAATTTTCAAAACTCCCGGAAAACTTTCCAGGTAAAACTACCAAATGACTGTACTATACTGCCTAATGTCGTTATTGAGGTCGATGTAAAAATAATTTTATTTTTAATGAATTTACACGAGTTTTTGATCTACTTTAATATCAACATTTGGTAATAAGGCTCAATTAAGTGGGAGACGCGCAACGATGAAATTTTGTTTCATACTTTTTATCGACGTTTTTTTATAGGTTTTTCAATATTTTTAATTTTTTTCCTTTTCCAGCCATGTCGGTGAGGAAGTAACTTCTTATGCAAGAATTCAAATCCGCATTTCAACAAGCCAAGGTTTTAACACTGTAGAGTTTCATCAGTTTTTCAAAACTGGAAAAAGTTTCCTGTCTCGGTGTCTCGTCAAGCGTAATATAATTTTGATATGATTTTATTGTAAGAATGTACGTACCTTGTATTATTTCATTTAGTTTTGCTTTAGTAGTAGGTACTATTTTATTGTTTTCTAGAAACTTTTTACATGTATATTTTATTACTGCCCTTAAAAAATTGTAAATATTACAAGAGTCACGAACAAACCTTTTTGTGACAACTCTTTATTTTTGTACATTTTCGGCACAAATAAAAACTTAATCTATTATATTCTATTCTATTCTATTCTATATTTTTAGCAAACCTCCTAGTTTTCATCATTATTATACCCGATGTTACGCTAGTGCACTAGCTATGATATTTATTTTTCGATATCCAAGACTGCTAAATAAAATTTAATGAAATTTCGTGTAAACAATATTTCAAGACGTGTTGCTCATGTTTTATTCTTAATTCAATGATTTTACCGAAAAAAGGAGGTTCTCAGTTTCACCTGCATATGTATTTCTTTGTTTGTACGCCGCATATATCGACTGGGGAGCGGTTAGAGCGATCGAGATAAAACCTGTTGTATATAATTTAGAATTTACCAGGGTCGGTTCTAGGCATAATGGTTTTACCCGGGTCGATCAAGATTATTATCCGAATATCAACAAAAATTCTAAATCGCCCACGATAACTTTTTGCTCGTTACTTACATTTCGTATTCTTGCAGAAAAAGTATAAGATTTCATTCTCCGTCAATTTTATTATTTGCTTAAAAACTTCCGTCGAACCTAGTCTGGCAAATTTCTTTGTTTAACATTCATCACTTTACTTCCACGACTAGTGGAAGTACAGTAACGACAAAAAAAATAAAAAAAAAAAATTATTGTTCAAATAGGCTTAGAATGTCATGACTGAAAAAAAAATGTGTGTCTGTCTGTAACTTTTTTGTGCGCACGTTTACTCTGGAACCGTTTAAGATATTGACTTGTTTGGTACACGTATGTACTTTAACGGGATCTGGAAATGGATTAATTTTCCGTCTAAGGGTTGGGAGGTAAAATGGTAAATGGGGGGTAAATAGGTTAATGAAGCAGGTAAGAGTCCATAAAATTGGTATTTAGTATATACAAGAGAAGCTAAGGTCTCAAAAAATTTTTTGGCATTAGAAGCCCCCATTACCCGAGCCATTACCACTCCCACCACCTTATTAAAGGGGATAAAAAATATTGTGATTTAGTGTGTGTACTGTGTACAAGAACCAAAAACCTCGAAATATTTTTTTACTTCATCCACCCCCATATACCACCCCCACCCCACTACCGATGTGGGGTATCGTTTTATGGGTTTTTGGGGTGGATGATTTCAAATATTATATTATTAAAGTTCCATAAACAATTATTTCCACATAAAATTTTTTTTTGTTGTGAGAGACTTGGATAGAAAATCTGGATGTGGAAGTAGTGATTCCTTGGGCAGCGATCCTTTTAGCTAGATCTGGATTTATGAGATTTAGGACACACACAGATATTCACTTTAAAGAAAAAATCATCACATCCTCTATTAATAGCGAGGATTTCCAGCTACCCCATCATTTTCCTGCTGCATTTGCTTCCTACAACACCGTTCTTTACCGCGTCTGCTTGTCTCCCTCGTCTACGGCTGCCTTGTGGGTTCCAATCGAGTGCTGCTCGAATTACCTCATTAGTAGGTTTTCGGAGCTCTTGGTCCACCCAACTCCTCCCATGTTTAATTTTTGAATCGTTTGCAGCTTGTCTATTCTTTTGCCACAATTCAAGGTCTGTTATTTGCTCTTGCCAGAATATCCCAAGTACCTTTCGCAGGCAACTGTTAACAAAGACTTGCAACTGATTGATAATTTGTTCTCAAGTTCTGCAGCCATAAAAAAGGATTGTTTTTATATTGGTATTAAAGAGTAAAGAGTAAAGAGTAAAGAGTATTGGTATTGGTATTAAAGAGTAGTATTTTGGTGCTTAGAGAGAGGATAAGAGATCTGCAAATGATTTGTAGCAATCCAAATAATTGTTGAAATGTCCTTTCTCTGATTTCTCTTTCCGTGCCTCCGTTTTAGTCCACTATGCTAACAAGATAAACGAGCACTCACATTTTTTAATGAGTTGATCCCCAAGATATAAGCTGTCGATGTTATGAATTATTAGGCGTATTTCTTTAGTTTTCTTCGAATTTACTTTGAGGTCGACTTTGGCTGCTTCTTCCCCTGGTTTGTCAATTTTTAAATTTATGTCTCTCAAAATGTGCATCATGAGACATATATCATCGGCATAATCTAGGTCTTTCTATCCTTATTTTCAACATAAGCTCTTCTCAAGACAGTGTCCAGGAAAGCATTAAATAGCAATGGTGATAAGATACATTCCTGTTTGATTCCGTTTATGATCGCTATCGGTGCACTCACTTGATTCCTATGTATAATTTGACAGGTGGACTGGCTGTATAGGGTTTTGATGAGGTTGATGATTTTTCCTAGTACCTACCTCTCTTTATCACAGAGATTTCCGAAAGCGGTGTGGCTTAACGTGTCAAAACTCTCTCAAAACCGACAAGTACTAGGAACAGTGTAGAGCGAGGTTCTTGAGAATGTTTTGTGATTATCCTGATTGTATTTATTTGGTTGATGCAAGATCTGTATGGTTTAAATTTGGCTTTCTCCTATCGAAGAGTAGGTTCTACACTCTCAGTTATTCGGATGTGCACCTACCACCAAAATATACATGTAAATTATCTTTAGTTTCATTAAAGTCACTAGAAGGATCTATATACGGTTATAGTAAACAGCATCGTGTGTGTATAAATAATTCCTGTTTAAAATTATTTATGTAGTTTTGAAGAACTGCAAATTGAGATGTGATTATACCAGAAAGAAGATAAATATACTGGCAATAATTCCTATTTCAGGAATATTTTTCCTAGGATTGTTAGTTATTTGCAAACATTTTAAGAGTATGTTCAAAGAAGTTACTTTTTCAAAAATATCTCACTATCTAATGAAACTTGTATTCTCCTTTAAATACAAAAATATTTCTGTCAGAATGAATCTCCCATCCACTATTAGATGTTCAAGCCCACGACTCTCGTATTTTGAACATAAGCATTGCGTCTGTTATACTAGAAATTAAAAATCTGTCAAATGAGTGTTTACAAAGCACATCTATTCTATTTTTTAATGTCTATTATTAACCCAGTCCGCATATTGTAATATAATTAGTAGTAACAAAAATGGGTTTATCAAATTTCTGACCTCTGTTGTCCAAGTAAAAATGCCGCCATCTTGAAAAAATGGTTGAGTTCTGTTTCTTGAAATATCTCACTTCCTGTCAAAGTTGTGAAAAAATACAAACAAAGTTTTGTTCTTTTTTGCGTCTTTCGTAAAGTCCTGCTAAACTCAGTTGGAAAATAAAAAATAAGGCCGACAAAGCGTCGATGCTTGATCCCTGCTGCTGTAGAAGTATGGACACGGTAAAAATCAAAATTACTTTTTCAATTGAGAATAGATAAACTCTAAGTCTTACATTAAAAATAGTTATTATGGTAGAAGATGAAAAATCTACAAATGTCACACGAAATTATTTTATGTGAGATTAATATGCAACTTGTACAGCGTTACAAAGGTCGTCGGGTAAGCGGTAATCGGACTTCATCGAAAAGACAATGTTAAGCTGATGTTATTTTAAATGGGACTATGATTCTAGCATCACGAAAGAAGCAATCTTTGAAAAACGATAAAACAAGAATTGCCCATGGGGGGTTCTTCAAAATTATTTACAGAAAGGACTGTAAGCCCGATAGGCCTAGTTGCAACCCAATAATTTATTGTCAATTTATTACTTCAGTATTACTTATTAAAAACCACAGCTATGGTAAAGCATTTTAATAAAATTTTCGCGTAATGTGCATATCGACGCTAGACCGTACAAAGATTCCACCACCGCGAACCTGTAAATATCCATACTAGTCAATGGCCAGTCGATCCGAGCCAGCTGATGCGAGCGGAGGTGCCCTACCAGTGACCAGCCGTGAAATGTAAGTGAATATACTACAATAAAACTTTTCTGTCAACAAACTTGCTTTTGCGAAAATATCACAAGTTCAACCTACGTCACTTGGTATTTGTACGCATCGAGTTGTGGTCATCTCTCCCACTATTCCGTCGCTGGGGGATATGAACTAGATACCAGTTGAGAAGAAAACAAGCGTCGGAGTTCCTTACGAGCTCCTCTCCAGACCAGACGTGCCGAAGCAGGATCCAGACTAAGTAAGTGTGACACCGAATTTGTCTAAGACCGAAAAACAAAAAATAATTACAAAGTTCACATACTCACTGTGGTGAAAATTTTATAAGTTACGTTGACGTCACTGAATACTTGTACTCACCATGCCTGCTTATGTCTCCCACTCTGGCTTCCTCTTGAAATAGGAGAGCTGGCAGTTGGAGTCAAGACAGTGTGGCAGTTCCTCCAAACCGACCGACCGTAGCAGACGTGGACTAGGAGAAAGTGAGTAAGAGTAATAATAATAATAATAATAGAAGGAGACTGGGCTGATATTAGGGACTCGTACTATCATTTTTATTTTGTCACTACTGTTTTTCGGTTAAATCTTGTGTTCCCGAGGTATCCGGGGTCCATTCTTTCTCTGGAGGTATCTTATCAGCGCACTGATGTCTCTGGGGTCTACCTTTCTCTCGGGGAAGATCAACGTGTAAACCGTTCTAATTATACTTGGTTTTCGGCCAGGAGGACGAGAGGGTTATTTATTTTGCCGCCATTACTGCTTTCTGGTTATATCTCGTACTCTCGAGGTATCCGGGGTCCATTCTTTCTACGGAAGTACCTCGCCAGCATAGAATTCACACTGATATCTCTGAGGTCTATCCTTTTCTCGGGACATACCGCTCTAATCATACCTTGATTTAGGTCAGGAGGACGAGAGGGTTATTTTTTTTCAACTTTACTGTTTTTCAGTTAGATCTCGTGTTCTCAAGGTATCCGAGTCCAGTATTTCTCTGGAGGTACCTTGTGGGCATAGAATCGGCGCAGTGATGTCTCTGGGGTCTATCATTTTCTCGGGGGAGATCAGTTTGTAAAACCGTTCTAACCATACCTTGTTACAGGCCAGGAGTTGCAGAAGCCGTTTAATTAATCATGTATCTTTTCAGCATTAAGAGTGTTTGATATTAACCTAGTCTGACATCTAGATTTTATAATTTTATTGTTTCATTCTATGTAGTTTTCTTGCTCTTTTCTGGTATCTAACTACTGTCTGTAACCTAACCGATTCAGCCGCTTGCTTTGTTGATCTGTCACCTCCTGTCATTTCGCACCATTCACCGTATATCAACGCCATCAAACCGTCACCAACGTCATACCGCCGCCTCGCTTCCGTCTGCCCATCACCGTAGCACAAACCGTAACATCACAGTAACCGCCACGGTATCATAGCCTGGGTTTTTGTTTTCTGTGTATATAGGTAGTTTAGGTGTACATACTAATTAATATTGAAGCATATAGGAAATAAAAATTTATTATTCTCCGAATTGAGTTTTACTGCTGAGTGCGTGAAAGTCTAATTTTCCCTATTTGACCCACTGGAATTTACCGTTTCTTCACTGTAGTTGCTCCAGCTCTACTGTCCAGGATTTTTTTTTGGGGACGTGGCGTTTCCCCACGTAATATAGGAAACTGGTGCATGAGCAACCGATCCGAAAATACCGCCGTTGCAGGTGCCAAAAGTGACACTTTCAGGCTTCACCAAGAAAGTACGTCAAATGACAACAGTGTCAAGCAGGCCTTCGAAAATGCAGACACAAATGGAAAACATTTCCGCTCCGACAAGCCTTCAACATGATAAATCAATATCCGACAATATAGTCTTGCTAAAATATACCAACTCAATTCAATTCAAAAAGGTTTATTAACATTTTAGTTACAAAAAATGAGCCTGAGTTGGAACCCGCTTCAGTGCCGGCCACACCACCACGGCGTGCAACGCCGTGGTAGATGGGTGGCCGGGTGGGGCAGGTCCAGCCTCGGCTAGAACGGTAAGTAAAATGGGTGGAGGTTAGGGCTCCTGTTTTAATAAGAAATAAAACTTAAACCTAACAATTTATTGAAAAATAACCATGAACGATTTTAAGTCTTATAACTACTTAGAAATAAATAGAAAATGGCGAATTTTTGTTTAAGCGCGCACACGCTCACTGGCGCACACGCGCACTGTTTTAAGAGGTCGGGTTACTAGTACGGGAAAAGCTCAATGAAAAAACCCGTTCAAACAAATGACAACCTTCATCCGATGGTCTACCTGCCTTCGGAAAGGTAGGGGAAGTTATGATTTAAAAGGTTTTGATTTGTAGGAAGTTATTGCTCGAAAGGGGATTTTAAAAAGAACAAAAAGAAACAAAAGAACAAAAAGAAACAAAAGAACAAAAATAAGACTAATAGAGAGAATAGAGAAGGGGTTTGAGAGTAAAAGGTGGTGAAATGGAAATTTTGGTATAGGAAAGATTTGGCTAGGGAGGTTACCGAAAGATAGGCAACGCCTGGTATGGTAATGGGTGTCTTATATCGAAAAGTATGGCATTATGCTGTCTGATTCGTGTTATGTCTCGAGTTAGCGGACTGTCGCCCAATTTGAATTGGTAGAATTTTCGGGATGTTTCCCGGACGAAGTCCGCTAGTGGTATTATGTCGTGGCAACGTTCGTAGAGGTCTCTGAGGGAGGTGTACCTACCGGAGTCTGAAATGAGGAGCATAAATTTATGTTCTAAAACTCTAAGTTTCCGCATTGTCGTGGCCGGGATGCTGCACCACACCGGCGCCGCGTATGTGATGGTCGGCCTGATCACCAGCGTATACAACAATTTCTTATTTGTTCTGTTTAGTCCGCTACCCCGCGCCAGGAGCGAATACAGACTCCTGGGCATGGAGTAGACTTTTCGTAAAGTCTGGTTAACGTGGAAATATACCAGACGTCTCCAACGTGTTTGAGGAAAACGAAATTAATGATGAAGCCACTGCGACTATCGAAGAAACACGTAAAGCGGACAACGGGTATGAATTGAAATTAATCATTGTGACGAGGAAGAAATAGACGAGATTCAACCACGACCATCATAAAAATAAAATACGATAGCTCGTTAAAAAAAGAGCTTACAATGAGGACAGACCGTGGATTAGGTCTTTTGGGGACAAAACGTAAAAAAGGGCTCCTTGAATTCTACTTCCATGATGGTATGGAAGAGAGTTTTGTTGGCTTCATTTTCAGCGCAGCAACACACGGCGAAATAAAGTTTTAAAGTTCCGCACCTACCTGACCAACTTTGCAGCACTGTAATAGTATAAATATTGATTTTCATCTTTATATTGAAAAAAATTATATATACCATTTGTACATATTTTTATGCTTTCAAACTTATCTATTTATAACGTAAGACTTACCAAAGATGCTCAACACGCTCATTTTTACCATTCTCGTGGTATAAATCGAAAAATATTAATCCAAGCGTCAAAATTATAGAGAATATTAAGCTCTACAAAACTTGGTCTGCATTTTTTTCACAACTTTGACAGAAAGAACAAAAGTCAGCCATTTTTTTCAAGATGGCGGCTTTTCCAACGGGATAATATAGGTCAGGAAATTGCAAATACACACGGGGTAGAGTCCCCACAGACTCTCAAAATAGTATGTTGTTAAACTTATTTTAATTGAAAAAACTCCTACAGACGGGAGTATATAACCAGAATGTAGGTTATCAAAAAAATGCAAAGATTACATTGAAAAAAGTGCATGTAAAATTACAGCTTCAGTACATTAGAATTCATGGAATTTTACTGTTAGAATCATATAATAAGAAACCGCTACAGACAAATACATGTAAAAATATATGCCACATGGAAATATACATAACTTGTGAATTTATTCCTGTCCTAATGTGATTTTACGTCAATTGTCGCATGTAATATCACTAGTGCTTAAAATTTTTTCGAACGCGTTGTTACCTGGTAATATAAAGAGTGTAAATTGGCAGTTTATTATCTGATTAAATCCCGACCGCTTTAGCGGAAGGGATTTAATCTTTGATAATAAACTGCCAATTTGCACGAGTTATATTTCCTTTTTGGCAACTTAACTTGAGCAAAAATTTTAAGATAAAATTTAAAAGCACGAGTGGTATTTGGGGAGAATATTTCACGAATAAATAATTCATTAAGTATATCTTTAATATTACGCTTTGTAACTAATTACCTTCAGACGTTTTCTTGTAACTTATCAGAGTTTACTGACCTTTGTTTTCAATTTCATTATTTACGTCACATAAAAATGCATTTCCAAAACGACTCATCTAATAAAAAACAAATCATTTATACTTACAAATGATATAATGACAGTGACAATTAAGATACGCTAAACCATAGATATTGCAACTTATAGACTGGTATTCCCAACAAAGAGTCATATAGCACGCTTCGACCAATCACACTACGAGTAAAGCTATATTGCATTTTACCAATCTCTCTCTTTTACGTTCTATGGTTGCGGACATGAAATGGTACCGCCATCTAGTAACGCTAGCTTAACTTAACTGGTGTAAAGAGTGAATTTTTCAAGACTTATTATATTAAAGTGTTTATTAATATATATATATATTTATGTATTTAATCCTTATTTTTAATTTAAGAAGTTTAATGATTAAGTTAAGGTTTGCTTGTTTAAGTAGAGTGTACAACGAATTATAACATATAGTGCTACTTAGTTCAGTTTCGATTTTCCGAATACCTGTTTTGTGATGAATTACCATAGGTAAGTACATTTGTGTATTTAACATGAAATAATTGATTTGTTTGCTTCATAGGCATTTGTATTTAATTTTAGTTGTGAAAATTGTTTTGTAATTACCTTAGGTATTATAAGCCATTGAAAGCTATGTATAACTTGTGTCCCGAACAGCATTCGCTTTGAAATTGGAAGTTGTCAACTTATGTGATGTTTTTAGTATTGTATTATATTACTACGTATATAATTCTATACTACAATTTACGTTAAAAGTTATTAATAAGCTAGAGAAGACATTTATAGACAAAATTTGAAAGCTCGAGTTGCCCTATTTGCCGAAAACATTTCGCGAAAAGAACATCAAAAAATTATCGCAATATTTGCCGCTACAGCGACGCAAAAAATTAGAGTGATAAATTTTGCATTTTGGTACTGCCAAAAGCCAATCTAGGTTGGATTACCACTAGTAATGACGTTTGATTGGTGCAATGTTGTGAAAAAACGGACTCTCATTGGCTAGAGCGTTAAGGAGTGAAATAATCTTGTTAAATCACAATTTAATTATCCACACTGAGTGCAAATTTACTAGCCCTCGTGTAAATTTATAGGCAACAGTGGTGTAATTTTACATCTAGTCTGTCAAATTCCAGTCATTATCACTCTTCACAAATCTACATGAAAATGTATGTAAAATTATACGAGTACTTTTTTCAGTGTAGAAAATTTTCAAAGATGTATTTTCTTTCTTTGTTTTTTATCGAATACTTTTTCTGATGTTTGTGAAATTCTATAAAACTAGTTCTCACTATATCTATAAGCAAAGAAGGTGCATCGTTTTAACATTCAGAAATAAATATTTGATCCTATGATTTGCATAATCTTACGTACTTTATTTTATACATGTATGAATATTAGAGACGAATACTCTCTTATCACAGCCTCCTTGGTGGCATTTAAATTCAAATTCTAGGCTAATTTCATGATTACATCTATACCATAGGGAATTGAAATTAATTTGTTCCTTAGAGCAACAACTGTCAAGTTGTCACGCTGGATGAACTTCATGGCTTTAAAGCTGGTTAAAGGCACTAACTATTCTCTATTCTACACTAATTTTGAGTTACATTCGAAGCTTTAATCTACACAGATGAACAAGTTTATTAATTGGAATCTGTGTGCGTGTCCCAATTTGCACAGTAATTATTCAGCGCAAAGCTAATAATTGGAAATGTAATAAAAATATTGAGATGGTCATTTACGTTCACCATTTATAATAGTCAGAGACAAACCACTTTTTACTTCCACATTCAGTGGAAGTTTAGTAAAGGAAAAAAAAACAATTGAAATTTGTTTATTGTTCACATAGGATTAAAATGTCATGAAACGTCGAGTTTTTAATTTGAGCAGAAAAAAATTTCTGTGTCGTTCTGTCTGAAACTTTTCTTGTGCGCACGATTACTCTGGAACCGTTTCAGATTGACTTGAAATTTGGTACACGTATGATTTTAACGAGATCAGGAACTAGAATATATTTTAATCTTACTCCATTTAACGGTTGGAGGGGGTAAATTGGGAAAAATGGAGGAAATAGGAAAATTAAGCAAGTAAGAGTGCACAAAATTGGTATTTAGTATATATGAAAGAAGCTAACGTCTCAAAAAAATTGTTGGCATTAGCCACCCCCATTACCAGCCCCACCTTATTATTAAATGGAGTGAAGAAAATAAAACTGTGATTTAGTGTGTGTACAAAAACCAAATGCTTCAACATTTTTTTTTGCTTAACCACCCCCATACCACCATCCTCACCACCACTCCTACTACCGATGTGGCATATCGTTCTATGGGTGTTTGAAGTCGACGATTTCAAATATTATATTACTGAAGTCCCATAAACAGTTATTTCCATATAGTGAAGTGCAAACATAGTATCAAATTTTATTTTGTGAGAGACTTGGATAGAAAATCTGGATGTGGAAGTAGTGATTCCTTGGGTAGCGGTATTTATTGTTAAATAAGACAGGGGATTATGACAAAAATGCAAGTGTCGCGTCGACCCATTGCTTAAGACAGATGTTACGCCTCTAAAATTATCTAAATTTGTAACATCCTTGTTATTATTCTGAAAAAAAAAGTCTGATTTTAAAGATTTAAATTATATTGTAGATAACACAGCCACACAAAAAAAGTGGTGTGGCCTGTGGACCATGTATTTGGATCCGCTGAAACTGAATGCGAAGTCAGAATTGTCAGATTGGTTCATTTTTCACTCCTGACATCCAAAAAACATATACCCCAAAAAAGGTCTGTCCAGAGGACCATACCAGTGGCAGTGTATCCTCATGTAGTTGGTAAGGATACACTGGTCTGGTCCACTTTTTTTGTTTTGGGGGTGTTTTTTGGTGTCAGGTGAAAAACCAACGAATCTGAGAGTTCTGACTTCGGATTCGGTTTCAGTGGGTTCAAATACATAAGGACACACTGATCTGGTTCACAGGCCAAACCACTTTTTTGTTTTGTTTTGGGGTGTTTTTTGGGATTGGGGGTGAAAAACGAACGAATCTTACAATTCTGACCTCGTATTCGGTTTCAGAGGGTCCAAGTACCTAAGGATAAACTGGTATGGTCCGCGGCCAGATCACTTTTTGGGGAGCGGGGGTGTTTTCTGAGGTTGGGGGTGAAAACGAACCAATCGGACAATTCTGACTTCGGATTCGGTTTCACCAAATACATAAGGGTACACTGATCTGGTCCGCAGGCCAGACCACGTTTTTTGTTTTGGTGGTGTTTTTTTGGTGTTAGGGGTGAAAAGCTAGCGAATCTGACAAATCTGACTTCGGATTCGGTTCCAGAGGGTCAAATACATAAGGATACACTGGTATGGTCTGCAGGCCAGATCACTTTTTTCGGGGGGTATTTTTTTAAGGTTAGGGGCGAAAAAAGAACAAATCTGACAATTCTGACTTCGGATTCGGTTTCAACGGATCGAAATACATAAGGATACACTGGTATGGTCCATAGACCAGACCACTTTTTTGTGTGCGGCTGTGTAATTAATCACTAGGTATGTCATTACCTATATAGATGGTTTCAGAGACAATTTAGAAAAACAGAATAGGATATAAGACCACATATTTTAGTTATTAAAGCTATTTGATCGCTCCCCCAGTGGAGTCCCTGCAAACATGTCCTTTGATATTTCTTACCAAAAAAGTGATACGCCACTGACATTTTTCCATGTGGATATTTTTTCTGAATAGCCTGGTCAATTCTACATGACAACGGTCTCTTGCGTTTTTCTCGTCAATCGCACAATTCTTGATTTAATCAATTAAATTCAAATTGAAACAAATTATTATTAACATTGATAATTTTGTTTTATAAAAATTATAGGAAGTGGCCACCTTCACTTAATAGGAATGCTTCCTCCTGTTTTCGCATCGAATTGCGCACTCCTTCAAATATTCCGTATTGTTTCATACGAGGCAACTATTCGCTCTCTTAAATCTTCTAAATTGTTAATGGCAGTTTTATAAACCATGGTTTTAAGATGACCCCGCAAAAAGAAATCCATACTATTAAGATCGGGGGATCTTGCTGGCCATTGCTGAGGTCCACCACGACCTATTCAACGATTAGGATAAACCATATGTAAATGGTCGCGAGCAATTACACTGAAATGAACAGGAGCTGCATCGTGCATGTACCACATTTGATTCCTTAACGCAATTGGTACAGAGTTATTCACTATATATTGACCCCCCCCCCCCCCTCCTTTATTTCTGTTATTATTGAAAATAGAAAAAAAAGTTTCATATAAAAGTTGTAGGATCTTACCTATATTTTAACGAAACGTGATAAAAAAAACAATATCATGCATAGGTCACGTGATACGAAATTAATATATGTTTTTTAAAATGGAACACCCTGTATATTATTACATTTTCGAGAAGCTCTTTTTCTCCTGATTTCAAATATATAACATTGTATAGCTCTATCTTAGATACTTTTTGACATATTTGACATTCAAAATTCAAATAAACTGCTTTATTGACAGATGGTTGAGATATGCCTGTCAAAACACAAGTGAAACAAAAATAACAAGGTAGGCCACGAAAATAATTATTTTATTGTTTATTCAATTTTGACATTTCAAACCGTTATTATTATCATTTATTTAATCAAAATGGGTTATAGTGAGGCTGAAAAGGTCGAAATATTTTCTCTTTATGTGAAAAATAATAAAAGGAGAGAATGCTTTTTATTTTACTAGTGAATAAACAACTATTTATGGTTGTTGCTACCCAGTAAACACACACACGTGTATTTAACGTATATCTAACGTAATTTGGTTGAATATACGTTAGTAGGTTGATTTTTGTTGATTTTTACACGTGTAATAATTGGTTAAATATTCAACTACACGTTTTTTCAACGTTAATTTACGTTTGATTAACGTGAAACGTTGAAATTACCGTTGAAACCGGCGACATTTTTGCATTGATTAAACTTTGTTTCTGGTATAATTTCCCACGTGTTATTCACGTTAGTGTGTTTACTGGGTATGGAGTTGCTATGGAATGACGGTTTGAAATGTCAAAATTTAATAAACAATAATATAATTATTTTCGTGGCCGACCTTGTTATTTTTGTTTCACTTGTGTTTTGACAGGCATGGCTCACGCATGTCCCAATCATCTGTCAATAAAGCAGTTTATTTGAATTTTGAAAGTCAAATATGTCAAAAAGTATTTAAGATAGACCTATAAAATGTTATATATTTGAAATCAGGAGAAAAAAAAGGGGCTTCTCGAAAATGGAATAATATATAGGGTGTTCCATTTAGAAAAACATATATTTATTTCGTATCACGTGACCTATACATGATATTGTTTTTTTTATCACGCTCCGTTAAAATATGGGTAATATCCTACAACTTTTATATGAAACTTTTTTTTCTATTTTCAATAATAACAGAAATAAAGGGAATAGAGTGAATAGCCCTGTATATCTTCAAGCAACACGGGAAGTTCTTCTTGGAGAAAATGCTGGTAAGATTGTCCATTAAGGCGTCTTGACAGAAAAAAGGGCCTATAACATTATTACCAATAATTCTCACCCATACATTCACCGAAAATTGCTCTTGGAAATGGCATGGGGGCTTTCGTCCGCCCACACATGATTATTATGAAAATTTTGAATAGCATTGCTAGAAAACTTTGCTTCGCCTGTGAACATAATTTGTGACTCAAACTACGGATTTAGTGTAACATTCTGAAGGTACCACTGACAGAAGTTCACACACTATGGAAAATCCCTGGGAAGCAATGCTTGAAATTTTAGAATATGGTACGGAAGTAACAAAAAAATCAACAAAAATTCGCCAAACAGTTTGATGACAAATACTCAGAGCTCTAGCAATCTTCCTCGTCTCAGGATGTTCGTTGATTTCCTGCAGCACCGCTTCCTCAATTTCGGGTGTTCTGATAGTTCGAGGTCTACTAGCTTTCGAAGTACTTTTTTGGAAAGTACCAGTTTCACAAAGATAGAGATGAATAGTCGAAAAAAATCGGCTATCTGACAAGGCATGATTAGGATATCTTTCCTGATACATGCTTCCGGGTTTTGTTGCATTACCATCCGCGAGACCATATACGTAATGCTTTCTCGCTATTTCCGCATTCGTATAATGGACCATATTTACTGATATATTCGAAAAATAGCGAAAAAATAAAACTAATTCAGTGAAGACAGTTTTGAATACCAACAACTTACTTTATATCAAAAAATATTGTTTTGAAAAACGTCATTTTTTTCGGGATAACCAGATTTATATGCTCAAAAATTTTACACAGCCACACAAAAAAGTGGTCTAGCCCGCGGACCAGATCAGTGTATATTTATGTATTTAGACCCGCTGAAACCGAATCCGAAGTCAGTTGTTAGATTGGCTCGTTTTTCACCGACCCCAAAAAAACATCCCCCCAAAGAGGTGGTCTGGCCTGCGGGCCATACCAGTGTATCCTTATGTATTTGGACCTCTAAAACCGAGTCTTAAATCAGATTTGTCAGACTCGTTCGCTTTTCATTCCTAACCCTAAAAAACACCACCAAAACAAAAAATATGGTCTGGCCTGCGGACCAGATCAGTGTATCCTTATATATCTGGACTCTCTGAAATCGAATCCGAAGTCAGAATTGTCAGATTGGCTCCTATTTCACATCCAACCCCAAAAAAACACCCCCCCCCCCCTTTAAAAGTGGTCTGTCCTGCGGACCATAAAAGTGCATCCTTATGTATTTGGACCCTTTGAAACCGAGTCCGAAATCAAATTTGTCAAATTCGTTCGCTTTTCACTCCTAACCCCAAAAAAACACAACCAAAACAAAAAAAACTGGCCTCGCCTACGGGCCAGATCACCGGATCCTTATGTATTTGTACCCTCTGAAATCGAATCCGAAGCCAGAATTAATAGATTGGTTCACTTTTCACACATAACTCCCAAAAAATACGCCCTCCTCAAAAAAATGGTCCGACCGGCGGACTATACTAGTGTATCCTTATGTATTTGGACCCTCTAAAACCAAGTCCCCCGAATCCGAAGCCAGAATTGTCAGATCGGTTCATTTTTTACACTTAACTCCCAAAAAATACCCCCTCCCAAAAAAATTGTCCGACCGGCGCGGCGGACTATACCAGTGTATCCTTATGTATTTAGTAAGAATACACTGGTCTGGTGCGCAGGTCAGATCACGTCTTCTTGTGTCGGGAGTGTTTTTTGGGATTAGAGGTGAAAAACGTGCGAATCTGACAATTCTGATTCGGATTCGATTTCAGAGGGTCCATATACGTAAGGATACACTGATCTGGTCCGCAGGCCAGACCACTTTTTTTTGTTTTGGGGTGGCTAATCAGAAAAAATATCCACATGGAAAAATGTCAGTGGCGTATCACTTTTTTGGTAAAAAATATCATAGAACATGTTTACAGGGACGCCACTGGTGGAGGGATAAAATAACTTTTGTAACTAAAATATGTGGCTTTATATCCTATTAACAGACACCAAAATTGAAAATAATATCTTACTTTCTGAGATATTAACAAAAATAACGATTTAAAAAAAAATTCAACACCCTGTAGCAAAAAATTTAAACCGTTATATGTGCATATGAACTTTTCTTCATAAAATGACTTAAGGAATCACACCACGAAATATTAGCACAACAGAACCTGAACGAAAATGATGTTATTTATCGAATTAATTCATTTAACAAAACGCGAGTGGTTCAGTTCCAAAATAGTCCCTCGAGGTAAAGCTTTTATCCCAAAAGTTCTGCGATCGGACCGCAAGAATGTACCCACCCGTTTTCGAGGGTGGGGAACACGATGGTGACAATATTTTCCGACCTACCCTCCAACCACTACCCCTAAACCTTTTTGAAATTTTATTAATGAAAGTTGTTCAGAATTGTCCAAAAACCTTAAGTCCAATATTTCATCAAAATAAAAAAATCAAAAATTGAAAAAAATGATAAATTTAAAAATTATAAAAAAAGCTAATAATTACTTGACAACTACCTGACAGGTTGATTTAATCTCAAACAAAATTGTCATGAATTTTTTAAACAAAAAAAAACATTTAAATGATCTTTTGGACTTGGACATTATTTTTAAAAAAATTTCGATATTTTTTTATTTTGAATAAATTTTGGATTTAGGGCTTTTGGACAATTCTGAACAACTTTCGTTAATAAAATTTTCCGATAAAAAAAAATTCCTAGCGTCGGAAAGTCGGAAAAGGGGTGGTTTTTCCGGTTTAGGGGTAGTTCTTGAAGGGTAGGTCGGGAAATATTGTCACCATCGTGTTTCCTGCTATCGAAAATGGAGGGGAAGATGTTTTGTGGTCTGGTTGCAGAACTTTTGGGGTTTTTGCCTTTTTTTGGTTTACCTCAAGGGATTAAAACCCTAAAAGGTAATATAAAGAGTATTCGAAAATTGAGTGACCTTTCTGTCAAAAAGTCGAGAACATTGAGGGGTGTTTTTCAAGTGCCCTATCAGCGTTAACGGCATCGTGTTCAGGTGCATGCCCGTAAATAAGTTATATCAAATCTAAATTTTCTAATTAATTTTTTTCTAACATGGTAAGGGATATTTTCATGCATTCTTAGCATTGCAAGTTTTCCTCACAAATGACCTAATTGTTGTTATTTCTCCGAATGAATTGTAAAATTAGCAATTTTCATTCGTAATAGGCCCATTTTTTGTTTAATCCCAATAGATTCATCAAATTCATTTTTGTCAATATGGTGCCGAGTTTTTTCTGAAGATGAGTTTATGAGGTTAAAAGTCCTATTACAATCATCTCTAAATCCAAGACTTTCACCGGTCCGTCTGTCCGTCCATCCGTTTGTCTGGCGGTTGATCTGGTATCTGTCTATTGGCTGCCTCTGAAGTAGTTTCTATAAACACCAAAACACTTGAGCACTACACTTGAATACTGTCATTCGACGTGTGTTTCGCCAACCATGTTGGTATCACCTGAAGACGATTAAAATTGCCGGAGTTTCGTATAATAAATTTGTGTCAACTTATGGTATATAAGGAATAGAGGAGCACTGATATTGTGTCAACTTACGATATATAAAGAATAGAGGAGCACTGATATTTTGCTTGTTTGAGAAAAGTGAGATAACCAATTTGAATCAAACTGTACAGGGTGTCTAGTGGTATGTGTCAATACACTAGTGCAGAACGGTAAAATCTGTTTTTCTCAAAAAACGGTCGTTTGGGAAATTATTTAAATAATTGAAAACTGCCACCTCAAATTCGATACAAAGCGTTAGAGGTTCTGCTAAACAGCGGCGTAGGTTAAATGCGTTTAAGTTGTACAAAGGGGGCCAGTTTTTCCGCAATAATGGCACGCGTTTATATATGTCACACTTATTGCGTCCGAGAGCGACATAGTAACCACTTCTGCGACAGTAGGTAGAGAAATAGATTAAGGACACTCTAAAACAAATACTTTATATCTATTGCGCCTACTTTAGGTAATAGAAATATACAATACATGCATAAAACTAGACATTTAATTACGTGCCCCAATTCGAGAAAGACATCGGAGAGTGAATAAACAAATATTTTATCTAAAATCGACATATAAAGTAGGCTTTCTTGTCACTTTGTCGCTCGTTTACCATGACAACGAGCGGTAAAGTACTTTAACGCTTGCTCAAATGCATCTGTCCTTACACAAGTTTGGCAAGAAAATTGACACAGTATTTTTATGAAATAATAATGCTTCAAAACTGTTGTTAATATAAAGAAAGTAAATGTAAAAGTACAATTAAATGCCTGATTTGTTTATGAGAAAAATTCTTACTTTATAATACTTAAATAAAGTGACAGAATTTGTGTTTTGTTTGTCTGTTTATTTTAATCGCATATGCAAGTTAAAATTTTCGCGGTTTTCAGCCAAAGTTCTATTTCTTTTATTTTCATATTTTCAAGTGATTGTAGAAAAAATAATGTGAGCGTAATTCGAACACAAAATGTTATTTGCTTTCTCTCCTGAGCGACAATGAGCACTTTGCGCTCTTAATACACACATAGCAATTACACAGACAAACACGGGAAATTGTCTGTTTATTTTATGAATAAAAAGTGCTGGTCAAATGCTTTAAAAATTGTTAAAACAAGACATTAAATGCCACGGGGTGTTGTTAGGAGTATCGAAAGAACAGTGAAAGAATGGAAGAATCACTCTAGTGCCTTAGAAGCTGAATGTGTACCAATATTTAGAACTCCAGGATAGAAACGTCCCAGGAGGAGTTCCTTAACTGATTAAGTAAATTGGAAATTTATTTAGATACACGTTGTTTTCTATATCCCACGAATATTTTAAGTTATAGTTTATAATAACGTAATAATTTCTGTTCGCAACTATTCCTTAAATCTGTCCGTTTTTTTTCTTGATAATATTTATATATAAGTAATAAGCATAATAGTAACATTTTATAAATGTTTTGCAATTACAGTATATTCTGATGCATCAGTATGATTGATTGGCCAGAGTACGTAAAATGTTCTCTTTTAAACTCAAAACGGTAGCTGAAACAATTTAGCGCTGCACAATAGTAGTTTGTGCAACAAGAGTGGATATGATATAGAAATCGCACGATAAAGAAGTTTGAGCACGACGCCGTAGGCGGAGTGCTTCAAATCTTTTGAGTGCGATATGGATAATCCGCTCGAGTTGTACAGTATACTTTCTCTACGACCAGCTTAAAAAAACTACAAAATTTATTAAACATTAATATATTACACAAATACACACTGACAGTACACACTGACAGTTACTTTTACAGCTTACGCACTAATTTGATTTTAAAACGAATAGTTGTCTATATACTTAATACACGAACTGTGATTGGTCGGTTTCATTTCATATCCATCCTAGAACTGATATGAAATATATCCGTTCAGTTAACTGGAATTGCCTACTTATCCATTCTACAGACTGTACAGAAAACAGCAAATTTACATAAGGGAGTAGAAAAAAATAATAATCATCTCTTACAATAAAGCAATTCAGATAATTCTTTCACTAAAAGTTTTCCCATTCTTTCCTGCAGATTTCATACACAGAAATACAGATGCGTACTTCTGTGGTAAGAAATCTGCAGGAAAGAATGGGAAAACTTTTAGTGAAAGAATTATCTGAATTGCTTTATTGTAAGAGATGATTATTATTGTATTATCTGGAATGCTTCTAAAAATTACTGTTGAAATTTACACTGTACTTTTCGGGTACACTTTTTTTAAACAATTTCTGTAGCATTTGCTAACAACAATTTCGAGTAGCACCTGAAAGAATAAGTTTTCCATTGATTTGAACATCATTAACAAATTTTAACAATAAGTCTGTAAATGCTGTGGGAACATAAAATTAATCAATTTTCAGTATTAGAAAAATTTTCAATTTTTACGCCTTTTTACGCGGCCAGAATAGTGCCCTCCACATTTAGATCCGCAAAGTCATTCCATATTGTGTACGTATTTCTTCAAAACTATATCTTCATGATCTAATTTGGCACTCCTGATTCCCAACTATACTGTGCATGCTGTCTAAATTTTGTTACAATCGATACTATTTTTTAGAGTTTATGAACAATAAACCTTTTTCGAGATTTAACCTTTAAGGATAGGATTTTGCAGAGTGAGTGGGAAATATGCGTTTATTTTCGAATTGTTCTAAATATTTAGAAACCAAACATAGCATCTTTAAAACTATTTTAAATGCTTACTATTTTTCTAACAAATACTTTACTACACTATATACTACATGTATTTTTTATTGTATGATTTATGATAAAAACTGTATATTGTTGTATTCCTTAGAGCAATGGGAAGTACGCGAAACTATTTTAAAAATTATATCATTTATGTTTTTTTTTTAAATATTTATAATAAACCGAAAATAAACGCATATTTCCCTCTCACTCTGCAAAAGCCTTAAGCGCGAATAACTTTGAAGAAAACATCTTAGGAGGGAAAAAGATGCATGCACTTTTAATGTTATTTTAATATAAGCTATACGGCCATGAAATGCAATAACTCCAAAGTCTCGAAACACTGTAAAAATCGATCAACTATTGGGAATTATTATTATTAAGATTATGTGTCTACAATTTGTATCATCATTGCATTCTTCGACTATCTATTTGTGCAGGAGCATAATTTCTCACTTCACTCTTTGAAAGATTAAATTGCAGTCAAACAGGTGCTCTTTATAATATCCAAGTACCTAGTTATTTTCAAACTTAATCGTTTTATCGCTAAAAGAGAAATAACAGAACTGGTCTTCCATAAAATCTTTACTTCTTTTCATGCGACCAATCAATCACCGTGTGCATTATTAACTGGTGTGATCAATCACCTCTAAAAATATTTTTCTGAAATATCAATATAAAAATTATAATTCCCTAGAACATCAAGAGCAGCAGTGGTCTGGAATTGGTCTTGTTTAATGATTGATATGCCAACAAAATAAATTCGGAAAAAATCTACTGGCGGATACTATGAATTGAGACAAACCATATATCAAATGTAAATGCCTATTTATTACAAAACACATTGCGTGGAAAATATTTGATCCAACCCTTCGAGACCCTACTGACCTGTTGGGCCAGCAATGCTAAAATCTGCTAATCCAGAACTGAATGTTTATTGGAATGGAACTACTCAGCACATGCAGGACTTTAACCCCCATCTGTAATTTTAAGAAAACAAAGGGAGCAGGAGGTCTTACTTATAACGTTGTTATTTTCTGAAAGGGAATTATCTTTATTTATAATTTAGCAATAGCAAGATTTATTACAAAGATAAATAAACCGCATTGTACAGAGCATTGAGATATACAGGGTGTGGAGAAATAAAAATATGTGCTAACGATAATAATGTTATAACAAACTTTTAAATAAAAGGTACACAAAGTGAGACAGACGTAAATATAACAATGACGAAAGGTTATTTGTAAAAACGTAATAGGAGATTGGAAATTGACCAATTCCGAGTATTACAAGATAAATTTAAATATTAAATCGGACAATTATTCGTGCGCCTAATACAGGGTGACAATCGGGAACCGGACGATTTTGAAATAACTGTTACACAAAGAATTTGCAAGATAATAAGATTTTATTAACACCAGAATGAAGCTTACACAATGCCATTTACGATGTGTATCAGGTATGGAAGATAATGTCATCGAGATAGTGTCCATCGCGTTGGATGCAGTTTTCGACCCTCATCATTGATAGTCATGATTTTATGGCAAATGGCATTCTTCAAGTCGGACAAATTACGGTGCCCGTAAGCATACACACGACTCTTCAAATACCCCCACAGAAGAAAATTACAAATTGGAGACCTTGGAGGCCACGGCACAACTCCAAACTGTGAAATGAGTTTTCCAGGATACATGTTGCGGACAACATTCATTGATGCGTAGACAGTACGTGCCGTGGCACCATCTTGCTGAAACCACACATTCCTCGGATTTATCCGTTTTCTACGTAGTTCTGAAATTTTTAGATCACCTGAACGTAGCGGTTACAATTACCGGTGACGTACGCCCGGCCTCTTCAAAAAAATAAGAACCAATAATGCAAGTAGAGCCAATGGCATACCACACTGTGACTTTTTCAGAATGAAGAGGTCATTCATGGATATTTCGTGGATTTTCAGGAGGCCAGTACCTGAAGTTCTGTTTATTAACTGCTTCATCTAAATGAAAATGAGCTTCGTCGCTCATTAGAAACTGCAGACCTAAGTTGTCTTCCAAAATCACTTGCATTCTCGTAGCGAAATCCTCACGAGTTTCAAAATCTCTTTCCTTTAATTTCTAAACAATCTGTAGTTTGTAGGGGTGGAATTGTAAATCCTTATGCAAGATCTTTCTAACCGATTCCTGATTCATGTTCAACTCAATTGCATGTTTTCGGGCCGACTGTGAAGGACTTCAGTGATGAGCGCTTCTCTCACTCGCTTTGTGTATTCAGGGGTTATTACGGTACGTTGTGGACCTTGCGACTTTTTTTATACTGCCTGTTGTTCTCAAATTATTGACCCATTTTATGATGGTGTTGCGAGACAGAACAGCTCCCGTCGACCAATATTAAAGTGAATGCGAAAAAGCCGCTGTGTAATTATCACTGACTCGCCATTTCGGATAAACGTGTCGTATGCAAATGTTCGATGCTCTACTGTCCACTGCACCATTGGTACTGAAATGGCATAACATTACAAAGGTAGTAACATCGCATTTGCCTTCCTCTAACCGCTCTGTACTCCGTACTATGCGTTCCAAAAACATCCGGTTCCCTATTGTCACCCTGTATAAGAAAAACTATAAAAAACTGCTTTAGAATGAATAATTAGATATAATCAATGATTATGAATTATGAATTCAAAACATTGTAACAGACTTAACTAAATGGTACAAAATTCTGTATTTATTCATCACAGTTTACATTCTACATATTTTATTTAAAGTAATATTTACACGCGTGTTAAACAACAAAGACATAGACACCAAAAATCTATATTAAAATAATAATAATGCGCTTGTTAACTACTTTTTGCATGTATCTATTATTACCGCAAATCAGGAATGATTTACCTTTTTTGGGGTTATTTATTCGTTAAAGGCCCAAAATGGGCCTTTCTGAGATCGGATTCGAACTCATCAAGTTCAAAACCCCTAAAAATATAATTACAGAATCTAAATTACGTGATTTTTCAACTTTTTACCTCTACAATCCTTTCAGCCCCTAACTTGCTCTATTTTCAACTTAAGAATAAATTCTAGGCTTTTGGCATGCTGAAATTTGAAATCAGCAACCTCAAAAACCCCTAGAAATATACTTTTGGAATGAAAATTACGTAAATTGTCAAATTTTCATTTATCAACCTTTCAACCTTTAGTTTACTCGATTTTCACCCGAAGAATAAATTTTTGGCTTCTGACATGTTGAAATTTGAAATAATCAACCTCAAAAACCCCTAGAAATATAAGTTAGAATGAAAATTACGTATTTTGTCAAATTTTAATTTTTACACCCCCGTCAACCACTATTTTACTCGATGTTCACACTAAGAATGAAATTTGAAATCAGCAACCTCAAAAACCCTAGGATACCGGCACGGTAGCTCAATCGGTTAAGGCGTATTGAGTGGCGAATACGCTGATCGACTCGCTACCGCGCTCTGGGTTCGACCCCCAGCCCCGGTATTGACAACACCGGTGGGTGTGGATGTATGTCTGCGTTTTTCCGAATGTGTAACCCCCTTCCGGACAGCCTTGGCTTTGGAATTGGGGGTTGTCTACTATCTGTGGTGTGTTGTTGTTTATTGTACATTAAGAGTACTTTTTGCATGTACTTATTACCATATATGAGGGGCAATTTTACCCTGTTCTAAGGGTGTTTCTTCGCTCCAGCTCAAAATTTTGAGGGTGTTTGGGCTTTTCTGAGGTCGGATTTGAATTCAGCGTCGAAAAATACATTACTACTCGGGTCAAGTTCCAGGTTCAGGACTTTTATTTGTGACTGAGTTATTTTATTGAATTTTTCATCTTTTTTGCTTCTTCTGACCCAAATTCTGAAGCCATTATATTGAAAAAAAAATTTCTGCAGCAAATCTGAATTTAGCATATCCAAATACTTAACTCTACCAGGTTTTGTAAATTTTTATCGAAAATTGGCCAAGTTACCGATTATTGATGCCTGTTTCTAATAAAAGGACCACTGTGCGGCTGTGGTCCCACGCCGAATTTATCAAGCTACATCTAGTGTAAGGTAAGCAAAAATTGGAAAATTTTTTATATTACGAGCATATTCGAAGATTTGCGTGATATCAATTAAAAATTTAGTTTTCGATTTGTAATAATGATAATTTTTCACAAACAACGGGGCATTATTATAACTTCTTATCATGTCATATACCATTTCGCAACGAAAGAGACAGTTGCCTGGAGGTGACTCAGTATGAACCGAGCCTTTTATTGAGAAACGCGCCCGTTGAACAATTTGTTTATACAAAAAAATTATGCAGCATGCTCTCGCTCATCTCGTTGCTTTTAATGTTGTTAATGATGCCGGTTTGATTGCATGGTGGTTTTTAATTGAGATGCGATAATACCAGCAAATTTTTTGTAGATTTACTTGTAACTTGGTACAATGGCGGAAACCGAAAAGTAAACAGCTATTTGATATTATGTACTGTGGACTAAATGTATATTATTATAAGGAAGTAAAGTGAGATGCATATTTGTTTATCCTCCAGGCAGAGACCTTGAAATATGTGAATCTACTAGAAAGGTTGAAAAAAAATACGTTTTGCACCAACTTCAAATTGATATTTGGTAATAAAGTACAATTCCTTGCTAGTTTCCACTAATAGGTAGACAGATATTTGTAAAACTGAGTGAAATTTTATTTCTTACTATTTAGAGATATTTTTTGACAACGGTTCGATTTTGATAAGCTGAGGAAGTAAAAAATCTAAATGGTAGATTGCCGCAATAATTGCACATGGGGACTATAGTACTGTGACCAATATATTCATAATACTTAGAAAACTCTTATCAGTGAAACAATGTTGTAATTTGGCACCCTGGTTTCTATCATTATAAAGACAGTAGCAGTGCCAAATCAAAATGGCTTCTGATTTGAATATGGCTACTAATTTCCAAATTTTACTAAATAGTCGTTTCAATTTCAACTGTTAATTTTAGGAGAAACTCATAGAGAAAAAACGTTCCACGGTATTTAAATACAAAAAGGTTAAATAACGTGTTTACCTATGACTAAAAATGAATGACCAAAAATATGAAAAACTAGTTATTATTAGTGTTTTATAAAATAATGTAATTTAATATCATGTATGTGTTGGAGAATTACATCAGAGCAGAAAAATGAAATGCAGATAGAAACTGAGGCTATTTATCCAACCTAAAAATGATTTAATAGAAATAATAAGAATTGTTGACCATTTTGGCTATCAAATGTCTCTTGATATGTACCATCTCTATTTGTTAATATCAGGTAAAATAAATCTAGATTTGTCCACAGATCTAATGCAAATATCTCTTCAGTCTTTTTGCATACAATTTAGTACATGCAGCATTATTCTTGAATTTAATTCCTTTATTCCTGTCGAAATTGTAACAATTCTTAGCGAAGAAAGAAATAAGTTTTCCATCAGTATTAGTTTGACAGGGAGTACATAGCTCCCAGATAATGGGGGTGTCACTTACATCTTGGACGACAGCTCTTCACTAGATCTTAACATGTTACAGGCGAATAATTGTTAGACATGCACCTCCACCTTCCATCACCTATTAACATAAATAAAAATAGATAAAACTGAGGAGTGTATAATTACCATGTAAGATGTAAAGTGAACAGTCTTGGACATCGGCACATACTTACGGGTATGACAAATATAATGGCATCTAGTCTAGTGTGCAACAAATACAAAAACGTTTGCATAACTGATGGTCCGGCTATCCAAAATAAATTAAGAGAATATATAAGTGAAGGCAACTCATTAAATGGCGAAGATCCAAATGCCCTGTGCGATTCTCTAAACGAGAAAATCTCAGCGGTAATAATGGAAGCACAAGGCAATATACGTAGAAATCTAAAACAATCTTGGACAACTGCCGAAACTTCAACTGAAGTAAAAGTCAGGAAAAATCTAAAACCTCAAGGTGGCAACACAGCTTTGGAAACAGGAGGACATAACAGACTGATGAGGAAATGTAGGATGTTTATCGAAAAGGTAAGAATTCTTATTTATAAGACGTCTGTAAATAACTGAAGACAACTGCTAGCTACAATGACAGCTAGGATATTTTGCGAAGAGTCAAGAATGATTAAATGTTTTAAATCTAAAACGTGATCAGCAAAGGACTACATCGGTACTCTAAGAACTGATAGGGATGAGATTATTGAGCTTTGGCGTTAATACTGTGAAAAGCTTTTCGAAAGTAACCACCCCGACCCCGAAAGTAACCACCAGGACTATGATTGCGAACTTCAATACTGAAATCAGGGAGGCAGCCATATAAAAACCAAAAACTGGCAAATCAGCCAAGGTCGACAATATCTTGATCGATGTGCTTAAGTTAGTTGATAAATGGAGAACCAAATGGCAGAAGAAGAAGGGAATACCTCACTGAACTCTACTATTATAAATGGAAGGCCAATATAGGTACATGCGCGTGAACAAAATACGGCAATTACGCCACAGATTAAAACTCAAAATATAAAGCCACGCGTCGACGCAGTAGAGAAATTGATGTCTGCGCTTGGACCAAACGGCTGTCTACGCAAGTTATGCGCTGACGCGAGTCTGTGTTTTATTCGTTTCCCATAGATTCCGTAGCGCAAGTCTTGGATTAGATGAAATTTCCAGAGTCGGTGTCACTCATTTTATTCTTTGTTTATTTCTGTCATTTATGTAAAGTTGTTATAAATTGATTATTTTGTGAAATATATTTTGTGACTGTTATAAACAGTTAATAGAGACAATATGGTGCAATCTTGTATGGTACTGTGTTGCAAGAATCGTTGCAGTCCCGGGTTTTAAACAGTTGCAGTAACAATAAGACCGGCTCTGGCGTATTTTGTAGTGCGATTGCGCTCCGCTTTACGGTCGCCATACTTGCGCGAGGTTCAATTTCACGTAAAAATTGGTATGGATATTGATCTTCCATTTATATAGTAGAGTTCAGTGGAATACCTTAATTTATGCTTATACTTTTATATTTACTTAATACAAAACACAGTAAAAGGATTTTTTCTTACTTTTTCTTTTATAAACGGTATTCAACGTTAAAGTTTGAATAAATCCGTTAATAGGAAACGCCGCAGCCCTATCGTACATTTTAAATTAATTCCATTTATGGACGTTGCAGTTGAAACAGCTTGAGGCTTAATTTTACAAGAATCTCTAGTAAAATAGGACTCTCCAAGTATTTTGTGTCATATTTTTGGTTTACATACTTCATAACTGGTTTTAAAAATATGTTTAATAAAATAATTATTTTGGCTGGTCACATATATATATATATATATATATATATATATATATATATATTAGGAATTTTATTGCATAAGTACTACTAGTTTTCAATAGTGCTGTTCTGTTACAAATAAAATTAAGCAAATGAACAATAAGTACTTAGTGTTATACCGTCAACTTTAAAATGTTATACTTTGGCATATTTTATATTTCGTTTTTATATTTCGTAAATGTTTTCCTTTTCCTTATCAAGCAATATTATTAATTTATTTAAGAATTATAAGCATACTACTATTATGTCTTTCTTGTAAACCTACAGATTGTAATATCCTTAAAGTTAAGATTAGAGAAAAGTACTTGGATGGGTCAATTAAATCTATTGCAGTGTGCTGGGTTTTACCATCATCTCAAAGTAAACATGTTTATTGCAAATTTAGAAACCATATTTATATACAAAAATATGAATCATATTGTGTGACTTTCTACTATAGACCCGACGCAAGAAACATCTTACACAAGCAAAGCATAATCATACCTTGTATCAGTAATAGTAGTAGACCGGCAAGTAATACCTTGCATGAGCAAAACATAAACATAATTTGTATAGTAAGTAATTAAACATTGGTGGTTTATTCTGCGTTTAATTCAGTCATAACCACAAGCATAAAACAAAACAACCTTTTTGTTTTTACTCCTCTAATTTCTGCAGAAGAATACAAAACACTTTTTGAAAAAAACTCTGCGATCATCATGGAAACGACTTCGGGTATATTATCCGATTGACCTTTGCAATAACCTTTTTCAGTCATGTTTCAAACAATTTAAATCCTTTTAAATATGGTACACTTAAATACCCACTATAATTTAATATCACAGACCGAATACAACGAAATAATTTTAGGAAATAACCGCAAACTGCACGAATCACTGCACTCGCAGAAATACACTGTTAGATGACGTCACGTCCAATTTATTTATTTATTTAGTTAATTAAATAATTTAATTTACATGACCTGGCAGTAATTTACTTTACAAATTAGATTACAAATTCTAATTCTAAATATTACGGGAGAGAATTCTCAGATGCGCCCCTAGTATCTGTTCCTCTCGGATATTAGTCAGTGATTTAAATATTTTCCAGTACGAATTTATGAAAACAGATTTGCTAATTATAATTGCTAATGTTTAGTAACACTATATTAATATATATAAATTAATTTAAAATATATGACACATGCAAGGGGCCTATCCGCAAGACAAATAAAAAGTGTTCCATCAAAATTTTTTATGTCCGTCTTGTAAAATTATTTTAAAAAATGTAAGATGTTAAGTAGTATCTTACAAGGCACTGGACGGCTCCCATCAGTGAGTACTGAACTTAATTAACTTTGTGGGGACCCACTAACATATATTCCAAGTAGCATGCTTTAATCACAGAGTGCAAGGAGATATCTAACTTCGGACACTATCCTCTTCACTAAAAGGAAGTTCACAAATTTAAGCTAGAAGGAGTGTAATATATTACAATCTCGTATAAAAAAGATATGTGGTCACATCAGATATTTTAATAAAGATAGGTACCTTTACGCATAGACGCTCCACAAATCTATATAAAAGGATATCCCATGGGAACATATATTTGAGAAAATACGCCTGCTACTGTTAGGCGAGTGGTAATTTTCGTATTCTGTTAGCCAAGCACGTAATCCTATTGTGAAAGAATCGTAGCAATTGTTAACTCAGTAGCAATATAAGAAAAAGTAGACCATAAAACGATTACCTGTCATTTCATAAAAATTGTATCTAGACATAAACGAGTATAAGTTACAGTCGGGCGTAGCCGACTGCAAATAACAGTGTGTTTAACTTTGCTCGAATACGCCACAATACGCTTTGATATGGTAGCGATGCTTGGAATATCCATGGCAACTGTCAATAATAGTTATTTATGTACCAAGATTCGTAAGGTGCACTTTTTTGGTCGAGAATATAGTTTGCAATTGTAGGCCCGTAGAGTCGAGGTTTGCAAGTATTCGAGACCAAAAAATCGCACTGTACGACCCGCGGTGCATATTATATTTTTTGTCATACCCCATGAATCATTAAACTAGAAAAAAACTTTAGAAAACTAGTGAAAAGCTATAATTATTTGAGTCAGGTTTCATATTTGCTAAGCGAATAGTAAAGCTAGCAATGGATTATCCATGGCAATAAAATTAATTTAGGACGCGGTTTCTATTCAAGTGACAACTAGAGATGGGCACGTGACGTGAATTTCACCGTGTCACGCCGTGTCACGCCGTGTCACGGCGTGTCACGGCGTGAGCGTGTACATTTAAGGTATAAAATCACGGAAGATTTCGTGAGTGTGCGTGAGTCAAAAGATCCCGTGCGTGAGCGTGCGTGAGATAATATTCACGCCGTGACACGACGCCCCATCTCTACTTTAAAACTTCAACCTGTCGTGTCGTGACAAGAATAAGAAGCGAAGCAATAGACGGAAGACGGAACACGAGCGCGAGAATGGAGGGAAAAGGACAGGAGACAGGGTGAATGACGAAACATTCAAATCAAACTGCGTAATTGCAATCTCTCTCTAATGCATTCGCCAGTCGCCTAGCCTTCCTGGCCTGGTCTGGTCACTCTGGTCCAGAGATGGGCACGTGACGTGAATTTCACCGTGTCACGCCGTGTCACGGCGTGAGCGTGTACATTTAAGGTACCAAATCACGGAAGATTTCGTGAGTGTGCGTGAGTCAAAAGATCCCGTGCGTGAGCGTGCGTGAGTTTGCCTTAACATATATCAGTCGTGCGTGAGTGTGCGTGAACTAAAGGTTTAAAGTCGTGAGCGTGCGTGAGCGTGAGTCAAAATCGACTCACGCGCCCATCTCTAGTGACAACTACTGTCAAGATAAATTAAATCATATTATTATAATAGCTTTGAACATTTTTGAAAATAATGTCGGATATAGAAAATATAGCAAGTAAGGCTTGTCTGGATTTACTTCCAAAAAAGTTAAAACAATTAATACTTGTTTTATAAAAGAGAACATTTTCCCTTTATTTTATTTCCCTAAGGACGTTATGAAAAATAACGACTCGTTGCTAATGGCAACAGGTGCTTGGTATACAAAGCGCCACTCACGATCGACAAAACAATGGAATAAGAGTATACTTACGAGGGAGGTATGACGAAAACGTTATTACATGATTTGACCCAAGAAAGCTACGTACAACTATCCGTGACTGATTACTGCTTTAGACAAATACTCTTTATATACTAACCAAATCTTAGTGTATAAAGTGTCGGTTTCAATAGAAAACGTCTAATATCTGTTATCGTATTCTCACATATATTACTTAGGCGCCTTTTCACATGAACGGTTGGTTTTATTAAACAACGCACTATTTCTCCAACAACTTTTAGACAACCCAAAGGATAAAATTGAATCAAACTAACGATGAGGAATTTACGAAATTAGTTGTAATTGTAATGTGAAGTATGTTGGACAAACAAAATGTCCAATTATAATAAGATATAAGGAACATACGTTCCATCTCAAAAGTGAAAGAACGGAAAAATAACTTAATGTAACTTTGAAATGTAACGAATAATAGACAACTGGGATTCTCTTGAAAAACTAAAAATTGCAAAATGAAAAAATAATGTGAATTGTAACAAATGGGCTATCCCAAATAGTTCACTTGGTTATCAGGTCACGGTTCGTCAAACGTTTGGTTATGACATTATTTTAGTATGAATATAGGAACATATCATTCAGACGTTTTTTTTTTTTGGAAAACGGTTCACTTTATCAAAAAACACACTATTTTTCTAAAATATTTGGGTACTCTGAAAATGCACTGGAAATGCAATGCAGTTTGACAAAATCACTATCTTTAATATTTTTGTCTTATAAGAGTGATACTGGTTAATTCATCATGCTCCCCTGTTATTTAGAAAAAATTACTATTTTGCACTAATGACTTCATTTTACGTTATCCAAAAATTACCTACACTTATGTTCTACAAGCTTCTCAATTGGAATTGGCTGGAATTTCTCCTGAATACATTGTCTAGGAAATGTGTGTGTGTGTATATATAATAAAACTATTTTGTTTATTATGAAAACTAGTGATGTATGACGTTTTAAGTTTTAATACTTTATTATGCATACGAAGTTTACTTGAGCTGAGTAAACTTCTAGCTGGTGTTAATTATAAATTTGTTACATGAGAAGTCAGATATACTTTGTAACAATCACGAATTAAACTGAATCATATATATCACTTTAAAAATTTTGCCTAAATTACTTGTGATATTTCCAAAAGTTTTCTATTGCTTCTAAAAAAAAAATTAAATATGGACAATAGTAAGTTATAAATTGGCGTGGAAATATAATCATGTGTTACGTCCATAATATATATGATATACACAGCATTTGATAAAAGAGTTGGCATATGAAAAAATTTTGTTTTACAAACAAATATACTTCAGAAGATAACGCTTGAGCGCTAAATTTTCTTTCCTTATAGAAAGTCTTTGCAACTGCAGTATTCTTTCATATTCCCTAAAAAGATTAGATAAAAAGTCTCAAAATACTGCAATGGCAGAGGCATCAGAAGTTAATCATAGTGCGGAAAAATTTAACAGTTTTATTTGCGCCACCAATACGTCTTGATATTTTTGTTAATTTAAGTGGGCCAAATTAGTGGCTTAGTGGCGATTATAAGCGCAACCTCTTGATGTAAGAACTGAGCAGAACTACTGAAGACGTCGCTACAGATCAACTCCTCCAAGTCCAGTTGTAGCTATCATTACCTTGCTGAATGGCACTGAGCGAATAGTGTCGCAAACGATGGGATACCTAGCGATCTCCCATAGTATATTGCCTTATTCCATAAACGGACTATGTGGGTGTGAACTTCTTTTCTCGCCTACTCGTGGGAAATTGAAAACACAGCTCCGCAAAGGACCTCCAAAATTGTTGAAAATAGATGACAGCTCTTCCTTGAAGATTCTCCTGCTTCAGGTTTGCAATTCGCAGTAGAGATCAATTTGCATAGCACCGCCAAAGTAACCAGTTTAATTTATCGTCAGCAAGCTTCGACACAAATGGACGTTATCCTCATCCAGGAACTATGGACCTATCAATGACTCGTTTGGGGCCTGGACCGAAGAAATGAGAATGTCTTCTATTGCACTATAGAAGACAGATCCCGAACCTGCGTGTACATAAGTAATAATGTTCAAATACTTTTAATTTCAAATATTTCAAATTTCTGTTTTAGTGATCTAGTTATAGTTAAGGCTGAGTTCGTCAAAGGAAAGTAGTTGAGCCGACATAATCATCTGTTCGCCATACCTATCATACAACTCACTTACCTCACCTTCATCGGAGAGAAATTAGTACAATTTTCAAAGGAAAACAGCTTCATTGATTCTTAAATGTGATATCAATGTCCTCCACAAGGTACGAGGCATTTTAATAAAAAATACTCAGAAATTTTCAGAAGTAATCAAAAAGCTGATCCAATGGCCACCCATATTCGTTGACTACCACCTAACCCAATAATACCTCCCAATAAACTCCCTAAAAATTTGATGTCACCTGCTGACCTGACGTTAAAAAGCACACTAATTTCACACCCAAAAACAAAAACCCTGACCCAGATTCCATCCCTAACATTGCCCTAAATCACCTCCCCCAAAAAGCCTACGTCCAACTAATCTATTTCGTAAATTCCATCCTGAGGTTACAATATTTTCCTTGAAAATGGAAGGAAAATGGAAGGCGATTGTTGTACCCATGTTGATGCCAGGTAAACTACCCCACGAACTGGACAGTTATAGGCCTATTTTAATGCAATCTAGTGTAGGACATTCTGAACGGATACAATAAAAAAACATTGCAGTGGTGTTGCTTGTGGATATTGCCAAGGCCTTTGACTCCACATGGAGAAATGACCTGATATATAAACTGACCAAGTCCATAAATTCCCAAAATATATTACGGCACTTTTAGCTTCTGATAGATATATTCTGGTACGGATAAGCAATATTGTCTGCACTAAAACTAGGCGCAGGAGTCCCTCAGGGGTCTATTTTTTCCTCCATTCTTTACAATTTATACACCGCAGACTTACCGACGTACCCCAATGCAAACAACCTACTCTTCGCTGGCAACACAATAATATATACACATAGTTTTTACGCCCAGACCGCGACTCTGAAAGTAAAGTACCATATCAATAAAATTCTAGAGTACTACGCGGTCTGGAAAAGTAAAATGAACCCTGACAAGATGGAGACAGTGACATTTAACAGAAAATTTAACAAAACCAAAATTCATCATACATAACGGAAAAAAATATTTGGGTGTCTCCCTCGAGAAGAGATTCTGCTTTGCGCCGCATATTGCGGCGGCCATCAATAAGATCTATGCAGCTTTTAGCCTACTATATCCCTTGGTCAATGGACGGAGCAAATTAACCCTTGAAAAGAAGATCACCCTGTATAAAGTGATCTTAGACCCTTGACATTTGGCTAAGTAATCTGGAGCGCAACCTCAAACACTCAAATAAATAGAGTCCAGACCATGCAAAACAAAGTGACCAATTCGCACAGTTATGTTCCCACTGAAGAGCTACATAAGACATGCGGTCTCCAGAGGACTACCTACTATGTCAGAGAGACAACACAAAAATTCTTTTCTGTCAAACCTTCCATCTCTGACCTGACCAGGGATCTCGCACACGTACGACAATACACAACAAAAATTGACAATTTCACCAGAAACTCTACATTTACCACAAGAGACGTCCATAACAACAATGATCACAGAAAACATTCCACGTTTCCCTCCACAGCAAGCCCCTCCCAAATCCTCTCCAGCGAGAGCGAACTCCAGTATTTTTTTTTCAAAACCACAAATAATATTTACTATTCCATACTGAGATTAAGTTATACATATCCAACATTTTATCATACTACAATGCTGATCTGTTCTTCTCTCTGCCAAATATCAGCGAGTCTAGACGCTTCACATCCATACGACGTTTTGTAGCGCTTGATTACTGTATTGTATTGTACCATAATATATAAATGAGATAAACTAGAATAAGCACATGACATGTTAATTAAGAATACTTAATAAAGCTACTTTAATGGCTGATGGTTAATGGTGTGGGGGGGCGTCGACCCAAGAGGCACAGCACTATATGTTTATGGCCTATAGATTACAAATTTGTCAATAAAAGTTCATGCGATTAGATGAATAATGATTAGAAACAAAACAGATCCTGCAATTATGACATACCATGTCCCATTTCATGGACTAATAAATTGTGGGTCATCTACCCGCATTCAGAAAGTTTTTACTGTTCAAAAGAGGACAATTAGAGTAATAGTAGATGTAAACCAAATGGTTAGTTGTAAGCTTTGTTTTAGAAAACTTAACATTCTAACGTTACATTGGCCATAATTTACTGTAACTTGATTCACATAAGGGCTTAATAACTATACAAAAAAATGGTAACACATTATAATACTCGCGCAAAGAACGATGTATGAATACCAAATCAAGGCAAACGAAAATAAATAATTTGGGAATAACACTATTCAGGTCCCTCCAAAGTACTTTGAAATAACTGCCTCTAATATATCGTGTCTCTGTTGTTTGGTTCCAAGTGTTAGTTTCTAATTCAAATTATATTAGGTTTTTTTTATACGTACATTTTGTAACTGACTTATCAAACACTAAAAGTGTTTCTATTTTATTCTATTCTATAAAGAGAGGCAGGCAGGATGTACCTTGATTTTTTTTTTCAAGAAAGACAAGAAACAATCGAACTAACTCTAGGCTCCATAACGTGAATAACAAAATAAGAGACCGGACGGTTATCGAATCAATAATACATAAAATTCGTCATAGTTTGGAAGCGGCAGTTTTTATCTGAGTACCCTAGACTCAATACTATTGAAGAACGACCATGTGAAGTGCATACGCATCTTCGATCACAAGTGGGGAATAAGTCCGAATACTCACTCCTTTTTAGACGTATACTGTTATAGCAAAACTTCTGGAAAGAACCAGGTCATCACTCAGTCAGCAGATGACCGATATCTCTTAGCCTCATCATTTCATACACAGTCGTGTTCGATAATCCAATTGATCGTGGATACGATATAAGGGATATTTTCAGTTCTGAAGGTCTGGAATGATACGCAGATGGATTGAAGACTCAGGAAAGAAATTATGCTAACATACACTGTTTCAAACCAAATATCGGCATCACATTGCAAGTACCTTAGTATATTTCAAGTCAAGATTGAAGTGTGCCAGTGAAAATTTTAGGTGTGGTTTCGTTGAGAAGCATATTTGTGTATGTAGCGACAACAAGCAGCTCTGAGGAATCTTACATCAAACATCTCTAAGCCGGTATTGAACTATTTGAATATATGGGTGCGCGGACATAGTGGTGTGGAGGGCAATGAAGAAGTGTTTATCAGGAAAATTAGCAAAAGCTCTTTTCCCTGGCCCTGAACCAGCCTTCGGTTTGCCAAGAAGTCTGACTCAAACAAAGCTATGGCCACGGCAGAGTTCAACAATTATTGTTTCTGGAATAAGGCGGTCAAGAATCCATTCAATGGGGATGGTAGGCCTGATAATGGGACACTGTCTTCTGAACAAAGCCTACGTACAGTGAGGTTGAAGGAAGATTCTAGTTATGGAATGTGTGGAGTGGAGTGTATTCTATACAACTGTGCACTACTAGGAGCATCAAGGTATGGGTATCTTGAAAGTCAATTTTTACAGCCGGAGGAACTAGGGGATATACTTTAGAATGGACTGCTGTCTGTCGTGTAGGGCAATGATCTTCTCTAAGAGATCTTATATTTCGTGCATGTGCAATGGGTCGAGTATGGCATAACTTAAATACTCGCGTTACTATATTAATAATATTAATATGGGTATATACCCATGATTACAAATTAACTGTCTTTAACACTAACTATTCGGGTAACGAAACTCATTTTTACATAAATCGTGAAAATACCTTAAATGAAATCTTTCACTTAAATATATTCGCTGCATTTTAAAATAAACTCACAACTCAAGACTTTTGTTTGATAAATCTCACTGCCAATATATTTAGATTGTACGATTGCAGGAAGATTCTCTTTGTTTGCGTATGAAATGCTACCTACGCAATAAATATAATTCAAAGAATAGCAGCAAATAAGATCTGAAGCCATTGTTCACAACTTATTTAGTAGGATTGCGAGAGCAAAGGGATCAAAAACCCTTGAGATTTGTATACTCTGTATCTATCTGTGCTTCGTCGTTCTAGTTCTTAGAAATCAAGTAGAAGCTTTACGGTTTGCGAATAAATAATAGGCTTGTTAAATGAAGTCATTAGATCAGTCAATAAAACAAATATTATGCAGATTTTCGCCAAGTTATATAGAAATATATAATGCAAATATTTGATGGGGATAGGACATCTCTTCTTTCTGTGAGAGAGTAGATTTTGTTAATATATAGGGCATCTCCTAGATGATTGACCAAATTTTAGCACCTCGCTGCACTCGTCAATTTAAAAAAGTCAAAGTAATTCCTCATTTTCTATTTAAAATTACTTTTCTATTTAAAATTACTTTTAGCACCAACTGTCATCCATGCTTTCAAATTCGGAAATCCCTAATGCACGTATAATTTACAGGGCTGGTGCTTCAAAACGTTTGGTAATTTTTCAATGAAAATTCTTGGCCTAAGAAATTTGAAAGTATAGATGACGCCGAATTATAGAAAAAGTGAATTTAAGAAGAACATGAAGAATGACTTTTTTTCAAAATACAATTCGTTTAAAAGTTGTTAATTATTAGTACAGTAACTAGAGGTTTTAACTTCGGAATAATGTCATATTGAACGGATTTCGTTCATTTTTGGCAGTATAATAGTAAATGCTTCATATAAAATTTTCTCTATTGTGCAGAGGCTTGCTAATTTATAGGGGGTGGATGCCACCCCCTCTCAGGGGGTGGATGCCACCCCCTCTCAGGGGGTGGCACTTAAAAAATATATATATTTATTGGAGCTGAAGTAGAATCAAATTGTAAGAAGAAAAGGTTCTATGCAATTTTTCACATAAATTGATAGTTTTTAAGTTATAACGACTTCAAAATTGCGATTTTAGCTTTAAAAAAAAGGTATTTCCAAACGGCTTTCGTCAAGTACCTCGAAAAGTATTACTTTATCGAAAAAATGTTAGAAACCCATTACAGAAAGTGCAAACTGAGAATTAATTATATTTTTTGTTTATTGATGTAGGATTAATAATTTTGGAGATATTTAAGTTTATATTTGGTATTCAAGTGTTTCGAAATTACCTTTAAAGTTTAAAACTCATTTTTTTCTAAAGCAAGTGCTTTAATTGAGAAAAAATTTGAGCATCTAGGTAATGCTATATCTTAAAGAAAAACTGTATTTGAGATAATTTTTTTTACATTACTGGCTAATTAGAGTAACAAAATGGCGACCTTTTATGTATAAAAAAATATAAATACGCACATTTTTCCGTCATAACTTCTTTATTTCTTATGCTACAGGAACGAGTAAAAAATAATTTGAAAGCACAATTAATTGTCTTTAATTCCATTTCTTAGCATGCTTGATGTAGGTGTCACAAGAATTATTAATTCTACATCAATAAACAAAAAATATAATTAATTCCCAGTTTGTACTTTCTGTAATTGGTCTCTAACATTTTTTCGATTAAGTAATACTTTTCGAGGTACTTGACGAAAGCCGTTTGGAAATACCTTTTTTTTTTTTAAGGTAAAATCGCAATTTTGAAGTCGTTATAACTTAAAAACTATCAATTTATGTGAAAAATTGCATAGAACCTTTTCTTATTAAAATTTGATTCTACTTCAGCTCCAATAAATATATATATTTTTTGAGAGCCACCCCCAGAGAGGAGGTGGCATCCACCCCCTATAAATTAGCAAGCCCCCGCACAATATAGAAACTTTTCTGTGAAGCATTTACTATTATACTGCCAAAAATGAACGAAATCCGTTCAATATGACATTATTCAGAAGTTTTGCATATTTTTTACCTCTAGGTACTGTACTATATTTAATATTTGAAAAATATATTAGGGGCCCGTAATTCAAAAACAATAAATCAAAATACCTTTAAATTTTAGAGGATTCTAAAGCATATTAAACAATAGTATTACATTAGTCTTTCAATAAAAAACAACAGGCCCGCATTACACACACAGGCCGATGTGCCTGCAAGGGAGGTGACTTCATGTGTGCGCAACGCTTTCTTCTAAACACACTGCTAGTCTTAAAATTTGTATGTCAAATGTTGAACACGTTTTAAATAGTGGTACTGTCGTGCGCAAAAAAATGAGACAAGCCTTATAACGTATTTTTGCTAAAATCTAGTTGTGTACATCTAACTTTAATTTTTGTGACATTGTCAGTTATTTGTCAAAATTCATTGCAAGTGTGCAAATAGAGACAGATTTACATTAGAAAAAAATATTTGTCCTATTTTTTTTTGCTCCCGATAGTACAATACTTTCCATAAAAATTTAGTTACATTCATCATACAGGGTGATCGTGATTTTTTAAATAAACTGTCTTTGAAAACAATATTGGACCTAAACGTTCGAACGAGCTTTACGTACATTAGGTAATATATAAATTTTACTTTAAAATGCAGTTAAAGTATTTTTAATAAGACTATTACGAAACGAATGAAAGTACAGCACACTACTCTATTCGTTATTGGTACACATATGTACTTTAACGAGATCTAGAACTAGATTATATTGGGGGGTAAATTGGGGTAAATTTGGGGAAAATAGGTAAATTAAGCAGGTAAGAGTCCATAAGATTGGTATTTAGTATATACAAGAGAAGCTAAGGTCTCAAAAAAAATTTTGGCATTAGCCACCCCCATTACCACTCCCACCCATTATTAAAGGGTATGAAAAAAAATTGTGATTCAGTGTGTGTACAAGAACCAGAAACCTCAAAATGTTTTTTACTTCATCCACCCCCATTACCACCCTCCATCACCACCCCCACCCCGCTATCGATGTGGGGTATCGTTTTATGGGTTTTCAAATATTATATTATTAAAGTCCATAAACAATTATTTCCACATACAACATTTTTTCGTTGTGAGTGACTTGGATAAAAAATCTGGATGTGGAAGTAGTGACTCCTTGGGCAGCGGTTTTTTTTTTAATATTTCGGCAGTCAATTACCTACATGTATATACCTCACGGTGACTTGTTTTTCAATTTTTTTGCTTGAAGCTGTCGAAAAAAAGTAGTGGTGGTTGAGAATTAACTTGTTTTGAATGCTTAATTGTACTTCATTACCTCATACCTGCTGCGTTTTTGTATTAATTATCTAACTTTAGAAAAGCACCGTGGGCATATATATTTGTATATAATGAAGTATAATTTTGGTAGTGAATTTTTTATGTCCTAAGACAAATATAATTAACTGCTTACATAATTATTATAATAACTTTATTACTATATTTATAACAGGCCCCTTACAAAAAATATAATATTTAGTATTTTTATAATCTTTACTTAATACAAAACACATAGTCTAGGTGCCCGTGTACAAAAATGCAATTTATACATATCCTCGTATAACTTCTTGTATGGCATAATTGCGCCTGGTGTATCACTTTTTACCTCTGCGAAAATTTTCGTAAACGCGGCGTTCCTCTTCGGCAGGAAAAAGACTGTTTCCGCACGTCGGACTGGAAAATCGGCAAATATATTTTGTCCGAAATTCGAAAATTGGATTCTACATATTTTTATTAAGCAATCTTGACAAAATCGGCTGGTTATCAATAAATGTTTTAAAGTTATGTTATGTTATGTTTAGGGTGGTAGACACCCTTAACGTTCCAAAATTTGTATCTGACAGTTTGTAGAAATACATAGAATATATATGTAGAATCCAATTCTCAAATTGTCCGACAAAATATATTTGCCGATTTTCCAGTACGACGCGTGTGGAAATCGTCTTTTTCATGCCGAGGAGGAACGCCGCGTTTACGAAAATTTTCGCAAAGGAAACAAGTGATAGACTAGGCGCAATTATGCCGTACAAGAAGTTATACGAGGATATGTATAAATTGCATTTTTGTACGCGGGCACCTAGATTAACAGTGTGTAACACAGTGACTAACAGTGTGTAAAGGATTTTTTCTTATTTTTCTTTTACAAACGGCATTCTACATTAAAGAGTGAATAAATCCGTTAGGCGCGCAAACAACGCGTGACATCATGTAACAGGAGACGCCACAGCGCCAGTGAACTCTATATCAACTGGAACGGGCGTTTAATGTTAGAAAAGTGAAGCCAGCGTGTAAGTATGCAACCCGTGCTTCGTTGGTATTCCTGTCTCTATCTAACACAATAATGCTTATGGTGAATTCAAGGTGAATCAGGTAAATCAGGTGATAGACGCGCGTATAGAGACTATTTTTGAAAACACGAAACAGCATTTAAATCAACAAGCACGAGTGAGAAGTGAATACTGAAATATCTCTATCTCTCTCGGCTTCAACGCCTAACTATGCACACTATGCATTATCCGAACGGTGCCCGTTCCATTTGGTATAGAGTTCACTGCACAGCGCTAGCGTACATTTTAAATTAATTCCATTTATGAACGTCGCCCTTGTAATAGTTTGATAGTGGAGCGAAATAGACCATAAAAGTCTCTCCGTTATCGAGAAAGAAAAATCAGCCTAAAAAGACCAGACCTTATAGTTTTTAAAAAATGAACAATTCTACATAAGAAATGCATATTCACGATATTTGTTTGTGGTACAGATATTTTTTATTTCGAAAAAAGTTGAGAAATTGTTTGATTATAAAAATCGTGTTTTTTAACATTTACACCGCCATATATTCAAATATAATCGAGCTAACGAACTGATTTTTTTTAATTTTTAATTTAAGTGCACAAAGAAGCCCTTCCAATGGTCTTTTTGTTTCTATCGATTATTGTTTATTATTTTCTTTTAATAACAATGAACTTATTACTTCGCTAAGAATGTACTCATATTTTGACTAAGCGACAAACTTTTTAATTTTTGCAAATTTTCATATACATGCAGCAAAGCAATTGATGCCAAGATACAGGAGTTTAAAAAAAATAATTATTCATCTAGGACCTATAGTTTTTTATTTATAAATATTTTTGTGACGCAGTAGTATATGACATACACCCGGCAGGCGTACGGCGTAAATTATCCGAATGACCTTTGAAATAACCCTTTTTAGTCGTGTTTAAAACAATTTAAATCCTTTTTAACATAGTACACTTAAGTACACGGTATAATTTAATATCACAGACTGAATTCAACTAAATAATTTTAGGAAATAACCACAAACTGCACGAATTATATGCCCGAATCATGGCACTCGCAGAGATATACTGTTAGATGACATGACGTCTAATATGAGTGTGTTCTCAGACACGCCCTCCTCCCGGGCACACACACGGAGGTTTATCTGCGGACTTTGTCAGGGCAGTTTAAGTCTGCGCTCTTTCGCGCACTTGGTATATGACAGACTAAATATTGCCCCTCCATTAGCTTAAAAGACATGTCCGTAGACAACTTTAGCGTACTTAATCTCTCGCAGACAAAACTGTCTGTTAGTGGGTGAAATATTCAGATGTATCTGCATACTTTGCCAAAACTGCGGAATTCGGTCTTGACCGAAGTTTTTAGTAGAAATCTTTAACTTTGCACTGAAATTTCTTGATCAGTTGTTAAAAATAATAGTTGAAAATACCACGCAATCTGGGCTCATATGTATATATCATCTCGTCCTGCCCCTGAACTTTTTGAGCTTGCAACCTTCTTCAGTTCTTTTATTAAGTTTTATTATTTAATATTTATATCTGAATTTTTAAAGAAATTCCGTGAAATCAAAATATATTTCCTTAGATTTAGAATTCAAAATATAGTTGATAAATAAAAATTATTAGAGATTTTTCTCTAATAATTTTTGAATAAATCTATTAATTTTTTGTGCATGTCTGGGGCAGCCCAGGAAAATATGATTTATATCTCCTGGACTTCCACATTCACAAAGATCATTTTCTTTGACGCCATATTGTAAAGATTCGAAGGGAATCTTCCACGATTAAAAAGCAAACGAGTAATTGTAGTGGTAGAATTCCTTTTTATTCCTTCATTGTCGTACCACCTATGGGATGTTATATGTGGGTTCAATGGGAAATAATTTGTTGGGTACTCAGTATATACAGGGTGTTTCACGAGGAAACGGACATGCTTTAATGGCAGATAGCGGACACCTAGGGTAATCATAATCATCCATAGAAAAAGCTTGTTGAGCCCTCGTTGTTGAAATACAGGGTGTTTTATGTATTTTTGCCAATATTTAATACACTAGTGATCCTGAATAAGTACTTGTATTACACACACACAAAATCCAGGTCCGGACTCGAAAAAAAAAATTTGTTCTTCTTCAAGAAAACAATACCCTGCGTTTTTTTTAATTTCAATATTAAATTCGAAAAATACATAAAAAAACAGAATAAAACGAATTCATTAATTTTTTTGCCACACTTTAGCCTCATTCAAAATAAATTCCACTAAATAATGCAATATAAGACTTTAGAAAATATCGATGAATGTTACGCGCAAAAAATGTTTCCACTATTAAATTAACTATTTACCTTTTTTTAACAATAATTATTATGTTTTAATCACCAATTTTTATAAATGGGGCAAAATAAACAAAAAAAAAAAAATGTTAGAGGCCACCGAATCAAGAACCAGTTTCATTCCTTTCATTTATTAAAAACGAGTAAAACAACAACACAACCTACTTATCGACAACAATAATGGTAACTACCAAATTGCACAAAAATAATGTAAGTAGCAAAATTACAACAAGCTATCAGCAGAATAATTACACGAAAAACAAAAAAATTCAGATATTCAGCTATTGTTATAAAACGTATTTACAAATTAGAATTATAATTAAATTTGATGTTGAAAATGCTCTCAGCTTCAGTAAATTTTCTGGTGTGGTTCACGAGATGTCCGATTGATCTCCTTATTACATCTGGATTGTTTCTAATTTCATTTCAGTAATCAACATCCTTTGAATTAACTAATCCCTGTCATTAATGTCCCCATTGGTGACCTCACTTTTTAAGTGAACCCATAAAAAATAATCAGGGTTGAAATCCGGAGACCTTGCCGCCATACATGTGGACCTCCCCGACCAATCTATCTGTTTGGATATGTATCATTTAAATAATTTCTAATTTGGTTGGAGAAATGCGGTGGGGCTCCATCATGTTGAAAGAACATACCTCGGATATTTACATTTTCTGAAAGATTCGGTAGCGTATGTTGTAAAAAATTAAGATAAACGTTACCAGTTCTGTAAATTACTCGTCGATTTTCAGATACCCAACGACAAAAAGTCAGGCGATTGACTTTATTGCCTGATGCAAGACGTTGTACTAATTTAATATAATGTTCTTTTTTCAATATCCTGTACCCATACAGCATATAACATTTTTAAAATATTTTGAAATGATTTTCAATATTGAAGAAATATTTTGATAGATGTAAAAATATTTTAAAAATATTCAGTAAAAATATTGTATATCAATTTTCGTAAAAATATTTTCAAAATATTTTAAAATATTTATAAAACGTAATACAAATATTTAAACAAATATTTAACTTAACATTTTATGCATTATTCAGAAAATATTTTTAAAATATTTCTGATATCGTCATTTCACTCCAAGTTCAACGGTTCTTTGCAAAGCGCGCTGCAGCCGCCGATAATGTCATTAGTGCACTTGTGCCGCTGACAATTCTGTGACGTCAAATCCATCTTCCGGCCGGTATTTTACATTCTGCTTCTTCTTGCATGCTGTTGCTGCAATCTGCATTACTGGACTGCATTGCCTTTATGTGCTGGCTGTGTAAAATAAAAAGTGTTTTTACGTAATAGTGGTGAAAAGTGAAATTGAAAATTTTGCAATATTTATATTCTTAGTGGTCTTGGACAGTTGACACGTCTTGAACGCGAACGTATAAGTATTACTTTTAGGTCAGATTTAAGAAACATGTCGAATTATAAGGGACAACGCTTTAAAAAAAAATGTTGGCATACCAACGTGCCTCAAAAATGTTGATAGAGGACGCTATCGAGAATCCTCATAGAAAAAACGATGAACCTCCTATTAAATTGACTCGGACTGAACAACTTGAACAAGTTCTATCCTTTTACTTCCACATTGACCATAAAACTACATTCAATCAGTTGGTCTGTCTAGCTGAAAGGTAAGATGAAGAATATGACTGCTCAGATTTGTCATTTATGGGGTAAATATCTAATCTGACAAGTCATATTCTTCATCTTATGACATCATTCAGTTGGTCAGACTAGGTGCTTGAATGTGGGTTTAACGACAATTTTTATATTATTTACAAAACATTTTAAAAGTATTTTACTAATATTTCCCATAATATATTTTCAAAATATTTTATGTATATTTTCATATATTGTTTACAAAACATTTTTAAAAATATATATTTAACATTTTCTTAGGACAAAAAAGTGGTCCACCAAACTATTTTTAAAATATTGTGACAATATTAAAAACGTTATGCACAATATTTTCAAAATATTAAAATATTTAATAGGATATATTTATAAAATATTTTTAAAATATCTTTTTGCTGTCTGGGTATATCCTAGTATAAAGAACACCAATCACAGAACTCATTTTTCGGTTACTTAGACTTGAATTTTGATTAACCATATGTAAAATATTATTTTCTAAATTTACTTCTTGCCTTATGTTGCGTTCCACAACTGCAGCTGTAGGAATCTTGCAATGTTTTTTGGAATACTGATATACGGACACAAAAGTTTTATGGTCAGGCCGTCGTCTGTTAGGAAACCGTCTTTGATATTCCCTCTCTGCTGCCCCGCCACATTCGTTACAATATCCGTAGATCAAAATTATGTCAGCATATTCTTCGTTTGAAAATTGGTACCGCACTTTTGGAATATTAAATAAATAATTGTATTAAATAACAAAAACTATTAAAAAACTTATAAACAAATGATATTACGTTACTCTGATCATTAGTGACAACTTTAAACAATGATTTTAAACGTTTAATCAGTTAGTTATCCCTATTGATCAATGCGTTTTACGACAATATCTGCATTTTTTGTTTTTCGTACAATTATTCTGTTGATAGTTTGTTCCAATGTGCATTAGTGATATGCAACTTTGTTGTTACCATTATTCTTATTGTTAATAGGTATGTTATGTTGCTGTTTTAGTTCTTATTAAATAAGAGGAATGACATAGATTCTTGATTTATTATTCTATTTATTTTACCCCCTCCGTAAAAATTGACAATAAAAACATAATAATTATTGTTGAAAAAAAAAAAAAAGTAAACGCCTAATTTAATAGTTGAAGCATTTTCTGCGCGTAACATTCATCGCTATTTTCTAAAGTTTCATATTGCATTATTTAGGGGAATTTATTTCGAATGCGGCAAAAGTATGGCAAAAACATTAATGAAGCCGTTTTGTTCAGTTTTTTATGTATCTTTCGAATTTAATATTGAAATTTAAAAAAAAACATATACAGGGTATTGTTTTCTTCAAGAACAACAAAAATATATTTTTTTCGAGTCCGAACCTGGATTTTTTGTATGTGTTATACAAGTACTTATTCAGGGTCACTAGTGTATTATCTGTGCCAAATATGAACATATTATTCCATTTCTTTAAAAAGTAACAACCAAAATAAATATTGGCAATAATACATAAAGCACCCTGTATTTCAGCAACGAGGATCCAACTAACTTTTTCTATGGGTGATTATGATTACGGCATCCTCTATTTGCCATTAAAGCATGTCCATTTCGTCGTGAAACACCCTGTATATTTCTATAATATGTGTTCCATTCCAGATTGATGTTTTTCCTCGCTATGGTGTATCAGATAGCATTTATCATCATAGGCAGTAATCGCTGCTTTTGCTAGTGTATCAACCTCTCGTTATTAAGTAATCCACAATAAGCTTTGATCCACATAAAATTTATCGTGTAACTAAGAAGCGAGAGCCTTACGTACAATTTTATAATGTCCGTAATCAAAGATGTTTTTACATTTATATGATTAAGAACACTAAGTACGCTAAGTGAATCAGATATGATAATAAATTTACGTCGGTCTGTCTTGAGGTCGCAGTATTCTAAAGCTTTAAGAATGGCTATAGCCTCTGCTAAAAAATGGAAGCTTGGTTTGGAAAATTATATTTGACTGAGACTTCAAGTTCAGGGATGTAAATAACACAGCCTGTACCATTCTCACTTTTAGACCCATCAGTATAAATATGCATCTCGTCTGGATATTGTTGAATGTAGCTTTTAAATATAACTCTATTACCTACTTGGTTATCGATAAGTAAAGGTTTGATTACCAAAGGGGCCATACAAATGTGATTAAAGTGGTTTAAAGTGTACATAAATGGAACTGTACTTTTGAGAATACCACCATCATAAGAAACAGTATTACTAAAAGACTCCGCTAAAGGGGGGACTTTTTTTATTCCAGTATTTATTAGTGAGATTCTGAATGCATAAATTGTATAATGGTTTTAATAAAATATCATTATCCCTTGCTCTCAATTTCAAAACAAATTTATCACTGAGGAGTTGTCTTCTGAAATTTAGCGGAGGTTCCTTAGCCTCAACCCTTACAGCCTCTACTGGACTAGATTTCATTAAACCTAGGCAAAACCGAAGTGTTTTGTTTTAAAGTATGTCCAAACCGTGAAGTAAATTATTGCTGGCTGCTCCATAAAATATTGCACCATAATCTATGACCGATCTAATGAGAGATGTATACATTAATAATGATATTTCTGGATCTGCCCCCCAACTAATTTTACTACAGGTACGAATAGTATTTAACTATTTTTCTGATTTTGAAACTATATTTTCAATATCAAATTTCTGCTCAAGATGATATAAGTATTTAACTATTTTTTTATATGGCACCTGGCAATCATCTAAGACAATTATATCCCTCTCCGGTAAATTATGTCTAGAAAAAATGGTAATGAAAGTTCTATTGTAGGAAATTAAGAATTGTTTTTCCAGTGCCCACTGTTTAATATCTGTGGCTTGGTTCTAAAAGGGCCAATGTTACATTTGTTTTATTAATGACTTTGGCCATTTTAGAACCAAGCCGCAGATATAATGAAGACCTTTATCCAAAGATTCGATGGCTATGTTTAATTTCCTTTCTTATGTGTAAAATATAAAGTCATCAGCATATTGGACAATTCTTATATTATCTTTCAGAGCGATGTCATTTGTATAAACATTAAATAAAATAGGACTCAGGACCGATCCCTGAGAAGTAAAACGTGGACCCATTAAGGAGTTGTTCGAATTTCTTAAAAATAATTTCCTCTCACGAAACATGTTAGCGATATTACGGCTAATTTTCGGTGGAATCTCAAGTTTAATGAGACAATGTTCCAAGATTGTTAAATCTACGGAATCATAATTTGACTTTAAGTCAAGAAAAATAGCCTGCTGCATGGTAAGTACCCATACCTCGACGAAAACCAAACTGAAAATCAGTCAGAAAGAAGTCCAACACTATATTAATATATATAAATTAATTTAAAATATTTGGCACATGCAAGGGGCCTATTAAATATTATACAAATCTACTAAATGTAATTTACTGTCCATTGATTGATTAACTTATTTTTTAGGTGTATTACCGTTACGGAAATTTTATCTAGATATTTTGTTGTTTTGAACAATCGACTAACACACAGGTTAGTTAACCGTGCACTCCAATTTTCTGAAAGCAATAAAAAATTAACAATACTTACTCACACCCGCGTGCTTTGGACTTATTCCTAATTAAACAATTAAGTATACATCACAGTATGTTTGGCTATGGAGAAATGCCGTGTAATGACGTACCTGCAATATGAGAAAAAAATGTATCAGTCAAACAATTAACTTTGAATTTAAAAATTCATAAATGTAGTATAATGAAGCTAACCACCGCACATTTTTTATGTAAATTGGCTTACAGTCAAATTGGCTGAATTTTTGTAGATTTCAACTTTCTAATGAAAAGCTCTCATGGGTCCAACTCGTCTAGTTTTCGAGATAAAACTATAAAGTTCTGTAAAATTCTGTTTCTTGTCGAACTTTTAATTTATTGATGAGGTATTAGAAGTCAAAAGAGCGACTTCCGAAAATTTTTCAGTCAAAGTTTTTTGATCAGAAAGACACATACTATATGTAGAAAATGTTTTAGCCAATTTGACCGAATATTTTTTTCAGTTGTTATTTTTATGTAGATTTCCCGGCGCCTTCACCAACAATTTACAAACTTTAATTTTTCTCTACGCTATTTTTATTAAAACAACAAATATTTTTAGTACAAAATATTATGAAGGACTATTAGAACGTATCACAATATAAAATGTATGAAGAAAATCATGAATTCGAAATTTTTTTAATTGAACGAGGTCATTCTGGTACATTTCTTGGGCTGTGTCTCGGAAACTAGACATATGATCGAGTTGGGCCTATGAGAGCCTTTGATCAGAAAGTCGAAATCTACAATATATTTAAAAAAATTCAGCCAATTTGACTGTAAGCCAATTTACTTGAGAAATGTGCTTTGTAATAATTTTTATTTAAGACACATTTTTCTTTGAATTGTTACTTTCAAGTTATATGTAAATATTTTAAAAGGATGCCCTATCTTTCATTGATGATAAGGCAATCGACATATTAATCCGATAGCTCGAAGAGTTACCGATTTACTGATTCTTGAATATTTCGCGTTTGGTGAGGTGCAGGAGGTCACGAGGCGTACCTTGATTAACAAGAAAGTGTTGTGTATCAGACCCTAATAAGATGAAATAGATCGCTTGCGTTAATCACTTCAAGCCTACGACCCTCGTATTTTGAACATAAGCTAGCAAGGTTAAGATGACTAAATGTTACATTGACCGCTAGTAACGACTTGAAAACCATGAAATACTAAACAAATCACATTTGGCAAAATGATTTTATAGTTTCCGAATATTACGCAATTTATTATACTATTCACAATTACGAAAGCGATTAGCATATTGCATTTGATTGGCATATTTTTAAATAAAACATTTTGGTTTCATTGTGTTAGACATATGATCATTGATTGTGTATTAATGATTGATTATTATCACAGGCACAAAAAAAAATTAAGAACGAAGACCTAGACCACTGAATTCGTCTCATTTGAATGATAATAATCGAAATTATATGCTACTACTTTTAGGTTGGTTCTTAATTTTTTTTTTTTTTTACTTAACAAGAATTGATTTTATTGGAGAATATTTTCTCAGGAAAGGACACTAGCGAAAAATGTTTCAGACAGAAGTTGTTCTTCCATTCAGAGGGGGACATCTTTTGGGCAGAAATTGTTTCCATCCCCCTACCCCTTATGAGCGGGAGGTGGGGCTAACTTTCTGAAGGTTCAGAATGCGCAATAAAAAATGCAGCGTGTCATTAAAAATTCAAAAGTTGACGCCACCCCCGCGTATCAGGGGTAAGGAAAAATTTTTCGCTAGTGTCCCTTCCTGATAAGATATTGTCTAATAAAATCCACACTTTTTAATCAAAAAAGATTGAGAGTGGTATATTTTTTTCGATTATTAGCATACAAATCAATAGGAATTCCGTGGTCTAGGTTTTCGCACTTAATTTTTTTTGTGCACGTATTAATTTATTGATTTAAATCGATCAGTGAATAGAAAAGTTGTGTAATATTTTAAGACAAGAAATGAAGGGTGCTGCACCTTTCGATGAAATTCTACATATATTATATAAAGATAAGACAATGAATTCAACAAAAGAAATGTAACAATTTAATATGATATGAAAAAATATACAAAATTTCGGAATAATTTCATATGTAATGATGATTTTTCTTTATGGGTTATTATTATAGTAAAAGGTATCGTCTTCAGTTTCGATATGGTCCGGATACTTGCTCTTATCCCCAATGGGTGAAAACCACCGCTAAATATAAATATTCAATATTTGAAAAAGTATTACTAATTTAATTTTGAAACGTAGAATAGTTCTGCTTTTGGGAACGCTGATTACGGATCTGAAGTCAAAATTAAAAAAATTAAAATATCGGCTACAATATGGTGGATGGATTTTTTTTCTAAAACAAGGGTTTTAAACAAACAAAAAAAATGAGCATCTAGGAGCATCATATATATTAACGAGAAACAGTATTTTTTGAAAAATAATTAATTACTGAGCAATTGCAACAACAAAATGGCGACATTTTGTTAAATAAAAAATATGAAAATGCACAATGAATCGGTCATGAACTTCTTTATTTTGTGTTGATTAATTGTCTTTAATTTTGCTCCTTAGAATTTTTGATGGAAGTGTCACAGTTTCTAAGATATTCCATATTTTAAACTAAATACTTCATCCTAAAAACGGTCTAATGCCATGTATATAATTAAATATCTCCGAGACTATCAACCCTACACAAATAAATATATAAAAGTAAATTCATTCTCAGTTTATAAGCTTCATTTTTGATGTCCACTATGTTTTCTGTAAAACTAATATTTATTGAGATATTTACAGATAAACAAGAATGTTACGTTTTTTCTAAAATTCCTTTACAGTTTAAAATGCATTTTTTTTTTTCCAAAAGTAAGCGTTACACGCGAAAAAATTTGAGCATTTAAGTCATGCCTATATATTAACGAAAGACAGTATATGGGGATATATCTTTTTAATTACTGATTACTTAAGGCCGGTTTTATAGGTTCAGATTAAAGTTTAACTAGAAGATTCACCTAGAGGTTTCAATTGTAGATTTTAGTGTTGTATAAAATACCGTTTTATAAGCGTTTGTCAAGATCGTCAGTGTTATTGTTATAGAACCTCCTAATATCGACCTAAGTCGAAGAATAAATAAAACTTCGATCTATGAAAAACTTTATTTTTGTTTATTCTTCGACTTAGGTTGATTCTGGGAGGTTCTATAACAAATACACTGACGATCTCGACAAACGGTTAAAAAACGGTATTTTACAAACCACTAAAATCTACAATATAAACCTCTTAAGCGAATCTTCCAGTTAAACTCTAGTTTAATCTGAACCTATAAAACCGACCATTACAATAACAAAATAGCGACGTTGTTATTAAATAAATTTGAAAAAGTATATTGTTTCTGTCATAACTTCTCTGTTTTTTATGCTACAGAAATAGACAAAAATCAATGGAAAGCCCAATTAATAGTCTTTCATTTTGGTTGTTAACGCTTTCGGCGAAAGTGCCATAGTTTCTGAGATATTTATCATTTAAACTAAATACTTCGCCTTGTGAACGTTCGGACGCCATTTTTATACTTTCAGATCTCCAAAACTATTAACTCTACATAAAGTAGAAAAAAATGAAATTCATTCTCAATTTAGTAGCTTTCTTATTTGTCTCTAGCATGTTTTCGCTCAATGTAATACCTTTTGAGTTATTTGACGAAACCTATTTGAAATACCTCTTTTTTCAAGCAATAATCCCAATTTTTCAGTCGTTATAACTTAAAGACTATCAATTTATGTGAAAAGTTACATAGAACCTTTTCTTCTTAAAATCTAATTTTCTTTCAGCCCCAATATTTTTGTTGTTTTTTTTTTGTTATCATTCCATGAAAAGGGGTGACATCCACCTCCTATAAATTAGCAAGCCGCCGCATAATATATAAACTTCTCTTTGATGCGTTTACTATTATGTTGCCAAAAATGAACGAAATCCGTTTCATATATTATTCCGAAGTTAAAACCTCTAGTTAAGTACTGTACTAATAAGCAAATAGGGAATTACCTTATCAACAATGATAGATCCTTTAGATAGGTATTACTATAATAATAAATATTTTTATAACAATACATCTGATTAAATACTTATAATAATATGTATGAAATTAGAATCATTACCAATAGGATGGACTAATTCAGACTCTTAATGAAGGACGTATTTCATATTTGTTAAGGGAAAGAAAGAAACCAATTCGAGTGATTTCGTTATGAATGTAGCTGGAGGTTGTTCGTGAAAGACATCAATTTAGAATTAGCGAGAACTGGTAACAGGGAATGGAGACATACACTCATTAGAACTGTTTGTTAAGCATGTTTCTGCTTTAGTCGTCGTGAATGTTAAGTACCAAAATTCATACGCGTCGTTTACTCTACCTCACGTTGATGTTTAAATGAGTATTTTACGAGGAGAGTAGTCTTGTAGTTGAAATGCTTTAGGTTAGAGTTATAACTGACACATATCAAACAGAATGTTAAACAAATTAATCTTTGAGAAAAAGTTCCTGAATATTATGAAATTAAATTTAGGGTTAATTGAACATCGTTGTACAATATCGATGCTGTGGTTGGTTGAAAATACGTTTGCTCTCCCGATTCGTTCATTTTTACACCGACCTTAATATCTCAATATTAGGTAATAAGATTCAATTAACAGCTGAAATGTCATTTCATAATTTTAGTGACCGTTTTGAGGAGGCTGTTCCTACAATTTTTTCAGCTTTCAGTGTCCTCTTATGCAGTATCTACATAATAAGAAAATATTCGTCGTACTTAATACTTAACACAGATATGTTATCAGATTATTCTGAATTTCATGCTTACCCTCAAAATTTTGCTAGTATGGCAGCGATATTAAATTCGGTATTTTTAACTTTTGACATCATAATATTCTTTATCAGTTACTCCGAAAATACCTAACTGCAAATTTAAAGTCATTCCGATGAAATAAGAATTTTGTCTAGCTCTTTATAGTCATAGCTTAATGAGAAAACTGCAATGGAATCACCTCCGAACATTAATACTGTGTAGTTTGTAAAAAAATATTATCATTAAAAACTGTTTTTATCCTGACACATTCTCCTGATTTGAAAAAATACCACTCGCACACACCATTCTGGGTGTGTGCTCTGTTCTCGTTTAGTCAACAAGCACTCAATTTCGTTAATAAAAGTGATTTTACTTGGGTAATTCTGCAAGTAATCGATTTTAATTACAGGTTAAAAAATGGCACCATTTTAGATTGATTTGAACTTTTGTTCAGGTCGCAGTCCTTAACGGATCTACTTGAATTTTGTTTTAACCCGCTTTGTCTATTATCAGAACATAACTATATTAAATTTCATAATAATTAGTCAAGTAGTTTAATTGTGGTATATAATTATTTAACATTGTCATGATTTTTCGCGGACAATTTCTTTCGTTGGATAAATAAAACCATTATTTTTCCGTTTAACTCGCTCTAACTTAAGAACTGCACGAAGAATTACTCTCAAATTTTTACCGTGTTTTTGTTGTAGAACCCCAGAAAATTGACCTAGGTCGAAAGATGGACAAAAATTCAACTCAAGAAAAAACTAGTGGAAGCATTATACTCTTCGCCGATTTACTGAGCTTTTTATATAATTGTTACACATTCTATAGGATACTCTTCGCATTTTTCTTGTAAATAATGTAAGTTTTTGGACATTCTAAATTTTGTGATACCAACTTTGTTGTGAAAAAAAAATATATGAAGAAAAAATCGCCATGTGAGGGATCGAACACGAGACGTTTTGATTGACCAAATTATTAGACCAAATTATATATTTTTTATTTTGTTTAACTATTTAACAAGTCAGAGTACGTCATTGTATTAATTCAGTATACAGTCATACATATTGCGTCACATAAACGTGACTGAGGCGCAGGGTGACACAGCTGCCGGGTGTTGCGGCTGGAATGACTTTCAATCTTGTTTTAATATTTAATAAAACGATCTCTGAGAAGTTTAACCATATTATATGGATTATATCAGCGATTTCATAATGAATTCAGTTATAGATTTAAAAGAAGTGTTGGGGTTGATAATAAATTACACAGGGAAAATAAATAAAAAACCCTGTTTCAGTTGTCAGCTTATAAAAACAATTATTTGCTTAGCATAAGCAAATTGTTAGATGGATAGACCTTCGTGGGGGGTCAAGAGGGGTAGAGGGAGTACGTTTGGATTGAAAGGCAAATGCTTTAGCCATTGGGCTATCTCATCTTACCACAAAACTTGAATGAATATCGTTCAAGAATTAAATTTCAACGAATTAGATACATTATTATGAAATATATATATTGGTAAAATATAAGAACAAAAAAAAATTATAGGGAATAACATTTCGCAAGATTTCTATTTAAATACAAATGAGAGAATTTTTTTTTTTATTTAAATGATTAATAACTTTTTTATTTACTGATTGATTTTTTTCAAAAACAATAGGTTTCTTCCTCTAGCTAACGCTAACTTGCTTTCCAAATTTCAATACAATCGGATTTTTCTTTCTTAAGTTATCGTGCTTACAAGAAACGTGACGAACGGACGGACAGGCGGACATTTTGAAAGTTGTTCAGAATTCGTTCACTAACATAATGATATGAAAATTTTTTCTCTACGAGCGATATTTACTGATTTAGAAATGTGCCGATCAAATACAATATACTCTTCGTTCTTGCGAAGAGTATAATAATTAAAAAGGCACCTTGGGAGTATACCTAACTAGTCATAATTAAGGCATCATCGCCGAAGACCGTAAAACACCAAAAGTGGAATTTCAAAAGTATGCCGAATTTTTAATTTTTATCGTTTCACGAAACATAGGGAAATAGCCCTTACCAGTCACTGAACGTTCAATAAGGGGGTCTAAAGGGAAATGCCGAGATCACGATTTTTGACTTGAGGGCTGCGTTTGGACTATTTAGGAGGTAAACATACGAAAAGTCCCAGAACATATGAGGGGGATGCTGGGGGGCATGAAGAAGGTCCCAATTTCTGTTCTTTCGCTCATATCTCGAAAACGGTTAGCCATAGTCAAAAAGTGGCTATATGCAAAATTAAAGCTGACTAAATTCCCCGCAATAATGTTTCTATTAATTTTGTTATCTGTTATGGTTCAGCAATGGATACAACCTTTTGACTGTATTCCAACTTTATTATAAATTGAAAAAAAAATTTAATAATCATCGTGGAAAAAAAATTGTTGTACAGCTATCCGTTTCATAGCAGACTGAACTCAAATGTCGAATAAAAAATGTATTTGCGTCTGTAAGTGCCTGTGTATATGTATGTGTGCGTGTATACCGTTTCTTGTAAACATGACAAATTCTGTTAGACTTAAAATATTTAGTTACAATTTTGAACATATGTAAAAAAGCATAGTACAATATTCCCTATTGAAACTGGACCATATCTGTAATAAATGGTGATAACCAGAGGCCAACCAACTCTCACAACATAATAATGTTGTTAAATATACCATGTTTCAAATGTTAAGATAACATTTATATATCATCGACTTTAAATAAAGTTGGTTTGAACCTAACATATACCCGGTATATTGCGGTTATAAGTTTTATAAATCTTATACATCTTCATATTTTTGTATGCTTAATCAAAAAAACGCATTTTGCTCTGAAATTGTGAGGCGAGGTACGGTACTGGTTTCAGTGACTGGACCTCGATCGGCGAAGTTAAGCACGCCGAGCCAGTCCATCACTTGGATTGATGACCGTAACTCATCTCGCCGTCCTGGTTAAGTGGTAGAGTAGCATTAGCTCAACTTCGCCAGGACGTTAATATAAATAAATCATTAAAAAAATATATATATATATAAATAAAACCTATTTTACGTGAGAGTGAGAGTTTGTAGGCCTCTGGTTATATCCATGTATTACAGATATGGCCCAATTTCAATAAGGATTATTTTACTATGCTGTTTTACATATGTTCCAAATTGTAATTAAATATTTTTAGTCTAACAGAAGTTATCGTGTTTACAAGATACGGTATACACGCACACATACATATAGGGAGACGGTTAGCCGGGAGTTGTTGAAGGAAAAAGTCCCGAAATGGTGAAATTTGTTTCGGTCGATTTTCACATTTAATAATGGCCAGAAATTTATGTACTAATTTTCGTTATTTTCCCAAATTTTATTCTGCATATTGTGTTCATGTCGGCCATTGAATCGTCGGCTTACAATCAAAACCTCCTAAGTCGATTTGTAAGAATTTTACAGGAAAGAAAAAAAACGAAAACTCCTAACTCTTATATGGTTCTTCTAGAATAATACATCCGTATATCAAAACCTTCTAAGTATATTGCTAAAATCAAATTGAAAATAAGTAATACAATTTAATGGGACGTGTAAAAATTGTATACATTTCAGAAAAATACACTTATTCTTACCTTATTTCTTTTGTCCATTTTTGTTTAATATTTTCTAACTAATTTGAAATAAACCAAGAGCACAACACTAAATCAATTAGGTTATACCTGACATACTAAACATAGAAGGTTTTGAGTTTTAAATGCGATCATAGCGACATAGAAGGTTTCAAAAAACCCCGATAGAGGTGGACATATTCATGCTAAACTTCGGAGATTTTGCAAGTTTGTGTGTCAGCGTTTCAAGAATATGAATAATCCAAAACCCCCAAAGTCTGAAATAAGAGACTTAGGAGGTTTTGATAGTAAGCCGACGGAAGGCGTTTTGTTACAGGAAGTACGGGTGAGTGCGTTCAGATATTCATTAAGAGAGTGCATTGCAAAAACGCCCTTTTAAATCTTCTACAATGGCTAGTATTGTTGATTAAACCTTCTTTTGGTGGGTAGATTTATGAGGGGACGGCTTTCAGAGTATATTATGATAATATTTGTGGATATAAACGAAGTTAGAAAAATCTATACTAGTTGTGGAAATTCTGAACGTACTGTGACGGAAGACAAGAACTTGACATTTTGATAGGGGACATTTTCTTAATCATTTTTCCTTTTGCTGCTAGAAGATTGAGTCGTCTGAATACGAGTTTTAGCAATATTGTAAGTTTTGCTCCATTTATGGGATTTAATATTCATCACGCAAGATTAGTCGTATTTCCATTTGGTTTTGAGTATCGTTTTGGGGAAATGCAGCTACGAATTTCCGGATAAAGTCAATTTTCAAGGCACGTGGCGTCGTCTGAATGCAAAACTTTGGAGTGCCATTTTGACGACAAAGGACCTCTTTCAGCCCACATCACATATCTGGGCTGTTTGTTTGTTCGTTTGTTGGTTGTTTCCTTGTTGAGTATGTTACAAGTATTGGGATCTATTTGTTAGTTTATGGCTATTTGGATTGATACCTTATGATTTTACTTGGATCTGTTACTCATATTCTACTTGAGCTTTTATGTCACATTCTACACTTTACGAGGGACTTCCAGCCTGACTCTGGTTTCAACTTCTAGTCCAGATTTTGGTGTTTAGATGGTGGATTTTTGACTGACATCTTGTGTATGTATGGTACGGGGGATCTCGGCACGTTACCTTAGACTCCACGTAGATGGTCTACCACCTGCGGCTGTTATCACCTAGAATTACGCTACCCTGGTAGGACGGGAAAAGGTATTCAGACACTGCGAAAGGTAAGAGGAATCATATTCTCTTAACGAGGGATCCGGTACATCAACTCAACGTTCACGGGACAGTAAAATAAATTTTCAAGGAATATTGGTAATATTTTGCTCGTAACGTAAATCTCAGTAACATTTTAGATTTCAGTAATATTTGGTATATTTTGTGTATCGTTACTTCACTAACTGAATAGTTTTGACTAATTTTACAAATAGATGTCAATAATTTTAAGTAATTTTATGTTTTACCGTACCTTGGGTCAGTTGTAGTTTTTTTTTGTCACGCTTCTGGCATATGACCTTTTGTGCATTTATCAAGGATTTATTATTTTGTAAGATATTTTGTGTATATTAGGTTAAGCGTGTGGGCCCCACTTATTAGTTCACTTATTAGGGTATATTGTGATACTTGTACTGCGTACTGAGTTATCGGTGATAATTGTGAAATATTTTGTACTACGTACCCTGATATTTTATTAAATATTTAATTAGAACGACGTTGTCTTTCATATCTGACCACCTACACCACCTCAATTATCGAAGCCACCCCCAAGGACCTGACTAGTCGGCCGTGTGAGACTCCCTCCTCACTAGCGTATTGCAGAGAGGGTACTGCACGTAAAATATTAAAATTTTGTTCAGAGCACAGGGTGACTACCCTACCCTGCGTTCGAGGTTTAGCAGCCTTTGGGGCCCCCTTTTATAAGTGGACCCAGGCCCTGTAACAAATTATAAGTCTAGTTGCCGCCGATCCATTATGCATGTGCCGAGAAGTATATTTTTGCAAGTACTCTCTTTTTTGTGCATTTTTGCTTGTGTATATTTTATACCACAAGTTGACGCCTTCTTCTAAAAAGGAGCCCAAAGAGAAAATTTTAAAGGGTTATCCCAACAGTTCGCAATCGCCGTTCTTTCGTATTTTTTCATAATATTATTGGCATTTCCCTTGCTGGGGTGGGATGTTTAATGCTTCTCGTATCGTTTTCCTTTTTCTTAGGAATATCTCGAGGTTCTCTCTCCGGTTTTTCTTCTCTTCCTTTTCTTTGGTAGGTTCTTTTTCTTTCTCAGACACATCAAAGTTTATTCTTCTTTCGAGTTTTTCACCGTAACCCGCGTCGGTGTGGAAATGTTAACCTGCTGCAGTGTCTTCTTGTCACAGTGGTGATCCAAACTCTCGGAGTCGCTATTGGCTTCTTTTGAGGTGCCTTTATTTGATTTTATTGCTTGTGTTTGTGCCTTAGTCACTCTTCTTTCTAATTCAAATAATTCAGGTAACGAGCTAGATGAAAATTTTATTTTTTGCCTGTGAGGTATTGGTGTTTGGGGCGGTAATCTCAATAAGCGACTACTCGCTAAATGGGTTAGGAATCTGATTAATACGTATTTCGGTACTGTTGGATTCCGGATTAAAACTATCGGGCAAAGGTTTCACTTGTACTGTTAGTTTTTTCTCGCTCCCTGACATACTCTACCGCATATTTATATTTGCTTTTGTTATGAGTTATTTTAGTTATATAATATTTTTGGATTCTGTTCGGAGTTCATTGAACAAGAACGACCCTAACGATCTTTATTTTAAAAAAATAATAATGGTAACGCATCTCAAATAAATAGGTGAAAATAACTTTTAAGTCGGACACAAAGTTAAATTAAAATTAGATTAAATAAAAAAGATTAAATAAAATAAAAATAATTATGAATGATAATAATAATTAAGAAATAATAATTTTTCTTTTCGGGTCTTCGTTTATTTACTTTTGCTAAGTCAAACAAATATAACAATAAATGTAAATTTCAAATATTTTAGTGTCTCTACTTGTATGAACCTCCCTTAATAAGTCGCATACAGTAAGAAAATAAACCCCACCCCATTCACCCCAAACAAATAAAAAAATTAATTACTGCATATCGTCGCCATCCCCAAATATTTTCAATTTAATTGCCATTTCTTTACTTAACACAATATTTTTCGTTTCTACTGGTTGATTTGTAACAACTGTAACCTCTGGGAAACAAAAATAATTGTTTTCCTTTTCCTCGCAATTTTTTCTCTCAATCCGTGGGGTTAGAGGCAGACCTGACTTATTTAATTGAACTTCAATCGGCGTTAATGAATGACTTGCCTACCTTCTATCCTGCTTTTCTTTTTCCGGTTTCAGACGTGGCATTTAAAATAAGATTAAAAGACAAGAGAAAAATATTCAAAAAAGGAATTTTAATAAACAAGGTGACTTTATTAACACAACATATAAAAGAAAAATAAACTGCAGGAGTACATATGAACGTCAAATTTAACTAGCCAGGTATACGGGCGGTAGTCAAGGGCATTGACATTACAACATGTATTATATCTGTAATTTTCCCGGCCTGAGAACTAGGCTGCTCGGGAAAAATATAAATTTTTCAAACAACTGCATTGAAAATGACAGAAAAAAAATTATTGCTACGCTGTCTTTAGAAAGATTTACAGGCGCTTAGAGAAAGAACAGCTACGTTAAAGAAAATTAAATGAACACTTATTCAAAATTAAATTAAATCAGTACCACAGATTACTTGTTAGTCTAAAAATAGGGATTTTTAGACTAATTTAGAAAAAAAAGTCACTCAACGTTACACCGAAGATTCCGATACCTTCCAGAACTTTTTTATATATCAATCAATTTTGTTAAAACCAAGATCATCTGGCTAACACCAACTTGCTGTCAAGATATCAATACAATCAGACTTTTCTTTCCTAAAGTATCGCATTTACAAGAAACGTGACGGACGGGCAGACAGACGGATGGACATTTTGAAAGTTCTTTAGAATTCGTTCACTAACACACTAATATGAGCGACATGTACAGTTTTTGAAATGTGATAAGTCAAATGTAGTAAATACCAAATGCTCTTAATTTTCGTATTTGCGAAGAGTAAAATAATTTGACTAATAAACTGATGTTGTATACAGCGTGCTCTACTATGATATGAGGAAAATAAAATGGTGTACTAGTCTTCAATGTGGGAAAGCCCCTACAAAATTTTAGAGTGATCCGAGGTAATTTAGTACATTATAACACGTTAAAATTTTGCGAAGATAGGCTACTGTATATTATGATCTTATTGTATGTGGTCAGTAATAGCTCGATGAACTTACTTGTGAAAGAACAGATCGAAGTTGTTTACATTTCCTTAATTGGCATAACAAATTAAGCTGACGAGTGCGATCAAAGTGCCCGTTTTTGCTTTCGGTCGAACAATCAGGACACCGGCAGTTACAAAGCACCGCCGAACGTTGGTGTTTTTGTGTTATCGACGGGTTTAATAGTGGAGTGCAATTTAATTTCGATCTTTCAGCCCGTTGGCACTTTTAGATAAAAATGTATGACCTTGCCAGATATGTACCTGACACCCTGTAGATTAGGAATCCACTTGTCGTAAAAAAATCGTAATGAATATAAGGGCACAAATCAAAATTTTTTAAATAACCACACCACGTGATAGAGCCAATCATGAAGCATATCTTATTCAAAAATCATTAAATTCTCTGTAGAATTTCTATTTTTAAAATAAATAAAGAAACGAACTTGTACATTGGCTTATATGGCAGCAAAAAACAAAAGTCCTCATTTTCTCCGTTCGACTACAGCTGAAAATTAATTATTTTTCGAACAATTTTTCTTTCCCACGACGATATCTCCCAAACTATTACATTTATTTAAAAAAATAATTCTTTACAAAATGGTTGTTATATTTTTCAGATTACAATGGTTCTTAAATCAGATTTTTTGAGTATCTAATAACCAAGATATTTAATAATGTGTAGCTTGATGTCAATTTTCGAAGCTTATCGGCGGACTGAAATTGTTTACGGCTTCGAGCCCCCACTCACTGTTATTCTGTTTCAACAACTCCCTCTAACTCCGGGAGCACCCAAGTTCCACTTGGGTGAATGAATACCTACACAGGACTGTGAACTTTTCAGTGAATTTATTTTACTTTTTCATCTATAGGTAAATTGACGTGTACAAATCCAAATTTCAGATTACGACGAAATGGACTTTCTGAAATTTTTGACATGAGATCTGGGAGGTTTAAGGTAAAACGTTGTTGAATATTATTGCAATCGGTGCACCAGGGCGGCTCCAGGGAGAGCCTAAAAACAATTGTCGGATCTAAAAATATTTCAAATAAAAATTGTTTAGAATGAGAAGAATCACTTAAAAGCGTATCTTAGTGCACTCGGAAAGGAATTTATAGTCGTATGTGATGAGGAAATAATGTCGAGGTGAATCTAACCGAACCTGATTTGTACTTATCTTGTACCAATTATTAATTTATATAATTATGTGTTTAATAACATAAATGTATACATATTTCAATTGATTTTCAAATTTTATTAATTTTAAAATACAATGTTGGTAGATAACAGAATCCATATCAAAATAAAAAAGTTATGAAAAATGAAAGATAATATAACAAAATTAAAGATATACACTATACACTTTCTTCATCTAATTCAAATATATTTTCATTGATATAGTTGACTACACAATTCTTATGCGTGTAAAAAATGTCGGCGTCTTTGATCTTTACCACACCGCCAGAGAAACATACATTTTATACACGTATAGGAATAATTGTGTAGTCAACTTTAAGTAGTTTTTTATTTCTTCTGAACGAGGAGTTCTTGCAGGACTTTTTCCCTATGCAGGAGCATAAATAGATGCATGACATGTTCTTTTTTTTTACAAGAACAAACCTTACTGCCTCATTCTAAAATAATGGAATTTTTAAAACATCAAATATCTAACGACTTGTATAAGTTCGTAATACTGAATTAAGTGTGCGAGTGGCGTTCTTTTATGTACCTATATGTATATTTTCCTTTCCTTTCCTTTCCTCTCCTTTCCTTTCCTTTGTCAGTAAATGTATTTTTAAGTAGTCTACTGATCTGCCTCTTGGACTTACATCAGTCCAATTCTAAATACCTCTCATACTTCTCATACCATACCCTTTATGCTTTAAAAAACCTTTCTCAAGAATTTTACATATTTTGGTAAATGCCAGATCTCTTCTGATTTTACGTTTTTCACTTTTATTTTTATTGTTAGATAGCATTTTCTATTACGACTTAAGAAACATGAAACATGATATTTAGTTTCCATAGCTCTTAAATCGTTAGCACCAATCTTTCGAAAATTATTGGATTTTATTGAGCTGTTATTAGTCTTATTTTTCTTTCTGTATTCGTGGTTATTATTTGAGAGACCTTATTTACTGTTGATGCCTTTTGACAAAAAATACATTTCTTTATTTCATTCATTAGTTTTACGCAAGGGCACACCTGAAGAAGTTGATGGACAGGCACTGGATCCATCTGAACTGTTTTCAATTTTTTCTCTTTTACAATTTTTTTTTCCTTAAATGTTCTATATTTTTTTGCTAGTAAAACTAGAATAGCAATTTCGGTGCCAAACCAAACCGTCAAAACTGTTTGTTTTTCGAAATGATATAGTTCGAGAATATATCTCGTCTTCTCTTTGGTTGCTTAAGTATTTTATTTTATTTTTTTTTGGAATTTTAAACAATCAATAAATGTTGCAAATGATTTCTCAGAACCTTTGATTACAGGGGCCGGTTTCCTACAAAATTTCTTACTACACTAAACTTTATTTTTGTCTCTACCTCACTATTAGAACTTGTGTCGTCAGTAGTACTTTCCATTTTAATGTCTTCTGAAAAGCACATACATCATAAGGTCGAAAATTTTACTGAAAAAATACATACCAGCTGAAAATATCTTGCAAACAGTAAACTAAGGAGTTTCTTATAACGTGTTAATCTATTACATACAAATTTTATGTAGGTCAATATAACACTGAATTAATATAATCAACAAATACTTATATTTATTCCATATTAATAATTTTCAAGACAAAAAATTAAAAAATATCACAAACCACAAGTTACAATGCGCGTGTCTATTTAAAGTCTGGCCTTTGCGGGAAGCAGCGCGGGTTGTTGAAACAGCTTTAAAGTAGTGGCACAGCGTATATCTCCAGCGAACGTGACGCTGCCGATATGCTTCGAAAATTGATGTCACACTACATATTATTAAATATCTCGGTTATTAGATCCTCAAAAAATCTTATTTAAGAACCTTAGTAATCTGAAAAATATAGTGAATATTTTATAAAGAATAATTTTTTTTGATAAATATAATAGTTTGGGAGATATCGTCGTGGGAAAGAAAAAGTGTTCGAAAAATAATTAATTTTCTGCTGTAGTCGAACGGAGAAAATGAGAATTATTGTTTTTTACTGCCATATAAGCCAGCGTAAAATATCATTTATTTATTTATTTTAAAAATAGAAATTCTACAGAGAATTTAATGAAAACTAAGCGACTTTTGTCAACGCGAGCACTCCACTATAAGTAAATATGTCTGATATCTACTTGTTGCTGTAGAGTTCACTAGCATCGGGTCAATGTATTTTCGACTTATTTCACTATTTTCGTAGTGTTATTTGATTAAAACCAAAAAGTCACTTCTACGCTCTCCAGCTTTGCTGTCAATAGTGTCAATCCCAAGTCTGATAAAGTGATATGGTTGTACCGCGTTACGTCAGATTGGTTAAAGTCATTGGCGGCGCATTTCTACAAAAAAATTAAGTAATTTTTTTGGTCACATTATAATTGTTTTTAAAGTTGAAACTTCACCTTTTTTGCTTGAAATTTCAATTTTTTTTCTCAGTCCGGATACCTTTTAAATGGATACAGATACTTTAATTCTGCAAAAGCCACTTTGTAAAGCATAAGGAGGGCTTCAGTTTTCAAGCTAATTGCTTCTTGAATACACCAATATGTAGATGGCGCTGGGTCCTAAAGAAATATTTCGATGGGAGAAACTTTGAAGTAAAGTTTATGTAAAACAAAATGCATTTTTCTGAAATCAATCGGCAATGTCTACATTTTCGGCGCGATTTCAGATCGAAAAATGCACAGTTCCAGTATTTTAGTCCGTTGTTAAGAAACTATTAGAAAACAGACCGGGAAAGATCCGTTGCCAAGCAACGATCAACAAAACCGTACGGGAATGTTACTTTCCGGGCCTAGGGCGGGAAAGTAACATTCCCGTACGTTTTTTTATGTATATTTTAGACAGTAAATAAACACACGCAGACAAACCAACTCACATTAAAGTTGCATTTATTAATAAGCAATTAGATTGTAATGAAGAAATGTTATGCATTAATACAAATTCCTTAATTTATGATAATATTGGTTGTGATTTCAGAAGAAATAGTATGTGTACTTCGGTGTGAAAGCACATCCCCAGACTTCGATGCTTGTTGGCCGAGGCGCTAGCAAATCATCCATGACATACTGAGCAATTATTGGTGAAACGGTAGCTCCCATTGGGGTACCTAGTATTTGTTTATAGAAATTATTATCGAGAGTACCGTTTCTCGACACACAACTTATGCGAAGACCTGATAACACAGTAATACTAGATTGGTATATTAAACCAACTAGTTCAGGCAGGTACCTAAACTATAACTCTCATCACACCGAAAGAATGAAAATCAATCTCGTACTGGCTATGAAAAGTAGAATACAAAAAATATCACATTCGTCTTTACGCAATACTAACATTGATAGACTCTACCGTATCTTACTAGATAACTCATATCCTCCACATCTTTAAAAAAAATGGTTTTACAATACAAGAAATAATGACAGAGTAACGCTGGTGCAACGGAAGCCACCAACAACAATGATAATATAATTCCAATAACATATGGGTCCATTCCGTTTATAAAAGATCTGTCTCCCAGATTAATTAATGTCTTCAAAAACGAACAAAACATAAAAATTGCACATAAAAATATTAAACATATCGGTAAACTTTACACCAAGCTTAAAGATAAAGACGATCTAATTAAAAAATCAAACGTGATATATAGTATTCCTTGTCATAATTGTGAAAAAAAGTACATTGGCCAAACATCAAGATCACTTAATACACGAATGACTTTACACAAAAGCGATTGCAGAACAGAAAAACGCACTTGTGCTCTTTCAGAACACTCAATAGATACTGGACATCATATGAATTTTAATAACTATAAAATCTTGCACACCGAGACAAACTTAACAAAAAGACTTTTTCTTGAAATGGTAGAGATCAATAATGATGAACATAATATGAATAAAAGGACGGATATCAGTGGTTTAAGTACAATTTATTCGTATATACTAAAGTTGGATAAAGAAAAACTTAGCATAAATGATAACAGTAGTAGTTCTACGGAACCACGAGACCCAATATTATCATTAAAAAAAGTGTTTTTGATCAACAATTTAATAACAAAATCTTTAACAAAAAAATTCTAACTGAAATCATAACTTTAACTCCCCTAGCAATTCTTAATGAGTAATTAATTTAATAAGTGATTTGTATATAACAAGAAGTGCAAGTGGACAATGATGATGATGAACTGAACCAGTTCAGTTCGAGCAACGAGGAGCAGCAGTAGGCAGCTTTCAGCGAGAACCTGAAGATGGCAGATGGGATTCTGCCGAAACGTCGTTTAGACAACCGTGGCCCCAGCAGGAGCCTGTCAACTACGCGGGAAAACACCCGGAAGCACAACAACCTTTCATTTAACACCCGCGAAAACCTAAGAAACAACATATATATATATATATATATATATACATATATATATATATATATATAGAGATATGCATGGTCATATACAGGCCCGTTTCATACACTGAGCGGTTGTAGTGCAGCCCGAATTGACGTTGTGCAGCCCGGGGTCGGGCTCATCAACGTACCCCTGTGTATATCATCACTAAATGGCCACAAATCACGTTAGCTTCCTTCCTACAAAATTTTGGGGTGGGCTTCAAAAAGTCATATTTTCATGTTCCGAGATACACTTTTAGTTCAGCACTACTGAGTCAGGCGGCGCTGTTCCTGTATATCCAAGACTCTTATACAGCTGATATCTATCGCACGTTATATAGCCCGATATTTGGCATCGTTGCAATGACTCGATAACGTTCGATTATTATTTCCTCTTAAATACTTTCTTCATAAAGTCACAATCGATGAATGAAAGCTCTTTATTTGAATCAATGTTTTAACCTCACAAGTATTTTATCATATTCGAACAATTTTTCTAAATTCAAAAATTCATATGCCTACTAAGAATTATAAAATACAGGGTACAGTGTTATGAAAGAAGAATAGTTGTTAGCATCTTAAACATCTTAAAATGTCTTTTGAAGTGTAATACAGAAATTCAAATAAATGTCCCTAAATTAGGATTGTGTTTTTTTGCATTCAGTATTCAATAAAACTATACTTAATTATTATAATTTTGGTACTAAAATTTTCTTGAAGAAATATCGGTCATTAAACAATTATTATTATGCAGAATGATGTTTTACATATAGGCATTGTCCATAATCACTATAAGCTGGTACTACTTCCACATCAACATAGTGGAGTGAACGTATAATAAAGGTAAAAAAAATGTTTTTTTAAACAGGCTTAGAATGCCACGAAAGGTCGATATTTTAAGTTTGAGCAAAAAAAAAATTGTCCGTAATTTTTTTTTGTGCGCACGATTACTCTGGAACCGTTTATGATGACCTTTGTATTATAACGAGATCTGGAAATAGATTATGTTGTGATCTTATTCCGTTGAAGTTTGGGATGGGGGGATAAATAGGCAAAGCAAGCAAGTGAGAGTTTATAAAATTGGGATTTAGTGTATGTACGAGAAGCCAAGTACCTACTCAAAAATTTTTTGACATCAGCCACTTCCACTATCACCCCCATTACCATCCCTACCCCATTATTAAAGGACGAAAAAAAATAAAATTATGATTTTGTGTGTGTATAAGTACCAAAGGCCTAAATTTTTTTTGCATCAGCTATACCCCCCACTACCATCCCCCTATCGATATGTCATATTGTTTTATGGGCTTTTGTGGTAGACGATTGCAAATATTATATTATTAAAGTTCTATGATCAGTTATTTCCACATAATGGACTGCAAATACAGTATCAACCTTTTTTTTCTTTGTAAGAGACTTGGATGTTGAAATAGTGATTCTTTAGGCAGCGGTTTTTTAAGTCAGGTTCCCTTTACTGTATGGTGCACCTAACCGCATGACGTGATCTGTCTTGGTTCCCTGTCAAGCCTACATGGTCTCTAAAAAAACACAATTTTGATGGGCTAACTTAAATCGTTTTATTCTATTTGGACGTGCAAAAGAGAACAACGTCATAACTGAGGAATACTTATTACTTACACATCCACGTAGTGGAGTTGAAGTATAGTAATCGTAAAAAAAATGTTTTTGCTCTAATTATTGAAGGTGATTATGGAAGGGAATAAAAAGGTAAAATTGTGATTTAGTGTGTATAAAGGAACAAAAGGCCTGAATACTTTTTTGGCACTCGCCACCACCTCTACCACATTATTAAAGGGAATAAAAAAATAAAATTGTGATTTATGTGTACAAGAGCCTCTAAATTTTTTGCCAACAGCTTCCCCCTCTACTACCTCCACTACCATGTTGCACATCGTTTTATGGGTTTTTGGGATAGACCATTTCAAATATTATATTATCAAAGTTCTATGAACAATTATTTTTACACAGTGGATTGCAAATATAGTATCGACATTTTTTTGCTGTAAAAGGCTTGGGCAGGAAAATCTAGATGTGGAAGTAGTGATTTTTTAGGCAGCGGTTTTTTTTATTAATGAACACATATATTTTTATGATGGTTATTTGAATTTATATTTATAGTCGGTCTCCCTGCATGGTGCATCTGACGTCATGCACCTATCTTGATTTCATTGGATTCGGAATGACGTCTAGAAAAATGTGCAAAAGTTTCAAACCGCACATAAACAATTGCAAAAGTTATAAACTAATGAAAATTGAAAAAATAACGAGTTCCGTTTTTTGCAAATAACTCGAAAACTATTAAAAATTTTAAAGAAAGATAGATTCTTAAAGAGGAAGAAATTCCCAATAAAAAAGTCCCGACTCCCGAAACTCTACATCTATTATTAACGAGATTATTAATAATTTTAATTTAATGTTGAAAATAGAGCTCCGCGCAGCGAACACTAAGGCGTTACGATGCTCTGAAACCGTCCGGAACAAGTAAAAATATTTTTTGTTATTAGATATTAATTTTGAAATTCATAAAATTTATGTTATTATTTAAACACTTAAAGGAACAATACCCCGTTGGAAAAATTTTTTTTTTATTAATTTTAATTACTCTTACTGTTTTTATATTCAAAAATACTATAAGATTACATAAACTTACAATTTTTATTGCTATTTGTTTAAACAAATTTTATAAACAAATAGATAAATTACGTATTTTTGAAAAATATTTTTCTGCCATTTTATTTTTTTTAGATAGAAAAAAATAACAAAAACAACCGTATACATAAACATGAAAATTCTTTTGTGAATAATAATTTAAAAATCGAGAAAATACTTGTATCAAGTATGTATTAATTTTAATTACTCTTACTGTTTTTATATTCAAAAATACTATAAGATTACATAAACTTAAAATTTTTATTGCTATCTGTTTAAACAAATTTTATAAACAAATAGATAAATTACGTATTTTTGAAAAATATTTTTCTGCCATTTTATTTGTTATAGAATATTAGATTTAAAAAAATTCTTAAAAACTTAAAAATTGTTTTTAATTGTTCATAATCACTTTTGTCTTTTTTCATTATTTAAACATGTTTTTAAGAAAAAAATTTATTCCTAAATTTATTATTTGCAATTATCCAAAAGGTGGAAAAAAGATTTTTTTTTGTTGTGAATTTATTTGTTTATTTAATAAACAATTTGTTATTAACAACCGCCGAATGTGTTTATATTTTTTTTAGATAGAAAAAAATAAAAAAACAACCGCATACATAAACATGAAAATTCTTTTGTGAACAATAATTTAAAAATCGAGAAAATACTCGTATCAAGTATGCCGTGGAAATTGACAAAAACTAGATTCAAAACATTGATTTTGTCTGCATAACCAAAGCGTTCTGTCCGAAATGTCCATTTTATTTAACACATGTTAGAATCAAAACATAGCCTACTGCTATTCTTGTTTTATTACGTGTAGGCAAACAATATACCTACATATTTAGATAAAAAAGTATATTTTAATCACAGTTAGAAAACACTAACGAAAATATTATTGGGAAAAGAGCAGAGCGTTTGCCCTAAACAACTTTATGACAGCATCAAAAAAGATGATTAAGGAATTCTTTCTGCCGCGATTTTATTATTTTAGTTTGTTTTTGGTTTTGGTGTGGTAACAAGTGCAATAAGAAGTCCTGAACTAAATCTAAGCATTGAATAAAAATAGACAAAAACTTTCTGATAATTTTATTGCTATTTGTTTAAACAAATTTTATAAATAAATAGATAAATTACGTACTTTTGAAAAATATTTTTCTGCCATTTTATTTGTTATAGAATATTAGATTTAAAAAAATTCTTAAAAATTGTTTTTAATTGTTTATAATCACTTTTGTCTTTTTTCATTATTTAAACATGTTATTAAGAAAAAATTTTATTCCTAAATTTATTATTTGCAATTATCCAAAAGGTGGAAAAAAGAATTTTTTTTGTTGTGAATTTATTTGTTTATTTAACAAACAATTTGTTATTAACAATCGCCGAATGTGTTTATATTTTTTTTAGATAGAAAAAAATAACAAAAACAACCGTATACATAAACATGAAAATTCTTTTGTGAATAATAATTTAAAAATCGAGAAAATACTCGTATCAAGTATGCCGTGGAAATTGACAAAAACTAGATTCAAAACATTAATTTTGTCTGCATAACCAAAGCGTTCTGTCCGAAATGTCCACTTTATTTAACACATGTTAGAACCAAAACATAGCCTACTGCTATTCTTGTTTTATTACATGTAGGCAAATAATATACCTACATATTTAGATAAAAAAGGTATATTTTAATCACAGTTAGAAAACACTAACGAAAATATTAGTGGGAAAAGAGCAGAGCGTTTGCCCTAAACAACTTTATGACAGCATCAGAAAAGGTGATTAAGGAATTCTTTCTGCCGCGATTTTATTATTTTAGTTTGTTTTTGGTTTTGGTGTGGTAACAAGTGCAATAAGAAGTCCTGAACTAAATCTAAGCATTGAATAAAAATAGACAAAGAACTTTCTGATAATTTTATTGCTATTTGTTTAAACAAATTTTATAAACAAATAGATAAATTACGTATTTTTGAAAAATATTTTTCTGCCATTTTATTTGTTATAGAATATTAGATTTAAAAAAATTCTTAAAAATTGTTTTTAATTGTTTATAATCACTTTTGTCTTTTTTCATTATTTAAACATGTTATTAAGAAAAAATTTTATTCCTAAATTTATTATTTGCAATTATCCAAAAGGTGGAAAAAAGAATTTTTTTTTGTTGTGAATTTATTTGTTTATTTAATAAACAATTTGTTATTAACAATCGCCGAATGTGTCTATATTTTTTTTAGATAGAAAAAAATAACAAAAACAACCGTATACATAAACATGAAAATTCTTTTGTGAATAATAATTTAAAAATCGAGAAAATACTCGTATCAAGTATGCCGTGGAAATTGACAAAAACTAGATTCAAAACATTAATTTTGTCTGCATAACCAAAGCGTTCTGTCCGAAATGTCCATTTTATTTAACACATGTTAGAATCAAAACATAGCCTACTACTATTCTTGTTTTATTACATGTAGGCAAATAATGTACCTACATATTTAGATAAAAAAGGTATATTTTAATCACAGTTAGAAAACACTAACGAAAATATTAGTGGGAAAAGAGCAGAGCGTTTGCCCTAAACAACTTTATGACAGCATCAAAAAAGGTGATTAAGGAATTCTTTCTGCCGCGATTTTATTATTTTAGTTTGTTTTTGGTTTTGGTGTGGTAACAAGTGCAATAAGAAGTCCTGAACTAAATCTAAGCATTGAATAAAAATAGACAAAAAACTTTCTGATAATTTGTTAACTAGCAAGAAAATAAAAACCATTAAAAATTACTGTCTCTGTATAATTTAAAAAATATAGTGGTATAATGCATAAATCTGTAACGAAAGTGAGTGAAACTATATCTTTTATTGCTCTATTTTTCGAGTTGTTTATAAAATATTGAAGTTAAAAATATCACGTGTCTATTCAAAAAATAAAGAAAAAAATTTGTACCATCTACAAATAATTCTTTTCGTGAAGTATACGTCATTACCTCTAGGACTGCAGTTTTCGCCATGTATTTTTACGGAATTGAAAATTATTTTTTCTGTACTAAAGCATTTCTTATAAACAATGACTTCATTTTATTTTAAATTTCCAACTGCTCAGTTAATTTGTTGTAATGTATTCTAATGTTTTGATTATTTAATTTTAACAAATTCTAAAATAATTTTTTATACTTCATTTATACATTTTATTTTCGTCATAGTAATTTAGGACTAATAATTTTTTAGTTAGATTTATGGCTAAATACTGTAATATAACTCTATCTTGTTTTAAACAGGCGTTGTGTAGCTTTTGTATACCATTGGTAACAGTTCTTTTGGCATTTGAGACGCTTTAATTGTTTTATTGCTCTGTGCAAGAAAGCAACTGTCACCAGGCCCGTCGGGCAGAGCGCGAAAAGCCTTCTCTTTCTTGACCTACCCAATACTGAAGTATAACCAGATGGGACCTTCACTACTTATTAAAGCATGTTATTTTACATAGGAAATCAAAATTGACGACGCTCTCCATTGGTCGAGACCGAAGATATAAGAAAAAAACTAAAAAAAAAAGAAATTTAGAAATTTAATATTTAATCAAATATAACTTTAGAACTAAAACAGATAAAAATAAAATTTTTGTTTGGATTTGACAAGTAAACATTGCTGTTGAAGTATAATTTATTGCAATAATTAAAAAATTAACATAAAAAAATAGCAAAATTCAAAAAGATACACAAATCAGCAACATTTTTCTAATTCTTAACTCGCCATAACTCGCCATAACTCGCTTATATAACGAGATATTCAATTTTTTCTTTCACCAAAAACTGACAAATTTAATAGGCTTCATTTTGTCTCGATTAATGCTGGATCTAATTTCTTAACTAAAAGTGCTACAGCCCTTGAAACACAACGAAGCACAGTACGGCGACGAAGATGCGAGGCTTCCTTTCCCGCCCCCGCTACTTTCTCGCCCCATCAAGAAACGTATCGGCTGCTGGCCTCATTGTCTGGATAAATATTAATAAGTATATACTATTTTACTTACATGTAGGCTATTACAGTTTATGTATATTGTAGATTCATTTTTATCAATGGAGAAAAACTACATGTTTGTTTTACGAAACTGCTGAAAGCAGTGAAAATCTAATGGTAAAAAACCAACTGTTACTGGCATCAGGTCTATTATTAATTGTGCAAATGAAAGAAAATATGCAATTTCATTAAAATTTTTATAAAACAAAGTGGTGGCACTTATTTGCACACCCTTCGATACCGATTTCATTATTCTTGTCTGACATCTTTTTGTAATAAATAACATTAGCAAAGATAATACGTATTGTCTCTGATATTAGTAACGCGATAAAACAATTCAAGTGAGCCTTCATGTGGTTATAATAAAGAAAAAAAATCAGTTTAAAATAAAATGGCATTGTCTGATTTGTGGAAAATCCAGAAAAATTAAGAATAAATTAAGAAAATCTTTAAGTACCAGTTTGTACAGGAACGGGTGCGGAAACTAGAAAAAAATATATATTAAAGCTGCAGTGTCGCATTGTGATACAGAAATACAAGGCAAGTTACACATTTATTCAGATTTATTTGGGCTAATGGAAATTATCATAAAATTTATTATGCAAAATATACACACTAAAAAAAATTTGTTTAGAGCAAACAAAAATTTTGTTGCGTATATACAAAGCAAGTTCTGGGTGATGTTAATAAATTTTTGTTGCTCCAAACAAAATTGTTTGAGGCAACAAAAATTTATTAACATCAACCAAAAAATTGCTTTGTATATACGCAACAAAATTTTTGTTTGCTCTACAAATTTTTTTTAGCGTGTATTAGCAAAAAAAATTAAATGTGTACAAACTAAACTGAAAGAAAAAAATGAATTTAAAGTAGCTTTAAATATTTTATTTAAGGAGGTTTATCTTGCTGTTTTGCAAAAAGAATTCTTAACTCTAATATTTCTAAAAACACGCCTTAATGATATATTTGAAGAAATGACGGAAGAAAAATTAGATTATTATAGCAGTGGAAATATAAGAAAGAGATTAGAAAAGCATTTAAGCAAACAAAGTGTTTTGTGAACACAAAGAAAATACAACAACAGTTCAGTCAAGGGATAATAAAGCTAAAAGGATTTTTGTTGTTAGTCACAAGTGAATCAGGCGAAGAAAACTTGGTTTCTTGAGAATGAATTGACAATTCCTGATAAAGCTGCCGGTATCTTAAGAGAAGCTATAGCTGGATGTTTTAAAACTATAAAAAAACACGACTACTAATCTGAATGAACATAAATGTAAACTAGAAGTTTCAGATTTGTTATAAACATTTATGTCGTGGATACTAAATATACAAATTTGATTTAAACGTTATATCTATAGTAATGGAATTTATATTAATACTTATGGAAAAAAAACAATCAGCTTAGGTCATTTTTTTAATCCTTTACAGATCACTACATGTGTTTCGTGCCGTCAGAAGAAAAAGAACTTAATGATATGCTTTATTCTTTTGGCTATGGTTATTCCTACGATGAAATACGTACATTTTTAACGTCTTTAGCTAGTCACGTATTAGTAAAAACTGGTGACATTTTTATACCACCTGGAGTTCCTCCAGTAAGTTCTGAAGAAAACAATTACATTTATTGCAGCGATAATTTTGATCAAAACGAAGACAGGCTAGATGGTAAAAATCCCACTAGGAATAGTATTATTTAAAAAAAAAAGAACAGCCTATTTACACAAGCATATTTAGATCGTATATCCAATTTTAACCGATTTTAACCCTTCCAGTTTACATGAAAACAAAAATATAGTTATGTACAAAAATCCAACTAATCGTTCAGAGCCTCTACGAGTTAGTGAAAGCATGGCAAATAATTGTTTTGATTATGTGGTTACCTCTGACATTTTATGGAAAATATTAAAATATACGAAGCAAAGTAAAAACTTTACTAGCTGGCATGATTTTACTTCCACATCCATGGAAGTATAGTAACGACAAAAAAATTTTAAAAAATTTTTATTGTTCAAATAGGCATAGAATGTCATGAAACGTCGAGATTTCAAGTTTGAGTGAAAAAAAATTTCTGTCTGTCTGTCGGTCTGTAACTTTTTTTGTGCGCACGTTTACTCTGGAACCGTTTGAGATATCGACTTGAAATTTGGTACACATATGTACTTTAACAAGATCTAGAACTAGATTATATTTTCATCTTGTTCCGTCGAAGGGGATAAATTAGTAGTAAATAGGTAAATCAAGCAGATAAGAGTTCATAAAATTGATATTTAGTATATACAAGAGAAGCTAAGGTCTCAAAAAAAATTTTGGCATTAGCCACCCCCATTACCACACCCACCCCATTATTAAAGGGGATGAAAAAAAATGTGATTTAGTGTGTGTACGAGAACCAGAAACCTCAAAATATTTTTTTACTTTATCCACCCCCCACACCCACCCCCTGTCACTACCCCCACCCCCACCCCACTACCGATGTGGGGTATCGTTTTATGGATTTTTGGGGTAGAGGATTTAAAATATTATATTATTAAAGTTCCATAAACAATTATTTCCAGATACAACATTTTTTCGTTGTGTGACTTGGATAGAAAATCCGGATATGGAAGTAGTGATTACTTGGGCAGCGGTTTTTACAATGTAATATCTGAAAATCAGTTATATCTGTTTGATACCTACCTTTATTAATGCACCACCCGCGTAGTACGACACCATATATAGCAGATTATTACAACTAATATATTATTCAATTTGATTTGTTAATTTTATCATCTTACAATAAAGGAAGATAATTCTAAAGCTTCTGTTACGGCCGCTGATTGTAGCCTTGCGCGATTTATGGTGAACGCGGGATGTACCGGGAACGAGTGGGGAAGCCTCGCGACCTCGTCACCGTAGCGCGCTTCGTTGTGTTTAAAAGGCTGTGCCGCTTTTATTTACAGAGCTAGACCCAGCATTAATTGAGACAAAATGAAGTCTATGAAATTTGGCAGTTTTTGGTGAATAAAACATTCGAATAGCTCAATACATAAGCGAGTTACAATGAGTTAGACCTTTCAAAAAAATTGACAATTTGTGTACCATCTAAATCAACGTCATTTTTTTAATGTTAAAGTTATTATTTTTGTAATAAATTATACATCAAATTAAAGAGAATCGTTTGTACTATAAAACTAAAAAAAAATATATAATTTTATCTTTTTTCGTTTGAAAGTTATTCGTGGTTGAATTTGAATTTTGTTATTTTCATTTTTTTTTTGTTTTTTTCTTGTAACTTCAGTCTCGACCAATGGAGAGTGTCGTCAAAAGTGATTTCCTATGTAAAAAAACCTGCTGAATAAAATGAAATAGGTTTTATTTGGTTATACCTCGGTATTGGGTTAGTGAACGATAGAGCCAGTCATCCGACGTACTAAGATTTAAGTTGAATGTAGGTAGAAGAATGTAAGAAAAAAAAAGGTGCACAAAAGAGTTTACACACAAAAGGAAGAGGTCAACCTAAACTAGCTTCCCCATATACATTAGGAAAACGTATTATGACTGTACGCAGTATTACATTATATTGGGAAAACTATTAAACAAAATTTTTATATAATTATAAACAATTATATAAAATAAAATATAAATATTATATTACCTTTAATAACGATAATTTAACTATCAAATGTACCGTTTTTTATTATAACAATTATACGAGAGAATTTTATGCTCTACCGAAAAGTTACGTATATTGTTTTGCCCTATCTTGCTTAATTTTCAAACGAAAAAGCATATTTTGTGGCAATTATTGTTAGTAACTTTTGAACCCGAAAAGAAAGAAAAGAAAAGAATATCACACAAATTCTTTTTTAAGAGATGACCTGCGAAGACTAATTAATATCGGGCACAAGTATTTTATATGCTTGCACTAATAGTACAGTAACTAGAGGTTTTAACTTCGGAATAATGTCATATTGAACGGATTTAGTTCATTTTTGGAGGTATAATAGTAAATGCTTGACAGAAAAGTTTCTATATTGTGCGGGGCCTTGCTAATTTATAGAGGGTGAATGCCACCCCCTCTCAGGGGGTGGCACTTAAAAAATATATACATATATATTTATTGGAGCTGAAATATAATCAAACTTTAAGAAGAAAAGGTTCTATGCAAATTTTCACATAAATTGATAGTTTTTATGTTATAATGACTTCAAAATTGCGATTTTAGCTTAAAAAAAAAGGTATTTCCAAACGGCTTTCGTCAAGTATCTCGAAAAGTATTACTTTATCGAAAAAATGTTACAGACCAATTACAGAAAGTACAAACTGGGAAATAATTTTATTTTTTGTTTATTGATGTAGGATTAATAATTTCGGAGATAAGTTTATATTTGGTATCCAAGCGTTTCGAAATAACATTTAAAGTTTAAAATGCATTTTTTTCTAAAGCAAGTGCTTTGAATGAGCAAAAAAATTTGAATATCTAGGTAATGCTACATCCTAACGAAAAACTGTATTTGAGATAATTTCTTTAAATTACTGGCTAATTAGAGTAACAAAATGGCGACCTTTTTATATAAAAAAATATAAATACGCTCATTTTTACATCATAACTTCTTTACTTCTTATGCTACAGGAACCAGTAAAAAATAATCTGAAAGCGCAATTAATTGTCTTTAATTTCATTTCTTAGTATGCGTGACGTAGGTGTCTCAATTTCTGAGATATTTAACATTTAAACTGCATATTACGACTTATAAACGTTCGGACGCCATTTGTAAACTTTCATATCTCCGAAACTATTAAATCTATGTAAATAAATAAACAAGCTAAATTCATTATTAGTTTATGAGCTTTATTTTTGGTCTCTACCCATTTTTCAATAAAACTAATATTTATTGAGATACCTATTTGGAAAAGGAAAACAAAATATCTTTTTATCGAAAATACCTTTATAGTTTAAACTGTATTTTTTTTCTAGCAAGTGCTGTATACAAACCAAATTTGACATCTACGTCATGCTATATATTAATGAGAAACAGTGTTTGAAATTATTTTTTTTAATTACTGGCTAATTACAGTAACAAAATGGCGACGTTGTTTAAAAAAAATGTGTAGACGCACATTGCTTCGGTCATAACTTCTTTGTTTTTTATGCTATAGAAACAAATAAAAAACAGTTGAAAGCTTAATTAATAACCAATTATTCTACTTACTAGCATCCTTGACGTATGTGTCACAGTTTCTGAGATATTTAACTCTCACTCTAAATAATTATCTTATGAACACTTGGACGCCAAATGTAAACTTAAATATCTCCGAAATTATTAATCCTACATCAATAAACAAAAAATATAATTAATTCCCAGTTTGTACTTTATGTAATTGGTCTGTAACATTTTTTCGATAAAGTAATACTTTTCGAGATACCTGACGAAAGCCGTTTGGAAACCTTTTTTTTTTTTAAGCTAAAATCGCAATTTTGAAGTTGTTATAACTTAAAAACAATAAATTTGTGTGAAAAATTGCATAGAACCTTTCTTCTTAAAATTTGATTCTACTTCAGCTTCAATAAATATATATATTTTTTAAGTGCCACCCCCTGAGAGGGGGTGGCATCAACCCCCTATAAATTAGCAAGCCCCCGCACAATATAGAAACTTTTTTGTGAAGCTTATACTTCCAAAATGAACGAAATCCATTCAATATGACATTATTCCGAAGTTTTGTATATTTTTATCTCTAGGTACTGTACTATAATAATTATTATTATTTTTATTAGTGCATATATATTAGCATATAACATATAATCAATAAAAGAAAATATTAAATTTTTGCTTGCCATGCTTAAAAGGGAACTTTGTGCTTTATAGTACGTCGGGTACATGGCTATATAAGCCAAAAATCTGCACTTCTTGATTGGGATGTGCCACTTTCTGTGGTCATAGTTGATGCCAAAAGACAACTTTCCAGATAGGGAACCACTTTAAAATCCGTGCAACACCAAAATGGCGACCATTAAAGATGGCTGCCATTAGCCACAATGAATGTTTTTTTATCTCAGCTCCTAATGTTCGATTTCTATTTTCTTTTTTTTTTTGTTTGAAAGCTCTTGTAAAGAAGACACTTTTTTGTCCCTATACGTTTATCTGTACACTTTAAGGGTTCTGCGCAATTTAAAAAAATATATATTTTTAATTTTTAAAGATATTTCTTTGCACAGTGGGACAAACTGAATCTGAAATCTTATTTCATATAATGCAACTTTCAATTGATGTCAACTTGGGACAGCTGGTACGTAGTAAAGGTCATTGTAATAACTTTTTCAAAATTAAGCCTATAAGTATTATAGTGACAGTGAAATAAAATTAAATAAAAACTTATAAATACTTCAAAGAGAACTTCATGCTTTGTTGTTATTTGATGGCAATCATTTTTTGCTCATATTTGACCCATATACTCGGAAACACAAAGGTCACTTGCTGTCTCAAAATAAGTACATTTTCAAACGAAAAATTGCATCAAGGGATTCTTTTACTATTATACCTGATGTTACTGTACTATTAAAACAATTCGTTTTATATATCTGTGTTAGGTAAATAAACGTAATTTAATTTCTACCCCTTTGCATATTTTTATTTTACTGTTAATAAGGCAATACTTTAAAAGTGGAAAACAAAAAATGAGGACAAATTCAAAATATTTAAATACTTATAGGCCTACCACGGAGTAATTACATTATCAGTTATTAATAATTAATGTCTACTTGCATAAAAAAAATAACCTAATATTTTATTAGGTTCTTCTAATATATCTTCAAATTCGTAACAATGAATAATAAAAAACGTAACTGTTATATTATTTTGGCGTTCAAAGAATGAATATATTTCCTTTAATAGCTGGCCCTCCATTAGCGTCTCTACTGTAAACAGTAATGGTAGTAGTGGCGCAGTATAGCAAGTACTCCTATTATATTGTGCTTCGTGATGATGCATGCATCAAAGAAATATATATTATAAAAATATAACCTACTGAGGCCCGATTACATTGGCAACATCGCTGGGACGGAGAACGAACGCTAGCTATATCCTTATATACAGCGGGCTTTGAAAGGATCAGTAAATATATCCGGGCTCTGAAATATGCCATGTTTATATAATTGAAAGAAAAATAATAATTAGCTACCCCTAGTGGCTTCCTATTAGAAAAGATTCATAACAATCGCCACATTTAATAAATTTGTTAATTTATACACTCGGGAAATGCCGGGCTTATGAACAACCTGTCGATATATCGGGCTACACAATATACCGTCTATACCTATATATATATATATATATATATATATATATATATATATATATATATATATATATATATATATATATATATATATATATATATATATATATATATATATATATATATATATATATATATATATATATATATATATATATATATATATATATATATATATATATATATATATATATTTAAAACTGAACGTTCAGGCACCAAATTCACATATATATGGACGGAGTGGCACCTATATATACGTTCTGGCACCAGATCGAGGTGCCAGAACGTTTTATCGCATATTTGAACGTCTAAACATCATAACATCCTTCCCACAAAATTTCAAGATGGAGCTACTTGGTCGATTTTTCTATAAAAACTGGATTTTGGTTCAACCGTATAATCTGCAGAGGGCGCGCCAACCACTGATGTCTAACCGTACTTAGTGGCACCATGCATTTGCGCTCGATTCCCGATATTTAAAATGACTTTCTGGCACCTCAGGGTTTCTACGGCTAGTGAATTTTAAATCATATTATAGATGGAACAAAATCCGAGAAATTTTTCGGGTACCTAAGTAGTTTAAATTAAATTGAATTTGAAAGAAATTAAGAAAACATTCAATTACTTTACGGAACTACATCTCGACGTCGTTCTAAGCATTTGATGTCCAGGACAGGAGATATAGTATAAAAAAAGTTACGTTACTAATCATCGTTTTCTTAATGCCTTTGTGGACAAAGTAACCGTAGTTTACATTATTTCTCGCTTTGAAATCTACAAACCCCTTTATCGTATTATAACTCTGTGAACTGCCTATTAAGGCCAAATTCCTGGGCAGGTAAAAAATATGTGATGACTTCCCTTAATTTATATCAATATTTGCTGATTTATTTACTTATTGTTTTTAATATAATTAAAAATCTTTAGCTGTACTTTCTTCATATTCTATACAGGGTGTCCGAAAATATCGGTGACAAACTTCTGGTACAGATCATGTCCGCAAAAATTTGAAAAAAAGTGCCGCAATGCCCACAAATGCTACCTAATTGAGCTACAGTACTAATTAAAAATATTAAAAAAGGTCCTCTTTCATTTTAATCGAAAAACTAACCGTTTGTGAGAAAAATCGTGTAAATGAGAAAAGACGATGTGCTTCAAGTTTTCACGTAACAATTAAGTCAAGTAGAGTAACAATAAGCTCATTGTTAATTAATTTTCGTTGCCGTTATTTAATTGAAAAAAAATGAAAATAGCAGAATACCAGTTTTTGGCTTCAATCTTCAAAGGGCTGTAGGTCCATAAGGAAGCATTAGCTGACATATTTATATAAATTTTCTTTCATATTTTTGCATGTAGAATCGGCACCAGACCGGTATTACCGGACACCCTGTATAGCTGAACAACGAGACCACTGAATTCGACACAAGCTATGTAACTCTCAAACACACAAAACAGACAGTTAATTCTTATATAAAGACACACCACATTACATATTTTTGAGGTCGTGCTTTGAATGGGAATTGGCAAATTTTCGCATTTTTTATGTTGAAACTCCTCTATATCTTTCATTCATAATAGTAAAACTTGATATTTTAGTATTACTATTTAATATTATTTTAGGATTACCTTTTTCCCACGGTGTATGCAAAAAGTATATTTGTCTTGAAGATATGACTGAATAATAAATTAATATTAATGAAAGCGTTATCACTTTGTGTAGTTTACAGCGCAAAATGTGATCGAATTAACTTTTTTATTTTTCAAAATAACTGCATACTGTAACAGAGTATCTATAACGGAATGAGTAAATATTTTATTTGTAGTGTTTTTATATATACTGTGTATAAAATTGTATTTTTTCGCAGTTTTTAAACATCTCTAGTTATATAGAATAATAACTAAAATAAATAAAAACTAGAATGTCCGTTATGAAATTGCGAAGAAAACTCGATGAGCCCGAACTTTTTTGTCAATATGTTAAGTTGCAAAAAATGTAAACAAGATAATTTTTTAACAATAGATGATAACTTACGTAATAATGCATATATTTTTACTCTCTCCTACTCCATTATATTTCTAACCTAAATAAATCATCCTGTCAAAATTTAAGTCCAAAAAATAACACCGGCACACACAAAAAAAGTCGAGTGCGAGAAGGCAGGCCCTATGTATTCCCATGAATTTTGACCTGCTGAACACGAATTCGATGTCCGTTTTGCCCGATTGGCTATTGTATTTTTCCTAACCTCAAAAAAACCATAATATCTGAACATATAATTTCCGACGTATTTTCACGTGCTGAACACAATACAGTAGTCAGAATTAAAGCGCAATCTGCAAACTTCATAGAGAAATGTCATTTCAGCATATACCTAGTGAGCGGAGATGGGTAGCTTTTAAATTTTCAAGTATCCTAAGGAAAATATTACTGAACAGTGAAATTTTTCAAAGTTTGCTCTGTTGAGAGAGGAATATCGTTTGGACTTAACATTTACCTACACCCTCCCTTGATGATTTTTTACTTTCTTTTCTTAGAGCTGTTTAGAATCGTATAGTTTTCTTTATTCTGTTTGATTGTCATATGCCATTTGTTTCTTTTTCTATTTTTGCGACTAGGACATCTCTACGTGGTGACGGCGGGCAACGACTTATTTGGGCTAAGTTCCTAGATAAAAAAAATGCCGTCATGGCAAAAGTAGAGACAGAGTTTACGATGCAGGGGAGAGAAACCCCAGTATCGGCGGCAGGTCAGGTTGGGAAAGCGGGACTGCGGGCGTCATCATGCAACCGCAGCTCTAGTGAAGTAAGAAACTTGCCTTCCTATGAGTATAGGGCTACAAGAAATTTACACAACTGTGTAAATAATGTGAATTCCTTCTGTTTTGTTTGTAGTAAAATCGAGGGTCCGAAAAATCGAAAAAAGATCAGCGATAAAATAAAAAATATTTATCTAAAATCTATATATGATAGGTTTAAGTATATTCATCAAGTGTTCTTTTCCTTGTGTAAAATATTTTCCAAAGTCTTTTTCTGTATGAGCTAGAATGAACATCACTTGATACTAAATTGTCTTTTTCCATAATCGCCGCTAAATATTCTTCCCTACCATTAGATAGACCAAGATTTCTAATAACATTATTAAGTTTATCATTTCACCAAATGGGAGTTTTAGTTCTTATCTAACACTCATATTCACTGTCATCTTCTTGACTTTCGGAACAATCAGTTTCCTTTTTTAGCATTAATTCCGGAAACATTTGTATTGCTAAAAGATAACACTCTTCACGGATTCCAGGCTCCTTCGATATCATTGGATTTTTATATTTTCCTTTTTAACGTTCTTTCCATTTGCCCAACATCTTATAACATATGATGCTAGGCACCATGGAAAACCTTTATCCACTATTCCCATACTATAACATTTTGGATAAATATTTTTTATTTTATCGTTGATTTTCTTTCGAATTCGAATTTACTAAAAACAAGGCAAGTATTTTACACAAAGAACTTTAAACCGAGAACTCTAGATGTAACATATTCTAAGACAGGAAATTTACACAAAGAACTCTGAACCAAGAACTCTAAACCTTAATAGTTCTTGCCTTAGGAACTCAACAGTCTTGTCTTAATTTATAATAGGTTTAAGTTTTTGGTTTATTTAAAGTTCTTGTCTCAGGTTATGTTGGGTTAAGTATTCTTAGTTTAAAGTTCTTGGTTTAAAGCTCTTAGCTCTTGCCTTAGGTTATGTTAGTTTTAAAGTTCTTGGTTTAAGCTTTCAATTTATTTGTTTTGGATTTTTAGGCATTTTTTTGAGGTTATGTTAAAATTCTCAACTGATCTGCTAATTCCGACCTCATATTCAGTTTCAGAGCCCCAAATTATGTATAGATATAGTGATCAGCTCATTTAAGCTTTTTATTTACTTGTTTTGGGCATTTTTAAGGTGTTTTTTGAGGTCAGCAAAAATGCAAGAGCCAATCGGGCAAAACGGACATCAGATTCGTGTTCAGCGGGTCAAAATGAATGGGAATACATAGGTCTTCTCGCATCCGACTTTTTTTGTGTGTGCCTGTGTAATGAACAAAAAAATAACAAAGTAGTAAATTAAATCGTCAATTGTTCAAGTAGTCCATGTAAAACGCGGGGTTTGACGCTCGGAATGCCCCCCTCATCGGGACTACTTGTAATTTATGTTTTTTGGGTCGCTGATCACGAAAATCGGGGTCCCGCGGCTCTAAAAATAGTGCGTCACCCCTAAAAATGCCAAAAACCACCCCTTTTGGGAATAATACTGTAAAATAATGTTATGAATGTGCTAATTGTAATGACATTTTGCCAGTTCAGTATGTTCATCTAATGTAAGGATAAATTTTATGCTGAGGGGGTGAAAATACCCCTAAATTGACGTAAAATGGAAAAATGATGGAATTTTTTTTTAATTCACTTTTTGATTTAAATTTATATAAATGGGGATTGCATAATGAAGAAAATTTGTTTCCAACTCTTCAGGGGTGAAAACTGGAAAAATGATTGAATTTTTTTTTATTCACTTTTTGATTTAAATTTAGGAGAATGAGGATTGTATAATGAAGAAAATTTTTTCCAACCCATCAGGGTGAAAACTACCCCTGCATCGCCTTTAAATTGAACTAACGCGTAGAAATTAAGTAGAGATGTATACTTTTTAGTTTGCTTGTAATTTCTGATAAACTTCCGTCGAAAAAATACCACAAAATTTTTCACCCCTAAACGTTAGTTCAATTTAAAGGCGATACAGGGGTAGTTTTCACCCCTGAAGGGTTGGAAAAAATTTTTCTTCATTATAAAATTCCCGTTCATCTAAATTTAAATCAAAAAGTGAATAAAAAAAAAATTCAATCATTTTTCCATTTTACGTCAATTTAGGGGAAGTTTCACCCCCTCTATAAAATTTGTCCTTAATTTAGATGAACGTACTGAACTGGCAAAATATCATTACAATTAGCACATTCATAACATTATTTTACAGTAGTATTCCCAAAAGGGGTGGTTTTTGGCATCTTGAGGGGTAACGCACTATTTTCAGAGCCGCGGGACTCCGATTTTCGTGATCAGCGACCCAAAAAACATGGGGTAAAAGTAGTCCCGATGAGGGGGGCATTCCGAGCGTTAAACTCCGCGTTTTACATGGACTAAAGTGGACGAGTAGTAGAAAAACAACATATATTTCTTTCAGAATGTAAGTTTTTTCATGTAATTTTCAGTGGTGAAAAACTATATTTTAAACAAATGCATATTTTCGCGCAAACAAAATCTTTTATCTCTGTTCCCAATGGGCATAGAAAAAAAAAACAGGATTCTTAAAAAATTTTTTTTCTATTTTTGTATATTTTTGATGCATAATAATAACTTTAATTTTCGAATAGAGTTTTGATTTGTTTAAAAAAGATAATTTAAAGAAAAGCAAGAAATGATTTTAAATATTTCAAAAAACAATGTAGGTTATTAAGCCCAATAAAAAGTACATGAAAAAACCTTCATTGTAACAAAAAAGATGTTGTACGACTTGATGCATTTACAATCGACTATTCAATTTTCGATAGCTATTTTTTTAGGCGTTCGCCTTAATATTATGCCATGATGATTTAGCTCAACTAGAAGCGTTACTTCCTAAAATTTGGTTGAAATGTATGCATTATTACTTAAGTCACCGTCAATTGTTTAAAGGCTATCGATTTTAATTGTCTTAATTTCTTCGACAAATCGACGAGAAGGGTTCGGTACATATCTAGTTTTCGTCGCAATTTCATAATAAACATTCTAGTTTGTTGTTTATTGTGATATGAACTAAACAACCAGAGGTAGCTAAGAAAAAAGACGAAATACTCTACTTTAAACATTGTTTTGTTTACTCAAATACCTTCCGGAACTTAGATTGAATCCAAAACTTTTTGCTACACCAAATAAAATCAATGGGTTTTTATGTAGATAAAAGGCTTAAATAAAATTAGGTTGTGTGGCATCGTTATCGACCTTAATTTAACCTTTTATTACACTGTAATAACTAAGTTTTTAAAGTTATGTGAATGTATTTTAATTTGTAAGCATAATTTCACATTCGTCTAATAGTCTCTTTTTTGTATTGTTTTGAGGAAATGCTTGCCCTGTATGACTGATATGCTCTAATTTCTTACAAATGTTCGAAATTTGAAATAAAAATTTTCAGTCTAACTACAGTCATCATGTTTAATATGTATTAGCATTCGGTAGCACACGAATGCAACTTTCATTATTAAAAACACCTCAATAACATTTTGAAGTTAAATTGATAGATCCTTCAAACTACGTAAAAGTACTTTCGAACCTTATAGACACACTATATTATATAGTTTTGATACCTTATATATCTTCATATTTTTGTATAGTAATATTTTGCTTTAAAATTATAATAAACACAGTTTATGTAAAAACCTGATCATTTGTACGCCTCTGGCTATCGCCCTGTATGGCGGATATGGCCCAATTTCAACAGGGAGTATTTTACCACACTATTTTACATACGCGCCAAAGAAATAATTATTTTAAGTCTAATAGAAGTTACCGTGTTTACAAGAAACGATCTACACACACACATACATTCGATAATTGAGTTCAACCTATTATGAAACGGATTTCTGTACGATTTTTTTTTTCTACTATGACTATTATAATTTTTTTTTTTTGGTTAAAATATACCTATCTGATTAAATCAAATAGGTATAATAATAAAATAATGTGAATAGGGATTTAATAGCAAAATTCATTTCATAAACGAGTTTATAAGATGAGAATTTTAGGGCCAATAAAGCCATAAATTCATTTTCTACGCCATGCTTTAAGCTGTTCAATTGCCAACAGAAAAGGTTAGCAAAGATAATATTTTACAATTACAACAGTATTCAAGTAGAGGGATGCTCTTAAAAATAAAGTTAACCATGAACATGTGTTGCTAGTAAAATCTACCAGAAATTCAAATATTTCTCTCTCGATCCTAGTAATTGCATCTCAAAAATAAAAATACCAAATTGTTCCCAATAAAATTTGAAATAAATAAAACTTCTAAATAAACTTTCTAATAATTTGTTAATTTGCAAAAAATATATCTTTTTAAAATTGTCTTTTTTGAATAATATAAAGAATATAATGTAGTAATAATACACAAATCATAATGGGAGTATTCCCTTTTATTGAGCTAAACATTGATGTCTAATTTTAATGCAAAATATTTATTTAAACAGCTGAAAATAAAAAAGATTTCGAAATTTCAGTTGATTAATGTTTAAATGCACCGACTCATAGAAGCGCATTTTTTAAAATATAAGTTGTTTTAATGTATTTTGCAGCACAATTAAGAACATGTTTTTTTTTTTAATTTAAACATTTTTTTTTGGAATTTGTTTATAATTTTCACAGTTGTAATTATAAACAAATTTTAATAAGTCTGGATTTTTATGAAATCAAAAACTGTCAAGAATTATGAATGTAGATGAATAAACCAACATCTGAAAAACAGAATGTGATTTACTTGAATTTGGGGCCGAGATACGTTAATTTTTGTGTTTTGGTGTCTTATAAATAAAAAAATTGATATTTCTTCTTCTCTAAAGTTAGTCCTCAATGTTTTGGTCTCACTTTCTAAAATTGTAAACTAATTCCAAAAAAATCGTTTATATGAAGAAAAAAAGTGTTTTTCTTATTACCATCATCAAATATTTGTAAAATTATATATATAAAAAAAATAATTGCCTTCTTACGAGTCTACGCACTTAAATAATAAATGATTGATATTTCAAAATTTTTTTAGATCTTTAGTCGTTTAAATAAATATTTTGCGCTATTTGGTAAGAAGGTTTAGTTTACCTGCAAATTTTTTTATTTCTTTTATAATTACAATTCACATTTTTTAAAATGTCTCCCCGTAAATTTTAGCAGTTTTGGATAAGGAACAGAAAAATATTTCTAAGAAACCTATTAGATACCTTTCGATTTATACACAATATTTAAAATACTAGCATCCCAAAAACAACTCAGTCTTGGTTTGGACACCTTAAAAAAATGGTCAAGCTTCTCAAGTAAATCTGGAATTAAAAAGTATGTAATGTTTGGTTGATCCATTTAAAAACCGAAAAAGTCGTACTACATATATATTTCCTCTGCATTTTCAGTAGCAATTAAGTAGGTATTACATGATTTTTAAAATTAATTAAACAGCCGCCCAAAAAAAATATTTTATTTTCCAAAGGTGAAAGACATCTGTCCTTATGTTTTTTGGGAGGCTGGTTCCAAATATCACTTCAAAAATATATGTTTCACTGCACTAGTTTTTTTGGGGGGAGTACACCACCATAATGCAAGAGCCATTTTAAACGATTCAGAAGTTTCATTTCAACGCATGTCGTGCTATTAGTTTTAAAGGCCATTAAACCCCGAATTTAGGGATAAAATGTCAATTTGCTAAAAATTGAGCAGTGAAACATATCTTTTTGACGTGATATTTGGAATCAGCGGCCCAAAAAACATGAGGACAGATGTCTTTCACCTTTGGAAAATATTTGTTTTTTTGTGTGGCTGTGTTATATTTTTATTCATTTGCTTTTATCATAAATAGAAGATAATATTTAGGTATTATGCAAATCTAACATACTTTTTTATTACTATAAAATTACCTACTTTGTGTATATTGGTGCCTCAATCTGGTCATGCTAATATACACTAGTTAGGTAAACACTTTAAAACACTCATTATTGAAGAACTAATCAAAACAACTACTCTTCTAGCTAATACTGACGAAGTATTGAATTATACGATAGGATTCCTAGCATTCTAAAGCAAAAAATATATTATAACATTTATTTAAATTTAGCCATTCACACTATTTTATTTTATATGAAATTATCTACTTTTTGTATATTGTTACCTTAATCTGGTCACGCTAATATACTACTTAAGTAAACACTTTAAAACACTCATTATTGGAGAACCAATCAAAACAACTGCTCTTCTAGCTAATACTTACAAACTGTTGAATTACATGATAGGATTCCTAGCATTTTAAAGCAAAAAAATGTTTATATTTATTGAAATTCAGTCATTCACAGCAACTATTGAACCTTACATTCTATTTCAACTCTAGAAAAGTACAAGTTTTTTCGAACTCAATCCGGTCACGCTAATATATATTAGTATTACATGAATTTAGTTAACTCAAATACTAAGTATTAAGTACATCAAGTTATTACTTTTTTCTTCAAGCGTATTAAAATGTTTAAACAGAAGTAGAAGTAGGACATTGTTTTACTAGTAACAAAATGTTAGTACCGAACACCACCGTAGTGGACATTGTTTTACTAGTAACATAATGTTAGTTCCGAAAGCGCCGCCGTAGTGGGTATTGTTTTACTAGTAACATAATGTTAATACCGAAAGCCACCGGTGGCGCGCTATCCACTAGCCACTTGTCATATTGTGTCAACATGTAAGACTGTAGTTTGAATATTTGTACATTTATGATAAATAAATGAATTTTTGCATTTTAATACGCTTGAAGAAAAAATAGTATATATTACACGGAGTAGAACGCCTTTTTTGTGTTTCGCGGCTTCGGCTTCGCCTCAGCCGCAAATCCTGGGCTCAACACAAAAAAAGAGGCGTTCTACTCCTAGTAATATAATATACTCTTATATTTACATTTATTTAATATTTAAATAATAAAATAGCTAATAACCCTCGAATGATCTTAATAACTGAATCGTGGCCAAAACTTCGCATCAAACCATATACCTACTTAAAAAAAAATAGTAGGTACTAATTTAAATTAACTATTAATATTAACATGAATAGGAATGTAAAAGCAAATTTCATATACAAGTGGACAGTAAATAGACAAATAAAAGGCACAGTTTACAGTACCTCTCAATTTTTGGAAGTAATAAAAAAATTCGTCATGCGGAGGATACATTTGAGGGGGAATACCGATTCACTATTATCGTTAAGTGGAGTCAAATTAACCATCCAAATAAGATAAAGAAGTAATTGTCTTGCTGCAGCGATTTTATGATTTTAATTTGCTTTAGATGTGACAACAAGTGTAATGAGAAGTTTTAAATTAAATCTGCTCATCCTATAAAATTTAAACAATTTATGTGCCAAAGCTAAAATTTTCTGCTATTTTCCTTTTTATCTTTGGTCCTAGTAACCGCATCGCAAAAATAAAAATACCAAAATATTCGTAAAAATTTTTGAATAAAACTAGATCGACAAATAAACTGTCTGATATTTATTAAATTGTAAAAGAATAAAAAACGTAAAATTTTTTTCCTTATTTCTTATATTCCCTAATTTCTAGCCACATAAATAGTTATTTTTGTATCTAGGGTGCAAAATACTACTTTGGTGATCGAGAACGATCATCATGACGAGGCGCAGCCGAGTCAAAAAATCGTTCAAAAAATCGTTCGAGATGGCCTAAGAATTTTGCACTCGAGATGCAAACAATATTTTTTCTACAACTTTCGTTTGATTAAACTAAAACCATTAGTTAAAAAAAATCATATTTTTGAACTAGATGTTTGTTTAATTCTCGTGTAAACATTAAAAATTATAAAAAGTAGGCAATAATAGTATGTGATGTGCAAAATATTTTGCACCCTAATGCGCAAAATATTTTGCGCACGGTGTCATGGTAACGCAAAAAAAATAATGTCAATGAAAAAATGTCTCATTTTAGACACTGACATTAATGCGCAAACAGCCTTTTTTTGACAGTTGTAGAAAAAATAATATAGCGAATTAATATTAGTCATAATAATTTATTTCGTATGCAATCTTTATACTACAGTGAAGGGAAATCAAGATGAAATGATATTTGCTGTGATTAAAATTGGTGACAAATAATATGCCCTAAAAAAATCGCTAATAGTTAGCCATGGAATCACAAGTGTCTTGGAATATGTCATAAAACGGATCTGTGCTTTATTTTCTGAGGAGAGAAGGTGTACAAGTGAAATTTTTAAAGCATTTGGATTTAGTTAATGATGTAAGGAATCATAGTAAGCCAGAATTGTACTAATTTAATTCAAAATAAATATAAAGATATTTTTCATAATATAAACGCCATTGTCTAATCATTGCTGTCAAACCAGGGAAATTTCCACTTATTAATCACATAGGTAGGTGCTCATGGGTAAGTAAAATTTCCAAAAAATTTGATGGTTGTCATAGCAACAATGACAAAATAAACGTGTCCGATTAGCTAATAATGATTGGTATACAATTTTCAACAATAATACCTCTGCAATTTATTTATTAGTATGCCCATTTTAAATTTTTATAAAAGATTCTAAATCTTAAAAAACCAATGAAAAGAAGTGTCTTAAAAATATATTTTCTAAATGAAGAGTGCGCAAAAAAATTTGGAAAATGATATCACTGCATTTTCTTTAAATTAATATGTAAATTTTAAACATTAAAACACAAAATTAAATTATAAATAATTTTTGTATTTGTGAATCAACTGTTTGAAAGTTACACGCTTGTCGAAACTGCGGTAACGTTCGGTTATAACAAATTAATGATAAAAAACAAAGAAAGGTGTTTTCATATGTTTCATTATGATTAATTATCACAATGTAATGGCTTCCACTATTTAATTTGTTTAATCATTGTTGAAAATAAATCATTTTAAAACATTTTTTGAATGGGGGAAGTCTCCATATTTTTCTATTATTTGAATCTCCGAATATCTACCTTTTTGCAGAAAATATAAACTTAGGTTTTACTAAAAGAAAACTTTGAGAAAGTAATAAAGTTGTAAACATGCACAATGCAATTTACAGGAAATTTTAATAACCGGTAAATCGGTAAATAAAAACCGCTGCCCAAGGAATCACGACTTCCACATCCAGACTCTCTATCCAAGTCACTCACAACAAAAAACTTTGTATGTTAAAATAATTGTTTATGGAACTTTAATAATATAACCCTCTACCCCAAAAACCCATAAAACGATACCCCACATTGGTAGTGGGGTGGGGGTGGTGATAGGGGGGTGGTAATGGAGGGGGTGGATGAAGTAAAAAAATATTTTGAGGTTTCCGGTTCCTGTACATACACTAAATCACATTTTTTTTTCATCCCCTTTAATAGGGGGTGGGGGTGGTAATGGGGGTGGCTAATGCCAAATTTTTTTTGAGACCTTGTATATACTAAATACCAATTTCGTGGACTCTTACCTGCTCGATTTATCCATTTACCCCAAATTTACCCCAATTTTCACCCCAACCCTTCGACGGAACAAGATGAAAATATAATCCAGTCCTAGATCTCGTTAAAGCACATATGTGTACCAAATTTCAAGTCAATATCTTAAACGGCTCCAGAGTAAACGTGCGCACAAAAAAAAGTTACAGACAGACAGACCGACAGACAGACCGACAGACAGACCGACAGACAGACCGACAGACAGACCGACAGACAGACCGACAGACAGACCGACAGACAGACCGACAGACAGACCGACAGACAGACCGACAGACAGACAGACCGACAGACAGACAGACCGACAGACAGACCGACAGACAGACCGACAGACAGACCGACAGACAGACCGACAGACAGACAGAAATTTTTTTTTCGCTCAAACTTAAAATCTCGACGTTTCATGACATTTTAAGCCTATTTGGACAATAAAAATTTTTTAAAATTTTTTTGTTACTATACTTCCACTGGACGTGGAAGTAAAATGAACATAACCGGTTAACCGGTATTTAAATATGTACCGAAATATGTAAAAAAATTATGTAATGAAGGGTAGGTTAGAGGCAACTTTTTGATGTGCTACAAAATGTTTTTACCGTAATGTGCTTGAATTAGAAATTTTATTTCTACCGTGTGGTCCACGGTACACAATGATTCTTTTCTCCATAATTCCCGCCAACTAATTAGTTTAAAATGTGTCATATATTCCTTAAAATGAGCAGTGGTCCATTTACTTTAAAATTCAGTCAAAGTAAGTTCTAGTATCTTCTTTTGTGTCTTATTATTAACACGTGTTTGTTACCTCTCTGTCCCTTTTCAACATTACATTGAACCTTTCTGGAATCTTATTCATTTTAAACATTTATGTTGCAGGCACTTTTTCTAAGAAACTATTCAGTTTTCATTAATTTTATATAATTCTCTGTTACTTAAAATTAAATGGAAAACACATATTACAAACAAATAATAGAAAAGAAAATGGGACTTCTATTAAAAAAAAAATGTTTAAAAAGATTTATTTTCAATAATTTTTGAAAATTTTAATTCTTATACTAGTTTAAAATTGACATATTGAATTAAGGTTTTATGTTTTTTGTACACTCCATGGTAAGCTTGTTAAAATTTTTCAGCTTATATATTTTTTCCATGGCATTCTTTCTACTGAGATGTTAAATTTTATTTTTACTCAGCCATTCTTAAATTCGAAAAAAGGAGTATAAAGAAAATTGAACTTCGGATTACGAAAGAAAGTTACTATTAAAAATAAAAAAGTTGCAAACTTCGGCTAAATTGGAAGTAACCCAAAAAAAATTGTGTGCCGGTGACTTCAAGTAACCAAAAACATTTTATAGTACTTTACTTCCTACTGAAAAATGCCTAACGCGCCCATAGAAGTTTCACGGTAAAAACTTGTCCCCATCCTTTATCTAGAAAGATAAAAGTTTCTCGCTGTATTAATGAATGCAATTTTTCACTATCGACATGGATTACCATTACCATTACCAAAATTTGACCTTCATATTAACAGTTATTGTTAACAAATATGTAAATATGCTAATATACTAGTTAGGTAAATACTTTAAAACACTCATTATTGGAGAACCAATCAAAACAACTATCTTCTAGCTAATACTGACGAAGTATTGAATTACTAGTATATTAGCGTGCCCAGATTAGGGCAACAATATACAGAAAGTAGGTATTTTCATAATAAATAAGAAAGTGTGTAAGTTGTGATTTGCATAATACCTAAATAATATTCTCTAATCATGATAAAAGCAAATAAATAAAAATAATCGATTGTAAATATGTAAAATATAAAAAAAGGTGAAAACTTGAGGCCAATTGATTGATCATTTTTGAAAAATAATTAACGTAATCTAAACGTTGCCTATACTTTCGTAACTACTTTCGTTAACATAACCTGTTTGTTATGAATAGCTCCCTACTGAGAAGTGCCTAATCTTTGTTAATTACATTTTTTTTCAGAGTTTTTCAACTGATACGTGATATATACAATGAGTGTCAATATCACATACAATTATTTAGCTTACTTTTTCAGAATTTTACTTGACTATTTCCTGTATTCCTACAATTACTCTACCTATATTGCCGCATTGTCATACGTATATTGTAATGACAATGCATAGTCATTGTTCATCCCTGAACTAGCTTCATCTGATAATGTAATAAAATTGTAGTATCTGTCTGTATTATGTTCTTTCAGGCAGGAGGAGTCTGGCCTATCTACAAATTGTTGTTTACATTATTTCTCACTTTAAACTATACTTTATAATCAGGGCCCCAACAGAGGAGGGGGGGTAGGTCCAGTAGATACCGTGGTACCAGGGCCCGACCACTTAGAGGTCCGAATAAACTAGGAAACGCAATGCAAAAATATTAAACTAATTAAAATTTGGGTACAGGTAGTGTAGTTATAATGAAAGGGGCCGGGGCCCATGATTTGATGTGAGTGCCTGTTAATAAAATAAGTCTATGAACTGAAAATTGACAAAACTTTGATGCACCGACCATTTGAACCGTAACTAAGATAATATATAAACATATATAAACATTTATTTATTACGGCACTTGTCCCTTTTATAGACAAGAGAATGGGATAACTCTGAAAACAACCTATTTAGCAGCGTTAACAAATTTAAGAGCTAAAGCTCCATATACTTTATAACTTTCACCCAAACTAAATCTAATAGCATATTATATATGTATAATTTTCTGAAAAGGCATAAATAAAATCAAGAGTATCGAAATCAACCGCAGTTTAATCTTTTATTGCAATTAAGCCGCGAACGTAATTCGACAATTTCTCCTACATTCCTAAACCGATTAAAATAATTTTTTGATAGGCTTTTATAGGCAACTTTATAGAATGGTACGAGCCTATTGAAAACTAAAGAAAGAAAAACATTTTTTTCTTGTGTGAAAAACAAAAAAAAAATATATTTTTTGTTGACTTCAATATCCCAGTATCATTCTATCAAGTATTTTCTAAAAGCCTGTCAAAGTATTTTCTCAATCGGTTCATAGGAGAACTTGTCGAATTACGAAATCATTTTTTTAAGCCACACCACCACCCTTAAAGCAATTGTACAAATTCAACAAAATATATTAACGTTGAGATCCAACGTTACCGTATCTAACAGTTCATACAAAATAAGGTAATAAATTATATTTTTAAATCATACTACCTATTACACTATTTCATAATATAATATTTAGAATCAAAAGATTGTAATAAATTGACATTTTTATTAGATGAAATTAATATTTTACTCGCTTATTGTTTTGTAATATACATTTTTGTGATTTTAAGAATTTTTGAGGGAAACGATTATTATATTATTTACCTACGATCACTACTGTAACTAGTCAAAAACACACTACCTGACATCTATGTAAGTTGAACTTTACATATTGTAAACAAATCGCACTGTAAACAAACCGCGCGGTAAACAAAACGCGCGGGACACGCAATTATCGGTGGCTTATATCGCTGACGCGGGGTTTAAAAAAACAAATGCGCCTACGTAATTTTCAAACGCTGTCAAAACTGACATAATATTTGTTGAATAATATTGTTGACAACTAAATCAGGATTTTACTAAATAAATAAATGAATATGATCGTAGGTAATAGTATATTACGTAATGCGAATTGTAAGAAGCATATTACGCACGAATGGAAAAGTTACGCACGATGCCGCGTAGCGGCGAGTGCGTATTCCCATGAGTGCGTAATTGCTTTACAACTCGAATTATGTACTATACTTTACCTACGATCATATTTATTTATTTATTTAGTAAAATCTGGATTTAGTTTACTAGTCAACAATGTCATTCAACAAATATTATGTCAGTTTTGACAGCGTTTGAAAATTACGTAGACCCATTTGTTTTTTTTAAACCCCGCGTCAGCGATATAAGCCACCTATAATTGGGTGTCCCGTGCGTTTTGATTACCGTGCGATTTGTTTACAGTGCGTTTTGTTTACAATGCGTAAAATTCAACTTACATGAATGGCAGGTAGTTTGTTTTTTACTATTTACAGTAGTGATCGTAGGTAAAGTATAGTACATAATTAGAGTTGTAAAGCAATTACGCACTCATGAAAATAACTTTTCCATTCGTGCGTAATATGCTTCTTACAACACTCATTACGTAATATACTATTTTGTACGACATGCTTTGAAATTAGCCGAACTGTCAATAATAAATGTCTGTTACTATTGGTATGTCATATACACAAATTCACACTGTATTTTACAATAACTAAAATTGATATTCTAATTACATGTTTTCATAAGTGATTTATCACCACTGAATAATAAATAATTAATTTGTTTCTTTTTTAATCAACCTCATCTACTTGTCTTTTTTTTTTCAAATAATTTTCTAGACCTCAATTGAAACTAAATATAGAATATGATGAGTCAACATCCTGGTTGGCATTTATAGCAGCTTTGTGAGCTGATACCCCGCCAGGTTAAATGAAGGCATTTTTATTTATTTATTTATTTATTTAATAACAATTTTTAGTTCACTCTGAGAATTATTTCTCATCTTATTTCCTCTATTTCTGCAATTACACCACAGATATCGCACGTATGTGATACGTTCCAAAAAGACAAGCAACACAATGGCCTATTTTTACAGAGTGCGTTAGCAATCCTAAATGTATTAACAACACAGTGAGTATCTAAAGAAAAAGTGTCTTCTCCATATATACGGTGCCAGAACGCATATACATATCGGGAATATATAGGGAGCCACTTGCTCACATTAAATGCGGAAAATATTGGGTGCGAGAACGTCAATTTAGTTTTCGGTGCCACTTGGTGATTTTACGCGTATATATATATATATATATATATATATATATATATATATATATATATATATATATATATATAAGAAAAACTCTTTATTTCTGTTCTAGCTTCCCAGTCTTTATTGTCTCTTTATCAGGAACGGAAAAGTGAGGTTATAATAAAAAATAGCACACGTGCTTAACAGGTACATGCAGAACATTGGAATACCGACCACTATATCATCATAGGACAATACACATTAATACAAGTTAAAATAATTATTAAAATTTGGACGATGTCACAGGATAAAAATTGTATTTTAACATTGTGTTGGAGCTGGTGTCCTGATGGGCCACCATCTTACTAAAAAATTCTTTTGACAATGATTGCCAACAGTGTCAACAGACACTATTTTTTATTATAACCTCACTTTTCCGTTCCTGATGAAGAGACAATAAAGACTCGAAAGCTAGAACAGAAATAAAGAGTTTTTCTTTAATTTTGTGCCTTACGACTGCATACCCGATTTCAAAAAATTTTTTATCCTTAAATAGCCAGTCGAGCTAATCTCACTCTCAACTATATATATATAAGTATACATATATCCTTCTATTAAAAGAAAGGAAACATGCACATTATGTACAGTATTAGTGTCACAATAATGTTATTTCTTTAATTTAAACTATTCCGTTCAATGGAATCAAAAATAATTAAAACAAAAGCATTTACCAAAATAACAGTTACAACAAACTTTCATATTATTTATTTATTTGCTAGGATATTTTTCAGTCTATTCTTTAAAAGAAGTCACACTGACGAAGCATAGATGCCGAAACACGTGTATGTGAATGTTTTTTCACATAAACCATTCCAAAGTTTCTCCCAAAAGTTTCCAAGAAATATATCTTTAGAGCCCAGCGCCATCTACATACTAATATATTCAAGAAACAATTATATTCAAAACGGAAGCCCTCCTTATGCTCTACAAACTGGCTTTTGCAGAATTAAAATATCTCTATTCGTTTGGAAAATATCCGGTCTCATAAAAAAGTTGAAATTTCGAGAAAAAATGTTGAAAATTTATTTAACTTTAAAACAAATTATAATGTGACCCTTCAGAGCATTCGTAGTCTTGCACTGGGCATAGCTTATTTTACTTCCACATCCAGTGGAAGTATAGTAACGACAAAAAAATTTAAAAAAATTTTTATTGTTAAAATAGGCTTAGAATGTCATGAAACGTCGAGATTTTAAGTTTGAGCGAAAGAAAATTTGTCTGTTGATCTGTCTGTAACTTTTTTTGTGCGCACGTTTACTCTGGAACCGTTTAAGATATTGACTTGAAATTTGATACACGTATGTATTTTAACGAGAACTGGAACTAGATTATATTTTCATCTTGTTCCGTCAAAGGGTTGGGGGGTAAATTGGGGTAAATTGGGGTAAATAGGTAAATTAAGCAGGTAAGAGTCCATAAAATTGGTATTTAGTGTATACAAGAGAAGCTAAGGTCTCAAAACATTTTTTGGCATTACCACCCCCCACCCCATTATTAAAGGGGATGAAAAAAAAATGTGATTTAGTGTATGTACAAGAACCAGAAACCTCAAAATAATTTTTTGTTTCATCCACCTCCATTACCACCCCTTATCACCATCCCCACCCCACTACCGATGTGGGGTATCGTTTTATGGGTTTTTGGGGTAGAGTATTTCAAATATTATATTATTAAAGTTTCATAAACAATTATTTCCACATACAAAATTTTTTCGTTGTGAGTGACTTGGATAGAGAATCTGGATGTGGAAGTAGTGATTCCTTGGGCAGCGGTTTTTATTATTTCATTGCAGTTTCTTTTTTAGAGGAAAATTAATAGTTAAAGCTCAAAGCAGTCATTGAGGTTATTTGCTTTTGTCATAAAGTGTAACGTTTTTTGACGCATTTCGATTATACAGACAATTTTAAAATATATTTTATCTAAAATATGTTCCTTACTACTTTGGTTTGCTATATACCACAGTATTAAATGTTTTATGGCGAGATAGTAATTGGATAATAGCATTTAATGAAATTACGTTCAGTAAATAGAACTGCGGTATGCTAGTGTAGAATTTATTGCATTGTCGTCATTACTGCTACATCTCGTTTTTTAACAGAGCTTTCGGTGTCAAATTTGCATTTCACATTTAACTAAATGACGATGGTAATTTGTAATTTAATTATACCTATATAGTATGTTTTAGGATTCTCACTAGTAATTATCATGGTATCTACTTTTTGCATGTTGTTTTTGTTATTATTTTAAACAGCTTTATTTAATTATGTAATTCAATTTATATATCTTAATTACATTAGTAAGAGCATTACTTGGTCGCTTTGTAAGCTAAATTCTCTTGAAGTAATTTCACTAAATGAGCTTTAGATATTCTAAGAGGTGGAAGGCACAATAAAAGTCCTGATGGTTTTTAATTTAGTGGATTAGGATACTTAGTAGAATCTTTTATGGATTATATTCTTTATTTTTTTCTGCTCATCGATGAATTAAAGAAAAAGATGTTTTATTCTATTTACATTAACAACTATATAAATATTAGAGAATGAAGCTTCTTTTTCAGGGGCATATAACATGCGTTTATGTAATCCATGCAAATTAGAAAAATAGAAGAAGATACCGGCACGGTAGCTCAATCGGTTAAGGCGTATTGAGTGGCGAATACCGGGGGGTGTGGATGTATGTCTGCGTTTTTCCGTATGTGTAACCCCCTTCCGGACAGCCTTGGGTTTGGATTTGGGGGTTGTCTACTATCTGAGGTGTGTTTATGTTTATGTTTAACATTGTTTAAATGGTGATGGCATTTCCTCAATTTTTCTGCTTTTCTTGTTAAGATCATCTGTCACATGTATTGCTTTAAAGAGGCACGATTTGACCGAATCAAAGGTTGATTGTGGAAAAAGATGTTTGAAACATTTTGGGTAAATAAGTATTTTAACCATTAACCGAATGAAAAAAATTAAATTAATCAATATTAGACAAGACATCAAGGTTAGAAGATTTATTTTCAAGCAAAAAACTATTAATTTGCAAATATCAGAAACTGTATACTTCGCAGTTTCTCTGAGTTTTTAGGGCTGTAAATCACAAGACTTGCAGATTTGTGGAAACTTGTACAGCAACAGTTTTTCTTTCTGTAGAAATTGTTACTTAAGAAAAGTTTCCACGACTATTTATAGCTTTAAGCGACTCCATTGGTCTACTGAGTATCCTCCTTACTGATTTACTTGCCTCTTCTTCCTCAGTTCTAATACCAAAGTATTTAAAGCTTAATAATTGTTCCGAAGGTCTACGCTTGATAACTGAAATGATATTCGTAACATAGAAAATCGTCATAAAAATATTTAAAAATTTATAAAATACGATCAAATATGTTGCTAAAAAATTTGTAAAGAGCATGTACAGGGTGTTTCAGTTCACAATTCCTTCTGAAATTATTGCAACGGAAAAATAGATTTTTAATGAAATTTTTAACGCATTTGTCGCTGCTCATTTCTAACTACCCCTTCTCCAATTCGCGCTCTGATTAGACAAAAACTAATAAAAAGTCTGTAATAGCTATTTGCTTATTAAGAGCGCAAAGTGCTCATTATCGCTGGGTAATGCAAGTTGGCGCATGACGCGAATCAGAGCGCGTCAAACACTCGAGAGCGACAATAACGCTTTGCGCTCGAATTACACAAATGATTTAATCTACAATCATTTGAAAATATCAAAGAAAAGGCATGATTAAGTTGAATTTGGGCTGAAAACAGCGATTGATCAGCATATTATGAGTATTCTTTGTGTACGTGATCAAAATAAACAGACGAACAAAGCACAACCGCTGTCAATTTATTTAAGTTTTATTAAAGTTCGCATTCTTCGTATAAACAAATTAGGTTATTAAGTGTTACTCTTACATCAACTATTTTTATATTAACAACAGTTTTGGGACATTATTATTACATAAAAATACATTTATCAATGTTCCGACCAAACTTGTGTTAGGACAGATGCACTCGAGCGAGCGTAAAAGTGCTTTATCACTCGTTGTGATGGAACGGCAAAGTGGTATTATTCACTGCTCCTCGGCAAACGTCAACTTTGCGCTTTCAAAATGAGCAAAAAATCTACTTTATATGTCTATTGTAGATAATAGTTATTTATGATACAAGTGTTAAAAGTGATATTTTATTTTGTGAGTGGAGCAACCCCACCAACAAAATAAAATCACTTTTAACAAATGTATTATACAATATTTTTTGTAAAACTGTTATTTAAAAAAAATGCCGTCTGTGAGGTTGAACTCCCGACCTGTCGCTCGTTTCAATTATATGTGTCAATAAAGTGTATATATCAAGTCAAGTACTGGACAAGTAAAACAGTTGTAAGTTGTTTAGTGTTTATCAGTAACTACAATGGAAGCTGTCTTTAAATGTTGTAAATTTTGTGGCTAAAAAAATGGATTTTGAACAAAATACGGTAAATGAAAATAATTTCATTATTCCACCAGGTGTTGAAGAAACCGCAAATATGGTAACTTTAGATCTGTTGCCCCAGAAATATCGGCAACAATATGGTATAGCATATAAAAGACTTATTGAATTGTGTTAAATGAGGAAAGTAGTAGACAAGTTCACTGAAAATATATTTTTGGCTTACTTCTAAGAAAAATCTAAGTTATGGAAGGCGTCAGCAGTGTGGTCTAATTTCTCTACGATAAAAGCTAGTTTGCAAATCAAGAACAACGTGGATATAAGCAAGTATTACAATCTAATAGCGTTTTTAAAACGAAAAAGTATAGGATATCGGCCAAAAAAATCGAAAATATTTACTAGCGAACAAATTAATATATTTTTGAATGAAGCTCCAGACACCAAATATCTAATGATAAAAGTTGCATCAATTTTTGGTTTATTTGGAGCATGCCGTCGTGAAGAGCTTTGTAAATTAACATTGGATGATATTAAAAAATCAGAAAACTCCTTATTGATTCATATTTTGGAGACTAAAACCAACGTTCGTTATAGTTTTTGTACCGTTGGAAGCTACATGAATTATTACCATAAATATGTTGCATTACTGCCAGCCGCCGTTATCCACCGTCGTTTTTTTCTAAATTACGTTAACGACAAATGTACTGTTCAACCTGTTGGTATAAATACTTTTGGAAAGATTCCTACTAATATTGCCGAATTTCTGAAATTGCCAGATCCGAAAGAGTTTACTGGCCAATGTTTCCGAAGATCTTCGGCATCTTTGGTATTAGATTCTGGAGCTAATTTAATTACAATAAAACGACATGGTGTATGGAAATCCTCAGCCGTTGCAAAGGAACATCGAAGATTCTATTACAAATAAAAATAAAATTGCTGAGAGAATTTTTCTAATGCTGCAATTGCTTTAGAGAACTCTTCTACCTTGAAATTAGCGTCATCAGGTGACGTCGACGATAGTATTGCAGTTAAACTGAATATCTCCGCAATTACTTCTCAGGGAATTAAAGTAAGTAGGTAACTCTTCGGGTTGTAATATTAATATTAATGTTTCTAAATAAATCATTTAGAACTGTTTGAATAAATATATATTGTTTCTAAATAATATATTCCTTCTAATTTTATCAATACAGCTTTCTATTATCTTGAGAAGAATGTATATTACTATATAGGATATAGCATTTTATTTTTAACACTAGTGTTAAAAGTATTTTTGACACGTAACATTATAAAAGTAAATTTTTAGTTCACTTATCAATGAATTAAAAATGACATTTTAATGACAGTTTTACAAAAAAGTATTTACGTAAAACTTCCCTCTCTATTTGACACCTTTCATTTATTCATTATCTTTTCTCTAGGATGATTGTCCTGCATATTTTTTTAGCTAAAATTATATTAGGCCTTCTTCCTAACAGTGGTGACAACTACATTCAAAATATTATTTTCTTCTGCCGTTTCTTAATTAGTTATTTTTTAGAGTGAGTATTTTTTTAGTATGAGTGCATTTTTCGTATGTAATATCACTAGTTCTTAAAATTTTATGGAAAATTTTTTCGAAAGCGTTGTTGCCTGGTAATATAAAGAGTGCAAATTGGCAGTTTATTATCTGATTAAATCCCAACCGCTTTAGCGGGAGGGATTTAATCCTTGATAATAAACTGCCAATTTGCACGTTATATTAACTTTTGCAACTTATCTTGAGAAAAAATGTATAGATAAGATTTAAAAGCACGAGTGGTATTTGGCGAAAATATTTCACGAATAAACAATTCATTAAGTATATCTTCAATATTATGTTTTGTAATTATTTGCCTTTAGACATTTTCTTGTCACTTTTTAGAGTCATTTACGTCACACAAAAATGCATTTCCAAAACGAATCAAAGTAGGTATAATGTAATGGCAATGACAATTAAGATACGTTGAACCATATAGATATTGTAACTTATAGACTGGTATTCCCAACAAAGAGTCTTCTAGTACGCTTCGATCAATCACACCACGAGTAAAGCCAGAATATTGCATTTTACCAATCTCTCGCTTTTACGTTCTAAGGTGCGGAGACCAGATGAACTGGTACCGCCATCTAGTAACGCTAGCTTAACACTGTGTAAAGTGTGAATTTCTCAAGAATTATTATATTAAAGTGTTTTTTAATATATATTTATGTATTTAATCCCCATTTTTAATATAAGAAGTTTAATAATTAAGTTAAGGTTTGCTTGTTTAAGTAGAGTGAACTTTAAGTACAACGAATTATAACATATAGTGCTACTTATTTCAGCGTTTTGATTTTCCGAATAAGGTGTTAAGCTGTTTTGTGATGAATTACCATACGTAAGTACATTTGTGTATTTAACATGAAATAATTGATTTGTTTGCTTCGTAGGCATTTGGATTTAATTTTAGTTGTGAAAATTGTTCTGTAATTACGTTAGGTATTATAAGCCATTGAAAGCTGTGTATAATTTGTCCCGAACATATAAAGGTTCAGCCTTCGCTTTGAAATTGGGAGTTGTCAACTTACGTATGTGGTGTTTTTGAGTTATTTTTATATTATTATATTACTAGGTATGTATATAATACAATACTACAATTTACGTTAACAATTAGTAATAAGCTAGAGAAGATATTTATAGATAAAATTTAAAAGTTCGAGTTGCTCTATTTGCGGAAATCATTCAATGAAACAAAACGTCAAAAAATTATCGCAATATTTGCCGCTGCACCGACACAAAAAATTAGAGCGATAAATTATGCATGTTGGTACTGTCAAAAGCCGATCTAGGTTGTATTACCACTAATAATGACGTTTTATTGATGCAATGTTGAGAAGAAACGGACTCTCATTGGCTATAGCGTTAATGAGTGAAATAATCAATAAAAGTATGTCAGGTTTCAGCCTCGATAATTGTGTCAACTACAGTACAAATCTTATTTTCACCATAACAATTTTTTATAGTGATCACCCTGTATATTTTTCATTTATTTCCCCAGACATTTATGTTAACTACATCTGAAATATATCATCCGTCACATTTTTTCATTTTTTATGGTAACCACCCTGTATATTTGTTAAATGTTTGTCCTTGACAGTTTTATTAACTATATACGAAATACTATCGTCCTCCATCACGCTTTTTAATTATTTTTTTTTTTGGGGATTACCACCTTGTATATTTTTTAATGTTTTAGGGTGAGTACCTTGTATGTTTTTTATATTTTTCTTCATTGACAGTTGCGTTGGCTCCATGGGAATATTATTGTCCTGCGTCACATTTTTTTTCGTTTTCTTCTTTTGGGTGACAACTGTATGTTTTTCATATTTTTCTTCCTTGACGTTTGTGTTAACTGTATGCGAAATATTATAGTCCTCCGTCTATTTCTTTCATATTTTTCTTTAATAGTTGTGTTAACTCAGAGTGTACCACCGGGAACTAAAATTTTCAATTTTAAATCGCAAATAATTCAAAAAGTCGTAAGTTAAACACCCCTACAATATCCACATGAGAAAGGGAATTTAATTCTACTTAATTTTATTCAAAAAAATACAAGGTGTTCCATTTGACTTAAACAAGTTTTCGTGGTTTGAAGTTGACAAAGTGTAACGTAAAAAACTGAACACTTGGTATATTATTATTGAATTTCTTTAAACTGTAGAGCGTATAGCACACCTTATGGCACTTTATGTATTCTAAAAAGCAAATGAGGATCTTTTACGTGGAAAAAGTTGTAAAGGTTATTGCAAACCACGACTCCTGTCAATATTTTTTTTATAAAATGTCCAATATATCTGCAACGGCTGAGTTTAGAGATAGAGTACGCCACAGGAAGTAAACTGATGAGCATTTTTTAATTAAAATTAGTCACTATATCGTTGTTCCTGCACAATTTTATTAAGATGAAGCGTTTGGTAGATATAGACAAAAACCCACTGGTGATTCCTTGTTAGGGGTGGTTTTTCGTTTGAAAAAGATGAGATACACATCGAATAGCTGTAAACTCTTCACGTATTTATTCCTGCCTTTATCAAGAATACATCCTCAAAATATGAACATTTTATAATTTCCTCTCCTACTTTTCTTTTTTCACTCTAACTTGAGTGAGTTAATAGTATAAACTATTTTCTTATTCATAGTATCATGTGACCCATGTAAAACGCAATTCAGTATTGAAAGTGGTTAAAAAACAACACAAACATTTCAAATTCAAATATAGATATATTTGTATACTTATGAACGTGTGAATTACAATAAGTGTTGATTAAAAGCGCCCACATTCTCATCCCGACATTCAAGTCAAACCAAATCAGTTTATTTCTTTTACACCGGGTGTCCCATCAAATTAACTAAATCGGAAAATTGTTCTGTTAATGAATAGATTCATATTAATTCTCAAACAGTTCGCGAACACTGTCATACAATTTCGTCCAAAAATAATGCTCAACAATCAATGCACGCTGAACCACTGAACGACGATCTGCTTATATGCAGACGACACTGCATTCTCATCACTTCAAAAAACCCTGAAATCATGACAAATCTGCTACAAAACTAAACTGACATTGTTGCAAAGTTCTATTCTGATTGGGGACTTAGTGTTAACCTCAATAAAACTCAGGTTAGGCAGACCAACACGCGCCTTAATGTTGTAGGATATAACATTGAGTAACTTGACAACATAGATTATCTGGGCGTTGCCCTCGATTCCAATTTAACCTTTAAGCAGCATATAAACAATATCGTAATAAAATGCTGGGAAAAAACGGCTATTCCCTCTCCTTAAAAACTCACCACCTGAAATAGCTACCCTCATCCACAAATCGTACCTTCGACCCGTACTAACTTACGCGTCCCCGATTTGGATCCTCCTAATTACCCCAACTAGGCAAAAATCGCTCCAAGAAATTCTAAATAAAATCTAAGAATGGCTAACAAATATCATAAATACAATCCTGTTTCTTTATTGCATAATATCTCTGGCACCACCACTTTGAGTGACTTTATATATAAGACCCTACTACCCAACCGGGCTAACACACTAGTCCAATCACAAAACCCAACCCTTAACAATCCTCTTATACCTAAATTCCTTATAACCCCTAAACATCCCTCATTAAACTACATTTTTACCCCAATTGAAATACAAATTGTAAACCATTGCTGTGAGAAAAAAAAAACAATTCATTACTACTTAAAAAATTTTAAAAAACCGCTGCCCAAGGAATCACTACTTCCACATCCAGATTTTTTATCTAAGTCACTCACAACGAAAACATTTTGCATGTGGAAATAATTGTTTATGGAACACTAATAATATAATATTTAAAATCCTCTACCCCAAAAACATATAAAATGATACCCCACATCGGTAGCGGGGTGGGGGTGGTGATAGGGGGTGGTAGTGGGGGTGGATGAAGTAAAAAAACATTTCGAGGTTTCTGGTTCTTGTACACACCCTAAATCACAATTTTTTTTCATCCCCTTTAATAATGTGGTGGGGGTGGTAATGGGGGTGGCTAATGCCAAAATTTTTTTTGAGACCTCAGCTTCTCTTGTATATACTAAATACCAATTTCATGGACTCTTACCTGCTTGATTTACCTATTTTCCCCAAATTTACCCCAATTTACCCCCCAACCCTTCGACGGAACAAGATATGTGTACCAAATTTCAGTCAATATCTCAAACGGTTCCAGAGTAATCGTGCGCACAAAAGAAGTTACAGACAGACCAACAGACAGAAATTTTTTTTTCGCTCAAACTTAAAATCTCGACGTTTCGTGATATTCTAAGCCTATTTGAACAATAAAAATTTTTAAAAATTTTTTTGTCGTTACTATACTACCACTGGATGTGGAAGTAATTAGACAGATAATGCTAACAAAAGAGCCATACCACAACTATAAGGCAAGCAAAAATAACAAAACATAACAACTACTAAAAGAGCCATATAACACAGTCAGTGTGCACAATCAGAGTATTTACATTCTAAAATATTCAACAACCACAAATAAACTAATACTAATTTACTAACCCTTAAAACTAAAACTAAATATAAACCATATCAGCCCAGCCCAAGAGCATCGACATTCATACATTGTAACAATCCAAGGCATCACAAGATGGAGAGCCTTAGCAGAAGAGCACTACGAAGGTTGGACTAAACGAAACATTCCCCAACGCATAAAACTCGTTCGCATGACTCACCATCAGTCTACCTGACACTCGTCTAACAGCTTTCTGCGTTCTCCCTGAACTCGACGTTGCTACATTAGTAGTTTTGTGTTTTAAATGGGCCACTTTGTGCTATATAGACAACATTAAGTTTTCCTTAATTGTAAAAGATGTTTGTCAAGGATTGCATATTGAAGAAATAAACATTTGTGTTTATTAAACCACACACGTAAATTTAAAAAAAATGTTACATTGTATTAAACAATAAATGGCTTCCACATACCTATACCTAGAATGTTACAAATAAAATTTCAAACAAACATAATGGTGCATATGCTAAAGCAATTTCACGTAAATAGTATAAATTTTAAGTGAATGAAATTAGAGTTACTTGCTCCAACAGCCACTTAAATGAGGAATGTCTGGAAACATCGTAGGTAATAGATATATTACTAGCACAAAGGGGAAGAGCTGCAAATATTTACCTTAAATCTGAAACTGCAGTTATTGTTCTTGTTTGAGTTCCGCTTTGTATCAATTAATTTCATCAAACCACAGTTCAATCTAACGCCAAGGTAAACTGATCTATCGTATTTAACTTTAATTTCTAAATAGAAAGCTATACATTTTCATTTTTCATCACAAACTAAAAATATCTAAAATCTTGCAGTGAATAATAAAAAACCGCTGCCCAATAGTCAGAGTGCCAAATAAGGCTGTTTTTGGTTCTTCAAAGGGTCAACATGTAATTCAGTTTTATCCTCGTCAGCCTGCCACCCATATTAAGTGGCACCTATATTTGACCAAGAGAAATCCATTATAGACAACCACAAAGATGTTTTATTTGGAAATGTGCTATTTTTACGTTTTCTTGAAAACATTCAGAGAATTGCGGAGCTTTCAGTTGGGCTTTTCCGACTTCATCAGCCCGTAGAAAAGCCCTAACATCAGTCATTTTGCTAGAATTCTTTACTCCATAACACGAAGCTGAAAAAATTGTACCTTCTTGAAAAACATCTTCAATATTAGTGTTTAATCGTCCCAAATGCGTTAAAACCCGACCAACATTTAATGTCTTTTTTTTTTCATTCCCATGATACTGAGCCACCGTGTCGCAACCAGATAAAGAATGTGCGGCTGGTAAATATGGTATTATTTGTTTGTGTTTTAAAACTGTAGCCCTAATATCTGTGGTGGCTCGCAGTGACTCAAAAGAAACCTCGTGTTTCAAATATAGTAAATTGTAATAATATACAGGTGAGAAAAAAACATCGGTGTCATCACTTATTGCATTTACGACGATATCTAGATTTCCTTTAATCTCCTGATACCATAATGGTATCTGCTTCTTTATGTTGCGTCGTTAGATCAACCCTCTCAAATATCACTCCGCTTTGTTGCTGAAAGGTATTATTGTAGTCCCGTAAGGAGTAAACGATTTTTAAAAGTTAAAAAATAATAATATTAACATTTATTTTTAAACTTTGTTAGCTTAAGAATATTCTGATTCTAAAAAAAAAAAAAAATTAGCTCATACTACTCAAGAGTGTCTCGCATCCGTAATTTGAATGAGGGTCACTCTCAAGAAACATAAGGCTAACTTATGTTCTAACATTCTTCCGTAAGAAATTAAAAATAACTTTTTAATTCCTTACGGAAGAAACTTTAGCATTAAATTATTAAATAAAGGCAGAATTATTTGTTGTAAAACATAATTGCATTTTATTTCTGAAATATGTTTCTTTTTGTATCGAAATTTGTTTTTGACACCCAGAATCGAGACCTATTTTATATTTTGATAGGGCAACCCAGAGGGAATTGCCCCTAAGTCTCTTTAAACTTCAGATTTGTGTTCTAAAACCTGAAAAACATAGAAAATGATGTATCACATGCCCACATTTGGTAAATTAAATTTTAAAAAAATTACACCTTAGATAAGCCGCCATCTTGAATATCTCAAAATGGCCAAGGGTGCCAGAATGGCATCAACCGGATTCTTAAACTAGACTTACTAAAGTAACGATAGCCGTAAAAAACCTCTTATCTTACTTTCACCTTTTTTGATTGATACCCTGTCAACAAGGAACCACTATTTCCACATCCAGATTTTCTTTCACAACGAAAAAATTTTGTACGTGGAAATAATTGTTTATGGAACTTTAATAATATAATATTTGAAATCGTCTACCCCAAAACCCATAAAACGATATCCCACATCGGTAGTGGAGTGGGGATGATGATAGGGTTTGGTAGTTTGGGTGGATGAAGTATGAAAAATATTTTGAGGTTTTTAGTTCTTGTACACACTAAATCACATTTTTCTTCATTCCTTTTAATAAAGAGGTGGAAGTGGTATTGGGGTGGATAATGCCAAAAAATTTTTTGAGAGCTTCTCTTATATATACTGAATACCAATTTTATTGACTCTTACCTGCTTGATTTACCTATTTACCCCTATTTACCACAATTTACCCCCCAACTGTTCGACGGAATAAGATGAAAATATAATCTAGTTCCAGATCCCGGTAAAGTACATACGTGTACCAAATTTCAAGTCAATATATTAAACGGTTCCAGAGTAATCGTGCGCACAAAAAAAAGTTACAGACAGACCGACAGACAAACAATTTTTTTTTTGCTTAAACTTAAAATTTCGAGGTTTCATGACATTCTAAGCCTATTTGAACAATACAAATTTTCAAATTTGACGAGGAATTGGGGCAAATCACAAAGGGCGAGGTCTCTTATGTAAACAGGAACTAGTGAAGTGCAGGTTTATGTTATTGGTTGCGTTTGTCCCTTTAGAAACCCATTCTTCTTTCTTAAGTGATCATTATCAGAAAAAATGCCACACAATTTAAATTCTTCGACGTGTTTGAAAATGTTCACAGAACTAAAAAACTCAACGTACAACAGACGTGACAACCGCAATGTTTTGCACACTTTATCCGACATGGAATTTATAGGCGCCATCTGTTGAGCAAGGCTTCCACAAATACAAATGGCAATATTGGAACTTGCTAGTTCACCGAAATTTAGCGTGGCAAGAGGTGCATGGAAATCGGGCTTGCTAACACTTTGGTCTAAAGGGATCGAGGAATGTTTATTGCAAAGAATTGCTTGCATGTGCTTCGGCCAATCACAAGACAAGAAAAGCATTAATACATTTGACTAATGTCCCACAAGTTAACATATATGTTTATGGTTCCTGTCGAATTAATTAGAAATATATTAAGTATATGAAAATTGAAGTCGCACTGCCAAATCCCTACTCAGACTTGTCAGAGTTGCAAGAATTATTACCATCAGATTTATTAACATGAATATTCATACATATTTATCTAGTTAATTCTTGTTTTTAACTTAAGAAAATGAGGTCAATGCTGTTTAGTTACGCAGATACTACTTTCTAAAAGGTTGAATAGGTGATATGAATTGCAATTTACAGTGCATATAATGTACCCGCTTGTATCAAAAAGATAGAAGTCGTGGAGATTTTCATGAGATTTTTATACCTCAAACTGTTAAGAAAGGCTAAAAGATTTTAAAGATAGAGTTATAAATTTTTATTCAGACACTTGCCACAGGTTTATTTCTAAGGTTATGAAATCCCACATTGCTTTGTTATAGTAATATAACTTATTTTGCCTAAATAGTGGATAGGGGATAGTACTGCTTTTTACTAACGAAGAAAATACATGTGGCAGAGGATCAAGAAACACAGAAAAATCCCAAATTGTTGTTAAACGAAAAGCTGAATGTGAATGTCGGAATAATAAGGAATATTTCGATAAGACAAATAAACAAATAAAACAGAATTTAAATTTTTGTGTATTTCTATTACCTGTCATGATATTATGTCCGAAAGACCACTCAATATATTACTCCCAATGGTTTCAAGGTTTATGTTCATTTAATTTATTCCAGAGTTTTACAAAAACAAAAAATTCATATATCTTGAACTACTATTTTTTATTGCTTTCACCTTTGGGTTTATTCGGTCGAATTTTCTGAGTGACAAATTGTTAAGGAATATACCAACGTATTGAAAATAAATTAATACAACTATTAAGTAGTCAGACAAATAAATTGTAATAACCTATATGTAATTAATTTTCAGCTATATTATAACCAGAAAATTTGAGGTGAAAGACAAATTATTGATAAAGGAATAATAGTATCATCAACAATATAATAGCCGGATTATAAAACAATATTTCGATGCTGTCTTGTTACAAAGATACTATTATTAGCCTGTCATAGCGTCCTGTTATTAGACTAAATTATTGAGGGTTTAATAAGTGTAGTTCATTAATTTCCACAAGTGAAAATAAGGCAGTTCGATGAACATCCGCCTGTTCCAATTTTATCATAATATGACCTGGATCCCATCAGTAGCATTTCTAACACGATTGAATTATCATGACTACTACCTTGGAACGTGATAGGTCAACTTATCAACCACATGCAAGGTAACGCGAAGAGTTCCATACAATAAGTAAAAAAGGAATATATAGATACAGTTGATACGTGTTTGCATTAATTCTAATTTAACATAACCCAGGCAACAGACTGACGTCATCTTGACGTTATTTTTTGGTCATTTGAGACGTCAACTTGACCTCTGGAATGACATAACAATGACGTAAAAATGACGTCATTATGTCACAGCCCGGAGTCGTTATCTTGTGACGTGAAATTGACGTCATTTAGCGGCGTTTATCTGATCATATGTAAGCTATTTTTGAATAATTAAAATAAATGTACAGTTGAGAAATATATAATAGTTTGGTGCAAAATTACATGTGAATCTCAAGGACCCCGGCTCCAGGAGGTCTGCATTTTCCAGTGTATGATGGGTTACAGGATGAGTCGTCATGTAACGAATGGACAATTAGTAGGCCCAGCCGCAGAATAATGATCTTTAACCTGACCGTTATAAGATCTATCCAAATCAATTGATGTTTCCTGAATGAATTTGAACATTGCAATCTGTTTTATGTATCTTCATATTCATTATAGTGTAAGATAAAGAGTAACTGACTATTTTCAGTGGCTTGTATGTGGCGCCATCTAGAAATAATTTCTGCAACAAACTACGTGGTAATGCATAAACTCGTTTAAAACTAAAAAATGGCGTCTCCAATATGTCACATCGAAGTCATGACATCATAATTTCGTCATAAAGTGACGTTACTGATTACCAAGAAATGACGTCAATATGACGTCAGTTTGTTGACTAGGAAGTGACTAGTAGTTAAATATTTGTGTGACCACTGTATATTAGAAAATTATAAAATTATTTTCTTATTTCGTATCTCAATTAGAGTAGTATTACTATGAGAAGGTGACGGCAAGAAATATGCGCAGAAACGAGTTTGCGTTCTCCATCATGAGAACGAATTACGTAACATTCAATATCGACACCAATGACGGCGGTAGCTTGCAGTGGAGTGGCGGCGGCGATAATAATGATAATAAAACAACTTTATTAGGTAGAGTTTAGTACAAATTACTATTCGTACACTTCTCCTAAACAAAGGTTACTCGTAAGAGTTGGCAAGTTTTAATCTACTCCATTACATAGCTCCTTGACCGCGAAGCTTTTATTGCAATTTCACATCCCTATACTTCAGATGACACTATGCCACTTGTAAAAGTATTCGCGTATGATGGCTCCGCCCCTGTTAACTTCTCATAATGGTACTACTCTACTTGGTTTTTCAAACCAAGGAAACTGAAACTAACATCGAACAGAAATGGTTTCGACCAATTTAATCTTATGATTTTCATCTAATATATTATTCATAGTACTGGAACCATTAAACTATAAGTTTGAGCCTTACATTTTTAAATGTTTTTACCTCGAATAAAATATATTTTAAAAATTATATACATAAGGTGGCTCTTAAATGTAACCAAGAAATGTTTTATCTTTTCTTAAGAAGACACAGGGTCTCCCTTATTTTGTTAAAATGTAGAAGTATTTTTTCAAAATTTTTCAAGAACATTTCGTAGCTACTGAGATTTGAGTTTTAGATTAAAAAGAAATTACAAATGTATTTAACAAACATATTTTAATTAGAAGAGGTTCTAACACGTTTTTTACTTAAATAATGCTACATAATACTTATTTAAGCAGACAAGTTAGAAAACGTCTCCACTTCACTAAAAATAATGCCTGAGTATTTTTTGTAAAAATTTTTCACAACTAATAATAACTTTTATTTGCTCCTTATAAGTGCACAATTTAGGATATCTACAGAATTATTATTTTTGTCAGACAGAGCCGTACTAACGTCTAAAAATTATCCAAATTTTATATTCGTCCAGATAAATTACCTCACAGGATGCTCCAATAAATTTTCAAAAGTTATATTTTAAGGACTGCACTAAACAGCCTATCGGATTTTGATATATTCGGATCTCATCAATATTACGCGGGTTCGGTAATGCCCTTCGCATGAGAATATGTGGTCTAACAAATTTTATTCCAGGGTTAATCATTTTTTCAATCTAGCAGTGTTCTATAATAAATGTACCACCTACTGCTCTACTTTCTTAATCGCAGTTTAGCACTGATGAAAAACACAATTGCATTAGTAGCCGGCTGGGAAACAAGCTATAATGAAAATTATTCTGAAGACATGGGAGTAAAAACGTGTAGTGAAACAAAATACTTTTTATTAGCATGTATCATTATTTATACTACTTCTTGTTTGCTTAGAAAATATCTTTATCATGGGAAACTTAATTTTTTAAAAACCTTACTTATAGTTTGATGAACTTCAGATGAGGTATCTCCTTAATGAGATTGTTGTTAAAATTTATACATACATATACCGGGTTCTTTATTTTTTGACGGAGATGAAACTAGGCACGTGTCACATGTTACCAAAACGATTTTTTTTATCTAGCTGTGAAGTTTATGCGATTTTCGGTTTCACGAAAAGGGACCTCTACATTTAATTTTTATATAGGACACTATATATATTTTTGCATTTTTAAAATTTAGAGGTCAGTCTGCACATGACTTTGCTAATTTTGTTACTCTCCCCGCCATTTTGAATTTTTGCAGACAATTTTAATGTGACCCACCAGAAATTGTTCTAATATTCATGAGTAAAAGAAGAAAAATACGTAGAGAAATTTTTTGTTGGTAATTTATGTCACACATGGTTCGAAAGTTGATAAAATCACTTTTTCGAAATTTTTTAAAAATTTCAAATGAAAAAGTACTTTCATAGTACAGCTAAGTATAATTTCTCAGTACCAATCTAACGATATATCACAACACATTCAGCAGGGTCAATTTCTGATGGGTCACGGCAAACAGATTGAAAATTAAAATTGGCTACACAAATTCAAAATGGCGGAAAAAGTCATATAATTAGCACAGTCATATGCAGCATGATTCCAAAAATGTAAAAATATACAAGGTGTCCCATTTAAAAAACAAACGTAGAAGTTACTTCCGGTGAAACTGGAAGTTGTATAAAAACAGATGAATCAAAAATGCCGTTTTAGTAACATGTGACACGTGCCTTATTTTATTTCGATCCTTTAAATACTAAGGAATGGCGGCCGGAAAGTGGTCACGTCGGCACCCGGTATGTATAATATAATATGTATATTAGTCATTAAGTTGGTTGTAAGAAAGAAATAAATCTTAGATTAAAATCCTTAATTTTGATTTCTGTGAATAATTATTTAATCACTATTAGTTTATAACTATGTGTTGATACATTCTAATGCCTGTATTAATTTGTTTAAATGGCTAAACAATAAGAACACAAATTTTATTTGCAAGTAGTAAATTTTCTAAAAAGCCTTCTAATCTAAATTTGGATTTCTTTGTCAATTTGAAGCCGCTAATTTCGAATCTGCCTGTTTCCCAGGTGAATTTTTTCACATAAGCCCAAAAAATTCAAAATTTGGCAGCAATTTTTGTGCTTTTTCAAAAAAAAATGCTCTTAGCATGAAAAACAGAATAGATATAAAAAAATAGAAGACAGCAAATTTGTACAACATAAAAAGATAGATCGAAAGTCGTATTAACCAAAAAGTTGTACTCCTCATATTGTTGTAATTTTGTCAAAATATTTTCATACTAGAAATTATTAAGGTATGAAAAAATACAAAAGAGCAAATTTGTAGGTAAAAAAAATGCAGAGAAGGGTATAGCCAAAAGGAAATTGTATCAATCAAGCATGGAAGAAGTGAAATGTTTTCTACACACAAATGTCACTTAAAAATGCTGTTTTTTTGGTGGTTTAATGAAACAGGCAATACCAATTTAAAAAATAGTAGCTCTCGCTTATTTGTTTATTTTTGTTGATACCGATAGTAGATGGTTCACTTTATATCTGAAATAAAATGTTTTTAAAGTGATGATGGCATGTTTAATGAAACATTTAGCATACAAAAGCATATGGAATATATGGAATTCGGCCTCAATTTTCGACACTTGTTTTGTTGCAACAAAGACCAAACGCGATTTAGGAACGAACAGCTTCCAAAGTGAATTCAATTAGCGGTAATATATTATCGCTAGTGAGTTACCAAACCTTTTTTCTTTATAATTTGTAAGAGTGTGTGGTTAATATTAGAGTTTTTCCATATAAAAGTTTGATAGTGGTCACATAGAATATAATAGTCAAACGATTCTGACATTGGAATAATTGTTTCACTTTCTAAATTTTGCCAAATAAAAATATCTTACGCTAACCCACGTCAGTGTGTCCTCTATTTTAGTCATTAGAAATAATCCCTTCCAATCCGGAAAGCAGTTCGCTATATTTTAAAAAATAGGATGTTCTTTTGGTGATTTCGAATAAATAAGAAGTAACATATCGGAATCAGTTGTTGCATGGAAGATAAAATGTTTTGAATAACTTTTTCGAACACATTTCTTTTTGTAAACAGTGATTTGCACTTCATGTTCTTAAATGACAAAAAAGGAACAAAATATCACTGTCAATACTAGCTGATACAACTATGGTTTTGCTTGAATTGTGCGTGGCACACAGTATCATTCGCATGTCAACCTTCTCTTGGAAAGATTCTAGCACTCTTCTCGTGTCTAAAGCTTCATTCTTAAATGCGCCTGCGCATTATTTCTAAATTTTCTAAATTTTCTTTGAACAAATAATTGATTATTCCCTCGAACAAAAATTTGGCTGTCAGATTAGTTTTCTGGAAGAGCAACAAAGCGAAATATAGCATTTTTCATATTGTTGTGGAAAAACGTTTATACATTAAATACAGGGTGATTTACCATGACATATAAAACGGTGAACTGGTCTTCTAAGTGGGAAAGCCCCTGCAAAATTTTAGAGTGATCCGAGGTAATTTAGTATGTTTCCTGGCATTAAAACTTGCAAATGTACATTACTATTATTTGTCTATGGTCAGTGCATATAAGGCAATGAACTACGCACCTGGAACGGATCCGTCCTTCAAATAAAAGTAAGGCAAATGGAATTTGGCCAGCACGCATCGTGACTGTCTCTTTTTATCTTATTATGAACTTCGACAACAATGAGGTCCATTGCAGGTACGTAGTATAAGAGTTCACTGGCATGGGGTTAGTGTTTTGTGTCTTTATTGTCTTCCCGATTTCCAGTTGGATCGTACCGTTAAATTTTAAATTATATTTGTAGATCGATACCGTTAAACATGCCATTCTGCGCTTAGAACAGTGCATTGAATGTAACGCATTTTGTTTGGCTTTTTATTACGTTTTCTACTGTGTTGTGTTCTACAAAAAATATTTTGATTTTTGCTATTTTTGCGGTGTGATTAAATCCATTAATCCTTATTAAAGTTCCTTCTAACCCATCGTACTCTCAGTCCCAAGTCTGATGAAGGGGGATGGGAAATGATATGGTTGCCCCGCGTTACATCAGATTGGTTAAAGTCATAGGCGCATTCCTACAAAAAAAAATGAGGAAATGTTTTGGTCATATTTTTTTAATTTTTCATTTTTTTAACTCCTTTTGGTGGGGACAATTGATAAATTTTCCGCATGTTATGGTAAATCACCCCGTATATCAAATTAACTAATTTTTAATGTCACCTCGCCCGCCGCACAGTGGCGAGAAATGCCAGTGTTCCACCCAAATTACTCTAGAGGTCGTAAATTTTAAGTTATTGAGACATTCCTTCTATTAAAATGTTCGTCTAGAATTTACCTATCGATCCCTCTAGCCGGATTTTGAAATTTCATTTTTCATTTCTTTTAATTTTTAATAGAAAATCATATTTTTACAAAAAAATACTGTTTTTTTCATTAAATTTATTCTAACTGGCCGTAAATTTGAGTTTTCGTAACAAACTTTTTTTTTAAATCTTCGTCTTTTAATCAGCTATTGCTCTGTTTAGATGAATTTTTGATATAGTTGTTGACAACTGTCAAAATTACCGTCAAATATAAAAAAAATACGATTTTTAGATAAATAATTCATACAATAACAGCTTGGTGTTCAGAAAAATATATATAGTGTTTTCAATGTACCTGATTCCGAAGTTGACAGGAAAATATGTATTTCTAAATTGGGAAGCTGCCATAATTGTTGTCAAATTTACAAAGATAGATGGAAGAGCTTATTAATTTTATAAATACCCTGTAAATGTATAGAAAAATAGATTGTTTTTGATCTGTTTGATTTAGTAATTGACAGGAAAATATGAGTTTTAAATTTGGCAGCTGTCATAATTGCTGTCAATTATCAAAATACAGTGCTTATTAATTTTAAAAATGCACTATAAATGTATAGAAAAACAGATATATATTGTTTTTATACTGCCAGATTTAGTAGTTGACAGGGAGTTATGGTTTTTAAATTTGGCAGCTGCCATAATTGCTGTCAAATTTCAAAAAATAGAAGTTAGAGCTTATTAACTTTAAAAATACCCTGTAAATATATAGCAAGACTAGAGACAAGAAAGGCAAGAATAAATTTAATAGAAAAAACATTATTTTTTGTAAAAATATGATTTTATATTAAAAATTAAAAAAAATGAAAAATGAAATTTCAAAATCCGGCCAGAGGGATCGATAGGTAAATTCAAGACGAACATTTAAAAAAAATGTCTCAATAACTTAAAATTTACGACCTCTAGAGTAATTTGGGTGGAACACTGGCATTTCTCGCCACTGTGCGCCGCTAAGTATTACTTGGAATTACTACTTCCACCTCCAGATTTCCTTTCCAAAGCTTTTACAACGAAAGCAATTTTGATGCTATATTTGCATTATAATTGTTCATAGATTTTAATAAATATAATATTTGAAATCGTCTACCCTAAAAACCCATAAAGCGATATGCCACATAGGTAGTGGGGGTGAGGGTGGTCGTAGAGGTGGCTGATGCAAAAAAAAAAAAATTAAAGCCATTGGTTCTTGTACACACACTACATCACAATTTAATTTTTTTACTCCCTCAAATAATGGAATGAGACTTGTCTTCTCATACATACACTAAATAACAATTTATTGGACTCTTGCTTGCTTTACCTATTCCTTTACCCCCCAATCCTCCAACGGAATCATATCAAATCAATCTAGTTCCAGATATTGTTATAATACACAGGTGTACCAAATCTAGTCAATATCACAAACCATTTCATAGTAAACGTGAGCACAAAAAAAATTTACCAACAGATAGACCGACAGCTCAACAGACTGACAAACTGACAAACAGAGAGATTTCTTATTTTTGCCCAAGCTTAAAAATCCCGGAGATTTATGACATCTGTTTGAACATTCTTTTTTTTTTTCACCGTTACTATACTTCCATTCCACATTCTTTATATTTTATCGCTATACTATATTTGACAAAATCCCACGGGTTTGATAAAAGAAAAAACGTCACTGATTACAATATATTTCTTAATACTTAATATGAAGCCGATGGTCTTCCTAATAAGACTGCTTAAAAAAGAGCAGAAATCTTGAGTTTTAAGAAGAAAAACGAAGTAGAAACAATGTAACTTTGTCCCACTTACAGCATACCGATGGTAAGATTTTTTGGATTAATACAGTTATCCTTGTATTTTTTTATGCTCTACAAATTTTATCTCTTGTATTTTGGCCATATCTGGTTTATTTTTCGAGCATTTTTTCTTAAGTAGAAAAATTGGCCTCTATTTTGAAGTTTTTGGACTTATTTGAAAAAATTCAGCTAGACAACAAGCAGATTCGGAATCAGCGACCTCAATTTAACTAAAATCTGACTATTGCCCATAAGGTTCCTGATTTGCTGTTAGACTTCATATTATTTAAAGTCCTTGCCCAGACTAAAATAAATGAATTAATTCTTATTAATACAATTTACGTCTAGAATTTATTCAAATACATATTATATGCTTCAACATTTTGCTGCTGTTTTTAAGGATTCGTTTTTTTAAATAAAATGAAACAATAATTTTGCACAACGGCATTACTTGCAAATAAGCCGAGCTTTATACAAGATATATTCTCTTATCGGAGAGGTCCCAGTTACACAGTTTTTCTGCCACTTACTGATAACCTAACAGGTCCTATATACGTCTTCTTGACAAAATAAAAGGGAATGCTTAGAATGTTTTATAAAATACTTAATTCAGGAATTACTTCTTTAACGATTTTTTAAGGAAAATTTATCCATTGTAATTTTGTTGCATGACATTTGCCACAAGAAATTACGACATGATGCAATCCATGCAAATTTGAACAAGCACCGTGATTACTTCTCCGGCAATACTTAAAGCGGTTGCCACGATGTTGAAGGATTAGAATTATATGGATTAAGCACATGTGGGAAGTTATGCTAAATTCATTTATTGCAATGATTTATTATAGTATAAGCTCTTCCATATGCGTATTTTAACTAATTATTTTGGTTATATTTTATAATTATACCCATATTAAAAATTATGAATAATTATTTATATGTGTATTTTAAGTAAATATATATATGTGCATTTTAAGTAAATATTTTGGTTATATTTTATAATTATACCCTCATATTAAAAATTATAAATAATTATTTATTTACTTATATTTAATTTTCAGAGATACCAGAATCTGAGAAGGAAGTAAATAAAATGATACAAAAAATGCGACATGATTTTAATACAGTCCTCTATCTACTTTTAAAATAATTACACAGGCACACACAAAAAGAAAGTTTTGCACTACTCATTAGATTACTTTACCTATACGTATTTTGGGGTGCTGAAACCAAATCCGAGATCAGAATTGACGCATCGTCAGGATTTTGACATAACGGCCAAAAACCAGCCAAAACTGAGGTTAAAAAGAGATTAAAAGACGAAACGAGATAATCACTTTACCTATGTGTATTTTGGGGTGCCGAAACCGAATCCGAGGTCCGAGGACCCATCATGTTAGAATGTCGATATAACCTCCAAAAACCGGTAAAAACCAGCCAAAAGTGGGATTAAAAAATACTTGGAAGAAAAATTTCCTCAACTATCTAATGCGAAAATAAAAAGGGGAATATTTAATGGACCTCAAATTCGAAAACTTTGAAAATTTTGAGAACACAATGGATGACCCAGAGAGAGCAGTATGGGTAAGTTTTAGAAACATCATTAAAGGATTTCTTGGAAACTCGAAGAACTCAGACTGTAGAAACATATTGGCTTCTTAAGAATTTAGAGAACTTGGGTTACCTAATGAACCTAAAAATGCATAAAAATATATATTAATATAAAATTTCCTGAAAATTAGGAGATTGTAGTGAAGAGCAAGGGGATCGGTTTCACCAAGATATTCACGAGATGGAGCGTCGATGTCAGACTACTGTTGGATGTTGAAACGTGATATACCAGAAAATACAGTACACACAATTTTAGAAAGTAAAAGCTACCATAGAAAATAGTAACGCAAATATGTATTATAAAGATTTTTTGAGGTTACGTAAACATTTTAACGAGATGGGTTCCTAGTAAGCACACCAACGTAAACAACACGTAAAAAAATATACCATAAACAACGTTAAATGAACGCTCAAGTGTCGCCGGTTTCAACTGTAATTTCAACGTTTAACGTTAATTTAACGTCAATTAATGTTCAAAAATCATTTCGGTAGAGCCTGAGACAGTCTTTACATCTGCGATGGCACTATACTAGTACCGTTGCTTTATGTTATTTGAATATTTTAGATATAATGACTTAAATGAAATTATTCTTATTTTGCTGTTATATTCTTTAGACATTTACTCGTGAAAGTAATGTAAGTTAGGTTAGATTTGGTTAGGTTAAGTTAGGTTAGGCTGATATGTGAGTGGGCTTATAACCAGACTCTCCATTACGCCTATCTGGTTAATTATGGCAGTCCTAATTATATTTTACCTAGAAAGTTCATATTTTTAATAAAACTGATAACCTTATTCGGTTAGTAACCGCCCAGGTCCTCTGACAGCAGCTGCTCCTTGTCAAATAGATAGAACCGGATTCTTTCTGCAACGGGACAGACACGTAGAACGTGCCCTGCTGTTTCATTCTCCTCCATGCATAGCGACATTCAGCGCTATCATGCTGGGGGTTATTTAGTCTGCAGTACCCAGTATATTGTCCTATTGAAGTTCTAATGTGTAACCATTTTAACTTTAATAATTCTTTAGTTCTTGACTTCAAAAGGATATGTAATAAACTGCTTTGAATGAACTAATTTCCAACAAACATTCACAGTCAGAATTACTGTAATTCGACTTACTATTAGGTCAGAATATTTAGTTTACCAATTTAGGTATGGGGAAATTTACCTCAAATTGGCCACAGATTTACTAATGAGGGAAAGAAATTAAAGTAAATTCGAAGTCGAGAATAGGCATTTTGCTTCAAAAAGTTGAGGCAGTGATATGTTACATAGCCCTATTAATGCTATGTAACATTTCACTGCCTTAAATTCAAAATGCCTATTCTCGACTTTGTGGCAACTTTAAGGTGAATGTTTCCTATTATTGACCTAAATAGAGAGCTATTTATATGACAAGCTAGAAGGGCCACTTATTAGAATTGCATGTTTGTGAATGGCTGAATAATTATTATTGACACGAAACATATATTAGATGATAACTTTGAACACATAATGTCTCCAGCCATAGTTGCTATTATAGTTAGTAATAAGGATACTTAAATAACACAATTTTGGTGTGATAATCTCTCATCATTTAATGAAGAATTTAGTTGCACACTAAAATTTTCTGTAAATATACCTTATTGCACTTCTAAAAAAATCTTGCCCTTGTGAAATAATGCCAAAATACAAAAAACTTAAAAATGATCATTGTTTTCAAGTGTAATTAATAATCTAACAGCCTAATATGTCCAGTTGGGTTTATAAGAGTGGATATGATATCCATATCGCACGATAAAGAAGTTTGAGCACGACGCCGTAGACTAGCATTACAATGAGAAGATGCCAGGGCGGAGCCAAAATGCGCGAATATTTTTACCAGTGGCATAGCTTTATCTGGGGTATAGGAATGTGTAATTGCAATAAAAGTTTCGCGGTCAAGGAACTGTAAAAATGGAGTAGATTAAAACTTGCCAACTGTTACGAATAACCTTTGTTCAGGAGAAGTGTAAGAATAGTAAGTTCTACTAAACTTTGCCTAATAAAGTTGTTTTATTATTATTATTACCGTCGCCGCCGCTCTACTGCAGGGCACCGCCGCCACTGGTGTTGACATTGAATGTCACGTAATTCTTTCTCATTGGTTTAGAATGATGGAACGCACAAACTCGTTTCTGCGCATATTTTTTGCTGGCATCTTCTCATAGTAATACTACTTTAGGCGAAGTGCTTCAAATCTTTTGAGTGCGATATGGATAATCCACTCGAGTTGTACAGTATACTTTTTCTACGACCAGGTTAAAAAAACTAGAAAATTTATTAAACATTAATATATTACACAAATACACACTGACAGTACACATTGACACTTACTTTGACAGCTTACGCACTAATTTGATTTTAAAACGAATAGTTGTCTATGTACTTAATACACGAACTGTGATTGGTCTGTTTCATTTCATATCCATCCTAGAACTGATATGAAATATGTCAGTTCAGTTAACTGGAATTGCCTACTTATCCATTCTACAGACTGTACAAAAAACAGCAAATTTACATAAGGGAGTAGAAAGAAGTATTTATATTAAGTTTCTTAAAAGTGTTTTTGGTGAAATAATTGATCTAATCTTTAATCTTAAAATCATAATATATTTTTTATTATGGCGGTATAAGTTGTAATATTAAATATGGAGACTGATAGTCTTGAATTATGAACCTATAAGTTAAATTTCCTTAGGCCGAAGACGAAACTACCAACTGTTTTCAACTTTGAGGATCATATTACCTAAATAAGGAAAATGGAGGTAAAAGTAAATAATAGCAATATAATACTCTACATTTTTTACCATTAGGTCAAATGTCCCAGTTTGGTTATTCTCATGACATCCGTGAAATTGATGTGTAAGAATTTGCCGCACGTTTGCCATGGGCGTTCAGTGAATGACTGCCGCGCTGTTTTCATAAAGCACATGCTCTGGAACATTGTTTAACTCACTTGTCAAGAACATTACAATTGTGACATAAACCATCACATCCTTCCATGAAAACTATTATCGTTAGGCAAACTGTCACCAGCTTTCACATTCTTTAGCATTAATTTTACAAATTCTTTTACACTTAGCAATATTCTATATAACTCTATAATAGTAGAATTTCTATATGGTTTAAAACGCATCTTGATATGCTGTATACTTTATTATTGACAATTACACTAGTTGCACTCTTGACTTGAGGTTATAAGGTTTGCATAATATTGATGAAGACAATCCTAGCAGTACAAGCGGGAACCAAAACATAACTTTTGATTTTGGGGACTAACGAAGACCAATGTCCTTCTTGGTAAATTTTTAATGATAATTTAGACTCTATGGTTATTTATAATAACTGTGCCCAATATTTTATAAAGTATGCCTGTGGCCTGAGTTTTAATAGGGTAGAATTAATTAATTTACAACCTGTCAAATTACTTATTTAGTTCATGTCTAAGAGGTCTTTTTTTATGATCAATTTTTACATTGGAAAAGAGCCCAATAAGCCCGTGCACTCTAAAGACATTTTTCAAAGTAAAACTTACGTTAATTTGGACTTGTAAAATAACTTAATTTGATTATGATATATTAAGACATTATTGAGGGAAGTTTTAGGTAACTTTTAATACAGTACAATAACACATTAGGTCATAGTACATTGCAGAAATCTTCTATGTAAAAAATAAGTACTTTATAACTTAGGCATAAAATTTCAAGCTGTTAAAGATACCCTATTTCTATTGTTTTGGCGGTGCTTGACGATATACCAGGTACTGGTTTTGGTTTGATAAATTTCGATACCACATCTTCTATTTCATTGCCAAAGTGGCCCAGTATCCAGACTAGAGTTAATTTGTTGTTTTTGCCCAATCGGGTTAGTCTCATAGCTGTTTCATACTATTTTAGAATTGCAACGATCGGATCCAAGAGCTTTAAGAGCTGCTTGGCTGCTTGAGAAGATTTTTATTGTCAGGGATGAATCTATTTCAGCCACCATACACACAGTTCAACGGCATAAATTTCAATCTGAAAGGCGGCAGCATTGCTACACAGGTTCGAAATTATTGTTTTTGTGTTGCTGTATAATATATATTCCAGCTCCAATTCCTTCAGGGATTTTGAAGCCGTCTGTGAACCAACAATTATCTGTTCTTTTTAGGTCGGTTTTATTCCGATCACATTCATCTCTTTCAGAACGCAGGATGTTTTAAGGTAGCTCCTTGTTGGTCATAGTTGGCATCGCGCCTGAAAATATTTCCAATATGTCGTAACTATCCTTGTTTTTGTTATAGAACATCCCAGAATCGACCTAATCGAAGAATAAATAAAAATTTCGACTTAGGAAAAATCTAACAAAAGACTATTAGAGCATAACTAAACAAAGACAAAAAAGGCACAACACGTGGCGCCAAAAAATTTTCCACTTAGAAAAATACGTTTATGTTAAGGGCATAAGAGTGGAAAAGTGTATCGAAAATAAAAGTATATTCCTGGTTCAGGAAAAAATATATTATACTTTTTCGAAAGTGCGCCAAAAATTTTTATGGACAAGGAAAAGCTGATAATATATATATTTTTTAAGAAGTACGCTTCACGAAAAATGATAAAAATGGAGACACAGCCATTGTCGATATCATTCAAAAGATTGAATATTAAATTTTAACAAGGCGTCGCACAGTGATCCCAAATTGAGTTTTTTGGTTCAAAAATGGCTAGAGAGCGCAAATCTTGTCGGAAATTAACATTTTTTTAAATAAAGCTTATCTGCTGTAAATTTGTAACTTAAGAGAAAGTCTCGAGAGGGTTTTTTTTATGAAGGAGATATCTGTGTGACAAGATTCATTAAATTGTTAGGTATAAAGAGATAAACAAATTTTGGGGAGAACGCCAATCTACGGTAAGTGCAGCTTTTACCTTTCTCGAATGTCAAACATCTCATAAATATATTGAGAACCCGCCTGGGAGTACAAAACATACGAACAAGGGAGAACGCGACTGGCGCCATTAATAAATAAATTAGTGACATGTCCTTCAGACGCCGTGTGTAGGGTTCTTTCACATTATCAAACAGCATGATGCTAATGCTGCGACATACTAATAACCTCTTGATGGAGTCTCTCTCTCTCTCTCTGGGTAGTTATGGAGAATTGGTAGATCCAGGAGAATTTCCAGAACAGCAAATGATTTGATGAATTTGGCTTAAGACTGAGTTCCTTCAGTCTTAAGCCGAATTTGGAACAACGTCGTATCGTTTGTAATTTAATCACCATCTTTACGAAGATTGTTCAGCAGTATTTTCTCCCACAATCTTCTTACACTCATATGGGTTATTTATGTTTTATCACTCCGTATTTGTTCTTTCAAATCAAAAAGATTCGAGGAGTAACACTCTATATCTTTTCGCAATATAAACATGAGTGTTTAAACTTAATATTGAAATTTCCCATATCTAAGGGTCTAGCTGGATAAGATACGGTCAGTGTCCCCAGAGAGGTATTTTTAAAATAAATTGTGTTATGACATCGGTGAGTAATAAAGTTACCACTGACACAAATTCATCCATCGATCTTCCTGCATTCTTGAGATAATTGACCATATATAGGCTAGAGCGGGTATTTTTGAAAATTATTTTATTCAAAAACTATTGCAGCTAAACTAATAATACGAAAATTCTTTGTTAGATAATACACTGTTCTATATTATATATTTTTTGTAGAATTTTTCAACTATAGTTACTATTTAAGAAAATTAAAAATTAAAAATTCTTTTTTTTTTTTTTCATAGTTCACACAGAGGTAAAATCACAGAAAACATATATAATGTAGCTTACTATGTCTAGTATTATCGCCAAGAAGTGCGTTCAGATAAAATGGGTGCAACACTTTAAAAAAAAATAAAAACTCGTTATGAAAATATTATTTATTATGATACAAATTATTAATTATTACAATATAATTAATCTTCGTCGCTGTCCTCATGAATAACTACGTGAAAATTTTCTGATGTAAATATATTAGATAAAACTTCTGCTGAACGTACTATGCGGGAAAAATATCGGGCATGAGAGAAGTAATATACGGCTGCTGCTATATGTGAACAGCATCCTACCGTTCTTATTTCATTGGGAGAGTCACAAAAATTTCGGCATATGCTTTAAATTCTCATTCCATTAGGTATATAATCAATGTAAATGTGGTAAGTTTTACTGTTGATATGCCTTGATCTTACTTCCAGTTTTAATATGTTGGGCGCGACTTTAACACAATTAATCTCATCTAATATCCACTTGATATCATTAAACTTATTTTGGTTCTATTTTTAGTCTATTCCCAGAATTTTTTAAAAACGGTATCAACATATCAGCATTAACTTACGTAATTACAACTGACTGACATCTATATTTCCATCATTAAGTTAATTTCAATAATTTACTACCAAAAAAAAAACAATTTGGACAACTAAGAAAAGGCCATTTTCTTTTCTAAGAGTCGTACTACTTTTTTGAAATCTAGTGTACTTACGATCCCTGTCAAACAAAATTAATAGTCCAGATTCTGGAGACGTTTATCTTTCAGTCCTAAGTATACGAATCCGGAGGGCGTATAAAAATCGGGGATTACCTTACCCTTAATCCGTGAATTTTTGATTATTTCAGAAATCGAAAAAATATAGTTTTTAAAATATAACTTGCGCTTTCTCTCACAAAAGATAAGCTAAAAATCCATTTTGTTAAATTGTAGCTCACAGTGTATTTAATGCAACAGTGTAACCAAAACACATCTAATATTTATAGAAAAGCCGCGCCCAACATATTAAAACTGGAAGTAAGGTCAAGACATATCAACAGTAAAACTTACCACACTTACATTGATTACCTATATACCTAATGAAGCGATAATTCAAATCATACGTCGATATTGCTACAACTGTCCCAATGGCATAAGACCGGTAGGATGCTGTTCACTTATAGCCGCAGCCGTATATTACTTGCCTCATGTCCGATATCTTTCCCGCATAGTACATCCTGCAGAAGTTTTATCAAATATATTTACATCAGAAAATATTCACGTAGTTATTCATGAGAACAGCGACGAAGATTAATTATATTGTAATAATTAATAATTTGTATCATAAAAAATATTTTCTTGAACTTTATTACTGCACCTTTCTTATTCTTAACGTAAATAATAACTGTAATTTAGAGCATTTATTTTATTTATTTAAATTACAAACACATAACTACTTGTTTATACATTTATGAGCAAGTTTATATTAAAGAGAGATATAAAGTAGTAAGAACTCCAGGACGGTCATAACGAGTTTTTATTTATTTTTTTTTGAGTGTTGCACCCATTTTATCTGAATGCACTTTTTGGTGATAATACTAGACATAGTAAGCTACATTATATACTTTTTCTGTGATTGTACCTCTGTGTGAACTATGAAAAATAAATAAGAATCTTTTTAAATTTTTTTAAATAGTAAATATAGTTGAAAATTTCTACAAAAAATATATAACATAGAACAATGTATTATGTAACAGAGTTTTCATTTTATTAGTTTAGTTACAATAGTTTTGAATAAAATAATTTTCAAAAATACCCGCTCTAGCCTATATATGGTCAATTATCTCAAGAACGCACGAAGATCGGAGGTTGAATTTGTGTCAATGGTAACTTTATTACTCACCGATATCATAATACAAGTTATTTTAAAAATTCCTCTCTGGGGCCACTGACCCTGCTAAACCATTTGAGTCACCTTAGTGTGCAGTAATTAGACAAGTTCCGTGTTTGGATAAAACGATCATATGCTTATCACTAGAGATTCGGACATATTGTTTAAGCAGCTTTAGACATTAAAATAGATATAGGTAGGGTATATAGTCTCAAAGACATTCTAAATAAATATTTTCTTGCAGCCGGAAATGACTAAATTTACAAGTTTTAGTAGTTTAACAAAAAGTTAGATGTGTCTCTAAAATATCTTGAACTCAGTGTCGTAACTACTCAGGAATGGAAATTGTTAACTGTGAACTACAAGTAATAGCCAATCGTATTGTAATCAAGCAATCTTCCTATACCTGCGATTCTGTTGTTTGAAATTTAATATCGCTCATTAATGTTCTAATTCAATTTGCAATATTAAGGCCATTACTTCTTGCTATAAGGTTCAGCCACTTTGAGTTATGCTGTAATTATGTGTCAAAGGATGGACTTACAAGGGGGGAATTTTAGGAAATGTTCATCATCTAATAGCCTAATAATTTATATACAGCAAATTCATAATTAACCTAATTGAAGTGATTTCATAATTGCTGTAATTTGTAGGTGTTAGCTAAATTTTTATAATGATATGATTGAAATTAAATTACATCAGAAAATTATTCAGAAAATCTATTAATAAGCACCGAAAAAAGAATTAAAATATCTAACGAACATATTTGCAAGTATTTATGGTATTAAAATTGGAATAAGACATTTGCTGTCTGTTATTTGTTACATTTCTAATTAACTTTAAGCTATAAGCAACAGTTTCAGGACTATGTCCAAATTAGGATTTCTGCTCATTTATAGGATCGATTCTTCGATGACAACGGACAATCTAATCAATTTTCTCAATTTGACTGCACCACATATTCCAGTTAAATAAAAATGACAGATAATGTTCATTTATCGCGTAATTTCCATTGAATCATGTGAACAATGCATACGATCCTAGTGTATGGCCTATGGGAGCTGTTGTAAGCAGAGATGGGTCGAGGAAATTTTCCATACTTGATAAAAGTATGACAACGAAGCTTGCATCACGAATCAGATTTCACCATCAAATAGCCTATCGATATACCCAATTGAAAGTTAGAAGGAAAACTTTCTGGAAACTTTCGGAGTTTTCAAAACGGAAAGTTTCCAGGAAGTCTTCATTCTAACTTTTCTTTGGGTATATCGATAGGCTATTTGATGATGAAATCTGATTCGTGATGACGCAAGCTTCATTGTGATACCAAATAAGTGCATACAATTATATTATTTGCATGACTTTTACAGACTTTTATCAAATGTGAAAAGTTTCCGAGATCCATCTCTGGTTGTAAGCGAATTTGCATTTCTGCCCGATGGGTCTGGTACAAATTTTCGAAATCCAGTCTCCAATAGTACTTGCATATTGCAAGCTCAACAGAATACTCTAACTCGAGAAATAGAAAATAAGGGTTTTCCATCGAAGTTTAAAAAATAAATGCTGTGGTTTGAACGTTATATTGGAATCCATGGATTTTCCTGAAGTTGTATGTCTATCTGAAGTTTGGTTAAGGGAAGATGAACTAAGGACAATGAAACTAACTTATTAAAAATAACTGATTAGTTCTGTAGAAATGATTGTAAAGGAGGTGGCACTGCAATTTACATTTTTTATATTTATATTATTTTTAGATTACAAAAATAAAATAATCAAAATTGTAAAAAAAAAGCGAGAAATTATTTGGATACTCGTATTAATGTTTGTCTCGACAGTCTCAGTCTCTCAAATTAATATAACATGTGCATATAGATCTTCAGACGTAGATCTAAATGATTGGAAAGGTCAGATAACTTTATATCATTTAAAGGCCCTATGTTTGTGTGTGATGATTTTAATGTAAATTTTATGTGTAACACAAGCAATTCTAATGATATACTGAATTTGTTCTTATCTTATGGTTTTAAAAAATGTTTCAATGAATATTCACGAAAACAGCGTGCATCAAAATCTGGAACTGATAACATAGTTTATTAAATTCAGAAATCGTTTTTACAGATTTACCGAACCATTTTTCTCAATTAGTTTCTTTTGAATATAACAAACACCATAGTAGTTATAGTAACGTATCAAGAAAGTACTTTAATTCTGATGAAAATATTGCGCAATTCAAAGTGCATTTAAATAACTCATACTTAGCCAAATTTTTCACATTTTATTGCAGAATTTAAACATATAGTTGACTTATTCCAGGTTGTACTTAAAAAAAAAACTGCAATAGTAAAACTTCAAATAAATGTCCTCCTGAAATTATTAATCAAGGTCACTTACTTCGAGAGTTACATAAAGAGACCAAGTTAAATAACAACGAGGCTTTGCTAAAAAAATATAAACAGTTAAAAAAGACCACTATGCACTTGTCAGTGCTATTAAAAAACGTTATAGTCCCTTGAGGTAAAGCTTTTACCCCAAAAGTTCTGCGATCGGACCGCAAGACATTTATTCTCCCGTTTTCGAGGGCGGGACACATGATGGTGATAATATTTTCCGACCTAGCGTCCAACTAAATCGAAAAAACCACCCCCTTTTCCGATTTCTCTGTGCTACGCTTGCGAGGGCTTATCGAATCGGGTTTATTTGTCAATTTGAATAAAATAAGTAAATATTGACCACAGGTGGAGGTTGAAACTATCCCAACCCCAATAACGAAGTGCCATGAAAACAACGAATGTCAGCTGGAAAGCGGTATACCTCCATATTCGAGGGCGAACAATACGATGTAGATAATATTTCCCGACCTACCCTTCACCCACTACATCTAAAAGTGAAAACCACCCCCCTTTCCGATTTTTCGGTGCTAGGCTTGAGAGGGCCTGTCGTACTTCTTTTTCTTTTGGGGTCAGTTAGAAGAAAATAGGTAAATATTTACCACAGGTGACCTAACCCACCCCCGAGGGTGGAAACTACCCCCACTTCCAATAACTAAGTTCCACGAAAACAACGTTAATCAGCTGGAAAGCAATATATCCTTATTTTCGAGGGTGGGAAATACGATGGTAACAATATTCTCCACCCACGAAGACAGGGTATACCGCTTTTCAGCTGATTCTCGCTCTTTTAGTGGCACTTCGTTATTAGGAGCTGGGGTAGTTTCAAATCCCGGGAGTGGGTTAAATTACCTGTGGTCAATATTTACTTATTTTATTCAAATTGACCAAAGAGAACCCGACCCGACGAGCTCTCGCAAGCCTAGCACCGGAAAATCGGAAAAGGGGGTGGGGGTTTTTCGGTTTAGAGGTAGTGGGTGAAGGGTAGGTCGAGGAATATTGTCACCCTCCCTCTAAAACGGGGGTATACTGCTTTCCAGCTGATTTTCGTTGTTTTCGTGGCATTTAGTTATCGGGAGTGGGGGTAATTTCAACCCCCGGGGGTGGGTAAGGTAAGTAGGGTATTTACCTATTTTATTTTAACCTATTTTATTCTAACTGACCAAAAAAAAACCACTACGGCAGGCCCTCGCAAGCCTAGCACGGGTTTGGGGGTAGTGGGTGAAGGGTAGGTCGGGAAATATTATCACTATCGTATTCCTCACCTTCGAAAACGGGGGTATATCGCTTTTCAGCTAATTTTCGTTGTTTTCGTGATACTTCGTTATTGGGGGTGGGGGTAGTTTCAACCCCGGGGGGTGGGTTAGGTCATCTGTGGTCAATATTTACTTATTTTATTCAAATTGACCAAAAAAAAAATCTGATCCGACAAGCCCCCGCAAGCGTAGCACCGAGAAATCGGAAAAAAGGTATTTTCGATTTGGGGGTAGTTTTAGCTCCCGGGGTGGGTTAGGTCACCTGTGGTCAATATTTTCTTATTTCATTCAAATTAACCAACAAAAACCCGATCCGACAAGTCCTCGCAAGCGTAGCACCGAGACATGGGAAAAAGGTTTTTTCGATTTGGGGGTAGCAGTTGGACGCTAGGTTGGAAAATATTGTAACCGTCGTGTTCCTCGCCCTCGAAAACGGAGGTGGGGGGGGGGGGGGGGGGGGGGGGTACAATGTCTTGCGGTCCGGTTGCAGAACTTTTGAGCTTTTTGTCTTTTTTTAGTTTAACTCAAGGGACTATTATTATGATTCGTTATATTTAAGCTCTCCAAACAAAAGTAAGATCACTTGCGAAATTCAACTTAAATAAAAAAATGGTGACACTCAATTTTACTCAAATGAAACTAATAGAATTATTAAAGACGTGCAACATGCACCCTTTGAATTTAGCAAATATTTTATAGAATCTGTGTAAAAACCTATCGGAAGTTCAGATGTAAAAAGTAATGTAAATTGTTTGGAAGCAAATAATGTATCAATGTTTTTAAAACTGTTTTCACAAAACGAAAAAATCGGTAGAGGTATTTATCCAAAACTTCCCTCTCTGTTTATCGTACCTTATTTATTCTTCTTATTCGCAACGTCTTGCCGGACGATTCATGATTCATAAATTATTCTATATTTTAAGATTGTATATTTTTCATATTTATGTTCCTAGACAGTTGTATTAACTTCATGCGAAATATTATTGCCATCCATCAATTCTTTTCTTTAATTTTTTTTAGTGTGACCACCCTGTGTATATTTCTCATCTTTGAGAGTTGTGTTAGTTACATGCGAAATGTTATTCCTCACATTTTTTCACATTTTCCTTATATCTTTCTTCGACACACATGCCAAATATTATCGTTCTCAGTCACATTTTTTTATTATTTTTTTAGGGTGGCCTTCCTGTATATTTTTTAAATGATTTTGACAGATGTGGTAACTGCATGCGAAATATTATCGTTCTCTATCGCGTTTAAACCTTTTTTCTTTGGTATTTTCCCTTTTCGACAGTTGTGCTAACTGCATGCTAAATATTATCGTGCTGTTCTACATGTTTTAATTTTTGTTTGGGTGACAGTTGTACTAACTGCATGTGAAATATTATCGTCCCCCGTCACATTAAATTTCATCATATTTTTCTTCTTCGACAGTTGTGTCAACTACTTGAGAAATATTATCGTCCTCCGTCACATTTAAATTTCTTTTTCATATTTTCCTTCCTTGACAGTAGTGTTAAGTGCATGTAAAATATTGCGTCAATTTCTTTCCTTAATTATGTTTGCATGGGGTTCACCCTGTGTATTTTTCAAAGGAACTGTTCCCAGTTCTTCGTTGGCAAAAGCGTCAGCTACCTACCAAATATTATTATTCTTCCCCGTCAAGTGTTTTTTTAGATATACCAACAGACAGACAGACTGAAGGAATTAAATGGCTTTAGTTTTTGTAATCTACGTGCTCTGAAACGTAAAAATTCGAAGAAATATCGAAGAGTGATTTTTTTATGATTACAATACTTCCCTTCGGTAAGCGAGGGAAGTAGAAAACATAATTCAGACAGTGACAAATAAAAATTCTTCCGGTTATGTTGATATTCGTGTTCGTTGCTTAAACATGCTACAGATTATATAGTTGAACGAGTCACATACTTGAACAAATCATTTTAAGAAGATAAATAGGTGAGAGGCACGACATATCTAATTATAGGCAAGTAGCTTTGTTCTGTTTTTCAAAAATATTTGAAAAAGCTTCTTTACAAGATTAAGTGTGTTCTTGGAATGCTGTAATATATTAATGAGTTCACAGTTTGGTTTTAGAAAGGGGGCTCAACTCAGGATACGGTAAATTTGTTGTATTTGTTCATTTTAAAATCACTTAATGATAAATAAAATAGTGCAAGTATATTTTGTGAATTCAGTCGTGCTTTTGATACTATAAATTATGGCTTGCTGTCAAAACTCGAACATTATGACATTAAAATGGATAAATCATAATAAAACTCGTTTCATTGCGTAACAACAATGCGGTATATAAATTGAATTTGAAATATATCAACGTTAGCGTACCACAAGGTAGTACACTTGGACCAGTACTAGTTATTAGTTTTATAAATGATTTGGTTAATACCATTGACAATAATTTGGCTTCCTTATTTGCGGATGATTTTTCTGCATCGGTCTCGGCATCTAATATCGTTGATCTAACTACTTGTTTAAATATTTGTAATAAAAGTCTTATCAAATGATCGGAAACAATGAAGTCGTACCAAATTCATCTAAAGCTAATCTAATGTTGTTTTCCACAAAAAATATTGACTACAATTTTACTTGTCAATATGGATGACAGGAGTTTGCAACAAGTCACGATTAAGTTTCTTGGACTACACATTGATTGTAACTTACCTTGAATCGACCAAATAAATTCTGTAAATAATAAACTAACCTCATATAATTACGTGTTATTTCAACTTAGAAAATCTGTTCAAAAGCAAATTCTAAAAAATTATTATTTTTCATTAATTTCACAATTAGTTACGGCATTCTCTGCTGGGGAAACTCCGTAAAAATACAAGAAGTAAGAATATTAATCAATGTAACACAAGACATGCAGATGATCTGTTCATACCAAGTTGTCGATTAACTGCCAGACGCTCATACATAAAGCCTCTAAAATGATTTTTTCTTCAAGCGTATTAAAATGTTTAAATTATGTCACCAAAAACAGAAGTAGAAGTAGGACATTGTTTCACTAGTAACAAAATGTTAGTACCGAACGCCACCGTAGTGGACATTGTTTTACTAGTAACATAATGTTAGTTCCGAAAGCGCCACCGCAGTGGGTATTGTTTTACTAGTAACATAATGTTAATACCGAAAGCCACCGGTGGCACGCTATCCACTAGCCACTTGTCATATTGTGTCAACATGTAAGACTGTAGTTTGAATATTTGTACATTTATGATAAATAAATTAATTTTTGCATTTTAATACGCTTGAAGAAAAAATAGTATATATTACACGGAGTAGAACGCCTTTTTTTATGTTTCGCCCAGTTTGCGGCTTCGGCTTCGCCTCAGAGAGGCGAAGAGAAAGAAAGAAGAAAGAAAAAGAAAAAAGAGTGCGTTCTACCCGTAGTAATATAATAAACTATAATCGCCTTCTACCTTCTATACAGAGTGAGGAAAACATGAATCGCTTTAAAAAAAGATTTACAGATACTCTGTTAGCAAATAGCTTATATAGCATTGAGGAATTTAAATTGTATCTTGTAAAACGTACATCGTAGTTTCTGATTTAGTTGTTTTATTTTTTCCTGCGTGATGTTTTATGCTATATTTATGCATTTAAATGTAAAATTTGATTGTTACTATACAAATGCTAGACATATTGGTGCATCTGAAAGCTTAAAAATTGCTAAATCTAAAAATAGTATGAATGCAAAAGTCCTATACTAAATCTTCCTCTTTATTGGTTATTAGGTCGTAGTTCGTTGACCCGTGGGAGAATTAGGGTAGGGATAACAGAATTGGTTGGGTGTGTTCAGCCATGGCATTATTTAGTATAAATACAGGAACTTTTTTAGTTATGCTTTAGTATTAATCGTCTCCAGATGATGCCAACATAGTTGGTGAAACGCGCGTCGAGTAATAATATTCAAGTGTTTCGGTATTTGTGAAAATTACTTCAGACACAGACAATTCCAGCCCCTTCCAGGACTTCTACCCAAATGCAAAAATTACTTACTTACTACCTTTTATGATCCCCGATTTCACAAAACCAATTTTGATGAAACATTCACTAAACGAATAATATTCTTCGGAGTGTTAATATACCTATAACACGTTAAGTGTAAGAATAGCCATAAACTGAGCTTTACATGTAACAGGTAGTCACATCTTCTAACTTATAACTTACACAAGCATGTAAGTTTTTCTTTTTTAATTTCATATCTTTTTGTAGGTCTCTATCATTTACCTAATAAATGACACAAAACTCAATGATTTAAAACAAAGGAAGCAAAATTAAGGAAAACAAAAACATATATGCAGTGTAAGTTGTCAGAGTTTCACTATAAAATATTGCATTATATTTTTTGTTCTTATTTATTGCTTATTTGACTAAACTATGTTTTCCTACATAAACATATTTACTTACTTCTAAAGCTGTAAGTAATTCCTTACTGTCAAATAACTATAAGAAAAACATATAAAATCCGCTTTAATTCAAGGTACTGTATAAGCCTTCTACTCAAATCTGGAAACTATTTAGTTCAAGATGGATTTAAATTCCATTGAATGTTCAATGTCCCTTATCTAAAAGTTTATGTAGACTTAGATTTCAAAGTCAGTTCACAAAGTGTTATCCTCTATATGATCCCTTCTAATAGAATCCATTTTCAACTTAAATGAATAGAGCGATTTAGTACAATTTCGTAAATGTCAAATTATTAGTAATATTTTCAAGTTAAAACTTTGTTAAAAAAATTAATGAGGTTAAATATGTTCAATTGGAGTAAGCTGTGATATTTTTCTCGGATTGTCTATTTTAGACAAAACTACTGAAGTGTCAAGTCCAGATGATTGTCGCTGGAAAATTTTCAACATATTCCCTGTTTATTTGCGAAAAACTTTGGGAATTGATGCACTTTGCCAAATCTTTTCGGTTTTGTAAATTTTTCAAGTAGGTTTGAGAAGTTATAAGAATTGATTAAAATTTTAACCTCAACAGTAAATGCGTGAGAAATTCTTTTCAAATTCGCCGATATCTAAGTAGGGACATATCTTTGCTCTGTGAGTGGTCAACCGCAGAAATAACTATTCAGTATTCAGTAGTCGAACGAATTCAGTATTTAGTGTTTTAAGAATTTAGTAATATGGTAATGATTTGATAATAATTTGGGTATTTAGCAGATAACTTTCATACAGTCAATATCTAAAATTTAATATAAACAAACAAGAAATTACATATTTTTCATATATATACTCTTATTGTAATTCTTTTCACGCTGGCATACTAAGAGAGCAAATGCATTCAAAAATTAAAATTAAATTGAATTACTCTAAAAATATAACACATCATTTTAATTTACAAAAAATTATCAAGAGACTTCCCCATACGAAAGCCTCTATACTGTAGTATTTCTAGACCTATCACCGAAGACAGCAGACGTGTTACTCCCAACCTGAAAACTTGGCCGAACCTCTTCTCTGTCGAAGAGTAGGAATCTTTTACTTATCTTAATAGACAAGGGACTGACTGCTTTGCATCCCCTCTGAAGGATGATATATCCACTACATAATCCTCGCCTTAAATTACATAGCTTCTTCTACGTGTACCCTGATATATAAGCCGCTAGAAGATGAGATGAGATCGCTGTAGTTTTTGTCGGATGGTCACCCATCTAAGTATTAACCACAATGATGTACTGTCAAGATGCCTCTACATTCGCCCCTGATAGGATGCTTCATTGTGTCATAGAACACATTAGTGGGTGCGGTATGACTCATAAACAGGGCGAATACTCACTTCAATTCCACAGGGCCATTTGGCATGGTTGGTCCTTAACCGAGGAGAATCATTTTCGATTAGGATACAACATTTTCCTTTAGGACCAAGATAACGACCATTAGAATTAATCATATTAGTGCAGATCATACGTTTGGAACATGATTCCTGGTTAAACAGTATCTCACGAACACGAATATGGTGTCTATTTTCCATTAGAAAGCAATAAGGTCACTATATTTTGATTAATACATTGTAAAATTAAAAGTGAAGTTAATATTTTCAAATTAAATATATTATTATTTCGGCTGTTTATTTCGAATTTTTTTTATATTTGGATTTCTTGCCAAATATAATATAAATTATAACGTCTGTTTGATTTCTAAAGGGAACACTGATTTTAAATTACATATACACATACATCCGCCATTGATAACAAACCGATACTGTAATAGTTTCCCTTTGGGAAGAGAATCGCTCTGCTTGATATAAGAATAAAAATTGTTTCTGACCAAGGTAATTTATTCTAAATTACAGTACTTTGCATGTTACTGTTGCTTTGAGTAAAACTACACAACATAGCCATACTTTTTGTTCATTTAATATTCAGATTAATTTTTAGCTAGATCAAATATTCTTTAAGACAATTTTAACATAATATTGGTGGTGGGTGCGTTTTACGTGTGGGAAAAATGAAAAATATTTCCGTCGAAGAGATTGCGATTCGCCTAATTGAAGCAGCTTAGTTGTGATACTTCTAAGGTTTTCGACTGGAGTAATTTTTGTTTATGCTAAAAATGTGCAGTCATCTTGGTAGACCCAAAAAATAATAAAAAGAAAGTAAAATATGAGTACTCAACTCTGACTACAAACATTTTGGAACTTCAATCATTAGATGAGTTGCTAAGTCATTTTTTAGATGCTTTTAATTAGGATAATAATATTCAATCAATACTTATTAGCTACAATGCAATATGGCATTAATTATTGTAAATTTAATAGTCATGAAATGGAATGAGCTAGTAATAGAGCCAGAAAAAGACCACCTCAATTCCCAGTGTAGAAGAACCAAAACCAATTATTTTCTGTGCTGGTCCTTCTAATACTTCTACCCTGTTTGGGTAAACAATGGAAGCGTCCATTATGTTGTGGTACTGACGTTGAAAAGTTAGAGCTAGTGCTAGCCCATAGTTATGGGTGCTATAGAACCCATGGATCTAGTCTCTCAGAAAACAAGGTACCATAACAAATGTATATACACTTTACATGTTAAGTGGAAGATAAATATTTTGAGTCTTTTGCACTTCGCTCCAAAGAATCATCTGTACCAAAATGCGAAATATCTCTTGGTTGAATAGAAAAGAATATCTAGAGCACAAAAAAGTTGCATATGCTGGGGTACCTTGTATTTTGAACATGAATCTGATCTTAGTATTTCCCCAGCAGGTCAGGTTTTTTTTAACACTAAAAAAGTCTCTTGGATCGTAATATTGCTCAACCAGCTCATTTAAATCAGACTAGAAAGGTGATTCAACTTAAAAACTTTAACATAGTAACATTGTAGTACTTCAGTATTGACCACATGACTCAAGGGAAACAGTAAAACCCCATAACTCCTTAACCCCTTGGAATCCGAGGAATCTTGATTGGAGTGTTAATGAGATTGTGACCTCGGATCCTTGTGCTTGAGTATTATACATCTACAACCTCATGATTCCATAACCTCAGCATCCCATAACCGCTTAACTCTGAAGACCCAACGAAAAAAATGGAAATTCTAAGTTCATTGTAACATTGGAATCTTGGAAACAAGCACCCCATGACCTCATAGCTCTTCAGCGTCAATCCTTTTATCCTCATAACCCCATTACCCTGAGGATTCAATGAAAAAATAGGAGGCTCTCGATTGGGGAATCAATTAGATCGTGCCCTCGGAACCTCGTTGCCTTATTACAAAGTAAGTACCACATTCCAGCAGTAAACCCTTCAGCTACATAACCCAGTAATCTCGTAAACCAATAACTGCATAACTCTGGGAATATAGTAGAAGAGTGTGAAGTGGGAATGTAATCTTTTCAGGTGATTTCTGTTTAGGTGACTTAATTTGATCTCTTGCTTTGCGAACTCTTTTATCTTGTAACGGATTTCTTTTACGCTTCTTGCTCTACATCACATGATCCCCTTTCAACATCCCACAATAGTCTGCCATATCGTAAGATAAAAGAGTTCGAAAAAGCAAGAGATCAAATGAAATCACCTAAACAGAAATCACCTGAAAAGATATTTCACTTCCAAAGTTACATTCTCATTGAATCCTCAATCAAGATTCCCTAGTTTGCTTTTACTGAATACCCTAAATCACGGGATTATACGGCTAAAAGTTTTCTTGTTCAAGAGCTAAAGCTACTCGATTTCACAATCTCATGAATTCCCCTGTTCAGATTTTTCACATTCTTCTATTATATTCCCAGAGTTACGGGGTTACTGGGTTATATAGTAGAAAGGTTTTCTGCTGGAGCGCTATAGGCTTACTTGGTAACAAGGTAACAAGGTTCTGAGGGCACAGTCTAATTGATTCCACAATCAAGAGCCTCCTATTTTTTTCATTGAGTCTTCAGGGTTACGGGGTTATAAAGATACAGGGATTGCCATTGAAGAGTTATGGTACCATAGGGTGCTTGATTCTAAGGTCCTAATGTCACAATGACACTAATTTGCCTATTTAGAGTCTCAATTTTTTCCGTTGGATCTTCAGAGTTTAGGGCTCAAGAGGTTATGGAATGCTGAGGTTATGGAATCATGAGGTTGTGGATGTATGACACTCAAGCGCAAGGATCCGAGGTCACAATCTCATTAACTTCTCAATCAAAATTCCCCACTATTTTCATCGGATTCCCAGGGTTATGGGGTTGAGGGATTAAGGAGTAAGAGGTATTACGGTTTCTTTGAGTGATGAGGTCAATACTGAATTACCACAATATTATTAGGGTGAATTTTTAAAGTTGAATCACTTTTGGAGTCTGATTTAAATGAGCTGGGTAAGCAATATTACCATCACCATCTACTTTTTTTATGTGAAAAAGAAATTCTGACGTGCTGGGGAAAAACTAAGGTCAGATTCGTGTTCAGCGGCTCAAAATACAAGCACAGACCGCTTTTTTTTTGTAGGCCTGTGTTATTTTTTGTCTGTCTTCACTAACCTCTCAATACGGCACCATGGTTTGAACATTATGAGATCAATGACTAATTATCTCAACCCTGATCAAGTACCAATTATGTGTATGGACCAACCTCTGTATGCAATGGCAAAGCCACTACAATGTAATATTCAGGAATGTTATGGGGAGAAGATGTAAGAAGTAAGTTTATGTTCCACAAGATTCTATAATATGAACATAAATATCATTTTGCTTTATTTCCATTTTACATTTATTTCCGTATTTCGACTATTATTATTAGTTGATTAACAGGTGTATACAGGGTGTTCCTTAATGACGTGCTAATATTTCAGGGTGTGATTCTTTAGGTCAATTTATTAAGAAAAGTTCATTTAAACATATGTCCGCAATGGCTTAAATTTTTTGAATTTCCTTTCTTTAAATCGTTATTTTTTAATATCTCAGAAAGTATTTTAAATATTATTTTCAATTTGGTATGTGTTAATACGATATAAAACCACATATTTTAGTTAGAAAAGTTCTTTTATTGTTCCATCACTGGCGTCCCTGCAAACATGTCCTTTGATATTTTTTACCAGAAAAGTGGTATGCCACTGACATTTTTCTGAATAGCTTGATCAATTCTACATGAAAACGGTGTCTTGCGTTTTTTTCGTCAGACGCACAGCACAGTTCTTGAGTAAAACAATTAAATTTAAATTGAAACTAATTATTAACATTGATACTGATAAATTTTGTTTTTAACGAATTGTTGGAAATGGGTACCTTCACTTAATAGGCATGCTCCCGCCCATCTTCGTATCGAATTGTGCACACGAGGCAATTATTCGCTCTCTCAAATCTTCTAAAGTTTTAATTGGAGTTTTATACACCAGGATTTTAAGATGCCCCACAAAAAGAAATCCAAACTATCGAGATCGGGGGATCTTGCTGACTATTGCTGAGGTCCTCCGTGATTCATTCAACGATGGGAATAAATCACATGTAAATGGTCACAACAATTACACTGAAATGAACATTAGCTTCATGGTGCATGTACCACATTTGATTCCTTAACGCAATTGGTACGTCTTCAAGAAACACAGGTAGTTCTTCTTGAAGAAAATGCAGATGAGATTGTCCATTAAGGCGTCTTGGAAGAAAAAAGGACCTATAAAATTAATACCAATAGCTCCTACTCATACATAAACCGAAAATTTCTCTCGGAAATAGGTTTCAGTTCTGGCATGGGGGTTTTGTCCACCCACACATGATTACTATGGAAATTTTGTATAGTATTCCTAGAAAAATTTTCTTCGTCTGTGAACATAATTTGTGACGCAAACTACGAATTTAGTGTAATATTCTGAAAGTACCACTGAGAGAAGTTCACACGCTGTGGAAAATCCCTTTTAAGTAATGCCTGTACTCTTAGAATATGGTACGGAAACAACAAAAAATCATCCAAAAGTTACCAAACAATTCGATGACAAATATTCAAAGCAATCTTCCACGTACTTGTCTCAAGATGTTTGTCCATTTCCTGTAGCATCATTTCCTCCATTTCGGGTGTTCTGACAGTTCAAGGTCTACCTTCCGATGTACCTTTTTGGAAACTACCAGATTCACAAAGACGGCCATGAATAGTTGAAAAGAATCGGCTATCTGTTAAGGCACGATTAGGATATCTTTCCTGATACATACTGCTGGCTTTTGTTGCATTACCATCTGCGAAACTTTATACGTAATGCATTGTCGTCATTTCCACATTCGTATGATTTACCATATTTACTGAGATATTCGAATAATAACAGCGAAAAAATAAAATAAATTTAATGAAACACTAAAAATCGAGGAAATAATAGGATGAGATGATTTTGAATATCAACAACTTACTTTATGTCAGCATATATTGCTTTGAAAATGATGTTTGTAAAAACGTCATTTATTCCAGGATAACTAGAGTTATGTGTTCGAAAATAATTAATCAATACTGCTAAATGAAGCAATTAGAATTTAAAAATGCAAAAGACCATCTTCACGTAGAATTGACCGGGCGAATTAGAAAAAAATATCCGCATGGAAAAATATCAGTGGCGTACCACTTTTTTGGTAAAGAATATCAGAGGATATGTTTGCAGGGACGATATTGGTGGAGTGATAAAATAACTTTTCTAACTAAAAAATGTGGTTGTATAGCCTATCAGCAACAAACAGGCGGAAAGCATATTCCACATGTTTATGTGCGAAATACTTGATTTTTTTTTTATATTTTCAGCATCTTAATACAAAATATGGTGGCAATATTAATCCTCAGCAAATAATAAACGTCGTTCTAGAGTTTAGGACTTCAAAATTAACTAAAAATCGTACCTTACATGAATGAATTTTTTGAAAAAAAATTTCCGTCATATTGGTTCCTAGTGGAAAATTTCTTACTCATCCTAATCGAAAATTAATCTTCCTGGAGTAAGGAATAACCGTGCCAGCATCTCGTGGAGTTGAAACGCGGCAAAAAATTCATACCACATCCACTGCATCATAAATAAAATATTTGTTAAGAATTATTAAAAAGTAAAAATAAAAAGAATGAAAAATCGCCCTCCCGACATACCTTATTAAATAAAATATTTTCTTCTGTCGAAAAATATCGATCCAGTAGAAGTAGATGGTACCTCCCCTGTTTAAAATATCTATACCATTGGATGTCTATTTTCTGTAAAATGCTACCTGTAGTAACGTCTATTTAAGTATTCATTGTTTATTATAACAGCAATAAAATTAGTACCATAATAACTACGCAAATGAAGAGCGTGTTGTTGATATGAATTATCGTAGTTGCAGTTACGTGGTCAGGTACACTAAACTGTAAGTACTTTATCTAATTGCAACGTGGAGAATACTTTCCTAGGAGTTTGCAGCAAAGTTCTCTGTTAATGCATATATTTCGATCGTGTCGAATTAACGATTGCATCTTTGTGCTGTCTAGCCGAAAACGATAATTTCTTTTCATTATTATTTTTTTTTTTGGCTAAATGATACTTTGTTGAAATATTTTATATTATATTATTGCCACAGCTTTTTTGTTTCAAATAATACATTATCACCCAGTGACGTAGCCAGGGGAAGGGTCCAGGGGGTCCGGACCCCCTGAAATTAATTGACATTTAAATAATTGACACACATGACATTTAAAATTATTATATTCATTTTATTTTCAGTTTTTGTTGAAAATTTTTCTGGTTAACTTCAAGTTTCTATTCCAGCTAGCCTTGTTGCAAATCGTGGTGTAGTTTCTTGGATTTCATTGCAGCCATATTGATAGGGCGAAGTCAACATGCCTTTTCATACCTGCTGCATATGAATATGAGGATTTGATGTGATTGTATAAATCTAGTTCCTTATTTTTATAATGAAGCATTCCAGAGATTCCTCAATAACATTTTTTTTTTTTCAAAAAATAAACAGAACTGAACAAGATGAAGTAAAGAAAATTGCATTTCAATATGTGATATTATTACATTTTAAATCATTTCGGTTTTTAGCAGAACTATAAATACAGGGTTTTTCACTCAAAACTCTGAGCTCCAATTCTCGAAAAGAAACGGAGATATTTGAATTCTGTAAAAAGGGGTTTATAGGTGGAGCAACTGGCATTTTTTCAAAGCGATAGAATTTCATCTCCTTCAACAAGCTGTGGGTCGCGACGCCTCGAAAATATAAATAGACTGAAGGGATATTTAAAATGCGGAAAGGACCCCGCACCATTAGCATTGGAAAAATTTCGGTGGAATTTTCTTCAAACTTTGGGAATAGGTAGTTCAAGGCTTCCAGACAAAAAATGTCATATGACAAAATTGATTTAATGCCTTCTCTGCAGAATTACAGTGACTGGAAGTTAAAAAAATTTTAAAAATTAAAAATCATTTACGCATTAAATCAATTTTTTCATATGACATTTTTTTGTTCGGAAGCCCTTGAACTAGCTATTCCCAAAGTTTGAAGAAAATTCCACCGAAATGATTTTTCCAATGCTAATAGTGCAGGGTCCTTTGAAAGCACCAAAATATGCGGAAAAAATCAAAAAATCATATTAGGCATGTTTTTATCGGAAAATTTTGTTAGTGAAACTTGTTCAGAATCGTCTAAAATTTAATCAAAATAAAAATATATATAAATTTTGATTAAAATAATGTAATAAATCCGAAAATATCATTTTAATGGCTTTTTTTGTTTAGAAAACTGTCCATGACAATTTTGTTTGAAAGTAAACCAAAGCTGCCAGGTAGTTGTCAAGCAATTTACAGTTTTATTTTAAATAATCATTTTTAAAATTTTTAAAATTTAATCTTTTTAATTTTGATTGAATTTTGGGCATAAGGTTTTTGGACAATTCTGAATAAGTTTCATTAACAAAATTTTCCGATAAAATATTGCCTAATATATATTTTTTATTTTTTCCACATACTTTGCTACCGCAGGTGGCTTTGCATTTGTAGGAGGCGAATGTTTTTCTGGTCATAAGTAGATCCTAATTTGTTCTATACTTAAGTAAAATTTGATTCGAATTGGAAAAAAATTAAAAAGTTATTGGGGTGTTACCATTTCAAGTGAAACACACTGTATATCCCAACTGGATTACTTTACTCGTATCTTCAAAATGTTCGGACCCCCCCTCGAATAAAAATCCTGGCTACGTCACTGTATCACCCCATTGTTCTTATTTAAGCGGAGTGAAATGTAACGGGTTCATTTAGCATTTTTTTTTTATTTATATTTCGAGTACACGAGTTTAGAATTATAGTAAGTACACCGTGTAGTTAGTAAATGCGCAAAATATTAAATTATTTTTTCAACTTCTCCCTCAAAATAAATTATGAAAACTGAGCGCGCGAAAATGCACTGTGATGTAAAAACAACTGCAGCGGTCGACCGCTCGCCTGGTCCCATATAGTTTCATACGGCAACAGATATGATATTACCGTATAACTCATAAAACCAGTCGAGCGAGTGCCATGACGTCATCCGCACCGCGCAGTTTCAAATATCTTACGAATTGGAAATCAAATATCACAGTTAATATTAACGCTAGCGGCCTAATTTTTTTCACTATATACTTAAAGGGAAAATGCAAAAATCAATTTTAAATTAAATATCACTAAATAAGCCCAATAAATCTCGGTGGTGCCTGACACCTTTTTATTTTCGCTGATCCGGTTACATTACTTTTTTTTCTTATAATGCAAATGAGACTGAAACAAATAATATTTCTACCACCCCAAGAATGTGTCTCTTGCTCGAACCATTTGGAAAATTAAAATGAAATTTGTACGCGACTTTTATTAGCTACGTTATAATTTTCTGTATTATCATTTGCATACATGTGTATGTTTTATTTTACTTTCATTGAACGTCACATTTCTTGATTGTATTATTTTATTTTCAATTGGATTCCAGAGTTGATCTCATCCACCTCAGCAATTCACCACTCTCATTACTTTGACATTTGGACTTGAATTATTTTTTTAGGAAGTTGTACCATCCATGCTTCACTGCCAAAAATTTAAATTTTGCCTAAATCATTATTTCCATGCCAATGACCAGCTGTTGTTTGTTATTTAAGCAAAACTTACTCTTTTTATACGTTGAACCTATATAATGGTTGGGCCCCATAAACGTGTCGATAATTTAGTGTCTGCAAATTTCTTTCATACTTTGTAACAACCACTGCGTAAATAAAAACCACTGCTTTTTCATTTAAATCATAACGCTCCAGTTATGACTTAACTACTTATCCGTAAAACTTTGGGAATCGGAAGATGAGTGAAATACAAATTAGCTTAGATCAAATTCGCTTAAATAAACATTTTAAAAGCCGTGGCAAACAATAATTAAATATTTTTGAAAATCTGTACTCACCACAACAAACATGGAAATATATGAAATTTGAAAAGTTTGACATACAATGAGGAACTTGTAAATATTAAAAGAAATTTGCCAGCTTTGGGAGTGATATTATTTCTATAAAAACATACTTCTGTCTATAACAAAACAGTTTGAAAAAATATTTTTTTGGTTCAACCCTGCTGTATAACCTGGTTGACGCTTTATTCTTGCATAATCATAAAATTTCATATAAATGATAATGGTGGTTTTTGTAATTATTAAACTAATTTTTCCTTCCATTTAAAAAAAAATTCTTCAATTGTTATATTTATATATGACTTTCCAATTCTATACTCAACTAAAAATAATAAAAATGATCCCAGGTTAATGTGGTGTGCTTTGGGGTGTTGTGGAAATAAAATAGTGCCACCAATAAAATGTGTGAAAATACGAGAAGCCAAACAATAAAGTGAATTCCTGAAATAACTACATCTTGCGGGAATTGCAGTTTAGCAACAGCTTTCCCAATGTTCAGATTAGTTTTTCAACCAAGTTCTTAAAACTGGGGTTTTAAATGGCTGTGTGTATGTAAACTATTAAAGCAAAACGTTTTACTTTAATGGATATAATACGTATACATATTAATATATTATAGTTTCTCTTATTGATAATTGTTAATTTATAGATGGATACGATAGATAGTATTTACTCACGTTTAAATGTAAAGGAAAAAAAAAGAAAAGCATATATATCACTGTTATAAGTAAATAAATCTAATGAATCACTACTTCCACATCCAGATTTCCTATCTTAGTCTCTTAAAGCTACAACTTTGATACTATATTTGCACTCCACTATGTACAAATAATTATTATCATTAATAATACATTTGAAATCATCTAACCCAAAAATCCATCAAACGACATGCCACCTCGGCAATAGCGGCGGGGCGGCGGTGGGAGTGGTTAAAGCTAATAAAAATTGAGGAATTTGTTTCTTGTGCACACTAAATCACAGCATTATTTTGGCTTAAACCAAGAAAAATGTGGAGACCTCATTTACTTCCATTTACTCTCCAACCCTTCAACGAAATAAGATCAAAATACAATCAATTTCCAGATCTCGTTATAATACATGGGTGTACCAAATTTCAAGTCCATATTATAAACCGTTCCAGAGTAATCGTACGCACAAGAAAAGATTTATTTTGCGTGTATGTAGAAGTAAAAACGAAGTGAGCAGATCTTAAAAAAAAAGCTAATAATGGAAGCAGCTATATTATGTTTTGACCCACTAGTCCATCATGGCTTTGTTTTGTGGTAAGTTCACGAAATTGGAATAGTTCTATTTTTATAAACGCTTTTTAGTAGCAATATTTCAATGAAGAGTTCTGGATATTCTTCTTCTTAAAGGTCCTCTGCTGTGAAAATTTGAGATCATCATCACCAGTCTGATTTTATTAACGACGATTCTGATTCCGTTGAGCTGTAACCGAAACAGTTTCGTAGTTTCTGTTTATCTTATCTCCCGTTGTAAGTTTGTGTATTCCATATTTTTTCCCCTCATGATGCAGTCGAAGAACTCCAACCTTCATTTTTTCGCATATTTAAACTGTACATCTATAGTTTTAACTCTATCTACCCATTCCATTCTCCGGTAGAATCACATTTCGAAGCATTCGCTATTCTTGATGTTGACTTCTGTTAATGCAATGATGTCATGTAATAAAGTAGAGAAAACGGCATTCAATGTCACGACTATAGTGAAACTTTTTCAACTTAATAAATGAATTTCTGGCTATTTATATTGTTAATATTATTTCTCTTGTGCTACCATTTAGTAATACGCCTAAATGTTTATAGGGAGACACATCCTCTAAAGGTGTGGTAAATATGACGACTCGTGAACAGAATAATACAGTGGTGGTATTTGATCTAGAAAAAGCATATGATATACAAGGCGATACTCGATTATGAAAACATTTTTGTCATTGCTATTGCTGTAAACTTTATGGCAGATATCATAGATAACAAGGTACAAAAGGGTCTCTACGTGGATGACATGGCCATTTTCTTGTCCGGAGACTACATGGAAGATATTCAGAACATTCTTCAAAGAAATATTGGTAACATTGTAAGAGGTTGCAGAAAAAGGGGGTTTTCGCTTCTCGACAAGCCTTATATTTTTGTAATCTGCGGAGAATACATAAAGACCCCATTCTAAAAATAAACGAAAAAACAATACAGGTAGAATAATCAGCGAAACGCTAATGGAGAATAGATGTACATACAAAATCTAGTGACGAAATATAAAGCGGCTATTAACATCATGCGCTGTATGGCGAGTATCACCTGGGATTCTCATAGAGACTCATCAAAATATTCAATAGCCTTATACTTAATAAAATAGACTATGGGTCAATAATAATCTATGGATCTGCTTGAAAATCCCATGTAAAAGGACTTAACTCTATTCAAAGAATCGCGCTTAACCTTGCATTAGGTACATTTCGGACAAGCCCTTATTCTGAACCATGTATTGAAGCCAATATTTCTCCCTTAACTCTAAGAAGAGATCGATTACTTCTCAATTACGGGACTAAACTGTGGGCTCAACGTACTCAACTAAACTATAAACTTTTGGATTTTGAAATATACGGATTACAATAACAAGCCCACAGGATATCGCTTCCAACAAATGAAATTATGCCTCCATGGAAATTGCCACAACCAATACTGATATATACTTGAAATGCTTTAGAAAAGGAGATATTGGAAATGACGATCTAAGAACCGTGTTCAAAGAACACCGGGGCGAATTTGGACAATATGAAAAATTGTATACGGACGGTTCAAAAACAAAGAACGGAGTCGGAAGTGCACTAATTACACCATACGGAAGACAATCATGGTTGCTACATCCAGATGCATCAGTGTTTACAGCCGAGTTATAAGCAATTTATGAGGCCTTGTTATATGGTCAGTCTTCTGATGACCTTTGTTTTGTAATATGTTCAAATTCAGAAAGCGGTCTAAAATTAATAGGAAATAGACATATAGCAGATTTATTAGCTTTAAAAATACATGCCTTGTTGCACAAGTTAGCAACGACCAATAAAACAAATATTTTTATGTAGATACCGAGTCATGTATGCATTAACGGAAATAAAGTAACAGGTCAGGAAATACGACAAGCAACAGAGAGGAAATGGTCACGTCAGATAAGAATCCGTCAAGAGGACTTAACGAATGCTTGGAAAAAAAGGCAATGTCTCGAATGGCAAAATATTTGGTACGGGGAACGAACAGCTTTAAAACTAACCCAACTATTAATATTATCCTGGAAAGTATCCAAGAATCTAGAAAGACGCAAGCAAGTAGTTATCGAAAGAATAAGAATAGGGCATACTAACATAACATCCATGCACCTTTTAAGAGGGGAATCAGCTCCTAATTGTGAAGAATACAAAGAGCATTTAACGATGGAGCACTCCCTCTTGGTCTGTCCTAGATACAACATTGTTCGTGGCAGAACAAGGCTAAAAAACACAATGGATGAGATATTAAGCGAACAGGAAACATAAGTTACTTACTTACTTCAAGACTTGCAACCTGTTTTATAACATTTAAAATGAATTATCACTCAATATGAAATAAAAATGTCAACCGATAAAACAACCACGGCTAATGACTATAACAGTCGATACCGGGAGGGGAAAAGTAGGATTATCACTTAACAATTTTGTTTTAGTTTATTTAAGTTTAGGTGTGGGATATTTTCTACCAATCACAAGTATTAAAAGGTAGCCTCTGTCTGATCTACTTGGCTTAGAGATTTCTTTCATTGAAATTTTTAAACATTTTCACAGAAGTGACAAAATATCCCATAAACAAGACACAGATTACATATTGATCTTATTCCATCGAAGTTTTGAGAGGTAAATGGGAAAAAAAAAAATTGATATTTGGTGCATATATTAGAAGCCAAGGTCTCCAAATTTTTTTGGCATATTCCACCCCCAAAATCACCCCCATCCCATTATTAAAGGGGATAAAAAGTAAAATTGTGATTTAGTGTGTTAAGAGCCAAAGGCCTCAAAATTTTTTTTGGCATCCACCCACCACTGCCACTACCGATGTGAAATATTGTTATGGGTTTTTGGGGTAGGCGAATTCAAATATTATATTATAAAAGTTTTATGAACAATTATTTCCACATAATGGAATGCAAATATAGTATCAAAATTATATTCGTTGTAGAAGATCTGGATGTGGAGGTAGTGATTCCTTAGGCAGCGGCTTATTTTAGGTTTCAAAAGTTGTTTAATTCATTTTTGCATCCTTTCACTAGAGTAAAATTTTATGTGCTTGGCTATTAGATTAAAGATATTTTGGAATATAGGTACTAGCAGAGCTTAGAACTGCCATGCCTGAAACCCAAATTTTCCCTGTCAGGGGACACACTGTACATAAAAAATAATGAAAATAACCTTGAGGCATTTTTTTTACAAAACGTTAAACATAAAATTTAAATGTGTTGAAGAACCAACTATTTAAAAAAATGAATGGAGAATTAAGGAAAAGCGTAAACTTAGAAATAATTCCGTTTTAAGTGACGTTTCATGTATGCAGTCTTATTTTTTATTTTATCAGGCTCTTTAAACAAGAGTGCTGTTATACCTCAAAATTCGGCATTCAATTTCTATATAATTAAGGAGTGAGCAGTGATCTCAATCGTGTTCATCACCATTCCAAACCATGCTACCCAGCTGCTCATCCTTACGGAAACACAAATTAATTGATCGACCAACACGATCCATTTATTTCACCCTGTTTATAAACTCCATGCATTTCCTTTATAGGCATTGTCTCTGTAGAAGAACCTTTCATGCTGCAAGGGACTAAATGCCAAAATGGAAAACTATAGAGTACTTTGTTAACACTGTATTAAAGGATTAATGCCATCAATATATTATGTTTTATCGTCCAGTGGCCGAAAGTAATGGCATATTCTACTTAAATTATTTTAAACAAAAATAGATATTTCCAAGACACAATATTGCCAGTAAGCTTTAAATTAATACAATCTAGGAGAATGAAGAGAAATTGTCTCTTTCTTACAGCAATTCTTCTAATATTCTACTGGTTTGGTGGTAACATTTTCAAGCAAGTAAGTAAGTAAGCAAGTAAGTAAGTAACTAAGTATATCTTTATTATCTTTGCTAAATAATACAAAAACAGTAGGTAAATAAACAAAATGAGGGGCTATAATTGTCTTATATACCAATCATATTGACCATTCACTTAAGAAATAACTTATTCTACATAGGAAATAAACTTTCTTGGAAACTTTTTTTGTTACATAATTGGCATAACTAGAAAACGTTAAATGCTGATCTATAATAATTCCAAGATACTTAAGCTAGAGAATTCTGTACCTCAATTTTTTGTTTATTTATTTCTACATTTATATTACAGGTATTTATTGGGGAATACTGATTACTCAAGAGCAAAACCTTCGATTTTTGTGTGTTTTTTGTAAGCCATCTGTACGCCCTAAAGCTTCATTGAGAGCTTCAATTATAACATCAATATCCTCACCAGTTACATAAATCAAGGTATCATCTGCGAACATTTGTATTTCTACATTTGCAATGCAATTCTTCATATATGTTACAATATCGTTCAAATACAATATGAACAATATTGGTCTAAGCACAGATCCCTGGAGTATGCCATGTAAAACTTCTAGAGGTTCACTTACACTATCTTTATATTTACACACTTGCATTCGATTGATCAAATATGAGTCTGAAACCCATTTTCTTCAACTTTTCCAATAACAGCTGTCTATTCATTGTTTCAAAAGTTCTTTTAAAGTTTAAGAATATTGCATCGACATAACGCGTTTTGTTTAGAGCATCTTTCCACTGAACTAATACAGACTGTATTGCAGTTGCGCAGGAATTATTTTTTCTAAAACCAGCTTGATAATTTGTTAATAGATTTTAATCCTCAATAAAGTTGCACAGATCGTCTTTTACCAATAATTCTAACACTATTTCATATGACGGCAACATGTTAACTGCAATTTGAGATGTTCGGTTTCTTTTTGATAGGACCCACTGTTGATAATTTCCAATCTTTTGGGACCTCCCCTGTCTCTAAAAATGCACTTATGATATTTAACAATCAATTTCTTATAATTTCAAATGGACATTTTAGTGTTTTTGTCGTAATACCATTTGAAGACCACAGAGGAAAAAGGAGGTATGTCACAATATAACGAAAAGTCAGCTGGCACCGCCATCTAGTAGACAAACCTATATATTTTACTACAAAAACATCTCTACTGCAAAAAAGTGTTTCAAAAATCGTACACAGAAAAAAACGCTGAATGTCCACAAGAAAAATGGTAAAAACGGGGAAGGTCCATATATTTTAATTTTAAGTGAATAATATATTTAATTAATATTCTCTACAAGTAGTGTATGTTATTCTCTTTATATTTTTGCAAATCGGGAGTTATTAAAAGCGACCTAATGGATAAAAACAAAGGAAGTGAAAATGAACAGGATAGTCAAATGTTAAGCAGTAGAAAAGTTAAGAAAAGGTAAATATATGGGCGGCTTAGAAGATATAAATAAAAAAATGAGGTTAAGTACACACGAAGCAGGGAAAGATTGCAGGTGCAAAAGATTGAAGTGCTTTGAAGTATCAGTAGTGAAGAGAGAAAGGTAATATGAAAAATTTTAATCAATTATCGTCGAATAATGAACAAAATATACATTTATGTGGATTGATTTCATGTAATGCTATTAAGCGACGCTCTAGAAAAGAGGAAAATGTAGCTTTATTGCATGATAATTATTTCATCTTATCGCGTCAAAAGTATAAGGGACAATCAGAGTTTGGAAATACCAATATGTTTTAAGGCCTTTATGTCAATACATGGAATTACAAAAAAAAAATGGAACACTTACAAGAATCCTTAAAAACAACAGGTACTTTTCCTCTAGACTTAAAAGGTAAACACTTAAATTGCCCTAGGAAGAAATCTGTTCAGACTACTAAAAATATAGAAAGTCATATACGGTCATTTAAAGGATGCAAAAGTCACTATAGCCTTAAAAAAACAGATCGCCTATATTTAAGTGAAGATCTTAACGTTGCAAAAATGCATAAATTGTATGGTGAAAAATTTCCAAATCATCCTGCTTCATACGAGTTTTACAGAAATATTTTTAACACTAAAACGATATGTTTTTACGTTTATGTTTTGGATATCTACGCAAGGATACATGCAGTGCTTGCGATCAGTAGAACGCAAATAAAAAAGATTTAAACTTAAAACTTAAGAATTCGCCATCTCCGACAGTTATTGCTCAAATTCTGAAATCTTTGACGAATTTAGAAACTGAAAATACGCTTCACAAAAAGAAAGCGCAAGTATTTTACGACCGAAAACGTGCTTTAAAAATTAAATGTCAAAAAAATGGGGATATTGAAGCCATCTGCATGGATTGTTAAAAAAAAAATTGCCTGTTCCAAATATTACTACAAATGATGTTTACTATAAGCGCCATAACATCCATATTTTGGCAAGTGACGACTCCATATTCTATGCACTTCCCGAAACTGTGGCTAATAAAGGAAGCAACGAAGTTATATCAGCGTTACATCACTTCATTGAAAATTATCTTGATCAAGGTATAAAGCATTTGAAGGTATTTTGTCACTCCTGCGGGGGATAGAATAAGAACTACAATTTTATCAAATACATGCACTACATTATTCACATCAAAAAGAAACTGGATTCTATTAAAATTACATTTCCAATTAGAGGACACTCTTATTTAGAATGTGACAGAAATATGGCAATTATAAACCAAAAGCACACTGCTGAGTTTCCTAATGTTCCTTTCCAACACGCCCTATTAAAGAAATAGAAGCAAGTATTGTTCATCCACGGCTCATGTCGCATAGGTCTTCCTTTAATGGTCAATGGGAGTAAAATCCAATTTGCAAGATCTCAAGAAGTTTTATTCTGAAGAAACCCAACATTACTATGACAACTTACCCCACACAAACAAAGAAAATAAAGAGGACAAGAAGAAAAAAGGCAAAAATAAAAAAGTGAAAAGTAATATAATAGGCAAGAAAAAGAAGGCATAGTGACGAAAAGCAAGCGATGTAAGACTGGACAATCCCCCTTGTTTTCATGAATAAATATTTATTTTTGTGACAATTTCTGTTTTTCCCCTGAATAATTGGTAATCATTTGTGTTTTGTATTTTTTTCTTTTTTTGTCACAATACTTTTAGCGAATGGTTTAATATACTTTGATACATAAAACTCAAAAGTGTTTATTTAAATTTATCAATATCTTAAAAGTCAGCGAGGTTTCAAACTTTAAAATTCGTTTTGCTCTAAACTAACCTTTTGTGACACACCTCCTTTTACCCCTGTGGTCTTCATTTGTACTGTTGGTTTTATTAGGTAGATTTTGTATAGATTTCCGTAAAGAGCACATCGTTACTGTTGTAAATCTTTCAAAATATTTCAAACTTATGGTGATATCTTCTAATATATTTTCATTGTCATAATCTTTATTCAAATCCTCTATAATTTCCGTAATACTGTTTACAAAAAAATTGTTAAATTTCATTGAAATAAGTTCCTCTTTGTGTACGATGTTATCTGAAAAGGCAATTTCATTTTTTCCATTTACTTTGCTACCCGTTTATAATACTTTTAAAGTTTTCCACATTCCTTTAGAATCATCATAGTTTGATTTTATTTTTCTTGATTAATTGTCGTTACTATTTCTTTTCTTTTTCTTATAGTTTTTCCAGTCATTTTCTACTTTTGTTATTATCACTATTTTGAATAAGTTATCTCTTTCTTGAATTTGTATTTTAATTTCATCATTCCACCATCCTTTGTTAATTATAAGTAGATTATGTATAGGAAAGAAATTATAAAAATAAAATATCGATTTTAAGATATCGATGATTAGTGTAAAATGAGAGAAATAAGATTTAAAACATAAGAAATCATTTAATATTTGTCCTAGAAAATGACCAGTTATTTCCGTATGGCGGAGCGCAAAAATAGTAGCAAATTTTTTTTCGTTGTGAGAGATTTGGATAGAAAATCTGAATGTGGATCTGGGTGTGGTGGTGAAAGTACTAATTCCTTAGGCAAAGGTTTTTTAATATTCAATGTAAAAAATGTACATCTAGCTAGTTTTCAGCAAAGACTTTCTATGTAACTGAAGAAATCAAGTGTTAATTCTATTATAGTTCCTAAAGACTTCGCTATTATCGATAATGATGTCTAGATCTCGAATATCATTTACTCTCTCAGGAATTCTACCACTAATACTATGTGTGTAGTTTGTTGAGGTTATCAAATGGCTAAATGTAGTTTGTAATCACTTGCTCTATAAACTTTATAGTTATTTACATCAAACTGAAGTTGGGTGCAGTCATTAATTGATATTATTTGTGTGTAAATCTTGAGATCAGTGTATAGTGAAAATTTAGAATAGGTAAAAATCAGCTGTCAATCTCAAAAATAAGTAAGGGAAAGTTAGTGCCCCCCAGAGAGATCCTTGAAAAATACCTAAGGTCATTTTTACAAAATTAGAAGTACAATTATTATTTCTACATACTGACGAATTTTGTTAAGTAGAATTTGATCCATCTAAGCAAATCATCGCGTATATCGAGATTCTGTTTCATAAATAAACTTGGTGGATGAACTTTACCAAAAGCTTTGGAGAAGTCGGTGTAAGCAGCATCTACTTGTGTTCTGTTATCCATAGCTTCATGAATGTCGTGAATGTGTGGTACATGATTCGTAACAACGGAGTTTGTTTGGAAATAAAAATAATAACTCATCATTGGTAATCATTGATTTCAGCATTCTACCAGGTATTGGTAGCATTAGTATAGGCCGGTAGCTAGATGTTACTTTAGTTAAGACTTTAATAATTCTGTACCTTAGCCGGGAATGGAGAATAGTGATGAATTGAATTGTTAATAGTGTCAAGCGACACATGTCATGAAGCGACGTTGATTTGATAAGCATTTGTAAAAATTATTTTGAATTATGCCCCCTCCAAATTTAAACGCCAATAGGATCTTGTTGCGCACACTAATAACGTACTCATATTACTTTCCCGGCTAGAAAACTAAATGTTGACAAATGAATACTTAATGACCTCATAACTATGGTTATTCCCAGAAGTCGCCTTCGTAAAATTAACTGATTATAAACTTTTAAGTAATGTATGTTTGCAAGTAACAAATAAAATGAGACCGAGGTAAGTAAATTTAGTTCAACGCAAAATGAATTATTCGTCTGGAATTTGCCAAATTAGTTACTAATCAAATATCGTAATGCTTCTATCAAAGCCATGATTCCTAAATGCGCTGGTGGTTGGTATATTTACACTATTTATTGAATTGCAGACTTTGGTAGTGCTTTAATCAAGTTTGGCGGTGAATAATTTAAATTCTAGGCGTTTTAAATTAAAAATTGTAATAAAAAAAATCATTATAAATGAATACGAATATTTATTTTAGAATATATAAGAAATATATCAAATACGGAGAAACTGTGTGTGATATTTTATTCCAGTTGTAAAAAATTGCTTATCAAATTAGTCTTAAAATATGGTAGGAACAATTGTGCAAATAAATAATACAGGTCTACAAAGAAAAGGTGTTGTCCCAAGGTTCTTACTTAACTTTTCTGAAGTATTTTGACGTGCTAAAGCCAATTAGGGACACATTTTTTTTTGTTGTGTCAGTTTTTTAGTCAGTAAAAGGGAAACTGACACTTTAAAAAAAATTTGTTTGTCCAAAATTGGTTTCAGCGCATCAAAATACTTCAGAAAAGTTAGATCAAAACCTTAGGACAAGCAAGACCTGTTTTTGCCTTTTTTGGGGGATAAAAAAGGGTGGCAGAGGTAAACTGGATACAATACAAAATCTTTATTCTCCAAAATTGGTTTCATCGCATCAAAATACTTCAGGGAAGTTAGATGAAAACCTTAGGGCAAGACCTTTTTTTTTGTAGACCTGTGTAATTATCGTTTTCAAACAATTTTGCTAAAAAAGTTCATAACTGTTTTAAAAAATGGAACAACACCTTTTCCACAACGTGCCATATTTGCAAAACGTGTTTCTTCTGTACCTATGAAACAATCTCAAATTCAAATAAATTTTTATATACGAATGATTCCAAGAAAATGAGTGATACTTTTCAACAGTATTTTAAGAGAGAACAACATATTTTACTGTCGAACTCATTCACGGTACTTCCACTGCACAACTATTTGTCAAAAATTTCAGATGTACAGTAATGTCGAGTATATCTTTTAAAAAAACTTTTCAAGCCTTCACTTCACTTCATTTTTTTTTGTAATTTTCATCTAAAGGGCTGTGAGAACTATTATTTATTTAAAGTTCATTTCGAGTTTAGGAAATGAATAGTACAAAGTTGTTTCGAATATTTCCGTATGCTTCTGTACTCAGTAAACAACATTTTTCATGATATTCAGTTTAGTGAAATCATTAGTGACGCTTCGACAAACAAATCTAGAAGAGGAAGATCAGGCCAATGGGCAGGTCACTCAAAATGTTCTAATCTGTCAGTCAACTGATCATAAATTTATTGGAAAATTCACGGACTGATGCAACTTAATACGTGGAAAACTTGTAAAAGATGATTAATCTTCCCTAGCTGGTCTGGCAGGACGAAGTAGTTCACCACGTATAAATTGTTTGAATTGAAAGTCGAGTTAAAATATTGGCTCTAAAATCACAGTCGAAGTATAATATTTTGAAACCATTGTGTATACATTTCCCTTGCCAAATCAATATCTAAATTTACTCCATACTTCCTAATCTCTAACCAAGCTGCAAATATTATTTTACTAGTTGATACTATTATTTAGTGCCCCTCTAAAATTTTTAATGAATTAAATTCTTCGATCATAGTCATGCTCATTCAATTATTTCACAAATAGTCCGATCATACCAGAGAAATTTAGGGAATTCGCGTTCTAATAAGCTCCAACAGACTGCAAATACTGTGGATAAATCAGATCAGTATGCAATAATTAGAAAAAGCTCTATAGGATCATTGATCAGATATAACGAATTATTAAGGGTTTTATCAACAAAAAACGTGATTTTTATTGTTTAACCTAAATATCTCGAGTAGTAAACACACTATGGTAGAATTCACTACACATCTTTATTGTAGCTCATACAATTGTTTACAAAAAACAGTTCTGACAACAATCCTCATCAACTGAGTCTTGAAGCTCTAAAGAATACTTTTCTTGGTACAAGATATTTTTTCACACTTTTATAATTTATTTTTTCTGAATTCGATCGGCAGTGTCTACATTTTCGGCGCGATTTCAGATCGAAAAATGCACAATTCCAGTATTTTAGTCCGTTGCTAAGAAACTATCAGAAAACAGACCGGAAAAAATCCGTTGCCAAGCGTTGCCGGCCTTGGCCGAAAAAGCAACATTCTCGTACGGTTTCTTATGTATATTTTAGACAGTAAATAAATACACGCAGACAAACCAACTCACATTTAAATTGCATTTATTAGTAAGCAGTTAGATTGAAATGAATAAATGTTATGCATTAATACATTCCTTAATTTGTAATAATATTGATTGTGATTTCAGAAAAAATGGTATGTGTACTTCGGTGTGAAAACACATTCCCGGACTTCGATGCTTGCACAATTTGCATCGTCGTCCGGGAACGTATTGCTTTCACACCTAAATACACAATATACTATTGTAGCTATCGGAACACAAATAGCCTATTTGTTTATTGCCGTTTTAAGGTGCGTTTGACAGTGATCAACACTGAGTGCACATCGTGTGCATGCACGAATTTCGCAGTACTGACATTATGCCACTGACTCATTGGAAAGTAAGTTATATTCCATATTACCGATGATATTCTGAAATTTTGGTATAGTGACCCTTTCTCTCCTTTTGCTGGTTACTATAATCTCGTTCTCACTACTATTCGAGGAACTGTTCAAGAATTCATTGATTATAGTAAATTTCCTTATTTTTCCTAGATTAATCATACGTGCCATATTGCACTGTACTATTACACGAGCTGCCATGGCTTGTGTCAAAATCTGCACTCAGTACACACTACATGAAAATAATTTTACCAGTGGAACATAATAAACTACCAAAGTGCGAACTCAGTTTCATAGAGTGCAGTTGCTGGAAAACACTATTAATCAGATACAACTTTTTCATAACAAAATACTATGAAAACAAAAAAGTCGTTTTCTTTGGTTCCATAGTAACATTCTGAACAAAAATGGTATACAGAATGTTAAAATAGACACTTAAAAAGCTCTGTCCTGCCATGGCTATATAGTTAATAAACGTCTCTGATTCTCAGAGTACGTGTGTGACTGCAGTCACCTATGTTTGCAGCGTGAAGCTAAATTAAAATCATAAATTCATGTATATTTGCTAAAATTGTATTCAACAGTACTATAAAATGTTCATATTGCCTCTAACTCTTTGGTTTTTCAAATTAGACATTGCACCTTGTAAAACTTAATGTAGACATCACGCCGAGTAGGTATTTTGCAATATTTGATAGTCTGCAGATATTTGTCTTATCGTCTCTCTGTTCCAAGTTTATATTAATGACTTACTAGGCAGTCAGCCAATAACTGGCATGGCTCCAGTGTCTATAAATGGATATTTTCTTCTTCGCAAAGTTCGATTTATTCACTTGATGGTGATAGTCGTTAAGGACATTTTTGTAGAGTGCACCTCTGAAGTAACATCAAAACACTTGAATCTGTTACTCGACGTGCATTTCGCCAGCCATGTTTGCATCATCTGGAGATGACTAAAGTCAGTATTAATCGTCTCCAGATGATGCCAACATGGTTGCTGAAATGCGCGTCGAGCAATAGTATTAGGTGTTTTGGTTTTTGTGGACACTACTTCAGAGGCAGCTTACACCGAAAATTCCAGTGCCCCATCAGGATTTGTAGATTATGTCCTAGAAAAAGGTTAGTATAGCTGTTATCCTATCACACTATTTTCTAGATATTTAAGGAAAACCGTAAAAATCTAGTTACCTGTTCATAAAATTGTTAATAATTTATTTTTTCTTCAAGCGTATTAAAATGTTTAAATTATGTCACCAAAAACAGAAGTAGAAGTAGGACATTGTTTTACTAGTAACAAAATGTTAGTTCCGAAAGCGCCGCCGTAGTGGGTATTGTTTTACTAGTAACATAATGTTAATACCGAAAGCCACCGGTGGCGCGCTATCCACTAGCCACTTGTCATATTGTGTCAACATGTAAGACTAGTTTGAATATTTGTACATTTATGATAAATAAATGAATTTTTGCATTTTAATACGCTTGAAGAAAAAATAGTATATATTACACGGAGTAGAACGCCTTTTTTGTGTTTCGCCCAGTTTGCGGCAAACAAAGAGTGCGTTCTACTCCTAGTAATATAATATACTATTTCACCAAAAATTCAGTAGACTAACATTTTACAAATATTGTACATCATACCTGATTTATTCATAGTGATTGTAGCCCGTTGTAAATAATTAAAGGCACAAATATCTAGCACGATTGGACTAGAAATGAATTATGTGGGAAAGAGAGGACCACGAACTAATCTTAGGGAAAGTAGTTTCCGTAGTTTTCTACAATTACTGAAATATGCTATTGTTTATGTCCTATTTAAAAGTCTCAATTAGAACGACCTCCAAAAATTAACAGTTTTTGAGATACTTACAACTTGTAATTTTTCACAATTTTAGATAATCAAGAATTTTTCACTCTTAATAGTATTATTTTTAGGTTGTAGTTAAAAAATGTTCATTAATGATAAAAGTTTTTTTAAATTGGTTGACAGCTTAAAAATAGTATATTATTTTATTAGAAGTAAAAGTGATACTTTTGTGTCTGTAGTGAGCAGGACGAACGAAGTGAGTCCGGCAATTAAAGACGAGTCACAAGAAATGGCTTTAACTCCCAATAAAACATGCTATTTTTTCTTCAAGCTATAAAAAAATAAAGATAAAAAATCTCGAATTTCACCACCAAAAACGCATGGTCGGCGTATTAAATAAAATACGCGTTGCTAGTAATATTACTTTTTCTGCCGCTCACAGCGTCAGAAATAATATATTAAGTATTATCAGTATCAGTAAGTGTTCCTTACTGGTTGAGAATATGTTTGGAGATCGGGTCGAAGTCGAGATCTCCAAAACATACGAAGTCAGTAAAACACTTAATGCCCACAGTGCTTATGACTTTTTGCACGCTCAAATATTGAATACATTTAATTAATATAAAAAAAATAATATTTTAAAGATGTATAAAACAAATAAGTCGTACACGAAAAAGTTTTCGCTTTGGTTACTATGAGACCGAATATTTATTGTCAAGTGACATCTGCTGTCATTAGAAATTTCCCGAAGATTAGATTTTTGCCAGAACTTAAGATTCTTGTAAGTTATGATTCAGAAGAGAACATTGTTTTAAACCCGAATTCTATTGCCTCACAAAAAAAATCAAATTGAGATATGATCGTGAAAAGTTCAGTAAAAAATTTATGTCTATGTTTTTGAGGTTGCTGAATCCGAATCCGGGGTTTATTTGATCCCATGTCATCAGGTTTAAGGTCATTTGAAGGTCAAATTGAGATATGACCGTGAAAAACTCCGTAAACAAATTATGTTTATGTTTTTGAGGTTACTGAATACGAATCCGGGGTCCATTTGATCCCATGTCATCAGGTTCAAGGACATTTGAAGGTCAAATTGAGATAAGACCGTGAAAAATTCCGCAAAAAATTTATGTTTATGTTTTTGAGGTTTCTGAATCCGAATCCGGGGTTTATTTGATACCATCATGTCAGAATCAACGTCAAATGAAGGTCAAACACATGAAATTCAATAATACAATCTTTTTTGACCCCGGATTCTGAAAAAGCAGAAAATTTTATGTCCAAATGCAGCCTGAATGGTTCATGGAACCAATTTCTTAGGTCATTTGTTGGTTATCAAGCGGTTAAATGCTTATTTTCCATTTCTTAGCTGATATATCGATTGTAAATCGAAAACTTACGTCTATGACTAGTAACTTTCAAGTTCTTGTGGTCGCTTATCACGATCCCGGTATCCATTTAATACCATGACGTATAAACCAAGGTCAATCGAAGGTCAAACGCTATAATTCGAATGATATAAATTTTTTAATCCCCATATTCTCAAAGAACAAAAAATCTTACGTCCAAATACGTCTCGATCTGAGTCGAACCGAACTTTGGGTTTCATATGGAGGTATTAAACTCTTTTGAGATGTTTTAAACTACATTTTTAAGTCCAAAGACCTAAATCCAAATCTGCTGAATTCAATAGCCTCAAAATTCAATAAACCAATAATCTAATAGCTCTAAAAACCTGATCCCGTAGCTATAAAATGGGGATTACAGACGATGAAAGCTGATGAATCCGTTTACTCGAATGACCACATTGCTCAATAATCCCATAATTTTATTACTTAGTCTCTCATAGCAAAAATTCTGTTCTTTATAATTAAAGTTGTTGAGCTTCACAACTCCAAACCATGCCACTGTAACTATGGAACTCATTTTCTCGCTCTGCAACTTATCATAAAATTTCTTTGCATGGAACAACCTTTACACCCAAATCAGCATAGCACTTGTGTCTGCATCCAGGGCACCTCCTCGCGGTGACGGCGGGCAACGGAGTAAGCCCGTTATGATGTACAAAATCCGTTCACGCAACCTCCTCGTGGTGTACATCGGGTAACGCTAATGCTGATGGTTTCACAATTCAGTTGAAAGATTCAAAAGAAATCTGTATTTGACCTGCAGATGATCATTCAGGGTCCAAAAAATTATATCATTCGAATTATAGCGTTTGACCTCAGTTTATACATCATGGTATCAAATGGGTACCAAGATCGTGATGAGCGACCACAAAAACTAGTCAGGTCACTAGTCATAGACGCAAGTTTTCGATTTACAATCGATATATCAGCTAAGAAATGGAAAATAAGCATTTGACCGCTTGATAACCAACAAATGACCTAAGAAATCGGTTTCCTAAACCGTTCAGGATGTATTTAAACGTAAAATTTTCTGCTTTTTCAGAATCCGGGGTCAAAAAAGATTGTTTTATTGAATTTCATGTGTTTGACCTTCACTTGACCTTGATTCTGACATGATGGTATCAAATAAACCCCGGATTCGGATTCAGCAACCTCAAAAACATAAACATAAATTTTTTACGGAATTTTTCACGGTCATATCTCAATTTGACCTTCAAACGACCTTAAACCTGATGACATGGGATCAAGTAAACTCCGGATTCGGATTCAGCAACCTCAAAAGCATAAACATAATTTTTTTACGGAATTTTTCATGGTCATATCTCAATTTGACCTTCAAGTGACCTTAAACCTGATGACATGGGATCAAATAAACCCCGGATTCGGATTCAGTAACCTCAAAAACATAAAGAAATTTTTTACGGAATTTTTCACGGTCATATCTCAATTTGACCTTCAAATGACCTTAAACCTGATGACATGGGATCAAATGGATCCCGGATTCGGATTCAGCGACCCGAAAAACATAAAGTCTACCTAGTCAGTCTCTGGGGTCAAGACACTTTATTTTTTTTGTGTGGCTGTGTAATTGTTCAAATTGTAATTTTAATTTTGTCTTTATAGCCCAGTAACTTTATACATGAACCTCTAAAAAAATCCAACTGAAGATTTTCCAACGGAACTTTCTTTATTTTGGCGTCACAAATAATTTCTAAAAGATTCATGAAGCCAACTGAACGGCTACAAAAGTTACAGAAGGTCAAAAGTCACTAAGATCAGTTTTTCTAAATTATCTCGTAAATTATTAGTTTTACGTTAATTTTGGCTATTATATTCGTGAGATAAATCTGCATAAAAAAGGTCTTTATACAAAATTTACGTAGAACCAATAGATTTTGAGATATAGGTTTTTTTACATGGTGTCCCCTGTAAGTCAATGGGTTACAAGTTATATTACAATTTTGTTTATTAATGTTCATCTTTGCTGACTTCTTATTCTTCGTCTCCATCTTTCCACTTCTTCAATATCTTCATCTTCATCAACAATCATCTCAGCGGAAAATAACGAAATCATCATTATTGAACTCAGATTCAATGGTTGTATCCTCGGACATCGTATTGAGACACGACTGGCCCCGACAAGAGCCACACACTACGGAACATGGAAATCCTATTTTTCTGCATCCACAATTGTTGCCACACAACCTTTTGTGCAATTGCAGAAAATTTAATTGGGAAGTTCATCTGGTGCAGGAGGAATCAGAGTTGTTTGCTCTAATAAAGTATTTTCCAACCCCATTGCCTAACGTCTAAATCTTTCCCCAGCCAAGTTTGCACCTGGTAATATACCCTGAATAGATGTTGTTGAGTAGCTGCTGCTATGGGTGCAAGTGACGACAATTGCAAAAACTTATTTAGTCTAGTGCATTTTGCAAAACTAAAATATCCATAATTATCAATTGAAGTCTCTTTTTTTATAGCTCCGTACATAGCTAAAATAAACAATGTGCCACTATTTACTAGCAAATTATTCCAACATTTTTCTATTTTGAATTCCGCCAATGCTTCCTGTGAATCTGGTCTTCTTTGTAATATTTTAAATGCGTTTATTTTTCCTTTCCTCGAAATAAAGCACTAGTGGTATCGCAACCATTAACGGCATGTAAAAATAGAATACGTTCTCTACGAGCTGCATACTTCTGGATTACCCAGGGATTGTAGATCTTTGATTGGACGTTTCCTTTTCCGGGTTTAAGAAAATAGATATTGTGAGTAATCGGAGTGCGTTCTATTAAAATTATGAAGAGATCCAATATCTTCTCCAACAACAACTGTAGTGTGCTCAATTGACTGCTTCAAAGCTGATTCTATGATTAAAACATCAGCATCATCCGGGGCTTGTATGCTATTAATTTTTTCTACTTCCATCTTTAAAATGGCGTTTATCGTATACGTTTCCATGACGCTAAATAATCCTTTAAACACGCTTTCGACAAACCGTGACTTCATGCATTTTAGTCACAGGCTGAACTTAGCAACGAGATATTAGTCACGGCTGAGGTTAATTCTAGATATTTTAATGGCAAAAATCAAGTTAGTTTTCCGTAATTCTTGTCATCAATCTGTCAAAATAAATCGACGCGTTGTGACAAGAGACAGGTAATTTTGTATTTTTTGGAAAAAAATGAGCCTAAACGACAGTGAAAGTGAAGAAGATGTTTTCATTGGTACTCCGCCCGAAATTACTCAAGCAGCGGCACCGGCAACTGCTAGTTTGCTGCCAGAAAAATCTAAAAGTCAATACGAACGTGCATATAAACTTTTCCAAGATTGGCGTCAAGAAAACCAAACAAATTCATTTTCTGAGAATGTATTACTTGCTTATTTCCAAAATTTGTCGAAAAAGATGAAACCGTCCTCTTTGTGGGCAATCTATTCAATGCTGCGGACGACAATTAATCTAAAAAACAATGTTGATATTAGCAAGTACCCCAAATTGTGCGCATTTCTGAAGCGTAAATCAGACGATTACAGACCTAAAAAGTCGAAAATATTGACACCCCAGCAAATTAGAGAATTCTTATCATCTACTCCAGACGAAGAATACCTATTTAGCCCAGGGTCGATCCAGGTCGATGCTCAACAAATTAGAGACAAACTGAAATTTGGTATGGTGCCTTGTTTTGAAGTGCTAAATATACTCTGAAACCCCAGCGGCGAGTGGTTGAGCCCGTCCTCCCAAAACAACCCCCCAAAAGGGTAAAATGGTCCATTTTTTTACTTTTTTCTTTATAACTCGAAAACGAAGCATTGCAGGAAAAAATTCCAAGAGGCCAAATTTGAAGAGCAGAAAATTTCCTATCATATACGTCTACTTTGAGAAATTTTGAGTTAGCAGTGGCGGAGCAATGAATTTTCAAATTTAGGGTATTTTTCTAAATATTTCGAAAAAGTGCTAAATTATGTTTTTTTGGCTAGGTAACTTCAATTTTAATCAAATATATAGTAATACAGTGTAACACTACAGGGCTATAAATTTTTGAGGGTACTCTGTGGTGGGTATAATAATAAAGATTAAATAAACCAAAACGCTTTAATTTTAAAATAGAATTAAAAAAAAAACAACTTGTAAAGATCTTCTTCTTCGTCTATATCCGAATTTACAGCCCGGTTTAGAAAGTAATTCCATTACATTGATTACATGCCATAGTGTACTTCAGGCCCTTTCGTTTGCATGCACATACTTTTTTACATTCTCCTGATGAACAACTACAAAAAATTTTTTGTAGAATCCATGTAGGTAATGTTTTGGTCGGAATGAATTGGCTGCAACTCTTGGTTTTTTAGACTCCAACCCCAGTCTTGCGGTGGTAAATGGTTATTTCACCACGTTTGTACCTAAAAAGTTGAAAAGATTATGACCTAAAGTTTTAGTTGCATGACTTTGACTTACCTGGTGGAAAACTCTAAAAAATCTAATCTAAAAAAAAAATCTAACACTTTGCTCTGCTTGAGGTAGGTGGTAATGTGGCCAAGTTAAAATCAGTACTAAGGTTTCGTTTACGTACGTACTGATGATAAAGAATGTATCTAGCACTATCCAAATCTGTATTTGATGAGTTTTTAAGATATGCTGCTATAAATAATTGCGTTGTGATTGCTTCTAATTTCTCCTTTGTAGCCTGAGGGTTATAAAATTCTTTTAGCAAGTTACCTAACTATTTTTCTTGGTGGTATTTACTAAATTAATTTTCCCTTTATTGAATGATGCAGACGTGGTGTCACAACCGGACATAGCGTGCAAACTTAGAATATAAAACATCTTTTAGGTCTCCAAATTTTTGTTGTAAGGTTGGTATGTCGGTTATTTTATTTGGCTTTGATGATTTTCCCGGACGAACCATAAACAATCTTTTCTAGCAATAATGGATTAATAACACCATGAGGTCTGTATCATCGCTGACTACTGCTACCGCATCTTCAGAAGAATTCTCACTAATTGCTATTGCTGTCAATACTGTCATTACAATGAGAGTATCGGCATCACCATCTAAGTATTTTATATTAATTCTGTTTTCAAACAACATTTTTCCGAGGGCACGTATAAAATTGTTTTTGTTGGTGCTATTTAACAAAAAATCTGCTTTTGGTATTCTCACAGCAGATAAATTCGAAAAAGATACAATGGGTACTATTCTTTTGGTCGTAGACCTGCGATTTTGCTCAACTATTTTGGTCCATAAAACCTTTTGCGCGCCACTGTATAATATTTTTGGATAATATTAATTTATCCGGTGATTGTTACATACTTTAATAATAATAATTAACAATAAAAATATATTAAAAATTCATTGCTCCGCCACTGCAGGTCAAAATTTCTAACAATAGACTTATTTGATAGGAAATTTTCTGCTCTTCAACTTTGGCCTCTCGGAATTTTTTCCTACAATGCTTCGTTTTTGAGTTATAAAGAAGAAAGTAAAAAAAGGACAATTTTACCCCCTTTTGATAGTTGTTTTGGGGGGACGGGCTCAACGACTCACCGCTGGGGTTTCAGGGTATATTTAGCACCTCAAAACAAAGCACCATACCAAATTTCAGCTTGTCTCTGATTTGTTGAGCATTACTCATATAACATGAGGAATCGACCCTGGGCTAATTTACAAAGGTAATAGTATAAAACCAAATTAAATAAAAATAAACAAAATTATAAATATTTTAGGTAGGGTTACTTTTTGGAATAATGGGAGCTTGTCGGCGGAAAGAATTGACGAAAATTCAAACAAGTGATGTTGAAGACCTTAACACGGCCCTTTTAGTTCACATTCCTGACACGAAAACAAAAACGGAACGTCAGTTTGTTATTGGAGGTAATTTCTATCATACATGCAAGAAATACATGGAACTTCGACCTCCAAACCTGACAAGTACTACCCGATTTTTCTTAAACTACCAGCGAGGAAAATGTAGAAAACAGCCAATTGGAATTAATAAATTTGGCCTCTCTAGCATAGTAGCAAAATTCTTAAAATTACCTGACCCTGCTGCTTATACTGGTCATTGCCTAAGAAGGTCTTCAGCGACGATTTTGGTGGACTCGGGCGCGGACATCACAGCATTAAAGCGTCATGGAGGGTGGCGATCCACAGCTGTTGCAGAGAGTTATATTGACCACTCGTTAAACAATAAAATTGAGACCGCTACTAAAATCATGAACACTGTTCAAAATAATGCAATGCAAAAAAATAAAGAGAATATTGATATTGGAATTGCTCAAAGTTCAAGCATTGATAAAAATGAAAGTGGACCAAGTATTAGCTTCAATTCAAATCATGAAGCAAATTTAACACAGTTCGATGGAACGCATTTAGGAAGATCACTTAGTTTTTTTAGCAATTGCCAAAATGTTTCCAATGTAACCATTAATATACACAATAAGTAGAACAATAGTTTAGTAATTTTTTACTGTTACCATGTTATTGTTACGTTAATAAATGAAATATTAAAATAACTTCCAAATTTTTTATTTAGATATTTGCTGTCGTAGAAAAAGTATAGTATGCAACACGTTTTATAAACTTGTTAGTCACTCATTTTATTAAAGACTCGCTCCGCTACGCGTCGCTCGCGATTAATAAAACTCGTGACTAAAATGACGTTTATAAAACTTGTTACATAATATACTATTAAACATTTCTAATTTGGTCACTAGTAAAGAAATAAATATATTTTTATTCAATTTATTGGACAAGAATAATTCTTGTTGTTCTTGATTAGAAGCTATTGGCGTTGTCTATTCGAAAAGCATATCAGTGAATTTCTGAGTTATTTTCATACGGCGAAGTTGCTCCATTGCTTTAATATTTTTACTATTGTCAGTATAGCCATCGAGTACGACGACTATATTAATCCCATAATATTTTAGGAGATAATTAATGTACTGATCAATAATACAACCGAAAGTTGAGTCTTTTTGCCAAATAACATGATGGAGAAGAAATCCTCGGTCGATAATATACGTAATTTCACTACTATTTATTTCCTTACAAATTGGTTTGAATAGGTCAAACAGACGATTTCTTTGTTTTGCGTATATTTTCATTTTCAAAAAGAGCCATTGGGTAAGGGTTTAATTCATATTGTAAAAAGTCCTACAGGTTATCATAAAATTTTTAATGTAAATTTATTCGCTGGAATAATAACAGAGGATCTACATAGGTCTTGTTATCTATATACACCACTATACGTATAGAATAGTGGTGCAGAAGTTTCTCGGCCCAATATCATGAAAACTATTGGTTCTACGTAAATTTTATATAAAACCTTTTTTTATGCAGATTTATCTCACAAACAAATTCTATGATTAATTGACTATTAATTATAGAATTTGTTTGTGAGATAAATCTGCATAAAAAAAAAGTTCTATATAAAATTTACGTAGAACCAATAGTTTTCATGATATTGGGCTGAGAAACTTCTGCACCACTATTCACACACTAAATTGATGTAAAATCGATAATTTATGAGTTATTTGAGAAAAACTGATTTTCGTGACTTTTGACCTTCTGTAACTTCTGTAGCCGTCCAGTTGGCTTTATGGACTTTTGAGAAATTATTTATGATGCCCAAATAAAGAGAATCCCGCTGGAAAATCTTCGGTTGGATTTTCTTAGAGATTTGGCTTTTTTTTCGTATAAAGTGACTGGGCTATTAATAAAACTTGATTTTTAAATTTCTATATTTATTAGTTTACTTACCGCCTCCTGATCGGTAAGTAATTACTTACCGATCACTAATTTGTAAACGTCACTTACAAATACTTTAATAAATTCAGTAAAGGTGTCAAATTACCTGAGCAACGACAAAAAAAAGCAAATTAAGACTGTTTGTAGGCACAAGCTCTCAGAGAATTTATTTAAATGGAATTGGAATTGAATTTCAAGGTTCCAGACATACATTAATGATAAAAGAAGGATTAAAATTGTCAGGTTTATTATTGTAGTTTTAAACATTAAATACATCGTCATCTGATGAGCTTTCACTCTCATTGTCTGATTCGTCTCCACGTCCTTCGTCTTCTTCTTGTTCCTCTTCTTCTTGTTCTCTTTCTTCTTTTTCTTCTTCTTCACCTTGGTCTAAAATAAATAAGAAAATCAACCTTAATGACATGGCGTCAAGCGATAGAAAGCATATAATTGAGCGCTTACCTGTAAAAAGTCCTGGTATAGAGTCATCTATTATTAGATCAGCGCAGAAAGGAAGTTGGTCACCCTCGAACCATTTGAATGCCAATCTTCCATCTTCCTCGGTCCAGCCAGCATTTGACGGTGTCAGGTTGCTCAGTCGACGTAGATGAGCTCCTGCCCATATCTGAGCACTGTATCTATTGCGCAATAGATGCCGTCGGAGCTCTGATTTACAAGGTGGCAATGAACATGCGTCATAACTGGTCATGTCGACGTTGAGGCGGCCATTTATATCTTGGCTGTCGTATGTATGCTGGAATATTCGCATTCTCGCTTCGTTAACATCACCGATCTTTGGTTCTTTATAAAGATGGCATACATAATTTCCAAGTACTTACTGGAAAAGCTTCTTCGTTTGAGCTTTCTCCGAAGGCAGCAAAGGCTTTGTGAAATTCTTCTGATTTCTCCAAGATTTTGAATGGTCGGACTTTGCCTTTTCGATAAAAAGCTGGAACGCATGAAACGCTGCTAGAGAGCGAGCTAAGAGAGGAGTCATAGTTTTATATAAAGCTGTTGCATCTATCCATCTTCTGTACTTTCCAACACCAACGTTTAGCCATACATCTGTAAAAACTGCATGTTGCTCAACAATAATACCAGAACATTTGTGTCATTACATCGTATGGAAATATTTGATCTTTCTGCAATTGGATAGGCATAGAAAATCATCTTGGTATCTGCCTCCTCATGTTGTGCACAATCTAGAGCCTCTTCAAACGTTCTACCAAAATTCTTAAATTTTTATATCGATTTCGCGCAGCTACAGCCAACGGAAAACGGCAGTTCGCATTTTTTTTTATCGTTTTATACGCCCCACTCTATAAATAAAAAAAGTTTTAGCTGCTTTGATAATTTTAGCTTTCAATTTGATACAACTTTGATTGATGTTATTGGAACTTAGGCCAATGACGGCAGTTCTCGATTAATTCATGTCTTGTTCATCATTTTTAACGAGAATTAATCGAGAACTGCCTTGCCACGGTATAAAAATTACGACATTTTTTGCGACTGACGGAAAGTCGTTTGCTAGTCGCACGTATCGTTTTTCGAACTTTTCTCATATGAAAAATTATCTTAGAATTTCATAATCTATAGGTTATAGAGTTTACTTGCGATAGAGTCCGCTGTTATGATGGGGGTTTTTGGTAACGGGCTGCCATACTATAATGAATATGAAGCCTTGTGACTGGTTCTTGCCCATTGAATTAATGAATGAATTATTACCCACGGCTGTCAATAATGAACTCTATTACTTGTCCAAAAACGTATCGATAATTAATTAATTATTCAATAGTCGTAGAAAAAACTATTTAAAACCCTGCCACATCTCGTTAATTTTAGTTAAATGGAACTGTATTCATTGTTGCAAAACAAATGAGACTAGTTTTTTGTAGTCTATGAGCGTTTGTTTTATTCTAACAACTCTGTTAAAAATACACTTTTCTGAAATTTAATATCTACTTTGTAAGCTTCACAGAAATTCTAAATAAATACTCTTTGTAACAGATACAAAACAATTATTAGAACCTTCAGTTACGTGCGACTGAGTTGATATTGTGCAAACATGTGCGTTGATTGTTTACATTTAGCGAGAGCAATTCATCAAATACTCAAAAGGCTGAATATATTCTAGTGCAGGTGAACAGAGACAATTGTAATTTAAATTTAAAAAACTATTTGTTTTGCGAGGACATTATTGCACTTATTTAGTTCTACTTCATTATTTTGTGTTTATTGAAGTTACATAAACATTTTTTAAATGAAAATATAACAAATATATGTTATAGTCGTAATAAGAATGGGAACTTTTTAAAAAGTGATGTTTATTATTTTGAAGTTTTTACACTTTCTACAATGTTTGAATTAGAATTAGGTATGATATGAATTGAATATGAATGATGGTTGTAATAAGAATTATAATTATGGAATGATGGCTGGGTACAATACTAGCCCTACTTATAAGTTTTTCTAATAAAGAGGTATTCAAATTTGAAGGTTACATTGTTTGCAGTTTTTGTGCTGATAGAGCTTAGTAAGCGTCTAGCTTAATGAATGCATAATGTATAAAGAACATGAAGAAGTTCTTATCTTAATTAATATTAAACAATTAAGTCAAGGTTAAATAATCTTAATATTATGATAAAATATGACATAACATATGAACCTTCACCGATCTGGGGTAAATACACTTATTTTGACACCTCCTTTCACACGTGTAGTTTCCTTCATACTATCTGGCTTGTATATGTCCCATACAACATCGATTCTTAGGCAATCCTAAAGTTGTTATTTGTTATTTCTCACTTCTTGTATGAAAATATACGTGGAAAGCAATAGTTAGCAAACTTATCATACTCTGGCTTCAGATCTGTGCGAATGCTTGGTTCATTTAGCTGTCATTGTCCAGTTATCAATATGGTAGGAAAATTTAAAAGCTTATCGGAAACGGACTGGTTTTAGATTTGTGATTTGTGTGTGTTTTTGATTTTTTTTAATTCAAATGTACAGAAATGAAAACACTTTTTAATAGTGTGGTGGCTTAGCAAAAAGATCGTGACCTGCTGGATTAAAGCTCCAAATTTTGCACACTTCTTATATACCCTCAGTACTATCAATTCAGCGAAGAGGTGCCCGATTTCAGTGTCTGCCATCTTGAAATAAAATGCCATCTTTTTCTTCTTTGGACTGTACCTGTACATTTTCTACTTTTATTTGGTTTTTACTAAATATCTCCCAAACTTCTGGGTTTGTAACAAAAATTTAATTTAAACTAAATTTGCTACAATTTGAGACTAGAGCCGCTTTTGTAACTTTATTATTTTGTGAGATACAAGCTTCCAAAGTTTTGGATTTTTTTCAGGTTATCACGGAAATCTATATTTTTGTCGGTTTTGCTAAACATCTCCAATGCAGTCAGTTTTACAGCAAACATTATTTTATCATTGTTTAAGAAGAATAAATAAGCTACAATGTGAGTAAAGAAAGACATCGATACAATCACAATTTTCTGAGATAATGTATTTGACCATGTTACAAACGTTTCAATAAAAAAAATTATTAAAATATAATTAAAAACTATTAAGAAAATAATCATAAAAATGATATTTATAATGTTGTTATTATTATATTTATAATGTTCTTTACTATTCACAATGGCCTTTGCGATGACAAAGAGGTGTGCAGGCAAGTGCAGAATTGTTACAAACACAATTCTTAGAGCACAGGGTTCAGTCTTACATTCGCACTTGATTAATTCCCTACAGCTTTTGCTTGCTTCCGATATAGACATCCAAATTGGTTGCCATGCCTCTTCGTTTCTTTTCCATCCATAGTTTGACGGAGTAGGTGCCTTTTGGAGTGATTTCAAACTGGTTAACCAGATGCTAGATTGATAGATGCAGCGATTAGTGTGTTGAATAAGGGCATCCTGTGTGGGTGGTATACTTTGCATCTTCTTTACTTTTTTTTCCTTGTGTGAAGAGATCCTCTCTGAGCTTGTTGATACTGTCAAGTTCCATTGTGCCAGCATTCAGGATGCATGTGAATCGTTCTGTAAGTTCAAATGCCGTTGTTTTAGCATGTATTGGCTGAAATGAACGTTTTGCAGATAAGATAAATCCTTCAGGGCCTGGAGAGTATGCTTTCCATGTCTTCCATACTGATTTTTCCCCTTACCAAAAAATTGTGATGTAGTGTCTGAACCCGTAAAAGCATGGAAAAAGGGCAATACTTGCGACATATTTTCTCCAAGCTCTTGGCAGATAATATGATAATATCGGAAGTATTTACCCTTACCAAATGCAATCCAAAGTTGAATATTAGGTTTGTAAATTTGTAGCTCGAAAAAGATGCCTACTAGTACCACAATAACATTTATGTCAACTGTACTTATGAGGATGTTGATTCACTCTTTTGTAATACATCCAATATATAAAGACACATTCTGGTATAAGTTTCTTCGTGATCAGTTTCGGACATCGGTGCACCGCTATTTTTTGAAATAACATGGTGATGTATATTTCTTTACCTTCTTGTACGTCATAAGCTGCGACTGCATCACTTAGTAGGGTAAACAGTTCTATCTTGTTCTCTGAATTCTTCAGGAATGTAACAAAATTTTTGGGGAGTGTGGTTTCCCTTGTGACTTTTCTCCTTTCTCCCTTCCCTCCTTTCACACGTGTAGTTTCCTTCATACTATCTGGCTTGTATATGTCCCATACAACATCGATTCTTAGGTAATCCTAAAGTTGTCTCTTGATCCATGGTAAGAAGACCATATCACCATATTCTCCAAATGTACATGCATTATATTTAGGAAGTGCGTGTAAAATTCCAGGTCCATCAAATATTTTGGCACATCATTATCTTTAATTGAAGATGGGCAGGACAGTAAATCTGATTTATCGTCAGTCAGTCGTAAATCCTCGTGATTACTCAAAGACGGAGGCTAAGCATTTAGAAAGTCTGGATGCTTGTATCTTGCAAAATATAAGTTACAAAAGCAGATATAGTCTAAAGTTGTAGCAAATTTAGTCTGGACTAAAATTGATCCAAATAGTGTTGCTGTAAACCCAACCGATTTTCGTAATAACTTGAGAAAGTCCAAAACTTTGAAAGCTTGTATCTCGCAAAATATTAAAGTTACAAAAGCGGCCCTGATAAATTGTAGCAAATTTAGTTTAAATTAAATCCTTTTTGCTACAGATCCAGAAGTTGGGGAGATATTTAGTAAAAATCAAATAAAAGTCGAAAATTTACAGTTACAGTCCACAGTCCAAAGAAAATAAAGATAGCATCGTATTTCAAGATGGCGGACACTGAAATCCGACCCCCCCCCCCCCCCCCCAGTGAATTGATAGTTCTGAGGGTATATAAGAACTCTGCAAAATTTGTCGCTTTAATCCATCAGGTCACTGTTACAGGTAAATTTCCGCTTAAGACAAATTAGTATATATTACAGTTAAATTAGGCAGAATTTGAATACCGAATCTCTCTTGATCGCCTAGTCTGTAGATTTCTTGTAATAGTTGTATCATTAGGGTTTGGTAATACTTTTCTAGCATTTTTCTTTCTCATTAATTTTTTTGTGGGTTGCCCATTATATCTTTCCCACCTTTTCGAGTTCACTTTTGTCTGAGGTGTTGAGTGAATAAGATTATATTTTTCGAGCTGTGATACTTTTGTAAAAATTTACTTTGTGGTAACCATTCAATTGGGATTAATATTACAGAAGTATTTAAATAATTGTGAGGAACTTTTTATTGGTGTTTGTGATATTTTCCTGCAGTCGCCGTTTAACGGATTAAAATCGACTCATGACCAACTTGGTATAATTTTGGTTGTTAAAAGAAGCCTTCTACAAGGGATAGAAGTAAGTAATCATTCTTGTATTTTGTTCACTTAAGGTAATCTGGGTATTATTCTCTTTCAGGGCTTTATTTTTATATCTTTGTCTCCAGTATTATTTCTCCCATTTTAAATGTCCGTGTCCATCAGTTCCTTTACACAATTCGAGGGATAATTTTATGGTCTGCTTTGCTAGTTATTTTGGAGAGTATTAGTTGTATCAAGCACAGCTTCTGGGTCTATTTTCACTGGGAAACGTTATCACCAGCCGTGAAACTTGCTTGCTGGAGGCTCCCCTGTTCTAGACACCACCCTACACCCTTACAGGAGAGGTTTTTGGCACCCGGGAACACAGTTAAGTGCTAGAATATTTTAGTGTGATTTTTAGTTGAGTGTTTATTCTTGCGAATTATTTTAGGCATTTTTAGGCATTTATAGAAAAATCTTATACCTATAGCACCTAATGTTTTCATAAAATCATACCAAACATTTTTAAAATATTTAATTAAGATGTAAGTAATAACGTACGTCTTTGAGAATAATTTTATACCCTTATCTTTTAAGATTAAGAAATAACTTCATTGAAATTGATGTATTGATTGTAAACGGACGAAAGTGATCACATTCGGTCGGTAAATTGCTTTAAACAAATATAATATCTACATACCTACCTGCTTAACTATAAAATACGGATATACGTATGTTATTTTTCTAAATAGGTGAAGCCTAATTTGCAGTATTATTATGAACAGATATTGCTTACATAATATGTGGTATAATTGTGATATAATTTTGTATACCTATATATTCGTAGATATTAAATCATTTTTTTTTTTTTTCGGTATATGTTATTTCTTTGGGTATACCACCTAATATCCACCCAGGGCAACCACTACGAAAAACAATCACCCTTCTTACCTACTCCCGCGCCGACTAGCTGGCTGGAGTGCGTGGCTTCCATCGCCATTCACTATAAACTATTTTTTTTTGTTACTGGCGGGCAATTTTGTGTGATGGAATTTTAATATAATGTTTTTTTTATAATTAGTAATTGCACCCACAAATAATATTTATTTTTATTTCATCATTTTTATTGAGGCCTAGCTCCGGTAACATCACGATTCTGCCTGGTATTTGCTCTAAGCCACCACACTATAAAGGGCCCTCCTCAACCTACGCGGCGTGAGTACCACAACAAAACATATATCTTGCACGATATTGCGCGTTGTGTGGCGAGCACCCTTTGCTGCACTGTCTAATGTGTAATAAGTTCGATCTCCAGACCCAATACTGGCTATGCCAGTGGGTGTATATAGATTCACGTCTACGTTTTTTCAAATATGTGACTCCCCGACAGCTTTGTCTTTCAACGATCCGCAATTCTTACCCGATTTGTAATTTTTGCAATATTCAACTCATAAGAAAGTTGTCAAGATCGAATTTAGAATTTTTGTTTTATGCATATTTATTGTGCATAAAGAAATATTATCTGTTTATGTGCCATTATTTCATAGAATACTATGAGGCTTTTGACAATGGAAAATGGTTGTATAATTGAAGACGGAAACACCTAGACATCTAGTCTTTATTACACGCCGACTGCAAGAAGAAAACTCTGCTTTGGTGAATGTCGACAACATTAACTTCAACAAATGTAAAAAAAGGCGTCAGACAGTGTTGTGTTCTATCACCAATCCTTTTTAACCTGATTCTGGAGAACTGGCGTGGTGCAGTAGCTATGTGCGAAACTAAGATTTCAAATTTGAGATTTACAGATGGCACAACCTTATCTACAACGAACGAATATAAACCCATATACCCGCCGGATAACCTTCAACTAATAAGTACGGTTTTAGTATAAATTACAACAAAACGATAATTATGATTGTAGATCGAGCAAATAAAAAACACCCAGACACGTTAAGAATAGATCGGTATGAGCTAGTAAACAAGATAATATTCTTGTAAACAATACCAGCAACTGCGAACATGAAATTCGGTGAAGAATACAGATCGGTGACTTACCAGTTCAGCAACAATTAGCGTGACTCATATATCACAAAACACACAAAAGTTAGACTAAGTCAGTTCTCTACATCTTTCTTTGCGCCTCTGAGACATGGACCATTAGAGAAGCGGATAAATGATGGATGCTTTTGAGATGTGCATATGGAGCCTTTTGTTACGAATTCCCTAGATAGCGCCCATAGCACCAACAACAGCCTGATTCTAAAAGAAAAGACGTTCCACAAGGCAACACTCTAGCATCCTATTCTCCCGAATCCTCTAATTTTTTAGTCACGCGCTTAATGAGCAGCCGCAACAGATGGCGCGATGCTATCAGGTGTGTCATGCAGCAAAGGGAGTCCAACCAGAATAATCCACCGATAGAAAACGTCTGTGAAAATGTTGTCAAAAAGAAAAGATAAAATAGAGAGTTTTTTGAAAATTTTTTCTTGTAATCTAATTTTTGAACTTGAAAAATCTTGAAATACGTACCGAGATTCCAAAAAATAGAAATAATTCACTTTTTTTTCTTTTTCATTAGGAAAGGATTTTTTTATTTACCAAACCTTGAAACACATAACAAGGCTCGCAAAGAATAGAAATAATGTTATGTAGAAAACAAATATCTTAATGGACTTGTTACTATAATTATTTTTTCGTTCTTTCTTATGGCATTCAATAGAATTCGATCATCTAGATAAGCTGTTAAAATTTCAGCTTAATAAGTATATCCAATCATTAGATATTCAATGTTCAAGATTGAGTTTCAGTAGAAAGCGCTTCGCCGACTCGTGACATCATTTTGCATAAACACTACCCATTTTAAACGAGCAGGAAGATAAAAGAGATATAATTCAATAATCAAACGCCGTTTCCATAGAGAAACACAATAACATGCGCCACACGCTTATAGGGCATGTGCGTCATATAACTAACATAACCTCAATTGTTATGTTTTTTGGGTTTATTCTCATTTTTAATGTTTGTATACTCATTTTTAGCTTGAAGCCGAACTGGCTACAAGCAAATATTTAAAAACTCACTCAAATAATTTTTCAATAATGTTGATTGATAAAAACAGACTGCTAATTATAGATTAGATTCCTAACCTGCAAAAAGTGTCTTATTTTATTGTGACAAACTATTTAAAACTTCATAAACATTACATTGAACTAGATTTTGGTTGAAAGTGCAGGAACCAGGCAGAAATTTTAATATCAGCTACGTAATATTTGTAAATCTTAAGAAATATATATTTTTGAGGTTAGCTGTGAAGTCACATGCAGATGCCCTATTAGATCTTGACTGTCGCCTGGTCAGCATCTGCAAAGTGACGTCACTGAAGCACCGCCCCGTTTTCTCGCGATCCAACTTTGATATTTGTCATTTATTTAAGGGCTTAAACGTCCTAATAAAAACCTAAAAATATGGAATTGCCTTAAAAAGTGTTCTACTTTCGATTACTAAAATAAAAAAAAAGGCTCATTTAAGAGTTTGTCACCATATAGAGAATTTCAAACTATAAAATAAGAATATCGGAATTTGCTCATGTAAGTAATGACTGAAAACTTAAATTGAAAGCATCCTGTGGTAAACATACGAAACTGAATTCATTAAAATGATACGAACTCGGATTTAGCGCAGTTCCTCTCCAAACTGGTAGAGACAAATATTAACGTCCTCTAATATTAGTACAGTTGAATTGATTTAATTTATTTTTTTCGTCGGCGACAACATTCCACTTAAAATTTTATTGTTGATTCTTATGTTTGACGACCTCCTGAGTTATATGCATTTTTTGACGGGCTTTCACGGATTTTCAACTAATCTGTTTAATATCTCTTGTACTAGAATCGAATGGCAATTTTTAAAATACTGGCTTATTTGAAATAAAATTCTTAAAAAAAATAAAGATCTGCCCGACATGTATTTATGGTCAAATATAATGTACCTATCCTAGACGCCGTATGTCAAATAAAACGGTCAAGATGGTATGCGAAATAAAATTTTTAATTCTTCGTCAATTATCAAGGAATCATTTTATGTTACTTTTTATCTTATTCGATTGTACGTTATTATGTACTTTTAGGAAATAGAGAAATAGAGTTCATGTTTTTTAATTTTCAAAAAAGTGCATTTTCAAATATGGATTTCATAATAATTTTATTAATTCTTTTTGAGTTTTTACAATAATCCGGTAAGATACGAAAGACACGTAAATTATTTGATTATTATTGTATTAATATTTACTGAAGAATAATGCAAATTAATTCACCTTCAGTCAAAGAATATCATCAAGGTATCATCCATATAGTATATATAAGACTTCATAATATTGATGCCAATTAGACAATTTTTTCAACTTATTTTAAACTGAGAACGTATAATTTCAGGAACGCAGACTATATATTTGTGTAATGCCTTGCTTGAGTTAGAATGGTCAAACTCAATAGAAAATAATGACGTTGAATTACCTAAGTTACCCAAAGAAGGAATAAGTTATAGCTAGTTATTTGATAGATTTAATATTATCAGCCTAGATCTAATAAGAATCTGTATATCACTAATATTTTTTAAAGTTATTATATAATATGATTGTTCAAAATCACTTTGTAATATTTGGTTTTAATTAACAAAATTAACTTACTACTACAACTACTCTAGTCATGACTGCTTCGTTCTAATTATGGATCATATATTCATATATTATTATTATTACCATGCGTATGCTTAATAAATTTCCTTTTCAAGTTAATGAAGTTTTATTTTGTATTAAATTTTTGAAGTTATACTAGATTTAAAAAATGAACTATATCCCTTAAAAGTACATAAAATTACGTACAATCGAAAAAGAAAAAAAGTGGCGTACAATGATAATTGACTAAGAATTAAAAATTTTATTTCGTTTTTGTTATTTTATCTTTGACCGTTCTATTTGACATAAGGCATCCGGGATTGGTGCGTTATATTTGACCATAAATGAGTTTTATTTTTGCCATTGAATTTACTACTTCTTATAGAAAAGATATTATTTTGATTTTTCGGTAATTTTTGGTGTTTTCTGTTTTTTTCAAGATAGCGGATTGACCAATACCTATCAGACAGGTCTGTATTTTGTAAGAATTTTATTTCAAATGAGTCAGTATTTTTAAAATTTCCATCCGATTACTAGTGCAAGATGTATTAAACAGATAAGTTGAAAATCAATGAAAGCGCGTCAAAAAGTGTATACAGTGTGTGCTATTTAATATCGCAACACCTCGTTATTTTGAAACGCGTTGGCGTTGGCGTTGAGATATAGTACTCGGTGAGGTTTATTTGATTGTTTCGAAAAATTTGTAGTGTTCGTATTTTCAAGCTCCTCTAAATGGGTCGAAATTTCGAGATCAACTATTAGGCATTTTTTATCTGCAAATTGGATAGCGTATTCGATTCACAGATGTCTTAAATATCCATATACAAAATTTTAGCCGTATACCTCATATAGGGTGTTTGTTATTCAAAAGCTAAATTTAAATTTTCTCACTTTTCGACTGGTCCTGTATAAAAGTCGGTTAGGTTTACTAAAAAGGTAAAGTAGTCATTCGACTTAAGAAACCTCAGGCACTAAATGACGAAGAAAAAAGAAAAGTTATTCTTTAAATAAATAGTGCTTCTATTCATTATTCGGTTGCTATACGTACGTGCCTTAACGAAAATTTTTCTTCTTCATTTAGTATTTGATACTCCTTAGTAAACCCAACCGTTTTTTGTACAGTGCCGGTCAAAAAGTGAAAAATTTTAAAGGACCTCGCACTAAAGGCATGGGTAATTTGTTGTCGACGGAATCGTTGCAAATTCAAGGCATAGAATCCTTAGGTCATCTCAATGAAAACTCTTATGGATAAAGTTCCAAAATGTCTTTATTTTAAAAATACAGCAGGTCGAAGCACCAAATTTTAAAAACGCGATTTTACGTATTTTTTATCGAAACGGTAAATACTTTTAATATTTAATTTGCTTTAAGAATATGATAATTAATATGATGTACAATGTAACATAGGAAAATACATTATTCTAATATTCATATAAACAAATAAAAGATTCTTACTCAAATAAGAAGAATCCTATTTTTATTCCAATGGAAATCAGCAAGACAAACAAAATACAAACGAGATCGTATGATTCGTTTTCCTGATAGTATATTTATAAAAATTACTAAAAACTAAAAAAGTTTGCTTGCATAATAGAAAAAAGTGTATTTTTGTTGGACCTCAGAAAATAAATCTACCTTTTTCCTTCTGTTTTAATAATTCTAGGCCACAAAAATTCTTTAGCTTAAAAAATGTGATTTCGGCATTTTAAAGTAAAATTGACATTTTTATTGCATAACATTTAAAAAACAGGACAAATTCACATCACGTTGCTATAGTAATAAAAATAAAGCATAGTAATATTATTTAATTTATATATTTATTTCTCTAAATAGGTTATTAGTTTTTACAAGTATTTATTTAATAGTATAAAATAAATCTTTAAAAAAGTCTATTATTTTGCAGTTTATGAATTTATGTAAGAATTACATAGTTCAAGAAGCCGTGTAAAAGCCATATTTATAAATTAAAATTAAATTGTTACAACTTTTGCGCCTATTGTATCCTATTGGTATATAAATAAGGGCAACAATAATTATATATGTATTTACATAAGTACACAATATATTATATTATTCATGTAACTGCTTCATATAATCAGTTCTTTCGATAAAAAATACGTAAAATCGCGTTATTAAAATTTTGAATTTTGGAGCTTCTACCTGCTGTAGTTTTAAAATAAAGAAATTTTGGAACTTTATCCATAACGGTTTTCATTGAGAATAACCTAAGGATTCTATGCCTTGAATTTGCAACGATTCCGTCGGCAGCAAATTACCCATGCATTTGGTGCGGGGTCCTTTGGTTATTGAATAACAAACGCCTTATATGAGCTAAAATTTTGTATAGAGATATTTGAGACAACTGCGAATCGAATACGCTATCAAATTTGCCGATAAAAAATTGCCTAATAGTCGATCTCGAAATTTTTAGAGGAGTTTAGTAGGCCTTGAAAATATGAAAATTACAAATTTTTCAAAACAGTCAAATAAAGCTCATCGAGCACTATATCTAAAAATTTAAATCGACCAACGCGTTAAAAAATAACGGGGTGTTGCGGTAATAAATAGCACACACTCTATAACTGTTGACGCAGAAGGAATTTTTGGGCGGAAATATTTTTTTCGTAATCAGGAGATCATAATACATAAGAATCAACAATAAAATTTCAGGTGGAATGTTGTCGCCGAAAAAAATCAATTCTACTGCACTATATATAATTCAAATCTGTATGTGTATGTAAACTACAAAAATATAGCATTCTCTTTATAATTGAAATCGATATAGTTTGAGAATTACTAGCTTCTCGGTCCAATCTATTTTTAAAAGATAAGCTTACACTTTCTACTTCATTTACAATTAATTATATTGGGAAAAGAAAGTTGCACCACTCGAATCGAATCGACTATATGGAGTTATATCTCATTATTTTATTTGAAAGACCAGAGATTAGGCTCTGATACCGGAACCTGTTGGTTCTCTCATAAGGTGGAGATATATGTTTAGTGAAGAAAGCCTAGAAAGGCCTAACAGCTGATAATGCTTTTGTACGTGATGTTACAAATAATCACAAAAATATGCTTGACAGTGATAAAAATGCACATCCTCCTATCGTTTGTATATATAAACCATGGGATGGAGATATTTTAATCAATTAATCGAGAAGACACTTTACTATATGAATCAATGAATTATGTATTAATATTTATTTTTATTTTCTATTAGCACATAGTAACCAAACAAAGAAGGCGGCCGAAGAAATGCATTTCATATGTGTACCTTCTCCGTTGTGACATGCATTTTTAAATCGGAAGTGGGCCACGTTGCCAAACTTAACACTTTTCCCATAAACTATGATTTTCTATCTTTATAATTCCCTCGCCTACCAAAAAGAAGTATTGTTAATAATGAAAAAATCACTTTCCAAGATTTATTTTGATTTTCATTCTTAGATTATGAAAATTAACGTCTTTCAATTCCATCAGTCTGTCTGTCTGTTGATCCTGTATCTACAGAATAATTTGACGAAGAAAATAATATTTGGTAGGCAGCTGACGCTATTGTCAACGATCAAATGTGACATACTTTTAATGAAAAATATACACCATAAGAAAATAATCAACGAAATGTGACTCAGAGCAATTTGACATGTAGTTAATACAACTATCAAGGAAAAGACTTGCTTTACTTTCAATGGAAAATATACAGAAATCATTAGAAGACAACGGAGAAAAATAAAAATTTGGATTTCATTTGTTACTATTGGCAGGAAAGAAACCTAATACACTTTTAATTAAAAATATATCCAGCGAAGTCATCCAGCAGAAAAAAGTAATACATACCTTTACAGATTTTTTCTTCGACACATTTATAAACTTACAATATTTGGTGTAGTTATTTCAAAAAAGATATTTTTCGAAAGGATACTTCACTATGCGGTGTGTCCAAGAGTTTTCTTGTAATATCACGTGTCTGAAACATGTTTTAGCAAAAAAATATTTCGTTTATAAAATAAGTATACGTTTTAGTTACTTCGTAACTCATTTACCAGTGCTAAAGATAGAAAATGTCAAAACACATGCTAAAAAGACAGTTATTGTTAAGGCGAGTTTTCAAACTGCCGTTTTTGTGAAAATATTTTATTGGTTCTAATAACTTTCTCTGAACTAAATGTGAAATAGAATGCCATTAGAATTGCATTAAAATATACAGGGTGTTCCTTAATGATATGCTAATATTTCAGGGTGTGATTCTGTAGAAGAACTCACTACCGTGCGTCTAGGTGACGCGACACCAATTTATTTTTAGAAGGGCATCAACTGCGTTCTTCCCCGTTCTTCTACTCCCAAGCGAGTTCGAGATAAGATATAACTCGATAGACAAGTAATAGGTCAAGGCTGCACTACCTTAGATCATTAACGCTCTCTCAGGTCGTGATTTCATTTATTTATTGACAGAGGTTTTACGCCTAGGAAGTTTTGAAATTTTTGCATGCAAAAAAATCCCTGTCGAAGGTTGCTTTCCGACGGGATTAGAATTTGACGTGGTTTATATCTGTTTATACAGTGACAATGGGTTTAACGCTTTAAGATTTTTGCCATTTTGCCATACAGAAAATCCCTATCGAAGATTTCTCTCCGACGGGATTAAAATTTGAGGTGATTGGTATCTGTTTACCTACTAATAACGGATTCTACACTTAATGATTTCTGGAAAAATAACATAAAAAAATCCCCATCAAGCTCCCGTAAGGCGACCAGAACACTGAGTATCAAACTTGCGGAATCATGAGATTCCAATTAACTCAGTTGTTTCGGTCTTCCAAACGAAAACTCCAGGGATTAAGACCAGCAACAAGTCCTGATATCAATAAAATGCAATTAGTTCAAAGAATACCATTTATTTAGCAGGTTTAAAACAATACAGTTAGATTCTACAAAATAATATAATGTGAAAGAATCACGCCTCCTCCTCACTAATTTTAACTGATTTTAACCATACAAATGAGAGCGTACGCTAACAATCAGTTTTTCAGAAAAGATTAATTCAATTTCCTCAGAATTTAATGCAAGACTTTTTAAAAACAATCTATAAATTTTGTATTTTTGGTAATGGCTGACTGAAAATAAAATATAGAAATATTTTACTAAAAAATTTCTATTTAACGTGATTTTATCATTCACTGAACGGAGTTCGACTAATACATGAGTTTACTAACTTTCGGCCAGTCTTACGGCGTACTAGTCCCCATGCAGGTTCAATATAGGAAAATGACACAGACTCGCTTCCGAGCAACTTTTCGGCAAAATGGATTTTTGATTCATTTATGCACAAGGTGGTTCTCTATAACTTTACTATTTGGAAAGCCCTGCATTTGGCTTTTCTACCATGCATTGACCGTCCAACGTAGTAGTCCAAATTATGAGTCGCTGGGTGAATCTAAACTTGTTTTATGTGAGAAACCAGCTTTGTCCATTTTCACTGATTTTTTGCCAATATTTGCCCATAGACACTACGCGCCTTCGCTATATTTATCGATTTTCCCCTTTTTGATATATTATATATACTCCACTCATTTTAGACAAAAATATGGCTTCTAACAAAATTTATTCTTCATTTTTTTTTAATCGATTTATTTTGGAGTTTTAAAGAAAATTTTAAAAATCGACAACGAGATCACTACGGCATAAAAAATTATTCAAGGTCAAAGTTCACAAAAAAACACCGTTTTTTTGCGAATATCGCGCTTTCTATGGCTCGGAGGCCAATTAAGTTTATTATAAAAATGAAAGATAATGAAATTCCGCACAAAAATGGTCTCTTCCATTTTTTATGTAACTGTTTAGGCATTGTACGTAAAAAATTAATTAAATATTTTTCGTTCAAAATTTGCGTATAATCTGTAAGCACATTATACAAATTTTTATTGTACAGTACAATAATTTTGATTGGATTTTTTTCTTGTATATATTGTATTAACTAAGGTTATTATGAAAATGAAAGAATCAAATTTTGAACTAAAAATATTTTATTTGTTTTTTACGTACAATGCCTAAACCGTTCGTTGTACGTAAAAAATGGAAGAGATCATTTTTGTGCCGAATTTCATTATCTTTCATTTTCATAATAACCTCAATTGGCCTCCGAGCGATAGAAAGCGCGATATTCGCAAAAACCGTTTTTTGTGAACTTTGACCTTGAATAATTTTTTATGCCATAGTGATCTCGTTGTCGATTTTTAATATTTTGATTAAAACACCTAAATAAATCGATTTAAAAAAAATGAAGGATATATTTTGTTAGATCAGAAAAGTCTAATTTCACTGGATTAATAGTTAAAATTTTATAGTCAGTCTTTAGAACACGGTACATAATGACTGTACCCCATGGTCAATGTCTTTGGTGGAGGAATAAAAAAGTTAAAAATAATTTCGTAAAAGTATATGGTTTATTTTTCCTTGATTAAAAATTATACTTTTATTTTTGGTTCATTTTTCCATGACCACCATATACTTTCACTCTCAGGACCTGGACCAATTTACATTTTTCTAAGTGAAAATTCGGTGTTTCTTCGAATTTTCACCTGTTATGTCTAATGTCTTAACGAACTCATAACGGGCCTTTTGGGCTAGTTTGTGGCTCTAGAGCCTTTCAGACTTGTATGTTATGAACGAAAATGCCTTTAAATAAATTTTTTACATAAGTCGAAATTTTATTTTGGCTTCGACCTAGGTCAATTCTGGAAGGTTCTACAACGGCGCTCGCGACCTCGAATGAAAATATTTTTTTTGTACCAGATATTTTATTTTTGGTACAATTTTATGTATGGCAATCGATTCATTATATTTCAGAATGTGTCGACATTTTCAAGCCGAGTCAATTTTTGGAAACAAAGTTTGAGAAATGTAAACATATTTTTATTCTATTTCAGAGAAATTTCACAAAAAAGTGGGAAAGTGCGATTTTCTCCGACTTCGCAATTTCGAATAGAATCACGACTTCCATAATCGAATTCGGCAGGTTATTTTACACAGGAATATGACTCCAATTTTTGTATGTTCGCGAGTTGCATATTTCAAGGGACTCGTTCTCCGTTTATAATATTTGAAGTAATTCTAACACGATTTGTAGCAACAACAATTTTGTAGACTCGTTAAGAAGGTAACATATTTAAATGATGCGTGGACGACGAGATAAGTTACTATACCTTAGCCGGGAAAAGAAGATAGTAATAAATATACGTGATAAGTGCGTGCAATAGATTCTATTGGCGTTTAAATTTGGTAGAGGTTTAATTCAAAATAACACATGCACACAAAAAAAATGTCGAGTGCTAGAAGGCAGACCTATATATTCCCGTGCATTTCGATGGCTCTTGCATTTTTCCTAACCCCAAAAAACACCCTAAGACTGCTCGAAAAACCTCAAACAAGTAAATAAAAAGCTTAAATGAGCTAACCACCATTTCTATACGTATTTTGGAGCGCTGAGACCGAATCTGAGGTCAGAATTGGCCCATCAGTTAGGAATTTTGACATAACCTCAAAAAACACCTAAAAAATGCCCGAAAAATCCCACACAAGTAAATAAAAAGCTGCAAGGTCAGAATTTATGCGCGACGATCGAATATCTTGTAAAATCCATATTTAGGATGAAAACGTACCCAAAAATGACTGAATCATAGCCCGAAATTGACTTTGCTCTACACAATATCTGAACATATAATTTCCGACGTATTTTCACAAGCTGAACACAATACCGTAGTCAGAATTAAAGCGCAATCTGAAAACTTTATAGAGAAACATCATTTCAACATATATTTTCATCAACCCTAATAAGCGGAGATGGGTAACTTTTAAATTTTCGAGTATCTAAAGGGAAATATTACTGAACAATGACATTTTTAGGAAAACATTTTCGGACAAAGTTTGCTCTGTTTAGAGAGGAATATCATTTGGCCTTAACATTTACCTACACCCTCCCTTAATAATTTTTTACTTTTTTTTCTTAGAGCTGTTTAGAATTGTATAGTTTTCTTTATTCTGTTTGATTGTCATATGCCATTTGTTTCTTTTACTATTTTTGCGACTAGGACACCTCCACGTGGTGCCGGCGGGCAACGATTTATTTCGGCTAAGTTCCTGGGTACGAAAAATCCCATCATGGCAAAAGTAGAGAAATAGTTTATAATCCGGGGAGGGAAACCCAGTATCGGCGGCCAGTCAGGTTGGGAAAGCGGGACCGCGGGCGTCGTCATCATGCAACCGCAGCTCTAGTGAAGTGGGAAACTTGGCTTCCTATGAGTACAAGAAATTTGCACAACTGTGTAAATAATGCGAATTCCTTATTTTTTGTTTGTAGTAAATTCGAGGTTCCGAAAAATCGAAAAAAAACCAGCGATAAAATAAAAAATATTTATCTAAAATCTATATGTGATAGGTTTAAGTATATTCATCAACCCTTCTTTATTATGACAATATAAGAGAAAGTGCTCTTTTTCTTGTGTGAAATATTTTCTAAAGTCTTTTTCTCTTTTTCTGTATGAGCTAGAACGAACATCACTTGATACTAAATTGTCTTTTTCCATAATCGCCGCTAAATATTCTTCCTTCCCATTAGATAGAACAAGATTTTCAATAACAGTTTTAGTTCTTATCGAACACTTACATTCACTATCTTCATATTCACTGTCATCTTCTTGACTTTCGGAACAATCAGTTTCCATTAACCCTTTTTTAGCATTAATTCCGGAAACATTTCACGGATTCCAGGCTCCTTCCATACTGTTGAATTTTTATATTTTACTTTTTAACGTTCTTTCCATTTGTACCATGGAAATCCTTTATCCACTATTTCCATACCGTAATATTTAGATAAATATTTTTTATTTTATCGTTGATTTTTTTTTCGATATTTCGAATTTAATAAAAACAAGGCAAGAATTTTACACAAATAACTTTAAACCAAGAACTCTAAATCTAACAAAACTTAAGGCAAGAACTTTGCACCAAAAACTCTAAATGTAACATATTGTAAAACAGGAACTTTACACAAATAAGAACTCTAAACCTTATTTATTATTCAACCAATATGATTAATAGAAGAATAAGCAAGAATTTTTCGTAGCCTTAATAGTTCTTGCCTTAGGAATTTAACAGTCTTGTCTTAATTTATAATAGGTTTCAGTTTTTGGTTTAAAGTTCTCGTCTCAGGTTATGTTGGGTTAAGAATTCTCAGTTTAAAGTTCTTGGTTTAAAGCTCTTGCCTTAGATTATGTTAGTTTTAAAGTTCTTGGTTTCAGCTTTTAATTTAGGTATTTGTTTTGGATTTTTGGGTATTTTTTAGGTATTTTTTGAGGTTATGTCAAAATTCCTAACTGATCGGCTAATTCTGACCTCATATTCAATTCCAGCGCCCCAAATTACGTATAGATATAGTTATCAGCTCATTTAAACTTTTTATTTACTTGTTTGAATTTTTTTGGGCATTTTTAAGGTGTTTTTTGAGGTTAGCAAAAATTCAAGAGCCAATCCGGCAGAACGACATCGGATCCGTGTTTAGCGGGTCGAAATGCATAGGAATAAATAGGTCTGCCTTCCGGCACGCGGCATTTTTTTTGTGTGCCTGTGTAATTTTTACAACGGTTTATCAAATCAATTCGCTCAGTGGCATGTGCCTCTTCACAGTAGCGACAGTTCAATTCATCACTATTCTCCTTTTCCAACTAAGATACTAAATATGTAATCAATGTGAAACATGGAAATATTTTTTATAAAATGTTTACTATCGGAGTGAACCAATGTCAACCAGGGTTCGCGAACTAGCAAACCTTAATTAATGAAGGATGAACGTCGTAAACGGGGTTTACTTTATTTACGAATATCGGTAAGAATGAAACAGGAGAGAACAGGACACCAATCAATACATTTATTAAGCATATCAGCATCTTTAAAGTATTGAATAATAAATATATGTAATTGAAAAAATCAGGTATAATAAACCTACGAAAACAAAATAAAGTGAAAAAGAAATAAAAATAATAAAGTCGTCAAAGCCATAAACTTGAGTTTATGTCATGTTCTTTTTATTTAAAACGTGAACTATTTATAACCGACCCTCATCGTTAATTTTGTAAAACAATAACTAGCTGAATTAGGTGACAGGGTCGACGCTGTTTTATGTCAGGGTAGGTATAAATGAAATTATGGGAACACTTTAAAAGAGAAAACAAGAACACCACCATTAACTACGTGTTTATTTCGTAAAGATGACAAAATAATGAAAGAGGGAGGGTACTAAAGCTTCCAATCTACCCAATTCAATTTGGCTAAAATATATAAACTTTTAAAAATCCAATGAAAATATTTATTTATTATACTCTTCGCAAATAGGAAAACTAAAAGTACATTCCATTTGTGTCGGCACATTTTAAAACTGTAAATATCTCTCGTAAAGCAAAAACTTTCAAATCATTTAGTTAATCATCGAGTTCTGAACAACTTTCAAAATGTCTGTCTGTCTGTCCGGTTGTTACTTTCTTATAAGTACTATAATAGTACAGTCCATAGGTAGATTCTGATCCGAATAAGTGCGATAGTTTTGAAACTTTGGGAATTTGTAGATTTCGATGCCGCCGGCGCCCAATATTGAAAAAATGGCCCACAAAACTAATTTCCTTGAAATATCTCGCTTCCAGTACCTCATACGGAAAAAATGTTCTTATAAAAATAAAAGAGCATTAAATTTTCTACAAAATATGTTCTATACACCTTTCCGTTAAACTGAATAGTTTCGGTACAGCAGCCGAGCGAAGTCGAGCATTCTTGACAAAATTATAATTTTTTGCAATGTCTCAATTTAGTACGACCTTTATGAAGGAGTATTTTTGTGTTTGGAGACAATAATATATTACATACTGAGATGGAAAGTGTTTCATTGTTGCCGAGAGATGAGATAGTTAACCTCGAGACAGCAAGGATGATGTCAAAGGTCCAAGTTCGTTGTACTCTTCAACGATACTTTCTTAAGTAGCTTTTCAGGAGCATGATCTTTCAGCATTGTTACTGGAGTAAGCCCAGCTTTGCTTTGTTTCCAGCCCCATTTTTCAACATTTTTACAAATCCTTTGCTACTCCTGGACTTGATAATATGTTCTAAATGAATACTGCCGTGCTGCTGCAGCTGTAGGTGGTGGAGTGGAAATGCGATATTAAACTTGCTTTTTGTGAGCGATCTTACGAAACATTGGTAACGATAAGCGTCCAGACAGATATTGTCTCCATGTTTGGCTCCATACAGTGCTAGAAGAAAGCATTCTTCAGCATCAGCGATAGTGTCCTGTTCAGGATTACTATCTTGAAAAACTTGAAGGCTGTCCTGTAAATCCTGATGCTTTTGCAGGATGCTGAGGAACTTTAGTTTGTCCTGATTAGAAAATGCACAAGTTGTGTCACACCCGCTAAAAGCGTGAAGAAATAGTATATTATAAGTGATTATTTTACCGTTTGACAAACTATGGGAAGGATACTATGTAAGCTGCTAGGTTTTACCCTTTCCTGGCTTCAAAAAGTTAACATAACAACTAAAAGGTCTTCATCTTCGTCAACAATTATCGCAGATACAAATTCTGAGGACATTTCTATTCCTGTATTTACAAATTTTTTTGCTCGGTTACTGCACCGAAACTATTCAGTTTAACGAAAAAATGTGTAAGACATATTTTATAGAAAATTTAATGCTCCTTTATTTATTTTTTTTTGCCATAAGAGGCACCCGAAGCGAGATATTTCAAAGATACTGTTTTTGTTCTCCATTTTACTTCCACATCCAGTGGAAGTATTTTTTGTTCTCCATTTTACTTCCACATCCAGTGGAAGTATAGTAACGACAAAAAAATTTTTAAAAATTTGTATTGTTCAAATAGGCTTAAAATGTCATGAAGCGTCGAGATTATAAGTTTGAGCGAAAAAAAATTTCTGTCTGTCTGTCGGTCTGTCTGTCTGTCGGTCTGTCTGTCGGTCTGTCTGTCTGTCGGTCTGTCTGTCTGTCTGTCTGTCTGTCTGTCTGTCTGTCTGTCGGTCTGTCTGTCTGTCGGTCTGTCTGTCTGTCTGTCGGTCTGTCTGTAACTTTTTTTTTGTGCGCACGTTTACTCTGGAACCGTTTAATGACTTGAAATTTGGTACACGTATGTACTTTAACGAGATCTGGAACTAGATTATATTTTCATGTTGTTCCGACGAAGGGTTGGGGGGTAAATTGGGGTAAATTTGGGGTAAATGGGTAAATCAAGCAGATAAGAGTGGATAAAATTGGTATTTAGTATATACAAGAGAAGCTAGGGTCTCAAAAAATTTTTGGCATTAACCACCCCCATTACCACCCCCACCCCCTTATTAAAGGGGATGAAAAAAAATTGTGATTTAGTGTATGTACAAGAACCAGAAACCTCAAAATATTTTTTTACTTCATCCACCCCCACTACCACCCCCCTATCACCACCCCCATTCCACTACCGATGTGGGGTATCGTTTTATGGGTTTTTGGGGTAGAGGATTTCAAATATTATAGTATTAAAGTTCCATAAACAATTATTTTCACATGCAAACTTTTTTCGTTGTGAGTGACTTGGATAGAGAATCTAGATGTGGAAGTAGTGATTCCTTGGGCAGCGGTTTTTTCAATATTGCGACACCGGCTGGCGACTAAGATCACATTTTGCATTTTTTTTTATTCATTCAGGGCATCTAAAGCTACAAATTCCCAAAGTTTCAAAACTTCCGCACTTATTTGGATTAAACCCCGTGTTTTATGTCCTCACGGCTGTATTATAACTCAAGATAGAAAATACCTAGTTGTATTGAAATTTAGACATTAAGTTAATGTTAGCTACAGGAAGAATCCTATTGAAACAAATATAGATTTCAGAAGACAAGGAAAAATGTTGATTAATTTTTAGGTCATTAGAATCAGTGGAAAGTAGAAGAAAATATATTTATTAAGACAGGCTAGTGGTAAATGAAATTTTATATTTATTGTGCTTTCTAATAATCCTTGGCTTTTACATGTAACAAATGTCTATTTATGAGTGAAGTGTCCCCTATGTAGGGCTCGAAATACTTGATAAGATGTATCGTAAGGGAGATTTCATATTATTGTACTAGCATGGTCAGACTTAGATCATCAGTATATAGAAAGAATCGTGGAGCAAACCACTGAAGGGAAATAGTGTACACAACAGAGGAATTAGGAAGGGATTGAGGTATTTTGGCGGTATTAAGAGAACTTATTGAGCATCAAGGGAATTACCCGGGAATTTTGAGGAAATAAATGCCATTACGAGGTATAAAGAGGGAATTAAGGGAACAAAAGGTAATTAGGATGGATATAGAGGTAATACATGAGATTTGCGCATGCGCTCATCTACATCAGAATTAAAATGATATTAGGTTGTTTTAAAAAAGTTATTTTACGTTAGTTTAGTTTGGTTGGTTTTGAGTTATTACGTTCCCTGAATCTTCCATTTTGCCCTTATTTGTATTATAATGTAGCTACAAAATTGCTAATGCCGTTCGATCAGGCTCGAAGTGAACCAAAAAATGTATGAAAATCAACTGAAAATCTTAGTCATCAAGCTCCCAAAATGAAAATTTACGAAAAATGTGGACTGTAGTTAATTTTGATGAGAGAAGCGAAAGCAAATTTAAAAAATATCATACCTTCCATATCAAGTTTGAACAGATTCATCTATAGCAATGTTCAAAAACTCAGAAGATAGAAATCTTAGAACAAGGTTGCTGATACCAAAAATAAACCTGTCAATAAGAATTCATTGTGCAAAGGCAGGTGATTTTAAGATTTCAATCGAAAGTTTCCTGAAAGGTCATCATTTACTGACTATCTCTGATATACAATTCGAGGGTAAAATTAACTTCGCGGCTGCAGAGCGAATGTGCGATTCAAAAGTGATCAAAATGCTGGCACAAGTACCCGGAAGTAATGCCATTCGTTCCTATTTAAAAATGATGAATATGCTGCTAGACTCTTTTCTAAATCCAGATACCGACATTAAATCAAGGATTTATAACAGTTGGCTAGGAGTATTCTTCTGTAGAATTTGGCGTATGTGGATCAAATCCAAAAAGGAATACATGTTAAAGGACAACTTTTTATCACTAAACATGTCTATAAAATTAAAAGCACACAACTTAATAAAACTAATAAATGTCTTTCAAGAAAATGAAGAGATCACCCCTAAAATATAGATCCTGATTTACAATTTGGCTAATACAGAAATAATGTTTCCAAAGTATTTCTGCCCATTGGTGTACCAGATAATGTTGCACTTGCTCTAAGTGAAGTCTCGAAGTTAATTAAATGCTCATGAGATAGTGAAACAATATATGGTTGCTTGAACATAGCCTTGTCCTGCACAGTATTTTGCTGTTTAAATAGAAATAGTACAAGAAGGTGAGGACGGTTAGAAAATAGAATTGATTTAGATTTCAATTATCAGACAATTGCCTTCATTTATTGAGATATAACTGAACTACCGTATTTTATTTGTGAACGAATGTACCTTTTATGTGAATCTACTAATTTTACATTTCATTAATCTACTTCTTGTGTAAATTTATGTTTTAAAAATAATTAGATAATATGTGTTACGATATAAAACAAAAACTAACAAAAACTGACATTTTTCTTTTTTTTCCCAATTTCCTATAATAGTCTACAGTACAGCGCCCTTTTTTTTAATGATTAATAACAGGCTGAATTTTCGTGAGTAGCTTCGTTTTGACGAGACACCCAACTTTTCTCTTTGCGAAAATTCTCGGTAGTGGTGACTAATAACTGCGCTTGGGTGCATATATGTCGATTGGGTGATTCTTCAAATTTTATTAGTAACAGTTAGTTTTTTAGATAAATCTTGAGATAATTTGATAAAAAACACGAAAAAACGTTTGTCCTACAAAATCGATGACATGACCGAAGCGTCCCCCACCCCCCAATATGTCCAAATAACGAGATCACAAAAATGATTAGTAACCAGCTGATTTTTTTACTATTGTTTAATAAATGTTTTTAAAATTAAATGGCCACATTGTCCTACAAATTGAATGGTATGTTTTTCCATTTTACATTTCATTAATCTACTACTTGTGTAAATGTATTTTAAAAATAATTAGATAATATGCGTTACGATATAAAATAAAAACTGGTGTTTTTCTTTTTTTTTGCCAATTTCCTATAATAATCCACAGTACAGAGCCCTTTTTTTCAAATGATTATTAACAGGTTGAATTTTCGTGAGTAGCTTCGTTTTGACGAGATACCCAACTTTTCTTTCTGCGAAAATTCTCGGTAGTGGTAGCTAATAACTGCGCTTGGATGTATATATGTCGATTGGGTGATTGTTCAAATTTTATTAGTAACAGTTAGTTTTTTAGTTAAATCTTGAGATAATTTGATGAAAAAACACGAAAAAACGTTTGACCTACAAAATCGATGATTTGACCGAAGCGTCCCCCACCCCCACCATGTCCAAATAACGAGGTTACAAAAATGATTAGTAACCGGCTGATTTTTTTTTACTATTACTTAATAAATGTTTTTAAAATTAAATGGCCACATTGTCCTACAAATTGAATGGTATGTTTTCCCAGACCTACGCTCGGAAATTGTCAGTTCCACGGTAAAACTTTTCTCATTTTCGTTTTTTTCTCTTGGGAATAAAGTGTGGAACACGATTTTACTAATGTCCTACAAAAAAGTGGTATATATTGATAAAAAATTAAAAACACTTATTATGAAATTTCATTAAATAGGTAAAGTTTTATATTATTTTTTAAATATTTTAATTGAGTTGATGAAAATGAGTTGTACAAAATTAATAATAGAGGTGCTCCGAAATCGAATATTTTAATAATTTAATGTGTTTTAATAATTTATAGAGTCTGTTAAAGAATATTAAATTACACCTAGAAGTGCGTAAATCCTAAAATGCTTGTTAATGGCCAGCCCGTGTCATTTTTAAATTATAATTTTTTTTTAAATACGTAAAAAAAACGTACAAAAAGCAGATCATTGCAAATTTTCTCCAATAATTTTAAAACGGTTGAATATACAGTGTGACTTACTTAAGATGAAGACACCCTTATAACTTTTTTTTTTCCGATTTGAATCAAATTTTACTCAAATATAGAACAGATTAGGATCTAATTATTATGATCAGAAAAACATTCGCTTCTTACAAATGCAAAGCCACCTGCCGTACCAAAATATGCGAAAATAATAAAAGAATCATATTGGGCATTCCTTTATCTGAAAATTTTGTTAATGAAACTTGTTCAGAATTGTCCAAAAACCATAAGTCCAAAATTGAATCGAAATAAAACGATATTGAAATTTTGATTAAAATAATGTCCAAGTCGAAAAATGTAATTTTAATAGGTTTTTTGGTTTAGAAAACTGTACTACGACAATTTTGTTTTGAAATTCAACCCAAGCTGCCGGGTAGTTGTCAGGCAATTTGCAGTTTTTTTTTAAATAATTATTTTTAAAATTAAAATTCTAATTTTTCAATTTTTTATTTTGATTAAATTTTGGACATGAGGTTTTTGGATAATTCTGAAAAAGTTTCATTAACGAAATTTTCCGATAAAAAAATGCCTAATATGATTTTTTGATTTTTTCCGCATATTTTGGTACCGCAGATAGGTGGCTTTGCATTTATAGGAGGCGAATGTTTTTCTGGCTTTTGGCTATACAAAAAAAGATTTTTTTTCATATATATTTTTTTTTAGTAATTTCTCCAATTTTTTCATAAACTTTTCATATAAGTTATGTTATTTTTGAATACACTTAAACATTAAAAATAATATTACATTAGAATTATAAAGAAAATATTTCAATCTTGTAGTCGAATATTTAATAAAACATATAAAAGTGCATGAAAAATTCAAATATTCGCAACGAATGTAAATATGCAAATTAGGGTTTAAAATCAAGGGAAATATTGTTTTTTTATAATCTGTATGTATGTGCTAAATTTGATAGATATCAGAATTCCGTTTAAGTAATAAAAGTTTTACTAAAACCGCAATTATAAAATAATTCGTTATTTAAAATAATTTTTGTCGGACTAGCGATACATACCAATTTTTTTGTAGGACACTATTTTATTTGGGTAGAGAATACACTAACCTATCATGTGTTATTTTTGTCCTACAATTACTAATAATGAAAGTCTTTCAGTGGAACTGACAATTTCCGAGCGTAGGACTTTAAAAACATACCATTCAATTTGTAGGACAAAAATAATCAGCTGGTTACTAATCATTTTTGTGACCTCGTTATTTGGACATGTTGGGGGTGGAGAACGCTTCGGTCAAACCATCGATTTTGTAGGATAAACGTTTTTCGTGTTTTTTATCAAATTATCTCAAGATTTAACTAAAAAACTAACTATTACTAATAAAATTCGAACAATCACCCGATCGACATATATACACCCAAACGCAGTTATTAGCTACCACTACCGAGAATTTTCGCAGAGAAAAAAGTTGGGCATCTCGTCAAAACGAAGCTACTCACGAAAATTCAGCCTGTTACTAATCATTAAAAAAAAAAGGCGCTGTACTGTGGACTATAAGTGTAGTAAAATTAAGGTATATTCAAGATATTCACTATTTTTATTTTTTTACATATAAAAACAACTACTTTCGGATCTGTTCGGGTTATTTCAACCTAAAATTAGCTATAAATATATGAGGAACACATGTTTAGGACAAAATAAGTCCACATTTTCACGGAACCTAAATATTTAATATATGGATGGCCGCATCTTCAATTCTGAGAGTTGCCCAAATGTACTGCATGGGTTCCTGCAATTTTATGAATCTACATACCCTAAACATCAAATACCAACAACAAAAAAATAGTTCAAAACAGGGTTCGAAGAAATATTCCTATTTGGCTGCCGGACTAACTTCATTATTTATTTCCTGCGAGAGATCCCACGTGATTTTCTCTGGAAGGTGGAGCTTTCTCCTGCGTACACCGTGAAAGTGTGAGCGATTGGCGGCCTCTTTCAGTCCATGGCCTTTTCTCTTCGCCGAGATAACTGTTAACGTATCCCAGGGGCAACATTAAAAGTATATTAAGACAACTCTAAGAGTTATAAACTATTGAGCCACAGTATATTATACAGACTGCCCCATTTTCGTTATAATGATATGTTATTTCTAGTGTTATTAAAGGGAAGCTCGCAGTCTGCAAATTTAGTTTCTGCATTTTTTTTTGCTGGTTTTATTGGTAAGTAGAAGTGCTAGCAAATTTTACATTAAATTATGGAGGTAAGGCTTAATTCGAAAATATATGAAACAGTACATAAAACGTATCTATACATACAATAAATCTGTAAAATTGGTATGTCTGTACATTGAAAATATTTGCAATAAACTAATCTGGGGGTATATAAGATGAGTAATAGAATACATTAAGATAGTTTTTAGAATTTTTGTTTGTCTGTTTGAACGCGCGTCACACAGAAACTACTGAACCAATTTGAATAGGGTTTTCACGGGTAAATTTATCTAAGCTTAGAGTAACAGTTAGCTTTTATTTCATCGAAGTCGGCCTACTCTAAGCCAAGTTTTATGAAAATCGGTCTAGTAGAAAAGAGATAACAGCTTGATCTCTACACACGGCATAAACTTTCATGATTAAACTTCTGTAATATTCCAGAAAATTCGAGAGTATTCTGAAACATTCCATAAAATTTGTGTGCCTTCTGAAATATTCCAGAATAGTCTGCAATATTTCAGAAAATTCGAAAGCATTCCGAGACATTTAAGAAAATTTAAGAGCCTTCTGCAATATTTCAGAATGTTCTGTAATATTTTAGAATATTCGAGGGCATTCTGGAACATTCCAGAAAATTGGTGAGCCTTGTGAAATATTCCAGAACGTTCTGTAATATTCCGAGAGCATTCTAGAATATTTCAAACAAATCGAGTGTCCAGATTGTTTTGGAATATTCCAGAGCGGAAAGCAAAAAGTAAATTATATTCTTCGGTTAACAATATCGATTTATCTGGAAAATTATAGAACTTTCCAGAGCGACATAAAAGTTCCCGAACGAGATCCATAGTGGGGATGTACAGCGCATGTCCCTAGTGATTCTACCTCAAACGTCGCGTCGTTTATAAAGAAGCTTTTTAGTTAAATTCAAAATTCCACGCGAACGTAGTCGCGGGCACAGCTAGCCCGTAATATACGAATTACGGGAGTGTGGACCATCTATTTAATATGTTTAATAATCTGATGAAAAGAAAGCGCTCACTGATGAATCAATAGCCCATATGCCGATCACACTTACTTTGTGAAAATCACAATATTAAATATCTTTTTGGGTTCTTGTTATCGAAAATCAAAACTTATATAATAATAACAATAATACATATATTTATTCATAAATTCGGCAATAACTGCCCTCTTCCATTTGCTGCGTAGTACTAACTAAACCTAAATTAAAAACTAAAATATCTATGTCTACGACAATTTTGTTTCATGACAATGACGTGACACAAACTGACGGAGGTAAATGCGAGCTCTCCGCACACAGATCTCCGATCAATTACTTATATAACCCATAAATAATTGAAGATATAGGGGGTACCACAGAACTATTTATGCTGGGTTAGCAATAATTGATTTATGTTGAAAGTATTCTATATTTTTCCATTTCTATTTCATTTGCAAGTTCGTTACATAAATGGACTGATATACATGTACGATTTTTGAAATATATCTTTCCTTTCCATCTCTCCATTATTGGAAAAATGCTCATCAGTATACAGTGTGTTGTACTTGGGGGTGGAATACCCTCATAATTTTTCAATTTTTTTTTTCGATTTGAAATTTTACACAAAAGAATCCAGAATAGGGTCTCTTATAGCCAAGAAAATATTAGCCTTCTACAAATGCAAAGCCACCTGCGATACTAAAGTAAACGAAATAAATCAGAAAATCATATTAGCCATTTTTTGTCGATGATATTATTGAAAGTTGTTCAAAACTGTCTAAAAATATTAAAATTTCATCGAAATTAAAAAATATTGAAATTTTTTTCGAAGGCTAAAAATGTCATTTTTTGTTTAGCAAGGTGTGATGTGACTATTTTGTTTGAAAATAAATGCAATCTGTCAAGTTTTTTTATGTATATTTTTCATATATTTTTTTTAATTTGATGAATTTTTAACAATACTGAACAACTTTCTTTATAAAATTTTCGGATAAGAAAATGCCTAATATCATTTCCTTTTTTTTTCTCGTTTGTTTTGGTATCGCAAATGGGTTTGCGTTTGTAGGAAGTGAATGTTTTTTTGTGATATACATTTGAGTAAAATTTGGTTCAAATGGAGCAAAAAAAAGTTATAGAGTGTTACGCTCTTAAGTGCCACACACTGTATATGAAGTATGTAGAATCTTATCAAAGATTGCAATCATTTTCACGTACATCTCTTTAAATGAAAATGTTTTCTAAATTTTTTACTTTTTATTTACCATTTAATATAATAAATAAAGAGAAAATTTTTTTATGCAGTTTCACCTTATAAGATCAAATTACATTGCTAGCCCGCTTGTTTGGTTTAAAAATTAAACTATTCTACAAGCATATTCCATATTTTGAAAGTCACATACTGATTATATTTGTAATAAGTGTGCAAGTAGTTGTTTCGTTATTAAACACCCATCTCAAATGGTCATCAGAGATTATAAAAAAAATATTTTTCAAAATTTGAAAATATTTATGATTAGATATGAAGTAATGTTGTGAAGGTTTTCTATTTTAGCGAACCGTGTGCGTTTTGTCTGGCTGCTGGTTTCCGGGACTTCTTCCGCGTAGACTTGGTTGAGTGCTTGACGTTTCGGCCATCTTGTCGTGGTCCTCTTCTGAAGCGAAGTGAGATCTGCTGGACTAAGCTCCACTATTTATACATGTTGTCAGGAGGCGTGTTGCGGATCATTGCTCATGCAGAACATTGACTTCCACGTTATTAGTAATTGTAGTCCGGTGTCACGGCTATAGTTATTCGGATGTTTATTTATTTCAGTGGCTTCTCTGTATCTTCTTGGCCAATAATTCTTGGTGTTGGCTAATTTCTTTGTTTTGTCGAATTTTATCAAATGGCCGGTTTCTTCTGAATGTTCGGCAACTGCTGATTTTGTAGAATTTCCCGTGCGTTTGTTGTAAAAAAGAGTTATATTTTATACATTTGTATATAAGTTACAAAGCGTATTGTAGCAAGAATCTTAACTCTTACATGCTTATATACAGGGTGTAATTAGTTTCATATCATTAAAGAAGAACTGGTGGTGGGAACGACTAGACAAACAAAAAAACCTTATATAGCATAGAGTCTAAAACCCATAGTTTTGAAGGAAAAAAAAATAAACAAATATTTCGGAAATTTTTAGTAATATTGTTTGAGAACTGCTGGAATTTTGGGGTGTATGTCGGCGCCTTTGACCATCAAGCACGCTAAGGCGGTTCAATCAAAGTGCCGCGCTTCTTTGTTTGAGACCGCGTGGCGGCGAGGACACAAGTCGGTAATCATTACACTTTTTTATGACTATTTAAAAGTAAGTAAGAAACTTCTATGATTCGAGAGAAAACTATACGTCCATCTACCCAGAAAAGCAGTGGTTCTCAAATGTCTCCTACCTTAACATTCAAATTTTTGACCTAGGTCAGTTTTTTTAAAGTGTCCCTAGAGGAAAAAGTCATATAGGTTTTTTATTTGTCTAATCGGTCCCCATTACCAGTTTTTTTAATGACATGAAATTAATTAGAATTACACTGTATTTAAAAAATGATATAGAGGAATCCAGATAAATTTAATCTTCAGAATTTTCGCCACGATTATACTCCTCGAATTTAATTTGCAAATTTTCCTCCAATTGAATCCTTGAATTCTTACTACAAGAATTCAACTTTATAAGTATAAACAAGCTAAATGTAAATATAAAAAAGATTAATGATGTAAAAAAGTTTATATCAACTACAAGATCATTTTTAGTGAATCATGCTTTTTATTCCGAAAATGAATACTTAAATTTCAATTACTGCTTTATTGTTTACTCTTTTTTCTTCTCATTTTTCTCTCCAAACGTATAATTAATTACGTTCCAGTTGTGATCCTTTATTTGACTTTATTGTAATAATCGATTGGATTAGTAAAGAGCTAATCTATTCTATTCTATTGTAATATAAAATTGTGATCGAATGAATATATTTAGCTTAAGTAATTTTATAAATAATTCTGGTTTTAGTTACTTCAAGAGGTTCAATTAGTCCATATACTTTAATATTGACCATGCAAGACATTAGGAACAGATATTTCTATTCTCAATTTGGACCATATTCTCCCACAACATCGAGCTTTTATGATTACAGAAAATTCATAAAAGTGGAATGTTGAGAGTTTTACAGCGCGTCAGCGTTATGTACACTATACCTTAATGGGGAAAGGAAGATAATAAATGTACTTGATCAGTGCGTGCAGCAGATCCTATCTGAATATGCTAATATATTAATTTTGTGAAATTAAAGGAAATTTTAAAGAATCACTGCAGCAACTTTTACTGGCTGGTTAGAAACGGAAAAATAAAAAACTAAACTCTGAGACATTGGTCAAGATTTTTCATTATTTTTGGAAATCTTCAGGGAGCCATTAGTCGGGGGGCATACTTGATGAAATATGCACTCCATGGGAAATTTCATGATGAAATTGTGGGAGTAAGTTTAATACATTCCTTATGCCCTCCGTAATCATACCTTACCAGGTGCTTTCAATATATGGCGTCATATATTCAAGATGGCGGCCACCCCAGACATCATTGGAAGTTCTCTATTATAACTGTTAATAGGCCCACCCTAGCAATATTTTGTACTGAATCTTTTTTGTTCTAAATAAAATTTTGAACAAAAAAAGTTGACAGTTTTTCTGGTATAATTTACCGGTTATCAGTTATAGCTAGTTAAAAAGTGTATTAACCAATTTTTACTTTTTGGTTTTAAAGGATTTTTAGATTTTTAGGTTGAAAAATAACAACTAGTTAAGAAATTAATATTTATTTCAATATTTTTATTAAATTAATTGTAATGTTGAATTGCATGTAAAATGTTTTCAGCTTAATACTCTTCATCTGAAAGGTCATCGATATCATAATCTTTTCTATGATTCTCGCATGTCTTCATCGCCTCCACACATATAAAGCTCAGTGCATAAAATGTTTTGGGATTTACATTTACAGGATACACCACATTTCCCTTTTACATGAACAACAAATTAATTTTAAAATGATTTCAGGTGCACAAGGAAGTGTTTGTAGATTAGGGTGCTGCTGGTCAGCAAGATGCCATTCCATAACCTGGTAATGTGCTCTACGAATAAAAGGAGATAGTGACGCTTTTGTAGGAGGCAGATTTTCACTTTGCGTCTTGTGCTTGGAGAACATCAACCAACGAAGCACCCAATGTCTGAAATCTGGTGTATATACCTTACGAATAAATTTTTCAATGATAGTTTCAGGTTTCAGCTTCATCCCCGAATTCTTCAATGGATCCAAGTTTCCCAAAAATGTCATTATCTGCGGTCTTATAAACCTTCCAAAACGATGAGTTTCCCTTCTTTACAAGTGAACCTTGACATCATATCTTGACAGAGCATGCAGACCTAGTAACCCTTTTCTCCTTTCTGGTCCTAGTGCGGTGCAAATTCCACCAACGTCAATGATTCTTCGATTATTTCCTATACCAGTAACAAACATGCTTAGACGTAAAAGATTTTGACCACCACAATTAATACTAGTAGAAATGCGTCTGTATCAAGCGAATATATATGAATCGCAGTAGCTCCTTTTCGTGAAGCAAAAAGGCAGTGCAGTATTATTTTAACATCAGCTTCTTCATGACTACTTTGAAGTTCACTTACGTCACTTCAGAAAGACGATTTGGTTTCAGTCCTCCAGCTTACGATTAGGCTTCTCTCAATATTGCGTGCGTACAACAAAGCTTTTTCTTTAAGATACTCTGTTAGCTATCCTTTGTTTTTATATGAGAAAGGAGGAATTTCATCTGGATATTTGCAGTGTTTGTGGAGTCGGTTATTTTGTACTCAGTGGGTGTTACTGTAGATATCCTATTATGTCATATCGTACATTTAAGAGAATTTTCAATATATATGTCAAACACGAAGTGAAATTCATCATATTTTAAGAGTTTCCTTGATTTTATTATTAAACTGCAAAGCTAGATCATTGCATGTTTTAACCTGCACTGATTTTTTCAACGATTTCACCTTTGCCATTCCATCAAGAACAGGGTGCTGCTCTTCTAAGATCTTCATTAGTTTAGATTTATTTGTAGACAACTTCATTGATCCATTCAGATTAAATATGGAGAACGGAACTTCCGGGAATTTATAATTACTTAATGATGTCTTTAGTTCAATATCAGTACGGCTTCTCGTTATAACTAACAAGCGTGTGAATAATGATTGGTCAAATTGTATCCGTTTGTATGGTTTCATGAAATACACACTTTGTTGTTGCGTTGATCAGTTCACTGCCTTCATATGTTATAGGGTTGGTCGATGTTCTGATATTGTTATAGATACATTGCACATCTTCATGTTGTCGCTTTCCTCTAGATCCTGTCAAATGATGGTGTTTTGTTTTTACTTCTTCTGCAATTCCAATCATTGCTTTGGTTTCTGTAGAAAGTCTTGCCAGCTCAGAGTAGAGGTAAACAAGGATCGTGTTAAAGTATTTTTCTTTTGTGTTATGTTAATTTGAAATGATACAGGTGATAACAAAATTAAAAATGTTTTTATACAAAACGCCTAAATAAATAATAAAAGATATCGATAAATTCCTAAGGACCTTCTCTATAGAGAATTTTCTTGTAAATAAAAAAGGTTCAGAACAAAATATTGATAGGATGGCTCTATCAAAAGTTTTAATCGAGAACTTCCGATGATGTCTGGGGTGGACGCCATCTTGGATATATAACATCATTTAGGCCGTCTGCCACAAAATCAAGCAAAGCACCTGGTACGACATGATTATAGGGAGCATAAGGAATGTATTAACATTGGTTCCACAATTTCATCGTCAAATTTCCCCCGACATTAATCTATTTATGAAAAAATATTCCATTCAGTTATAGAGTAATGTTTGATATTACCTATTATAATCATACCATTTATAAGCCTATCTTTTCTAGACATAATATTTATCTCATCTTATTGATCGGTAGATAAAGTACCTATATTTTACTTAGTTGATCTTTAGGCATTACTCCAGCGAAACTTTCATACTGATAAGAAATTACCCAGTTTTTTAAATTATATTGACGTTCTACTTCTGAACACGTTAACATAACACAGGCATACACAAAAAAAAGGATTATGTACTTTTTTACCGACTATCATCCTATATGTATTTTGGGGCGCTGAAACAGAATCTGAGGTCAGAATTATCATTTGTCATCAATATTTTCATGTAAGCTCAAAAAACAGCTGAGAACAATTCTGAAACCGGGCAAAAAGTAATCGGGAGATTAAACGACACATGACCCATGTTTTCATACGTATTTTGGGGCGCTGAAACCGAATCCGAGGTCAGAATTGTCACAAGTTCTCAATATTTTCATGTAAGCTTAAAAGAACAGCTTAGAACAAGCCTGAAACCGGGTAAAAAATAAAATGGGAGATTAAACGAGTTGACCCATGTTTTATACGTATCCTGGTTCGCTGAATCCGAATCCGAGGTCAGGATTGTCACATGTCCTCAATATTTTCATGTAAGCTCAAAAAATAGCTTAGAACAAGCCCGAAACCGGGTAAAAAGTAAAATGGGAGATTAAATGAGTTAACCCATGCTTTTGTACACATTTTGGGGCGGTGAAACCGAATCCGAGATCAGAATTGCCACATGTTGTCAATATTTTCATGTAAGCTCAAAAAACAGCTTAGAATAAGCTTAAATAAATTAAGACATTTTATAACTTATTCTATCGTTTGTAGAAAATAGATATGGTATAAAATGGAAGTCTTTAATAGCTGTAATTACAAGCCCATTCGTCATGTTTCTTTTAACATGATAATATATATATATAAGTAAATGTTTCCCACCCATCCTTTGCTTGTATTGTTTAATACAAAAAAGCATCAGAAAGCTATAATTTCCATCTTTTAAATGAACCAACACTCATATAGATTGAACAAATTCTGATTTAGTGACATGTAATTTAGTGCGTCGGTGTCACAGTCATGAGTATTCAATCCATCTATATTTTTTATTTTTTTCTAGCTTGATTTCATTTCAAAATTTTGAAAAAATGGATGAAAAAAAAGTTTTGTTTTCACTTTCTTTTTTATGTTCTGCATCCGAGCGAAATGTAAATTTTTCAGGATATTATTCTACATACTTTCACGAACTCATTAAAAAAATATTTACTCAGTTTGTAACATTGGGTAAATACCTTCATCGACTGGGCTACTAGTTATACCAATTTTTATACATTACAAAAGGTAAGCGATTCCTAGATTAGCCGAGATTTTTTTGGAAATAATCTATTAATCGAAAGTTCTCGCAAAAATGAAACGAATTCAGTAACGTAGATAACTAGTCTACAGATGATATGAGTACATTATATGCGATGTCAGAGTATAATAGAACTAATATGATTGATGTTATCTCTGATGCATTGATGTTAGTCATGCAGAATATATCCGATGTATAATTTGCATATAGGCATGTAGTTAATGTTACAACTGAAGTCTTCATCATGTGCGTGCTTCCTGAATATAAATAATCGATTTTCTCATGTCAGAAAGACCTTAAATACTTTTATCCGGTGAATGGCTCCAGAATGCGTTGTAATATTTCATAAATGTAATACAACTTTTTTTTATAAAAATCCTAGCGATGATGATTTAACTCCACTAGAAGCATAATTTCTTAAAGTTTCATTAAAATAGATGCATTATAGATACATTATTATTTAGTTATCGTAAATTGTTTAAAAATAGCCAATTTCAATTGTTCTTATTTCTATTAATATTAACAAATATAAAGTTTCAAATAGATCTAGTTCTCTTTGCAATTTCATAGCGAACAACTGTTTTTTTATTGCGGAGGATGTATACAATAATAAACATTTTTGTTTAAAGGAATGTCTTGTCTTCTGGGACTCCGATATATTCCAAAACTTTTCGCTGCACTTCTTGAAATTTACAAAAAATTCCAGCAAGAAAATTTGGAGTCCAAGATAATTTCCTACAAATTTTAGTTTTATCATACTAAAGGACAAAAATAGGAAAGAACTATACTCAACTTGGGCTTCAAACGAACAGTGATAGTCATGTATCAATAGAAAGCGGAGGGTGCCCAAAGAAGAGAAAATAGTTTTAATTGGGTCGGTGGTCTTTCGAAATTAAGGCCGCTGAATTCAATCTGCACGAGGATATTTTCCTCCAGGTGCTGAGCATATTCAGGTACCATATTACACTCATTACATGCGCTCAACACTCACTGTGTGACACACATTTGTACAAGAGCAGTAGCATTTTGAGATGGAAAAAATACACATGACCAACAAGTCCCCCTAAAATGTAAAACTTGAATATTTCGAAAACTTAGGTGATTGCCGTGAGGGTGCGAAAATTGCCAAAGAGTTTTCCAGATGCCAGAACTGATTACTTCACGAATGGTTTCTCAAAAGTGTACGCTACAGAGGTCTTAATCTCCTACTGTAGAGGAGCCCAATGACGAAGTTTGCAGAGCCCTACCTCCTATGGTCTCATTTTAGAGAAACATTTTGATTCTCTTTTGAGATGCTTTACAATATGTTTTCTCAGTTTTTCGCAAATATCTGAAACACTAAGCAACGTAGAGCAAACATTACTCAATAAAAAATTAATGTACGTTACATTTCCCACAAAGATGGTCTTAGGTCAGTCGGAAGAGTTGGAAAAAGGATCATTTTACGAAATGTCGTTTACCCGCAATTTTATTTTTTTAAAGTATAGTTTTGGATGTCCACTAACATATTGTGCCAACTATGCGTACGCGTGACAGATGAGGCAACACACTTCAAAATTCAGAAATCGTCCATTTTTTGCCATTTTTCGCTTTATTTGCAATATAACTCGTAAAAAAAGCATTGTTCGAATATATATCAAGAGATAAAAAAGTTGAGAAAAGTGAATTTGAACATTTTATTATTCTTGAAATTTTTCCAGAAAATTTTTCGTTTAAGAGCTACAGACGAGAGAACAATGCTATTTTTTTATCCTTTGATTTTCTTTTTAAGTGAATATGATAAATATTAATAAGAAATACATCATGGGTATAATGTAAATTATGTTTAAATGTCCAATTTACAGTTGAAATAAAATATATTTATAGACCTATATATAATGTTAAAACAGAATACATATGTTATAGAGTACAGAGTACATATTTATTTTTTGCACGCTCAAGTGCTCTAAATAGCACTTAATGTGGGGGCTTAGTTCATACATTGTACTAGAACAATTTGTTAAATAAACTTATTATTCTATTCTATTAAATTCATACATGAAATGCTTGCATCCTGGGCTATGCATAACATAAATAATCTGTTTGTGAAAATATATATTCTTTTATTTATTTGCCCATCATTTTAATACCTCAATACCTGAAAAGTTTTATTTTTTTTTTCTGTTTAACATGTAAATTATATCTGTAAATATATTTTATTTCAACTGTAAATTGGACATTTAAACATAATTTACTTAATTTCGTATTAATATTTATGATATTCGTTTTAAAAAAAAAATCAAGATAAAAAAGTAGCATTCTTCTTTCGTCTGTAGCTCTTAAGCGAAGAATTCTCTGGAAAAATGTCAAGAATAATAAAATGTTCAAAATCAATTTTCTCAACTGTTCCATCTCTATATATTTTCGAACAATCCTTCATTTACGAGTTATATTGCAAATAAAGCGAAAAATGACAAAAAATTGACGAATTTTTTAATTTTAAAGCATGTTGTCCCACCTGTGCGGATAGTTGGCATATGTTTCTGGATATCCCAAGCTATTCTTGAGAAAAAAAAATGCGGGTAAGCGACATTTCGCACAAAAAAACCATTCCCACTGGTCTATATAATACATTTTTCTGCTGCGCTCAATAGTTCCAAAGGGGTGAAATATCGGGTGTCAACGAGATCACTTTCCGGCCGTCATTTCTTTATCTTTTAACTAATCGAGATGAAACTAGGCACGTATCACATGTTACCAAAATGACATTTTCTTGTCCATCTGTCAAGTTTCTGGTTTTACCGAAAGTGGCCTCTACTTTTGATTTTTATACCGCGCACCCTGTATATGCTTGCATTTTTTGAATCGAAAGGTCATTCTACATACTATTGTGTTAATTTTGTGACCCTTTCCTCCATTTAGAATTTTTTGCAGCCAATTTCTATTTCCAATCTAGTGTGCCGTGACCCACCAGAAATTGTTCTAATCATAAATAATCCAAGAAGAATACGTATTGAATTATTTTGTCGTTCATTTGTGTCACAGAGAGATTGTAAGTTAATAAAAACACTTATTCGAAATTTTTCATGTGAAAGTAATAGGTGATGAGACTATGATGATGATACAGATGATATTGCTGATTCTGGTCACGATTTTTTTCCTATCTTTATATGGACCCAAGAATACGCAACCAAATATACTTACAACAGTTGCAAAGCAACCGGTTCTACTTTACCTCCAACAAAAGCAGCAGCAAGAGCACTCACTGAAAGTATACCACCAAGTACAGCAGTGGTATATTTTCAAGAAAAACCCACTAAAATGGGTCTGGAAGTGTATATCTGCGCCCATTACCATCTCTTGCTGCTTCTCCAGAACAGTTGCTGCGCCTAATCTCTTGTTCATACACAGGAGAGTGTTTGGCAATTGTGAGTGCCGAAGAAGTGCCCCTCAGTGCTCAACCATGTGCACTAACTGCGCTGGATATGGATGCAGAGTAATGCAGTAATACGGAGGTAATACTTTGATTCTGATGTTGAAGAGGATTTAGTGTGTCCAGACGAAGAGGACGTGCAGGAACCTTTTTGAAATGCATTCAAATATTGAGGTAAGTGATAAAGAAGAGAAGTGACAATAATCTTTGTGCTTAATATATTAATCGTAATAGATTTTTCTGTGTAGCTATGTAGATGTTTCTGTTTCACATATTTGTTTTATGTATGTAGTTATATATCAAGTTTAATATTTTAAATTATTACTTATCTTGTTCTTGAATAAAAAGTAAGTCTTAAATCTAAGATCAGGGGGGGCAAAGGCAGAAATTATTGAATTTTAGTAATGTAGAAAACCAAAACATTCAAAAAGTTCTCTATAAGAAGCCAGCAATAGAAATCGTTGGTAAGTGTTAAGTGTAAGTTATTTTCCATCTAATAAGCGATGAAACTATTACAATTTTTTTACTTTACGGTTGATTAAAAATTTACCAGTGAGCAAGTAGCACTACTGAAGATTGAAGGTAATGTAAAATGGTGGAGGAAATGTATGTAAAACTTGCTTGAAACGATGAAGAACGTGGAAATCTAGTATCAACTAGTTGGAGTGCCTGGACACAGGTCACCAATCATCAAAGAAGAAATCAAAAACTCAACCGAAAAGATAAAAAGCAATTATACTTTTATTTTTTCACCTGCGATTTTCTAGAAAACTGCTCTATAAAATTAAGTTCAAATAGAAAGTTGCACCCATCACTTATGTTTATTTCCTCTCGACATACTTGGTATCTATTACAAAAGATTAAAAGTCAATAATTAATCATACAGATTTTGAGTTAGAGCAAGTGAAAAGACAAAAAAAATGTTCCATTTAATTTTCATTATTTATCCAGTTGATGCCGAGAATGGGATAAATGGTCCTTAAAAATTCGGACTGGTGTTAAAAAAATATTTATAATAATTGAAGTACTCGACAGATCATTATGAAATTCTGATAGTATACAAAACGATTAAAATTAAAGTAAATCCGTTAAGAATTGCGACCTGTGCAGCGTTTCGTACTAACGTACAGACCAACTAACTAGATGTATCGCAATTGTCAATGGCAATTTTAGAACTTAATACAAGTTCAAATCAATCTAAACTTCTTAGAGTAAAATCAACCATTTTCAAAAAGCCATAATTAAAATCAATTTCTTTCAAAATTATCCCATTAAAAATTAATTTTAGCAGCGAAACTGAGCGATATGATCAATGATCTTTAGGATCATTGATCCACACGTTAGATGGTGAGACGTTCTGTATCTATGCCGTTCATTTTACAAATAATTTCATAATTTATTGGTCTTTTTTATTAATATCGCAAGATAATGAAAAATATTTTAATTTTTTTCTAATAAAAATTTAAAAATATAAGAAAAGTTCATTTTCCACTAAATTTATTCAAACGCATATCAATGCGAACAATGATTTCGTTATGAGAAGTAAACGATTTTATATCTTAAGTTGAAAACGTGATTGCACAATTACCGTGGTGTCTTATTGGTTAATTAATACTATAATATTATTTTAGAATCAACTCCAATTTAATTTTTCAACTAAGTTGTTTACTTAATAAATTTTATGTTTTAAAATATTATTGCAATGATTTTTATATTCGAGAGTGCCCAGTTATACAAACAATATTTAGGTAGCCTCATGAAGTGCCGCATATCTGTTCTTGATTTAAGGCATATTTATCACACATGCGATCGGTTGACTTCAAAGACAACAGTTTTTTACCTGTTTCTGTAGTAAGAGATCCTTAATGTTATCTCAGCGGTTGGTGCCGAGAAGATTTATCGCTTACATATGATAAGATTTGACCCAGCTTCTTCTTGCTACCAGTCATATTTTCGGAGATTTCCAACGGCAAGCACAACATTTTTGGTGATTATCGATTCATATACAAAACCAAAATCTGTGAGCTGTTTAATTGAAATGTATTGATCTCTGCTTGCCAGTATTATGATTCCCTCCTATAAGCCAGCAAGTAATCGAAACGCCAGAGTTAGTTGACATCCCAACTGGTTCTAGTTGGGCTAAGAGAATTCAGAAAAATCTACGACAGTTGTCGTGACAATCATATAAACTTTTGTGATTGCCTTTGTCATAATATCACTACTGGGAGATTTTATAGTACAGGTATGAGATTTTACGTATGCACTCAAAGAAAATGATAGATAAATTCAACCAAAAAGAGCATATGAAATGGCGCCTATTTAGGTTCATAGTTAAATCAACCACAAAAGAATAGTCGTACAAATTTTGTCACCATACAATTTTCATTGTCATTTTGAACATGAAATTTAGTTGTTAGTAAGTAATCATTTTTTTAGTCCTACAACAACTTTATTTGTTTTCGTAAACAAATAGTAGTTTAATAATGATATCTTCTTGTGGAACAACAAATTAAATAGTATAATGACATTTTTTTATATTCACTAACCATTTTCAATTTGGTCTACAATTAAATAGTACAACGACTTTGTTTTTTGTTCACCAACTAATTTTTAGGGTGATCTACACTTTATTGTGTGATGAAGTTTTTTTGGTTGGGCAAAATCTCAGTATTGAGACATCAGACCACCCCAAACCAAAGATTAGAGATCGTTTATAAGATCCATCCAAATATATCGATGATCCCTGAGAGAATTTGAACATTGCAATCATGTTATTAATTTTCTATAAATTCATAAGAGTATAAGATAATGTATGATTGATTATTGACAGTGATTTGTATGTGGCGTCATCTAGGAATAATTTTTGTAATAGACTACGTGGTAAGCAAGCAAATTTTATGGTAATTCCCTTTTAGAACTTCTAGAGGACGACAATAATATTGGTTTGTCTACCAAGTACAATAATACAGCGAACTAATACTGGGTTAGAATTACAATTCGATAATACTTAAAAATAAAGTCTACTATTTATCTAGTTTCATTTGACAAAATTCAACAAATTATTAGTAAGATGAATAAATTATAGTCTTATGCACCTATTTTTTAAGTTAACGTTTATTTTATTGTGTGACAATCACCTTTTGTTTAAAAATACTATTAAATATACTTCAATTTAACAAAATGAACAATATATATACTATTTTTTTGATTGATTTAACCCATACTATTTGCAAACAAAAGCGCTGATGCGACGTCTTAATTCATCAAAGTGAACGATGTTATGTTTATGTAAACAGAACTGCGGGTTAACTCTACAATAATATTGGTTTATCTGTCAACTATAATAGTAGAGCAAACTACTACTGGGTTTACAATTACAATTCGACAATAGCTAAAAATAAAATATACTATTATCTAGTTTAATTTGAGAGAATTCAACAAAATAATAGTCAGACGAAAAAAATAATAGTCTTATTCATCTATTTTTTAAGTTAATGTTTGTTTTGTTGTGCGACAATCACCTTTTGTTTGAAAATACCATCATTATAATTTAGTTTAACAAATTTAACGATATTGTTAGTTAGCCATTTTTTTTTGTTAAATTTACCCATATTATTTCTTTGAGTGTGTGGATGTCTATTATTAATCTTACAGAGTAAACGGAGATTGCCGTTATAAACAAATTATTTTTATTGTTTACGTAAGCTGATTATTCTACGGAAGTAAATGTGATGATTTGCCCCAACGAATCATTGTGACTTTTATCCTAACGAATGCTTTCATTATTTTCATATAAAATGTGGCAATTTTCTCAACAAATATTTAATTTATACAAATGTGCGTTCGACAATTGTTATAAATAGACATACTAAAATATTTTATGTTTTTCAATACAAATAAAGTTTGTAATCACAGTGAAATCATTGTTAAAGAAAGTGACAAGACAAGATAAGAAAAAATATATAGAAATAATTATTAAGTGAGCGTATTTCCTGATGAAGGCAAACAAATTAAATCAGTAAACAGAAATAAGTAATGTCAAACTTAAAAGAATCTGTTCATAAAATTACTATCACAACGTAAATTTGGGTCCTACTTTTAAAAATTTAGACGACAACGTAAACTATCAATTTTGTATCTTTTTCTGTCTCAATCAATAGAGAGAGATAATAATGCGAGAGACTGTTTCTATGGTATAGTAACCTCATTCGATTTATATCTCTATAATATTACAAATTAATAAGATCAAGCTTACTGAAGGGGATGTTAGCCACCGATCAGTTTTTTAATGCTTTGTGACTAGCCCAGTTCCAGTAGCAAGATTAACTGCCCATCCTACTTGATAAAGCCCAGCTTTACTTTATATCGGTTATTCTTCATGATAAATCCCGTCGTTAAAGGCCAGGAAGACTTACAATATCTAAAGTATCTGAAGTCAATAATCATAAGTAACGGTTCGTAAACACCAACCCCAACGAACACGGTTTACCCCTGAATGATTTTGAAATCACACGATGCTTGATATAAAGTCGAGAGTAGAGTACTTTATTGTAATTTGTTTAAGATCGGCATTTATCTTGCTTTTGAAAATAAAGAGACTTGTAATCCAATACTATGTCGAATTGACTTGACTTTAGTTGGAAAATATACAGAAATTTGCGTTTATTAGAGAAATCGACATCATAAATGTCGATAGAATCAGCATGTGTTTGTCTATAAGTACTGAATATGTGAAACACCTTTTAAGTAAGTCTGTATCTTATTTACGTGAAATAGATATGAACCTGTATAATATAATAATGCGAGAGACTGTTTCTATGGTATAGTAACCTCATTCGATTTATATCTCTATAATATTACAAATTAATAAGATCAAGCTTACTGAAGGGGATGTTAGCCACCGATCAGTTTTTTAATGCTTTGTGACTAGCCCAGTTCCAGTAGCAAGATTAACTGCCCATCCTACTTGATAAAGCCCAGCTTTACTTTATATCGGTTATTCTTCATGATAAATCCCGTCGTTAAAGGCCAGGAAGACTTACAATATCTAAAGTATCTGAAGTCAATAATCATAAGTAACGGTTCGTAAACACCAACCCCAACGAACACGGTTTACCCCTGAATGATTTTGAAATCACACGATGCTTGATATAAAGTCGAGAGTAGAGTACTTTATTGTAATTTGTTTAAGATCGGCATTTATCTTGCTTTTGAAAATAAAGAGACTTGTAATCCAATACTATGTCGAATTGACTTGACTTTAGTTGGAAAATATACAGAAATTTGCGTTTATTAGAGAAATCGACATCATAAATGTCGATAGAATCAGCATGTGTTTGTCTATAAGTACTGAATATGTGAAACACCTTTTAAGTAAGTCTGTATCTTATTTACGTGAAATAGATATGAACCTGTATAATCCAAACATAATATACACACTGAGTCACGCTTGTTTCTTCGATATGTTTTTAGTAGTAGGCAAGGTGTATTAAATAGGTGGTGCGACAAGGACCCGTTGAGTGGCTTCATAAGTGCTCACTTTGTACATAATGTAATAGATGGCAGGAGCAATAGCGTCCGTCATTATTTACACATAGAAAGATAATTTTGCAGGTTCTGTATACACGTGCATACAGTGTTGCATAACACGTGCATACAGTGTTGCATACATTCCCGGCCTTTCGTTTTTAGTGAAAAATCTTGTAGTCAAACAAAATATCAGTGACATTTGACATCAAATATCTCGAAGAAATACGTTCAATACGCTAGCGCTAAATATAAAAAAAGTCAGCTATATTTTCATAAGACACGGTTAGAAAATATGGAGTGCCTATTTGTGTACTTATGCTTATGACTGTAAAGACCAAAAATTATCACTTTTCTTAGTGCCAAAAAATACTGAAGAGATAGAAATGTGATAGTTTACAAAGTACCTACTTGAATTAAAAAGCCACATATTTGTGAAAACCATTTTTGCTCCAGCAGTACAAAAAGTAGTTTTACTTCACAGTCCGAAAATGGAGTTGTTATGTACACTGTAAGTTTTAAATTTACATAAATACTTGTAACATAACCTATAGATATAAAAACGTCTTTTTAAATATATTTTGTGCTTTTAGCGGCAGTTTTAAAGAAAAAGGTTGAAGAAAGGTGCACTTCTCAGCAAATTAGATGCTTGTTCTTCAGAAAATGTTGTCGCTAAGAAAATTAAGAAGTTATTAAATGAGTGATGTTCACGATAGTATAATTGATCCTTATTTCTGAGAGTTTGTATTTACATTTACTAGAAAAAATTTTGTCTGAAGAATGTGACGTCAAATTACCAAATAAGAATTGGGGTATTCATAAATGTATTGAAAGTAGAAACTTAGTGTTTACATAAGGCAGAACAGCATGATAAATTAATTACAACATGTTTTAAGGCGGTGAGTGCTTTTTAGATAGTATTTGTTTCCAAATGATAATTTAGTTTTTCAAGTAATTATTTGTATAATTTCTATTTTCAGGTTGGGTTTGGTCTCATGTTTGGTCCTACAATAGAGGTTATTTTTTGCATAAGGATATTAAGTTAACATCAATCAGTAAACCGATCACTGTAGAAGAATTGCAGCATATTTTTCTGAAAATTGAATCTACAACGCTTGCTTAGGTGGACCAAGTACCAAGTACAAATACTACACAGGACCACAAAATATTTTTGCGAGTTGCCTGGGACCAGACCCAGTGTAGCATATGATTTTGGAATCGCTGAAACCGAATCTGAAACTTATTTTGCCTTGTCACGTCAGGATTTTTTTTAAATTAAGAATTTTTTTTTTAATATCATGTTATATTCGAAGATTTGGCGAAGTCGCCGGTGATATCAATTAATTCTCAAACATGGTATTATTTTTATAGTAACATTCACATGGTGCCCAATATAAAAAGAATTTCACAATAGTTTTCTTCACTGTGGTTACTAAAAAGGTTTTTTTAAATCGAATGCCTTCAATAAATCTTCAAACATATCTCTAAAAAGTAAGACAAAATTTAATTTAGTTTTCAAATATCTGTCTATCTATTAGTGAAAAGTGGCAAGGAACTATGCCTTATTACCTAATATCAATTTGAAGTCGGTGCAAAAATATCTAATTTCAAAACTTGTTGTTTATTGTTCATAGGTACCCAAAAAATCTCATCTTAATTAGAAATTTCAGTTACGAAATTGACATTATACAGGAGCATGAAAGATGAAAGACTTATTTTTGGGTACCTACGAACTATAAACAAGTTTTCAAATTTGCACCGATTTCAAATTGATATAATCCAGTCAATGAAGTACAAAAAAGGCCGATTGGGGGAAATAATTCGTGTAGTGGCCAAATGTTTGTACAGTTATCGGGGGGGGGGGGGGAGTGTCCTGAACAACATACCAAAAGTCCTGGCCGGTGGGAGGTGAGCGTGTAGGCGGGGTGTAGTTTACGTTTTTCTTGAATAACTCGAAAACTACGACTTCTAGCAAAAAATTGTTTTTATACAAAATTAAACTACAAATAAGTTCCTATTCATTTTTTATGTAGGATCAATACTTTACGAGATGTAGAGGTAGTCCAGTCAACGGAGCGCTAAAATGATCAAAATCTCTAATTTGAGTGCTAATGAATGGATTTTGATGAAACCTTGTGCAATGTGATTGTAATGACGTTAATAAAAAAGTTAAAAAAAAATAGAGTGGGAAATGATGGGAAGAGGTAGAAAACACCCGTTTTATCACGGGTTCCGTAACTTGTAGAATTAGGTCAAGAATGAAAAAAAAAACAATACTTTTTTGGTCAATCAATATACCTTTTTTGGTCAATACCTTTCTGGTTTACAATAATATATTTTTACTCTTGTGAATTTTTTCGAAAAATGCATATTTTTCGAGATATGGCCACTCGAAAATTCCTAAAAGTGGCCGAGGGAAAATGTAAAAGTTGAAAAAAAAAAATCTGAAAAAATTCAGGTGAATCATCGAAATACAAGACTTTTTTTTATTTGCAACTTTAGTGTAAAGTGCGTTTTCACCGAGTTTTCCCGAAAACACATGAAAAACTCCTCCTTTTTTTTAAATTTTTTTCACCCTCTGTCTCGTAAAGTATTGATCTTACATAAAAATTTGTAGAAAATTTCTTCTAGTTTAATTTTGTATAAAGACAATTTTTCGCTAGAGTTTCGAGTTATTTAAGAAAAACGTGAAAAGGGGACATTTAAACTAGCCCCCCTCCCCGCTTACCACCCACCGGTCAGGACTTCTGGTATGTTGTTCAGGGCACTCCTCCGACAAATATACAAAAATTTTCAACTACACGAATTAATTCCCTTATTTTTCCTTCGTTGATTGGACCATTAGATAATAAGGTATAGTTCCTTGCCACTTTTCACTAATAGGTAGAAAGATATTTGTAAAACTGAGTAAAATTTTATTTCTTACTTTTTAGAGATATTTTTTTGAAGATTTATTGAAGGCGATTCGATTTGAAAAAAGAATTTTTTTTTCAATCTTTTTAGTGGCTTCTTTTATTTATTTAACTTCTACATAGTGAAGGAAACTATTGCGAAATTCTCTTTGTTGGGCACGATGTGAATGTTACTATAAAAATAATATCATGTCTGTGAATTAATTGAAATTACCGGCGACTTCGCCAAATCTTTGAAATATGAATTAAAAAAAAATGTTCTTAATTTAAAAAAAAAATTCTGACGTGACAAGGCAAAATAAGTTTCAGATTCGGTTTCAGCGACCCCAAAAACATATGCTACACTGGGTCTGGTTCCAGGCAACTTGCAAAAATATTTTGTGGTCCTATGTTATTATCAAAGTGTTCATTCTGATGTGCAATTAAAGTCTACTTATGTTGGGGGCATAGAGAATGCTCAGTAATTTTAGAGAAAGGAACTATTTGTAAACATTATGTGAATCTTGTTCTTATAATATCGCAGCCCATTACGCCCAGTACTGTTGTAAATAAATTTGTATATTTTACATAAGTTTTTTATTTTCTTACCATACCTATATAAATTTGAAACTGGTGAATATTTGTTCCTTTACATAACTGAAATTGCTGTTCAGTTGTGAATATATGCAACACTATATGCAGCAAAGCAAATTCATGTACCTATATCAGGGTGTATTAAATAGGTGGTCCGACGTACGGCACTTTCCTATTATAATAATGGCTCCATAAGTGCATGGTTACTATTTACTTTAGTAGATGGCGCGAGCAATAAGGTCCTACAATTACCTGGGCATGTGCATCGTATAACTAACATAACCTCAAATTTTAAGGTTTTCTCGTTTATTCTCATTTTTAATGTTGGTACAGGCATTTTTAGCTTGGAGCCATACTGGCTCCCAGCAAATATTTAAAAATCCACGCAAATAATTTTTCAATATTGTTGATTAATAAAAATAGACTGCTAATTATAGGTTAGATTCCTAACCTGAAAAAAGTGTCTTATTTTATTGTGATAAACTATTTCAAACTTCATACACATTGCGTTGAACTTGATTTTGGTTGAAAGTACAGGAACCAGGTAGAAATTTTTATAATAGCAACGTAATACTTGTAAATCTTAAGAAATATATATTTTTGAGGTTAGCTGTGATGGCACGTGCAATGCTGCATGTAGTGTTGCATATATTCTTTCAATGTTTTAAGTTAGCTACTTAATGTCAGATGTCACTGGACTCTTGTTTCACTAAACAAAAACCAAAGGCCGGGAATGTATGCAACACTGTATGCACGTAAGCACAGAACCTGCAAAATTATCTATCTGTGGGTAAGTAATGAGAGAACTTATTGGTCCTGCCATCTATTACATTATGTACAAAGTAAGCACTTATGAAGTCACTGTGAGGGTTGTCGTCGCACCACCTATTTAATACACCCTGACCTATATACAGGTATTTGTAGGACGCTAAAGCTCGCGCCATCTACTAAATTAAATAGGAAGCATGCACTTATGAAGCCATTATTTATTATCATAGGAAAGTGCCGTATGTCGGACCACCTTTTTAACACACCCTGGTAGTAGGTAATATATGTTTACGAAAATATTTTTGAGCAATATGTGTTTAACAAAGTTAATTAAGTTAATTTAATTAAGTTCGAGATAAAGCGATTGAAACAGCGACTTTTTCCTAAAAATTGTATCAACTATTTCTTAAATTTGGCAATGTCTGATATTAAATACCTCGGGTTTGACTTGTATTTACAAGTTTATTAATATACCGCCAAAATGCAAATCAACGAATATATATATTTTTTTAATTTTTCTTTAATTCAGCCGTATTCATCATAACCTTTAATAATGTTTCGCTTGAATTTGAAACTGCTTAAGAAAACATAATTTAAAAAGGTGGTAGTGTATAACTTAGCTAAGGAACCTAGGATACACGTGTACAGGGAAAGTGGCATTATGGTCATGGTTTTCCAATGTTAATTGCTAAACTATCCAACACCTATCCAGTTCGTGGTAGACGAACGGTGCAAGTAGCACTTTATACTACTTCGTTCACTTCCAAGTTGTCGGTGATCTGACATTCTAGCATTCAATGAGAAATTGTCAGCTGTAAAAGTATTATTTTTTGAGAGAAAAATATTTTCAATTTTTATTATATACATATGTATTTTGTTGAAGATGTGCAGTATAAGTTCGATTTTGAAAGTTTTTTTTTGTTCATTGCTTATTTTCGTTTTGCATTTGAATTTCACCTTTTTTTATTTTGTAATAGTTTTGTCTAATGAAATGAATAATTTGAATCGTATTTTTTACTTTATTAACAGTATTCAATAGATTTTCTTTGGGACACTAACGTGATTGCAGTTCACTTTTCACACAAATGCCATAAAAAGCGAACGGATCGTCGTTACTTACCTATTTATCAACAAATAATAAATGAGTTTAAAATCAGTTCGTGCAGCTGGGTTTTGAAAATAGCCCGCCATCCCCGTTGCTTCTGACAGATGCTAAGTATGGCATTAGTGTCATGGATGGTCCAGAATATCAACGGTATTGAACCATCTTACTAAAAGTAATTTGTCTATGTTAGAAACAACTGCGTTCAAATCAGTGCATATTTTATAAAGTTAGGTTGACATCGCAGCGCCTCCTGGTGGCTAGTACAGCTTGCTGTAATTAACCATTGACATCTTTATTAATATTTCTGATAAGTATCTACAAGTTATTTTATTTAATTTTTATTTATTGTCTGTATTATTTAAAATCGCTACGTTACATCATACGGGGCGAATCCCGCAAAGTACCGCAACGGCCAGATATTACGGCGAATGAATCCCAGACCATGTAGTTTGATTTGTGTTGGCGAATTTCGTTAGTTCATTCGCGTTTGTTTTTTTGCATATAGAAAGCTATTTCACATTTTTAATTTGTTTAGTGTGTTTTAGTGAAAATTGTTATATTAGTAATTTTTTATAGGGAAAATGATAAAAACGCAATAAAACTTTTTTGTTGGTGCTACTAGTGCTACTATATTACAAAAAAAAAATGCACTAAATTCAGCACATCCTTTATTCATGGAGTTATGTGAACACTGTAACGCCCCCCTGGTAGTTTGTTACTATGATCATTATCTAAAGATATGCCTTGTAGTTTTCTGTTTTCGATTTTCAAAATTAATACATTCCTTTTAAAATTATGAGGAAACATCTTTAAAATCAGTGTATCTTTATGAGGTTAAAATGCTCCTGTAGCACCGCCACATAGTTCAGCACGATAATAAATATCTAAGAACTTGATTTAAAGAATTATCTATTATTTAAAGAAAATTTATGAATACGGATGCATTTGTCTTAAGGATAGGATTTTGTAGAGTGAGAGGGAAATATGCGTTTATTTTCGATTTATTATAAATATTTAAAAATCAAACATAGTATAATCTTTAAAACTGTTTTAGATACTTGCTATTTTTCTAATGAGCACATGTAAACATATTTTCTATTGTAAATTTTTGATGCACTTGAATATTGCAGTTTGTTATTGAAAATAGTACTCAATTTGATTATTGGAGCATGGCATTTAACTATAAAAAGAATTAAAACAAAAACTGTATATGGATATATTTCTTAGAGCAATGGAAGGACATGAAACTATTTTGAAGATTATGCCATTTATGATTTTTTAAATATTTGTAATGAACCGAAAATAAACTCATATTTCTCTCACACTCTGCAAAATCCTATTCTTAATGTTATGAGGGAATTGACAAACAAGCAAATACACCACTTAGATGCTGAGGTTAAGAAGCATCTAACTACAGTATATACAGATTGCCTCAGCATGAACTGGGGAACAGAATATAAATACATTGAGAGAATACTGAGGTGACGAAACAACAACATAAATATTTGCCCGATAGCGACAGACGAAAGTAGTGCTTTTGATTAGGTTAATACTCCTTCCTACTCTCCATTTAGTATACTCCGTCAAACAGATGCACCGTAAATAATTGTTCAATGAACAATACGGTTGCACTGCCTCCAATAAAATTTTGCTTTATGACAATCCTTAATACGGATCATTAGTTTTATTATAACCAGTTAAATATAGGTCTACAGAATAGACCCAATTAGTCCCTTGTCCTGAGAAGTATTATGTGAAATATTTCTGGTCAAGTGTTTGTCAATAAATTGAAGAATAACTTACGCTGAACGGTAATATGCGTTGAAGGATAAATAAACACACACTCTCTGTAATGATATGCTCAAAAACACATTTATTTCTATTTAAGCAAATACAATGTATAACTGCTATCCGATCCGGAACCAGCTGAACATCCACGGCACGCAGCTCCATGTTTATGGAAAGGCTGGTTAGGGAGGAACCAGATGTACAAATAAAAATAACCTTAACTCTTTTCGCTCAAAGAGCAAATTGGTTATATGATTTAAAATTTCCAAAAGGAAATAAAATAAATTAAAACTTAAAAGTAGTAGTAAAAAAAAAACTGATTACTAATGCGGGAAAAAGATCTAAATGAATAACCCACTTCAGGCAATCTACTATGCAGCAGGCACTGACCTCTCAGAGTTGTCACCCTCAAGGTATAATTTCAAATGTTCTGGTTCCAAAAGTTGTATTTTTCTAGAGGTTAATGTGTGAGAAGAACAATTCAGAAAATAAATAAAAACGGACAAAAAGAAACAAAGAAAGGGCAGGAAAACTATTTTAGACAAGAATGTCTTCAGTTATTTCAGAAGAATTGCCTCAGATAACTTTTTAATCTATACTGCTCGACTATTTATGACGTCTTTTTACGTAATATTAGTTAGTGATCCACGTGCAGAAAAGCATTTTTCTTTGATTATACACCCTACATTAATAAACGTGTAATCCTGAAGTACATGGTAGACTAGATGGAGTAAGTAAATAATCGAAAATGCTGCGGTACGCACCAGACAGACTAAATACCCCAGTGGATAACTTTACTTACTCAAACACTGGAGGAAGTACTCTCTTAGTCGTTTACACAAGGAGAGCACCCGGCTTTTTACTAAAGCTTCTAGTTAGTCTTAAGCCACACGAGAAAAGGGACTGAAGCCCCATTTTTTGAACCCGAACTGTTCTGTGACTTATCTAAGGGACACATAACGGAGGAGGTCCAAAACTGGGAAAAGAAACAAAAGAAGTCCTACTGGAAGAATACTCCAGGCCAAAGACAAGCGAAAAGGTTTATAACCTATTCAACAAAGAATGCCACAAGGCTTCTCGAACTTGAAAAACCGACTAGAGGCTGGTCACAGGCCTTCTAACTGGCCACGGCTCCTTGAGGTATCATCTCAAGAACATGGGCATGGCAGAAGATGACAAATGCAGATACTGTGAAGCTGCAACTGAGACTGCGGATACAAGGTAGAGTGAAAATACTTAGAGAAGATAACATCGTCATAGAATGATCAGAGACCAATATCGTTACCGCGTGCTCATTACCTAGGTAACGATCCTATTTTAACAGCTGCATTGGCATCGCACTGCCTACTACCATTAATATTTAAATAAAAAATGGATGGCACGGCACTGATATTATGCCAACTGTTATGCGCGATGCGGGAAGCCGTGACGTATGTTATCTTCTCTAAGTAATTTCATTCTACTAATCCGCATTAGGCTAAAGTACCTAGAACAGGAGGAATTAACGCCTGAAAACATAGAGAAATCAGCTCCCAGGAAAATCATAAGCTTTGAAAAAGTTTTGGAATTCTGGGCAACAACTAGTTGTAGGGTAATTCATAAAATACCTTTTAAATCGAGATGAAGAAAGGCCAACTCAGGGCCAAGCGACCCCTTAAACAATCTACAATCTACTTCTAAGCCATGATTATTGAAAAAGTTAGTCACTGTTGAGATTATTTGGATTTTGCTGCAGAGATAAACTGTGCAAGTTGACCATAAATGATGTAAATTTTATGTAGGTATTAAAACGACAACTCAACAGAATGAAAAATAACTAAAAAGCGACTTTTTGCGATTCAAGAAAAATTGAGACGAGATCAAGCCATCTGGACATTAGATTCGTTTTCAGCACGTCAAAATGCATGGGAAAATTAAGGTCTAATTTCCTTTACGAACCATTTATTTTGTGTGGTTGCATCATTATTTACATTCATTAAAACTATTATCACTGATAAAAGCGCTGTTTTATTCGTTTAAGTAATGAACATTACATTCCTCCATTGTTTCTTAATTAATTATTTCTTTAGGGTGATCGGTATATTGTTTTTCAGAGTCACCACTCTACATATTTTTCATAAAAAATATACTAGTATCTATTCCTTCCTGGGTAATGATGTCAAATACATTCCAAATATTATTTTCCACGACTTTTATACTTAATTAACTGTTGTTTAGGGTGACCACCCTGAATATTTTTCACCAAAAGTATAACAGATTTCTTACTTTGAAATGGCGTCATTTACATTACAAATATTATTTTCTTCTGCTATTTCATAGTTAATTATTTTGTAGGATGAAGCCATATACATTTTTCACTAAAAGTAAGTAGGTATCCTCCTCGACGGTAGTACCAACTACATTCTAAATATTATTTTTAAATAACTGTCAAACGTTATTTTTCTCTGTCAAATAGTTTTATATACGTAAAGTTAACACACAGACAAACATCAGATAGATAGGTTGACGGAATTGAAAGACCTTAAATTTCGCCATCTAAATAGTCAAAAACGTGAAAATCTGAAGATCATGGGTCGTTTTTCACTATTACAGTACTTGCCTCCCATAAACGAGGGAAATGAAAATTATATTTCGTTTGAAGTTCTGGTTATTAGAAAATTGTTCATTAGTTACTACATAGAGTCAATAATTTTTCAATCTGTGTTTCATCTAAAAGTCCCCGGGTCATTATCTCGTAAAATAATAAAGATATTTAAAATTTGTAAATCGCAGATAATTGACACCAAAAGAGGTCTTAAATAACTGCAGTTAGAATTTTTCCTTCGCAGTGCACAGAGATGGCGCTGGGGTGAGAAATTATTTTTCGATGGCTGGAACCTTGAAATATGATTTATACCATTAACGAATAAATTGGAAATAATTTTGATTACGTAGAAAATTTTGTAGATATCAGCCGCTTTGGAGTTATATGAATTTTTTCCTCATTTTTTTTAAACTCCTGAAACTTTTCTGTTTATCATTTTAGAACACCAATTGTTTAGAACTTTTATCTTATTAAATTCTATACTTCCTACATTATTACATATTTTGAAAATTTTTATAATTTTCAGAATTTGAAATTAATAAAAAATTCCAAAATATATAATAATATAAGGAGTATTGCATTTAATAAGATAAAAGCTTTAAATAATTGATGTTCTAAAATGATTAACTAAAAAGTTATAGGAGTTTTAAAAATGTACATAAACAATAAAATGAAAAAGAAAAACCATGTAGCTCCAAAACGGCCGGTTTTTACAAAATTTTCTATATAATCAAAATTATTCGCAATTTTCAAGATTCCAGCCATCGAAAAATAATTTCTCACCGCAGCGCCATCTCTGTGCATTGCGAAGGAATAATTCTAACTGCAGTTATTTAAGACTTTTTTTGGTGTCAATTATCCGCGACAATTTTTAAATATCTTTATTATTTTACAAGATAATGACCCGGGGACTTTTAGCTGAAAGACTTTTAGCTGAAACACCCTGTATATTCGTTTTTCTGATTTCTGCCTATAATAATAATAAGATTTTACCTCTAAGTAGTCTCCTCAAACACCAAAACGCTTGAATACTATTACTCGATGCACGTTTCGTCAACCATATTGGCATCATCTGGAGACAATTGAGTTTTAATCGTCTCCAGATTATGCCAACATGATTGGCGAAACGTGCGTTGATTAATAATATTCACTAATTTTAATGCTTGTGGAAACTACTTCAGAGACAGCGTTACACCGAATATTTCAGCCCCTTCCAGGAATAAGATTTTAATTTTTACTAGTGTTAAAAGTCTTGTATTTTTGACATGTTCATCCATATTTAATTTTTAATTCAAGTTTTCAGAATTTAAAATGTCGCTTTAAAAACAGTTGTAGAGAAAATACATATAATAATTACCTGCTATACTTTCCGATTTATAAGAAAACAACTCTTCAAATGCATCGTTTCATCAAAACAGTAATTGCTGCTATATTTCTCGAACAAAGAATCCACTCGTGTAAAGTGGAAAGTCAGGAAATTGATATAAAACTTGCATTAATCTGTTTCGTCAATGTGAATTAATCACACAGAGAAAAACATTTGCTTAAGCGCGCATAGTAAATTAAAATACCCTATAATTGCATTATTGACTTTTTTTCGATTAATGGGGAACATAAATTGTTTGTCCAGAAGGCTTTCGATTTTTGTTGTGTGCAATTACTTCATTAGACACAAAGTCAAAATGACTAAATGTTAGTAATGGAGTGTAAGTAATAGGCATTTATATTGAGCACTCTGCCGCATCTGATACCGCATCTCGATTATCTTCCAACCGGGAACCATACAAAGAGATGAAGACTAATCAGTGGAGGATAATAATAACGTACAGGACGTATTTCAACGATTATCTGAGGCACTTATTATTATACAATTCACTGAATTTATGAACAGATATGCCACAGGACTGATTCATTATTTTAATATGCCACTGCCATAAATCATCAATACTCCTCAGCTAGCCTTATACTCCAGTCAATATAGGTTCATTTGGAAAACAAATTATGTAGTGGATTTTTTCTTCTTCAATATTGTAGGGAGAGGGCCCTTATTAAAAATCCAAGTTTTTCGATTCGAAGGGTTGTTACTTTAGCCGTCATCTTATTATAAAAGGGGGTAAAATCAGTCTTCTACTCTTTGTTTATAAATAAAAATTGAACCGATGAAATGCTAGACAAAAAAAAATGGCGAATGATAAGATTCGCTTCATTACAATGCTAAAAAAGAAATTCAAGGACTCTAATTTTATGTACCTACGTCAAGCTGCCGAAGTCGTCGGTGTTTCCTTCAGAGCGGCCCAAATTTTGCGACTTTTTTTGTTTGCGCGACCTAAAGTGGTTTTATTTGGTGAAAAAATACCACTACAAAATTTTGTCGAATTTGGATAATGGGAAATGAAAATGAAACATATTTATAATAACACCAGCTTTTATTTGGATCATAAATCGTATGCCAAGATTACAACATTTATATAAATATTACTTATGAAAGTAGTATTTTACTCTGAGTAAATTAATTACTTCCACATCCAGTGGAAGTATAGTAACGACAAAAAAATTTTTAAAAATTTTTATTGTTCAAATAGGCTTAGAATGTCATGAAACGTCGAGATTTTAAGTATGAGCGAAAAAAAAATTTCTGTCTGTCGGTCTGTCGGTCTGTCGGTCTGTCGGTCTGTAACTTTTTTTTGTACGCACGTTTACTCTGAAACCGTTTAAGGTATTGACTTGAAATTTGGTACACGTATGTATTTTAACGTGATCTGGAACTAGATTATATTTTCATCTTGTTCCATTGAAGGGTTGGGGGTAAATTGGGGTAAATTTGGGGTAAATAGGTAAATTAAGCAGGTAAGAGTCAAGAAAATTGGTATTTAGTATATTAAAGAGAAGCTAAGGTCTCAAAAAAAATTTTGGCATTAGCCACCCCCATTACCACCCCCACCCCATTATTAAAGGGGATGAAAAAAAATTGTGATTTAGTGTGTGTACAAGAACCAGAAACCTCCAAATATTTTTTTACTTCATCCACCCCCACTACCACCCCCTATCACCACCCTCACCCCACTACCGATGTGGGGTATCGTTTTATAGGTTTTTGGGGTAGAGGATTTCAAATATTATATTATTAACGTTCCATAAACAATTATTTCCACATACAAATTTTTTTCGTTGTGAGTGACTTGGATAGAAAATCTGGATGTGGAAGTAGTGATTCCTTGGGCAGCGGTTTTTTACATAATAATAACTTATATTAAAACATCTTGGTAATTGTTTCTTTCTTTATGTCGGTAAATGCTTACGATATTCGCTAACAATCTGAATTATAAATTGTCGCTGCTCTTCGTCTATTGTTAATCAGTTGTTATATTCGTCTATTAATTTAATAACTCTCTCAGCTGTATCGTTTACAACTTTTAACTTTTTTATAACTTCAAAACAAGTTTTGTACTGCTGATTAGTCTCCCAGCTTTGAGGATCGTCATTAAGAAATTCGGTAGAGAGGTGAAATCGTTCAAAAAATTTTCTTGTGTCTGAGGAAATAAAATGATATTTTCTTACTTTGTATCTCATCAATACTACTAAATTTGAATCGTTTATTGCCTTCTTCAAATAAGTCTTCTTTTACTCAAGCCTCCGCCATGTCCTCTTTAGCATCTATTAAAATATCATCATCAAAGAAAAATAGAGCAGAGCATTACTACAAATGGCATCACGTGTTCTCGCAGGTAAAAAAAGGTACATATAAAACTTGTTTATTGGAAGGAAGCTTGCTTCCAATAATCTGTGGTACCTACGGGATATATCAAACTCTTTTTTCTCAAACTTCGAGGAGATGACATGGTTGAACAAAATTTACAGACCAAAATTACTAAAAATATAACACACGACTTTCAATATTACTTCACCTGAGTAAAAGCGGAAAATAAAAATATCTCCTTATTAATTTCAACTTATTGTCATCGGCGATGGACAACCATCAGCAGTTCAATAGGCCCCGTTGAGGGCATGGTGTAAGCGGATTAACGATATCTTCTATAAGTGGAAGCAGGCAAAAAGATATGATATCTTTATCCATTTTATTGCCTAAGAAGGACTGATCTTTGAAAAAGGACAAAGCTGCCAAATCTCTTTCTAATTAAATAATCCTACTCTCTTTGCTTTTTATTGTAAGCAAGTACAATGACCTGCCAGCAATATAATAAAAATTATAAAGAATAATTTACATCTAATAAAATATAGTATAGTAGTAAGAAAGATATGTTCTTTATATGTCCTTTACTAACAAATTTACCCTCAAAAAATTTGTCGGCGACACCACTTTCCTTTACTCCAAGAAGACCAAATTTGGTGAAATTTTTTTTTTTTAGTAAAAGAAACAATTTCAAGGGGAGCGACAAAAAGAATTCCAAAAAATTTGTTTCTCCTGTATAAAGATGGACCACCCTAAATTTCAATAATTCAAACAGCTATCGAAATGTCTTCGAACGCATCATTACGTTGTCGTCGTGGACGCAGATATAGATCTCTCGGTGTTCTTGACATGATTGGTCAGATCGCACAACAACATCTGCTTCCGCAAACTTGGAAAAGGAAAGGTTGGCAAGAAATGTTGTTCTCCACGAAGTTTTCGGCATGGGAAATACCAAGTTCATCATCAACCTCAACAAAATCCACTGTTAATTACGCCAATTGAATCAGTCAAGCAACAAGAAGATTGTGTTAATCGGAGAACATTGAACGAACGTTGTTCGGACGTGACACAGATAATGAAACACTGGACTCACTTCGTCATCAACGTTTTGGTAAATCTAGAACAAAAAAAAAATTAAGTCTTGCTACACTTCCCCTCACAACAGAAGCTGCACGACATCATGCCTTACGAACCTGTCATCAAGTGTAAAATTGCTAGAGTGTGAATGAATCCCAGAGAAGTGGGGGTAGCAAAAACTAAGGATATACTTATTCCAGTGCAAGATACAAAATATCCAGCTTCTCCCACTTTACTGAAATTAATTTCTTGCAAATGCAAGACGAGACAAGGCGCGACTTCTATCTGCAGAAAACCTGGTTTAAAATACTCCATCATTTGCAACTGCAGCGGATAAACGTGTTATAATACACTTGTCATTTCCATGGACAGCGACGCAGAATACGTGAATGATACTCTGCTGAACATCGAGAAGTCATTACTAAACGAAGCAGAGGTTCGTCACAAGATGAAATTGAGGAGTCATTACCATGCGAAGATGGCGAAGACTAACAATCCACCGAACCAGACGAAGAGACATTAAATACTAGCGAATCTGGACCAACGAAAAGAAGGATTGATAGTTTAAAAGTTATTAAAAGTTATTGTTGTGCTAAAGTTTAACAATTTCTTTTATTCCGAAAATTGTGTTCCCCGAGATTTCAGATAGTTCACGAGAACGCATGACATTAAACTATTAATAATACTATTATCTGATTAATATTGATTAATTATTCCCCACTGTTCAACATTTTTTCTCGCATTTTGAACATAAGTCTACACCACTTTGTGGTTGAGTTATTATTATTGTTTTTATTTAATTTGGTATCCGGTAGCCTTAATCTATAGTAAAAACAGCAGGTTTTCTAAAATTTCTCGACAACTTTTCCTCTTTCAGGTTTGCGGAGGTACGATTTGGCTAATAAAAGATCACCATCATCACATTTTTTTCTCCCACGACAACTGCCTGATACGCCAAAGACATTTGGATAGCTGTTTGAATAATTAAGGCGTTGGTGGCTAGACTAGTGACCGGCTAGGTGGCCAGAGCAGTATTATGGTTTATAAATATGACGAATAAAATATATTGTTAAACTTTCGCGACGCTATAACTTTTAAACTATTATTCGTACAAAAAAATTTTCATACAAAATTTATCGAGGATTATAGCATCTACAAAATGCATATAATAGTAAGTATTTTTCCGAAGAATCAACAGAAAACGAGTAATTCCAAAGAAACTTATTTTAACCCCATTTTAACCCCATTTATAAGATGGCGGTTAAAGTAGCGCCCCCCTCGATGTTGTAAACTTAGATTCTTAATGAGGAGCCTTACCCTACAATATCGAAAAAATAATTTTCCCCTATATTTAATGTTTTTTTCAGGGCCTAAAAGTCGATAAATTGACTGGATTATTATGAAAGAAAATTATGATATTATTTAAAATTTTATCTTTTCTTGAACTAACGGACTATAATCTTCGTTATTTTGATGGTTGACAATTTCTGACGTTTATAAAATCCTGTAAACCTAAGGATTTTTGAGTAGAAACTGTAGTCGGGCGTCGCCGACTTTGAAAACCTATTTGAATAACATTTTGTTTGACTGAGGAATTCACTTTCATGTGGTGACATTGATATTAAAAACACAGCCAATATCTTTCCTGTTTTTATTCTACAGATTATTATTCGACAGGCAAGATCAAAGTTCAATAATCCACTAGATTGCTATCTTGGAGGCGAGAGCAGAGGGCTTAAAATAACCATTCGACTGTTAAAACACTTCCGTTTGTACTACTATTCTGTAAAATGTTATTGAAGAATCTTTCAGGATCGTGCCTTGATGCCCCCTTGATACAAAATCCCTACTTTAACGTCATCATATGCCCTGGCTTTAGAAAACTTTAACTACAACTGTCCGTGACTGAATACTTCTTCAAGCAAACATGCTTTACCTCAGGTTTGAGCCTCCGATTTGATAGTCATAATAAAATACACTAGTCTCAAAGGGACCTTAGCCTTTGCAATACTACCCACGTCCCTCTTTCGACATCGATATCGTACGGCCTTTCAGCTTCGAGGAAGTCCAGTTCGTCTTTTTTTATGCGAGACGCCCGATATATTGGGAAAATACATTGATGGAACCTTTAGCTTTACTACTTAGCCGATCTGATCTCAAACTCATTACATCAACTTGTATGCAGATATATCAAAAATTATCTATAAAACACCTTAGAATGTAATGGAACACAAATCTACCCTACTTGAGATCAATTCATCTGTTTTCATCGAACCATAATCAAAATCGCCATTATTCAAAAAAATATTGACAAAGCACCACAGAAGTTAGTGGAAAACAAATTGACCCGATCTAACTTTAATAGCCTTAATTCCAACGATTTGCATACAGAAGTATCAAATATTGTCGATAAAACACAATAGAAACCAATAGAGCATAAACTGTCCCGATTTGATCCCAATCGATCCTTTTTCGTCTATCCATTTCACCACAATTCAAAAAATCCTGGATAAAAAACCAGAGCAGTGCAACATAAACTGACACGATTTAACCACAAAGGGCTTAAATTACACCGATTCTCATATTGACATGTTGACAAACACAAACTGGCCTGATTTGATTCCAATCAATCCATTTCCATCGACCCATATCTGAACTCACCATAATGTTAAAAATGGTAGATAAAACATCATAGTCAGCAGTAGAACACAAACTGACCCTTATCTAACCCCGACGGATTTAATTACATCCTCAGCTACGACATTGCATTGTCGGAAGGTAATGAATGCTGTTCACGTTTTCTCAAATGTGTAACTCCTTCTGAACAGCTTTGATTTGGATCTAGGGGCTGTTTAGTATGTGTGGTGTGTTTACGTTTAATGTTTTTTTTAAGATTTCTTCCCAATTGATCTATTTTTTGCACTCCAGATTTCTTCCTTGACTATTAGTGGAGTCAAATTAAGGATCGAAATAGATAAATAAGGAATTCTCTGACTACAGCAATTTTATTGTTTTAATTTGTTCTAGGTATAATAACAACTACTGTGAGCAGTTTTGTATTAAGTCCGTTCATGGCGTCTTGTAAAATTTTAACAATTTATTTTTCAACACAGAAATTTTCCTTATTATGTCAGGTCATAGTAATCGTATCGCAAAAATAAAAATACCAAACAGTTCACAATAAAATTATGAATAAGACTAGGCATATGAAGAAATTTTTATCATTTGTTAATTTGTAAAAAAATAAAAACCACCAAAAATTGCCTTTTTTAACAGTTTAAGAAATATAATATAATAATGCATCAATTTCAACGAAAGTTGGTGGAAGCATACCCTTTATTGAACTTCGTGCCAAATTTTAGCGCAAAATATTTATTCAAACTGCTAAAAATCCACAATCATTTCTAAATTCCCATTGCAATTTTTCTTGTAAAGTCTAGGTTTTTACATGTACTTTACGGTGGTGTTTAGAAAGAAAAAAATTTTAGACTTAAATGTGATATATACCATTAATTAACTTAGTTGCCTAGTTACAATATTCAAGGAGTGCTTTATGCAAGGGTGCTTTATCCGATGTAATATAAACAAATTTAGGTGTGGATTATTTTCAACTAGCAGAAAGAGAAATATAAACATGTTGGAACAATCTGCCCAAATTTCAAGAAAAAATATCAATATGTTTATTTATAATCGACTAAAACGCAAAAACTAACATATCACGAATTCAAATGCAAGTATTATATTATTCTTTCTTTAAACGTTGGTTATTTCATATACTTTCATAATTCACTTTTGTTTTTTTGTTAAAAAAAAAAAATCACGCAGTTGTTTGGAATTGTTTATACGTACAATATCCATAATTACAATCAAATTCCAAAAAACTGGTTTAAGTTTTAAACGCCACCGTAAAGTACATGTAAAAACCTACACATTAAAAGAAAAATTGTCTTCCTATGAGTCGATGCACTTTGGCACTGAGGTTTAGTTCAGTAAAAGGCATGGTTCTACCAAATTTCGTTAAAATTGATAAATTATTATATTATATTTCTTAAACTGTTAGAAAAGGCAATTTTTGGTGATTTTTATTATTTTTACAAATTACCAAATGATCAAAAAGTTTTTTCATATGCCTAGTCTTATTTATAATTTTATTGCGAACAGTTTGGTATTTTTCTTTTTGCGATACGATTACTATAACCTGAGATAATAAGGAAAATTGCAGAAAATTTCTGAGTTGAAAAATAAATTGTTAAAATTTTACTGGAAGCCATGGATGGATTTAATACAAAACTGCTCACGGCACTAGTGAAAAATTTAAAACAATAAAATTGTTATAGACAGACAAATTTTATTTTCACTCCATTATATGTACTATAGTGTCAACTATGTACCAAATATTATTCTCCTTCGTCTTTTCTCATTAATTATTTGTTTTAGGGAGACCATCCTATAATATATCATTTTTCATTGAAAGTAATATTTTCAGTAAAGTGAACATATGGAATTCTATAATATCGAAGTTTAATATTAGCTAAGGATCACACTGAAGTAATAAATTGACGGAATTGCGAGATGATTGACCAACTTACATTATCAATGAAGATCACAGCGACATAGGTTTTATAGAAACTGGAGAACTTCTAAAAATTCCAAACTTGTAACTTCTTTCTTAGAGTGTGGCCAAACAAAACATGACGGGTACATTCCCTCCAAAGTTCGGTCACAGAATATAATATCAAAATTTCATAGAAAAAATTAATACAATTTGAAATTATATATCAGTGTTGGTTGATAAGTTGTGCTGGGATAGGACGATGTTTGAGTAGGCGTCACCTTCTTGTGAAATTCTGGTATATTTAGCCTCGCTAATTAAAATAGATGAAAAAATTTGAAGATTTGTCCCTCACGCAGTTCTAGTCACTACAAGACGATGGATAGTTGAGAATTATCACATTTAGAGTAATGGTTCACGACATACTAATGGAAAAAGTCCAAAATCCGAAAATGGAGCCAGAAAGTTGATATTTGACACTGTGACTTATGCTATCCTTGGAGCAATGGGAAATATCCGGTGTATTTTCCTCCGGTCGTGAAAAATATAAATTTCTCACCAAGATAATCCAAGTCCTGTAGCAAGGTGACAAATAAATTCAATATGTCCTAAGGAAGGAGAGTTGGTCTACACCTTTTCCAGTTGTATTTCAGAAAATATTAATTTAATTTCAGAAAGCATCAACTGTATTTCAGATTAATTAATTAATTGTATTTTAGAAATCATCAATTGTATTTCAGATTAGCAAAGCTGGTAATTCCTGGTAAAAAAGTAATTAGCAATTACAATTCCTTTTTTTTTTCGTGTAATTGTAATTGTATTTAAGTACTTTTTTTTATTAAAGTAATTTGGAATTGTAATTGCAGGAAAATTGTTACAGGAATTTTAATTTGTAATTATATTATTTGAACTATCTAATTACAAATTACTTCTATAAGTACAATTACTTTTTCCAATTACAATTACTTTAAGAACATGCGTATGAGGTTTCACAAACAAGAATACATTAAAGCAGAATTTTGCAGTTGCATGGTTTAAAATTGATCTGAAAAGCTCAAAAAAAGTTATTGACTAAAAACGAGTTTTTTCCGTGGTCCGCTGCACATTTATTTTACAACTTACGTTACTACTTACAAAAGTTGGTGTACTTAACAATAAAAAAACGTAAATGTGCAGCGGACCACGGCAAAAACTCGTTTTTAGTCAGTAACTTTTTTTGAGCTTTTCAGATTCATTTTAAACTATGCACCTGTTAAATTCTGCTTTAATATATTCTTGTTTGTTAAACTATATACGTATGTTCTTAAAGTAATTGTAATTGGAAAAAGTAATTGTAATTGGCAAAAGTAATTATAAATGGAAAAAGTAATTGTACTTATAGAGGTAATTTGTAATTAGATAGTAAAAGTGAATCTTGACTTATATCACGTGAAAGTACCTAAAATAACCTACCTTTTACCATAAAGCAAATTTTGATCCGACTTTTACATCCGAAGACATTTCGATTTGAAAATTTCAAAAAATTTGACTGAAACTGCAATTTCAGCCAAACTATTAAACAATTTAACATTTTTGGCTGAAATTTGGTTAACAGGTTTTGTGTGATAAAGACTACTTCCATTCCAAATTTCAGCCAAATCGGTTGAGATCTGATCAAAATAGCCGAAATCCGTTTTTTTAATTTTTTTTGTATGTATATTTATATATAAATTTATATCAGGAGGGGGGGGGGGTGGTCAGATCTTCCCCAAATTTAAACTGAAGGTTCTTTTAATTTTGAGAATAAAAGGATACCATTTTCTTTTCTTAATTAATTGTTTAAATGATCAAAAAAAATTAAAACAATATATTTGACCTTAAAATATCCAAAATATCCCTTTACTGCCAAAAAAGCATGGAAATCAAGATTTTTAGGGTTTTATTATACTCGTCATGCCAAACAATTTCCGCAGGGTCTGCATCCATCCTAAAAAATTTCCCAACCCTTTCCTAAACCGACTCCACTATTAAGCTGATTTTTCTATAGATTTCTGATTACTTTTAAGGTCCTGATTACTCTTAAGGTCAAACATTCTAATAATGATTCTAATAAATATTAAAACGCAATATTACACAACACTTTAAATTAAAATTTTTAACTTACCTTCTTGTCTGTTTGGTCATTATAATTTACTTTATCATAAAAGTAATTAGAAAAGTAATTGCTAATTCCTTTTTTAAAGACATGTACTTTGTAATTGTAATTAGTTTCTTTTTTAGAAAAGTAATTTGTAATTGTAATTAGTTCCTTTTTTGAAAAAGTAATTTGTAATGGTAATTATTTTCAAATTACAAGTAATTACCCAGCTCTGCAGATTAGTGAATTATATTTAAGAAAGTGTTATTTGTAATTGAGAAAACGTGATGTGAATTTCAAATAGCTTTAAGATGTCTGTATTCTACATAAACTATACTATGTACAACTTCTACATACATCGACATATCCATGAAAATGCCTTAACTACGTATTCGTAATAACGAAAATAAAATTATTTAAGTCAACTGACTTAGGCATTATCTCTTTTTAAAAATAATTGTAAATCAGAATAATTATGAACTTAACAGATAATTGTGCAATTTGTCGAGTTACAATGGCAAGATATCCAGTTACAAAATTAATACCATGTCATCACCTACTCCACACCAAATGTGCTGAACCTTTGATAAATATTCCAGATGCAATTTGCCCCTTATGAAGAGTTGTTGTTACCCTCAATGAACCTGTCACAAGACAACGATATGGAAAATATACCGATCGGGATCGCCAGAGGATAGTAACATGTGCCAATAGAGGGGACGATTGGGTGTCTTTGGCAGAGAGTTTGGGCGTGAAGTATAAAACTGCATTTCATTGGATGCGATCTGACAGAGATGTAACGTTAGCAAAAGGTGGTAAAAAACCGAAGATTATGACTGAAGACGAAATATACTTAATTATTTCATGGATAGAAGAGAAATGTGACTACACGATGAAACAAATAAAGGACAAAATATTGCAGACTTTTGAAATAAATGTTTCTGTTTCTACTATAGGTAACTACTTGGAAGGTAAGCTCTTTACAGTAAAGTAGGTACACAAAGAGCCTCTTACTATGAATTATGAAGCAAAGAAAATAATACGTGCGGAATATGTTCGAGCTCTTAACATGGACGAAACTAATTTTTTTTATTTATTTTGCCGTCGGACAAGGGGCCGAGCTAGAGCTAGTGTCAGAGCGATTGAACACCTACCAGCATCACGCGGTCTCAATGTACATCTAATAGGAGCTATATCAGCAGCAGGTGTAGTAGCTATGGAGCGTAGAAGAGGATCTCTTACTTCAGTTTTAGCCAATGTTTGGGTTAGGAGGCTTTTACAGCAGCGGGAGGATATGGGAAATCAGCTGGCAGACTTAATTGTTGTTTGTGACAATGCACCTTGCCATTTGAAACAGTTATTAATGGTACAGCAGCAAGTCTTCTACGATTGACACCTTACTCCCCAATGCTAAATCCAATTGAATGCATTTGGTCTAAAGTAAAATGTTATGTTAAAACTCATCTTCAATGTGTCCATGTGCAAGCTCCTCATGTTATTGAGCAGATATTGGTGTACTTGGAAGCAATTATTGTTGAGGCAAAAGATAAAATTGTCGGAGGCGATTGTGCACGTGCAGCTCAACGTACGACTGTAACCATGCTGCGGCTTTAGCCATGAATGACATGCCATTAGGACGTTAAATGTTTTAAAATATTCAAAAATACATTTTTTAATAAGAATATATACTTTTATAACTACTTTGTCTTGAAAAGTTCTGAATTACAAATGATGTTTTCTCAATTATAATTTGCTAATCTGGTTTACAAATAATGTTTCCTCAAATACATTAGTGTAATTTGAATTATAATTGGCGCTTTCGGAAATATAATTTACTAATCTGAATTACAATTGATGCTTTCTGAAATACATTTGGGTAATCTGAAATAAAACTGACGATTTCTGAATTATCATTTACTATTCTGAAATACTATTATTGATATTATCTGAATTACAGCTGGAAAAGGTGTAGAATCCTTGGTGTAACTCTGGCCCTGAATGCAACAATGTCATGTGTTAGTCGCATCGTTTTATTACTTATTTTTTATTCGTGAAATAAATGGAATGTGCTTTATTTTGGACGAAAAAAAATACTGAACACTGAATGTCAAAACAAAAACAAATAACAACCTCTTCTGCGGGGTATTCAGCTAAAATTAATAAAATAATGATGTTAGCAACTGGATTGTGTTATTTGTAGAACATCAAATTTGGCCTTTCAATACTTTTGAAAATTTATTGAAGAATAATCATAAACATGCCATCAAATATTATGACATTATTTTATAAACTGTTCCATAGGCTTTTTAAAAGTTTACTAACATTTACCAAAAATAATATACAGTGTGATGTTAACGACCCTGAGAGCCCATATTAAAAAAATGGAGGTCGGTCCCGGAATTTTTCCAAAATCACTTAAGCTATTCATTAACCTAAAGGAGTATAATATGTATATCAAATTTTATCTAAATATGTGCAGTTATTTCAAAAGTATGGCGGACTAAAGTTCTGGTCAAAAACAACCATAAAACACCCCGTATCTCAAAAACGCTTCACATTCAACGGTAAGTATAGGGGTGTTTTGAACTCAGCTGAGTGTGCTTTACCTTCCACTAGAGTATGTCCGTTTAAATATGTATATTACTTCAAACTTTGATACATCCGTAAGTATTTCTGCTAGTATTTAACAAGACGTAAAGTTATGGAATCAGGATTGGTTTGGCCTGAAAAACGGAGACCATTAAAATACAAACCATCTAGGGCAATATATTCGAAGTTTCTTTAAATTCTGAACACTTGGGCAACGTCGAATGGACGATACCATGTGTTTCTCTTAGCTAACTTACCCTGCCTGTCTTAAGGATAGGATTTTGCACAGTAAGACGGAATTTGCGTTTATTTTCGATTTATTATAAATATTTAAAAAACCAAACATAATATAATCTTTAAAACTGTTTTAAATAATTGCTATTGTTCTAACGAATACAATTATATATTTTTTTTATTGCAAATTTCTATTGTACTTGAATATCGTAGTTTGTCAATGAAAATAATTCCTAATTTCATTATTATAGTATGGAATATAATTATATATAAAATTTATGATAAAAACTGTATATGGTTGTATTCCTTAGACCAATGGAAAGTATCTAAAATTATTTTAAAAATTATATCATTCATGTTTTTTTTAATATTTATAATAAACCAAAAATAAACGCATATTTCCCTCTTACTCTGCAAAATCCTATCCTTAACCTTTTAACTGCTAAGCCTTCGGTGTACGGGCTCTCCCGTGTGCGGCAAAATTTAAGCGCTGCGTTTTTATACGTCTGGAGCAGCGTAAGTCCATAGTGTATATATACGTCCGGAGCAATTAACCGTAAAACAAGCCGATTTTCCGAATATGTTCAGGATCGGATTTGTTTACTTTTGGCAAAGGTAGAATAAAACAATCAGTGGTTTTTCGTTTACATATTATATTTAGTATAATAAAATAAAGTATTACTGTTATTTGACAGAATTTAAAAAAAAATAAACAAACAAAATAACAAAATAAATTATAACTAAATAAAAGTAACTACAAAGAAGCAAAATAATGTACAGTTAAATAAAAAAACTGCAATAAATGTAGGTAACTAAAAAAGGAACTTTCGAAACACAACTATATTAGTAGTTTTTTACCCTATGGTATCGTTCGAAACAATTAATTATACAAAGTGGCGCAGTGCATTCGCTGCACATGTAACGCGTGTCTTTCCTATGTCCACTTTTAGCAAATACGGTTCTGATGCGCGGGTGGGGAACTCTCGGCGTATTTATACGTCTGGAGCAGTCAACATATAAAATATAATAAAATATTTTTTTTATAAAATACGGCTGCCAATCGATATATTTTATGATAAAAATATAATATTGACAAAATACAAGACCTTAGTATTACTTTAAACAAGTTAAAATGTACTGCGTTTATATACGTCTGGAGCAGTTACTTGATTTGCGTATATATACGTTTAGAGCAGTTAAAAGGTTAAGGTTGAGCAATGAGCGATTACACTTCTGACAAAACTTTAATACAACCAGTATCACAGGGAAGTGGCTTTTTTGGTACTTACCCAGAGTGGTTTCTTAAAAATCATAGCAAAAATGTTAAAATTCGTCATTTTTTCAATAAGTATACTAAATACACTCTGTATGTTTCCAATTATGCTTTTACTTATCTAGAATCCAACTTATTACTGTTCACGTATTTGTTTTTTCCCCTAATATTGGTTAACACATTATTCAAGCGCGAAATAGTCCACGTGTTACAGTGAGCGCACAGTGGACAATTATTAGAATTTCAAATTAGTTTTATTGATTATTTCTTATCCTCTTGGATAGTAGTAAATAAATGTATTTTCAGCTGTGATTTATATTCTCAACAAATTATATTCTGGCTCCCCTATACCGTTTTTGTAGGTAAGTGTTCTTGTTTTATCATTGATCTAGTATCTAAAACATTCTAAAACTCGTGCTTGCGATACTTCGTTGTAGATTAAGGGTGTTGACAAGCTTACGAAGGTTCTTGTTTGCATCACCCTTCTCCATTGCCCTTATTCTCGTAATTACTCTTTTATTTATGATAAATATTCTGTGAAAATAACTTTAAAAACATGTGATGGCAATTTAAACCTATTGTAATGTAAATTAGTTAACTTTCTAAATGCTTCTTGGTTAGATAAATAACAAAAAATTTTTAAAATAACATAAAATAATAAAAAAAGGAGGGTAAAATTAGTTTCATGTCATTAAAAAAACTGGTAATGGGGACCGACTAGACAAACAAAAACCTATGACTTTTTCCTCTAGGCCTAGGGGTCAATGGACGTATAGTTCCGAATCATAGAAGTTTCTTACTTACTTTTAGAAAGAAAAGTGTAAAGATTACCGACTTGTGTCCTCGCCGCCGCGCAGTCTCTAACAAAGAAGCGCGGCCCTTTGATGGAACCTCATTAGCGTGTTTGATGATCAAAGGTGCCGACATACGCGACGACAGTTCTCAAACAATATTACTAAATATTTTCTAAATTTTTGTTTATTTTTTTCTCCAAATCTATGGGCTTTAGACCACCTGTTATATAAGGTTTTTTTGTTTGTCTAGTCGTTCCCCACCACCAGCTTTTGTTAATGATATGAAACTAATTATGCATTGTATATTAGAAGCAAACAATTTATAACTTAAAGATATGTGAACTTAATGCTAAAGATAAAAATTTGTATGTTAACAGAATTGGAACTGAGAATTTCATTCATTTATTTAAGTCATGACTTTACAGGCATGCAAAATTAAAAGGTTGTAAAGCTATAGATGAAAATAATAATAAAAAATAAAAGTACATTAAAAGTCGATGCTATTATTTTTTTGACTGTCGATTTTTAAATTAACTTAATACAGTGTGACTCACTTAAGATGACACCTTTATAACTTTTATATTTTTTTACGACTTGAATAAAATTTTACTCAAGTGTAGAACAAATTAGGATCTACTTATAGCCAGAAATACATTCGACTCCTACAAATGCAAAGTCACCTGCGGTACCAAAATATACGGAAGAAATTAATGAAACATATTAGGCATTCTATTCATGAAACTTGTTCAGAATTGTCCAAAAACTTTATGTCCACAAGTTAATAAGAATTAAAAAATTGAAAAATAAGAATTTTAAAAATTTTAAAAATTAAAAAAAAATTTAATTATTTAAAAAAACTGCAAATTGTTTGACAACCACCTGGCAACTTGGGTTTAATTTCAAACAAAGTTGTCGTAGTATAGTTTCCTAAACGGAGAAACCCATTAAAATGACATTTTTGGACTTGGACATTATTTTAATCAAAATTTCAGTATTTTTTGTTTTAATTAAATTTTGGACTCAAGGCTTTGAACAAGTTTCATTAACAAAATTTTCCGATAAAAAATGCCTAATATGATTTTTTCCGCATATTTTGGTACAGCAGGTGGCTCTGTATTTGTAGAAGGTGAATGTTTTTCTGGTCAAAATTAGATACTAATTTATTCTGTACTTAAGTAAAATTTGATTAAAATCGGAAAAAAAATAAAAAAGTGAGGCACACTATACAAATGATCGTGTGATATTTCGATTATCCTAGAATAGAAGTGTAAACCATCAAATTAAAAAAATAGCAACACGTAAAGAGATCTACATACAAAAAAATATCGTGTTTTGAGTAACACATATTAAAATTGTGTTTCCCCAAGATATGTAAATCAGACTTACAGAAGAGCAGCGTCAGTTGCTTTAAAACTAGTTGCGCGACTTTAGCCGCGCATACACTACATCCGCCATGTTTTGATGGTTTTAATGTCAATCTTTCAACCTTCAGTGGTTGACATTCACAACACATTTGTTTTATTTATATGTATGTTGGTCGATAGCAATGATTTACTTTTAGAAGACAAATAGAATAAAATAAATTAGAAGAAAGAGAGTAATATTTTCTACTGCTAGTCGTTTTACAAATAAAACTGCTGCTAAAAATATGACATTTTTAAATTTTCTAAAAATGAAAATCATATTTGATGCTGTTAAATTAGATTTAAGAATTCAGCTTATTCTTTGCAGACGTCATTAATGAAAAAATTAAGAACCTGTAATTAATTTTATTTCTGATTGATTTTACTTTTCTTTTAGCGACTTGAAGATATATGAACTACTTAAGATCTACAGTCAACATAGATATATTTTGTGTATTCATTTATTTAACATCGGCCTATTTCCGTGACTAAGGCTAATCACCGACGCCAAGTTGGAGGTAGCCCAAAATGGGAATTTTCCCAAACCTCTTCTCTGAAGAAGCTTATGGATTTTTTACTTGCCTAACATATAATAAACAAGGGACTAACTGCTTTACATCCCCTCCGATGGTTGTTATATCGGCTATGCAATAATCGCCTTAAATTGCATAGTTTCTACGTATACTCTGATACGCCAGTCGCTAGAAGCTGGGACGAGATCGCCAGGTTTCCCATCTAAATACTAACGCAATTAGCGTTGCTTAACTTTTCGTATCGAGATACGAGTATAGAAAAGAGGCATTTAGGTTTGCCCCTTCATTTATGTAAATAATGATAGCTTGGCTAATTTAAAATATTATTTCGCGTATTAGCCATACATCCACGAAGAATTACAATCGAGCGCCATATTATTAAGTTGCTTTACGCAAGTAAAATTCTAGTATACTGGTTTTTTCGTGGCAAACAGTATCAGCAGATGTCGAGATAGGATGACCACTTAATATATTCTAACTTTCCCAACCACCTTATGAACAACTGGGTTCTTCACCTCTTCTTTTTCTTCTTAGTTACGTCTTGACACACGTTTCATGACCCATGCATAATTATAAATGGTCTTCCTTTACTGCGTGGCACGTTCGACAGCATCATATCACGTGTTGCGGTAGCCTGTTAGGCGTATGGCTCCGCCAAAGGCTTTTCCATCTGTTCCTTGGTGACATCAGTGATAATATTTCGGAAGGCATCCTCTTTGATGCTTGTCGTCTGACTTTCTCCAAACTATTACTGTTCTATTCTTCAAGAAATAGGATATGGAAACATTTGTTGCTGAATAGTTGTTTTCAGGGTTTTGTTCGATAATCGAGATATTGGTGTGATGGACTGTCCATGAAATTCGTAATAATCGTCTCCAGATGCACATTTTGAAAGTAACAGTAACCTATTTTTTTTTCAAGAATAAATTAACTCAAGCTGCTGTTCTCTCCCTTTATGAAAAAATTTTGATGATAAATTAGTATCAGCTGGCCTATTTTTCGATCCAAAATCATAAATTATAATTCACTATTAAGAAAACTAGAAGGATTTGTGTGCCAGCATTGTATTGGGTTAAGTCCTATTTATTGGAGAGAACACAGACTGTTAAAATAATCAAGAGAATGTTTTTCAGATAGTGTTAAAGTGTTAACAGGGGTCCCACAAGGTAGTGTATTGGGTCCGCTGCTGTTTATAATATTGGTCAACGACCTAGTAGCAAGCTTAAATAATTACTTTTTAACTCTTTCTGCAGATGACACCTCCTATCTCTATCATAACTGCTGCTAGTGTAGATCAATTAAGTAAAAATGCTACAATGTCACATTGGTGTCATACAAATTGCCTAATACTAAACCAGCAAAAAAATAGTATTTTTAATGTTTTCTCCAATTGGCACTAAGCTGGATTTTAGTGTTCTGATTAGAAGTCGTCATAACCTCCATCAAAATAATTGTGTTAAGTTCTTAGGCATACAGACGGATAAGAATATATCATGGGAAAGTCACGTCGATAATTTATCAAACAAATTAGCTAGTCTAAACTTTGCACTACTCCAGATGCGCGACTCTGTTGACACTGACAACTTGAAAACATTTTATTATGGTTGTGTTTACTCGGCTTTGCAATATTGCATATCGTGCTGAGGAAACAGTTCAGCAATAAAAAATGTATTCATTTTGCAGAAGAGGATACTTCAGAAGTATATTTAAACTTCCATACAACACATGTAGAAATTATTTTAGGCAACATGGCATACTCACTATTTTTGTATATGCATTTTTCAGTCTGTATGTTCTGTGAGAAAACATATTAACAATTTTTTTAAATGTGGTGATATTAATAAATACAACACTTGCTCTGCAAATAACATCTTTGTATCCTCTCATAGATTAAAGCAAATAAAAAAGAACCCTTTATTGGTGGAATTTAATTATATAACCAGCTCACACAAGCTATATAAGACGCTAGCAATTTTGCATTATTTAAAAGACTTGGTATTTAGCTGAGCACTGTTTTTATTCTTACGAGGAATACTACCGTCTGATTAAGATATCCTGTTACCTTGTCGTAGTTGTAAATGTTCTTGTTTATCGTGTGGTATATATTTGTATTTTACCTTTAGCTATTTTATATATATATATATATATATATATATATATATATATATATATATATATATATATATATATATATATATATATATATATATATATATATATATATATATATATATATATATACGTGTGTGTATTTTGTGTACGTAATATGTACATATTTTATTAAGACTTTGATTATTTAAAAAAAAAATTATATGTTATTGTTGACAATTCCTATACTCTAATAGTCCGATGGATATAAATACATTATTATTATTATGTTATTATTATTTGACTCCCTAATGATCTGAACATCAGAGGCATGAAAAAATTGAAGAAAACTGGGGCGTCAGCAAGTATAATATTTGCGTGTTATTGTCAAGCAAAATTTTACTGAACTGGTAAGCTACCGGTCTTACTATCTGTATTCTGCATTGAATCTCATATTCGAGCTCCAAGAATATGCCATCTTATTTACTATCTTACGCCCACCTGTCCCTATCTTATCTAAATTGTTTTCATTTGCTCGGTCGACTATCATAACTTTCGGTTTGTTGTAATTGAAGCTTACTTGTAGCTTATTACTCGAAAATTGTCGATATACATACTATCATCTACAAATTTCAATTTAGAAAGATTATTTCCACATTCCACATATATGCAACACTCTGCACACGGCGCATCATATGGATGTAAAAGAGAGTGGTGAGAGAACACAGCCCTCCTGACGACTTTGCCAGCTTTACACTTATCGAATTTAGTGTTGCTGACTTTTATCAATGCAGAGTTTTCTTAATATAGTCTGTAGATAATGAAGATCAAATATTTGGACGTGTCCATCTCCAATAATACAGTCCACATTTTGTTACATTTCTAATCGGATAAAAAAATTCTGGGTGATGAATTTTTTAATCACTTTATTGTGTACCAGGCATTTGAATTGTTAATAATTCAAGCATTGAAATGGCTCAGTTATTTCGAATTGTATTTACTACGCGTTTTTATTGCTTTATTTCTTGATGTATTGATCATCATAAGCTTGAAGTTATGCAGATAATCATTTTGTGTGCATTATATCTGCACTACGATCTAGGGCAAGGGCTTCAATATTATATGCTAGTCACGACAAGCGGATAAAACCCTTACTAATAAAAGCTCCCCCTTGGCGCCGTTAATAGTGAAATTTTATTTATAACCCGGTAGTCAATGAGGGAGCGCACTCATCGGGAAAGGGTGTTAACCTTAATTATTTGCTCACATGCATTGGTAGTAAATGTGTGATTTTTACACTTTTAGATATTTTTTTGGTCAGTAGATTATTTTACCACAAGATTAAGCGAACATAGAATCAGAAAAAATATACGTAAACACCTGAAGAAAAAATTAACCTTACGGTTTTAGTTAAAGCATTGCCTCAACACCATACTGCCAATTTAACACAGCTAATATAAAGTGTTTTTTGAAGATTATCTTTTTGTTTTGTTAATTTGTTTATTTTTTTAATATTATGAAGTTGTTTTGTTGTTTGTGACCCATCTTATATACAGGACATTAATAATTTAACTGAATATGAAAATTTGTTATCGTTATATGGTGCATACGTTGGTCATGATGAATTGCATTGCATTGCATTAGTTAATTATTTTCTAATTATTTATTCAGGGTATATGGAGACAATAATAACGAAAAAGTTGACTAGGGTTCGGAAAATATTATTTGTAGCTAATTATAATCGTGAAATATCACTTTTGGAAATGCATATTGGTTAGGCAGTTCAAGCTATTGCCAAGAAAGAGACCTGACAACTTAATAAAAAATACACAGGTTGGTTGCAAAAAAATAAAACGGCAGGAAAGTAATAACTGGAATGTGGTTTAGTACAGTCACTGAAGGTTTTCACCTCCGATTTCGTTGAACCTCCATCGATTTTCATGAAAATTTGTGAGTAGTTAGAGGATACCTCAAGAAATAAAAGTGACATAGTGCCAACTTGCGCTTTTACCCTGGGGGTGGATGCCACCCCTTCTCGGGGGTGGAAATTATTTTATGAAAAATAACCCCAGGAGTAGATAGAGGGACCAATTCTAAGCAAAATTTGTTATATAAAGTTATTAAAATAAATCAATACTTTTTGAGTTATTAAAGATCAAAGATTTTGATTTTTCGTGAAAAAGATGCATGTTTTAAAGCGGTTTTTCATAAATAACTCAAAAACTATAAGTTTTTACAAAAAAGTTGTCATTACCAAAATTGAAGCTAATACAAAAACGAATAAACTCCTTCCTTAAAAAACCTTTTAATATTAATTCAAAGTGAGCTATAGGTAATTGAATGTATATTTTTTTTCGGCGAGTACTCAAATCTAAGTATTCAAGCTTAAATAACGGGAAAACGATGCATTTTATAAAATATACTTACTGAACACTTTTCAAAGTACTCAATACCTATCAAATGAGCTGTAGAAGAAGTTGATAACATCAAAATTAAGCAAGTTATGATGAAAATAAGAGGACCCTTTCGAATTTTTTAGGAAAAAGTGAAAAATAAAACCTACGCCATTTCCACAAAAATTAAAATTTATAGTAATCCCTATAAGACTTTCTTTATTTTAGCATAAGTAATGACTTTAAAAATTTTGACCGGTTTAGAATGCATATTTTTGAAAAAAAATATGATTTAAAAAAATCAGAATTTTTCAAATTTTCGTAAATTTCATTTTCTTTTGATAATAACTCCAAAAATACTCGATATACGTAAAAAATAATAGAGAACAAAATTTGAGTTTTTTTTTGACAAAGATTCTAGTTTTTTTTTTTTATTTTTGTAGGATAAAAAATAACCGAGATAGAAACGTTTAAAGCCTAAATTTTACTGCGAGAACCATGTAACCGGGGCCTTTTAACCTTTTATCTTTTAAAAAATAAGGGTTTTAAAAGATTAAATTTAATACGATTTTATAGCCCTTGAAATTACCTTTCAAATGGTTTTTGGATGAACCTGATATCATAAAAATTAACGGAGTTATTGTAAAAAAACCAATAACATTTTTTTGGAAAAATTTTTTGAGCAGAGATTTTGTATGCATATAAAGGAAAAAAGATAGATAGTAAGAAGTAGACGTGTCGATAGGTACATGCTCACAAAATATACATGTGTGAGTGTGTGTATATTTCTTATAAGTCACATAAGCACTGAAAAAATTGTTTCCAACGTTAAATTATACTTTTTCATCAATTTGTGCACGAAGGATAGTTTGGGGAATGTGGAAAAAATAATATTAATAAAGTTTGAAATATGTTAATAAAGTTTATCATAAGTAATAAAAAAGATTCTAAATAATTAAAGCTATTAAAGCTGATAAAAAAAATTCCATTATTTTTATGACAAGTGGTAGTTTTTAAGGGTGGAAAATTTCGCAATGAATAAATAATTACTTTAATACTCAGTAAATGAGATTTCAATTCAGTAATGTATTATTCAAATGATTAAAGTTTCTTGAAACCAATTTTTTCAATGATTCTGCATTAAGGGGGTGGTTTTTAAGGGTTGAAATTTCACAGTCAACCAAGAATTATATCATACACATTAAACAAACCGTTTGTGTAATGTTAATATGCGATTTCATATTTCAGAAATACAAAAAATTATTTTTTCATGATTTTCGATTTGAGGGGTGGTTGCTAAGAGGGTTGAAAAATTAATTAAAATCATAAATCATGCATATAAGTGTTGAAAAATATTTATTTTATCTAATTAAACGAGATTACTTACGCCAGAATGCTTAAATCTGCATTTTTTCCCATTTTTAAAAAAGGGGTGGATTTCACCCCTAAAATGCAAAAAGCGCAAGTCGAGCATATGTCACTTTTGAAGTTGAGGGTAAAATATACTCAATCCCAAATTTTCATGCAAATCGATGGAGGTTCACCGAAATCGGAGGTAATAGTTGATTTTTACCTTCATTCACTGTACTAGTTGGCAAGGATGAAGATCTGATACAATTTTGTTAAAAAAAAAAATACACAAAGTGAACGGAAAGGAATAAGATAATTAATGAATAGAAGGGATATTTTGCAAATAATTTTACAAATTCTTCATATTCTCGCTTACCAAAGATTACCGTATGCAAAAATAATATACCTGTAGCCATTTTATTACATTCGTGTATTACAAATACAAATGTCATGAAACGTCGAGATTTTAAGTTTGAGCAAAAAAAAAATTATGTCTGTCTGTCTGTCTGTCGGTCTGTCTATCTGTAACTTTTTTTGTGTGCACGATTACTCTGGAACCGTCTAAGATATTGACTTGAAATTTGTATTTTAATGAGATCGGGAACCAGATTACATTTTCGTCTGAAGGTAAATAGGTAAATCAAGCAGGTAAGAGTCCATAAAATTGGTATTTAGTATATATAAAAGAACTTAAGGTCTCAAAAAATTGTTTGGCATTAGCCACCCCCCTACTACCCCCACCTCATTATTAAAGGGGGTGAAAAAAAAATAAAATTGTAATTTAGCGTGTATACAAGAACCTAAGCCTCAAAATTTGTTTTTACTTAATCCACCCCCACCCCTCTATCTCTACCACCACCCCAACCCCCACTACCGATGTGGCATTTCGTTTTATAGGTTTTTGGGGTAGGCGATTTCAAATATTTTATTAAAGTTACTTCGAGCAGTATGGATGCGTAGTGGCTTCCCTCGAGTACCATCGATGCGCAGTAGGTCACCTCAAGTAGTATGGATGCGCAGTGGGTTTCCTCGAGTGAAATGGATGCGCAGTGGGTTATTTCAAGTAGTATGGATGCGCAGTAGGTTTTCCCGAGTACTATTGATGCGCAGTGGCTTTTCTTGAGTACCATTGATGCGCAGTAAGTTACCACGAGTAGAATAGATGCGCAGTAGGTTACCTCAAGTGGTATGGATGCGCAGTGGGTTTCTCCAAGTAAAATGGATGTGCAGTGGATTTCTTCAAGAAGTATGAATGCGTAGTGACTTTCCTCTAGTAAATTAGATACACAGTGAGTTATCTCGAGTAATATGGATGCGTAGTAGGTTTCATTGAAGAAAATGCTTTAGCTTTAGGCTTTACTTCTATCGTGTAGTCCACGGCACAGAACGATTTTTTATATCTTTGTCATGCTGTTTTCTGCGTATTACTTGCACGTCCAGTTGAAGCATACTAACGCATGAAAAATTTTTGAAAATTTTCATTGTACAAATAAGCTCAGAATGTCATGATACGTCAATATGTTAAGTTTGAATAAAATAAATTTGTTAGTCTGGTATCTGTTTGGTGCTCACGATTATTCTGGAACCGTTTAAGATATTGACTTAAAATATGGCACACATATGTATTTTAACCAGATCTGGAACTAGATTATATATTGATCTTACTCCGTTGCAGAGTTGAAGGGTAAATTGAGATAAATGGGGGTAAATAGGTAAATCAAGCGATTAAGAGTGCATGAAATTGGTATTTAGTAAATATAAGAGGAGCTAAGGTCTCAAAAATATTTTTGGCAATAAGCCACCTTTATTACCACCCCCAGCCCATTATTAAAGGGGGTGAAAAGATATTGTGATTTAGTGTGTGTACAAAAACCAGTCATCAAGAATTTTTTTTCACTTCATTCACCCCCACCACAACCACCATCACCACCACCACCCCCTACTACTGATGGGGCATATCATTTTATGGGCTTTTCTGGTACACGATTTGAAATATTATACTATTAAAGTTCCATAAACAATTAGTTCCACTTAGTGGGGTGCAATTATAGTATTTTCGTTGAAGAGACTTAGATAAGAAGTCTGCATGTGGAAGTGGTGATTCCATAGGCAGCGGTTTTTTGCAAGGTTAAAGCACTACTTGATTTTTTATGTAGCCGAAATACTCAATATGGAGGATTCAGCTAATGGATTCTGCCCATGGAGACTTTTGTTCAGAATGACAAAAGCTACAATATATAAAAAATCAAGACAATTTCGCTGAAACCCAATTTCCATAAGATTATGCTGGGAGTTCTTTGTTGTGAAGAAATAATTTTAATCGGTGATAAAATTACGAGTACGAAAAATATTAATAATAAGATCATCGATTTCGCCGAAAGTAAAAAAATATCACTTTTCAGACGCTCCCGTGGGTTAAAATTTTTGATTTCGCCGGTGCGATTCACGATGTGCATCAAGCGCAAGTTTTTCTCTTTCCATAATGATAACGTAAGGCCCTTCAACTCGTTTTTTAAAAAAGACCTGAACGTATAAAGATTTCATGCCTCATCTTCATTGCGGATTACGAAAACGGATGCCTCAATACGGCTATTGTTCAATAGCTTGAAAAGTATCACTCATAACTCAAAAATAAATAATATTATAGGGAAAGTTAATAAACCGAGGAACATTTTACTTAAAGTCTCCGTATTTTTTTCCGGAGATATGAAAGTTTAAAAATGGCGCCGAACGTTTTTAAGTTAAAATACCACTTTAAAAGTTAAATGTTTCAGAAACTATGGCACTAGGGCCAAAGATGTTAAGAAACCAAATTAAAGAATACAGATTAAGCTAAAAGTCGGTTTTTAATTTTTTCTCCTGCTTAAAAAATAAAAAAGTTATGCATTTTTCCACAAAAATTTTGCTATTTCTTACAATTATTATTTTCTACAACTTTCTGTTGAGTAATCGTAGAAAATGTACAGTATTCTACTCGCGTAATACTATTACTCGAGTAATATCCATCATTATACGCTCGTTGAATAATATACTATAACTGAAACGAACATACTAATGTGACTAACCAATTGTATAATAATCTAATAAAATTAAACATCGAAACAGCCTTCAACACCTTTTATTTGTTGTGCCTGAATAAAATCTGTATTCTGCACAGACTAATATTATTTTTGTATAGAAGCAGCGTACACATTTAGATTAGAGTTGTTATTCCTTTGTTTAAACTTCTACCAGAAATCCGTGGCCTTACCTGTGTTGTGAAGAATGCCTTGGCCCCAGGCGAGAATTGTGTATTCCTCGTACTTCCACAATTGTGTTCTTCTATTATTTACGTTAGAATTAGGTTTAGCTATTTACCGCTATAAAATAAACAATGTATGTGGTTGCTTGGACTATGTCCTAATGCCAAAAAAAATTCTTAACATTTTTTTTGTCTTGCTTCGGGTAGATCCTATTGCCTTCAAAATTAAAACGGTGTAAAACTTACACATCTGATCTAAGAAAATCTACGATAAAAAAAATTAGGGAACAGGTGTATTATTAGTAGCGAAAATAAATTAAAATCTCCGTAGCCAAATAAATAGAAGTATCGGATTAGAACCAAAGTAAAATCAATATTATATCCAGCTAAAAAGAAGCACTTGATTTAAAAAAAATTAAAAAAAATTAAAAGCCTGCAACCATAAGTTTTTACATGTTAGTAATAAGTCAATAATTAATTTATACAATTGTCAGTTTTCCGCTTACATCTTAGTTTTACAAAATGTTATAAAAATTATTAAAACAAAATCATTTCAATGATCTTTCTCCAGACGTTATATTGCATCATAATTTTACAATATTTTTGTATAAAAGAAAATACTGCCAATAGATTGCTAATAAATGTGTAGGTCTTTTTAGCACTTAAAAATATGTTGTTTCTATTTAAATTCGAGGCTTATATTTATTTTACATATACATTGTGTGAACTTTTCTCTACACATTTACATGGTTCCTGTGTGTGTTAATTACAGTTTAAGCTTGCTTGTTTTGTTCAGTTTCTTCATCTCCATGCAATGTATCATTCTGCGAGTTGGGCTTCATCAAGACGTACCCTAATAGGTTAGTACAAGATTAAATCATGTAAATCCAAAACCGCGATGTTAAAACGGCAATCCTGGATCTAGGATTACAATAGGCAAAAAGCAAAACTACGCCAAAAAACAATATACTGGATTATATTAATTTTCCGATTATCACACTAGAATGTATACATTCGGTATATTTAAATTAACTATTCTTTCTCATATAGTGAAAAGCAGGAAGTAGTATTTCGTGTATGATATTTTTTAATTAATCACAATCAGTGCCAAGTACCTTCGAGATTATAACACGTTACTACTCTAAAACCAGTTGTAAGCATTATGAATGATAATTAAGTAATTAATTAATTAATCAAAAACCATAACAAATTTATAAAAACAATGCATTCGCCTGAAATCTCTGGGATATATTTTAAATGAAAAATTAATTCAAATTTTCCCTTTAAAATCGCGCTTTCTTTGGATTTTTCAAAAATAAAAAACTTTTTTTCAATTGAATATGATGTATTTCAGAGAACTCGGATAATTTAGTCCTGAAAATTCACTCTCGATCAATTCATCAGAAATATTAGGTCCAATCTAAATTTCTTCCCAATTTCATAACGATAAATATGCTTTCTTCAAACGTCAGAAAAACATGACATTTCTTAACTCATTTCACGACATTAAAGTTTGACATTTTAAACTGATATGCGTTGTCATTAACAACGGAGGTAAAAAGTACTTTTTCTGAATCTGAGCGACAGAAAAATTAATATCCATAGCAATGCGTATTTTATTTAATACGCCGGCAATGCGATATTAACACAATGCGTTTTTGGTGGAGAAATTCGAGATTTTTTATCTTTATTTTTTTTTATAGCTAATCGACGTTTGAAGAAAAAATAGCACGTTTTACTCAGAGTAAAAGCTACTTATTGTGACTCATCTGTAATTGCCGGACTCACTTCATTCGTCTGGCAAACTTACAGGCTCATAAAAAAAGTATATTTTTTACTCCTAATAAAACAATATACTATTTTCTTCAAACGTCAGAAAAACATGACATTTTTTAACTCATTTCACGACATTAAAATTTGACATTTTAGACGGCTATGCGTTGCCATTAATAACGGAGGTAAAAGTACTTTTTTTGACGCTGTGAGCGACTTATTTATAGCTTGTACAATAATAGTTCTGTGTCATCAAATTGCTCCTCTGGGAAATCACCAGCCCACATGTTCACTTTATTCTCTGATAGAATTGACGAGACATTAGGTAACCTACGTATTATTCACAAAGGCGTTTTGGCGTTTTATAAATACTACGTATTTGGAATGTATTCATTTTCAACATGAAATGGACGTAAACGTGATAGCCACAATCATGCGATCTGCCCATATCTATCTGCATTGCTATTGGATACTAGACAATAACACACTGCGACAGATAATTTTTTTTAATAGGTGTGAATTAAGTTGAACGTTCATCTCCATAAAGAAATGTGTAAACCAATAAGTAAATAATTACCTACCTACTTGTCGATCGGAAGAAATTATTGTTTACAATTGCTTGTCCTAAAAATTACCTTTACATTTTGATAGGATTTTTACAAAGGAAACAAAATTGTATAGCACCTACATGAAAATATTTGATCACTTCATCGTTCTTATATTGTTTGGGAATGGTTTCACATACGCATCATGATATTAATTCGCACGTATAAAATCGCCTCTGGAATGTATCGCTGCCTTCCGATCTTCGTTAATAATAAAATTATTTATAAAAGAAAACTTAAAAAACAGGCTTTTATTATTAATTAGGTGTACTAAAACGGAAAAAAAATTAATTCTCTTAAATGCTTGTCGCGCGAGAAGTTTATACAGGCAGTAACTTTATATGACAGAGATTGTAAGTACCTAAGTATTTTTTTTCTATTCACGCGACAAGCTTTTAAAATAATTATTTATTTTCTTTGTTTTAGTACATCTAAATAATAATAAAAGCTCGTTTTTTCAAATGTCAATGCAGTATCTAAAGTGTACGGAATTTAAGGATAACTGATCGGTGGAGAAGAAGAACGATTCCAGCTTCTCCGCATCGATAACTACTTGATCAATAGATGTTTGTAGAGGAGAGATTGTTTAATGTTGGCTTGTGAAAATTCGGGGAAGAAAATTGAATCCCAATTTTCAGGATGGAAAGGACAGTGTTTGTCATCTGTTTATCCCTCTTCCACCCCCTAGCTGCTTATATATATATATATATCAGTTTAAACGTAGAAGCTATGTAGTATTATTGGCAGATTGCGTAGTGGATATGCCATCCCTTGAAGAACATGTAAAGCGGTTTCTTGCCTCTTAGATATTAGGCAAGTAAAAATCTCTGCCCTTCGACAAAGAAGAAGTTCCACAAAAATTTCAGGTTGTGTAGCTTGTCTCCTAGCGTTGGAGTTTAGAATTATTTGTAGAAATATGTCGATGATAAATACATGAAATAATAAAAGTAAAACTAATATTTTAAATGATTTCTCTTTTTTTGACTGATGCAGAGTTTAAAGTCACAAAATCATCTAGAAATTCGTCAATTTCTAGAATGTCTTTTTTCGACAATTTCGAGGGTGAAGAAGCGGGTTTCTCATCGACTTTGACTTAAATATGTTTAGGAAATAAACATTTGAAGTGCTATTCCTATTTGATCATATTCGTCAGTCTTGCTAAAGGCTGTTTAAACATGACTATTTACGGTATTGTGCTCAAAGAACTGAGTGTCTCAGCCTTGCCTTTCTGCATTTTCGCATATTGGAGGGAAATAAATTGCATGAAACGGCTTAAAATTCATCTTCAAGCATAGTTAACCAGTGGAAGGTCGTTTTTTGTTTGCCTCCAATCTCAACCTAAAACAAACACTAACTACATCACCAATATTAATTTACCCAAATTCTGACGAACCTTTCATACTAACTACTGATGCGAGCGCATTTGCCGTCGGTTCTGTGCTCTCACAAGGACCAATTGGTAAAGATTTACCTATTGCTTACGCTTCCCAAGTTCTATGCAACGCCGAAACTAAATACTCCACGATAGAACGTGAACTTTTATCTATAGTGTGGTCAGTAAAGCATTTTAGGCCATACCTATTCGGTAGAAAGTTTAAATTGATAACCGACCACAGACCACTTACATGGCTATTTTCTATAAAGGACCCAGGTAGTAGATTAGCTCGCTGGCGCCTTAAACTCGAAGAATACGACTACGAAGTCATATATAAACCCGGAAAAATAAACAAAAACGCAGACGCCTTGTCCCGAATCAAAATTAACCACTTTAACGATTGTTCCAAATTTCATTCCAAAATTCTAGCCGCAAACGGAGACGATGAATCAAATGACGAATCAGATGACGAAACCCAAGACGATAACGCTAGATTTACCAATGACCAAATTACCCAAGAATTTGAAACCTTTGTCAATTTGTACAAAACAACATCTTTAATAGATTATTCAAAAATCAAAGCCTCGAACAAACAACTATTGTATCGAGAACACAAAAATATTATAGCTTTCTTTCAACAAAATAATTTACAAGACCTTCATCACAAAATTATCGAAGACATATTTGAAGAAAACGCAGAATTCCATAATGATAAGATCAATATTGTATCGAGCAAGACGGTCAGACATAGGAGATACTTTATCGTCCCGTTACCATTTGATATCGAATCCATAATCGAACACTTATTTTTGGTATTATTTAAAAACCAAGACGTCTTGGATCTTTCTAAGACTTACTTTGTCGAAAATAATTTAGACCTCCCTATACTTGAAATTCTGTCATTCATTTTTGCGGAAAAGGACCTAAAATTAATAATTTGTCAAGATATTGTCAAGACCCCTGATGAAGACCAAATTCCTATAATATTAGATCAACATCACAGCGGTAAAAATAACCTACACCGCGGAATAAACGAAACTATTCGACGAATTAGAGAAAAATACACTTGGCAAGGTCTAACTAAAGACGTAGAAAACTTTGTAAAAAATTGTGAAACTTGTCAAGAAAGTAAAGTCTGTCGAAAAAATTTAAGCAGTCCGTTAGTAATAACCGAAACACCAAAGACGCCATTTGAAAGAATTAACATTGACCTATTCGAGTTCCCCACACGCAACTATGCTTTAACGATACGTGAGGAATTAACCAAATTTACACAAGCCTACGCAGTCCCTGATAAATCCGCTAAATCTGTAGTAAATACCTTATTACTATATTTCCAACACTATGGTACTCCTCTGAGGATACATTGCGACTATGGAGGAGAATTCGACAATCGATTATTAAAAGATTTATGTATTTTATACGATATAAAATTAACCTTTTCAAGCGTAGGACACCCGCAATCGAATGGCTCAATTGAACGATTCCACGCAACGTTAGCAGAAATGATAAGAGTTAACCAAACAGAAAACCCGAACGAACACCCATTCACCATTTTACCTTACGCTGTAATTTGCTATAATAACTCTGTTAACAAAACGCATGGATTTACACCATATGAATTAGTTTTTGGTCATACGTCAGTCCGATCACCAGAAACCTTATATAACCAAAAAGAATTGATAACAAAATACGTCAGACATTTAAACAATCTCCCATTATTATAAAATTGCTAGAGACCGAACGGAACTTCAAAAGCAAAAAGCCAAAATTAGATTCGATAAAAATGTCCCCGAAAATCGTACTGAATATAACGTCGGAGACAAAGTTTACGTAAAAGAATCACAAATAAAAAATAAGCTGCAAAATAAATTTAACGGACCATTCAAAATTACCAAAATCTTTGAAAATTCAGCTATCTTACTCAACCCAGAAACTAAACAAACTAGTAAAGTCAATTTTGACAGAATGAAACCTTATTTTGAAAGTTAACCTTGTTTTCAGGTTATTCCTGCTGTTCGGATCAGCAACACTAGTGGTTTCCCAATATAAAATCACGCCTATAAACAACACCATAGGAATACACTACCACGAAAAAACAGACGTAATAGTAACCAATGACAAATGGACATTACTGGTTCACAAGAACATTTCCTCCTTAAAAACAACCTTTGACAGAAACGAAAAAATGTTAGAGCTTATCCTAAACACCCTGGACGCCGCCGATCAGAAAACAATCACTTTCAGGAGTGAAGTTAAAACAGATCTAAACCTGTTAACACAAATATCTAAAACTATAAAATCAAAATTTGACGAAATCTTTTTGGATACAAAACGATATAAGCGCGGAATAATCAACGGTTTCGGCACAATCTTTAAATCAATAACCGGAAATTTAGATGCCGAGGACGGTCAATATTATTCCGATTGCATCAATAAACTAAACAACGACGAACACCAATTGGAGAATCTAATTAAAAATCAAATTTCAGTTACTACATCCGTTATCAAAAATTTTAATTCAACTATTCAAAAACTTCAAATTGACGAAGAAACATTTAACAAAAATATCAAAGAAATCGATCGCACAATTCAATCTATGACAAGTCACATCGAAGCCATTGAAATTAAATTAATATTCTTACATTATTGCGAACAATTAATGGCAAGTTATTTGTACATCGAAGATAATTTAAATGATGTTCTAAATGCAATAACATTTGCACGTCTAAAAATCATTCATACGTCAATCATCACTCCAACAGACTTAATTTCATCTTTACAGGAAATTTCACAGAATTTGCATAAAAATAATCTACCGCTCTCAATAAAGCTGTCTCAGTAAAGTTGCTCAATACTTAGATATTATGGAACTGCAAGCTTTTCAAACTGATTCAAGTTTAATCTTTGTTTTAAAGGTACCTTTAGTAGACCCACAAACTTACACAGCCTATCAATTGTATCCTATCCCTATTTTGGATAATAGAACTGGTTTACACCACTTATTATCGGTATCACAAAAATATCGCGAGAGATGATGATTCCTTAATGTTCTTACCCATCCCGGATCTAGATGAGTGCAAACAACTTTACATGGGAACCAAATTATGCTCCAACCTGTTCGCCTACCCGATAGATAACAATGCCATATGTGAAGCAAGGCTCTTCAAAAACCTCATGACTCTACCCCAAAATTGTCAAACCTCATTCATAATCAGTCAAGGATACAATGTACAAAAACTCCAAGAAAACACCTGGCTAGTCATCAACACAGAACCATTACATGTTACCGTTAATTGTCCGAAGAGAAATTCAAAAACAGAAGTCATCACGAAAAATTCCATTATAAAATTACAACCCAGCTGTTATGCCTTTGTTGGTATTAGCAAAATCCAGGCCAGTTCCAATGAAGTGTTAGATGTCAAAGATAACACTCACCCAATCGAAATTCCGTATGATTGCTGCAGTGACCTTCCAGACAAAACTCAACTACCAAATTTAAAACCATTGAAATTAAATAATTTGAATACAGAAGACCTCGAAATTGCGAAACACAAATTAGACCAGTATTCCAAGGATTTAGACGACCTCATTAACGAACCCTACGTGACAAAACACATCTCGTGGTTCACGTACTTCACTATAACCCTAGTGATCTCCCTTATCCTCCTTTACCTATTCTGCAAATGCAGAAAAAGAAGCCGAAAGTTAGCCCTTGTTCATGCATCACACGGTTCACCTCCATCTCCACCATCTCCACCGATGCCAAGAAGAACATACAAAAGTTTCACCAGTATCTTACCTCCAAGGAGAAGACCCAGTATCCACAGAGAAGAAGAAACCGAAGAAGTGGAACTAACTTAAAGACATCCTACATTGTTACCAATTTTATTTCATGATTAATATTAATTTATGTTATATGTACATCTTTAAATATTCTTATATACTATTTGCATTTTTATATTTTACAATTTTATTTTTTTCATTTTATTATTATTCTGCTTTTATATTTTACAAAAGTTGCTGTATAATCATCAACTTTTTTAATAAGGGGGAAGTTGTTATATAATATTTGGTACACTGTATAAAAACTTGTACATGACTTTTATTCCTTTTAAACTATCTCAGCATATCATATTTCAGCTACGTGTTGATAACGAATTCCCTCATATTATTTATCGCTGATATGTAATATCATATTTGCTTTGGCTTAGCTTGGGAAACAATACTAATGCTGACTAAGTACAGCCAACCGAGGATATAAATTAGTTAGATAATCTTTTGTATTCAGTTCATATACTCATGTCGTAATAAACACTTCACTATAATATTATAATTTCATTTCAAGAGTCAACGTTGACTCTTCTTAATTTTAATAAAAGTTTTTAAAAAGTCTTTAATGTAAATCGTGATCTAACATAAATATATCAGCATTTCTTCAGCTTTCTTAACAGATATATTTTCTGCTTTAAATTTCTCCATTAATAGAGAAGTAAATCTTTTTTGTTTGTTATTTTTGTTCGACAAAAACTCTGAACTTAAACTTTGAAATTATGATCGGAATATTTTCAGAAAATAATATATCTGCGGAATTGTAACTTTTGATCTACGGAAAAATACTTTTCGTCATACCTCCCTCGTAAGCATACTCTAATTCCATTGTTTTGTCGATCGTAAGTGGCGCTTTATGTACCAAATACTTGTTGCCATTGGCAATATAGGGAAATAAAGTAAATTTCGGAGACTGTTGTCTTTTATATAACAAGTATTGAATTAAATGTGTCTTAATTATTAGTTTTATATTCATTGCGCCGTCCTTACTTAAAAGTACTGGATCTTCCGCCATTTCTTAGAATGTAATGTCTGAGTGAATACGCTAAGCAATTATATTATAGTTTAAAAAAAAATTTGCTGCTACGGAAGGCGGCTTGGCTTGGTGGATTTTTGAAGCCGAAAAGGGCACTAATGAGTGCTCAAAAGGGTGTAGAGTACATGGAATATGCGAGACTTTTTGAGTTCAGGACTTCGTTAGTAGTTAGTAGGTAAACATACTAAAAGTCCCCGCTTCTGGCAGGTGAGCTTACGGTGGGAGGAGGGGGATAATTCCCATTTTTGAGTTTTTCGATTATATCTCGGAAACGATGGACTCTAGAAAAAATATATTCTAAATATAAATGAAAGCTAATTAAATCCTATAAAATTGCTTCTATACATATTTGTCGAATTTCCAACGGTTTTCAAGATATACGTTATCGAAAATCGATAATTTTTGTCAAACATTTTCTTCTAATGCCTCCCACGATCGTTTCTCAGAAAAATTGTCACAAACGAAGTTGTAGAGCATTTAATTTCCTTCAATTTGATATACACTTAAAATATGATTTTTTTCTAAAATTATCGATTTTCAATAACGTATATCTCGAAAACCGTTGGAAATTCGACAAATATATATGGAAACAATTTTATAGTAAATTTAATTAGCTTTCATTTTTATTTAGAACATATTTTTTTAGAGTCCACCGTTTCCAAGATATAATTGCAAAATCCATACCTCCATACCTCCCCCCCACCTCCCAGAGGCGGCGACTTTTAGTATGTTTACCTACTAACTACTCCTAACAAAGTCCTGAAGTCAAAAAGTCTCGCATATTCCATGCATTCTACAATATATTCATTGACTGGACTATAAAGAATATGAACGTTCTCATTTAATTATATTTTATTATTTATTTTTAAAAACCATATAATTCTTTGTGTGTAAGTGTTCCTGCCCAGGTATTAACATTAATTGCCCACGAAGTTTATAAACACCAGTATCATTACACGACTAGAAAACTTTATCAGCAGAAAATACGACTTTTGACCAAAAGTCTTCATTGTTCAACATACGTTCGAGTGCAAAAATGATCCGCCCTTCTTTTTTTTCTTCCGTTAATTTGTATTTTTTAGCAGCAGAACTACACTTCAAAAGGTTGTTTTTAATTCTTTCACAGGCAGTATATCTTGAAGTAGGAAAACTTGATTCCAAAACAGCATCAACTACGGTCTCACATTGATTTTCCTGAATGTAATTTATAATAGCTTCGTGTTGCTCATTATTTCGTTTAGGCCTACCAGATCCATGCTTGCAGGATATAGTTCTTTCATTTTCCCATCTTTCCTTACACTGCATTTATTTATGTTATATTCAGAAACAATTGCTCTTTTAGGCAATCCATTTTTCAGTTTGGGAAGAGTACTAATCTTCTGAATTTTTGTTAGTTGTCTAACCATTATTAAAAATTGGCAAAAATTTTCAAAAATGATTCCTCAATCAAAACTTGCGTATTAATAAACTTCAACTTGAAAAAAATTGTGACAGTTGACGTTTAGATAATGACTGTAATCAATATTTTTTGCAAGAGACATGTTTACATTGCTTAAATAAAGTGTACTACTTTTTTTGGAATCAACTGTACCAACACTCGGTTAGTCCTAACTCTGTCTTAAGAGCAATGTCGCGTTGCATGTGTAAAACTGAAACTAGGTTGTGGGGAGGTTTAAGGCGGGGTTAGTAAAAATGTTAATTCAAATGATATTTCTGTCTTGAGTATGCAGAGTACATTGTGATTACTTAATAATGATTTTATCAGCACATATTTCTTCCTCCAACTCAAAATTGTCCATTTTCATTATAGGTATTACCTACGACCTGCGTGATATTAATATTTATAATGCATTTGGCACAAGTTGACAAGGTTTTTTTAAAATTTATGTAATTCGACTGTCAACCTCCTCGCATCGCTAACAACTAGCACTTATACCACAGAAAGAGAACTACCGGAAGCGGCACTTAACTTCCCGCCCAAATTCCATTGACGCCATCTTCTTGTAGGTATTTTCGTTAGTTCATTTTATGAAAAATGTAGTTGAACTGTTGGATGTTATATCACAGAGTGTTAGGTTACAACAACAAATGAATTGACGGAAATAGGTACCTACAAAGATATGGTAAAGGTCACAAAAACTGATCAAGAAACATTAATGGCGGTGCGGTGAATGTCTCTTCTAATAGTTCTTTATTCTATGCTTATACTTAGTTATTTCTGTGTTTGTTAACACAGTTGGTACAAGTTTCTATTTGAATTGCCTTTTACTTTACTTTTAACCTCCCCACAATAAAATTGTGGGAGGTTACTACAATTAGTCCAAAATCGAAAATTGAGATAACATCAAATCTTTACGTTTTGAGGTCCCAGGAACCCAAAAAAGTTGTTTTTGAAAAATGTCTGTGTGTATGTGTGTGTGTGTGTGTGTGTGTGTGTGTGTGTATGTCTGTTAGCACGATAGCGGCGAAGCCACTAAACGGATTTGGATGAAACTTTGCATGAGGGTTTCTTTAGTGCTCCAGAAGATCTGAAAAGGTTTTGGTTGAGATCGGATTACGTTTGTTGCTGTTTTGGCACAACAAGTTGTTTATTTTATGATTACTTACAATTTGTAATCGAACCATTGAAAAGCAGTAAAAATTCCGATTTCAACGATATATCACACTTGCACTCTTTAGCTTTGGTTTCCGTGAAAAAAATTAAAAACCAAATAACACGCTTCTTGTGTAAAATATATTTTATAGTGGAACCACAGAATACAGTAACTGCACAGAGGCGAAGTCTTTGGCGGTTCCTTTCAGTTTTGATGGCTCGTTTTCTGTGACCTTGCGTACCAGTTGCGTCTACACCACGGTGTATTAAATAGGTGGTCCGGCACTTTCCTATTATAATAATGGCTTCGTAAGTGCATGGTTTCTATTTACTTTAATAGATGGCGCGAGCAATAAGGTCCTACAATTACCTGGGCATGTGCATCGTATAACTAACACAACCTCAAATTTTAAGGTGTTTTCGTTTATTCTCATATTTAATGTTTGTATAGGCATTTTTAGCTCGGAGCCATACTGGCTCCAAGCAAATATTTAAAATTTCACGCAAATAATTTTTCAATATTGTTGATTAATAAAAATAGACTGCTAATTATAGGTTAGATTCCTAACCTGCAAAAGTGTCTTATTTTATTGTGACAAACTATTTAAAACTTCATACATATTACGTTGAACTTGACTTTGGTTGAAAGTACAGGAACCAGGCAGAAATTTTAATAATAGCTACGTAATACCTGTAAATCTTAAGAAATATATATTTTTGAGGTTAGCTGTGACGACACGTGCAATACTGCATGTAGTGTTACATATATTCTTTCAATGTTTTAATTTAGCTACTTAATGTCAGATGTCACTGGACTCTTGTCAAAAACAAGAAGCCGGGAATGTATGCAACACTGTATGTACGTATGCACAGAACCTGTAAAATTTTCTATCTATGCGTAAGTAATGAGAGAACTTATTGGTCCTGCCATCTATTACAAACTAGTTAGAACTTTATAAACATTAAATTGAACTAGATTTTGGTCGAAAGTATGGGAACCAGGCAGAAATTTTAATAATAGCTACGTAGTACTAAATTTTAAGAAATATATATTTTTGAGGTTAGCTATGACGTCATGTGCAGATCCCCATTTAAGGATACACTGAAAAGACAGTGTATTTCGAGTTGGATTGAAAAAGATTACGATTTGAATTGCTTATAATCGGCGCCTATTTTCAATTGAGTTGTACACTAGGTTTTATTTATGAGAATTTTAATTCTCGGTTAATGTTTTCAATATCCCAAAATGAGTGGAAAAAAAAATTCACAAATCCAAACTTAACACGATAAACATCAACAGTGTCAAGATAAAAGTGAGGTTGATTGTTAAACAATTAAGAAATGGCGATGAGTATACAAATTTGGTTTTGGCGGGAAGGCTAGCCTTCGCCTCTGTATAGTTACTGTACTCAGTGGTCTAACCTAACGTTCAATAGACTAGTGTGTTAAAGCGTGCAGACTGTATGCTGAGTAAATTTGAGTGTCAAGTGCATCGAGACATTACAAGTTTTTTCGACGTTCATAAAGCCCACGGAAGGTGTGAGAAGCCTTCGTGAACCGCTCACAAGCCCTACAAGTATAAGCAATCTCACCGGAACGTTTTCGGTGAGTTTTTTCCAATAAAACTTCAAAAGTGACATTATATTTTAAAAACTATTTCCGCTACTTCCGCCATCCCGCCGGAAATTCTTCCGGCAACATAACCTAAAAATAGTGCTACATAACTTAAAAATAATTTAAGACATTGGTACCAACCTAAAATATTTTTTTGAAAACTGTCAAAAACCAAATTCCCCCAGAAAAACATTGAAACCAAAAAGTTGACAGCTTACTTCCCCGACCGATTTAGTGAAAAATCGGCCGAGGTCAGAAGACAAAACAAAATATATCAACTCAAACTTAAACGATCCACCATGAACACTACTCCGGCCACATCTGGCAGGGAAGCTGTCCACCAAGAGTTATATGGTTTTTCCAAAAGATGGCCATCCCTACCACCCATTACCAACGAACGGATGTTTTCGTTTAGTTGTTTCCCGTATCAATAATCAAAATTATTAAGTGCTTTTGCCTACGAACTTAGTTTTTATGGTGTTGTGTTTATTAACCTCCCCACAATAATTGTGGGAGGTTACTACAATTAATCCAAAATCGAAAATTGAGACAACGAAGCTACTAAACGGATTTGGATGAAACTTTTACATGAGGGTTTCTTTAGTGCTCCAGAAGATCTGAAAAGGTTTTGGTTGAGATCGGATTACGTTTAGTGCCATTTTGGCACAAGTTGTTTATTTTATGATTACTTAGAATTTGTAATTGAACCATTAAAAAGCAGTATAAATTCCAATTTCAACGATATATCACACTTGCACCCTTTCGATTTGGTTTCCGTTAAAAAAATTAAAAATAATTCGTTATATGCGCACATATGACAGCATCCAAAAAATATTATTGGTATTATTGTTAGGGGAAAACGTATTTTGCCATCTGTCAAAAATATTTGGGTTGGTAACCTTTGTGAATGTTGATTTATAGCTTATGGTACGTGACGTCACAGCTAACCTCAAAAATATATATTTCTTAAGATTTAAGAATATTACGTAGCTGTTATTAAAATTTCTGCCTGGTTCCCGTACTTTCAACTAAAATCTAGTACAGTGTAATGTTTATGAAGTCCTAAATACTTTGTCCTAATAAAATAGGACTCTTTTTGTGGGTTAGAAATCTAACCTGTAATTAGCAATCTATTTTTTTATTAATCAATCATTTTTAGGTCACATGGTTTTGACAATTTTGACATTTTGCTTGAGGGACAACAACACGCAGTTTGCGTGGTTTTATATATTTTTTTCTGATTTTCTTGAGAAACTGTGTGTGTTTTCGTAATAATGTCATATAGTGAATATTATCCAACCCTTATGGGTGATGTAAAGTGTCGCTACGATGAGAAAATCAAAATAATAGACAATATTGACCCATACACCCTTGGAGTGGAGACTGGAGACCTTTCTGCAGATTTGTCTATTTTACCTTGTGTGTCCGTAATTAATATGGTAAATTACTTAGTGTCGACTCACAGCTTCTTCGCAGATCAGCAGTTAAAGGCATACAAATCTTTACAAGCATATAAATATTATGAGGCTGGATTTGTGCAAGAAGTTTGTGCAAGAAAGATAAACTCAAATGTATTCATTGTTATGGGCAAGGCAAGTTTACATTTAAATAACTAAGTGCTAGATTTCAGTGATATATTATCCGTATGTAGTATTCAATAGACTCTGCCAGAAAGTGATTTCTTTACCTTTCTTCTAAGCTTTTTTACATTCAAAATAAACCTTATCTCACAATCGCACCTTGTCGCAAAAAAAGATGGTGTTTTATTTTTATTTCACATTTAAATAGGAATTACATTGGAATAGAAAGTTTGGTTATCCCTCAGGCAATATGGTCGACTTACCGTGACGTCATCCTAAGATGGTCTATATAGAAAAATTATTTGCATGAGTTTTTTAACTATCTGCTCGGAGTCACTGTGGCTCCAAGCTAAAAATGCGTAGTCAAACATTAAAAATGAGAATAAACTTGAAAAACTTAAACATGTTATGTCCCTAAATATATTTAATAACCTAAAAATCAACATTCGTAAAGGTTACCAACCCAAATATTTTTGACAATGTCAAAACTTATTTTAGTTGTTTTTTTTAAGGTAATAATTGTTTATAGCCGTGTTCGGATATTACGTCTGATTGATGCGACACGTCACAATCGTTCATTGCAAATCGAGCTAACTGAGCTAAATCTTAAACGTTCGAATATTACAAAATAAAGGCCTCGGACGAAGCTCGACTTGCTCAACCTTTTTGATCGAGCAGGAAGATTTTAATTTGATGCATGCGTAGTCTGCTTGAACAGTCCATAATGTTATTGACTTGTTGAAGTTAGAGTGTCATTTGGGCTAAATTCTGTGTTATTATTTTTTTTTCATTATCCAATATTTTACAAAATCTTCGAAACGTTATCTGTTAATACCCTTATAATATCCGGCAATTGGTTAACATGCAACATAAACAAACATGAGAGGTTATGTTTTAACAGATTGCTTGTAGTCCGCTTCAGTTCGTTCGATATTTGTTGATGAAATAAATGGCTCCAAAGTCACGTGTAATTTATCTGTTTGCTTAGTGCTCTGATTTCCGATGTAATATCCAAATACAGCTGATAAGGATCCACCGTGTGGGGAGGTTCCAGCCGCTTCCAGTAGCTGCCGATTTTTTTATAAAATAAGTTGGTCATTTGTTCTCTATTCTTTCAGTAATTCTTCCTGGTCCCACCCCGTCCACCTTTTCAATTTCTATGACGCGGCGGTGCCTCGTGCCCTAGATGTTAGGCTGGCTCAGGACACGGGGTTCGGGTGAGACAGATGTAGTATTATTAACTATAAATCAATTTGTTTCGATTTCATTTGATATAATTTGCCTGATATAAATGTAGGACTCCAAACAGGTGACATATTCAAACTTCAGTCTGACAAAACAGCGTGTAAGAGTGATGAAGTGTCTCCATTATTTGTAAAATTATAAGAGTGTAATACAGTTATAGTAAAATAATACCTATATGTTTCAAAACATAACATAAAATAAAAAATGACATGATGTTTGTAGAAAGTAACAATCCTACGAAAAATATATTGGATGATGCTGTCCTAGAAACTGATGGTAAGAGTATTTAGCAGATTCACTGCCTATTTAGGAATAACAAAGTATTTTCTTTTGTAGTTGGCATAATTCCAATTTTAAGATAGAGAAATTCTTTATTTATATATTGATTGTCTGCTGCTTTAGAACTGAAATTATATCCAACCTACATATTATGTATAAAAAATAATCTCAAGTTAACGTCATGAATATTTTGTTGTTTCGGAAAATAAATTCGTATTGAAAAATATGCATAATTCTGTTTTGGTCTGGTATATTGTATATCCTAAAACGAGCGGAAAATTTACAGTACGAGATGTCATCGAAGATTGCAGTCAAACAAGTATTGTAAAGACTCTTTTTCTGAAATCGATCGGCAATGTCTACATTTTCGGCGCAATTTTAGATCGAAAAATTTACAATTCCAGTATTTTAGACCGTTGTTAAGAAACTATCACAAAACAGACCGGAAAAGATCCATTTCCAAGCAACAATCAACAAAACCGCCCTAGGGGTGAAATCTACCCTGTCGGGGGGTGTAAAATGGCTTCTCTTTTTATTAAAGACGTTTACTATTTGTTACAAGACATTAATATAACCTAGGGTGCTTACAAATAGAATTACATGATTCATATTCCTCGATATGAACATTACTTTCAATGCTATTGCCTCCTTCATCGCACGCATTGTACGTTTCCGATTCATAATCGGAAATATACACTTCGGGCATAAAATTTAGGAAGTTTACACCACTATCATAACTATTATCGGGTTCATCTGTTTCTATGCTTGCTCATCATCTTCATCCTCTGACTAGGGATTCCTTGAGGATACATTATTTACCCAGAAAACAGTAAAGGCGGCAAAAACAAATAAAATGATAGTAAGAGTTCCTATTATCAGTCAAGTCACTATCTATTATTATTTTTTTTTTCTTAAAAAAAAAAAATAAAAACAAAGAATCCCTGCAAAAATAGTCGAACTCAATATGAGAAATAAGCAAGAAGGGGTGGTTTTTGGCCGTTTCAGGGGGTTCACATGACTAAAAACTTGTTTCACCCTGTTATTCGTGTTCAGCACCCTCTAAATCGGGGGTTCCCTAACTTTAGCACAATTTGGCACTTTTTAGGGAAAATCCCTCCTTACTTCCACTATTACAATAACTGTACGGTCACTGTACAATATAGTTGGTATAGAATGTGGTATGATTTTTTCATATCTTACTTAGGCGATAGCTACTTTTCTTAGTGAACAGTCGAATTTTCATAGCTGTTTTTTCTGTGTCGCGGAAATCGATCAAGAATTAAAAAAAAATTAAAATCCGAACGACTATGAAGGGCGAGAAAACAATGTTGTAGAGATTACACATTCAGTGAAGCAATGGTGGTATCGATGATTCAAGAAAAGTTTTTAACCAACGAAGAAAACTGGGATGAATTTATAAAAATGCTTCTGAAATACTTGAACTAGAACAACATAAGAGTAACACAGGTTGAAGAACACGCCGATACCGAGATAATAAATATCGCTATTAGGCATGCTTCAAATTACGATTCAGTGGTAATCGTACGCGAGGACATCAATCTTCTCATGCTACTGACAGGACTGGTCCGTAACAAACGTGTTTTTCAGAAAAAAAAAACGAAAGTAAAAATTGACGAGAAATTGTACTCAATATCAAGCCCTCGATACGATGATGTCGTAAGCGACAACATCCTGTTTCTACGCGCATTCAGCGGGTGCGGGACGACTTCCATTGTTATTGGATTTGGCGAAGTCGAAGTTCATCACCACTTTGAAGAACAACGATCATTTGGAAGCATCTCTGAAAATTTTCCGAACTTCTCGCTACCGCAGGAGAAACATTCATTCTTGCTTTGTATAAACTAATCGAAGCACAAGAAAAGCTAAATTCGTTAAGTTAGAGACGTTCTCCAAGAGCAACTACAAAATCAAAAGCGAACCTTACATCACTTTCACCGACATCGGATGTGGTCCGGCGACACACTCCGGCGACACACTTTCAGGACGTACCTTCAAATGCAAACGTGGCTTGGAATCTTTCACGATCCATAGAAATAGGGATGAACTAGGAAAAATTGTGGGCTAGAACCGAAAATCATCACAGGAGAAGCTGCATCCGACGAATTTCTAAAATTAGTAGCCTATAAATGCAAATGAAACCGCGGAACAGCTTGTGGTTGCCGCAATGCTGGAATGCGCAGTTATATGTCAAATCTGCAGTGGTAAAATTTACGACAACGTTACATAATTCTCGAGAATCTGTGTGCAGGACGGTATTAACAACTAATCCGACGAAGAAAACGAATAATATTTTATCGATCGACAACGATAATGGATTAAGCCGAGAAGTAATGTGCAAGCGGTTTCCAGGTGTCGCTGTAAATAGGGGGAGGATGAGTAAAAATCTCACACTACCCTACCGCACAACATCTAGGCGGGCGTCCTTTGAAGGTTTTTCCCTCCTCGATACAAAAAAAATTGACATGCCGACTTTTGCGGGGCGCTGTAGTGTAGCTATTGTTCGAAAATAAAGAGTAAGATGAAGCTATAAGTTTTTCTCTGCTCTGCAAATTTCATATAGAACAAATTTCTCGTAGGAGTTACCCCACATCGAGAAAAATTCCTTGAAACTGCATTTCAAACTTTCTTTCACAATAAACAAAAAGCTATCAGTCATTCGAAAAAATGTCTAATACATAAAATATTGGAAATTGTACGCTCTTTAGTACTCCGTATTTCTTTTTTATGTAGCCTCAACAGAAGACGTGATATTTAACCATTTAACCATTTTTTCAAGAAAACCACGGTCGCGCAACGTAGCGACAGTTCACCACTAAATTTTAGAGTTCATTTAAACATGAAGATATTCATGACATCATCGAAGGTGCTGGATATTTTTTCCTCATAATATAATTTTAAGACGTCCATCTGAGCGAATGACAATAATCCTGAACTTGAAAGGAGACTAATACGGAAGAGAAACAATCTTCATCCTAGCGCTCATCAGTAGTTCTGAATGTATACAATCAACTTCTTAAAGAACAGAATGGTAAAAGTTTTGGACTTATCAAGCATGTTGCAGAACTAAGATTTGTAGATCATAAATTCTGCGTCTCGTTCAAAAAGGGACAGTGAAGAGAAATGAAAGAAACAAGAGACCTCTCAGGTGCATATCTAGTGAGGTAAAATGTGTTTTTTTAATAGTGTTATAAAGAAAAGTATAGAGCCCTTAGTGCAATAGCCCAGTCGATAATGGTATTGACCCACAAAAAGTTGCAAACTGTGTAAACTTTTTTGTAATGAGTTCGTGAAAGTGTATAGAATAATATCCTGAAAAGTTTACATTTCGCTCAGATGCAGAACATAAAAAAAAGTGAAAGAAATTTTTTTTTCTTCCATTTTTTCAAAATTTTGAAATTAAGTCAAGCTAGGAAAAAACAAAAAATACAGATGGATAGATCACGTATTTATGAACAAAAAATGTGCTAACAAAATTTATCGCTAAATCCACGGTTTTCCCAGAAAAAAATAGTCAAGTGTAACGTTATAACTCGAAGCGAGATACATGCGTGCGCGCGCTTGAATACGCATGACTGTGACACTGACGCATTGAATTACATGTCACTAAATCAAAATTTGTTCAATCTATATGAGTGTTGGTTCATTTAAAAGATGGATATTGTAGCTTTCTGATGCTTTTTTGTTTCAAACAAAACAAGCAAAGGATGGATGGGAAAAATATACTTATATATATTATCACGCCCGAACTCAATCGTCGCAATAAAAAATATAGAAAAAAATAAAAGCCCTTCAAAAAAATTATTTCTTCATTGAGAACTGCTAAAAAGTATGTACACTTCATTATTATTATGGTTTATTAAGTTGTAGTAACGTGAATTAAAAAAAAAGTACATCTCAAATCATTTTAATTTAATTGCTTGATGATTTTCTTGATAAATGTATATATTGGAGGCTGTAACTTGTTGAGAAATTGACCCATTGGAAAAAATAACATATCACTATTTCGGAAAAAATTTATACTTTTCGAATGTTCAAACACAAATTCGTTTACTTTTATGCATTTTTTCGAAAATATGATTAATCATATCATGATAAGAAATTGCGATTGTCACGATCTTATCCTTATAACTATGAACATAAACATAAATTCTGGAACTTTTAGGAATTCAATGGATATAACTGAAATGTGGATAGGTGTATCTGTAATAAATACAATACAGTAAAGGCACGTAAAAATTCATGCGAGCGATTCAGCTGCTATGTGTGGTGTCTGTATATGCATTCATAATTATATATTTTCCCTCCAGACTCACTATTTATCATCTTAGTCACTAAGAAAAATATTAAAAATGTGTAATCAGAAAAAGAAAAAGCTTTATTTTACTTGTTAGAACTGCTAAGAATTTTTAGTGGTTTCGTAGTATGCATTTAACCGTGCGCTTGGCCGAGCAGAGTGACAAAGTTATTTCACTATTTTTTTCCGTATAAATCATTGAGTAAAAGATTTTGTATTATGGAAAGAAGAATCAGGGAGTGGCAAATGGAATATTTGAAGAAAATAAGAGAATGTCGTGAGGATGGCCGACCCGTAATTTATATGGATGAGACGTGGTTCGATACACATAAACTTGCATTGCAAAAATATATCCAAATATACCTAGCTAGAGATAATGGTACATGGGGGCAATTCGTGAAGGAGTGTTTAATGCTTTCCGCAAAAGAGATTGCCAAGGAAGAATGTTCCATACCATTCACAACAACAAGAAAATATCAAACAAAAAGAAAGGATGAAATAATCGAGTTTTTAAATAAATATTAAGATATAGATAAAAAATAGATTTTGATGAAAATCAACAAAAGAAATTATATTATTACAGGTGGTAAGAAAGCAAATATTCAAAAAAATATAAGTACTAACAGACACTCAAAAAATGTCGGCGCCTTTGGCGCTTCAAACACGACGCATCGCAAAGCAAATATGCCGACATTTTTGAGTGCCTGTTAAATCCGAGGTTTACTTTAATAGACGAACTTGCCAAACAACTTATCATACAGCTTCAAGACTCTCCTTATTATTGTGAATTTAATCCGATAGAAAAAAGTGAAAGACAATCCGTATAAAAAAATTTAAAATAAATATTACACAGTTCCACAATAGTGAATATTTCATCCTCGTCGTCCGGTTCATCACCATCCGATGAAGCAGAGTTAATATAATGGAACAGCACTAGGGAAATTGCTCTCCAATCTTTTTTATTATCTTAACGCCTAAGTTTTTATTGAAAATGGCCAATATTTTAAAAATATTTTAATTTCGTCCTATTCACTTACAAGAGTAGAAAAACTCATACCAGTTCTGTAAATTAACGTGGATTTATCATGAACTAACAATAAATGAGTGCCCAATTCAACCAATTATCAAACTAATAAAATAAATAACGACCAAACTGATTTGGTGCGAGTGATCTATTTAGACAGCAGACCGTTAAAAATTATTTGTGGCCTTTTTTTGTGAGATGAAATTGTTTACCGTAAACAATAGTATTATATTTTGCAAAAGACTTTACGTATGAAACATCACTTTTAATGGTAGAAACAAGCATTGGCGTAGTTCTGAATAAGACCATTTAATAGGATTTGGCACTTGTACTTCTTGATTATTCCTTAATAATCAAAATGGAGGATCATTTTCATAAAATGTATACAAACTACATATACTTGTGATAGAATGACTAGTTAAAGCTAAAGGGAATTACGGACGTAAATTAATTTTAATGAAAAATTGACAGATATTCTTAAAAACCACTAAAATGAACAATTTTTTCTTGAGAAGCACATCACGGGAGAGAAATTGGTGAATGAAGATGAAAAAATTATATTCTACAACTTTTTTACTTTTATTAGTCAGATGTGTCCCGAGTTCCATCCACAGCTAAATCAAAAAGTAAAGCGGGACAAATCCTTTTAATTGGTCTGATAAACAAGTCTTACATCAGAAGGGTCATCTTCTAGAATTTTAGATAAACCGCTTTAGCTAAATTCAACTTGTGACTATTTTAATGACTAGAAAAGTAATTGAAAACGACATGCTGCAACTCATAACTTATTAGGAAAATGAATGGCATGACTATTGACTATTAGCGGAGCGGATCTGGTTTTGAAATGAAACCAACTTTTTAAAAAAAATTTTTTTGACAATTCGGTTACACGCGTTCTCTTTTATCATGTTATCAACTTAGTTCAGCTTAATCACACGGAGCGGCGGAGGGATTCGCATTTAAAATTCGCAAAAACATGTTTTTCCACGATAACTTTTTTATTGTTGACCTGACGAAAAAAAAGTAAAATTAAAAATTGAAGATCTCGCGGAAGCGCATAATCTGGTAAATTTTGTTCAAATCGGACGGTAACTTTTCATGAATTTTTTTTTTGAAAATATTCGTTTTTTGTCCTAACACTAATACACAAAAAAGTAATTCCTTAATTTTTTTACGAAAAAATGAAGTTAGGGAGAAGAGATTTTTTTGAGGTGAAATAGATAAGAATTGAGGATTGGGGTGATGGGCCAATTAGGAGAGGGGAGGGAGGTAGGAAAAGGAAAATTATTCAACCCCCTCGAACTTTTTTCCCTGTCGTGCGATTTTCAAAAACCAAAATGGAATTTGTTCGTTATTACGTCTAATATTTGACTAAATATTTTTTTAAATTTTTTTCAAATAAACAAACTTGTGGGAGGGGGAAAACCTTTTGCATTTTTTTTTAAATGCGTTTTTGAGTACGAAGGAAAGGGCTCAGAAGATAAATTTTTTTACAGGTAAGCGAGATTTATTTCTCTTTAATTAAAAAAAATATATATCGCAATCCAAGCAATAGGAAGGGAGGGGAGGTGGCATAATGCGTCTGCGGGAATAAAGGGTTAAGGAAAAGGGATAGGGACTTCGGAGCTTAATATTTGGATATATAAAACTTTTTCCATCTTAATATTTTATCAGTGTACCCTCCATCAAATATTAAACTTATTATAAATAATTATTTAACACTGTCACGAGTTTTCGCGGAGCATTTCTCTAGTTTTAGGTGTGTATTGGATATATATATATAACAATTATTTTTCCACTTAACTCGCTCTAACTCAAAAACGACACAATGGATTACTCTCAAATTTTTATCGTGTTATCACTGTATATTTGTTAACATAATGTGTTATATGTAGGTCAAATTTTAATAAGTGTAGAAAGCATTATTTTTTTCTAAGGCTATGTCGAAAATTTGCATTCTCAAATGTAACATGCGGGAAACTTTTTTATCTTTCGAAATAGATACCAAGTATATCGAGAAGTAACAAAGATAAAAGATGGACGTAACTTTTTTATTTGAAACTTTTTCTTCTAGATTTAGCAGTTTTCGAGAAAACTGCAAATGAGTGACTGCTTGCCAGGTACTGCAATTAATTGCTATTAGATTCCCACACGTTTGCAGTACCTGGCCAAAAAAAAAATTAAAAAAAGTTGATTTCAAAACTCCTCTTTTTCTCGCCAAATCCGCTCCAGTATATCCGTTATTTGTAAATCAAAAATAAGTCAAGTTTCTTGATAAACAGTCTGAATATACAGGATTGACTTACATGTACTACTTATTCACAGATAAAGCATAAAATATCTAGAACTTGGAAACAAAATTAATTGTCTAGCGGCCGCGGCCCTTAAACACGTAATCTGGAAATAAATTCATTAACCCAGATACATTCTAGTTATTCGGATATGGCGTAATAAGTTTTCAATCAAATGGTCTGCCAGATAACTTCACAATGGTACCCAATCATGTTTTATCAATTCTTAAAACTGACTTTTTTTTTCATTCATCAATATTTGTACTTTATTAAAAAAAATTCAAATTTTCATCAGAATCGTGTGCTGAAGTAAGCTCCCCTCGTTCTAGCAACACATGTTGCGCCAAACAGGGTCAAAATCTGTTAAGTGGATTAGGCAATAATAGGCTCACAAATACTCGAATGCATACAACGTACGAAGTGCAAAGTTAAGAAGAGGAAACAAAAATGGCTTTATCTCTCGTAAACCTTACGGAAAATGTTCTATTATGAAGAGGTCACAAGATAATTGAATTAGCTTTTAACTCACAAGAGCTAACAAAAGTTAAATACTCTCTCCCGCTACACTTCTTGGACCAAGTGTGATTCTTTGGATTTCTTATACATGCTAGTTAATTTCATTTAGCTTAGCTAAGTATTACGTATCTACAACTACTATAATGACATTTTATAATGCTTAAAACTGTAGTTTGTTAGAATTGCACGCAGTGTACAACTCATAGTCAATAAAACGCTGCTGAAGGCAGCTGGATACAGCAAAATATAATGAATCAGCAAAATCAAAAGCAAATTTTGACATGTTTAATGCTAGAAGACATATACAGAGTTATTCACTATATTTTAACCACGTGATAAAATGTATATATTTTTAGTAGAATACACTTTTATTATTGATTTTTTCCTGATATCAAATATCCAATGTTGCAAAAGTCTGATATATATTCCTTTTTGACGTATTTGTCTTTAAAAATGCAAAAAAGTGTATTTATTAGAAGAGTAGTGTGCTACATCCACGACGCTCAGCGCCGTTACAGTTGAAGAGCTGGATCAACTTTACGAAATTAGGTAGATAAAACCAAGACTTCTTCCATTGGAGAACGGATTAGAAAAGGTTGTATATGCTAATAAAAGATGTAGTACAATGAAAACAAAGAGTGACCTTAAAATAAGTCCGAAATAGTATATTGTGAGCGAGGGAGAGGTGCAAAATTGATCCCGGTGCTCCCAAATTAATCTTTGGGAAATTCTATGGAAAGCATACCTTTTCGTTTCGGGGAAAAGCGCGAAAGCAACCTCTATTTAAAGGTTAAAAATATTTAAACAATATTAGTTCAGTCAATAGAGGAGGTGTAGAGTGCGTGAGCAGGGACCTAAGCGATTCCTTTAGAAAGTTGTTCAGGGTGCTTAGGGAGTGAACATACTGAAAGTCTTGACATCTAGGAGGTGGACGGAGGAGGTGGAGGGAGAGGGACATAAAGAAAGTCTCACTTTTGGTTTTTTCGTTTATATCTCGAAAACGGTGCGTCGCAGGTAAATTTTCTTATACCAAATGAAAGCTCATGAAATTCTCTACAACTTCATTTTATACATTTTTTTCGATTTCGCAATCGTTTTCGAGCTACACGCTCCGGAAAAGTGAAAATGTTCAAAAAACAGATGTTTACCTGTAAAATAGAAAATTGTATTTTAAAGATGATAAAAAAAGTCACATGTATTATACTATATAATGCATACCGACTAAACTACTGATATTGAACACAACTAGCAACTCCCTCGTTAGGGATGGTTTTCTATTGTGCATAGTGTTATGGGGTTCATGTTCGTCACTCAAACATTCAACTCAAGCAACCCCCTCGTTAGGGATGGGTTTCTATTGTGCATAGTGTAGTGGGGTTCATGTTTGTCATTCAAACATTCTTTTGTTGCGATTATTATTAAAATCAGGGTTACAATAATTGTTTTATTTTTTTAAATATTTATTATATATTGGCATTGTTTGAATACTTTCCACCCTTAAATAGGAGTGGTTAAAACACTTTTTTCGGAAAACTAAAATATGCTATATTTGCACTCCACTATGTGGAAATAATTGTTTATGGAACTTTAATGGTATAATAATTGCAATCATGTACCCCAAAAACCCATAAAATTATATGCCACATTGGTAATGGGGGTGAATGAAATGAAAAATTCTTGATGAGTTTGGCTCTTGTAGACACACTAAATCACACTATTTTTTTAGCATCTTTAATAATGGGGTGGCGGTGGTAATGGGGGTGGCTAATGCCAAAATTTCTTTTGAGACCTTAGCTCCTCTTATATTAACTAAATACTAATTTGATGGACTCTTACTTGCTTGATTTACCTATTTACCCCTATTTACCTCAATTTACCTCAATATACCCTTCAACTCTACAACGGAATAAGATCAAAATATAATCTAGTTCCAGATCTCGTTAAAATACATATGTGTTCCATATTTTAAATCAATATCTTAAACGGTTCCAGAGTAATTGTGAGCACCAAAAAGATACAAGAACAATAGACAGACCGACGCGACAGACAAATTTATTTTGCTCAAACTTAACCCCCTTTAATAATGGGGTGGGGGTAGTAATATGGGTGGCTAATGCCAAAAAATTTTTTGGGACTTTAACTTTTTTTATATATACTAAATATCAATTTTATGGACTCTTACCTGCTTGATTTACCTATTTACCCCAATTTACCCCCCAACCCTTCAACGGAATAAGATGAAAATATAATCTAGTTCAGATCTATTTAAAATACATAAGAGTAGCAAATTTCAAGTCAATGTCTCAAACGGTTTCAGAGTAATTGGGCGCACAAAAAAGTTACAGACAGAATTTTTTTTTTGCTCAAACTTAAAATCTCGGCATTCTAATCCTATTTGAGCAATAAACATTTTAAAATTCTTTTTTGAATTTACTGTACTTCCACTGGATGTAGAAGTAATAAGTAGAAAAGAATACAGATACAAATCGAATGATTCCTGGTGAAGGTGATACACATTTACGTTTGTAAATGTGTATCATCGTGTAAATTTTTCAAGAAAATAAAACATTAAAGTTGGAGCACATGAAGAAAAAAGTGTAGAAATATTGAGATATTTTGAAGGTAAATAAATTAGTTTTTATTTAATTATAAAAAATAGGCCAACACCTTGTTATTGTAAAATATATTTTAGAATATTCGGAAAGTAGTTTATCAAATGCTTCTCGTAATTGGAAAAGTTATCCCAAAATTAAGTAACCTTGAAAAGGCATTAGTATAGGCCATACAGAATATTAACCATCCAGAAATTGAAGACCATAATCGTAGAAGCTTAGAGTTGTCAGAAAGTACTCCATGAATTAGATAGATAGACAGTCTTAGTTTCCTTTAAGACATTTACATAACAATCGTGTAGGAATAGTCAAGGCGGGGCATCGGTACCTATCGTTTCTTACCACCTGTGCGTTGTAGTGGTAGTAGATTCGTTTTTCTTTTTCTAATTTACCCGTTTTCTTTCTTACACTCGTTTATCTCACTTATATAACACTACATTTGCCGAATCTGTATATCTTAATATTTGCTTTTGTACAAGAAAGGATAGACCCATACAGGGCCCCACAAGGGGGGTCAGTAGGTTCCGCGGTACCCGGGCCCGGCCACTTTAGGGGTCAGGTTAGATCTGTAAACGTAATATTCGCTCATTAATTATGAGACCTGGACAAATTTTTTTTTCACTATTTCTAGCGCGGGAGCCCACCAGAAATCTTGACAATTTTTTTTTTCAAATTTCTCGCCCCCGCTCATCAGTTATTAATTAAGCGCGGGGGCCCGCCGCGGAGATGTTGCCAAAAATTATTTCTTTTCTCATTTCTCCCCCCGCTCATCAATTATTAGGCGCGGGGGTCCGCCAGTGAATTTGGTACCGGGGCCCATGATTTAGTGTGGGGGGCCTGGGACCATCACCAAAAACAGACTCCATACCTAAGTCGACAATCTATTTGTGAACAATATATTATAATAGCACAATTAGCGGTTGCTCAGTAAGAACTGTTGCAAATTTTTAAACATATTATTTTGTTCCATTAAATTAAGTTTGTTTCAGTTGAACTTTCAATTTAGGCAATTGATGATTGATGAAAACCCTTATTTTTTTAAAGAAATTATGTGGACAGATGAATAAACTTTTCCGCGATGTGAGTTTTTAATAGATAAACAGACCATCTTTGTATGGTAAGTATCAATAAGTTAAGCAACGATTTATGCTATCCATATCTAGGGCGTACAACTCAGCCAATAGAACGGTGCTGAAGGCAAAGTTTGCGCCAACACGGTTTGTTAAAATATTTAGTATAACAAATATTTAAACATATCATGTTGGCGAACAATCCGTCCTCAGCAGTGTTCAATTGACTGTGAGTTCTATGCCACGCAATTCTAACAAACCGTAGCTTTGTGGCACACGTTAGAACTGAGTAATGCTCGACTGGGAGTTGTGTGGCCCAAGGAAAGATAAAAATAGTAGATAAAATAAATGTCTTAATTATTTTGTTGTCAAAAATAAATATCTTGTATTTCTGCTTGCATAATTATCGAAAAATATTATTTTGGGTATTCAGTAGATAACTTTCGTAGGGACCATACGTTCTTTCTATATGTTATTGAACCACCCGATCATGTTGGTATATCAACAAGACAACAAGAAGTTTCTCTTCTTGCTTTTCAAATTGAATATTAGATATTGAGTGTATGAAAAAGTTGATAATATATCTCGTAATGAAGATTTCTTGTTCAATATAAAAAACAAGAATGGAAACTTCTTATTGACATACTGATGTGATCAGGCTTAGATCAATAGTAATGTGGAAAGAACGAATGGTTCTTTTGAACGCTATCTGCTGAATACCCAAAATAATATTTTGGGTATTTTGTTATTAATTTCTTGAAATTATTAATTTCCATATCAATATCCAGTGGGCATGTAGACTGCATATATTTAAAATTTGTAACACGAATACACATGGCGTCACCCCACAATTATCTTGTTCTATATCCATTTTTGGGCCAAAAGAAGATTTTTACAGCTCTAGAATCGTCAAAATTATTGTATTATATATTCATGAAAATAACTACTTTAAATTAAGTAAAAAAAAGTTTTTTCTAAACATTTGTGCTATATTCCCAATTCTCCAAGTATAATCAACAGGCTAAGAATTATAATGCTACCTGAAATATATCGGAATTATCTTGTTCTATAAGCCCTAAGGTGGCTTATATGTTTTGTGCTATATCCGCATCAAATAATTTGACTAAAAACCAATATTATTTTGTTCTACGTCCATATTTTATCTGCCATAGTTAGGGTTACTGGGTTAACTATGCTCTTCTATTTTGGACTTTCTGAATCTCACTGCATAAAATAATAATGTGTAATAAAAGTGATACTGTTTATTATTATTCTTTACCGCCGGAGAAACCATCAGAATGTTTGTCTAATGCCTGGGAGTAAGTAACGTAATTTTTTAATATTTCATACCAGTCTAACCTCAAATTTCTCATGTTCTACGGAAATCACAATAAAAATTGTGTAACTACTATAATAATCTTTCGTTTTCAATATTTTAGTTATTTGACTGATGCATATTTTTTCTTACTTTTAGTGAACTTAGAGAAGCAATTGATGATCCCATAGCCAATGAAAATCCTGTGCTCATTTCTGCGAATGCCGACAACGACTTTATTGAAAATACACAGTAAGTTTCTGTTAGTGTAACAATAATAAAATTCTCCTTTTATTATTTTCAGCGACCTTGGGGAAATTTCTATTAATGATAATCTGATAGAAAATAAACATTTTATGCCTAATTCTGATAATGCTGACAACCTCATGATTGAAAATACACAGTAAGCTTCCGTTTTTTTTATGTCTGATTTATAAACTACTCTCATATTTATCTTCAGTAATAATAGTGATGAAGTTATATTAGAAATAACAGAACATGATAAAGATGGAACAGAAAGTGTCATTGTGTTGAAACAGAATTTAGTTTATATTTCTCACTTTCCTCACGATGCAAAGCTCATTTTAAATACTGATGAAAATGAAAGTAGTGAAGTTTTAAAAACGGAAAATAAAACTACTAAAGAAGAACAGAAAACAGTACAAAAAAGCTAACCAGAAAGCGTTTACGGAACTCGGAAAATTGGAAACAATATTTGAGAAAAACAAAACAGCATGCAGCAGGGAGAATATAAAAATGTTAAATGAGTTATTGTTTCAAAACGAAGTGTTTAGAATAAAATGTGCCCTTCAGAAAAATGCTATTTTAAATGTTCACAGAAAATAGGCGACGAAGAGCGAGATTTACTGCACAGAAATTTTTAATATTTAACTGATGAAAAGAAACTGCACTTTTATTCGAAACACATTTAAGCGTCATATTGCTTCTTGAAAAGGAACAAAAAATAAAATAAGCAAGAAGTGCTATTCTTATGAATTCTTTTTTATAGTCTGTTGTCAAGATAAGATAAGATAAGATAAGATTAGTTTTATTCTGTAAAATATCCATACAGGCATAGAACATGTCAAAAATTACACAGAATTAAAAACATTAAGAAAAAAATTACTTAAATATCAAAACAAATTAAAATTTCATGTCAAAAAATATATGTATAAAAACATCAATGGAGACAATATAGAACCTAATAATAACATTTTTTGCTCAAAATATTTTTCAACACTTTTCTAAGTTTATTTATGGTCATACTTTTCAGTCTGTCAGGCAGATGATTAAATATTCTAATAACAGAAGTAGTTACACCTTTTTGTGTTTGTGTCAGATTTGTGTGGTAGGGTACAATAATATCTTTTGAACGTGTTGGGTATATATGTCTTTGGTCATACTGCTGAATAAACATTATTCTTATAGAAAATAATTCATTCTAAAATATATAGTGACGTTAAAGTAAGTATGTTATATTCAATAAAATATGGTTTATATGAATCTGTTTGTTTAAGATTATGCATCTTTTTGCAGAACTTCTTTTTATTCTGTCTATTTCAATCGAATTTGCCCATATTACTATAGCGTATTTGATAACTGCCATAAAATATGAATGATACACATTTAAACATACACCAACACTGACATTATTCCTAAGGATATGTAATTGATAACACAGGAAACTTAACTTTGGATTTAGTTTTTCAATATATGTGTTTTCCACGTTAATCTTGAGTCAAGGTATACACCAAGAAACTTTACAGTTTAAGCATCTTGCAGTTCCGTGTTATCAATTTGTACTTTAATTATTTCTTCAGGATAAGATGAGTGAAACTGCATTATTTTGTTTTTTTCAATATTTAGTGTGAGCATATTTTTATCATACCAGTTGTTAAGTTTTATAACTGATTCATGTATATTGTTTTTCAGTTCAGGAATAGATTTAGCTGACAATATTGCAGAATTATCATCGGCATAAGCAACAATAAGTTCTGGAAGGATATTTGGTATAACATTCACATAAACTACAAATAGTAGCGGTCCCAAGACCGATCCCTGAAGAACACCTCTCTGTACAAGTCGCCATTCAGAGGATATATACTTTCCACAGTCATCAGTTATAGCTATTTTTTGCAATCTATTTAATAGGTAGGATTTTATTAAGCTTTCGGGCTCTTATACCGAGCCTGTTTAATTTTAGCAATAATCTCTCATGGTTAATTGTATCGAAAGCTTTTGATATGTCTAAAAATATGCCTTGTTTTATTTTTATTTTTTTTTATTTATATTCAAGATTCGCGTCCCGTCCCAAGTCCCGTCTTCAAGGAAAACATAAAAAAGATCTGAATTAAAGAAAGATGAAGTTCGTAATCACATTAAACCTTACCCAGCAGTACCATCTCACTACTGCAGAAAGTCTTCAGATAAATATTATTTGGAAAGGAATTTAACTATGCGTAGGATGTACGAAATGTATGTGATGGCAACCAAAGATTCTGCAAAATTTAATACTTATGAGCAAGTATTCAAAACGAAATTTAATATTTCGTTTCTTAAACCAATAAAAGACATTTCTGATAAATGTGCCGAATATAAACAACTTAAAAAACCTACACCGGAAGAGATGGAAAAATTGAATCGACATATTGAAACTGTTGGTGTTATGGTTTTTGACTTGCAAAATACATTTTCTCCGCCAAAATCAAACGCATCAAAAAATGTCTATAAAATGAATCTAGCCTGCTACAATTTTACAGCTCACTTGAATACAAACAATACTGTCTACAACTAATCCAGGCGTTTTAGTTGTAAAATTGACCTCTATGCTAAATTCGTGCCATAAGATTTTTTTTTATTGTGTTTATTTGGACGTCTTGAATAATACTTGGTAGTTACGCTACGATACACCTCGAGGATTTCTTGAAAATCGCATCGGAAGGTCGCGGAAACCGTGGATTCGCGACTAACTCAGTTTTTATGGCTCAAACGGGAACAACACTTATTATAAAATGTGTACATCTGTAAATTCTCTACCTTAAAGATCCTATACATTTTTTTCGTACGCCTAACCGTTTTGGAGATACGACGCGGACTAAGTGAAAAATGCATCACTTCCTCCAACATCTTCAGCAGCTCAGCAGAATTTGTGTAGAGTGTATTATCAAGTTCAAACTGGTTGGGAAAAGACATCGATCCTGAGCAGTGGGGTTAGATTAGGAAGAATGATATTTTGCAGCCAGTACCAACGCAGTTACCACCAGCACCAGACGTATTGTTAAATTCAATTTTTTTGCAACTGTACAAAGGGTTGTACAGGAAAATGTAGCTGTAGGAAAGTAGGACTGAATTGTTAACATCTTGTGGCCATTGCCATGGTCACGGCCTGGAACTTACATATAGAAAATGTATGAAAGAAACTAAGGTATCTCATCTATACATTCAAACAACTAAAAAACATATTAACAGAAAAACAATTAAAAACTGTTTATTATGGACTTATACAGTCGCAATTATGCTACGGTATCCTATTATTATTATTATTACTCCTGGGGTGGCATAAACAAAACCAATTTAGACCCGCTAGAAAAATTGCAAAAGAGATTTTTTAAAATCATTTTTAAAAAAGATTACTTTTACCCGACAGATTTATTATATAATGGATTAGAATTATTAACTATTATAAAATTATATTGCAAAGCTTTAATACTAAACCAATATAATTACCTAAAACATAAACACAGACAGAGTACCTTATCTCTCCCTTTTGACTATCACACTAGAAGTAAAGAAAAAAATGTAATAACAGTACCTCGGGCCCAAAAAACGATAGGACAAAAAAGCTTTATCTATTTAGCTCCTAGAATATATAATAATATACCACCAGCAATTAAAAACTGCAACTTAAACAAATTTAAATACGAAATAAATAAATGGCTTCTAACTTATCCATTCCAAATACTACACAGATTTATTGACACTGGCGTCTTTTTGATCAATTGAAAATTATATTATCTACTTTTAAATATTAAGAAGAATTGTAAATCATAGCCTTAGTAATACTTAATATACTTATCCAATAATCAGAATGTACCTAATTATAATATAACTCTTATTCGTACTGTTGAATTTCAATAGAATTAATTTATTATTTAAGTTATTTCGGCCAATTTAAAATTCTACTTCTACTTCTAAATATTAAGAATAATTGTAAATTATAGCACTAGTTATACTTAATATACTTATCCAATTATCAGAATATACTTAATTTTAATAGTTATAACTCTTATTCGTACAGTTGAATTGTAATAGAATTAATTTATTACTTAAGTCATTTTATTATAAATAGTATTTTTTATAGTATCGGTATAGCACTCACGGCCAGTTTTTATAACTATGTGAGGTTTACCTAAATGTTTATTTTCCTTGTACCGTTGTTCAATAATTAAGCAATTTAATGTATCTAAATCAATCTTGTAACACTTGGTTCAGTAAACTTTATTATTATTATTATTATTATTATTATTACTCCTGCTTGAATACCGCACCTATAATTGCTATGAATGACGAAGTGGACGACGTAGAATCTTATCAGAATGAAAGTAATGACAACGATTTTTCATTGGACGATAACGTTTCAGATACCGAAGGAGTCGGAAATATTGACTAATTTAAGATCCGGCATGGATTAGGCCTCCTGGGGAACCATGTAAAAAAAAACGCACTGAGCATTCTACCTCTAGGGTGGTGCGGAAACGAATGCATTATTTGACTTATTCACTGTAAATAAATGTAAATAAAATCTATAAGACATTTTGGTAGAGAATAAAGATCACCGAGCTCTATAACAGCAATATTTAATTTTCATTCTGAGACATAGAAAGCAAGATAATTGCAAAATGTGTGGTGCGAAAGAGGTTTGGCGGAACTAAATGCATTTTTCACTTAGTCCGCGTCATATCTCCAAAACGGTTAGGCGTACGAAAAAAATGTATAGCATGTTTGAGCCATAAAAACTGAGTTAGTCGCGAATCCGCGGTTTCCGCGACCTTCCGACACGATTTTCAAGAAATCCTCCAGATGTATCTTGGTGTAACTACCACGTGTTATTCAAGACGTCCAAATAAACACAATAAAAAAAATTCGTATGGCACGAATTTGGCAGCAAAAATCTAAATCGCCTAGAGTAAACGTTATCTGGCATGAAGGTTCATCTGGATGTGCAGCAATTCATATTGCAAGTACACTAATACGTATACTGAAAGAAATTTTGCAAGATCAGCCACAACTTTGAAAACTTATTTTATGGTCTGATAGCTGTGTGTCACCAAATAAAAATTCAGTGATGCCCTTTGCTCTACAGATGTTTTTATGTTATTTAAAGAAAAATTTGGAGATAATTGAACAAAAATTTGGCGAACCAGACCATGGGAACGTACAAGAAATCGACAATGCACATGGTTGTATTGACAGGTACGTTCGAAATATAGAAATTTGGTCACCTTTGACATTGATAAGGTTACTTCTACCCATTCCAAAATCTTGAAAACTAAAATTCAAAGTCATTCAGATGAAGCCACAAGACTATTTAAACTATCAGTCTTCATCAGGTAGGTTTACTTATAATCAAATTCCATATACTAAAATTAAACAGTTGATTTATGAAATGGCGAACACTCAAATATTGTGAATCTTTCGAAGGTTCAGGCACTATAGTTAAATTAGCGTACTCTAGAAGAATACACTTGGAAAGAGAAGTTAAGTTGCCAGAGAGTGTCCCGCAAGTTGAACAAAAAATTGTCGCACATCTGAACCGAAAAAGAAACATTTAGTATAAATGCTTCCTCAAATGCCCGAAGAGGAAACAGACTTTTACTATGGTTTGTTGAGAATAAAGAAAAACTAAAATACAAAAAAAAAATTGTTTTTTAAGGTCAAGTTGTTTTAAATTAAAATTTATTTTATGTTACTTTCGTCTGTTTTGATATTTTTGATAATAAAAATTGAAATAATAAATTTTTTAATTACTCTGCACCAACACGTTTCATAATATTTTTCTTATTCTATATCCTTTTATTTTGTTCTATATCCAATGAATAATGATGAAAAACTGGGTCTAGCTAAATTTGTTCTATATCCATTTTTTAAAATCTGATTTATGACTATATGCAGACGTTTTATCATATTGAACTTTATAAATCTTATGTAGATTAACTAAATCTAAATAATATTCATAATGATATTGCTAAGCAGTATTTTATAGAGAACATTTGAACACAAAATATCATTTTACCAACATTTTGTCTATTGGCGTATAGAACATTATAATTCTGATGTGTATCACATCAGCGATAATATTGTGAAAAATATTCTAAAATGCTGCTTATTTGAAGATAATTCTCTACTACCTAGGTCACGGTTTGTACTAAATAACTGCTCTTAAAACTGGCATCTAATATTTACTTCTCCCTCCTGCTTCCTCTCGCTTCTACTCAATTGAGCATTCACAGGACATGATGCAAGGAAAACTTAATGACCATGAGCTAAGACAAGGAAACCTTTAAGAGCTCTGTGGGCACAAATCTTACAAGACTTGTTTGATAATTTGATAGAGACCATACAAAGACGTAGTCAAGTTTTTATTGACGCAGAAGGAGAGTTACCATTAGAAAACTGGCACTTCGCAAAGTGGAACAAATATTTACTTTTCAAAAGCATTAAAATAAAAAACTAAATCAACAAAATGAAAAAACAATAATTGGGAGAACAGTTGCAATTCGTCTTTTGGTGGAAAATAGAAAAAATGATAAAAATATTTATAACCTTTTAGGAGCAATTTGTACACATGAGTAATATACAATTTACATTCCTTAATTGCCGCCGTTTTTGTTTTTTAATTAGCCGTTGTAAGTAATTATAGTTGCAGAAAATAATTTTCAATCATGAATATTTTGTCTCACAGTATAATTAGATTTTAAGACAAGTTAACATAATAGTTATTTACGCAACAAGTAAGTGAATGTGATAATTTTTATCACATACCGTGTGATAAAACATATTTGAAGAAAAATATATTTTTCTTCAAATATTGAACCGCCTTCAAAAAGGTCGCTAAGATGAAATAAAATTTTACAGTCCCCCTTATTACCTCAAATCGAAAAGGAAGTTGGTTAAAAATGACTTTGATTTTGTTATTTGTTCATTTTTAAATCGACCTCATTATCGATATTAGGTAGGTGTAGGTAAAGTAAGCCATACAATATTGTTTCTACAACATTCGTTAATTTCTATATTGAGATAAATAGATTTCAAACTTAGCTTAAAGGGTATCGTTTCTCTGCCTATGGACAAAATTAATTTTGGCTAATACTATACAAAAATAAGCCTTGATATAAAAGTATGTACTGTCGTGCGCAAATAAAAAATGGGACAAGTCTTATAACGTATTTTTGCTAAAATCTAGTTGTGTACATCTAACTTTAATTTTTGTGACATTGTCAGTAGGCACCATCTTCAAAAGACCATAAGCTCTCTTAGGAAGCATTTAGAACACATATTTATAGGAAGTTTTTTAATATTTATGAAATATCAGCATTTAAAGGGGAATGCCGGTATTTCAGGGACCCCGTACATACCTATAAATTTTAGAATTAACTTACACAAACACAGATCTAAAATTTGACGTGAAGATACATTTAGATTTCCTGACGAAGTTAAAGATTAAAAATTCAGAACGACTAATATTTTATTTTACTGTGAAGAACTAAATAAAGAGACAACTAAAATGGGTGATTTTTTTTGTATTATCTTAAAATTATATGTTGTGCATTTTTGTAAAATAATATTTTTTTCTAATATTTTTTGTAACTAAAAAAATTATTTACTTGCTAAGAGTGCTTCAAAAAACATACAATTTTAAAAAACTGAACCTTTCTAGGCCCAGAGCCAACCAGACAACCACGGCGCGCAGCGCCTTGGTAAATGTGTGGTTGGGCGAGGCGGGTCCGATTTGACTTGACGATGATGCTTGTTACAGCTAGGACACCTTACTTTAACCACAGGGACATGATCATAACAGATTTGCGGCTTCCATTAATTTTTAAACCATTAGATTTTTGTTAATACATGGGTGGGAAGGCCGTATGATGTCGATATAGAAAGAGCAAAAATGGCATTTTAGCTGCATCGTAAACTGCATACGCCAAATAGGAAATTCGATGCAGTAGAAACGTAAGAAAAATGGTATTTTCTGATTTTTCTCGAAACTTTGTTTGAGCACTCTAGATGAGCAAGTAAATAGAATAGAAATCATCTCTTCATGTTCGTCTAGAATTTGAATGCCTCAATAGCGGGAATGCGGGAAATACTATTGCCGTGGCAGTTGTGGATTTAACGATTACATTTTTTCTTCTCACACATTAAAGAAAACGCAGTGAAAATTTCAGCTTACAACTCTTAAAATGTGTATCGGAATAGAAATAAGTGCATGAAATGCAAAAGATACAATATCTCAAGAAGTGAAGAGCGCGAGATAACTTTAATTGTTTTCAATACAATTTTATCACTCATGATTAGGTTATACGCTATAGTGAAATTATGACCCTCCTTTTTCGCTTTTTACTTTCACTATCACCAGAAACGTATGTGTTACGCATAAAATAAATAGTGAAGACAATACAATTTTTTAACAGTCGTAAGCATAAGTATAAGTAATTAGAAATTCCATTGTTAGAAGTTTTTAATAGGTATTCAAAATTTTATAATTGTTACTTTAGCCACAAAAACATATTTAAATTGTCACTTATACAGTTACTGTTGAGGTAATGTTCATTTATCAAATGTTACAGATATAATTTTCCCTTGATCAGTACAATGAGCAATGTTCTTCTAAAAGGTCTACAGAGACTCTTTTATTGGGAACTTGTAGTTAAAGGGGGAGAACACCCTCAAAAGGAGATAAAATCTAAAGAAATTAAAAGAAGGCGCCTGCCTTTGGTAACAATAACTTCAATTCAACCAATTCAATGTTATTTGATGAAGCGCATCTCCTTATCCTTGAAAAGGAAATAAATGATGGAAGATAAAATAAATAAAGTAGAAAGGTCAATTCAATGTGAGTGGTTAATCATAAAGGTAATGAAAGGAGACAGGGTATATCTCATAATATTCTTGCTTCACATCCTCAGGTTGAAAAATAAGATAAAATTATTTTTGATTGAGGACGTGAAATTATTATTTTTCAAGAACTCAAATGAAGGAATTTTGTTGGAAACAAACAGTTTTTACATTAGTAATATGATAAAGGTAAACAGTATCTTAGTGCTCTGTACGTGATTACAAGTCCAGGCGATCATTCACAAAGATTATTGACTGTATTCAGAAGAAAACATTTAAAAATCTTATGTATTTAACTAACTATGGTTAAAAGAAGGAAACAATATTCTGGTTTCTAAAATTTCCACATAAATATGAAAATATTAAGTCTTTCAGCATTAGAAGAATCTAATATGCATTTTGGACTATGCTTTTCTTATTGTTTCTATTTTCAGATTTGCCAAGGATCCAGAATAAATGAATAAACTTATCGTGAATACCATATAATTTTATGAAGCTTTTTCATTAGCATTATGATAAAAGTAGATTAGTATCGTGGTGATCTGTACATGATTGCAAGACTAGGGTCATTCAGAATTATTGAATGTAGTAGAAGATAACGTCCAACAACCTTAGGTGCTTAACTAATTATGATTGAAATAGAGAAATAACATTCCCCTTTCTAGATGTTTTAAACAAAAAAATGATAAGCCCTTCAAGTACTAGAAAAACGTATTTTACATTTTGTCCTACCTGTTAGTTATTGTTTTTATTTTCAGATTAATTCAGTTAACTTATCATAAATACTTTATAATTTTATGATATATGTAGATTTAAATTTCGTTATAGTCCATTAAATAACAAACTTATAAAAATGAACTTGATTTCTGTTATGTATAATTTGTGACCTGAATCTATTATACATGCTTATGGCGATTTTAAAAGTGACTGCCTTGTTGCGTACCTGTAGAATGTTACCCAAATATTAAATGTAATAAAATATATCCTTCATCTGAAACATACTTTAGCGCGTCTTTTGGTTTTAAAATTTCTCAAGAAAGAAGAAAAGAAATGTTACACCAATCCAATACAGCAACACAAAATAAATGGCATACCTCAATACACATTTATCACTAGACAGAAAACACCTTCACTAATAAATAATGGATTAGAGGAAGAGTTCTTATAAACGTCGGTGTGATGTTTATAAAGCAGGCACCGAGACGATACCGGCGTCACGATTATTTGTGGGCGTCTACACACTCCACGGATCAACACTTAGAAACATTAAGTAAACATTAAAAACACTTAATAACATTCGAAGTCATAAATCGTTGTAAATTTTTTCAAAGACACAAAAATTGACACGGAGTTTTAACAGTCCCGATCAACTCAGCATCGACGAGAGACGCCGCGTGCACTCAAGCAGGTGTTACGCTCGGGGGTTGTGATAACAGGACCCTTTGGAGGCATCGCGATCACTGCACTGACTCCGCCCGGACGGCAGAGCTACTACCCGGATTTTCACGACTCCGGGCGAAGGACGGCGAGGATAAACATTCTCCGGAGCCCCGGAAACAACGGCCGTGAAATCGCTCCATTTGATGCTGGTACCTACCGAAGTGTCATGTTGCATCTTGTTACGTAGGGATTGAATAGTATTTTGTTAAAGTTTCCCTTGGAACTAATTTCGTAAATTATTTAAGGAATATTGACTTTTTTGTCAGCTTTAACTTCGAAGGGAACTACAGATTACGCCTTATGTAAACCTGAAAAGTTAAAAGATATGTAAAGTGATTATAGTGTTTTGAAACTAAATCAAACTATTAAAATTAAACGAATCAAACTTATAGTCGGGTGTGGCTGACTGAAAATGCCTATTTGATTAATAATTTGCTAGAATACGGCTCGATTTATTTTTACGTGATGCCACTGAGATTAAGTACACAGCCAATAGTTTTTATTTCTTTGTTTAAATGGGCATTCCCAGCCAGCAACGTTCTACTGCAACTTTCCCTTATTTCGTAATATTATTATTAAAAGTACCTCCTAACCAACCTCTTAAGATAAAACATGTGATAAAACTGATCAAATCAATCAAGCAAATTTATTGGGTTTCAATTTACAATAGAATGTTTACACATATATGATCTAATATACCGGGTGCCACAGGCTAGTGGCTCACCCCTCTATTTCCTTTATTTTTTAACTTATTCATTTGAAATTTGGGGTGCATGAACTACCTATAAAAATGGAGTTTTGGACATAAAAAGCGGTATGAGACCATTTGTTTACCTGGAAATGACCGCAACGGAACATCCTGTATACTTTTACATATTTGAATTCAAGACAACATTCTGAGTATATCATGAGACTTTCGCGAATTTTTGAGTCGATATTAATTTTTTAAGCATTTTAAGACATTCGTCTAGAGTGTTTTGGAATACCAAAATTTGTTCTACGATAGGTAAAGCCTAATTATTCGTTTAATTACATTAATAACTATTTACGAAGCTTCCACTTTTTTACCGAAAACATTTTTTTTTTCAAATGGGAAGGTGGTGGTTCATACTCTTCAATAAATTATATAATTTAATTCATTGATATCCATTTCAAATCTATGCTATTTGTTTATTTAAAAATAAACATGTTTAAAAATAAAAAATTACTTTCAAAATAATTTTTATTGATCCTTATAGTTTACACTAGTGCCTATTAAAAAACAAAAGAGAGAACTAACAGGGTATTATTCACATTTAATTATTAGACATATGACTTTTTTCAATTTTACAAATGCAAATCGCACAATTATTACAAGAAGTATTAAATTCCTAGAAATGGTGAACGGCATTTGAATTTTACAAATATTGTTCAAAATGGATCCCATCACAATCAATACATTTTCTTGCTCGCACAATTGTGTTACTCATTACATTCCTTAACATCTGTAGAGTGATGCTACTAGAAGCTCTTCTTATTCTCAATTCGAGATCCTCGATGGTCATAACGGGAATTTTGTAGACCTGCCCCTTGATATAACCCCAAAGAAAGAAGTCTAGTGGGGTTAAATCAGGTGACCTTGCAGGCCACCGTATGAAACCCTCGTTTGAAATAAGGTGTGGGCCATAAGCTTCATTGAGATAATCCACAACAATGTGGCTGTCATGGGGCGGTGCTCCGTCTTGCTAGAAATACAACAATCGGTATTATGCTATAGGAACTTTTTCGATTTCTTGCCAAATTTGATTTTGTAGGAACTCGAGTTACCTTTGTCCTGTCAGCGTACTTTGGAAGAATATTTGGCCAATGATTCATGTTCCAAGTCTTTCTTGAAACCCCCTTGTCCAAGTAATCTTTGATTTTGTTGGGACCAGTATCTTCCTTTCTGTCGGTTGAACATCTCATTATTTGTGAAACGTGCTTCATCGGAAAATAGGATGTTGAAGGCAAAATTATTGTCTCTTTGAAACTTATTAATTAACCACTCGCAAAACACAATTCTTCTTACACAATGTCCTTTGTACAAATGTTGATGCAGATTATACTATAACGAGCGGAAATTATGTTTTTCAAAATTCTTCTTACTGTTTCCCTATTTGATCCTAGTCCTTCCGCTATTTTTCTAACTGAAGTTGATTGACTGTGGCTGACGGTCCCTAGTATAGTTGAAATAATCGGAATAGTGATGTGAGTAGGCGGTGTTGTCGAGAGGCAAGGAGTGCAGAACGCAGAGCCGGATTTAATTTGTTTCGCTCGTTTACTTTTCCATTGTAGGTATTTGTCAGCCGTGGCTTGTGAAATTTAGATTGGCCATATCTTAGTATTGAGTCATGGGACCCAAGCCCTATCACCAAATAAAGAAATATAAAAGTAATTATTGAATTATACATGCTACTTACTGTACAAACACATCAGCCGACTGCGGTCCTGAAGTCAAAACCGTTAGACTGTTAAGTCACTCCTACCGCTACACAAGATGTCGACATCGGGACATCTGTTTCCCGCTCTATTTATTCGTCTCTCCCCGCAGAACGTCAGAAACTTTATCACTATAAAGAATTTTTCTATATAACTATACATTGATCTCCAACTCATCGTTTACAATTAATTCTTGATTTTGGACACGTGGTTCTCGCCGCATTGTTCTCTCTAATTTCTTGAAATAATGACGAAATGGATGTTTTCTTTCAGAAAATCTTCTGAGTATACATTTGACCTGCAAGCACAGAATTTTTTCAACATTCGCCATAAATTAATATCATGTCAGGTTTTTCGTTAAGAAATATCAATAATGGACACAAATCTTTCGCTAACAATAATTGTTTATATTTATCACCTTTCCTTTGTTTTATAATATTGTATCAAATCGTAATGCAAAGGCAACTACGTTAAAGTTCAATAAAAATTATATTGAAAGTGACTCTTTACTTTTAAATAAATTAAATAAATTAGAAAAACAAATAGCATAGATTTGAAGTGGATCATGAATTTAAAAAAAATCCATAATTTATTGAACACTATGGGCCACCATCTTCCCATTTAAAAAAAGTTTTCAATGAAAAAGTTGTTTGTTCAATTTTTGAATCTTCTTAAATAGTTATTAATGAAATTAAACGAAAAATTATATTTTTCCCTTGGACTTTACCTGCCGTAGAAAAACTTTTGGTATTCCAAAGCACTCTAGATGAATGTCTTAAAACTCGTAAAAAGAACTGAACATCGACTCAAAAATTCGCGAAAGTCTCATGGTATACTCAGAAGGTTGCCTTGAATCCAAATATGTAAAAATGTACAGGGTGTTTCATTTAAAAATCGAAAGTTGCGGTCATTTCGAACGTGGTCTCATACCGTTTTTTATGCCAAAAAATCTATTCCAATTTTCAAATAGATAAATTAAAAATAAAGGAAATATAGTGGTGATCCACTAGCCTGTGGCACCCGGTATGTAAGGTTCGTTCTAATCTGAGAGACACTGTTTTTATTTGGTAGTTTCGATATCTTGTATATCCTCGAATTTCCTTTTGGGTGACCGTTCGCTGTCTATCTTGTCCGTTATAATGTTTCATTATTTTTTAGAATGCCCACCCTGTAAATTATTTAATAAAATTATATCCCATTTCTTCGTTGGCAACAGAATTAACTACTTACCAAATATTATATATCTTCATCAAATAGTTTTGTAGCTATAGCGACAACAAACAGACATGGATGAGACCGACAGACATATATGTCATACATAGACCAACTGATGAAATTGCAATACTTCCCTTCGGTAAGAGAGGTAAATTGTACTCTGAAATATAATAAAATATAGAGTATATAAAACCTAACCATTTATGTATCTCTGACGATCATCCTGTATAATAGATTTGACCCAATTTCAGTAGGATCATCATATTTTACGTATCTTTCAAATATGAAATAAAAAATTTAAGCCTAACACAAATCATCACTTCTAATAAGTAATCCGTAGTTGGCAACGAACGACTGAAAATTTCATTTATTTATAAGAGTATTATTACAAACACCTCAATAACATCTCCATATTTATGCGTGCTTAATTAAATATCTTAATAACATTTATAAAAAATTATAATACAATATAGTTTATATAAAACAATATAAGACATTTTTATCTACTCTTATTAGGTTATATACTAATGAACAATTAATAGTATCCATAAACAAACAACGTGAGTTATAATGAGTGTTATTATAAATCACTAGGTACATCACCTTTATCTTCATGTCTAGCCTCTCCAATCGACGTAAAGCTCGACAAGAAGGTGCCTCTGTCAGAGAGAAATTCTTTTCCGATAGGGTCCATTACTATTGAGGGGAGGAAGGTGATTTATCATCTTTGAATAGTTTCGACGTTTTCAAATCAAGTTAAGTAATAATTGTGCCAGAAATGATGAATTCGGTTAGTACAGATGAACTAGTATGTACACCACCAGAATGGAGACAAGTAGCTAATGATACAATACATAATTTATTACACGAAAAATCGCAGAGCAAATACAAAAGTGGGTACAAAAATTAAATTTTACAGTTAATTTTATTAATAAACAAACCGATTAATTTAAACAAAATTTTCTCGATTTAATATTTATTGTTATAATCGTAGAAAAGTATAGTATTCAACTTGCGGTAATGGTAATAACTCACTTGATGGATTACAGCACGAGCCGTAGGCGTGAGTTATTACCTGCATTGCCGCTCGTTGAATAATATACTATTATACGTTTCTGGCGATCGTTTTGTACGTCAGATATGGCCCGGTTTCAATAAAGAGTATTCTACCATGCCAATTTGTATATGTTCCAAATTTGAAATACAAATTTTCAAAAACAGAAGTAATCATGTTTAGGAATCTCCATTCGGCAACGACCAACTTTCATTCGCTTCGTAAAAATCCTATTAAACATATTTCAATAACATTTTAAGGTTGAATTGAAATTTTTCCAAATCTATGTAAAGTTCGTTCGAACGTCTAAGAGACACACTGTATATTATAGTTTCGATATCTGGTGCGACATTGTATTTTTCTGTTCTTAATCAAATTGCTCTAAAATTATAATAAAACATATTTTATATAAAAATGACAGTTGAGGCGATCGCTCTTTATGAGAATATGACTTCCATTTCAATTTATAGAATTCTATCTATTTTACAAATGTTCCAAATTTTAAATACAAATTTTAAGCCGACAGAAGGTATCGTGTTCAATAAGTATTTGTCTTCGGCAACGCCCGAATACATTCGTTACATTAGTAGTAGTCTTACTGAAACACCATAATACTATTTTAAAATGAAATTGATATATCTCTTAATCTACGTAAAGTTCTTTCAACACTGAGAGACACACTGTATGTTATATGGTTTCGAGATATTATACAGTGTGTCTCACTTTTCACCACTACACCCCAATATCTCGGCCATTTGTTGATCGATTTAGATAAAATTTGGTATACTTCTTTTGCTTCAGATTGTGATTAAAAAGTTATTTAAATTTTTTTTTTCGAAATTAAATACGCCTACTATGATCAAAAGAAATTGACAAAAATTGGGAATTTATATTAGCGATTGAGATAGGGTTTTTGTTTGTACAGAATCTTGTTCGGCATGACTTAAAACTCCTGTATACCAAATTTCGTTAAAAAATATTCATTCCTTTTAAAAAAAAATCATATCTAAGATTTCAATAATAATCACCCTACTATTCGAGTTATTTATTGTCGGATATTTACATAACTTGGCAGTCGTATAATAAAGACGCTAATTAAGCATTAGGACACATTTTTTATCCAAAACACTATTACGAAATGAATATTTGAAAAATTGTAGCTATTTTTTAAAATACTTAGAACTCAGCATACCAATATCTTTGTTAACATGGAGTGCTTTGGAATAGATTTGACAATAGCATCGAATGTCAAATTAAACTTAAACATGGCTGCACAACAATTAATTATTGCTGATTATTTCACTCATTAACGCTATAGCCAATGAGAGCCCGTTTTTTCAAAACATTGCACCAATCAAACGTCATTATTAGTGGTAATTCAAGCTAGATCGGCTTTTGACAGGACCAACATGCAAAATTTATCGCTCTAATTTTTTAGGTCGCTGCAGCGGCAAATATGCGAAAATTTTTTGACGTTTTTGTCGTGAAATATTTTTGGCAAATAGGGCAACTCGAGCTTTTAAGTTTCATCTATAAATATCTTCTCTAGCTTATTATTAATTGTTAACGTACTTACCTTGTAAATTGTAATATTGTATTATGTAGTAGCAAACAAAAACACACCTCAATTTCAAAGCGAATCTTGTCTGAAATATATAGGCTGTAACTTTTACCTATCTGTAACTATTTCAGTTTTCCTAGTGTTCAATCGGGTAACAATTACACACAAAGATTGTACTTAATATAGCTCATAATACAGGAACAAGTCAAGCACAGCTTTCAATAGCTCAATAACGTAGTTACAAAGGTAAGCAAATCATTTATTATAAATGTCAAGTACCCATTCGCTCTGGAACAAACTAAAAATGTATAGTACTTACATGGTAATCTACCAAAAAGTAACTCGTTGAATCAAAGCTGTGCATCAAACATTATAATTTGTTGTATTTAAAATTCTCTTTGCTTAACAAAGCAAACCTCAACATAATTCATAAACTTCGTAAGTTAAAAGTAATGATTAAATACGTAAATATGAGTCGATGAACATTTATTTATTATGGAATATAACTTGTAGCGCTAGATGGCGCTCTCTATGCCAATCTCGGAACCATGGGTGTATATTTTATTTGGGCTAGACATCGGTACTAAAGTAGTGCTCTCTCTATCGTTCCTTGTCGTATTGCACCTCAGAAACGCCTGAAAGGTGTTAAGCCAGTCTATATATTATAATATCTAAGGTTTCAACTCGTTTTATTTACTAGTTGCCATGGAAACGTCACTAGATAATTTTAAAATATAGCGAATCTCCGCTGTTTCTACTGCGTTTGTTTGAGATTTGTTGTTTTGACAATATGAGTCGGTTTGGAAATATTTCTGTATATCAAATTAATGATGAAATTGAAAATAAAGGTCAGTAAACTCCAAAAAGTGACAAGAAAACGTCTGAAGGCAGTTAATGAGAAAACATAATATTGAAGATGTACTTAATGAATTATTTATTCGTGAAATATTCTCCTCAAATACCACTCGTGCTTTAAATTTTATCTAAAAATTTTTTCTCAAGCTAAGTCGCCCCTAGTTAATATAACTCGTGCAAATTGGCAGTTTATTATCAAAGATTAAATCCCTCCCGCTGAAGCGGTCGGGATTTAATCAGATAATAAACTGCCAATTTGCACTCGTTATATTACCAGGCAACACGCTTTCGAAAAAATTTTCGATAAAATTTTAAGCACTAGTGATATTACATACGATAAAATTGAAATAATAAGAATTGTCAAATCCATTCCAAAGCACTCCATATTAACAAAGATATTGGTATGCCGAGTTCTAAGTATTTTAAAAAATAGCCACCATTTTTCAAAAGTTCATTTCATAATAGTGTTTTGGATAAAAAATGTGTCCTAATGCTTAATTAGCGTCATTATTACACCACTACCAAGTTATGTAAATATCCGACAATAAATAACATAATAATAATATTGGGGTGTAGTGATGAAAAGTGAGACACACTGTATATCTTCATATTTGTATGTGCTTAATCAAAGACCTTAGCAACATCTTTCTCTAAAATTATATTATAACACAGTTTATATAAGATATAATAGTTTACGTGTTTCTCGCGATCGCACTGATATGGCGATCGCCATATCAGTAAATAACATAGTAGATGCCATTTTATGTACCTGCCAACAAAATTTTAAGTTTGAAAAAGTTATCATGAGACGATCTACGAATATACCGGGTGTCAACGGAATCAATAGACAAGCAATAGTTCTCAGAGTTTTCAAGATATGTCTTAAATTTGGTAGGGATAATACATACCAAAAACTGCAAATTTTTCATAAATTGACACTTTTCCATCACTTCCGGTTTCCCCGGAAATGACCCTAACTTTGAAATTTTAAATGGAACACCCTATATATTTTTCCACTTTTGGATTCCGGAGACGATTTTAAGTACGACTGCGTAGTTTTAAAAATTTCTCGAGACTACTTGATTTTTTTAGGGCTATTTTTATTTTTGCATCTAGAGTACATAGTCTATTGTCCATGTACTGTAGAAAGGAACTAAAACGTTAAAGGGTTTTTATTGTTTCTTATGTTCAATTGACCCCACGATTTGAAAAAACCGCGGAGTGCTACCATTTAAAGTGGTGCGTTTTTGAGATCGAAGTAAAAAGGTCCACTTTTCATTTTTTTTGCTCGAAAACTATGAATTTTTTCTATAAACACGTCAATAGAAAAGTGTGTAGAGATTTAAATTTCCAATCGAAATGGCACCTTCAGAAGTCAAAAAAATTTTTTTTTTACAAAAATACGTCCAAAAAACAAAACAAAAAAAAACGAAAAAATGCAATTTTTTATTTCTTTTTTATTTTAGCCTGTAACTATTTTTCGGGTACATTTATGCAGAGACATTGCTGCATAACAAAAAAAGCTGGCATTTTACCCGTTAAAATGAGGTTTTGTAAACAATTTTACGATTAATAGTGACCGAGATATAGCGTTTCAAAGTTTGCAACTTTTAACATTTTTTGCTAATTTTTATTATTTTTTTTCAAATTTCGTCCTGTAACTTTTTTCTGAGTGAATTTAGGTGTAGACATTATTATACTAAAATGAAAGCTGACTTTACGCTCGTTGAAATGGTGGCTGATAAAAGTCTCTACGACAAATAGAAACCTAGATACAGCATTTCGAAGAGTGTTACTTTTATTAACTTTCTTCCAATTTTTACGTTCTTTTTTAAATTTCGGCCTATAACTTATTTGTCAAATACAGATATTGCTACATGGAATGTACTCGCAGCATTCTTGTTTAAATGGTCTGCAATAAAAGTTTATGTGATCAATAGTAACCAAGATACAGTCTAGATATAGTAGATTATTGTACTTAAAAAATAACTTTTTACATTTTTCCACTTCTGTTTTTTTTTGTTCAAATAACTTAGATTAATAACTTACATTATGAAATTATTCAAATGCTGGATTTAACATATTGTCAAAATTAAAGTCGATTTCTTCATCGGCATCTATGTAAACATCGTCTTCCGTTATTTGAGGTACATCAGCGTTTTCACAGTTCATTCCCATACAGTCTTTGCAAAAATGGAGAAATTCATTCCCAATTTCCTGCAACCACAGTTTCTTCTACATCCTTTTGTGCATTTACAGGCTATTTTTTCCAGCAAAACTTGTGGTGCGGGAGGTTTATTTGTCAAAATTGGTACTAGTCCATTTTCTGAAATTTTCCAACCCCAGATGAGAGGATTTACAATATTTCCTTTCCAATATTGCATTTGCAAGTAAGTTCTTAAACCATGGTGTTTAGCAGCATCAGCTGTTGGAGGCAATGGGGACAATGAGAATTTCGCACCTGTTGAGTACTTCTGAAATAACTTATAGCAACAGGTGCTTTGGCCATCAATTTTCATATCGTATAGTAATGTTACAATACATTCAGAAGCAGAACCGATGGCTGCTGGACTAGCATTTTCACACAAAAATTCATTTAAATACTTTTCCAAAAGCAAAATATTCTTATTAATGAAACTCAGGAATGTCTTTTTACCAATACTAAAAAAGGAAGAAGTTGTATCACAGCCACTGAATGCATGGACGAAGCCAAGGTATTTTTGTAGATGATTAAATTTGAAACTATTATGGTTATATAATTTGGCAGTTACATTTCCTATACTAGGTTTAAAAAAATATATATTTTCATTTTCTTCTGGTAATAATGATAGGATAATAAGAAGATCGACATCTTGACCAACTATAACAACATTTTCTGATTAGGATGCCTTATCTTTTGCAGTATTTACAATTAGTACGTCTGGATCCTCTTGGAAGAAAGTTCGAAACGCTGTATCTAGGTTTCTACTTGTCGTAGAGACTTTTACCAGCCACCATTTCAACGGGCGTAAAGTCAGCTTTCACTTTAATATATAATGTCTGCACCTAAATTCACTCAGAAAAAAGTTACAGGACGAAATTTAAAAAAAAATAGTAAAAATTAGCAAAAAAAGTTAAAAGTTGCAAATTTTGAAACGCTATATCTCGGTCACTATTAATCGTAAAACTGTTTACAAAATCTCATTTTAACGGGTAAAACGCCAGCTTTTTTGTTATGCAGCAATGTCTATGCCTAAATGTACCCGAAAAATAGTTACAGGCTAAAATAAAAAAAAAATTTAAAAATCGCATTTTTTCGTTTTTTTTTTGTTTTGTTTTTTGGACGTATTTTTGTAAAAAAAAAAATTTTTTACTTCTGAAGGTGCCATTTTGATTGGAAATTTAATTCTCTACACACTTTTCTATTGACGTGTTTATAGAAAAAATTCATAGTTTTCGAGCAAAAAAAAATATGAAAAGTGGACCTTTTTACTTCGACCTCAAAAACGCACCACTTTAAATGGTAGCACTCTGCGGTTTTTTCATATCTTGGGGTCAATTGAACATAATAAACAATAAAAACCCTTTAACGTTTTAGTTCCTTTCAACCCTCTTTTTTTGTACATAGACAATAGCCTAACAGTGAATTCACTCAAATCAATCAAATGGACCAAACAATAAGAGAAAAATGTAAACGTGAGATTTTCCGAATTGGTTTAGTAGCTACTACAAACCAAAATTTCCGAAATCACTAATTTGTAATTATGTCAACTTTTCCAAATGGCAACATCTTTTAGATACAGTAGTTGAATACTATTTAAATTTGTTGTTTGTTAATTATTGTTATTATTGTTTAACATGTATACAAAGGATGAAAAAATGGACATATTAATTTTTGGAGAATGCCACAAAAATTCCAGAAACGCCGGAGATTTATATGCCCAAAGGTATCTGAACAGACATCATCTATGTTTTCAATATTTTCCACTTGTGGAGAAACAAATCTGGAGAGGAATTGATAACAATCCTGCAGCTTTTATCGTTGATGAAGCGACAGAAATTAACGTGTTGGCTGTTGTAAAAGTGAATCTTACTGCTTCTACTAGAGAGTTTGGCCACGAGGTGCAAATTAGTCATGAATCAGCAAGAAAGATTCTCAATATATGGTTACCGCTCGTTTAAATATCAAGTGCATCAAAATTTATACGAAGATGATGGCAACTGAAGATTAGGTTATTATGCCTGGTTACTTCGGTGCCAAGGTGTATGACGCCTCACTCGGCCTCTTAATTGAGATCACCGGGGTAAGTTGGAAAGTACCAGGGACTACTACGTTCACAGCGCTTCGGACCTATCCTCTCACCATTCAAGATCGTCCGCCCGTGATGATGAATCACAACCTACTTAAGGTGGCACTGTTTTGACTAAAGGCGGTGGATCTAGACCGGGAGGTCAATAAATATCCTCCAAGCTGAGGTGTAAGTCATCGTGCCGAGGGATGTATGGTACCAGAGTTATGGTATCCCAACCGATGCCTAAGGGAAACCGGGCAATCTCCAATAGTACCTAGCCTTGCCCCCGTAACAGGCAACAACACTTCCTGTCCACTAGCGGAACATAAAATTAACTCCTCTCTGTCTACCTCATCCGGGAAGAGTTCCTGCACAGGAACCTCCCCACTCCTTAGTAAGAAAGGCTCCAGAGTTGGGGCTTTCTACCTTCTTTACACCGGGGAAGGCTCCTCATAACGGGCTTTCCCCAACCTCCCCAATCCCAACCCCAGCCGTCTCAGATGGGCCACCTAAGCGACAGAATCGCAATATGGAAATACTCCAAATTAATCTGCAACATAGTGAGCCACCCTCCGCAATTGTAAGTCGGCAGGCTGTTGTGGGACAGACACAAATAGCCCTAATACAAGAGCCTTGGGTACGCCAAGGGGCTTAGACGAACGGAGTGGGGTTATTTACTCCTCCACGCATAACATACCTAGGGCATGTATTTTTGTCTCGAAAGAGATGCAAGTAATAGTAATTCCCGATCTCTATTCCAGGGATGTTGCTGAGTCCTGAGAGGGGAACTGAGAGAGCAGAGATCGTTTTCGGCTCTGTCTATCTCCCTTACAATTCGCCAACACTACCACCCTCAACTGAGCTTGAGGAGTTGGTTCGATTTTGTACTAATAGATGGTTGCCTCTCATTGTAGGATGTGACGCCAATACGCACCGCACTTGCAGGGGTCAATCCTAGAAGGAGCAATCTACTACAGTACCTGTACACTACCGATTTAGAAATAATAAATCGGGATAATGCGCCCACCTTCGTCACTCAACGAAGGCAGGAGGTCATTGATATATATCACGCTGGGATCCAGACTCGCGATTCCACTGATTTAAAATTGGAGTGTATCGACTGAACCTTCTTTCTCGGATCTCGGAGAGCTGGTACAGGAATCCTAGAGATACCGACTGGGACGCCTATAGCCCTCTCGAGCAAAATAACGAGGGTTATTATACCCAGGAATACAGATGATATAGAATCCTCCACTAAGCTTCTTAATGGAGCGATTACTAGTATCGAGGAATACCTCAAGTATCTACTAGAAATTAATTTTCATTTCCCTAAATTCGCAGAGGAGACGGAGGAAATGTCAGCCCTTCGGTCTCCCCGCGTTGCTGTCACGGTAGCGGATTAGAGGACGGCCTCAAGGGTGGTAATGTAGAAGAACCTACCACACAGCGTCAACTCAAATGAGCAGTTAGACATTTTTTAAAATAGTTTACTTCATAACTTTATAACGCCATAACCTCATACCGTGCGTGTAGCGGAGCGCTAGGCATAGGGAGTAAAATTACAACATCGCGCGTGCCAGCTGGCTGAAATGAAATAGAGAGCTGGGATGCTCCGCCCGACGGAGGAATTTACGGCAGCTGTGTTGTCAGATCTCTCGCGCTATGTGAATGTACATTCCTAATGGGAAATGTAACTCCATAACACTGCGAAGGGCGAAAAAAACGGTTTCTACGGGTATCACTTGAGGTTAGAGATGAAAACAGCCAATCTGACAATTCTGACTTCGAATTCGGATTCAGCAGGTCAAAATACATAAGGACAGATTGGTCTGATTCACCGCACAGACCACATTTTTGTTTTATTTTACGGACGTTTTTTGGGGTTACGCATGAAAAACGAGCCAATTTGAAAATTTTGACTTCGCATTTGGATTCAGCGGGTGAAAATACATAAAGATACGTTGATCGGATCTGCCGGACAGACCACTTTTTTTAATTAAGGGTGTTTTTTGGGGTTAGGAATGAAAAACACGCCAGTCTGAACATTCTGACTTCGGATTCTGATTCAACGCGTCAAAATAGATAAGAATACGCTGGTCTGATCCGAGGGACAGATCCCCTTTTTTTGTTATAAAATGCAGATTAATAAAATCTTTTAACAATAACCGATAAACAAGTTCCAAATAGGAAAATCAAGACACCAATACATTATTTAATATCCTGCATTTAAAATAATCTAATCAAGAACATGCCTACTTCGTGCGTGTCGTAAATGCCTCGATACAGTATGTCATAAAAAAAATATTGGAAAAATCAGATTGCTGGCGTTCAAGAGGAAACACTTTAAAAAGTTATCTATCAGACCGAAAGCAAGATAGTAACATTGAGAGTAGTTTCCCGCCTGTAAAATATTATGGAGGTCAGAAAACCAAAGACTATTCGCTGCAGCAAAGAAACCTATTTACCCCCCATTTTCAAGGATGCTGAATCAAAAAAAAAATAAAGGAAGATTTTAACCACACCCATCCCTTTAAACGGACAAAACCACCTCTTTTCGCCGTTTTTTCCATGGTGGGATGATTATGCGCATTTGGGAAGGAATTAATTGAAGTTTTTATGAAAGTTTATTGACAAGGGAAGGTGTGAGGTAGGGTGAAGAGTAGCAGCCCCTGGGGTTGTTACAACCTTTCTAAAAGGTGGGAAATTTAGTTTATATCCTCTTTTAGTTTTAATACTTGCCCCTCCCCCGTTTTCGAACTCGAAAAAAAAAGTCGATTACTCTTTAAACCCTTCCCAACTCCTCAAATGGGCAAACATCACACTTTTCTTGGTTTTTACCATATTAGCGTTGATCATGCGTATTTTGAAGAAAATTATTTAGTTTTTTATTAGGGTTTGTTGTCTATTTTTAAGAATTGTGAACTGATTTGGTTTTTACCTGTTTGAGGTAGGTAGAAGAGTTAAAAATGTAATCGACTATTTTTTTCGAGTTCAACGCTCTCGGGTAAGTATTGAAACTAAAAAGAAGAAAAAAGTCAATTTTCTACCACATTGAAGGGTTGTAACAACCCCCAAAAGCTGACGTCGCCCTTCATCCAGCCCCAGACCTTTATTGGTCAATAAACCTTCTTGAAAATTCTAATGATTTCCTTCCCAAACACGCATAATCACGCCACCATTGAAAAGTGGCGAGAAAGGATGGTTCTTGGCCATTTAGAGAGGCGGATGTCGTTAAAAACTAATTTTTTTTTGATTCAGCACCTTTGAAAATGGAGTGTAAGTAGGTTTCGCCGCTGCAGCAAATAGTCGACCAAAAACGGCAAAATTTGGCGTCCTGACCTCCACTAATATGGTGTACCTGTCGCTAGATACTGTATTGAGTCCAGTCCTTTTCGTGTTTTTATCAACAGCTTTCTTTCCTTTACAGGAACAATACTCAACTTCACAAACTACACAGCAATTTTAAAGATTTAAAATAACAGATAGAAACAGATTTTTAGTAAATACATATTGGTTTAGGTACAAAAAACTGTAAACTGTAAACTGTGATAAAAGTAGCTACCATTTGCAATCTACTCTTTAAGAAATGGTACTTTTGATGCTCACAACTATTCCTGCACCCGTTCGTACATCCTATTCCAACCACTACCGAATATGGCTTCTCTAATTATAGAGGGAAATACCAAAATTCTAGAAACAATATTAATGGCATCTTGGAATAATAACTGATGGCTATTTTAGGTAGAACACGTATTCAGTATTATTAAACAAGTGCGTGGCTTACCTCCATTCGCCAAGGCATGACGTTAGAATATGTGCACTGGCAGGAGGACATCAATATGATAAAGCATACTGCTCTTTTCAACATAAAGCAATTTATAGAAACAAGAACCCAATATTTTTATCTGATCTTGTTCATTATAGCTGTTGATTTCGTTTTAGAAAAAGTAGTAAAAACAAGGTAACGATGATTCAGAACAACAAAATGCAAATACATCTACTTCAATCATCAATCTTGATATAGAAAGAGCTTTTTATACAGAATTAAAATGATTATTTGATTGTACTTTTGGGCATTTTTTGGTCACAGGTGCACTATTAGAGCATAAGTATTGAATTATTTTAGCTCTTATATACTAAGGATTTAGAGTATATCAAAACACGCTATTATATTTACATCGCGGCAGAACTGCATAAGGAAGGCAAGTATACTATTATAGAACATTACTGTACCTGCAAAATCGGGGCTCGTACTGTTGGTTGTTAAGTCCATATAATGACAATCATGCTCAATACCTTGAAGTTGGCGTACAGGTACCATATGAGCATGTCAAATATATATTTTTAACATTTGAGAACTCTAATGACGATCCATTAGCATGACGGGATCGTTACGTTCTATCGCCCAGTATTACTTTTAAACAACTTAATGCAGTTCGATTATTGTTACTACCAACATTACCTACATAATGTTATATAATTCATCCTTGGGCGCAGCTAGTCCAACATTGGCGAAGTTCTTTCAAAACGTTTGGATTTAGATTTGAATCCGAAATATAAGGGATCCTCCATGAAAAACGAAACACGATGTATACTGTGTTGAACTGTTTTCTAAATGCTCCGTATACAGAAGAGGCAAACCCTTTATTGATAAGGGCATGAAATTTAATTAAACTTATATACCTGCTGATATTATCAGCATCTTGTATCAATTCAATATTTGGTATGCAGGATAAGTAGGGCCCCTATAATACTATGATAGTTTATAGAGAAGAATCTTTTCTCAAGGGTATATGGAAGTGATCCTATCGCAAAGCGTCTTATCGTATGCATCAGCATAGGATCACTTTGTACGTGCTATCGGGAGCCCTTATGTTAGGTTGCAATTTCTTTATATAAATAGGCGGATTCTACAGGGCGAAATAAATCCATTACAATATTCTGTAGTTAATTTTTATTTTAAGAATTGTGTAGAAATTTTTAGTACTACAATCAAAAATACTTATTTATAAATTGTATAAGCTTAAAGTTATTATATTTAGATTTAAATTCATCTTGAAAGTAGATTTCTACATTCATGAATATATCCAATGGAATGAGACTAGTGATTATGGTAATCATTGCTACTGAAATTGTAAAGACATTTTTGAACATCTGTGATGCAGAGTTTATATAATGATGAATTCAATCATTTCACTAAAAGAACATTGTTCTTGCGCTTGTGACTGATTAAAACAAGAAAATATAAACATAAAACTAGAGTTGGAGTAAACATTTCGGTGTACTTAGTATTTCTAGGTATAGGTTTTATGCATATTTAACAATGTAACATCTAAATAAGTTAAAGGAACATAGAAAAGATTTATTTTACTATAACTAAATTTTGAACTTTTTATTTTATAGAGTTAATACAGAACGGAATAGTCAATTAGGTAATGCATATAAGCCAGAGTATTGTAATTTTATAAATGGTAAGTATTCTTTGAATCGATTATCTGATGTATAAACATTCGCGGAGTTTCCTGTAACCATGCTTTTATTTTTGTTTTATATTTTGTTAGTGAGTTTATATCTTCCATTTGAAATAAAACATATAAACTCACTAACAAAATATAAAACAAAAATAAAAGCATGGTTACAGGAAACTCCGCGAATGTTTATACATCAGATAATCGATTCAAAGAATACTTACCATTTATAAAATTACAATACTCTGGCTTATATGCATTACCTAATTGACTATTCCGTTCTGTATTAACTCTATAAAATAAAAAGTTCAAAATTTAGTTATAGTAAAATAAATCTTTTCTATGTTCCTTTAACTTATTTAGATGTTACATTGTTAAATATGCATAAAACCTATACCTAGAAATACTAAGTACACCGAAATGTTTACTCCAACTCTAGTTTTAAGTTTATATTTTCTTGTTTTAATCAGTCACAAGCGCAAGAACAATGTTCTTTTAGTGAAATGATTGAATTCATCATTATATAAACTCTGCATCACTTGGAGCTCGTAAATCAATATTTGATGTTTAATAATTAGGTGAATTATGTAAAAATATGTATATGTGTATTATGTGTATTCAACCCACACACAAGTACATCTGTACTTTCGTGGGTTCTGCATGTTTATTTTTATACAAAATTTAATACTAATTTATAAAAAATGTTAATTCTATGCTTTATACTAATTGTATTATACTCTTATTTTTAAAAATAAACATTATATTATTATTATTATTATTTTTGAACATCTGCAAAGTTGTTCCTTTGAAAATATTAAAATGTTCATGTTGCGAAGATTTGTGCCACGCTTGTGCTGTATTGAGCAAGAACAAAATATAATTATGCCTAGTTTCCTTCCAGCTGTAGTATAAAATTTTTTTAGGTGGGGAATTTTACACTGGCACCCGGCATTTAATATTTCAGAATAAGAAATTTAAACATCGTTTGTGCCACGAATATACTATATTATGTCTTGAGCTGATACGCTTTAGCATTATTGTAGGTAACAATTAATTCCTAAATATCCATTTATGGTGCATAAAAACGATAATAACGAACGTTTTGAGTGTGGTCCGAAAAGTATCCTTTGAATTAACTTTGGGAGAACGTATTTGCAATGCTGTGAGATGAAGGAAAAATTCTCAAATAGACGCCAAGACTCTTTTCAGTACAGATAGGCAAGTTACGGAAACAGGAAGTCTTCAAGTGAAAAACAAAGATGCTGGTCGTCCAAGAACCACAAGATCTGTTGACGTTGAGGAAGAAATATTAGATATTATAATGGAATATCCTACGATAAGTACCAGAGGATTAGGCTTAAGAATGAATGTATGTATCTCACCAAAATACTTTAAGAGCACTGCATAAACAACAATTGCATCCATTCTATTATCGAAAAATTCAGAAAATATTACCCGAAGAAATGTCAAAGAAAGCTGATTTTGTGAATTGTTGCTACGAACGTAAAATTCTCGTTACTGACGGGGCTACATGTTTAATATTCGCCTTACTGGGCTTACTATATATATTTTCCTGAAAATTTATATGGCGACATATACTATGAGTTTTGTACTGTGAGTTTTTAGATAACAAGTTGCATGAATTATTAGGTAACGTTTGCGGAGGAGAAACATATCTTTTATGCATGATGGCACACCACAACATTATACTAGAATATGTAGAAGATAGTTAAACAACCACTAACATAATAGATGGATTGATCGGGATGCATATGGACCGATTAAGTGGCCTACTCGGTCTTCTGGCCTTACTTTTCTTGACTAAACTACGCAATTATTTAAAATCTAGAGTTTATTTATAATACCCGCGGCGTATTACTACAAGTGAAAAATTCGGATCAACGCCGAGAAGTCCGAGTCCATTCTCTTCGCGCGCCGATTCACCTAGTTGCACCCAAAAATTTCCGTGTCGATGTTAGATCATCTGAACACCACTCCAAAGCGCGCAGGCAAATCTCCGTGTGAGCCATTGCCTACCGCGAAGATATTTCAGTCGATTCCATCCCGCCCATGAGTGCAGACGTGTCACCAGAGACCAACCGCGGAGCATAAGTGGAAATATTTCAATAAAATTATTCTAAGTCGAGCCTACGTCATTTGATATTTGTACGTTTCGAGTCCTCTTTTCTCTCCCACTTTTCCGCCGAGGAGGGATACAGACTAGCTACCAGTTGAGATGAGAACAAGAAGTGAGAAGTGAGCTCCGCTACCGACTAGATGTGCCAAATCAGAATCCAGAACCAAATAAATGTGACACCGAAAACTGAAAATATATACAAAGTCCACAGACCCGCTGTGGTGAAATTTTATAAGTTCCGTTGACATTACCGTATACTTGTACGCACTATGACTCCTCACGCCGCCCACACGGTCTCCATCTTGAAATATGAGAGAATAGGTGAGTTAGCAGTTGGAGTTAAGACAATGTGCCAGTCCTGCCTGACCGACCGACCGACCGTGGAAAACGTGCTCCATCTTTCAGGCCTCACTGGAAATTACGTCACATTCTGGGGAAACAGGGCGATCCCCTCCCGCCTTCTAGCGGCTTGTATGTCAGTGCTTACGTAAAAGCTATGTAATTTGAAACGAGGACTACATAATGGATATACCATCCATCGGAGGGGATATAAAGCAGTCGGTCTCTTGTCTATTAAATGTTAGGTAAGTAAAAGGTCCCTACTCTTCGACAGAGAAGTGACTCGGCAATATTCTCAGGTTATGGATAACTCGCCTTCTGGGGTCGGTGATATAATAGGCAGTTAAATAAATTAAGAAAAAATAAAATAATACTCATAGATCATCGTGTGTGGGTTGCTTAAATTGGTAAATCATTTGTTAGAAGTCTCTGTAACAAATTGTATATTAACTCAAAAAAAAATCGTTCCAAAAGTGCACCAGATAAACTAATGGCAAGTACAACCTTATATAGAATAATTTTCACGTCTCAGAAGTCCTAACTGCATGATCATAGTGTATTTATATAAATCAGTGAATACATCTTATCACCCAATTTCACTATCAAGAAGTTTTTTGTTGATTGGAATTAAAATAAAGGCGGCCATACACTAACAAGCATCTAATTCAATCCTCTGACTGCCTAAATTTAAAAGTATATAAATAAATAAAGTATATAAATAGATATTATTTAATACGAAATGAATAATGAAAACACTGATAACCAACTATTGAAAAAACTTATAGAATCTATACAGGACGCAAACGATAAACAAACAAAGGAAATTAAGGCGCATATTGATACAGAAATTGCAACAATAAAGAAAATTATACAAGAGGAAACAGATAAGAGAGTGACCTTAGAAACGCAATACAGGGAACTAAAACTAAAATACCAGAACTTGGAAAAGGCTCTGAGAAAAAATAATATAATAATATTCGGTCTTCATAATGATACAGAAAAAAGCCTGTTAGAGTTCACAGTTGAGACATTAAATAAGCATCTAAATATTACGTTAACTAAAAACGATATAAATAACATATTCACGATTGGAAAACAAACTCAAAATAAACCTATAATAGTGAAGTTTGTCTCATTTCTCACGAAAATTGAAATATTGAAAGTCGCCTCCAGATTAAAAGGAACCAACATATCAATCGCAGAAGAACTCACGTTAGAAGAAAGAAAAAGAAATAAAATTTTAAAACAACACCTAAAAGAGGCTCGCTCCAAAGGTCTAAGTGCCCATATAAAAAATAATATATTATATGTAAATGAGGAGCAATTTACAGCAGAGCAGCTAGCGGACAATGAAAGGGACTCTCTATCTGAAACGGAGCATATAGACGAAGCAACTAAGGAAGACAACACCGAGACATTAAGACAAACAACTAAACCAAACAGCGCACCACCCACCCCTACACAAAAAAATAATGGTAATCTCGACACTGTGAACGAAAACATACCTGAAGCAGCCACAGACGTTTTCTCCTTAAAAAGAAAAGGAATACAACCATTCCAGCAAAGATCCTCTCCAAGATTACATGAGATAGAAAATAAAAAGAAGTAATTGAACTCTAGTGAGTGCTAAATGTTACTAGTAGTCCCTATTTAATAATAAAAAATAAAACCATTTATTATTCTAAATGTTTTAATTTAATTTTCGATAGATTTTATAAATAATTTTAGGTAAATTAATATTATTCATATATGATTACTAAACTGAATCATGAATCGATATATCAGAGACTTTGATGAAAGTGGCGTCGAAACTTACCCTTTATCAGATACTAGTGAATGTAATGATGTATACGAAATTAGCAATAAAACAAGTAACTTCAAAATTATACATAACAATATTCGCAGTATAGCAAAAAATTTAGATCAATTTAACATTTTTTTGGAACAATTTAATTTTAGTTTTGATTGTATAATTTTTACTGAAACTTTTTGTATCTGTGAGGCAGAATTAAATATGTTTAACATTAACGGGTACCATTTAATCTACAACGAAGGGGAAATAAATAAAAATGATGGAGTTATTGTCTACATTAAAGAAAACATAAATTATGAATACAAAGTAATCAAAATCAACAATCTCAATGTTTTAAAAATAGACATTTTTAATTTTTACAAAAATGATATTAGCCTATTAGCTATATATAGACCTCCATCACTGTGTCCACGAGAATTTAATAATTCTTTAGATGAATACCTGTCTGAAAACAGAAATTACTTCAATTATAATATAATTATAGGGGATATCAATATAGACATTTATGAACCAAATGATGAGGTCTCATCGGAGTATTTAAATATTCTATATTCCCATGGTTTTATATCGTATATAAATGGTATCACAAGAGAGCAAAATGGAAGTCGTAGCTGCTTGGATCATATCTTTATTAGAACAACAAAAAACCCCAAAGAACAAATAATGTCGATACCCTGTATTATTAAAACGAGGATAACTGATCACTACGTAACATCTATACAAATTATATTGAATACTGAGGATTTAAAGCCTCTAAAAAACAATAGGATTATCAAATACATTGATTATAAAAAATTGAAAAACAAACTTAATGAATTGTCATGGGAGGAATTGCATGCTAAAAATGTTGAAACTGGTACTAACTATTTTATTCATATTTTGCAAAACATGATAAATACTTGTACAAATATTGTAAAAATTAAGCATAAAAATGTGAAAAGAAAAGACTGGATTACAAAAAAACTTATAAATGACATTAATAAAAGGGATAAGATGTATAGTCAACTAAAAGCAAATCCAAACAACGAAATAATGAGAATACAATATAAAAAATTCAGTAATGACTTAAATAACTCAATAAAAAATGAAAAGTCTAACTATTATAAACAAAAAATTGAAAAAAACAAATTATCTTCTAAACATTTGTGGGAGATTACAAACGAATACTGTGGAATACATAAAAATAAAAAAACGGTAATACCTAATGTAAAAAATGATAAAGGTGACAAAGTAACACATGATCGTGAGAAAGCCAATGTATTCAATGCTTTCTTTAGTACCATAGGAAAGTCTCTGGCTGATAAAATCCACCCAAATCTAAATACACCATTTGAAAGAAAAATACAAACCAATTCAATATTTTTGTATCCAACAACGATCTCAGAAATAAAAAAAATAATAAATCAAATGAAAACTAAAACAACTCCTGGAATAGATGGAATTACAGTTGCCACCTTAAAAGAAATCGCTGAGTATATTGTTACACCTTTATCTCTCCTAATTAATAAATCAATAGCTGTAGGAGAATTTCCATCAGCCTTTAAGGTGTCAATTGTAAAACCAATATATAAAAGTGGACAAAAAGAAGAAGTGACAAACTATAGGCCTATCTCGCTAATTACTAACCTTGCTAAAATTTTTGAAAAAGTGATCAAAATTAGAATTGTGGGTTATTTGGAGAAATATAATTTACTAAATGACTCACAATTTGGTTTTAGAAAAGGTAAAAGTACCCAAGATGCAATTGCTTGCTTAGTTAGTAAAATATATCAGGCGCTGGATAGTCGACAAAAATGTTTAACGGTATTTATCGACCTAAAAAAAGCTTTTGATACGGTATGCCATACTCAACTAATATGCAGCTTAGAAAGTTTAGGTTTCAGAGGTAATAGTAGAAACCTTTTAAAATCATATTTGAACAACCGAACTCAATATACCGAGATAAATTCAGAACGAAGTCGCCCTAATATTGTCGAATATGGCGTACCGCAAGGCACTGTATTAGGCCCAGTACTTTTTATAATTTATATTAATTCATTATTTGACATGCAAACCTCTGGCTTTACCATAAGTTATGCTGACGATACAGCCCTTTTCTTCACAGCACCAAACTGGGATGAATTAAAAAATAAAGTAGAAAGTGACCTAGACAAAATAAAAAAATATTTTGATAGTAAGTATCTAACACTAAACTTGGATAAAACAAATTATCTACCTTTTTACTTACACGATAGATCTGCTCCGACATTTGAGCAACTAACAATCAGTGACCACTTTAAAATATCACCGGTAACAGATATAAAATACTTGGGTATAAAAATAGATGCTAGACTAAAATGGGACACTCACGTAAATTATGTAATAAAGAAAATAAGGAAAGTAGTTTATAGATTCAAGTGTTTAAGAGATGTTCTAGATAATAAACACCTAAAAATACTTTATCATTCACTTGTCGAAACACACCTAAACTATGGTATATTAGGATGGGGAGGAGTACTGGACCATCACTTGAAAAATTTGGAAATACTACAAAAAAGACTCTTAAAAATTATGTTTAAAAAGGATATCAGCTACCCATCCAATATTCTATTTAAAGAAGTAAAGGTTATGGACATACGAATGTTATTCTTTTACCAATGTGTTCTATACCAGTGGTCTCGTGGTACTCATACCAAGACAATAAAAACTAGGTTTAACTTAGGAAATAATTTAATAGTTCCTAAAACAAGGACAACGTGCGGACAAAGATGTCTCACTTACTTGGGTCCTAGAGCATTTAACTCATTACCTGTCGAAGTAAAGAATGTATCTAATTTTGGGAAATTTAAACATACACTGAAACAATATATTTTAGAAACACTCAGCCGAGATGAAATCCACACCATCATAAATCCAAAATCTTTTTTTAACAGTCTGTTTTAAAGTTTCAATGCTGCTTTCATAAAATAGGATACATAAGTTTAATTCTAAAAGTGTATATACATACTCAAATATTTTAATCTTAATCAAACCTGTCTGTGTATATTTTTGTATACGTGTAAGTATGTCTATATGTGTGTATTTGTTTATAAATGTATGAAAATATGCTTCCATATATGGATATATGTGTGTGTATGTATATGCTTAATACTTTTATATTGTTTTATTTAAAGTGTTTGTAATTATTTTAAAAATTTAAGTTCTATTGTATACTTTTTTCCTTTATGCACAGTGCGATTTGCACTTATATGAAGTTTGTTAGTTTATTTTACTGTATATTTTTATTATCTTGTATTTTTAGTATATTTTGTAAAATAAACTCTTTCTATTCTATTCTATTCTATTCTATTGACACTATTGAACAATTGAGAGGAAAAATCATTTACGATGCTACAGAATGATGCACAAATTTTATGGGGTATTCAACGTTCCTTATTAAAAGGCTTAGTTTGTGCAATGGAGGATATTTCAAACAATTTTTTTAATTAATAATGGACTAATATACCAATTTTCATTAGCTACATTATCAGATAGGAGTCGATAAGAGAATTTTTTTGTGATATTCTTAGCCGTTTATCAAAAAATAAAAAAAATAAAACTAAAAATCTTTCCACTTTGACGTCAATTTACCCGTGACATTACGAAAGGAACCAGGCAGCAATGCATTTCCCGGTCCCAAAATGTTCAGTTCAGTGTTCAGTGTTCAGTTGACAGTTGTCACTTGTCAAGTATAGGTTATGGTATCGAGTAGTTCGCGATTTATCCTGTTAAAGTTAGTGAAAATTCAAGATTTGTAGACTATGCGATTGTCTATTAACTTATGTTCCCCACCAAGTATTATCATTAGCCAATGAGCAGCTGGTGTGGCATCACACCAGAAGCAGGATCAGATCCAAAATATTGTAAAAATTTGTATAATATTAATTAAGTAAAGAACTTGTAACTGGAATGGGCTCGCAATGACCAACTTGAGGTCGGGAGAAATTATTCTCGCATTTTGAGTCACTGTTTTGCATGGTGGTAATCAGGATAAGTTGTAGAATCTAAATTTTCCCAGATTGACTTTATTTCCCTAGGGATGTTATGAAAACTAACGACCCGTTGCCAATGGCAACAAGTATATGGTCCATAAAGCGCCACTTACGATCGACAATACAATGGAATTAGGGAACACTTACGAGGGACATATGACGAAAATAATTTCGTCATACCTCCCATGTAAATATAACTACTGTAATTCCATTGTTTTGTTGATCGTAAGCGATGCTGTATGTACCAAATACTTGTTGCCGTTGGCAACGGCTCGTTATTTTTCATTTTCATTTATTGACGGTTGCCATGGATATTCCAAGCATCGCCACTTTTACTATTTGCTTAGCAAATATGAAATCTTACTCAAATAATGACAGTCTTTCTCAAGCATTCTTCTAGTTCAATGATTTATAGGTAAGACGAAAAATTTAATATGTACCGCGGGTTGTGCAGTGCGATTTTTTGGTCCCGAATACTGCAAGCTGTACTCTTGATCAAACATAAATAACTATAAAACCCAATTATTCGAAATATTTGAAATATTTTAGCATTAATGAAAAGGAAAGACTTAAATATTTCAGACAGATTATGCTATTACAGGATAATTGTTGAAAAATGTTCTATGTTCAATTTAATTATGTTATGTACTTAAATATTTCAAAAGGACTTCTTAATAAAATGTTGTAAGTAGAAGTGGGTATTTGACTGAATGGTGTACAGACGGGCTGTATCTAAATTTAAAATTGAATTTTCCATTTTAAGGCAGTTGCAAGTTATTGCAGAAAAACTGATATTTATTATAGCCCTTTAAAGTGGTATAACTTCCTTATTATACATTTTGGGCACTAACTTTATATAAAAAAAGTATCTTTATTTTTTGGTGCACTATCAACCACAGAGATATAGGGAGATAATTTATTATTATAGAATCGCTTGTATACTTTGTTCTTCCTATTGGCAATCTGAATTAGTTTTTAGAAAAACGAAATATATTGACTTGAAGCTCAATAGATATACGAGCCTGAAGGGATTTTTTTCTAATCCCTTTGTACTTTGAGACATGCATTTAAAATTAGCCCAATTCAATTTTTAAGAGTAGGCAGGTATTCTAGAAATTATCATTTTATGATGTTAGGGAAGAATGTCAGGGAATATAAAGCTGAGCCAAATTAAGTTTGATTTAATACTGTTTTGTCTTTATACGGTGAATGTGGTGGAAATTAGAACTGGTCTGTGTGTGTGTATATGTGTATGTGTGTTAGCAGCGAAAGTGCTAAACGGATTTAGATGAAACTTTGCATGAGGGTTTCTTTACTGCTCTGAAAAGGTTTTGGTTGAGATCGGATTACGTTTAGTGCCATTTTGGCACAAGTTGTTTATTTTATGATTACTTACAATTTTTAATCGAACCATTGAAAAGCAGTAAAAATTCTGATTTCAACGATATATCACACTTGCACCCTCTCGATTTAGTTTCCTTGAAAAAAAAAAATTAAAAAACAAATCAAGTTGAAATCGGATTACGTTTAGTGCCGTTATGGCACACAATTTAGTGCTCTTTTTGTCTTTAAAGATCTACCGGGCGGGAAGATTCCAGCCGCTTCCAGAAATTGCTGATTTTTAACCTCCCCGCAATAAAATTGTGGGAGGTTACTACAATTAGTCCAAAATCAAAAATTGAGATAACATCAAATCTTTACGTTTTGAGGTCCAAAGAACTCAAAAATGTGGTTTTTGAAAAAAATGTCAGTGTGTGTGTATGTGTGTGTGTATGTATGTTAGCATGATAGCGGCGAAGCTATTAAACGGATTTGGATGAAACTTTGCATGAGGGTTTCTTTAGTGCTCCAGAAGATCTGAAAAGCTTTTGGTTGAGATCGTATTACCTTCAGTGCCGTTTTGGCACAACAAGTTGTTTATTTTATGATTACTTGCAATTGAAAAGCAGTAAAAATTACAATTTCAACGATATATCACACTTGCACCCTTTCGATTTGGTTTCCGTTAGAAAAATTAAAAAAGATTCGTTATATGTGCACACCTGGCAGCATCCAAAATATATTATTGGTATTATTGTTAGGGGAAACTGTATTTTGCCATCTGTCAAAAATATTTGGGTTGGTAACCTTTATGAATGTTGATTTATAGGTACGTGACGTCACAGCTAACCTCAAAAATATATATTTCTTAAGATTTCAGAACATTACGTAGCTATTATTAAAGTTTCTGCCTGATTCCCGTACTTTCAACTAAAATCTAGTACAGTGTAATATTTATGAAGTTCTAAATACTTTGTCCTAATAAAATAGGACTCGTTTTGTAGGTTGGAAATCTAACCTATAATTAGCAGTCTATTTTTATTAATCAACCATTTTAATTGTGGTTTTGACAATTTTGGCATTTTGCTTGAGGAACAATCAAACGCAGTTTACATGGTTTTATATATTTTTTTCTAGTTTTTCTTGAGAAACTGTGTGTGTTTTCGTAATAACGTCATATCGTGAATATTATTCAATCCTTATAGGTGATGTAAAGTGTCACTATGATGAGAAAATCAAAATAATAGACAATATTGACCCATACACCATTAGAGTGGAGACTGGAGACCTTTCTGCAGATTTGTTTATTTTACCTTGTTTATCCGTAATTAATATGGTAAATCACTTAGTGTTGACTCAAAGTTTCTACACAGGCTAACAGTTAAAGGCATACAAATCTTTACAAGCATTTAAATATTATGAGGCTGGATTTGTGCAAGAAGTTTGTGCAAGAAAGATAAACTCAAATGTATTCATTGTTATAGGCAAGGCAAGTTTACATTTAAATAACTAAGTGCTAGATTTCAGTGAGAAGCATGTTATATTAGGCGTATATGTAGTATTCAATAGACACTACCAGAAAGTGATTTCTTTACCTTCCTCCTAAGCTTTTTTTACATTCAAAATAAACCTTATCTCACAATCGCACCTTATCGCACAAAAGGATGGCATTTTATTTTTATTTCACGTTTTAAACTGAGATTACTTCTTTGTTTACAATGGAATAAAAATTTTGGTTGTACCTCAGGCAATATGGCCGACTTATCGTGACGTCATCCTAAAATGGTCTATATTGAAAAATTATTTACGTGAATTTTTAAATATTTGCTTGGAGCCCGTACGGTTCCAAGCTAAAAATGCGTATACAAACATTAAAAATGAGAATAAACTGGAAAAACTTAAACATGTTATATCCCTAAATATTATATTTCATAACCTAAAAATCAAAATTTGTAAAGGTTACCAACCCAAAAATTTTTGACAATGTCAAAACTTATTTTATAGACCGTGAGATAGTGACAGATTTTTTTAAACGTTTGGTTCCTATCTGGCCTTTTGGGAGCCTTTTGTGCCTGATTTGTACCAACCATTTTCGTGTTTATCAAACGGTTATCCAGGGCCCCTCGGCGGAAAACAGAAAAGAAAATTTCATGAAAATGAGCAATTCCAAACGTTTTGTTCCTATCTGGCGTCAAGTTAGACTTACGTTTTAAAGAAAAACATCCGACGGAAGCTTATCGCCAGACAAATTCCGTGGGCCGGAAGGCCCGAAATTTCAATCCGAAGTTGTAAGAAAAATGGTCAAAATCAAACGATTTGGTTCTTATCTGGGAATTGTATATATAGGTAAATAGATTATAATTATCGCGATATAACAAACGCCAGACAAATTCCGAGGGCCCAACAGCGAAAAATTATTGTTCAAGTTCAACTATTCCGCGAAAATCAAACGATTTACATTCGTCTGGCATTTAGTAGTTTCAATTTAAGATTCCCAGACGAATTGGCTGGGTCCCCTGGATAGCCAGACAAAAAGAAAAGCGCGAAAAAAATGCCATTTTTCAAACGATTTATTCCTGTCTGGCATTTGAATTTCAAAAAGATATGTTAATAAATAAGCCATATTTCTAGTCCCACATAAAAAGCTTGGGCCCAGACGTAGATATGTTGAGCGAAAGTATAGAAAAATCAAAAAACAGTCATGCTGCCTTTTTTTTGTCTCGTTCTTATACTGAAAAAAATGTTTATCTTTGAGGAAATAAAACGGAATTTTCCATAGTAAACTCCGTCAGATTAAATATTGTAGTTCAGTTTCTTCTCATTTGCTTATCAATTTTCTTTTGACGATTAAAGCAATTTTTAGGCATAAAAAATCTAAAATTTTAGTTCAAATTAAGTCTCTAATTTTCACCACATCCAACTTTCAAGATTGAAAAAAATATTAAATTAAAGGTCATTTTATCAGATTTAATTGATCTCGTTTTCCCGCTATTTTCAGAATATGCCCAACAAAGTAATAATGTATCGTTTTTTCTTGAAAATAGTAAAATTTAGGCTAATTTTGAGGCAAATTAAATAAAAATCCTTTTAGACAGATGTACCCGATATATTATAGTTCAAGACGATAAATTCCATTTTCAAAAAGTTCACTGAAAATGCTGTTTGTTAGGAAAATTTTAAAATTAATTCAATTTTTGCAAAATTGTTTGTATTCAAAGGGATCTTTCTAAAGGTTTAAATGAGAAAATGGATGCCGTAGGTAGAATTTAATTTATCAAATATTAGTTCCCAATGAAGATTTTGGACAGTTCGCTTTTTTAAACATGGTTGTTCTTGACACATTATGAAAAAGCATCTGTTTTGCATAAAACATAGGTTAATTTTTTCGTGAAAAATGTTTCTGATTGGTTGCATTAAAAACGAGTTATTCAGCAACATTTAATTTCAATAAATATGCACTTTTTGAGAACTTGTGGTAATATTTTCCCTAATTTCTGTCTTAAAGGGATGTGGCAATTCCCAAATTATAGCTAATCTTTAAATTTAAACTTATTTTTCTAGATGTTTGCAATAATTGGGGGATACGGTTTCTGAAAGAGTAAGTAAAAATAAACATTTATGTAAAATTTAATCGACTGCCTAATTCCTTCCTTCTTATTATTTATTATTTTACAGGATAACTCCTGGTAGTATCCACAATTTCTTTATTTAGGACATATGTAAAAGATTAAGGCAACTTCCTATTGAAATCGAGGCATATCTGTCATACAATGTGATCTCCAGAGGCTTGTAAACTCTCTTATTTTGTATAAACTGTTTGTTATTATACTATTCTATTTATATTTTAACTAAGCAAAATGTTTTTGATCAATCACAGTAAAGTTCGAAGATATGCAGGATATCGAAACTGCAATGTATAGTGTGTTTCAGGTTCGAAGAATTTTACGTGAATTAAATGAATTAAATATCAATTTTACTTATTTATTTTAATCAAGTGTGTATTATTAATCGGTCATATCCAGCTGCAATTTCTACTCGTTATACCTAGCAAAGCAACAGTAGGTTCACATTGGTAATATTTTCCAGATATCGAGGGTGGAGTCTTCTCCAATTTAATAATAATATTTTAAAAAATTATTAAATTTTAACGCATATATATATATATATATATATATATAAAATATACAATATTCTAGTCGACAATTACATAAAACAAATACAAGGTAGAAAGTGTGAAGGGAATTGAACTTTTATTGTAGTAAACTTTACTGGTTCTTTTCAAATCACAGTTCAGCAAATTGTCTCCTTGTTAAATCTGCAAAAAAAGAAAGAATGCCTCTGCTAGGTACTAATGCAAGCTTTGTTAGTTTACCGCTGGGAGCTAAACTTTAATTCTTTAGGTGATTCACGATACGATTCACGCAAACTGTAATTAAGAAAATGCAAAGCAATGCGAGATTTGGTGATTACAGTAACGTAGTTTATCACGTCTTTAATATGAGCTGATGCAATTTAAGCAAAATAAAATGCTCACATGTATAATAAAATTCTCCATCCATACTTAATACATATTGTGGTTAAGGAAATAAGAAAGGAGGATAATTTCTTTGAAAATACCTATTAAAACGAATTTAGAGAATTCCGCATACTTTAAATAGAATTCGAAATTCTGTGAAACGTTTTAAAATTTTGATATATTGCAGTCTTTATATTCGTGATGAAAAACCTCTGTGGACAAGGCCTCCAAAAATGGACAGAGAAAAGTACAAGAGTCGAAAAATGTTAAACCTCAGGGGATTTTTTCAAAATGTTTGATCAATTTTATTAATATATAATTGTGTCACTGGATGGATTTTGCAAAAGAACAATATTTTTTATTTCTGGTTTTACGACAAAAATGCTATTCAAGGTAGAGACGTCTGGTTAATTAAAAACACTACTTGTGTTATGATTGAATTGTCAAAAATAATGTGAGATACACGAAGCACTCGAAAAGTACCTAAACAATAGAAATTTAAAGAGAAAACACTCTCATAAGTAAATTGATTAAAGGCTATAAGGTATAAAGTTTATATAAAGTAATAAACAGTAATTATGGACATGTAATATTACAATTCAATACTTATTATATTTTGTTTTTAATAATCGCTGACTATAGTAATTCACCAACACATACGTCTAGGTGGTGCATTATGGTATGTTAAAAGAGTTAGTTTTTCCGAGTACTGAAAGAGAATAGCGAGACATTTCCCTTTGAACAGTGATATTTGTTTAAGTAATAGTCCATATGAAACTTGCAAAAAAAGTGTATGATTATCCCCCCCATTTTTGAGGACGGCTAATACGATGGTGATAGTCGCGTGGTCCCTACCTCCCTCGAACTACCTCTAAACGCATAAGACCACCCCTTTTTTCCTTTTTCGATTTCTCGTTGTCAGGCAAGGACTTGTTGGATCGGTTTTTTTTTTGAGGAAACTCAATATGTCCTGTAAAATTTCGCAACCAAACATCCTAACGACCCACCTCCTCCCTCAATACCAAAACATGCAAAAAACATCCAAACATGCGGAAAATTATTTTCCACATGTTTTTAAGAGCTAGGAACATGATGCTGATATTATTAACCAACTACCCCCAAATGCATAAAGGCATGCGAGGACTTGTTGGATCGGATTTCTTTTGAGGAAACTCAATGTCCTATATAATTTCGCAATCAGACATTCTAACAACCCCAGGGGTTTGTTAGAATGTCCCTCAAAACCAAAACATGATTTAATTTGTAAACGCCGAAGAATAAATTAAAATTTAATAATAATAATATATGACGCATGTCTAGAATAAGAATAAAAATCATGTACATAATGTGAAAAAAATCATGTACATAATATATAATAAAATAGTGGACTATGGACAACGGCTATAAATACATGCGCATAGCCCATCTTATCAAACTCCTTTTAAGCTGCAATAAAAAATTTATCTCCCTAGAAAACCTGATCCAATGAGGGCTTGTGACCTCACTATAAAAAAAAACGATGGTTTTGGGCATGCAAAGGTAGTTTTTGAGGACTAAGAGAGAAACTGATGCAATCGTGTTCTCCATCCTTGAAAACGGGGGATACCCTCTTCTCCTTGAGGGACATTTCAGGATTCAGAGAGGGGGTGATTTCAACTCCCCTAGGGTGGTTAGAATGTCTAATGACAACATTTTAGAGGGCATATTAAGTTTCTTCAAAAAAAACCAATCATCGCATGACTGAAAAAAAAAAAGGAAAAAGGGGTGGTCTTATGTATTTAGGAGTAGTTGGTAGTAGTAGTAGTAGTCGTGTTCCCCGCCCTTGAAAATGTGTGGAAAACAATTTTAAGCACGTCTGGATGTTTTTGCATGTTTCGGTATTGAGAGAGAGGGTGGTTTCAACCCCCGTGGGTCTGGTTGCGAAATTTTACAGAGCATATTGAGTTTCCTCAAAAAAACCCGATCCAACAAGTCCTTGCATGCCTGACAACGAAAAGTCGAAAGAAAGGGTGGTTTTTTGCGTTTAAGGTAGGGACAGCGCGACTATCACCATCATCGAAAACGGGGGGTAGTCATGTTTGGTAGCTACCCCTGCACTTTTGGGGTTTTTACAACTTTGGAATGGACTATAAAGCTGTCTTTTATGTCTACTCCTTTTTTTTTCTTACACTGTATAATTTTCGTTTACCTGAATCAATCAAACTTTAACGAAAAATAAATTGTATCCTTTTACAAACTAAGATTTTTTTAATTTCTACTAATCATCCCCAATAGTAGACAATATCTTCATACAAGCAACTGGTAAGTGGCATGCGAATATTTAGAGATCGATTAAATGATCCAAAATATATGAGATAATGAACGCTTCCATTCAGTAATGACTTAGTATTTCAAAGTTTCAGTTTGTAATAATGAAGTTCTCAAGCAATTCTCCAGTTCAAACTATCCGTATTTTAATTTTAAAACATACAGACCTCTTTGAACTCTCCATGTTATCTTTAAGATCGCATTTCTGTTAGCCGTCCTAAAACCGTGGATGCAGTGGTTTTGTGTGTGAGGGTAAGTGTAAAATTCATTCCAAAATTCACAGTTTCAGAATAAAGAAACGAAGGAAAATATTTTTAAAATGTTTTTTAATCTCTTAAGAAAAATATACGCAGTATATGGCAGTCTATTCCAGCCTCGTCTATTATAATTTATTTTAAATATAAGCATATAACTTTAAATACTCTCTAAAATGATATAATAATTGTTGAAAGTAACTTAAACTGATTTGAACATACTGATGACATTAAAAATAATTACTTTCAGATGCTATGTTGTTTGGCAACTTTGTTCTTGTGCAAGTCTAGAACTAGGTACTTAAAACGTATTACTTTGCATAGCTATAGCCAGTATTAGACTATAATAATCTCTGCTAAGGCAGTTCCAACAGAATCTATTTATTATGCAAAATGAAACAACTAAGACTGTGTTTTTCAAACATTCTACCTATTGATGAAGGGATTTGTTCATTTTACTTGGAATATTAACGCTGCCAGCTTTATACATTTTATCACGTCTGGTTATCCAGTTCAACATTAATCAGTTTATCCAGCTTTCCCATTGAAATGTGCAATACGGCTTAAGATGCACGAAGAGACTTTTGAAAAATGTGATTTTCGATATACAGCGTATAATTCTCATGCACACAATTAATAGTCTATGTAATGAAGGCAAAAATAGTGTAAATATTTCGTGCAAAGACGATTACCTTCCCCCTGTTTTCGGGGGGGGGGGCTGATTATTAGCATCCGTCCATCGAAACTAAGAAGGGCAGTACACCTTCCAATTATGAGCAAAAGCTAGTAGCAATTTAGTTTTGCGATATTTTGTGAATTTTACTTTCTAATACAATAATAACATAATAAAAAAGTGCTACTATCCTTCGCCGTATATAAAAATCATAAAATATGATTAAAAAATGTGCGATTTTCGCTCATTTCTCAATATATTTTTATGATTTTTATATACGGCGAAGGATAGTAGCACTTTTTTATTATGTTATTATTGTATTAGAAAGTAAAATTCACAAAATATCGCAAAACTAAATTGCTTCTAGCTTCTGCTCATAATTGGGCCGTTCTTCTATAGAAAGTGTACCCCCTCCTTTGCGGTTGCCGACAATCCAAATATTGAACATGTTCACAAATTTAGCATAATTTAAGTACCTCGTTGCGTCCGAAGAATGTCGCGACATATAGGTATATTTCTGAAATATATCAATGGAAAATGCATCAAATAACTCGTTGGGATTAATACTTATGGCAGATGCTCTTTCCTTGCAGAACGATTTTTAATTCCACCAGATGCAGATTAATATACCGGTCATGTTTTCAGGCTAACGTCTGCAATAATTATGGCAATTGAGAAATGGACTGAACTTTGTATCGTCAGTGAATGATGTTCATCTAGTCAGTAAAAATGCAGACCGTAACACTGCAGATGGTATTCAAATATGAAACAATTATAATAATTGTACACTAAGGGCGCGTTGTACCAACTAAGTTCGGGCCAAGTTCATCCTGATCCGAGTTGGTTACGATAGTTACGATTGTTGTAACAATCGTAACCCTGGTTTTTGATCTTAGATCAAGCTGAACTTGGCTTAAACTTAGTTGGTACAACTCGCTCTTAGCATTTACTTGAAATAGTTGCGTTAATTATTAATTTAATATTTAGATGTAATTTGACAGATTAATAAAAAATTGATACAAGTGCAACGAGTTTAAGGGCACGACACAAAGCGGAGTGCCCTCAAAAATGCATGTTTTATAGAGATTTTATATTGACTAGGTTACCAGTTACTTTCTTGACAGCTTTCCGGGAGGTTTCCTGCGTTCATACTATTACTGACTACTTCATCTATTTTTAATAAACATTCTTATCTCTTATTGCAACGTTTTTACTACATATATGTGAAATTCATACTTTTGGATATATAATTCTAGGAAATGGCGGAGGAGCCGGTAACCATAAAAATGAATTCATCTGCAATTCTTTTCACGACTGCATCTACTCTTCTCTTCTGCCACATTACTGAGGGGCATACACCATCTCTTAATACGGACCAGCAGTTTTGGAGTTGTGAACATATACAATAATATACATATAATGAAGAAAATTTAACGAATAAATCCTGTCACTTGAATACACTGTATTTTTGTCAACAATACCAATACGCAATTTTACTTTTTCACAGGTTGCATTACACATCTTTAGTTTATCTTCACCCAGAGGGATGCAACTACCGCATGTCAAATAGCACACGGTCTGAAACATCATTTCGAGAGGAATGCAATGCATTTTCTAAGTTATAATTATTCTAAAGGATTGAGTGATAAAATAATTAAAACTTTCATTTTAAGTAAAAGGCTGTTCAATGTGTACATGTTCAAAATGTGCGCCGTATCATTTTTAAACTCTCTCTATTATTATAAAAAGAAATGTTGATAGTATACATTTCTTATCTTTTCGCGACGTTCTTGATGCAACTTTTTTCTAGAAGCTTTGTTTATCTTCTGCCTAAAGAAAAATGTTAGTTTTGATATGCTATTTGTGAGTCTACAAAATTAGTTCAAAAATTAGCTTATTTAATAGAAGTTCTCTTTTTGGAATTTTAAAGGCGATCGAGTGAAAGGTTCCGGACTGTTCAATTACTTAGAGAAAAGCACCCAGACTTACTACATATTAGCCAGGGTAAAATTAGTATAATTAAGGCAGAATGCCGGGAGTTAGGTTATGTAAGAAATACCTACAATACGTTGTTGGAAACGATAGTAAATTAAATGTGCTCTTAACTATTCAAGAGAACTCAGTGACTTCAACTCGACAACTTGCCTTTGACAACAGTATCACACCACTAATCTGAAAACACCTAAAATGCAAAGATGTACCCTTTTAAAATGCAAATTCATCAGGAATTAACTAATGATGGCAAGGATCGCAGAATTAAATTTTGCGAAAAACTTTATTAACCACAAAAAAGTACCAGAAATGATACTTTCTTCGGGCGAAAGTACGTTCACTTTACATGGTGAAGTTAATTGATGGGGCTATCATTATTGGGCTAACGTTAGCCCTCGATGGATGTGGGAAACCCATACTCAGGGCCCACAAAAAATAAAATGTATAGGCTGGGATAATTGTTGTTAGAACAATAGGGCCAATATTCTTCAGCAATAATCTTAATGGACCAACGTATGTGGCTGAAGACAGAAACGAAATCAGAAAAGAAAAATGATTATTTACAGTGGACCAATGGAGTAATGCACATGACGTGAAAATTTTAATAATTACAGAAATGAAAAGTATGTTCCTATAAAACGAAAAATGTATGCTAAAGCTATCTAAAGCAAAACACGGATTTTAAGAAGGTAAAACACCCCAAAAACTATCTAAAAATAATATAACTATTGTAAAAAAGTTTTTAACACTTTCATCTCTTAGTGTGTGATAGAAAAGAGCATTTCCAATATTGCATAATTTTTATTTAACGCCAAAAACTAATTAAAAATCATATAATTATTGTAAAAAACTTTTTAGCACATTCATATTTCATTGGGTGAGAGAAAAGAGCATTTCCAATATTGCATAACTTTTATTTAACGAAAAACGGGGGATAAGAGGGTGAAATGCCCCAAAAACCATCTAAAAATAATATAACTATTATACAATTTTTTAACGCTTTCATATTTTCGAGGTGATAGAAAAGAGTAGGTATCTCCAAGCTAGCGCAATTGGGATTTAATAAAAAACGAACACATTTATTATGAAAATACCTACTTTCTGTATATTGCATAGGCTTGTAAATAATGAATGAATGTTTCTATACTCTACTGATGAGAACTAACGAGTTCGAAAAAACCTGTACAACTTTTCTAGAGTTGAAATAGAATGTAAGGTTCAATAATTCTTGTGAGTGACTGAATTTCAATAAATAATTTAAGTATCTTCAATAATTTTTTTTTGCCTTAAAATGCCAGGAATCTTATCATGTAATTCAATACTTCGTCAGTATTAGCTAGAAGAGTAGTTGTTTTGATTGGTTTTCCAATAATGAGTGTTTTAAAGTGTTTTCCTACGTAGTGTATTAGCGTGACCCGATTAAGGTACCAATATACAGAAAGTAGATAATTTCATATTAAATAAAAAAAGTGTGAATGACTAAATGTAAATAAATGATTTAAGTATTTTCAATATATTTTTTTTTCTTTAAAATGCTAAGAATCCTATCATGTAATTCAATACTTCGTCAGTATTAGCTAGAAGAGTAGTTGTTTTGATTGGTTCTCCAATAATGAGTGTTTTAAAGTATTTACCTAACTAGTATATTAGCGTGCCCAGATTAGGGCAACAATATGCAGAAAGTAGGTATTTTCATAATAAATAAAAAAGTGTGTAAGCTGTGATTTGCATAATACCTAAATAATATTCTCTAATCATGATAAAAGCAAATAAATAAAAATAATTTATTGTAAAAAATAAATCAAGAATAGGCTTGTAAATAATGAATGAATGTTTCTATACTCTACTGATGAGAACTAACGAGTTCGAAAAAACCTGTACAACTTTTCTAGAGTTGAAATAGAATGTAAGGTTCAATAATTCTTGTGAGTGACTGAATTTCAATAAATAATTTAAGTATCTTCAATAATTTTTTTTTGCCTTAAAATGCCAGGAATCCTATCATGTAATTCAATACTTCGTCAGTATTAGCTAGAAGAGTAGTTGTTTTGATTGGTTTTCCAATAATGAGTGTTTTAAAGTGTTTTCCTACGTAGTATATTAGCGTGACCCGATTAAGGTACCAATATACAGAAAGTAGATAATTTCATATTAAATAAAAAAAGTGTGAATGACTAAATGTAAATAAATGATTTAAGTATTTTCAATATATTTTTTTTTTTCTTTAAAATGCTAAGAATCCTATCATGTAATTCAATACTTCGTCAATATTAGCTAGAAGAGTAGTTGTTTTGATTGGTTCTCCAATAATGAGTGTTTTAAAGTATTTACCTAACTAGTATATTAGCGTGCCCAGATTAGGGCAACAATATACAGAAAGTAGGTATTTTCATAATAAATAAAAAAGTGTGTAAGCTGTGATTTGCATAATACCTAAATAATATTCTCTAAAAAGAGTATTTCCAAGATAACTTAATTGGGATTTAATGATGAACAGAGTTTAAGAGGGTAAAACCCCAAATTATATTATTTTCAGACGGCTTTTAGGCTCTTATCCCCCGTTTTTCGTTAAATAGAAATTATTCAATATTGAAAATACTCTTTTCTATCACTACATGAAATATGAATCTGTTAAAAACTTGTTTACAATAGTTACATTATTTTAAGGAAGTTATTGCTGTGTTTTACCTTTTGTTTTTATTAATCCCAATTACACTATCTTAGAAATACCCTTTTCTATCACCTCTAAAATAATATGAAAGCATTAAAAAATTTTACAATAGTTATATTATTTTTAGATGGTTTTTGGGGTGTTTCACCCTCTTATCCAATGTTCTTCGTTAAATAAAAATTATGAAATATTGGAAATTTTCTTTTCTATCACCCTATGAAATATGAAGGTGTTAAAAACTTTTTTACAATAGTTATCTTATTTTAAGGTAGTTATTGGGGTGTTTTACCCTTTGCTTTTTATTAAATCCCAATTACGCTATGTTGGAAATACTGTTGGAAATACTCTTTTCTAAAATATGAATGTGTTAAAAACCTTTTTACAATAATTATATTATTTTTAAATACTTTTTGGAGTGTTTAACCCTCTTATTCCCCGTTTTTCGTTAAATCAAAATTATGCAATATTGGAAATGCTCTTTTCTATCACCCAATTTAATTCAATTCAAAAAAATTTTATTCAACATTTTGGAACATGAAATGTGCCTAGTCGGAACCCGTGCCGGGTCCAGCCAGACAGCCACGACGTGTAGCGTCGTGGTGGACGTGTGGATGGGTGCGGTGGGTCCGGTTTGGCTTAGAGGCAGTGGTTTGTTGACCAGAGCTCCTATCCACCGCAGGTGGATTTAAAAACTGAACTAAGATTAAGGAAATGTGCTCTCATATGCCTAAAACTAATGGATGTAGCACAATGAAAACTAAATCTCGTTGGCAAGCGCATTGTGAAAAATTTTGGTTGCTGATACGGGAAAACAGAACTGAATGAAAAAACCCGTTCGAGCAGATGACGACCTCGTGGTCTGACCGCCGTCGAGGAAGATAGGGTATTAAAACGATGTGGTTTAAAAAGGTTAGGATTTATGAGATGTTATTGGTCCAAAGAGAATTTGGATGGACAAAAAGGGACAAAAGAACAAAAAGGATGAAACAAAAGATGCATTAAAATAGAAAAAGGGGGGAGAAAGCTTGAGGACGTAAAGTTGGCGAAAGGTAAAGAAAAGGGGTAGATATAGGTTATCGTAGAGGGAAGTGTGGCTAGGGGAGTTGCCGGAAAATAGGCAACGCCTGGTATGGTAAGGGGTGTTTTAGATTGAAAAGTATGGCATTATGCTGTCTGATTCGAGTAATGTTGCAGGTTAGTGGACTACCGTCCAGTTTGAACTTTGTGAAATTTCTTGGACGTAGTCCGCTAGTTATGTCGTGGCAACGTACCTACCAGAGTCTGAAATAAGGCGCATAAATTTATGTTCTAAAACTTTTAATTTCCGCATTGTCGTGGCCGAGATGCTGCACCACACCAGCGCTGCGTATGTGATGGCCAGCCTGATCATCATTGTGTACAATAATTTTTTATTTGTCCTGTTTAGTCCGCTACCCCGCGCCAGGAGCGAATACAGACTCCTGGATATGGAGTAGACCTTACGTATCGTCTCGTTCACGTGGATGTTAAACGTCAGTCTTTTCTCCAAGTTTACCCCTATGTACTTCACGCACAGTCTAATTGGAATTTGGCGACCCCCGATCGAAAGTGGTATTAGAATCCGATTTTCGGTGAAACGGCGCGTGAATAGAATTGATTCCGACTTCTCGGCGTTGATCCGAATTTTCCACCTGTCGTAATACGCCGTGGCACGGGCCATGTGTGCCCTCAGCAGCATGTTAGCCGCTTGTGCATTATGTGAGTGCACGTATATGGCCGTGTCGTCGGCTTACTTGACAAGATTTGAATTCTGGAACTCCGGAAAGTCAGAGACGTATAGGTTGTACAATTTTGGTGACAGATACGACCCCTGGGGGACGCCCGCGCGAATGTCCCGCCGAGTTGATATTATTCACTCTGACCCTCAGCGATCTGTCTAAAAGGAAGGAGTGAATAAGTTTGGTGATGTGAGTCGGAAAGTTCAGCGAATTTAGTTTGTAGAGTAGGCTCGGGAACCACACGGTGTCGAAGGCTTTCTCAATATCGAGGAGCACCATGACTGTGCTCTTTCCGAGGTTGCATTGCACCTTGACGTCATTTACAATCCTGACGACCTGCTGCACAGTGCCCCCTCCCCGCCTGAAGCCGAACTGTCATTCGTCATCGATGTGGAGTTCATCCTGAGCAGCGTCTAGTCTGATCAGGATGACCTTCTCTATCAATTTGGAGATAGCCGACAGCAACGAGATCGGTCGATAGCTGCCGACGAGCTTCGCGTTCTTATTCGGCTTCAGGATTGGCACGACCATGGCGCTCTTCCACTAGGCGGGCCAGTGTTGCAGCCGCAGGATCGTGTTGACAATATACGTCAACTGTACAATGCCTTTTCTCGGGAGATATTTGAGTAGTCTATACTCGACACCGTCCGAACCCCGGGCCTTGTTTTTTGGTAAAGTCCGGACAATGTCTGCAACTTCCGAGGGCTTGGCCATGACCTTTAGAAATTCACGTCTGGTCAATTAGATGTCATGGCCAATCAGTTCGTTTACGTCATTTTCGATGCGGTCGTGTTCCGGGTTGTTTGGTATCTGTGTGTTATGTATACTTTGAAAATGGTCAGCTAAGTCGTTGGCTTTTCGTGCGTCTGTCGTTGACGTCTGTCTGTTTGGTGTAGTTAAGGCGGGTATGGCCTCCCGCATACTTTTCATGGCCCTCGACAGTTTCCACAGTGAGTTGACCTGAGGATTCAACGCCTCCAGCTTGTCCCGCCATTTCCGGTTTCTCCAGGTGCTGATGGCGGTTCTGATTCGCTATTGCAGTCTGCCCATCTCCTTTTTAGCGTCGACATCGCGATTTCGCTGCCAAAGCCGTCTCAGTCGATGTTTCTCACGTATGTCTTATATGACCGCCGCGTCGAGTCGGTCCTTGTACACGTTTATCACTATAGTTGTGGCAACACGCTGTTTGGCGTCCTGCAGTACCCTTGTGAACTCGCCTACTTCATTTTCCAGTTCGGCGGCTGTGGTGATGTCGTTTATAAGTGTCAAGTGTGTGTTTATGTGTGCCTTGTAGAGACGCCAGTCGGCGTCCCTATAGGAGGTGATTTTTCGTGTCATGTCTTCCCTTGACATGTTATCCAATTCTAACACGATTGGATTGTGGTCGGATGCGAGTTCTTCCAGCGCCACTGGTGGCGTGGAGTTCCTCACACCCTTGTTGACCACGGTGTCGAGGATGGTAGGTGTTGTACCGTTATCAGGAAAATGCGTGCTGCATGACGTTACGATTACTCACGTAATCGTGCAGAGTATTGCCGTTTGCATTGTTGCGATGGCAGTTCCATGCGTGATGTCGCACGTTAAGGTCGCCTATGAGCAAGCAGCGTGGGCTTGCGTTCAGTAAATTCTTAAGACAACCCGCCGTGAACCCGTTCGAGGGCCGGTTGTACGCGGAGACAATACTCATGCCGTCTTCCAGCGTCACACACACGTTCTCTACGGAGGTGTTCCGCAGAGTACGATGTGTGTGCGCAATGTCTGATTTTATGAGTATGACCACACCGCCTCCCCTATTGATGTCGGCCCTATCTTTGCGGATTGCTGTATACCCTCGGATGCGTAGCTTGTCGCGTCTATCGAGTTTCGTTTCATTCAGAAGCATAATGTCGATTTTATGCCTCGTTAAGTAGGTACCTATACCGTTGGCGTTTCAAGACGACAGCTTGAGTCTAGAAGGCATTAGCGGGCAGACCTTGGAAGAAGGCCGACACCACTTGAAAGGGCCTCGCCGGTTAAGTATATGGAATTGGGCCCAGCGGCTTATTGGGCTATTCATTCACATAAATGTTGCTTATGACTAGGAATGCTCAATAAAATATATAATAAACCTCTATCCCCTGTATTAGCAGAGTTATGGGGGGTAAGAACTCTCAACTTTAAAATGAATTTATTTCAAAACTATCGAAGATAATGAATTGAAATTAATAGGAGGTGTTGATATAAAATAGCTTTACATTTTACTTTTTTTACATTCCTATTACGTCATTTAGTATATAAAAAAATAATTTAATTTTTGAGGGTGCTGTTTTTATATCAACCCCTCGAGTGACACCTACCAAAAAAATATATATTATTTAACACTAACATAACTATCGTGAGTAAAAATTACTTCAAGGTCAAACAAGGAGAAGATGCTTAAAAATATAAATCTAGGTAATGAACACAGGCACACAAAAAAACATTAAGTGCGAAGCCACTTAATTCCTACTCATTTGGAAACCAATAACCAAAAAAATATACTACTACTTTTAGCTTCACAGCTCCACAGAAATATCTCCTCAGGAAAGGTGACTAGCGAAAAATGTTTCATAACTCTGCTAATATAGGGGATAGAGGTTTATTATATATTTTATTGAGCATTCCTAGTCATAAGTAACATTCATGTGAATGAATAGCCCAATAAGCTGCTGGGCCCAATTCCATATACTTAACCAGTGAGACCCTTTATCAAAGGCATCGGAGCAGCCTCTGAGTTGTTCATTCCGTTCAGTCATTCGCATCAGCAATTGATCGATGTTCACTTACTAAGGGAGCCACCCTGAGTATCCATGCCCCCCCCCCCCCCGATTCTTTAGGACATGTTTTTTATAAAGATTAAAGCCTGAGGAACAATTTAAGACATGTCCTAAAAAAAATGGCTGCACTTTCAAAATGGCGTCCGTTTAAAAAAAAAGTTTAAAAAAAAAATTGCAAATATGGTTTTTGTCATTTAACACAAAAACTAAAAAAGATGGAGAAAAACTTTCTGTACAGAAAACAAAGTGCATTTTCTACAATTTTGTTCCTATACAATATTTGCATAGGAGTTACCATTTTCCAGATAAATGATTCATTTCTTAAAATAAAATATAAAATTCAATAGAAAACGTAACACTACGGAAGCCCACCCTAACTGTCCGTGCACCCCGCCGATCCTTGGAGACAATATTTTTCATAAAGATTAAAGCCTAAGGAACAATTTAAGATGTGTCCTAAAAAAAAAACTGGCTGTACTTTCAAAATGGCGTCCGTTAAAAAAAAATGTAAATATTGTTTTTGTCATTTAACACAAAAACTAAAAAAGACGGAGCAAAACTTTCTACACAAAAAACAAAGTGCATACAATTTTCTACAATTTTGTTCCTATACAATATTTGGATAGGAGTTACCGTTTTCCAGATACCACTGTTGCTATGTCTGCTAATTATAATATTATTATTATTATTATTAATTTTTTCAGTTTATTTTATTTTTACTTTAATAATATAAAGTTATATTATACGCCTTACAATAATTGTCACAGTTATTTCCTCTAAGTGATTTACCGATATATGAATTTCCATGTTTTCTTAATTTTGGACTCATTTATCTGGAAAACGGTAACTCCTATCAAAATATTGTATAGGAACAAAATTGTAGAAAATTTTATGTACGTTTTTTTTTTGTGAAAAAGTTTTTCTCCATCTTTTTTAGTTTTGGTGTTAAATGACAAAAACAACATTGACAACAGTTTTTTTGACATATGCCCGCCATTTTGAAAGTACAGCCAGTTTTTTTTTAGGACATGTCTTAAATTGTTCCTTAGGCTTTAATCTTTATGAAAAACATTGTCACCAAGGATCGGCGGGGGGGTGCACGTACATCTAGGGAGAGCTCCCCGACTAACTACGGTAGACATAATATCGGTTTGTTGTTTCAGAAGTCGTAGATTGGACATATCGTTCTGTGAGTTTGGGACAGGCAGCGTTGGTATCGACGGTATCTCTTGGGTTCTGGTTGCGACAGGGGGGGGGGAAGCAGGTCTTGTCTGGGGTTGTTGCTGTGACAGTCTTTGTGTCCATGCGTTTGTCTTAGGAAGGGGGGCTGCCACATATTTAGTTTGCGGGGGGGAAGGGTTCTCACGCTTTTTATATCTATTTGTTCCTTTTTTTGTATATAAAATCTGCACCGGAAGCTGTCGGAGGGGTGGGCTTCTCCGCAGTTTGCACATTTGGCGGGTTCTTCCCGGTTTTTAGAGCAATCATTGGTGTAGTACCCGTTGGCGTATTTTAGACATTTTGGAAATGCCCTGCAGTTCGATGTAGCATGACCCCATTGCTGACATCGATGGCACTGTATTATGCCCTTGTTATTTGCGTGCCTCTCCCATTGAATTGAAGTGTAGTCGATTTGTCTGACTTTTGTTTGTAGATCTCTGAGAGTAACCCCGCTGTTGGTCACTAGCATATATGAGGGATTTCGAGTGCCTTTAAGTAGTTTAAGTTGTTTGACTTGGATATTGTGAGTAGTTTCTAGTTCCTCTTTAATATCGGCGAGTTCCTCGCATGGTAGAGACCTCTTAGGATAAATGTATGGGTTTTTTCGTCACGAGGAGTGTAACTGTGTGATATTAAACGCGTTCTTCGTTTAAGTATTCGTTAACGAGATTCCAATCTCCTTTGTTGGTTAGTTGCAAAGTGGTTAGAGTTGGTTGCGTGTTTCCAAAGGTGCTGGTCACGTAGTTTTCCTTTGAAAAAGGTGTTTAGTTCTCGTTGTTTTGTGAACCTCCCTTGTATAATAATGGGGGGTGGTTTTTTGTTGTTGACGTTGATGGGTTGGGGTTCGGGTTTTGGTCGCTGTTAGGGGGCATCACTTGCATGCCGTTGTCGATCACAGCGGGTCCCTCGTATCTGTTTTGGGTTGGGATTGGAGTTGGTGGTGTCGGGGTCGATTTTTTGGATGAATGCGAAATGGGGTGCGTGAAGTTGGTGTTTCCATCTTCGTACACTTTTCTGATTTTTAGCTGGACTTGAAATAGGTTCACATATCAGTGTTAGCGTTGATTGGGGCATTGTTTGTTGTGGTTGTGATTTTTGCTTTTGGTAGCGCTGCCTTAATGCTGCTTTGGCTCGCATCAGGGCTGCTGTTAATCTCGTTATCAACTTGCATGCGTGTAGATGGTTTCTCGCATTTTCTCTCACTCTTTCTTTTTAGAGCTTTCCTCATAATGGTATACCTATCTAGACTGACACACGAGACGTCACTTTCAGTTCCGGACTGCCTTGGAGGAAGGGCTGGCCAGCCGTGGTGGCTACTTCTCTGCTCGTGCATTACCGCTTCTCTGCCTGAGATTGAATTTGAATTTGTGTCTTGCGTTTGCGCTTTTTTAATTTTAATTTATAAATATTGTCTTTTTGTGAGAGTCCTCGACCAGTTTTGGTTCAAACCAGTCAGTGGAGGGAATTTTGTAAATAATTTTCCCCTTTTATGTCAATTTGACAAATTTTTCATAGTTCTTTGGTATAATTTGGTGTTACGTGCACTTAAATGTTTTTTCGAGGTTAAATCCCCCGAAAGTGTTTCCGGTGTGGCACCGAAAACTCGTTTGGAATTGTTGACGTTTATAAATGTCATTGTCACTAAATGTTATTTTTAAGGAAAAAACTTACGTGGGGCCTTGTTCAGAACCTACCGCGGTCGTTATGAACGCTTTGGGGGTTAACGAGCCTTATAATGGCTATCGCACAATTTATGATCGACTTTTTAACAGAAATAGCACTACTTTGACGTATGCGACAAAAAGGAAGCAATGTATCCGGTGGCACAGCAACGGGACTTTTCTATCACCCCATGAAGTATGAATGTGTCAAAAATTTTTTACAATAATTATATAATTTTTAAATAGTTTTTGTGGTGTTTAACCTTCTTATCCCCAGTTTTTTTTAATCAAAATTATGCCATACTGGAAATGCTCTTTTCTATCACCCTATGAATTATGAATGTGTTAAAATCTTTTTTACAATAATTATATTATTTTTAAATAGTCTTATCCCCTGTTTTTCAATAAATCAAAATTATGCAATATTGGAAATTCTCTTTTCTATCACACCCTAAAAGATGAAAGTGTTAAAAACTTTTTTACAATAGTTATGTTATTTTAAGATAGTTATTGGGCTTTTCACCCTCTGTTTTTTTAATTAAATCTCAATTACGCTATCTTGAAATACTCTTTTCTATCATCTCTAAAATGTGAAAGCGTTAAAAAATTTTACAATAATTATATTATTTTTAGATGGTTTTTGGGGTATTTTACCCTCTTATCCCCTGTTTTTCATTAAATAAAAATTATGCTATATTAGAAATGCTCTTTTCTATCACTCCATGAAATATGAATGTGTTAAAAAGTTTTTTACAATAATTATATTATTTTTAAATAGTTTTTGGGATATTTAACCCTCTTATCACCTGTTTTTCGTTAAATAAAAACTATGCAATATTGGAAATGCTCTTTTCTATCACACACTAAAAGATGAAAGTGTTAAAAACCTTTTTACAATAGTTATATTATTTTTACATAGTTTTTGGGTGTTTTACCTTCTTAAAATCAGTGTTTTGCTTTGGATAACTTTAGTTGCTCAACCCTTTTTAACATAAATTTTTCGTTTTATAGGAACTATAACACTTTTCAATTCTGTAATTACTAAAATTTTCACGTCATGTGCATTACTCCATTGGTCCACTGTAAATAATCATTTCTCATTTCTGATTTCGTTTCTTCTTCAGCCACATGACCAACGTATTTTATTTTTGTTCAAGAAGATCTTATTCCGCATTTGACGGCTTTATTTTTAAGTCAATTTAATTTAAACTTACCCGACGAAAAGTTCTCGTATCTGTTGATGGTTAGACAGAACTCCACCATACTACGCTGTGGTCGCTCGTCAGTATTTAGATGTCTTAAATAAGTGGAATGGGAGATGAGGTTAATTGAGTGGCCGACAAGGTCTCCGGACTTTATTCTACTCGATTTAATTTATGAGAATATCTCAAGAGTAAGGTTTATGCAATAAAGCCGAACAACATCTACAGCAATGTATCGGCCATGAGGTCAGGCAAATCTCACCGGAAATATTACAAAGTGTAAGGGATGTGTTATATCATCGATTGGCTTTCTGCCAAGAAATTTGTAATGTACATTTTAAACATCTTATATATTAAACAGTGTTAAAATTAAAATGTAAGTTTTTACTTTTTATCACTAAACATTTTGGAATATTTAGAAAATAAAAATGCGTTTTATTTCCCTCGAAATGAGCTTTCAAAAAATGTGTCACTTGATATGCCTTTACATTAAAAAAAAATAGTTTGAGGTGGTTGCATGCCCGCTGACAAAGATGAATTAAGCACATTATTGCTGAAATATCATCAACGAAAAAGCAAAATTGACGCATTTTAGGATTTTTTACAGAAATGCTGCATATTCAAGTTACAGAATTGAGCATCTCATTCCCGAAGTCGTTTAAGAATTAGTTATAACGAATTTGCTAAAAAGCGAAATTTGGATTTTTCCCACTCTGTACATTTTTGTTAACGGGTGTCTCATTGTCTCATTACATTTTCCCTTAATTTTATATCTATTAAATTGATTTAGATAACAATATGCTTTTTTCACTAGACTATTTTAAATGATCACAAGCTTTTTTCTGCCAACTTTCATTTTTTCCTACTTCTGGAAATGTTGTACATTCAAGTTACAGAATTTACTCAAGTTAAATTTTCCATTCTATATACATACATACACATAGGCAAACATGCTTCCAAATTGAGTGAGTATCTCATTCTCGAAGTCGGTTACAAATTGGTTATAACGAATATGCTTTAAAATGAAATCTAGTTTTTTCCCACTTTGTACTTTTTTATTAACGGGTGTTCCATTATATTTTCCCCTATTTTGAATCCTTATATCTTTTAAATTGATTGTGATAAGGTTGTGGATTTTTCACTAGACTATTTTAAATGACCACCAGCTCTTTCTGCCCACCTTCAATTTTTCTGGCAGTTCTGGAAATCTCCAAAAATGGTGATTTTTCAAATTGCTTTTATCAAGATGTCTCAAGAAGGGTATTTTGTATATTTTTGAGTTTATTTACGTTTACTTTTTAAAATTGGGTAAAAACTGACATTAATTAATTTTTAAAGAAACCTTAGGAAAATCATATTTTTTTTAATGACATATTAACGATATCAAGTCAGCTTTGACGTGAACGCCAAAGACATCATGTTTATGTCGTTGGGGTTGTAGTTATTTAATTTTTTGCGTGAAAATGGTATTATCAGATTTACAAAAAGCAAATATGAATTATTTTGCCAAACAAAATCTATTCCATTAACTAGGGGACGTTTTTTAAAAAAAAAAATTAAAACTCTTTACGGAAATTATCACCTGAAACAAATATTTTCTATTTCTCTTGTCAAGGAATTTTAAAGAGAAATAAGTACCCTCTTTAAAATTCATTATGTTCATCATTTAATATCTGGTGATTTTGTGCTTCGTACAAATTTTATTGCCGAATTGTCAGTATTCTATGGAGAAAATCCAAATTGTTTGAAAAATGTGTTGTGGAGCGATGAGAGCAATTTCCATACTAATGGGTTTGTGACAACTGTAATGAAGCAAATTCCAAGGCCCAAACAAGTACCTATTTTTACATATTATAAATATTGTTATTTAATTTTGTATTACTTATTTAAACCCAACCGGTTACTAAGCATTTATTATCGCCTAAAATTACATTCCCGCGATAAACCGCAACCTGCACAGAAGAGACCGTCCTAAGCTCGCGCTCACGGTGGCGTCAGCACAGTAGAGAGAAGACCAGTAGTCCGACTCAGCCCAAACAGTTTTATAAGATTTTCAGTGCGCATGCGATGCTCCTGGGCTTAAACTATTCGATGCGCAGTGGACGGAACGACGGCAGTGGACGGCAGTGATGTGTAGGGTGGGGTTGATGTTTATTTTTGTTCACGTTTACGTTTCTGAACAGTCACCAGTATACGACGAAATGCGCGTGGGATACAAACAGTAGATGCGTAGTAGATTTTAGAAAATAAAATCGAGTACAACAAATATCAAAGGGACCGCTGCGAGTAAAACTACTGGTCTTCTCTCTACTGTGGCGTCAGGCAGTCAATCCGAAGCAGTAGCAGCGAGCAGAGGTGCCCACCCGTGACCAGCCGTCAAGCGTAAGTGAATTTTTCCGTAAATTATTTCATGTCTAACTTTTCGGACTATGTCAATATTTCTTAAAATATACCATTTTACGAAACTGTACTAAGTCCGTAAAATCCATTGTAACGAAAATTTCACAAGTGTCGTCTACACCGCTCATGGCCTACGCGCATTCACTTATCCCACTACCGGGCGAGAGAAGAGCCTACTAGCTATTGAAAGCGGCACCGAAAGTTAAGTTCCTCACGACACGAGCTTCCGAAGCAGATAGACGTGCCAGTCCAGAAGTCAGTCAGTGTACAGCCCCGTATTTAACCAGACGCGCCAGGAGCAACTAGAAGAAATAAGGAAGAATAATGGTAATAATTATAATAGGTAGTGGCTTGGCTGATATTGCGAACTTTTATTTGTCTTTGTGTTTATTTTACTGGTTGTGTCCTCAAGGTATAATATTTGCTAGTGCGGGTACCCTGTGGTCATAAAGTAGAGGTTCCTGGAGTCTTCGTAGTATTTACTAATGCTGTCTCGTAACTCTTGTGTGCCCAGTGTGCGTGTAATATCTGCTAGTGCACGCAAACTGTGTCCATAGAGAGAGCGTTTTGGAGTATTCGTAGTATCTGCTAATGCAGAGAAAGGAAGACGCTCACCCAATTTCAGGTCCAGGGTACGAGTTCACATGCAGGTGCCAACAGTCGTGCTAGCGTGGCTGACTCCGGTGTACCCAGGGTATTCGTAATATGTGCTAGTGCGCTTACCCTGTGGGCACAGAGAAAGCGTCTCCGAGGTCTTCGTAGTATCTGCTAATGCGGGGAAATCGGGACGTGGCCCTATTATTATTTTTAATTGTTTTCAGAATTAGGAGCTGCAGAACGCCGTCTTGTCTTAACTAATCATACATCTCTTTTCAGCTTGAGGGTTCCTGGTATTAGCCAAGCCTGACATCTAGAGTAGCCATTTTTCTTATTGTTGCATTAGTTGTTGTTTGCTTGCTCCTTCCTGGTATCTAACGACTGTACATAACCTAACCGCTTTCGCCACCTGCATTGTAACCTGTCACCTTGTCATTTTCGCGCCGTTAACCATCCACCACCGCCCTTTACCTCTAATTCACGCTGCTTCGCTCCCGCCTGCCATAAGTAACATCGCTGTAACCGCACCGTAACTGTACGATAGTCATATCATAGCCTGGGTACTGTCTGGTATATATTAGTAGATTTAGACTAATTTAGAGTTGATATTGTAACTTATAGGAAATAAATAGATATTGTTTACCGAATTATGCGTTTTACTGAGTGTGTGAAAGTCTGATACATCCCAATTGACCCACTGTTTTTCTCCACTATAGCTACTCCAGCCCTACTGCAACAGGCTGTGCTAAGAGGCTAATGTGGGTCCTTTGCCCCACGTAAAAAATTGTAAAGGTGGCGCCCGAGCAACCGAACCGTTGCTAAGGTGTCAAAAGTGACCACTTTCCGGCCTCACCGGAATACAAAACGCTCGTTATTGGTTTCAAAATAACCCGAGGTGTATACGAAGAACCAGTAATCAAATAGTTTTTAAAATAAATGCCTGGTGTGGAATTTTAAACATATGCATAGTTGGAATTCATCTATTTCAAAGAATCTTAAATGGTGCTAGATATCTGAGGTTCCTGCAAGAGAAGCTGCCAAATTTGTCAAAAAACATTCCTCATGATGGGCACATAATCTGGTTTCATCAAGAACATATCTTGGAAGATGGATAGGGATCAATGGTGTAATCAAGTGACCATCACGATCACCTTATATAACTCCATCAAATTTATTCTTATGGGGACACCTAAAAAATTTTGTTTACATTGAATCAATGGATGATATGGCAGACCTATACAACAAAATACATGGAAGTGTTGCCACAGTAGATAGAAATACCCTATTGATAATAACTGGAGAAAACAGTTTAACATGCGTATCCATGAAGGAGGAACCAATTATGAACAGTCGCTTTAAAAATAAATATACACATATTTTATTTAATCGTCAAAGTAAATTACATAACCTACTTCACTTTACATTATTAAATTAGATTTAGGACCACTACTTTAAATAATTAACAAATAAGACACGGGGGTTAATCCAAATTATACCTATAGAAGATGTAGCTAACAATTTTAACTTGCTATTTTCGAGCGCCACATGTGTAAATGCTTTACATAATTTTGACTACTTAGAAAATAATGTGCCTAACACTCCGAAATCAATTTTTCTATCTCCAGTTACAACTCAGGATGTTGAACTTCTTATAGATAAATTAAAGTCTTCAAACTCTAGTGGTCATGATAATATCTCTAATAATTTAGTTAAAACATGCAAATGTGCGATAAGCGGCCCATTATGTTATATAATAAACCTTTCTATAGAGAAAGGTATATTTCCCAGTAAATTTAAAAGAGCCATTGTCTCGCCATTATACAAAAAGGGAGATCCAAATGACTATAATAATTATAGAGCCATTAGTCTACTATGTAGTTTCTCTAAAATTTTAGAACTTCATCTCAAGGAGCAACTATCAGGTTTTTTACATCAGAATATATTACTGTCTCCTGCTCAACATGGTTTCACTATAAACAAAAGCACGGAGTCTGCGTTGTGTGATTTTCATCAGAAAATCATTAAAGCTTTAGACAACAAGAAATCGGTTGTGGGTCTTTTCGTAGATTTCTCACGAGCTTTTGATTTGGTAGACCATCAGCTGCTTAAGGCCAAACTAGCACGATACGGTATTCGAGGAACTGCTTTACAAATATTTTCCTCCTATTTAGACAACAGGACACAAATTGTAAAAATGGCAGGTGGAGTTGAAAGTAATATTTGTAATATTAAACAGGGAGTTCCACAGGGGTCAATTTTGGGTCCACTTTTATATATAATATTTGCCAATGATGTGGTTAGTCATCTACAAAAAATACCGAATGTTCATGTGATTTGTTATGCTGATGATACAAACATTCTAGTTACCGGCAATAACCTAGCTGAAGCAAAACAAACCACTGAAAGAGTTTATGAAGAAATCATACATTGGTCTCAAAATAATAACTTGGTTCTAAACAAATCAAAGACAGTTTCAATACAATTTTCACTGAATTCCGAGAGCCTGACACTTTTTAGTGATACTGACTGGGAAATAAAAACTTGTGTTGATAGTATACTCTTAGGTGTTACTTTTGATAAACACTTACAATGGACTCAACACATCGAAAAATTATGTATAAAGCTAAGAACAAGTTGTTATGCTCTAAAATTTATGTCTAAACATTGTAGCCAGGATATTCTTAAAGTACTCTATTATGCTAATTTTCATTCGCATCTTAGGTACGGAATTGTAAACTGGGGTAATAGTTGTAATGTAACTAGGGTATTTTTATTACAGAAATATGCAATTCGTATTTTATTAAATTTAAATTACAGAGAGAGTTGCCGTGATGCCTTTAAAAATTTAAAAATTTTGACAGTTGCTGGTCTATACATTCTTGAGGTGTGCTCATATGTTCATACATATAAATCAATCTTTTTAAAAAATCAAGTGAGTCATTTACATGACACTAGAGCAAAGAATTGTCTACTGCCTGATTCTCATAGAACTGCTATGTACCAAAGAAGTTTCCTTTACCAAGGGTGTAAACTTTATAATTCATTAGATGAAGAGGTTAGGTCTTCGGGCAGCACACATATTTTCAAACGTAAATTGAAAAAAATATTACTAGACAAAAACTGCTACACGATAAGTGAATTCTTGTAATTTAATATATTTGTTTTATGTGACCAATTACAAAATGTCTTGTATGTTCATGTGTTTTATATATTTTATTGTATTGTTTTTTCTCTGTTAACGGTTTGTTAATTTTTCTTGTGACGTTTTCTACATTGATTTTATTATATACTTTTATTTGTATATAATTTTTTTGCAATGAAGAAATAAATACTATTATTATTATTATTATTATTATTACTTTGAAAATCTTAAAAACAGAAAATATCAGATAATTTGAAAACTAATAGTTTTACAAAAAAAAAATTACCGATTGATTTATTGATTGATTTACCAGCGTGAGGTAGGCATTGCTGCCACTCCCAGGTATACCGCTGAATTACGTCCACGCTGGGTTAGACTAGGGTCATGCTTGATGCCAGTAGCAAGAGCCACATGACGCATGGTAACGGAATGTTGGAAGGGAAATATAGGTATTTGTGGGATGCGTTGCCGCATTGTGTCGTGAAGGAGCGTTTAAGCTTTTTTGTGTTTTTGCTTCTGGACTTTTACTTCTTCCGAGTTTTCTCTTTCTACCGTTTCTGATTCGAACAGAGCATATATCCTTGTGATTTCTTTATAGTATATACCTTCTTTCTTTCCGTTCTTTCCCAGTATATATGATTTCCTAGATTGTTCATGATTCTCTCAATTATTGTTACCCACGTGTAGCATGGTCTTCCTATTTTTAGTTTGTGACTGTTAACATTAGCGCTTCCTTCAGTAAATGTGTCGGATCACTTCTCTGGACTTGTCCATAGTACTTAATTGTGTATGTTTCTATCCCTTTCGCAATTGTCTTCCCTCCTATTGACATTTTATGTCATTACTTTATTCCTAATGATTTTGCAAATAGATGGACGATGTCTTTTTCAAATTTTCTCAGAATTCTTCTGTTGGCTTCTCACGTCACGTTTTTGACCCCGTATGTCATCATTAGTAGCTTGATAGCTATGTATATTGTCTTGATCTTTTTCTTCTTTTCTTGTTGGATTCATAGGTGCTGCAATTTTTATTTTTGGACTTATTGTTGTCCAAACTAGTTCTTCTCCTGTTAGTTGCATTTATATTTCCTCGCAGTATTTCTTCTGGATGTCTTCATGCTCTTCAGGTATTGTGTTATTTTGCTATTTTCTTTACGTATTATTTCAATTCGTATTTCCAGTTTCTAATGTAGTATTTTGTGATCTGTGTTGACATCTGTTTTCCTTTTTGCTTTAATATTTTTGACCCGTTCTCTTATCTCCCTGCCTACCAGGATATTATCCAATTGTTAAGTTGAGTTTTCATTGCTCTAAGTATCAAGACAGGTTTGGCTTTTGCTTCACATGTTCTTTTGTTGGGTATGTTTTCTTAGATAATACCATTTTCCTGAAAGAGATCTGCACCACCTCCATTGAATTGCTGTGAGAATTCAGTATACCAGCAATGCCTTATTGATTATTTCGGGTTTAATTTAAATCAAATTCGTTTGAATATTTTTAATAACTGCGAAAAACCTCACTTGAAAATTTGCCTAAAAAATTTATATTATGACCATGCTTTAAGAGTAATATATTCCTACAAGATTCTATACCATTTGGTACTCTATCTCGTATGCTGTGTTTCAATGCTGCAGCTATCGAAAAATAATTTTGCACTTCAGCCCCATTTTTGTACGGCCACTTGAAAAATTGCGGATCACTTATGGTTAAAACTACTTATTTTATCTAGTGCTCACCTTTTAGCGAATTTTAATTTCCTTGTTAGTTACCAATAAACATAATTTAATAATATTACACTTATACCAAAGTTACTGTCATCGAAAAATTTCTTTCCGGCGTCGCAACACCGCAGACGCTCCTGTCATTAGCAACAACTGAAAGACAAAATAAGGTCACCAAGAATATCTAACGACTGTCTGTTACAGAATTTCTCTTTTCGTTACCACGAAAACTGCCTGAGGGTTTTGTGTAACTCACCCTATATATATAAGGTGTTACATTCAAACAATTTTGAAAACACAATTTGAAAAGACGCCATTTTGTTTTAGAGATTTTCAGAACTGCGGAAAAATTGAAAGTATCAGGAAAATATTGTGATCATTTAAAACAGTCTAGTGAAAACCGTACATTCTTATTTCTATCCGTTTAAAAGATATAAGGTAATAAAATTGGGTGAATACAATGGGACACCCGGTATCTGAATATAGGTAGGAATTAATCAACATTGGAAATATTTTTAAAAACCTGTAGGAATATAAAATTACATTAAATTGTTTCATAAAAACTATTTTCAATTTTGTAACATTGCAATGACATCCAGTTAAAAATCAATGCAAACGACAAAGCTTACTAACACAGAACGTGACTAATTAGGATAAACATGAAAAAGCATTTGGCTACAAGCTCACAAAAACTGTATGTATTTAGTTCATCTCATTAAAAAGTTCTTTCATTTCCGTCCTTCGTCCATCCTGGAAAACTTTGCAGCTCTAAAAGATTTATTTACATTTCATGTAAAAACGTAAATTAATATTTTACTGCTACTGGTTTTTGTAACATTGGTTTTATATTCGAATGTACTACCTTTGCGCCTGATTTTAACGTTTCTCTAAAGCAAAACCTTACCTTATTATGTACATTTAGTTTCAAGTAACAGAGGGAATTTAATTTATAATGTATTCAGCAATACTGTTATTTATTTCATTAAGTTATTATGAAGGATGTGAAAAACAACCCAATTAGTTGCATCAACAAACACAAGGCACGACATAGTTTGCGGTGACAATATAAATAGATATAAAAGTCAAATAACAATTATTTAATAACGTAACATTTCATTAAATATATAAGGAATAAAAAACCAGACTACAACCAACAGCTTTTCTCCGGGCTAATACCTCGCCGAGCGCTGAATTACGAATTACAAGAATGACCGCGTTAAGTGCAATAACATGTATTGCCATGAAACGCTAAAGTTTAGATTGCAACATAAGTCCTACTCAAAGAAGCTCTCGTGCCAGCCACTTCACGTCACTTGCAGACTGCAGTTTCGAGCTGTTGGGTCTCATCAGTGCCAGGTGGGTCCGGAATTACTGTGACGAGCCTTTCAATCACTCTTGGTATATGATGATATTTATAAAACCATCACATGCAACAAAAGCGGTAAGCTCAATCTAGTGACCGATGTCCATTGCAATCGAAGTAGCAGTAGCCCTGTCATGGGCATAGTTAATAGGTATGCTTTTAGAGGGCAGAATATTCGGCCCTCTAAAAATAAATATTTATAATCATTAATATAATAGTGGAATAAAACTGTGCTTTCTTCAACGATTGTTTTTGGGACATTTTTTGTGTGAAAATGTCATTTGTATGTTATCAGCAAGTTACAGTAAAGTTTTTGTTCGATCTAGGAAGTGAGTGTTTCCTGGAAATTAGGTTTAAATTTTGAAGAATGTGATTTTGTTTCGTTTTTTTTTATTATCTCGTGTTCTATTCATCCGATCCGGCCAAAGAAATGATCCAAATGTTTGTAAATAAATTATGAATAAAGCCGCTATTTTGTTTTTTGTAAATAATAAAAACCTTGAAAATTTCTAATTTTACATGAACTGAAATGACTACAAAAATTATAAATTTGTTTTAACTGAACTATGATGTAAACTATAGGCTAGTAGGCAATAACGAAAACCACAATATTAATAATATAGTATTATGGTATGACTCTCCAAAATGGTATAAATATAATTTCAAGGTAATTTTACCGATTATTATTGGATTTATTGTAAAATGAATATGCTTAAAATCAGAGTGGATTTAAAATAAGGTAGCTTTCCGGATATCTCGTGACGTAATAGCGTAATAATCTCTAAAACAGGGGCATTTTACATTTGACAGTTACTAGCGACGTTGCCACATTTCTAAATAAGAATGTGCACTACTGCACCGTCTGAAATAAATTTTAATACTAATTTTTAACACTGTTTCAAATACCCAGCAAGTAAATATTTTAAATATTTTAGTAAATATTTTATATAACTTGCTAATACCGAATTGTAATATTACAGAGGATTCCGTATAGCGGTACAGAATATCTCACATTATTTATTGAAATATGGCAATGTAGTACACGTTTCTCTGTTCAAGCATAAATTAGAATCTGGTGGTTATGCTATTACGTCATAGCCAATAGAATAGCGGCAATATCTAACCCTTTAAACACAGTTTAAACTTCATGATTTTTTTTTAATATTTAAAAAATAAAATAAAAAATACGAGTCAACTGTTTTTATGTGTAGATGTTATTAAAATCATTAAAAAAAATTGTATACTTGCCCATTATGGAAAGATTTAATATTTTCTCAAAAAAATAACATTTTTGTAAAATTCATTTGATCACACTACGATAAAAATAAAATTTTTATATTATTTTAAAGGTACATTTCGTGTATTTTCCTAAAATGCATAATTTTGTAATGCATTTTTTGTTGAAAAATGTATGCAGACGAATACTTTTACCATCTGTTAAAAGTGCTTCAGAAAAGAAAAATTCAAAAAAATGGAACCTCCTAAATTTATTAGAAGTCAGGATATAAGCTAAAAAGGTAAAAGAAAAAAACTTACAGGTCCAAGTATTAAACCGGGGATTTCCGCATGGGAATCTCCATTTTAACTAATGGGCTATAGCCGTAAAACATTTGCGGATTCGACGAATTATCAGGGAAAGTAAAACAAGAAATTTTTAAATGATCAGGTCTTCGCTAATACATGACTGGAAAGGCCGTACGATGTCGATATCGAAAAAGCAAGAATGGCATTTTAGCCACATCGTAAACTGCATACGCCAAATTGATAATTCGATCCAGGGGGAACGTACGAAAAAAGCATTAGTTGACAATGAGCAAGTAAAACGCGTCAAAATCATCTCTGCACGTTTTCCTAGAATCTCCAACCCTTGGGAGCGGGAGTGTGGGAATTACTATTGTCGTGGCAGTCACACTGTTGACGAAGAGGGCGCCTACACTGTGTAATATTAGGTATATGAATGACTGCTATTAGAAGGAGAAAAAATTTTCCCATTCGATATTTTTGCATAGTCACGTTCGGGACATGCCCCTGAATAAAGTTCAAGAGTTTGCCGGACGAAAATCTGGTCCCAATTTGTTTAAACTAAACTTTTGACCAGAATGATTTTTCTTTAGGTTTTTTTGGTCATTTTAAACAAAAAAAGTTGTCTTGTTATTTTTTCGTAAAGTTGACCGTTTCCGACTTATAAACAATATTAAAAGTTTAATTTTTTGAGTTCACCAAACTTCTTATATAAGCTTTAATCATCCATTAACAAAATCCTGAAGAGTAAGTACAGATTATTTAATTCTAAAGCTTAGATGTTTCATTATTAAGTAGACGTTTTTAGCCGGGCGCGCACCCTCTCTCAGCTGCGGGCGCCACTGTCGACTGAGACTTATAATGAAACTTTAAATTTTGAAGATTTTAGATACATCCTGCATGAAACAGATGTATTGTTACCTAGATTTAAGTTTGAAAATTGAGTACCTGATAATCTTATTTCTCCGTGCAAATGATTAAAGACTTGCACAACCAACGCACGCCATTTAAAAAAATATATATTACTTGTGTACCTTTATGTGGTTGTAGTCTAGATGAATGCAAGAATACATTCAAATACATTTTTTGCTAATTCAAGATTTTTCAACTTTTTTTTTGTTTAATTTACCATCTATATTTATAGTAGTTTATGACAAATTATATTGATTCATAAAACATACAGCACTAGTAACTAAAGCGTATGTAAAAGCAAAGCATCGAGAATACATAAGATACTCTATAGTCCAGACGGCAGTAGCGAGAGCGCGCGTCCGCGGCTGAGAGAGCGCGCGCGCGGCTAAAAACGTCTATTTAACAGTTAAAATTTTAAGCTTTAGAATGAAATAATCTGCACTTACTCTTCAGGATTTTGTTGATGGATGTCAAAAATGATATAAGAATTTTTGGTGAGCTCAAAAAATTCATTTCATTCGTTTGTTTTAATATTGTGTTTCAACTTTGAAAATGGCCGTTTTTGCGCTTTTCGAAAAAATGACAAGAGATCTTTGTTTTTGAAAATGACCAAAAAAATCTAACAAAAATCCATTCGGGCCAAAAAAAAGCGATTTTTGCAATTTGTTTCAAAAAAATGAGTTTATACAAATTGGGACCAGATTTTCGTCCGGCAAACTCTTGATCCCTATTCAGGGGCATGTCCCGAACGTGAATATGCAAAAAGAATCGATAGGGAAATGTTTTTCATACGAAGGCTTGTCTATACAGGGTGTTATTAAAAAGTATGTCAATCACTTAACCACAGATTCAGCACCTTAAAAAAATTTGATTGAACCTAATTTACCTATATCCAAAATCGCACCCCCTATGAAGATAGAGCCCTCTAAAATTGGAAATAAAAAAACATATTCTTTAAATATTGTACAAATAGCTACAGATATTCTTTTCAATACTTATACGCTGTAGCATATGTCAGAGGGTAACACTTTAAAGTAAAAATATTTTAAAATAAAGTTTTAAAAATGGCTGATTAGGGTTAAGCAACCCTTCCCCCCTACCCCGTTTTTAAGTGGTACGCCTATGACTTTTTTGGTATATTGTATTTCATAGAATATTTAATTCTACAGCTTTTTTCCATTTTGTGTTATTTTCGTTTAAGGGATCATTTTTAAATGAAACTTAGAATACTAAAAACATTGTCATGTGTTTGAAAAGGTAAAATGCGAATTAGGAATTTTTTTATTTTATTTTTTTGTTTTGTTTTTAATTTTGTTTTGGTTTTACATGTAGAACTAAAATTAAGAAGTGACTGATAAAATAAATGATTTTTCTAGAGTTTTTAACATTTCATCTTTTAAAACACATGACAAAGTTTTTAGTATTCTAAGTTTCATTTAAAAATGATCACTTAAACGAAAAAACACAAGATGGAAAAAAGTTGTAGAATTAAATTTTCTATAAAATGCAATATACCAAAAAAGTCATAGGCGTACCACTTAAAAAGGGGGGAAGAGTTGTTTAACCCTAAATCAGCCATTTCTAAAACTTTATTTTAAAATATTTTTACTTTAAACTCTTACCCTCTGACATATGTTACAGCGTACCAGTATTGAAAAAAATGTCTGTAGCCATTTGTACAATATTTAAAGAATATGTTTTTTTATTTCCAAATTTAGAGGGCTGTATCTTCATAGGGGTGCGATTTTGGATAGAGGTAAATTAGATTCATTCAACTTTTTTTAAGGTGCTGAATCTGTGGTTAAGTGATTGACATACTTTTTAATCATTTATTCACGAAAGTTCTCACACATCAAAGAATAAGCAGTACGAGTAGCAGCTGAAAAAGTATATATGTATAGAAATAAATACATAAAACGTAAAAGATACGACATCTAAGCCAGTAGAAGAGTATATTTTTTCAAATTGTTCGTTCTTGAATCACATTTAATAGATATAAATATATGGCTGAATATTTTTTTTCAAAACTAATGCATTACAAAAAAATGCATTTGAAATAATGTAAAAAAATATTTTTATTGTTAGTAAAGCACATTCAACAAACTACAATCTAAAGAAAAATGTGACTAAATAGCAGTTTTGTGTAGCTCCAAAAATTTTTCAAAAATATCAACTTTTAAAGAACTTTTTATTTATTTATATATTTATTTATTTATTTATTTAACATCGGCTTATTTCCGCTACCAAGGCCTATCACCGACGCTAGGAGACGAGTTACCTCTAACCTATAAATTTTGCCGAATCTCTTTTCTGTCGAAGAGTAGGATTAATGATGCGGTTAAAATGCTATTCTTGCTCTTTCAATATCACTCATATATTAACGAAGCAGTCAATTGTTTAAAAATTTCGTGATTTGCTTTCTCTTCCATAATTCATCGAAGCCGCAACTGTTTTACAGTCATAGCCTAATGGTTTAAGTGAAGGTTCCCATGCGAAAATCCGCGGCTGTAATTCTGAACATAAAAGTTTTTCTTAATTACTTCCACATCCAGTGGAAATATAGTAGACAAAAAAAAAATAAAAAATTTTTATTTTTCAAATAGGCTAGAATGTCATGAAACGCCGAGATTTTAAATTTTAGCAAAAATAATTTCTGTCTGTCGTCAGTCTGTCCGTCCGTAACTTTCTTTGTGCGCCCGAGTACTCTGAAACCTTTTAAGATATTAACTTGAAATTTGGTACACATATGTATTTTAACGAGATCTGGAACTAAATTATATTTTCGTCTTATTCCAATGAAGAGTTGGGTGGTAAATTGGGGTAAATGGGGGTAAATAGGTAAATTAAGCAGGTAAAAGTCCATAAAATTGGTATTTACATTTTTTTGGCATAAGCCACTCCCATTACTACCCCCACCACATTATAAAATGGGGTGAAAAAAAATTGTGATTTAGTGTGTGTACAAGAACCAAGACTCAATATATTTTTTTAGTTCATCCATCCCCACTACCCCCTATCACTACCACCACCCCACTACCGATGTGGGATATCGTTTTATGTGTTTTTGGGGTAGACGATTTCAAGTATTATATTATTAAAGTTCCATAAACAATTATTTTCACATACAAAATTTTTTCGTTGTGAGAGACTTGGGTAGCAAATCTGGATGTGGATGTAGTGATTCTTTGGGCAGCGGTTGTTTTGATTGTTCATCTTTTGAAGTACTTTTAATACATGGTAAAAGTATTTGGTTGGATACATTTTCTGATAAAAGAAGCATTACAATAAAATGCATTTTTGACCAAATGGCAGTTTTTTATGAGTCATCAAAATTTTTTTGAAAAACTTGTTTTTTAAAGGAAATAATAATTATTTTTAGTTTTAATTTTCTATTACAGTTTACATCCAAAAGACTCATAATTTAACTGAGCTTCATAAAAAATTTATTTTATTTTAAATAATTTTAATTTTTGTAAAAATAGTCATTTTCGTGATATGTCAGGTCGAATTTGAACCTATGCTGTTCTACCTGATTCAATTAGCAGAACCCGAGTTATAAAAAAGAAATAAGGCAAAAACATGTTTTTCAAAATTAAAACCTGATTTACTAAAAACGTTCACCTCCCAGATCAACAAAAATTGACTGTAATATACAGACTGCATTTTCATAAAAAACAAAATGAATTCGACAAAGTCTTGTTTTTAGACCCTTCCTGTAGCCTTTTCTGATGCCCTGATGAGAATTGCTTGCAAGGGACCTTTCGATAATATTTTCCTAAACAATTTTTATTTTTAAATTCGACGGAAAATTGATTTTTGGCTCTCCTTGGAGCCGCACCTGACGCACCGATTTCACTAATATTCAAAATGGCGTTCTACATTAAACCTCCGAAATCTAATCTTTAATTTCAAATTTCCACTTTGAGCCGCGATCCAGAAGAACGTATCATCCATAGACAGATACACAGACAGACATACAAGCATACACATCTCACACAGAAACATGCATGCTGATTCGAAAATTTGTGCAATTTTCGGGCTTTAAAGTTCGTTTTCGTCATAATCTGTGGATTATTTTATAACTCAATAATTTTTCTATCTATACAAGACAAAGTAAAAGAAGTTACTCATCAGTAAAAGTTTTTTAACATACTTGAGCATTATTATGCTCAAGGATTTACTTGAATAACTTTAACTTCCTCTTCGGCTAACATTAAAATATTATTTTTACATCTAATATTTAAAATGGAGCGCTGAGATTAGTTGAGTTCTATGAGTGGTTTCTGTGATTTGGGTACCATTCTGTCTAGTGATTTGATTCACTCTTTTTCATCCTTAAATTAAGTAATTTAGAGAATCTATATGTAACTGACTTTTAGAGATAACTGCTGAGATATCTCAGGAATAGTTAGAGATCCTCATTAACTGTATCTCTCTGTACACGTCATGGTAATAATACCTCTTACTTTCCAGTAAATTTAAATTTTTCGTAGCTATGTTTTCTAAATGCTTGATAGACTCGGTGGTGCAGTGCTTACGATGTTATGCTTGCGACCACGGAGTCCCGGATTCGAATTCTAGCTAGGGTGTAGATGTTTAGTGGCATTTTTCACGTTCTAGTCTCAGCTACGGCAGATGGTAGTGTCGCAGGAAATGGATGTTGTGTTGTCTGCATGTGTGTGACCCGGTTAAATGGTGGAATAGCTAGTAGTCCATGCCAAAGTTGCAAAAACCCCAAAAGTGCAAAGGTAGAGACCAAACATGGCTACCCATCCGTTTTTGAGGGCGGCCAATACGATGGTGGTAGTCGCGCGTTCCCCACCCCCTCTAACTACCCCAGAATGCAAAAAACCACCCTATTTCCCATTTTTCGTGGTCAGGCATGCGAGAACTTGTTCGATCTAATTTTTTCTTCAACTCAACTCAACTCATGGAAACATGGAAAAAACATACAAGCGTGCTAAAAATTGTTTTATACACGTTTTCAAGGGCGATGAACGCGATGCTGATAATATTTGGCCTCCCACCCCTAATCTTTTACCTCTAAATGCCTATTCTTCGTTATCAGGTATGCGAGGACTTGTTGGATCGAGTTTTTTTTTTAGGATAGTCAATATGTCCTATAAAATTTAGCAACCGCACATCCTAACGACCTCCGAGAAACCACTGTCTCCCTCAGTCCTGAAGTGTCCCTCAAAGCGAAAGTTTTAAAGAAGGTATCCCCCCGTTTTCAAGAGTGGAAAACACTATCGTGGCATCACTTTCTCTCTTAGTCCTCAAAAACTACCCTTGCATGCTCAAAACTGTCGGTTTTTCATATAGTGAGATCACAAGCGCTCATTGGATCAGGTTTTCTAGGGAGAGAATTTTTGTATTGCAGCTTAATTATTATTATTATACTCTTCGCAAATACGATAACGAAGAGTATATTGTATTTGATCGGCACATTTCTAAAACAGTAAATATCGCTCGCAGACAAAAAATTTTCATATCATTGTGTTAGTGAACGAATTCTGAACAACTTTCAAAATGTCCGTCTGTCCGTCCGTCCGTCACGTTTCTTGTAAGCACGATAACTCAAGAAAGAAAAAACCGATTGTATTGAAATTTGGACAGTAAGTTAGTGTTAGCTAGAGGAAGAATCTTATTGTTTTTGAACAAAATCGATCGGTAAATAAAAATGTATTAATGATTTAAATTTAAAACATTTTTTTTTGATTTTTATATTTTTTTAATTGAATAGAAATTTGGTGGAATGATATTCCATTTTAATATCTAAATATTTATATATTTTACAAATATACATTTCATAATGTAATATACAACCGTGAAAATATGATTTTAGCTCGTGTCTTATAATGTAAAAATTTACATTTTTTTACTTGTAAGATGATGGTGTAGTTCTTACGCTTTTAATTGAAATTGACTCGGAATCCAAGGGTCCCGGGTTCGAAACCCAAATGGGGTTTGGTATGTTTTTTTTATTTTTACTTTATTTTACACCGAGTCTTTTACCAACTAAGTTCGTACTATAAAATTAAAAATGTCTAAAACTAACGTTATTTACAAAAAACTGCGAAGAGTATCCTATAGAATGTGTAACAATTATATAAAAAGTTCAGTGAACAGACGAAGAGTCCGTTTTTAGGTTGTTATATTTATTTTCACATTGTACATGATTTTTATTGTTATGCTAGACATGCGTCATATATGATTATTATTAAAAGTTAATTTATACTTCGACGTTTACAAATTAGATCACATTTTTCTGGCCAATCGGAATGGAGATTCACTCTTCAATGAGACTTGTTTCCATCTGGGTACATTCATCATCATTTAACATTATAATCTGTATTCCATTTGTTACATATCCGAGTGACGCGGGTCCCCAAGTGATTTAAACACATTAAACGTACATTTTGCATATAATACAGAATGATAATGTTAGTGACGATGAGACTAACGATAGTGACGATGATGATGAATATACCCAGATGGAAGCGAGCTCCAGTGAAGAGTATAATGTCCATTCCGATTGATCAGAAGAATGTGTAAACGCTGAAGAATAAATTAACTTTTAATAATAATCATATATTAGCATAAGAATAAAAATCATGTACATAATGTGAAAATAAATATATGTATAATAAAACAGTCGACTATGCACATACACGACTAGATATACATGTCCATAACCCGTCCTATTAAACTCCTGTTAAGCTGCAATAAAAAAATTCTCTCCCTAGAAAATCTGATCCAATGAGCGCTTGTGATCTCACTAAAAGAAAAAGCGATGGTTTTGGGCATGCAAGGGTGGTTTGTGAGGAGATAAAGTGATGCCATGATCGTGTTCTCCACACTTAAAAACGGGGATAACTTCTTTAAAACCTTATCTTTCAGGGACACTTCAGGATTGAAGGAGGGGGAGTCATTAAGATGTCTAGTTGCTAAATTTTACAGCACATATTGAGTTTCCTCAAAAAAAAAAAAAAACCGATCGAACGAGTCCTCGCATGCCTGATAACCAAAAATGGGAAAGTGGGTTGGTTTCATGCATTTAGGTAGTTGGTCAGGTGTGGCAAACTAAGTAATATCAGCATCGTGTTCCCCGCTATTAAAGACGTGTAGAAAACAATTTTCAGCACTTTTAGATGTTTTTTGTATGTTTCGGCATTAAGGGAGGGGATGGTTTCAACTCCCGGGGGTCGTTAAGATGCCTGGTTGCGAAATTTTACAGGCCATATTGAGTTTCCTCAAAAAAAATCCGATCCAACAACTCCTCGTAAGCCTGACAACGAAAAATGGGGGAAAGGGGTGGTTTTTTTAGGGGTAGTTCGAGGATGGTAGGGATCGAGCGACTATCACCGCCCTCGAAAACGGGGGGGTAGCCATGTTTGGTCGCTACCCTTGGACTTTTGAGGTTTAACTCGTTTTTGCAACTTTAGTATAGACTATATAGCTAAACTCCACCAGAACGTTAAAATAGATACGGCCATAAAATATTTGGTACGTTTAGTTTTAATTTCAGCTATGAGAGAAAAAAATATTTTCGCCAACACCTCTGGACCGCCGGCGCCGCATCGAGTGGATTATTTCAGTTGTACCTAAGATTCTCAATTTTATTCGCAAGTTCGCCAACATGCAGTTGATCTGTGCCTTTTAAAGTGCTACTCATAAGGAAAAATACTGCTTTAAAAAGTATATAAACTTGAAATTGCATTAAAACATTGAAATATTACGCTATATTTTATACCAGTATATCGTGAGATATAATTTAAGTCATGGTTGATTTACTTCTCTACTATATATTGTTTCATAACGAAAATAAATTCTAGTGCTTTATATTAATCCACAAACACAAACATTTAATAAATGATGATGAAAAAATTCCAATAAGTCTATTTTGTCTCAAGCTTATTGTTTACCTGCGGTAGCTTGCTGAAGACGATAATAAATAATATTTTGTATTGTTGGGTTTAGTTTTCAGACATTCATTTTTCATTATGTCTACAAATATGAACGAAACCAAAAATCATATATCAGTGATGTTCCAGAAGTTCAAATGGAACTAGAAAAGCATAAAATACTCAATGTAGAAATAGATCAGGCCATTACGGATTTATTGTTATGAAAATAATTAATCTGACGCAGATTATGGCACAAGTAGGGCAATGTTTGATTTCAATATTACTGTTTTAAGTTGGTTTCTTTCAATTTCACTAAATACTTTAGTAGATAATTTAACTAGTTGATTATAACAAATAAGCATTAATTTAAAAAATATCTAATTGTAAAATGCTAAAATCAAATGAATTACACCAGAACGTATCGAAGCATGAGAATCGAACATTTTTCGGATTCAATTTTTCTACGAGGTATTTAGAAAATTTAAAAGATGACGTTTCTAGCTAAACTATTGATTTTATCAAAAAAGTTATTGTTTTTTTCAATAACTTGTTCCGAATTAAATTTTGAATAAGAAAGTTCTTATAAGTTTTTTTCTAAATCTAAAAATTAAAACTCCACAGGGTAAAATATCACACAGACAGTTTCTTCTGATATTTTACAAAATACGCAAAGTGATGTTCTATACTTGTCATAATAATTATCCTTTGACCATAAAGTAACATTCAAAGTTGAATTATAGAATAAATTAAAATACTAGGAGGCATAATATTTTAAATCTCGGTCCCGTAAGCGAATCGCGTAGACAAAATATACAAAATATATAATTATTAACTGAAAATGAGTCAAAAGTAACGGAAAGTAACTAAAGGCTGCCTAATTTACAACGGCCCCGCTTTAGTCCATCTACTTTGGCCTAACGGAGTTTCGAAATTTGAAGAATATTCAGAAAAATTTTTTAGGCACATATTAAATATAATATTGTCAAACTAAAAGTTAAACGTGTCGACGGAGTATGGGATCTGTACAAAAAGGACAGTTTAAAATGTCCTACGAGAGAAACCAGAGTAGTCGGAATAAGAAGGCCATAGTAACAATATACTACCAAAGAATTGGTCAGACTTTCTGAAAAATGCTGAAAATAAAACAGAATTATTTTGTTTATTGGCAAATGATATAACATCTAATAACTTCGAAATTGTGTCAACTGTTGGCGAAGAAATTGCGAAAAATAGTTATTGCAATACTGCTCTAATATCCTGCAACCAAGAAGAAGCAGATACAAGAATAATATTGCGTATTAATGATTGTGTTCAACGAGGTCGGAAGGACATTTGTATTAGAACTGTCGACACTGACGTAGTAGTGCTGGCGGTTTAATTTTCTTACTGTTCATATAAAGAAGGGCTGAATAGTTAAATATACAGTTTGGGACTAATACATATTTTAGAGTATTAAAGATGTATGCACAAAAGCTATAAGAAAGCAACTGTGATGCATTACGAGGTTTCCACTCCCTAGCGGAATGTGATACCGTATCTCTTTTTTTTTAAAGGGAAAAGTGACTGCTTGGAAGACATGAACAGTATATCCAGAAGTAACAGAAGCTTTCACGTTCATTTCGAAACCTCAAAAAAATATTCCCGATAAAATTCTAAACTTAATCCAACAGTTTGTTGTTTCACTGTACTGCAATACTTCTGATTGCATTAAACTAAATCAGGCACGAAAGGAACTGTTTTCTTCCAAGAATGGAACAACGTGTAACATCTCTCCTTCAAGGGATGCTTTGGAACAACACATTTTACTGGCTTGCTTCCAAAGTGGGCACATTTTGGGACAGTCTCTTATATCAAATTTGATTTTACCTAATTTTGAAAAATGGGGATGGTGCCTGTCCGAAAATGTTTGGATGTCAAAATGGTCAACACTTCCGGGGGTATCTTAAGCTCTTAATTAATTCAATATAGTGGCAAAAAGGAATGCATTGAAACCAAATGTGGTTGTAAAAAAATCGGCAGCTACTGGAAGCGGCTGGAACCTCCCCACCCGGTGAATCTTTGAAGCCGAACAGAGCACTAAACAATATGAACGATCTCACTTAATTATATTTATTAAGTTGAAATATTTTTTTCATATTAAATCAGAAAAAAAAGTCTTGCGTGACCAGTGTGAGGCTGGACGGGGTAGGTCCGGTTTGGCTTGGAGAAAAATAGAAAAGTAGCTCCTGTCTTCTGTAGGCAGGCTTAAAAACTAGGTTAAAATTTTAATGTGTCCACATGGACCTAAAATTAATATAAAAATAAACACGATACTATAAAAACGTTCGTAGGCAAGAGCACTTAATAATTTTGATTGTTGATACGGGAAACAACTAAACGAAAAAACCTGTTCGTTGGTAATGGGATGGATGGCAGGGATGGCCATCTTTGGAAAAAACCATATAACTCTTGGTGGACAGCTTCCCTGCCAGATGTAGCCAGGGTAGTGTTCATGGTGGATCGTTTAAGTTTGAGTTGGTATATTTTGTTTTATCTTTTGGCCAGATTTTTCACTAAATCGGTCGGGGAAGTGATAGCTGTCAAATTTTTGCTTCCAATGTTTCTTGGTTTTTGAAAAATGTTTATGTTGGTACAATGCCTTAAATTGTTTTTAGGTTATGTAGTACTATTTTTAGGTTATGTTGCCGGAAGAATTTCCGGCGGGATGCCGGAAGTAGCGGAAATAGTTTTTAAAATATAATGTCACTGTCACTTTTAAAGTTTTATTGGAAAGCGTTCCGGTGAGGTTGCTTACACTTGTAGGGCTTGTAAGTGGTTCAGGATGGCCTCTCACACCATCCGTGGGCTTTATAAACGTCGAAAAAACTTGCAATCTCTCGATGCACTTGACACGTCAAAAATACTCAGCATACAGCCTGCACACTTTAACACACTAGCAGAGAACTTATACCACAGATGGACCCGTAGTAGGAATTTTCCTTTGAGTCCCTTTGATATTTTTCTGAAAATTTGACATTTTTCTGAAAAGTGACATTTTTCCGAAAATTTGACATTTTCCTGAATTTTTGACATTTTTCTGAAAAGTGACATTTCTCCGAAAATTTGACATTTTTCTTAAGTGACTACTCCGAAAATTTGACAATTTTCAAACATTTGACATTTTTCTGAAAGGTGGCATTTCTTCGAAAATTTGACGTTTTTTCGAAAATTTGACATTTTCCTGAATTTTTTACATTTTTTTTAAAAGTGACATTTCTCCGATAATTTGACATTTTTTCGAGAATTTGACATTTTTCTGAAGTGACTACTCCGAAAATTTGACAATTTTCAAACATTTGACATTTTTCTGAAAGGTGACATTTTCCGAAAATTTGACATTTTTCTGAAAAGTGACATTTCTCCCAAAATTTGACATTTTCCTGAATTTTTGACATTTTTCTGAAAAGTGACATTTCTCCCAAAATTTGACATTTTCCCGAAAATTTGACATATTTCTGAAAAGTGACACTTCCCTGAAAATTTAACATTTTTTCCGAAAATTTGACATTTTCCTGAATTTTTGACATTTTTCTGAAAAGTGACATTTCTCCGAAAATTTGACATTTTTCTTAAGTGACTACTCCGAAAATTTGACAATTTTCAAACATTTGACTGACATTTTTCTGAAAGGTGACATTTCTTCGAAAATTTGACATTTTTTCGAAAATTTTACATTTTTCTGAAAACTGACATTTTCCAGAAAATTTGACATATTTCTGAAAAGTGACATTTCCCTGAAAATTTAACATTTTTTCGAAAATTTGACATTTTTCTGAAAAGTGACATTTCTCCGAAAATTTGACGTTTTCCTGAAAATTTGACATTTTGTAAAAATTTGACATTTTTCTGAAAAGTGACATTTCTCCGAAAATTTGATATTTCTTGGAAATTAATAAAAAAAAAATTCGTGACGTCTTGTAGAAATATTTTTTTGATATCATCAGTTAGCCTGTTATGTTTTTATGAAGTCATCAGTGTATTTTTTATTCACTCGTATAATATTTCCACCTACGTTTCAAACTTTAATTGGATGTTTCCAATAGTTAAGTCGATATCTGCACCAGTTTCTAAGAATTTTTCTTATTTGTGACGTCATGTGAACGTAGGTGTATTATTAATTCACTTGTATTCCGTCCGTCCACAATTCCACATTTCAAATTTTAATTGGATGTTTCCAATCGTTAAGTCAATATCTGTACCAGTTCGCCTGTTGTAAGAATTTATCTTATTTGTGACGTCATGCAGATGTAGGTGTATTATTAATTCACTTTTATTCCGTTCATTTACAATATTTCCACCTATGTTTCAAATTTCAATTCAATAACTCCAACCGTTAAGTCGATATATGTACCAGTTCATCTGTTGTAAAAATTTTTCATTTTTGTGACGTCATGTGACGTAGGTGTATTATCGTAATCCGCCCGTCTACAATATTTATACCTACGTTTCAAATTTCAGTTCGATATCTTCAACCATTCCCGAGTTATCAGCCGAAATCACTGAACTCCTCTGTCATTATTAGAATATCACCCTGTACATTGCACTGCTTTGAGGACAAAAAACTGTAAATTTCACTTGGCGGAGATAGTATCAAATATAATTTGGACATATGGGAAAATCGAAATTTTGTGTTGAAACGTATATAGCAGCGAAACCATTAATCCTACAAACATTTTTTGACAAAGCAAATTCATCATTTTATTGTCTTTCTAATAGATCCCTACTATTTTTTTGCCAAAATCAATATTTATCTAGACATTCGCAAGAGAAGAGAAAAAAACACGTTTCCTTGGAAAATGTAAATTTTCACTTGTTTCGTTCCTAACGTCCTTATTTTTTGTCTTATGTCAAAAAATAAAAAATAATTTTTTGTAGCATTAAATTCTCTACATATTCGTTAGGGCGAAGTATTTTGGCCTAGGGGCCGCCGTTTAAGAGTTATGGAGGTTTAAAGAGAAAAACTTCGAGAATTTAGACGAATTTCAAAAAAGTCTCCACTTTGGCCAACCGTATCTCGGTAATTTTTGGAGCAGCATAAAAATCCCAAAAAGTACTTTTAGGTAATTCAATTCTCTACAATTTCGTTAGGTCGAAGTATTTTGCTGTAGGAGTCGCCGTTTAGAAGTTACGAACGATTTAATGAAAAAAGTGCATGACACCGTCATCTTGAAAGGCCCGCCGGACCCAAACGAAAAGTCCCATTAAAATTTCGAATGCGGCAAAACGTTCCTGACATTATGTAGTTTTCCTTAGGAAGTTTTTGTTTTTGAGCTATCTCTCACAGTTTCCGAGTTACAGATGAAAAACCGTTTTCAGAGTTGCGGCATTCGAGGGTAAATTTTGGTCGAAAACACGACATCTAAATTTACTCGTATTTTAAAAAATCCGATACCGCGACGGCCGTACTATGTAGCGATGGAAAGAGAAAGACTTGTAGTTGATCCGCATCGTAAATTGCATGTCGATATTCGAAAATTCAGCTCGGCACGAACGAATCAAAAGTGACATTTTTGCAATTTTTCGTTTGACGTTTCTCGATCGTGAATGTGTGTTAGAAGAGTGTCCATCTTCCATCTCGTTCCGCCGCGAAAAAAGAGATAGACAGTCTTTGCGCGTTAATAACTAATTAACCGTAGATAATTAGTCGTTCGGAATGTCGCGTTGAGATGTAAAATTTCACTCTCGTCAGATCAGTACAGTCCCGATTCCGTCAATAGTCTCTAAAAAAAGCCTTTGCGGCTGCAAATTTACAAAGAGTAAGGGGTCCCTGTACTATTTTGTGGTATACGTTCTCTGATACGTCTATCGAACGTTAGGTTAGACTATAAAATTTATCTTACACAAGAAGCATGTTATTTTGTTTTTTAATTTTTTTCACGGAAACCAAATCGAAAAAGTGCAAGTGTGATATATCGTTGAAATCGGAATTTTTACTGCTTTTCAATGGTTTAATTACAAATTGTAAGTAATCATAAAATAAACAACTTGTTGTGCCAAAACAGCACTAAACGTAATCCGATCTCAACCAAAACCTTTTCAGATCTTCTGGAGCACTAAAGAAACCCTCATGCAAAGTTTCATCCAAATCCGTTTAGTAGCTTCGCCGCTATCGTGCTAACATACATACATACACACACACACACACCATCACACACACACACACACACATACATACACACAGACATTTTTCAAAAACAACTTTTTTGGGTTCCTGGGACCTCAAAACGTAAAGATTTGATGTTATCTCAATTTTCGATTTTGGACTAAATGTAGTAACCTCCCACAATTTTATTGTGGGGAGGTTAAAAGCTGGCTTGTAATGCACGTTACTTTGCACAAATAGTACGTCGGGTACACCAAAAAAAGCTGCACTTTTTGATTGGGATGTGCCACTTTCTGTGGTCATAGTTGATGTCAAAAGATAACCTTTGAGATTGGGAGTCACTTGAAAATCAGTGCAGGTCACCAATGGCGGCCATTAAAAATGGCAGATAATAGTCATACTATTTCTTTTTAATCTCAGCTTCTAATGGTCCGATTTCTATTTTCTTTTTTTTTGTTTGAAAGCTTTTGTAAAGAGGATACTTTTTTGACTTTATCTCTACACCTTAAGAGTTCTGTGCAATTTTCAAAAACCTGAAAATTTAACTTTTCTCACAAATTTCACTGATAAGTAAGTTTTAATTGTGCTCAATATCCATTTTTTCCCACAAAAAAAGGGTTTATGTATATGGTGTTCCGTATATGCCAATAGAGACTTGTTTTCATAAACAATAGTGATTTTAATTATTTTGAAAACATTTATTACATTAAGTAAAAAAAATTGTACAAACAACACTACTAAATACTCATGTAAATGAACTACTTCTATAGAGCTTTTACGACTCTAGATCACTCGCAATCATTTTTTTATCTTCCAATTCATCCCTGGAAATAAATAATTACATATTATTATTACTATTATATTAGGGAATTGGATCAACAAAGCAATATTATGATCTTGAAATTATGAAACGAATTTAAAAATAACCAGTTAAACGCATACCTTTTACTGTATTTATAGCTGCATTGTCGACCCCCAGTGCAGTTCATGCAATGTAACGTGCATGGAACTTTGGCTTTTGAGCAGGAGCACGGTGTACGGCATCCAGAGCAACTACACTTAAGTAATTATCTGCAGGCTGCCATAAGAGAAGGAAGAGAAGGCCAGACCGGCGTCCACTCCCCATCAACCATAGTTCATCCCCATCCTTCTGACCCTGGAATGTTGTCCATCACTGAGCATGCAAGACCCCAAATTTGTTCTGCCTGGTATGCTGAACGAAGACAATGCTGCCTTAGTACCTCTTTTGTTGGGAGCGGACTTTGTAGACTGCGAGTTTTTGAAGCAAAGAGGAGCTTTCTAACATGATTGATTGAGAAGTATTCTGGGTCTTTGTAGTAAAGTAAAACAGTAAACTTCTCCAGAACAGAAATAGACTGTTGTGGTATAGAGATAGCTCGGAAGGCTTCAGCAGCTTCAGGAAATGTTTTTCACACTTTCCAGGCAGTCTGTTTTCCTTTCATTGAAAATGATGGCGTTACATCTGATCCAGTGAATGCATGGAATCCTCTCAATGCAACAACTTTATGTTCACCCATACTTTCAAACATGGCATTAATGCTCATGTATCTCTGACCCTTCCCAGAACCAAAGAGAATCCACATCTCTTGAAGTCCCGCAGTTTTGAGAACATGAAAGAAAGGTATTGCCAAAAGAACTACATCAGTATCTACTCTGCAAATAAATAAATAATTCACAAATCATCGAATTATAAAAAGAAAAGAAAAATTAAAAAATTTATATTTTTTTTTAAATTGCGCAGAACCCTTAAGGTGAAAGTAGAGGTAGAGATAAATGTAGAGGGACAAAAAAGTGTCCTCTTCACAAGAGCTTTCAAACAAAAAAATAAAATAGAAATCGGACCATTAGGAGCTGAGATACAAAAACATTTAGTGTGGCTAATGGCGGCCATCTTTAATGGCGGCGATTTTGGTGTTCCGCAACTATTTTAAAGCGGCTCCCCATCTGGAAAGTTACTTCTTGGCATCAACTATGACCACAGAAAGTGGTACATCCTAATCAAAAAGTGCAGCTTTTTGGCTTATATAGCCATGTACCCGACGTACTAAAATTGTAAAAGAGAATGTAACTAACTTAGAAAAAGGTATCTAAGTGCAAATAAAAGAATATTTACCTATTTTTATTATATTATTTTTATGTTGGAAAATAATGTGTCTTCAGTTTCGCGTAAAGGAATACTCAACAAAAACATAATTATTGCTTTAGATTGTAAAATATACATAAAATCAAAATTTTTTTATTAAAATTTTAATGTAGAATATTTTTCTTAACAATTTTTTTCTGTAATAGTAATTATTTAGTTGAAAAAATTGTAAACTTTTAAATCGTAAATAATAAGTAACTATTTTATATTTTTCTATGTACCGCCTTTATTTTTAACTTTAGATAAAAGGCTGTATTAAACTTTTTTATTCAGAATATAATTTGGAACAATTTTTTATAACAACCTTTTTTTTGTAACATCAATAGAATAGATAGAAAACTCGTTCTTTTAAATTTTCTAATTCGGAGTCATCTTGAAACCGGAAGCCATTTTGATTTGGCGCTGCTCGGAAAAATAGTCGTTTTAATGACAGAAATCAGTATACCATATTACAAGATTGTTTCGCTAATAGCCGTTTCTTTCTGGGTTGCCGCTCTACTATTATTAATGTTCATGTTGCCGACTGAAAACCTAGTCAGGTATTGTTGAAAAAGTAAGAATTATCCAAACAATAAAAAAAAAATAGGTATTAGTTATTTTCCATTCAACAAATTTTTTGTCATATTTTTGTAATTTTTGTTAAAAACCAATAGCTTTTTAAATATAATATTTTGAAAGTTTGAAAATATGTAAATTTTTCTGTCCTTTTAAAAACATATTAAAATATCCACAGATCTCCCAATCTTTGCAACCATCGGAGTGAGTTGAAAACAAACACGATATATAATGAACAGGGTTTATTATAAATACCAAACAGAATCGATTAAATTAGTATATAAATGTTGGCTAAACTAACAAACAAAGAGAATATATAATGAACAGGGTACATAAAGGATTTATTATCATCCAAAAAGAAACAAACACCAAAAACATATTGTCATTGAAAAGCACCCAAAATATCAACGTAAAAAGCTAATACATGAGAAAAATACATACAAATTATTTATTTGGTTATTTGTGTTTCATGTTTCACTGACTAAATATAATTTAAAAAAATGGAGACTTCCCTACCTATATTGTTGCAAATAAAAATACATAGAACCTACGCTTATTATTGTTTTTGTAAATACTATACCACAAACAAGAAATGAATATAATCTAACGAAATATATAATGCGTTCCTTAATTAATTTTATTTTCAATAATTAATAGCCGGTTGCACAATACTGTATTATTTGTCTACGAGTTGTCCGTTCAGATGGTAATGAGCATTACCATCGCGCATGCGGAAGCGCTGGACTTTTTTACAAAATGCGGACACCATTCACTATGCATCGACATTGTGGTGCGGCAGCTAAGTAGCTTTTTCGGACACTCATCGTTACAAGCATTTTCTATGCGCTGATTAATTCTATCGAACTTAAATAACGACAAAATAGACTTCTGGCATATGTCAGCCCGTCGAGTTGGCCATGGTTCAAGATATAAAAATCAGTGAAATTATATCATCGTTACAAAGCCAGTTTTTTTTGCGTGTACACATTTTATGTTTAGAATGAATAAAATAAGATCGCCAGAAAGTGTGGGCCATCAAGGGCGCAACCAGAAAGTTCAAAGAGGTAAAAAAACGGAGTTATATAACATCATCGTTACAAACTTTTTTAAGGTTGAGCATGTTTATTTAAATGTTTTGAACACAGAAAAAAATTCCCAGAAAGAAACTCCCATCAGTAAGGCTAGCCAGAAAGAAAATGTTTAGGATTTTTGAAGAAAATTGGATTTTTTTTCGCATATTTCATCTCAGAACTCTACACTCATCATTACAGTAAGTTCTGGCTCCTTTTTAAAACGTAAATATAAGCTCCTTCAACAATAGAATAGCCTCCCCGTAAAGTTCTTAGTATCAACAAAAGTACCATAGGCTCTTAAATATACAGGAATTTAATACTTTTGGCTAACTTGACTCCGTACCGTGCTTCAGATGTATTGTATCATTATTACCTTTCTGGCTGCGCCTCCTGACGGCCCACACTTTCTGGCGATCTTATTTTATTCATTCTAAACATAAAATGTGTACACACAAAAAAAATCAGCCTTGTAACGATGACATGATTTCACTGATTTTTAAACAGTGTTCGTGATGCTCCTGACAGGAGGTGCCCCGCCAGAAGTCGATTTTATGATGCGTTATCATCCATTAAACCATAAAAATATCTCAAAGTTCATAAAACGATGAGCTGCCGAAAAAGCCATCTAGCTCCCGCTCTATTGCCACTGTCGGCGCTGGAATTCAAAGTCAGTAAACGCAAAATACTGTGATCAAGTATGCTCGCTACTACACCGCGCTACTGTACCGATACTTTTATAGTGTTTGTTATTATTATTTTTAAATATCAGTATTATTTTGAACTCTATTAGTTCAATAGGTTAGTTTAGTCCGGTCAAACGAATGCAATGATACTCAGTAGATGATTTAAGGAGGTTGTAGTGTGTAACTACCTGTTCCTTTGCTCGTGGGTGAAGGCTAATAGCCAGGTCCATGGATGGTGTTGTATGTTCTTCCAATATGGCACTTCCTTATTTTTTTTATCATTTAAGGTCACGCGTCGGTCTAGTTCCGTGATTAAAGCCATTTACCGACACCAGCAGATGAGCTATCCCCAATTTGGAATTGTTGCTGATCTTCTCCTCTGCTTACATCCACTGCGAAGGATGGTATATTCATTATGCCATCCTCGACTAATATTGGATAGCTGGATACGAAACTCAACCATTTTTTCAAGATGGGCGCGTTTCAACCAGGACAACAGAGGTCAAAAACATACTTACACGCTCGAAATAGACCGCCCTACGATATGGTGATAAATTAATTTTCATTACTACTAATTATTTCAGGATATACCAATCAGTGACTTCTTTTAATCCTAGCTTCTTCTAGTAGCAAATTGAGCATATTTTATAAAACCTGAGATTCCCATTTAACACTTAAGGAATTTCGGTTTATTGTTGCCAAGATCTGAGACTCTCAAACCATATAATACAGAATTTATAGACTGAACAAAGGTTGCATCATATAAAATGTTTCCACATCTATCTATCTAATTTTGCTATTTGCTATTTGCTATCTGCACTCTGTCCATAATTTGCATCTCTTAATAACAATTCGTTTCGTCGAAGTGTGGCCAAGTAAAGTTAGTGAGCGTGAATGTGAGCTCTGTATAAAAACGTAGAATTAAGTGGTAATTAAACATAGTTCAAGTGGCAGTCGACGAGTGCAGACCTCCAGGGTGCAGTTGAAGACAGTGCGAAGCGAACTGGTGAAGTGGCAGCTCCACAGAGAGTGCAAGAGGAGAAATATCAGTCGTCTTTATTAAGACGCTGGTATAAAAGATAAATAAAGTCCCCCGTCTGGGGACACTTGTGTTTTACCTTTCCCGATTCCTTTCCCATTTTTCTTTTAGATTAAAAAGAGGACGACATGCCGACGAAAAAGAACTCGGACAGGAGCATCGACATGGAAACAGATGACTCGTCCCGAGCATCAACACCAGCGAGGTCACGAGGAGATGAGAGAGATGTAATAAGAGCGCAACTCGAGGAGGAAAACAGGACACTACGAGCCCAAATCGAGCAACTCCAGGTAGAGCTAAGGGAGCCTACCGCACAAATGGTACAGCAAACCGAGCTAGCGACATTCCAGTGTGAGGATGCAAAACGCCAGAGAGAACAAGTAGACCTCCAGTACAAAGAGCTAATGGCAGCCCTCCGAGCCTGCAACCCCACCTTGGAGACCCCCGCGACGAAAGAAGTCCTGAAAAGGAAGAACGTCCCAGACAGTGACGATGAGGCACCCCCCCCCACAACAAAAAAGACGCCAACCCCCAGCCAAAACAAACCATCTACCAGCCAGGTCAAGAGCACGGCGGCCACGGACGAGGAGACCCCTGCAACCCCCCGGATGCCCCCCGTTGTACTGATGAAAAAGGAAACTTGGACCGAAGTAACAAACAAACTCCACCACGCCAGGATAGGGTTCAACAAAGCTAAGGTGGTAAGAGAGGGCATCTCCATAGAACCCGCGTCTAAGAAAGACCACACCAGGATGACCACGCTGTTCGCCCAGGAACAACGGGAATTCCACACTTACGCCCTGCCCGAGGAGAGGATGCTGAGAGTGGTAATCCGGGGCATCCCCAGCGGCGTAAGCACGGACGAAGTAAAACTAAACCTTGAGAGACAGAAATTCACACCCACATCAGTCCAGAGGATGACCTCCCGGAAGACAAGCCAGGAAATCCCACTGATGCCGGTCCTGGTCCTCCCGACGCAAGAACTCATTCTGACAGTCAACAGATGCTGCTTCCTAGTGGTCAAAGCCGAGAAGCAAAGAGCCAAGCAGATCATCTCCCAGTGCCACAGGTGCCAGACATACGGCCACGCCCAAGGACGGTGCACGGCACAGCCCAAGTTTGTTAAATGCGGAGAGGCCCACCACACCGAAGACTGTCAGAAGACCAGAGACACCCCAGCAAAGTGCGCAAACTGCCAGGGAGCGCACCTAGCTACCGAGGATGCCCCCGATGCCCCAAAAGGACAGCCAACCATCAGACATCAGCCCCCCGGAAACCACCCGCCCACAAGTCAGCCACCACCAGGACAACCCCCGGGCTAAGCTACGCCAGAGCAACCCAGGGAGCAGCAGGGACACACACCAACCCTGCCCAACCAATACAGGCCCCCCCAGAGGCTGGACAACTCGCTGCTGTACTGGCCCAAATGCAGCAGATGTGTACCATGATGGGGGCCCTGTTCGCGAACCTGCCCCACCTCACCCCCCAGTGACGCCACCCGGACCACCCCACCGATGAAGAAACAACCCGAAGAGACATGACGATATCCAACAACCCACGACCCTGCGGGTACCGGACAACTTACCGTCCAGCACCTGTAGTCCCCCTGGCTCCGGGCAGACCATAAATGCTACCAATAGCATTTAGGTCTGCCATTCCTCGATCTACACAACTCATACTTACCACACCGACGACCCTGTTGACAGGATGTCTCTTGGCATCCTGTGTACCGGCAGTCTCTCCTGCCAAAACTTCCAACACACCTAACAGACCGATGACTACCCCCCTTGGGGAAACAAGCTGGCGAAGAAAAGAAAACGAAGACAGAAGAACGCCAGAAGAGGCCTTAGCCAGCAAGGTCCAACGAGCCAGGACCCAGGGAGGTGGGCCGAAATCGTCTGCACCGCTCACATTTGTGAGTGGGGCAGACGCAAAGTAAGTTCGCCCGCCCTGCACGAGGTCTACAGCGATGTACTGGGGTAAAGGGCAATAGTCCTGCCCGGCCCCAGACATCCGAGACCGACATCTTTAGCCAAGAATATTGGCGTAATTAAACAAAAATAAATTTCAAATTTTGCTCCAGCAATAAGGTAAATTTATTACCATCTTAATCTACCAGTAAATTTGTAAAACTTCTAAAATGAAACAACATAACTATTATTTTAAAATGGCAACTGCAAATCTTATCTCAATGCCACTGGAGGAAAAAGTGATTATGATATTATCAACAGTTGTAAAAACAGAAGTAAATATATCAGCTATAAAAACTAACCTGGACGCGATAAAGAACGAGAATACACAACTTAAATAAAAAATGTGTACAATGGAGAAAAAAATACACTATCTGGAATCCCTATGTAATCAGAACAGTTTGGTTTTTTATAATATACCGGAAACTAGCGACGAAAATAATATAGAGTGTGAAGAAAAAATCATAAACGTAATAAACATAAATATGAATGTAGCAATAGAAAAAAAGGATATTGAAAGAGTATACAGAGTCGGTAAGAAGAACAACAAAATCAGGCCAATTTTAGTCATATTCGTAAATTTTAAAACAAAGAGTGAAGTTAGCAAAAACAGAAGTAAACTACGCGAATCTGGCTTAGCTGTAGCAGATTATTTTACAAGTAAGGTTCTGGAAGAACGTAAAGAATTAATGGTACATTTTAATATGGAAAAGTTTATTTAAGATATAATAAATTATATATTAATGACGTCGAATATACACTGGATGAGCTAAAAAATAAGAAGAAAGGCAAGGCATTGAAGAAAAATAAAGAAAAACAAACACCTGCCGGGAATATGGACGATGTTAACGTCCCATCTGGAAGCCAGTATACACTGAGAAACAAAATAAGACTCAAAAATAGCAACCAAAATTAAACTGTACTTATTGTACTTCACCAAAGTATCCAATCACTACGAAATAAAATCGATGAGATAAATATTTGCCTAGAGGATTTATTTTCAAGTTATGATTTATTTGTAGATGCGATAAATAAAATATTGTTAAGTGAACACAAAATAAAAACATCTTGGAATGTAATTAGGGAAGCCACAAATTCACAATATTTAAAAGAAGCCGAACCAATATATTTATTACAGGATGATAAACATTTTCATTTTATAATTTGAATGAACATTTTGGTGAAGAATTTTCTAATTTAAATTGATTTCTCTTACCTATCATTCATTAATGAATTTCTTTTTTCTCTAGTATTACAATGTATTAACCAAATGTATCATTTCATTCATGTTTTTATTGTTTTATGTTTATGTCAGTATTTTTAATATTATTGACTAAATTACCGCTTTTCCAATATGCCTTTTAAGAGGTTTAAATTACAATTATTATTATATGTGTGTGTTAATATTATAAATTATAGAAATAAATATTGTAATTGTTGGGAAATAAATCTATCTATCTATCTATTTATTGTAGATAGTTAATACGGTTTACTTATTGCACGTATGCATAGATCAAACGAGTTTGCCTATGTGAGGTTGGATCTTAATTATATTAGCGCTTTAAAACAAATTTGGTTGCATATCCTAGGACCAATTCTTATCTACATATCGGTCTATGACATCATTCTATTTAAATCACTTTTTATGTTGCAACTCTGTAGGTGTTACCTAACAGGTAAGGGTGGAACGGGAATGAGCGTTCTTGACGTGGTGCTAATATAATTGGGATCGAACTCCACTTAGGTGAGTTATTAAATATATATACTTGCCTCATCGCCAAAGATCATGATATATAGATTTTTTAAGTAAGTTGTAACGTTCTAACGAAAAAAGAAAAATGTTTATTGACCACAACACGAAATATTATTCACAAACATTAATAATAGTAACTAAACATTTGAACCAAACTATTGTTAGTACTTATCAATTGTGACGTACCAGTGAAGCTGCGAAGTGTCACTTTGATACCCTAGCAACAGCGATACTTACGAAACCGTTGCTCGGGCGCTTGTTCCTCTAAGTGGAGGAATGCTACTGCCCTCAAAGCCAGAGAAGCAGAGCTTGAGTAACTACAGTGAGGTGGTCACGGGCGGTGGACTGGCTTTGCGGCGTTGTGGTCTGGACAGATGCCATAACAAATTACCAGTTGTAGAGTGGGAGAACTAAGGAACCTCTGTGCAGTAGTCAATGAGAGTGATGAACTTAGAAATATTTCCTCTTGCGGTTTGTTAACGTCGGCGGTTATGGACTCTTCACTTACTCCACTTACTTCCTTCGGTTTTACTCACTATCCACGTCTGGTCTTCTCGGTCGACCCGTCAAAACTGTCTACTGGCTGGTGGCTTGGATTGCTACTCGGTTCAGATACATGGTTACAGAATGGGAGAACTTACAGCTTCTCTAGGCATCGGGCTGATGATGATTAGAAAATTTCGGTATGGTTTCTTGATCGTCTTGGGAAATTTTCTATCACACTTACTTGCTTTCTGCTATGTATTCTTTGGTATAGCGGACGGTCGGGACTGACTGTACGCTTGAGTTTCAACTGCCCATTATCCTGAATCCAACGGTGGTCGTGTGGGAGAAATTATCAAAAGCAATGCGTGGTAGTAGCCAGTGAAGTTTTACTAACTTTACTGAATATTTTCAACACGAAGCGAAGTCTATTACGTAATTTTAACTTACTCCAGTGGCTGACGTCACATTGCGGGTGCGCTTGTTCACATCTGTCCATTCGGGTGGCTGAGCCTGGACTCGAGACTAGTACAGTGACACTGTATGCGGCTCTTGTGACTAGGTGGCTTGTATACTTCGACGGTCTGCCTATCGCATAACTATTATTTGAAAAATACATAAAGTATTAATCATAGCCTCTGGTTTGATAAGAAATGTGATATATAATACAAACATAATATAGTATGTAGGTGCAGCTACGGTTATAAAAATGTGCTTCATTACACAAGCCACAATCATTTGATAAATTGTTCAGATATCTATCGGTACTGCAATATAAGAAAAAGAAAGGATATACGAATGGGAAGCCATATCCCAAGAAGAGAAGAGAAGTATACCCATAGTGAGTGATTTCATCAATATAGCTCTAGCAAATAACCCACTCTTGCTTAAGTTTGAGATTCGGGGAAGATTTCCCCAACGCTTTATCTGCTCTCTCTTTATCTCCAAAATTGTCCCCTTATAGCCAACCACCTACATTCTCGCTATTTAGCGTTGTTTTGCACTCCTTGTTTAGAGATGACGAAGCTAAATGGCGTATGAGTTCGGACTCAGAATGTTGCACATCTACCATCAATCTGCATAGCTGATTTTCACAACTAGGTCAGGCCTCCCTTTTCCTTTCTCGAACAATAGCTACGTAAGAGCTTTCCCTAACGCTGCTAAAGCAGCTCCAATTTGATTTTGAATCTAAGTCACCCTTGAGCCCCTTCTTAATATCGTCTCGTTGGAAGATGCTACTACCTTAGTTTTAGCGTGTTTAGCGTTGGAGCCTATAACAAAGAACAGCCTCCGGGAGGAGAATAATTTTTCAACAATTTGGGGCGAAGTTCCTCCATACGATAAAAATGTTTTCTCATCTTGTCATACAGGTTATTCATCTCAAGCGTTAAGAACAAGAAAGGTTATTCAACATGAGAAAAAACCTTCAAGTTAATTCAACTTGCGAGAGGACTTCTGATCAGTTATTGACCCTAACACCAAATCTCGCTGGAAAATATCGCCCAACAAGCTTCCTTTCAAAACGTGTTTGATAGTAATAATATATCGTATCGTGAAAAGGCCTAGAGTTATTCATCTCGTGAAAATACTTCTGAGATTTGAGACGTATTCTTACATTATTGGTGCCAGAAAAAATATTAATTTACTACTGTAAAATTCAGGCTCTGAGGAATAGTAAGTTCTCCTCAAACTACCTCAACCACGAATAACTTCGTTTTTGCGAGATTAATCTATTAATAACATATGTTTAGATCACGGATCTATTACCCCAAAAATGTCTGTCATGGCGACTTCTTGTACGCGGACGTTTAAAATGCGTAATATTTTTTGAAGTTTCTTCAACCTAGATTTCATCTTCTTGGATACCTCATTTTTTTAATAACTCATCGGATTCTTCTACACTACTTTTGCATCGTGTCAAGATGATTTTCTCTGAATTTACCAGGATTTTTATCAAAAACATGAAAGAAAATGGAGCGTGCTGTCACCGCTACACACAAAGGAAGAATGACGTAATAGACATCGGAGTTGATAAGAAGTGGTCTAGAATTTGCCACCAAATTTTCTTTAAGTGAGTGTGTCATCTAATCATACCCACAGCGAGGTACTACATATCATCATCTTTAGAGACGAGGCGCGTAATATAATCAAAATATATCACACTGTACCTTGTATTTGCATACCAACAAATACTCAAAATGATCGTCATCTGTTACAAGTCATATTAATAGCTGCGTTCTTGCCATTTGATTTCTTTTGAAATTTGCTCATATTTTAATGCTATTTCTTTAATTACGTACATCATAAATTTCACAGTTGATGTCAATATAGATAAGCAGATGCAATTAAAGTCTGATTTGATTATGAATTTTCATGCAATGACTTTATTATTTGAAGTTTAGAACTTCAGCAACATACACATTTCCACGGTTCTTAGAATTGCAATTCTAGTAGTTCTAACTACCTAAGCATTTCAATATTTTTTTCACATATAAAAATACATGTTAACCCTTTCAGGCAAAGAAAATCATGTACAAATATAGCCTTTGCTGCACGGGATATTTTGTTCTAATTCATCTATTTTTTTTTATTGGGGATTGCTAAGCAATAAAATATACTTTAGTTGCATTTGCGGAGATTTATTTTTTGTTGTAAATTTATATACTTTGACGTGGTACCCATGTACAAAGTATGCATTACAGTGTATACAGTCCACTATACATATACAATATGCGGTACGTAATTTGTACCATCATGCATTAAACGAGTCAGTTTGTATGGTTCAAACAGTGTACCACCATGCCTGAAAGGGTTAAGGAAAAAATTACGACAAAAAATAAGAAATACTTTCCATCAGACTTCTCCCTTGTTTAATAGTAATAATAATGCAATATAAATATACAAATTAGTTAATATGTAATTTCCAATAATATTGGAGAAAATTATTACAATGTCTAAATAACATTTTTCCGAAGCGATAAAACTAGAATAAAGGAGCTTTAAAACTGTTACTGGTTGTCATATTAAAAGTTGCCATTGTAGTGCTTATTTTCATTTAAGACCGTTTTCATCATAAGTACATTAAATATAAGATAACAGGCACATAAATGTTAACATATTTTTGCGTTATATCTTTCGGTAAACAACAATAAAGTTATGCAGTAAACCTCTACTGATGTAGACATAAATATTCATCGATGTTTTATCCACAAACAGGATGTACTCCATTGTAACAGCAATTTTATTTTATATTTTCTGTTATAAACTTTGAAGATATTCTGATAACATTCTCAAGCAAGAAATACTCTAGTACATAAATAACAAAGTTCTATGCATATTTGGAAAAAATAGTTTCTTGAAATCGTTTGGTGGCCTATATCTATATATTTCATTAGCAAAATGGTTGGGAATCCAACTATTTTACTAATAAAGACAATCTTTCAAAAAATGTGAATGAATTGTTAATTTTGACAACGAAATATGGATTTTTTTTTATTTAAGCAGAATTGAACTGCGTACACGTTAAAATGTGGGGGTATCACAATTTTTCTTAAACAGGGTATATCAGATCTTGTAATTAAAAGAAGAAATGTCCATTTTAGTGCAACGGACTAAAGAGTGTTTGTGGCGAGAACGCTTAGTCATACTGTCTATCGTGTACTGGGTTCGATTCCCAGCTCTGACACTGGCTATGTTAGTAGGTAATGGATGTATCCATTTCCGAGTGCCATAGCTTTCGATTTCAAATATATATGTTATGTTATTATATTATTGTTAATTTAATAGAGTAAAAATGTTCTAACTTTTATTCCAAATTCTTTTTATGGGTGAACAATTATGCGAGTATAATAATATTCATCTAAATAGACATATAAAGTAAACATTATTGGTCACTTTTGACAACGCAAAGTTGACGTTTACCGAGGAGCTATTAGCTATGTCACTTTAACCGCAGAATAAGAAACTACCAGAAGCGACACTGTCCGCACCGCCTGTGATGTTCCTTGATAACTTTTTGTGACCTTCACCATCTTTTTGTAGGTATTTCGGTCAGTTCATTTATTATTTTAACCTAACATTCTGTGACATAATATCCAACTATTTTTACTACCTGTTGGGATTATTATTGTATATAGATAAGGGATGAATGTGTTAATGAGTAATTTTTATTAGTGATGTGATCAGTAAATGAGTTGGATCCGTTTATGCTGTTCGCGGATGTTCGAGCAGAACAGCAATAAAAGACGTTACTTTATCTACGTTTTCTAATTATCCCCAAAGGTATTTTATTATTGCTTTTATCTATAGGCCTTTAAATTAAAGAAAACAGTAGTGTCATTTGACCCGTGAACAATTCCTACAAGGATCTTTTTGTTTGCATAATATAGAAGGGGCTACCACAATTCTTGGTTAAAGTTTTCCACAAAAATCAAGATTTGTAGAGAATGAGGTTGCCTAATAACTCACGATCCCCACCAAAAAATGTCATTAGCCAATGAGTAGCTGGTGTGGAATCGCACCATATTTAAAATATTTTAATAATTTGTGTAATGTTAATTAAACAAAGAACTTGTAACTAGAACAGGCTCGCAGTGACACTTGCTTAAGGTTGGGGGTAATTATCCTCGCATTTTGAGTCACTGTTTTGCATGATGGTAATCCGAATAAGTTGTACAATGTAACATTATAGATCATAGCTTTTGGCCATATTTCGGTTAAGTACGGACTGCCCTTTTATAGAAAGATAACTGCGATAACTGCGCATTGGAAGTCTGAAGGATAGTCTGACTTTTCATCGCCGTACTCACGTCTCGTCTAAAAGCTGAAAATTAGGAAACCTTTTACTCTATAAATCTTGTACAAAAACATCGTTACCATTACGGACGCCATGTTGGAAAAATGATTGTCAAAAAAAGTTTTTCTCAATTATCTCATTTCCTGTTAGTTCTACTCTAAAATTAGGTATTACCAATATTGTAGAAAGTGGAAAAAACAACTTCTATTTAAGCTATTTTCCTCTATTGTTAATATTTTCTGATTTACAGCTGTCAGAATGGTAAAAATTTATGTTTCGTTGGAGATTTTTTACAAGTATCCCCGTTACTCATACGTGGTAATTAGTTATTACCTCCGATTAAAGAACTTATATCTAGATACATAATGGCATTGATTTATTTGTCGCTGAAAGACTCACAATCTAAGGCACTTCTTCCCATAAGTTGCTGATTGGCCCATCGGCGTATTCGCGGCCGCTCGTGCACGATCGGCTTCAGTTCGATTATCATAATCTCAGTTGACAGTTCGGCCATTAATGTCAATAAATGTTTTTCGTGTTCTCTGACCAAAAACTGGTGAAAAAGTAATTTTATTTTAAGTTGTGATTTGCTTAATACCTAAATAATATTCTCTATTCATATTTACACAGTTTAGTGACAATATATTTTGTGCAAATAAATAGTGAAGTGCTCTGCCGTTTGCAGAAAGCAGTTTAGAAAAGAAGAAAATCGATCGTTCCATAGTCGTAACATAATGAAGTTCAGTTTACAGTTATAAAGTAAATAGCAATTAAATTTTAATATCCTTTCAATACACATTTATCTTACTGTAATATCGTATGCCTACATCACGTTATATAAAGAGCCGGTAATGCAGGAATTGCAATAATTCATTTTAATGAAAATATTTACCATTCTACACATTTTCTACACACACAACACCACTGTTGCCTATGGGATGTGATGTTCATCTATCCATTTTAATGGACATATAATATGACTATGTTAGGAGCAAACAAGGTATATAGTGAAAAGATAGCCTGTTATGTATCTAGATATAAGTTCTTTAATCGGAGGTTATTACCAATGTTGTAGATCTTTATTCTACGGCAGCTTGAAGATTGAAAAAGTTTCTTGAATTCCAGTAAAATGTCTGCCCCGTTGTCTCGTTGTTATTAGCACTCATTACTAATTCTGCATAATCTATCAAATTGACTTGTAGTAGTGTTATTTCTTTAAAATAACGAATTTTATCCGAATTTTTTCAGCTTGCAATAATCTGTCAACACAATAATTTCTCTCTATTGTTAATCTTAACAATTCGTTAAAAAATGTGAAAATATATGCTTCACTGTAGATCTCTGCAATTACATCTGTCCCTATTGCTCCTACGTAGTAATTTGGTATTATCAATATTTTAGATTATAAAATTTTCTAAAACTTTTGTTAACAATTTTCTTTCACTATCAATTGTTACAGCGATATACAGCAACTCGAAAAACTTCATTGTTTTTAAAATTTCGAGCTGCTGTAATTTTCAAACAGTTCACCGTGGAAGAAAGTTGCTTAAACAAAGGTTATGGGAAATATTATAATGTACAATTTTAATAACAAGCTAAAAACGTACTCTTCGCCAATTTACTGAGCTTTTTATATATAATTGTTACACATTCTATAGGATACTCTTCGCAGTTTTCTTGTAAATAATGTTAGTTTTTGGACATCCTAAATTTTGTGATATAAACTTTGTTGTGAAAAAAATTGTATGAAAAAAAAATCCAACCTGCGGGATTCGAACACGGGACCCTTGGATTGCAACGAAAAGCATTAGCATTAGCATTAGCATTAAAGTGATTTTATTAAGCATTTGTATTTTCACATGTCAAGGGCTTAAAAATATATGAATTTATTTGATTTATATCAGTTAATAATCATTTTAGTCAAAGCGTCACAAACGTCGCGAGAACGTGAGGCGTTTCGACCTGCCGGTGGTAGGCAAGGTAAATTCAGAAAGCCGCAGGAATTGATCAGATTGTTGCACTCCGTGATTGACGATTATGCAAATTTTGTTTGTGTTATACCTGAGTTTAAAATATTTTAAAATAAAAAGGATGCTGGCTCAAGAGGTTGAGGATTATGTTTAAAACATACAGGAAAATAAAATGAAAAAAACCTGCTTTACAACACTTTTTGTCAAGTACGTAAAAAGAATAGTTTCGACGGATAAGGGATCTATGTGGAATTAAATTTGATTTGATTGTAGCTTTTATTTCCCACTGGATTCCTCAGGGGGGGGATTTCGAGGGGAGGATCATGGTGGGGTAAGTATTTTGTTTCATGGCGTAAAGGATGTTTTGTGTTATTATAATTGTTATTGTCTTCTGGTATGGTAAATGTCTAGTTTTTGGTGGATAAGTCCGTGTGTATGTTGCGTATTGTCAAAGTGTCTGACGTCTGCGATACCCCTGGTCAGGACAGAGGTGGAAATTTTCACCGAGAAAAATTTTTGGGCCATCTCTCTGACGTAATCCGTTATGCGTGGTAGGCCACATATCCTATGCAGCTCATCAGTGGTTACGTATCTGAAGGAATTGGTCAGCAGACGAAGCAACTTATTCTGCGTGATCTGGATACGTTTTAGTTGTGTGTTTGAGGCTGCGTTCCAGACCACGCAGCCGTATGTTAGTATAGGCCTAAAGATAGCCTTATACAAGGTGATCTTATTTTCAAGCGTTAATTTGCTTCGTCTGTTGACCAACGGGTACAACCGACTGAGAGCAGCATAAGTTCTGTTAATGGCCGCCGTTATATGGGGGCCAAAACAAAGTCTCTTGTCCAGGGAGACGCCCAGATACTTAATTGTATTCTTCTCGGTGATGTCCTGACCGTGGATTTTTATTTTATTAAAGGTTTTTATATTTTTAAATTTTCTATGAAAAGTTATTGTCTCTGTCTTGTCGGGGTTGATTTTTATTTTCCAGACTGCATAAAATTCTAAGATTTTGTTAATATGATATTTAACTTTTTAGGTAGCAGTCTGGGCATAAAAAGAGTGTGCGTAAATGGTTAAGTCGTCGGCGTAAAGTAGGGTATTTGTATTTGGGTATGTAGGGAGATCTGCGGTATACAGGTTAAAAAGGATTGGGGAGAGGATGGACCCCTGGGGAACTCCTGCGGAGAGCCTCGTTCTAGTTGAGAGTACGTTGTTTATTCGTACCAGAATATATCTATCGGATAGAAAGGATGCTAAAAGTGCCGTTAGATACTTAGGAAATTTATGCGTGTGGTCTAGTTTGTAAATTAAACCGTTTCTCCACGTGGTGTCAAAGGCCTTGGCAACATCGACGAGCAACACCACTGTGCATTGCTTTTTATTGTACCCATTTATTACATCCTGCACCAGTTTACTCAGTGCATGGGTGGTACTATGACCACCCCTGAAACCAAATTGATGCGTGGTGATGAGGTTTTTCTTCCCAATGAACCGGTTTGTTATTTGCAGAATAATTTTTTCTGTGATTTTTGCCATCGTGTTAAGTAGAGAAATTGGCCTATAACTGCCCGGTTCATGGGGCGGTTTACCTGGTTTTAAAATGGGCACAACAATTGCTGTTTTCCATTTTTGGGGAAAATATTGCAATCTCAGGATGGAATTTATAAGGTAGGATAGTTGGACAAGGGCTTTCTGGGGAAGGTGTTTTAGAACGATATTAGGAAGGGTATCTGGACCGGGAGCTTTGTTGTTGGGAGTGGATTTTATGTGTTTTTTGACATCAGAAGGAGACGTAAGGATTTTAGGGAGCTTGTTGGGAGGGATAGGGTATGAAGGAGACAGGTTTTGGACGTGTGCGGTAACCTGTTCCTGGAAGGGGATGTTATTTGGAGGGGTAGTAGTAGTTTGCTGTATATGAGTTGCAATGAGATCAGCTTTATCATTATCCGTATGGAATTTTCGTCCATCTTTTATTAAAGTAGGTATCAGAGGGTAGTTTTTCCTGAGTAGTTTGGACATTCTCCACAGAGTATTGTCTCTTGTAGAGAGTGCCCTAACTGTGTCATTCCATACTTTTTCGCGATGACTTGTAAGTTTATTTTTTATGGTATTTTGTAAGTCGTTTAATCTTTGCCTGTCTATATTTCTTCTACTTCCCTGATACCGCCTTTTGATTTTGTTTTTGAATTTAATTAAGTTTTTTATTTCTTGGGGGATGATTTCTTCCCGCGGTTTTTGTGTGATTAATCTGGTTGTTTTGTCACGGGCATTAATAATAATATTCGTTAATCTATCTGTTTCTAAGTCAATTTGCTGTCTAGTAATAATAATGTTATTAATTGTAAGGTTTTCGTTAATAATTTTTTGGAATTTTTTCCAATTTGTGCTACGATAATCATAAATTTGCCGTCTCATGTCGTTGTAATAATTATTGTCAGTTAAGTTGAAATGTACGGGATTGTGATCGCTTGGGAGTAGAGGTAAGGAAACTGGTTGGAGGGGGTAAGGGTAGTTTTTGTTACAGATGATGTCTATTATGGAAGGAGTTGCATTATTGGCGGGAAAGTGTGTCGCAGTATCGGGAGCACAGATTGCAATATTTTCACGCAGCGCGTAATCGTGCAGGATGCGCCCGTTTCTGTTGTTCCGACGATTGTTCCACGTGGTATGTCTGGCATTAAAGTCTCCTAGTAGAAGTACTCTGGGACGAACAAACAAACTATCCAGTTCATTGTCGTTGATCCTGCTGTCAGGAGGGTTGTAAATTGCCGTGACGACAGTCCCATCCGACAATTCTATGGAAATATTCTCAATATTAATGTTCAGCGAGGGGAGAGGAAGGTGTGGGATACCCTTTTTGACAAGAATAGCCACCCCTCCCCCTCTCCTGCCGATCCTGTCACTCCTGTAAGCAGAATAATTATGAATATTAAATTTACGTGTAGGTTTTAAGCCAGTTTCAGTTATAACAGCTATACCTATATTTTCAGTGTTTAGATAATATTTATACTCATTAAGTTTATTAATTACTGAGTTGGCATTCCACATAGATACTTTTACTCCCATCTCAGTTTATAGGACGGTAAGATTTCTGTAGTGAAGTGTTGCAAGGTAGTTATGACTTCCATGTCATCATTTATGTTAAAAAGTAAGCTATTTAAGTGTTTTATTGCATTAATTGTTTCGCGGAGATTTATCAACCTGTTTAACGTATTCATTTCATTAAGAAGCTCTCTGAATTCCCCTTGACCTGGTACCGTCGAGCCTTGATTTCGAGTTACTGGTGCGGCTGTCTGTTCAGTTGGGTTCGCCTGGGTGGGTTGGGCTTGAGATGACGGGCCCGCCTGTACTCTGTCTTTTGGAATGGCGCCTGTTACTGCTCTGCGTGCTCGCTCCTCCCACGCGTTTCTAGTGGGGACTGGGGCAGGTACATACTGTGGTTTATTGGTATCGACTTGCTTCTCTGCGTTCCTGTTAAGCAGGTTAATTCTAAACTTGTAAACTTCACATTCTACGTTAGATGCAGTGTGTTCTTTTTGACAGTTTGCACATTTGGGGGGTTCTTCAGCTGTCTTGGTGCATTCGCGTGTCCAGTGTGAGCCTGCACATTTTACGCATTTCGGATCACGATGACAATTGCTGGTTGCATGTCCCCAGGCCTGACATCGGCGGCATTGGGAAATTTGCCTTTCATTTTTGCGGCGCTCCCATTCAACTTTGGTATACATTACGAATTTAATTCTTTGTTGCAATTCTCTTAGAGTGACATTTTTATCAGTGACGACGAGGTACAGTGGAGTTTGCTTCGTTTTCATTTTATAAATGGCTCTGACGGGCAAGTCGTGGGTATCCTCTAATTCTTCTGTCATGTCTTCCAGTTTTACATCGCCTTGGAGTCCTCTGAGTACAAACGCATGTGTTTTTTCTTCGCGGGATGTGTAGGTATGGAATTTGACTTCCTCTTGGTTAATTAGTTTATCTTTATAGGATTTATATTCGCCGAAGTCTGATATATATAGAAGGATGGATTTTGGTGCGTATTTTAAATAGAAGCCCTTTTTTATATGTAATTTCAATTCTTTTGTGAGGTCCTGGTGTGAAGTGGTATTTCCTTGTAAGACGATAGGGGGATTTTTATACAAGTTTTCTGCCTGCTTTTTCTGCGTAGGTTTAGGTTTAGGAGTAGAATTTTGTGCAACGTTACTCACTTTTTCCTGAATTTGGGCTGCTGCTGATTCGAGGGTCGCGAATTTATTTTGTGTGGGAATAGTTTCGCTTGGGGGTGCTTGTATAAGTTGAGCGATTTTGGTTGTTTTTCTGGGGGTGATGAAAATATGTGAGTGCGGTGATGCGGTGTTAGTTTCCATTGGGGTTGGGGTGACAGGTCTCGGTTGTTGGGTTTGGTTTATTTCGATTTTTTGGTCTCCAAAAATTATGTTATTTTCATCTAGCGTGATTTGACCTTCTCTAATCAGTTGACTAATATATTTTTCTGTAGCTTGTTGTTGTGCCAATTTGGCCCTTTGTTCTAGCAGTGTACTTGTTTGTAATACAGGATCTTTTGGTAGATTTAAGTTAATTAAATTAATTCTGGATGGAGATTTGTTGAAGGATTCTATCTGGGTGATGGTTTGTTGTAGATTTGTGGGTGATGTAATATTAATCTCGGGCGGAGGGTCATTATCTTTAGTATTCATGATTTTGGAGACAAGCTCGGCGTAAGAGGTTTCAAATGGATCTTGAAGTAGATTTTGCTGGGCAATGTAGGATTGTTCTGCCATACGTTCCTTATGAATTTTATTTGCAACCGCAGGTACGGGCGGTGAATAAGTTTGGCTGCTTTCGTAGGCACTCTGAAATTTCTCGTCTCTAGACTGTTTATTAATAATTGGTTTGACGAATTCCGCAGATTGTTGGAATTCTTTTACTATCTCTGAGTTACTTTTTGTCTTCTTTTTGTCAGGCTTTTTAGAAAATTGATAAAGCTTAGGTGGTATATTTGCCCACTTACTGTCTTTCTTCTTTCTGATTTGAATTGACTGCACGTCAATTTGTGTTTCCTGTTTGGCTTTTTTAGAGGTCTGGTTATTGTCTTTGTCCTCCTCTTCTGAATCCGTGAGGATCGTTTTGACGGAATGGGGACTCACAGGTTTGCTGGTGTCTATCTCACTCTTACTTATTAAACTAGATGTGTCTATTTCACTTTTCTTAGAAACTAGTTTGGTGTCTCTGTCACTGTCTTTCTTATGTTTGGATTTAATCGTGTCTCTATCACTACCACTAGCACTCGTTGCACTACTGCACCGTTTATCAGGTCTGATCTCTGACTTTTTATGGGGGGTACGTCTTCTCGGCTCCCTGTTTTTAGCTTTAGGTCTTGCACCTGTATTTATAAGTAATTCTTTATGACTTTTTAAGTATAAATTAGCGGAAGGTTTCGCAGCGCTGACCTCTCTCTCCGACATCGGCGTTGAAAACTGCAACGAAAAGCTTTAGCCGCTGCGCCACCACCTGTTGCTAGGAAAATTGATTGTCTGTAATATATATCTGTCGACATTCATACATATTTCACTTCTAGGAAATATTAGTAAACTTCATACACAAAAAAAAAATTGTTATGGAAATAATAACTCGCGATTTCCATTTTAGTACAAGCCACAAAAATTAACAAAAAAATTTTTTTTTTAAATTAAATAATTAATAACTTTTTTATTTACTAATCGATTTTCTTCAAAAATAATAGGGTTCTTCCTCTAGCTAACACTAACTTATTTTCTAAATTTCAATACAATCGGACTTTTCTTTCTTAAGTTATCGTGCTTACAAGAAACGTGACGGACGGACAGACGGACGGACAGACGGACGGACAGACAGACGGACATTTTGAAAGTTGTTCAGAATTCGTTCACTAACACAATGATATGAAAATTTTTTCTCTACGAGCGATATTTACGATTTTAGAAATGTGCCGATCAAATACAATATACTCTTCGTTTTTGCGAAGAGTATAATAACTAACTACTAAATAAGAGCAATGGGGACAGAGATAATTGTATAAATTTGCAGAGAAGCACACATTTTCATAATTCTGACTAAAATATTAACAATAGAGAAAAATAATTTAAATAAAAGTTCCATCTCTTTTCATTTTGTACAATGTTGGTGATACGTAGAGCTAACGGAAATAATTCAGAAAAACCTATTTTGATGGTCATTTTTCAACATGGCAGCTGTAGCGGCAACGATATTTTTGTGGAAAACATTAATTAGTTATTGTGGCAACCACCTCTACATTATACAAACAAAAAATGCCTTGTGGAAATTATTCTCGGGTACTCCCAGTTTTTTTTTGCTCTACAGACTGTATTAAAGCGTTTGTGGATGTTTCAATGTTCGTACACGTAGTTGCTGAATGAATAGTTAATATTTGTTTAATAATTTGTAAAAATTCTAGCAGTCAATAAACAGTTACTGTTATTTAACGCTTAATTGGCTTTTACTTACTACTTTTAGAGTTCAATAAACAGTTTATTTAAAATTTTAATATGCTTGTATACAGGGTGCAGCAATGAAAACTTACATTCGTAATATTTCGGAAAAGAATATAGATATTTGAGTTCTGCAAAAGCCAATTGCTAGAATGTGTAAATGGATTCAGTTTAGAATGTTAATATGTAGATGGCACTGCTACAGAGATACTTTTCGTTGACAGGCACTTTGAAATGGAGGAAATTTAAAGATTTTAATTTTCAATCAATTTCCGTCATATAAAATATTTTCGAAAATCCAATCTTCGAAATATTTGAGTTGAAATGTTGTAATTTTGTAAAAACAAATATTTGTGTAACTATTTTAAAATAAATTTTAGACGAGAGGTCCCTAGAAACTTTCTTCATGGAAAGTAAATGAGAATCATGCTACAATAAATCAAAATTTACAACTTTCGGTTTAACCGAAAATAATTTTGATCTTGGATTTTTATATGGGACACTATATTTTATCACAAAATATTGAAAAAAATAATAATACAATATAACTAAGGTGGTATATTTAGTCATAGCGGAAATGTTAATTAAATCGTATACAAAATCATAAAAAAAACTTTATGAAAAAGAGAAAAACCAGGAAAACTAAAAACAAATTTATGGAAGAAGATGCTCGAAATTATTGGCACTTTCATTTATGCACAATGAAATCGTATTAATCAGTTCAACTCTGCACATTTTCAGCAGTATATTCCTGATGATGGCTGCAACACTAGCATATATTTTATTATGAAGTTCAACAACGTCTTCTATTGATTCCTTCTACACCTCATTTTCTAAGTAACCCCATAAATAAAAATCAGGAGATTTAGCGACATTATTGCTAATTTGTGGACCTGCATCATCTTGGCGACACCACATTTTCTCTAATTGAATTGGTAAATTGTCTAATAGCAAAGGTAAATCATTTCGTAAAAACTGTAAGTAGCGATCGTCATTTAAATTCGTACACATACGGTCCAACTGTGAATCCATTTGCAATGCCACAACAAATATTTACCCCAAATTGTGTCTGGAATCTGGTTTGTCCACTTAGGATTTTTTTGAGGCCAGTATCGACAGTCACGTCTGGTTATAACTCCATTATTATAGAATCGTGATTCGTCGCTACACATAATTTGTTCCAGTAAATCAGGATTTCTCTCTAAAAGAATTGAAAATTGTGCCAAAAAATCTAGCCCGCGTTCATTATCTCCTGTTCTTAAGTGATGCAGCACATGAACTTTATATGCGAAAAATGTATTATTTTTTAAAATTCTTCTACATTTAATAGGGTGATTTAGTGATATGGCAGTTTCCTACTTTTTCTTCCTCATTTTAAAGTATAACAAACCAATAGCCTCAGCTCAATTGAATCGATAGACACAGAGATATTCGCATTTGAATAGAAACACGCTCGGCCGGCTAACAGTCCGTAGAGTGACGTCACCTGGCGTGCGCCAATACCTATATCCGAGAGAACATAATAAGCTGCCTGCCTCAGTATACGGCAGACTCGCTTTGCGTTCAATACGATTCGAGTTTTTTCAATAATATATATAGCCCGTTTTTCTACATTTTCCCTAGCATTCCAGTTTTGAACAAATACTCCACATAAACTAGAATTACTAGACGTCTCTTTGGACGTCGACAGTATCGCTGAGGTACTGCAACTCTCGGGTGAACTACGTATATTCGCTACTTTTTTCGTGGTTTTTTGTATTTGCTTTCTTTTATTAGGTATTTTCAGTATATTACATTGACAGAATTTTGAACTGACTTTAGGTTTTCTATTTTCTTGAATGGCTTTATCGCTTGTGTTTTGTGTTATTTCCTCAGATTCTTGATTTGTAGGTTCCTGATCTGAGATACATACTCTCTCCTCATTGTCTACATCTGTATCACTGTTTGAAATTCTGTTTTTTTTGCATTTGATAGACTTTAATCTAGGACTGTTTGTCTCTGTCTTTTCAGAAATGTTTTTCGAGAACTTTTATTATGCGCAGTTTTTCTAACTTTTTGACGGTCAAATATGGGTGGAACTATTCCAGGTTTCATTTTAATGTTAATATTTTTCATTAATTTAAAACATGCGAAGTTTTCCATATCTTCCTCAAGCTAAAAGCAACAAACCAATATCAAACCATTTATAGTTTACCTCAGATTTTCTGTGCACATAAAAAATATCGGTGTCTTTGTGATATTACTGATATATGAAATAAATTCTACTTACATTAAAATGATCCTCGCAACAGTGTGCATGTGTTTTATCCCTAAAAGGCCAGACCTTCGCATAGCACGTTGCCACAACCTCCTTACATCTTTATCTCCTCGATGTAAACTAATAAATATTTTATTTGTCGTTGTCAGGCTTGTACTTTTACATCCAGGAACTGCATAGGGATTGCAATTTACCGGAAGTTTTAACAACCGGTAAATCGGTAAATAAAAATGTAAATAACCGGTTAATCGGTATTTACCGATAATATTAGAATGAATAATTTAGGGTGGCGAAAATGGCAATTGTCTTTTTCCATGTACAAAATTATCTAAATTTAGTAAAAATATATACATATAATTAATAAAATGAACCAACAAAAGGTTTATTTATGTAAATAACAAAAATATCGAACAAAAATTATAAACATAAACTCAAATAGGGCATTTACTGAATACCTAATCTAAAGATACAATATTTTTTTTAAAATAGCCCGTTAAAAGGATTAGTTTTTCAAAGCTGTATCTGTTAGTCGTCTGATATTTGTGCATAGAATACCACCAGCTGAAGATACCCTTCCTCAATCGAGATTGGTAGGTCGATAAGTTAATAAGAATTGGTAATAACATACTTCTAAATGTTGTCCACGGATATTTGCGGCAGTGAAATATTCAATTTCCTGTCGCAAGATATTGTCAATGTCTCTCTTACTTATATTTCTTAGGGCTTGGTGTTTGGGTTTTACTTTTTATAATATCATTTATTTATTGTTAAAAGTGCTCAGTGTTGGGACAGTGGGCCTATGACATTTCGCCGCCGCCGCGCCGGTTCGCCGCGGCCCTTTTGCC